>OX454527.1:227989810-229239810 GCA_949715645.1 Portevinia maculata
ATCGGCTATCCGTCATCGTTGCAATCGTGGGAACATGCTGAGTCGGCGGGAACATGTTTGCGCGTGTCTGATCAGGTTCAGGGTGATGAGGGGTTTCAGGTGCTGTATGCCGGATGGTGATAACTTCAGGTTCAGGGTGGCGAGGGGTGTCAGGTGCGGTATGCCAGATGTTGATAACTTTTATTTTATTATTTTAAATTATTTATGTGTATCTGTATATATGTTATGTTTTACTTATATTTTGAAAATATGAAAATCTACTGCGTAACAGTTGAATCTACTGCGATTTTTTTTCCAAATCTACTGCGGACATGTTTTCAAAAAGTCCCATCCCTGCCCTGAGGGTGAACACAGCAGAGGAAGAGGTGGCGCATACAATTGGAGAACAACCTCAACCAACTTGGTGTGCGTAACTGGAGGCAGCTAGCGAGGGACCGAGCTGGTTGGAGTTGCTTATTGGTTGATGCCGTGGTCCATCCCGGACTGTAAGCGCCACCAAAAGAAGAAGAAACCCCAAAATAATTCTGTGGATGTAGACGCCAATCGTGCAACCAATACTCCCAAACGGCAGCTTAGTCTGGCGGCAAGCCACGGACAAGGTAACAAATCTCAAGAAGATGACAAAAATACTGGCATGCATAGGGATAACTAGTGCAATGAGAACAACACCAGCCGCTGGCTGGAAGCAACTCCTGCCACCACTGGATCTATACATGCAGCAAACAGCTGCAAAAAGTGCGATGAGGATCAGCCAAACAAATGTTTGCAAACCGATGCATTTAGGACACACCAAGACTTTGGAAGACCATTCTCTTGTTCATTTCCGAGCAGGGAGAGATGGAATCTAAATGAACCCACAAAATGAAATCGATATCCATCTTCATTCTCAGATGAACTAAACATACACAGAGCGATTAGATTACCTGATCACTGTAGTGTAATAGAAGTAGAAGATCTAGACGTCGCGTCGCGTCGGCGTCGGTGAGTGCATCATGTGTAAGACAGAAAAAAAGGGAGCAAGTAAAGTATTATCTTTTCTTTTTGTTATTCACCTTTCGCAAATTTAATCCTCCATCCCTTATCGGTAAGGCTGATAAAAAAAACAGTAATAAGAGAAATGCCTCTATTCATCCATGGCATCCTGCAAACGGTAGCATGACGAGGGTTACGTACAGGCAGTAATGGTAATTACCCAAAAACCGTCAATGCATACCAGGAGTGACAATACTCGTACCTGCAGTTAAAGCAAATGGGTATACGGGCGAAGACACGCATCCCTCTAGCCTTCCCTCTAAGGAGATAATTTCCTGTAACTGGTTCGTACCAGGGAGATTGAGTATCCGCACACAGACAAACACTCCTTATCGCATCGCAACGGAGGAATTTATGACCATGCACCGGACGGTGATTATGTGTTAATTCCCAGTCCATCTCCTATTCAAAGAGAAGATTGAGTTGGGGAGGAGAATCAGGTCACTAAGAAAAGTACCTTTGAGTTGTGGGGATCGTTTAAATCGAGTGAGGAATAGTATACTTTGTAATTTGTGATCGTGTCAAAAATAAATCTTCAGGGAAAGAACGGGCGAGTTATTCACTTTGTACAGTTTGTTTTTGTAGATTTATGGCCCATATTATGAGTAGCGAATCGAACGAAAATCCTTGCGAATTCGACTATTCAGCATTATGAACAGCGATTCACTAAATTAAGTTCCCTTCAAATGTCAAAAATATAGCGAGTTCGATTTTCGGTAAATTACAAGTAGCGACCCATCGCTAATATATTCGCGCAATGTGTCATATCCAGGCGAACTAAAATATTCAGTGATAACGCTTGCGTATACGCGCTTTAGAAAATGTTTAATCTTTGTTTCTGTTTATTTTGTGCATTTTCTGATAATGAGTGGCGCGAGAGAAAGGTAGATGCAAATAAATTGTTAAAAAATAAAATAAAATGCAAAACATCGGTTTCTTCTCCTGTTTTTTTCTGGACCGGCAGAATGTTTCATTATATTTACTTCCATCAAGTACAATTTTGAATGCGAGTTCTTATAGAGAAGACAACATTTCATTCCTTATACGGTTACCCTCTGAACTTATGTTAACTATCCCCAAGTCAATTGGTTCATCTATAGCCTCCATCGGATTCATGTTTTCTTCTGGCATTATCTCCGGGTCTGGAACGCTATACTTGCGACAGATATTGTGTCAGATAATGTAGTGCACAACATACATTGACTATTTTGATAGCCTTTTGTGGAGTGTAGTGCAATTTGCGTTCATTAAGAACTGCTCTAAACCTGCTCTTCAACGTTCCAATTGTCCTTTTGACAATATTTCTTGCTTTTGCATGCCTTTTGTTAAAAAGGGATTCTCTTGAGCCTGAAGCTGCGTTTCTAAATGGAGTAATCAGATAAGGCTGCAGACGATATCCTGAATCTCCTATAGAACAAAAAGTAGTTCATCAAAATAGGACAACATTCACTTATAATAGAATAAAATACACACCTAAGTACCTTGAGCGCTCTCCATTTACCCACCAGCTCTCTAAGAGTTCCTTGAATTCACTTTGATTCCATACAAACGAGTCATGTGTGGAACCAGGATTTCTCGCATCAACAAACCTAATTGTGCCATTATTGTCGCAGGCCTAGTGAAAAGACAAAATTCCAGTGAAAAGCAACAATCAAAATAATAACAACTTGCCACCATGGCATTCAAACTATGAAACCCTTTTCTGTTCAAATATTGGTGTTGTAAATGAGCAGGGGCGATGATTCCAATGTGGGTACCGTCAACACATCCTACTATTCCAGGAAGTCTAGCTCTTTTGAAAAAGTAATTCCTTGCGTCTTGTTTTTCAACGTTGGGCATATCTGTCTTGATCCAAACCGGACAAATTTTCGATTCAAGTAACGCAAGAACTTGATTTAAAACTACCGAAACTGTAGGTTGCGAAAGCTCCAACTCAAAGTCAGTCCCCACACCATTTTGATAGCTACCACTACCTAGAAACCGCATAGCCCATGCAAGTTTTATTATTGGTGGAATTGCAAAACTCACAGAAGTTTTCAGCCCTGGATTTATTTTATTCAAAACATAATTAAACGCATGTTTGTTTAATCGAAAATATGAAATAAACCTAAGAAAAGCAATAGGTACATTTAATTGAACAAGAGGAAATAATTTTTTTCATACAAACTATCTGGTAGTTCAACTGGGTTGGAGCTATCTCTTAAAGCTCTTCTCAGTCTACACACCATTACTGATTTGTCTGCTCTCTCGTCAGCATCCACATCTTCAAAAAATAAGTCAACACTACTTAACATTTTTTGTTTGTGCTTTATTTTGTTTTTCCAAAAATAAAATTCACAAATAGTTGATGCAAACAAAAATACCTGATGCAAAATCAATAAAATTTGACGTTTAACATGTGTCATTTCAGTCTGAAAATCAGTGGCAGCATTGATTCTCAAGCGAATGTGGAAGCTCGTTATTCACAATACTGTGATAAGCGAAATTCGCTAAAACATTCGAATCTAGGCGAACGTTCGATTCGCTACTCATAATGTGGGCCTAAGTCTTCTAGTAACTTTGTCATCGTTTGACAGTGATTGTCGAATGTAAAATTATGCTTGTTCAAGTAGGAACAATAATTGTTTAAGGTAGAGAAGATGTTCCTAAGAATCGATCCATAGCATAATGGAAAATTGATGGACGGCTTGGTAAGAAAAATAGTGCGCGTGGTGCGATGGAGTGGATGTGTGGGAGACTATTGGACAGGCTATTTCCCTTAATATGTTAAGGTTGGTGGTGTTAGAGTGCCCAATCTATAAGCGTGGTTGGGGGTGCGTTTTCCCGCCTAGCCATCGCGGGCTACATGATTGGTGTACCTCCGCCAACCGTCTGTTTCGTTGAGTATTTCCGCTTGTCCGACAATTTGTTCTGGAACACGGAGATGTGCATTTTCCTACCCTGTGTGCTGTGTAGGTCGAGATGTGAGCAGAGCCCAACCATCCGAGCGTGGTTAGGGGTGCGTATACCTCCCTATCCGGTGCCATGGGTTGGATGTAGATCGGCTTGCTGGGTGTTTCCGTTTGCCAGATATCCCTCATCGCTCGGGGATGTGCGTTTTCCTGCCTCGTGTGCTTCGTACTTTTGTTGCGACATCTCTCGTCCACCACTCCACTCGTTGACGTTTAAGACCTTTGTTGGGTATTTGTTTTTATCACTGGCAGTATAATAAGAAAGTGTAAAGTAAAGACAATTTGTGCTCATATTGCCTATTATTCCATTTTAGTTGTGCAGCTATTTGTGACGGACTCCTTGCCCCGACCGGAAGCGACAACACCGAATAAATTAAGATTTAATATTGATAAAAAAAAAATTAATATGAAAGAAAAACAAAGACAACACAATGATTTACTGTAAATAATTATTACCTTCTCTAAAAAAAAAAGTTTCTAGTTGTTTTTTTCTACATATTTAATATTTTTCACACATGTATTATATTTGACACACAAGGAACATCCTCTAAAGCTCTTACCAAAGACGTCATAATTCTTTAAACATCCGTTACCTATCTAATGCGTGCAAAAATATATTTTTGCAATCAAATCCAAGTTGTCACGCATTTAAGGCTTATTGCCTTATAGAATCAATATTTAATCAAATGGCATAATGTTGATTATCGTTGTTACATTATTTTGATTACCGCTTATGATTGCCTTGTCGCAAATGTTTAAATTTTTTGGTATTTAAGTGTCAGAATCACAACTGGGGAAATTAGTTTAAGCCGAGAGCTCAACGACAAGCGGAGAGTTTCTGATAGTTTAACTTTTGACTACAGGTGTATAAATATTTGTTTCTAAAGTTACGAAAAAGATTTTTGTCGATTGCTTCTAGATTTTTGTTAGATACAAAAATATTAAAAAATGATTGGTGAGTACTTAGAGAGAAATGTATTTTTCAATGGAAAATCATCGTCATCCTCATTCGAACGATTAATCCGCGTTCTGGCAGAGTATAGCAATCCATGGTTTGCCAAATGTACTCGTATTCTGCTTGTGTTACTTGATAATGTCGTGCACTTTGTAATGGCTTTTACGGAGATCTGCCAAAGGAGGGCTGCATTATAGAACACTGCGGAAGTGAAGTTTTGCTCTGATGATGTTTTCAAACAAAAGTCGATTGCTACTTCGCATTTTAAAATGATGCAGAAGCATTTTTATGTAGATGCCGTATCCACAAACTCGCATTCTACTGTTTTCGACTGTCATTTCCCTGCATGGATTTTGGTCTGATGCTCTTAGCAGAGCTTCGCACAAACAATATATTTGGTGAAAATATTACTTACATACTAAACAGGCTCCCGATCCGTGAAGAGTCTATTCCTGCAGCCTTACATCCTGTGTTTCTGGGCACGCTGCTTGTGTAGACCAAGTGGTCTGTCATCCGCGATATCCTGTTCTTTAGGACTTAGGTTCCATCTTCCTTCCTCTCCTCGCACATGGGACCAAATATCAGACGAAGAATAATTCTTTCAAAGGAGGCCGGTATAAACTTTCCCTTCTATTCATCGTCCAGCAGTTTCGAACCCATTTGTTTTACCAAACCGAACTAGCTTTGGTCTCCCACGGTTCTGACACTCTTTCGAAGTCTGCGTTGTTCCGATCGTAAAGCCCGGAGACTGTGTCACCTTGCAACCGAAAGAAAAATACAAACATCGTCTGCATACTTTTGGAAGATATCCTCATTACCACACACACATCAAAGTCGCACACAAAAGTACTCAATTATTTATTTATGTTTTTTCTTACAGGCATAACATTGGCCAGTTTCCTCGGATTCCTGAGCGTACTTGCAGTTGGCAAAGCCATTGATCTCCAAAGCATTTGCCTCGTCGTAAGCCCTGGAACAAAATTTGTTGACGATACCGACTGTTCATCATACTACGAATGCGAATCTAGACATGCAACTTTAATGTCGTGCCCGGTTGGACACAATTTCAACAAAGATGCACAAATTTGTCAGCCTGCGTCAGAGGTATCGTGCCGCCCAAAGAAAACAGGACCAGTATGCAACGGAACTACTGGCAAGATATTTGTCGGAGATCCAAATTCTTGCAAGGGATACCATTTTTGTGAAAACGGTGTTCTATCTAGATCTGGCACCTGTCCCGATGGCTACGTGTTCGATGAAATTGATCAAAAGTGTGACATTCAACCGGAAGACTCCTGCAAAGTCCCAAATGAAGATAATATCTGTGAATATATACCGAATGGGATGCTCTTTGGCAGTACAAGTGCCTGCAACAAATTTGGGAAGTGCGTCCTTGACAAACTACCAGTTGATGAATACTGTCCAAGGGATTTGGTATTTGATATTGAAAATCATAAATGTGTACGTATGGACACCTACAACTGCATGCAGGAAAAGCCGGCATGCGCATTTAACGGCACCAAGCTGAGTGAAGAATCTTGCAGCAGATATGTGTCATGCCGGGAAGGGTTTTATAGTGAACACTCATGTCCAGCGGGACATTTCTATGAACCAATGTCGAGTGAATGTAGACGACGTAGGGATGCGAGACCTGAGAACTGTGATATGTGCGCAGGTATCTCGTATGGTCTTTACAATGTCGCCGGTGATGGTTGTAAAGGATACTTGGAATGCGTTAACGGGAAGAAATTCTCAAGTGGTTTGTGCCGGGAATATCTTTACTTCAATGAGAACACTGGCATATGCGGGCCTAAAAACCCCGGATTCAGAACTTGTTTAGAAGAATGCAGAGATTGTTCAAATAAAGTTGATTTTAGGCGTTTGAGGAATATATGCAACTCGCAATGTGATCAAAGTAATGATTGTGATTGTTTTTGTAACGCATGCAAATAACAAATAAAATATATTACAAATAAACAGATGCAATAAAATTAAAAAAAAAATACTATAAATATAATTTGTTCATGAAATCCTTTTTTTTTTGCTGGCTGAGAAATTATGATGTACCATTTTGCTTTACTTTCCGTGGGAATCGTTTGAACTCAAAATCGCACGAATCTGATATTGTGTTTCCTTTCACTTGGGAGTGTGTTAGTAAGGGGCGAGTGTTACTTGCTGCCGAGTCAACAGGAATGCCGCAACATAATGGCGCAAAATTATAGTCGCCGTCTGTTAAATACACTACACCCATGGTTGCCAGACGGTTGGGGCTCGCCGGAGTTGTCCAGATATTTTAAGCGATGTCATATTTCATCTGAATGAAAAGCAATTTGTCCAGTCGAACCGTTCCAATTCCATCGACCTCAACAAATAATAAGTTTTCTCTGAATTGAATGAGCAACCATATCTCGTGATTGATGCCACATGAAAAGGACGGCTGGAGTAACTACAGCGCTGGGGCAAATCAACGAAAGGCGATTTGTTAAAACTAACAACTGAGATAAAAAACGACTACCGGTGGAAAGAGATTGTACTATGTGCCTTTCTGGACATAGAAGGTGCTTTTGACAACACTGAATACGAATCCATATCAAATGCTTTGTACCAGAGAAAAATAGACAAAACCAACTATAAAAGGGATCAAAGCGATGCTGGGAGGTCGCAAAATGTCTGCCTCGTCAGCAACGACATCAGTATCAGTTACAGCCGTAAGAAGCTGCCCATAAGGGGGAGTACTTTCACCCCTCTTGTGGTTCTTGGTCATCGATTACCTGCTACACAAGATGAGCAATATAGGCTACACCACAATTGGGTACGCCGATGATATTGTCATCATTATCGGGAGTAAAGACTCAATTGGAATCACATCTAAAATGAAAAATGCTCTAAAAATAGCCATAGGCTGGTGCATCAAGGAAAATCTTTCCATAAATACCAGTAAAGGCATGATCGATCAAGTTCCTGTACTGGTAAGGGAGGCACTACATCCGTGTCTCCAGCAAAGTACGGCGATGCGCATATAAATTTATGCAGCTCTCGGCCTTTGTGGCGCTCTATTAGAACCGCCACCAGGTCCCTAGTTGCGAAACCCGGAATGAGAGAAAATTTTATATCTTTCTTAATAGAGATAGCCGCCCTTGGTCTGAAAGGACCTTTGGCGAAAATTAGCTCTCTGTGTTTACAATTTAATCTGGATATCTTACTATTGGTTGCCCATGGTTCCTGGATTAGTCCAATAGCAATGTTCCCTTCGGCACATCGCTGGCTAAAGGTGTCCGAGGCACCCATAGCCCTGTGCAGGTGGGCCAGTAAAACGCTAAGACGGGTAGTCATCATTTGCGTCTGTATTCAGGGTTTCGTACTCTATTTGGCTTGTTGTCACCTCTCCTACGTACGATACCCTGTTGAGGAAGACCACTTTGTCTGCCTGTAGAACTTTTGTTTTTATGTCCTTCTTGTGCCAGTGCTTTCTTACGATCCATGCCTAACTTAGGCCTGAATCATTTTTGGCTTTCTCTGGCAGTGCTGTATGCGCTATCGGCCTTTTTGGCTGCGCTTGATTTCGCGCATGTAGCTTCTTTTTCCTGCACAGGTGTTGCCGTGCTTGAAGCTGCAGCCTTAGCGGCAGCGCTGGTGCTGGCACCAATTGGGTCAGTTTCGGTGCTGCCGTGAGCTGTGACATCCTTTTTACCCAAAACGTGCTGTTTCTGATCTTTAGGGCCCTGTTTGGCCGTCTTGTCAGCACTTTTTAGGATAAGTTTGGTCTATCCGAATCGGAAAGAGACCATACCCTTCAGCTCCACGAGTCTCCTCATGGTGCTGTCATTAGCAGCAAAGACCATATGTGCGATGTCTCGCTCATCCGATCTTTGCAGAACTCTCCACGTTCTCGTGTTCAGCTCGTTGTTTTGGCCATCTAATAAGGCTAGGATCCTTTCGCTAGCTACGCCGGTACTCTGCGGGAAGAACCCTCTAATGAAATGTGGTTTTGGAAAATTTTCCTCTCCCACAAGCATCACCTCTAACCCGCTTTTCTCTTTTAGCTTGGCGAAGGTTGCCTTCATTCACTCTGCAGTGGTGGCGTCCGCACATACGATCATGAGCCATCCGGCTTTGAAGGTAGTACCGCGGAAGGCTGGTTTGACCTCCTCGTCACGCTGTTCGATCGTGATATCCATAATCCTCTCCTGTATCAAACCCATTTGTTCGTTGGAGAGAGGATTACGATCGATGTCCACTGGAACAACACCCAGTCTAACATAGCTCGTTATATTGCTATACGAGCCTTTGTCGACGGTTGTCTTTCCAGTGCGACCTCGCTTCGCTTCGGATTGAGGCGGGGTATTATCCTCGGATCGCATTCGCTTCACCTCGGGACCCTTGTTAACCATCGTTTGGATCGCATAGATTCGGTCCTGCTCAATAGTGCTTCCCTTCTTCTGCGCGCGCTTAAATCTACGCTGTTCAGATGGTGTGAACCTTACGTACTCAGACTCAGTCCGAGCCACATTGCCGACTGTATTAGGTACGTCCTCTATATCGGGATATCTTTCATCCGATAATATGCTGTTGCATATGGTGCTAGATTCTGAAATACAGTCACTGAGTTGAGACAAGTTCTCTTCAGGTTCCCCTATTTCAGTCGATGATTACCGACTCTATCCCATTGACAGATGTCGTGTCGTCATCGACAGGGTATTCTAAAACATCCCTAGTTGATGATGCAATCTTAGAGGCATCATTCTGTATTTATTTTTTGTTTTTTGGATCAATTTTGATTCCCACGAGTATTCGGGATATTGTGTCGCCCGTGGTCTACCCGTCTAACCACAGGAAGGCTATCTTAAAATCGGAGGTCGCCTGGTATCCGAAGTTTGCAAACTAACGACTAAGCACACGACTAAGATTAGGGATTTGAGGGAGTGGGGGGAGGGGGGGAGGAAGGGGTTATAGGGGGTAATTGGGGAGAAAGAGGAGAAGGGGGGGGGGCGGACGTGGGTCCTGGTCAGTTCTTAGTTGACGCTCATCAGACGGCCTGTCCCCTACCAGAATAGCCCGATGACTCTTTACGCCGTAAGCCTCCGCCCCGGCACCATCGAATTTGCGTTCCACGATGGTGCACACGTCAAGGTGACTGACCCCGCAAGGAGGAACAGCTGCCATAGAGGCAATAACAGGACTAACACCTCTCCACGTATATATTCAAAGAGTTGCGATGCGCAGTGCAACAAGTCTAATACAGTTAAATGAGATAAGGCTTCACGATCATCCGAAACTTAAAACCCTTCTCGAGGAACTGCCAGAACTTAACATGAACTGCGCGGTCACAGACCGCATTCAAGAAGCACTATGCTTCAACAAACGTTTATCCGCGGAGATCCCGAAGAGAGAAGCATGGGTTAGTAATAACCCACCAAACAGCCACAACGGCATAAAGTCGTATACGGATGGTTCTACAATGGAAACCGGGGTAGGAGCGGTAATATACGGACCACCCAAACGCTTTACAATACCTGTTTAAGAATGATAAATCTAAAATCTAATCAATGTACCAAACAACAGTAGTCTCACCCTTTTTTGATCATGTTCTCTTAAATCTTGTTTACAAATACATTAGTTAAATAACGTAATTCTAATAACTTACACACTACGGTTGTAACATGCTCTCAATTTATTCAGCAATACTTAGCTTATAACTATGATTACTGTTTGCTCTCTTACAATTAGAATTTACTGGTTAATTGTTAGTATACTGTTACCAATGCAAACGATTCGTGCAATGCACGGCACTCGCTGGCTGGACGGGCTGGCACTTGAAGACATTCGTGTATTTGTCATCAACGAGATCGGTTGACTTTCGATTAATTGGCGTTTGATGGAAGACGCTTATTGATACATACATAAATTGACACAAAATACAGTCGTTACACTTATAATAAAATTACTAATTAAATTGAACACGTAGTTTACTTTACACGATACACATCTCAAATAGAAACACATTACACGTAGATTGGGAATACACACAACACAAAGGAGAATACAAAAAGGGGTAGTATTTATTACACATTTTAAAATAACATTTACTACATCCAATAAACATCACCTAAACATTTTCTAACAAACACAAAACCTATTCAAAATAATACCCATTGGAAAAGTCCCAGCGTATTTCAAGCAGAGCTCTACGCCATTCAAGAATGCGCCAGCCCCATTTATTCATCTTGCATAAAAGGCGCAATCATCCATATATTCACGGATAGTCAAGCAGCTATAAACCCGCTTAACTCGCATACCATTGATTCCAAATCAGTCATGTACTGCTTCAATACCCCTCAAACAATCGGATTAAGAAACAATACCAAATTATGGTGGGTTCCGGGTCATGTCGGGGTAGAAGGTAACGAAAAGGCCGACAAACTGTCCAGAAAGGGTTCAGAACACTTTTCATAGGTCCCGAACCTTTCTGCTGCACTCCTAGATCAGCAGCAACCGCAGCAAAAAGAAGCTGGAAACATAGAAAATGTATCTATCTTTGTGAAAGCATCCCAGGTCTAAGACTGGCCAAACGAGCCATTCGGCCCTTCAATCAAAATGCCAGCAAACGCCTAAAACTAAGCAGGCATGATATCAAAATCTTTTTAGGGTACCTTACTGGTCACCTTGGTTGAAGATATCATCTTAACAAAATGAGAATAGCAGACTCTCCTGAGTGCCGACTTTGGCTTGAAAAGGACGAGTCAGCTGAACACATTTTGTGTGAATGACGAGCCCTTAATGGAACTAGAAAGAAGATCTTTTTCAGGGAACAAAAGAGCCCGGAGGACATTAAGAATTCTTCTACTGGTAAAATTGTTGAAGGTACTTGAAAATGCTTGAAGTTACTTAAAAATGCTTGAAAATACTTGAAGTTACTTGAAAATGCTTGAAGTTACTTGAAGTTACCTGAAAATGCTTGAAGTTACTTTAAGTTACTTGAAAATTCTAGAAGTTACTTGAAAATGCTTGAAAATTTAATGTTACTTGATAATGCTTGAACATACTTGGAGTTACTTGGACATGATTGAAGTTACTTGAAAATGCTTGAAGGTATGTACTTGAAAATGCTTGAAGTTACTTGAAGTTACTTAAAAATGCTTGAAAATACTGGAAGTTAGTTGAAAATGCTTGAAGTTACTTGAAGTTACCTGAAAATGCTTGAAGTTACTTTAAGTTACTTGAAAATGCTTAAAGTTACTTGAAAATGCTTGAAAACTTGAAGTTAGTTGATAATGCTTAATCATACTTGAAGTTACTTGGACAGACTTGAAGTTACTTGATAATGCTTGAAGTTACTTGAAAATGATTATTTCGGGACCCTTGAGAGTATATAGTTGAAATTTCAGCTGTCTAGGCCCAGTTTAAACGCCTTATTTTTGCCGACAGACGGATGGACGGACGGACATGGCTAGATAAACATTACTATCGATGCTGCTCATAAATATAGTAGCTTTCAGAGGTCTACGGGCAATATTAAGGTTTGTTACAAACTATGCGTCAAAATTAATAGGTATACCCTTAGAATAGGGTATAAAAATTGACGAGAGGTACACCACTGTGAATTGATGGCAAGCTTGGCGGCCTAACTACACTTTTGTATCCCACAATGTGAAAACGTGTGTGCTGGAAAGAGCATTGCAGAACTCCAACTCACGAAGACAGCGCCATAGAAGGAGGCTGATGATCGGTTGTGGCGAATAGTGAAACAGCGCTGTAACTTCAGCCGTCCACTTCACGTGGTAAGGATTGTAAGATATATGGTTGTTCATTCAAAAACAATATAAAGGAATTCATGAACCTACACGTGTGACACTAACTAGCAAAACTGCTTTGGATTATGTTGTTACAAACAAAAAAGATTGTGAAGTGAATGTTAGAAACAATCTTAAAATTAGTGACCACGAATCTGTGGAATGTAAAATAAAACTAAACATAGGGACGGGCTACAGTCCGCTTGGGCGAACTGTTGGATACCCTATTCTTATTCCTATCCCTCATAAGTGGGCGTGACAAAAGTCTAAGTATGGTTAAATTGTTAAGAACGCTCTACATATTTTGTTATATAACATTTAAAGGATTTTATCAAAAAAAACGCTCCCTAGCTCAAACTTGGGTGTTTCAATAAAATTGTTTTATTTAATTGTGGGCGTGTCAGTAGGCGGATTAAAAAAAAAATTAACACATGAGCATAAAGGGCCCCTAGAGAGTATATATTATAAATTTCAGCTCCCTAGCTCAAACTTTGGATTTTCAAAAAAATTGTTTTATTTATTTGTGGGCGTGTCAGTGGGCGGATTTTGAAAATATTTATACATGAGCTTAAAGGGCCCCTAGAGAGTATATATTAAAAATTTCAGCTACCTAGCTTAAATTTTGGTTTTTCAATAAAATTGTTTTATTTTTTTGTGGGCGTGGCAGTGGGCGGATTTTGAAAATTTTATATCCCGAGCAGTTTTAGGAGTCATAGATCATATATAAAAAATTTCAGCTTCCTAGCTCAAAATTCGATTTTTTCCAAAATTTTGTTTTTTTGAGTTTGTGGGCGTGTCTGTGGGCGGATTTCAAAAATTCGTAAACTTGATTATTTCGGGACCCTAGAGAGTATATGGTTAAAATTTCAGCTCTCTAGGTCCAGTTTAAAGGCCTAATTTTTGCCGACGGACGGACGGACGGACGGACGGACGGACGGACATGGCTAGATCGACATTACTATCGATGCTGATCATAAATATAGTAACTTTTAGGGGTCTACGGGCAATATTAAGGTATGTTACAAACTATGCGTCAAAATTAATATACCCCTAGAATAGGGTATAAAAAATGATAATAGACAGTTTTAGTGTGGTGGGTCCTGCTCTACTGAATATAATTAATTATTCGTTGACAAGTGGTGTTTTCCCTAGGACATGGAAAACATCGGTTATAATTCCTGTACAAAAAATTGCAAACTCCATAAAAAAAACGAACACTTTCGCCCAGTAAATATGCTTCCAATGCATGAGAAGATTTTGTAAAAGGTGGTGCATATTCAATTGGAAAAATACATTGAGGACAATAATATACTACTTGAAGAACAATCGGGATTTAGAAGAAAACACTCGTGCGAGTCAGCTTTAAATTTCATCATCACTGACTGGAAGGAAAAACTTCACAACAAGAAAAAAAAAACTGCTGTATTCTTGGATTTGAAGAGAGCCTTCGAGATGGTAAATAGAGGCATATTACTTGAAAAGCTTTGTGGATATGGGGTAAGAGATGTAGAGTACGAATGGTTTAAATCATATTTAATAGATCGCAAGCAGATAGTAAAATTTAATAATGAGCTATCCAATCCATTAAAAACAGAAATTGGAGTACCACAGGGGTCCATATTGGGACCTCTTTTGTTTTTATTGTATATAAACGATATCAAAAATGTTGTAATAAATTATCAAATTAAGTTATTTGCGGATGATGGACTCATGCATGTAGAAACAAAAGAACTTAGTGAGAGTATTACTTAACTTTTGGAAGATATACATAATATAAAAAAATACCTAAATATGAATAAACTCAAATTAAATGTAGATAAAACTAAAATAATGGTATTACCTAGAAATTATTCTTTCAATAAAATTGATGAATTTGAATGTGTTAATGAACGAAGTATCTAGGAATTGTAGTAGATAGTAATTTAAACTTTAAAGTACATTTTGAAAACATTTGTAAAAAAATGTCTATAAAAATCGGTTTCTTTCGGAGAATTAGAAAGAAATTATGCATTCAAATGGCAATAAAAATATACAATACCGTCATCAAACCCCATTTTGAATATTGCCCTACAATATTATTAATGGGTTCTGTAGGTATGATGCACACAATGCAAAAATTACAAAATAAGGCAATGCGTTCAATTCTACATTGCAATAGATACACTCCAATAAGTATAATGTTAGAAATGTTAAAATGGTTGACTATCAAACAACATATAATAATGAGTACTATGCTATTTATATTTAAAATTAAAAATAATTTATTGCCCATGTATTTAAAAAGACGTTTGCCACAAGAGCTAACTCTCATTCATACAACCTAAGAAATAATAACGATTTTAACTTGCAGCTATATAGAGATAATAAAACGCAAAATATGTTATTCTATAATGGTATACAAATGTTTAATAATCTGCCGAATGATGTAAAAGAAGAATCCAATATTAAAAAATTTAAACAAGCTATAATATTATTTGTAAAAAACAATTATTAAACTCAAAATGCAACACGTAAATGATAATTATAAACAATGTAATGTAAACTTGTAAAATCGAAAAAGTGACATTATTGCTAAATAAACTGAAATAATAATAATAATAATAATAAAGGGAAAGAAAAACAAAAACCAGGAAAAATTGTGTGCTATCACATATAAAACCAATTAAATTGTATCATGAGCCTCAATGGAAGATATATCAATGCAACACTGGGCGACAGTGACCTTAAAGTCGTTGCTTCCAGCGGCACACCACAATGTGGAGCCATACCCCCTTACTCTGGGTCCTTGTCGTTAATGACATACCAACTATTGAAGTTCAAAAACATAGGGGTCAAAGAATGCTCAGATAACGTAGTATTGCTTGCGACAGTGAAATAGTTTAAGTTTAAGTTTAAGTTTATTTATGTAATAACATGATATGTACATTAAGACATAGGTCTCTTATAGTACTTAGGCTTGATAGTTAAAATAAGAACTTAATTTCATTTCATTATAGATGTTTAAATTAACAAGATATGTAATATTTTAAAAATAAAAACAATTCATGAGATGACTAAAATTAGCAATGTTAACATTTTTTAAAAATATAATTGGTAGATATTTACGGTATGCAAAAACGAAAAAGAAGAAAAAAAAAGAAAGTTATCAAAGATGAAAAGTAAGAAGTAAGAGAAAGAGGAGTTAAATATAAACATTAATCTTTAATGCCTTAATATTGCAGTTTTGAAGCTTGCGACATTACTAATACTCTTGATATTCAAGGGCATAGAGTTCCATAACCTCACGGCGTGAACGAAAAAGAACCTTGACGAGTTGAGATATTTCAATTTTGGTAAATTTATATTAAGTGTTCTGCGAGAATGAGAAAACTCAAGCTTGCAAAACAGATAGTTTGCCGTTTTTGTCATTATAAGTTTGTGTAAGAATATACAATTTCTTGCATGCATGTATTATACTAAAGTGCAACCCAAAAAAACCTTTCACATAGAGCGATATCCGATCATATTTGCGTAGTCAATGAATGTATCTAACCGCATCATTGAAGGCTACCTGTAACTTATTACGTGACAACGAATCCATACTACTAAAAACAACATCGGCATAGGTTATTATGGGAAGAATAAGGGCTTGGACGAGCTTCCGTCAAGTTTCAAAGGGTGTGCCAAATTCTATGTCGATATGCATATATTTGGCACCAGACTCAGTTCGAAATTGCTTTTGGATATGGGTAGAACCTGACACTTGGAAGGATTTAGCAGCAGCCCGTTTTTGTTTGCCCAGTCACTAATCGCTGACAAATCCTTGTTCAAACAAAAAACTAATTCGTCAAGTCGATTCATAGGCATAGACATGTACAATTGAACGTCATCTGCGTACATATGCATACGAGTGTGCACACATATCAACGGCAAATCGTAGACAAACAGGAAAATAAAATCGGTCCAAGGACAGAACCTTGAGGAACACCTTGAAATAAGGGCAAAACAGACGAAATCCTTCCACCAATAACGACCCTTTGAAATCGGTTCGACAAGTAGCTTTGCAAAAGTTTAACAGCTCTTTCGCCAAACCCGAAAAAGTGTTTAAGCTTCCATAAAAGCTTTCGAAAAATCGAGAAAGCATAGTAATGCCACGAGCCCTCTGTCATATTCATGCCTTACATCATCCAAAATCTGCACCATGGCCGACTGGCAACTATGCCCTTCTCGAAAGCCTGACTAAGAAGAAGTCAATAGAGAGTTGAAGGATAAGTGGCATTTGATCTGGCGGGATAAGACTCTCTCAAATACTTTTGATAAGCATGGTAAAAATTCCTATCAACTCTGAGCGAACTGTTAGAAAACTCTATATGTCTAGAAGTCGGCGTCGGTGAGTGCATCATGTATTATATTTGACACACACAAGGAACATCCTCTAAAGCTCTTACCAAAGACGTCATAATTCTTTAAACATCCGTTACCTATCTAATGCGTGCAAAAATATATTTTTGCAATCAAATCCAAGTTGTCACGCATTTAAGGCTTATTGCCTTATAGAATCAATATTTAATCAAATGGCATAATGTTGATTATCGTTGTTACATTATTTTGATTACCGCTTATGATTGCCTTGTCGCAAATGTTTAAATTTTTTGGTATTTAAGTGTCAGAATCACAACTGGGGAAATTAGTTTAAGCCGAGAGCTCAACGACAAGCGGAGAGTTTCTGATAGTTTAACTTTTGACTACAGGTGTATAAATATTTGTTTCTAAAGTTACGAAAAAGATTTTTGTCGATTGCTTCTAGATTTTTGTTAGATACAAAAATATTAAAAAATGATTGGCAAGTACTTAGAGAGAAATGTATTTTTCATTGGAAAATCATCGTCATCCTCATTCGAACAAGTAATCCGCGTTCTGGCAGAGTATAGCAATCCATGGTATGCCAAATGTACTCGTATTCTGCTTGTGTTACTTGATAATGTCGTGCACTTTGTAATGGCTTTTACGGAGATCTGCCAAAGGAGGGCTGCATTATAGAACACTGCGGAAGTGAAGTTTTGCTCTGATGATGTTTTCAAACAAAAGTCGATTGCTACTTCGCATTTTAAAATGATGCAGAAGCATTTTTATGTAGATGCCGTATCCACAAACTCGCATTCTACTGTTTTCGACTGTCATTTCCCACCATGGATTTTGGTCTGATGCTCGTAGCGGAGCTTCGCACAAACAATATTTTTGGTGAAAATATTACTTACTTACTAAACAAGCTCCCGATCCGTGAAGAGTCTAATCCAGCAGCCTTACATCCTGTATTTCTGGGCACGCTGCTTGTGTAGACCAAGTGGTCTGTCATCCGCGATATCCTGTTCTTTAGGACTTAGGTTCCATCTTCCTTCCTCTCCTCGCACATGGGACCAAATATCAGACGAAGAATAATTCTTTCAAATGAGGCCGGTATAAACTTTCCCTTCTATTCATCGTTCAGCAATTTTGAACCCATTTGTTTTACCAAACCGAACTAGCTTTGGTCTCCCACGGTTCTGACACTCTTTCGAAGAGTCTGCGTTGTTCCGGTCGTATAGCCCGGAGACTGTGTCGCCTTGCAACCGAAAGAAAAATACAAACATCGTCTGCATACTTTTGGAAGATATCCTCATTACCACACACACATCAAAGTCGCACACAAAAGTACTCAATTATTTATTTATGTTTTTTTCTTACAGGCATAACATTGGCCAGTTTCCTCGGTTTCCTGAGCGTACTTGCAGTTGGCAAAGCCATTGATCTCCAAAACATTTGCCTCGTCGTAAGCCCTGGAACAAAATTTGTTGACGATACCGACTGTTCATCTTACTACGAATGCGAATCTAGACATGCAACTTTAATGTCGTGCCCGGTTGGACACAATTTCAACAAAGATGCACAAACTTGTCAGCCTGCGTCAGAGGTACCCTGCCGCCCAAAGAAAACAGGACCAGTATGCAACGGAACTACTGGCAAGATATTTGTCGGAGATCCAAATTCTTGCAAGGGATACCACTTTTGTGAAAACGGTGTTCTATCTAGATCTGGCACCTGTCCCGATGGCTACGTGTTCGATGAAATTGATCAAAAGTGTGACATTCAACCGGAAGACTCATGCAAAGTCCCAAATATAGATAATATCTGTGAATATATACCGAATGGGATGCTCTTTGGCAGTACAAGTGCCTGCAACAAATTTGGGAAGTGCGTCCTTGACAAACTACCAGTTGATGAATACTGTCCAGGGGATATGGTTTTCGATATTGAATATCATAGATGTGTACGTAAGGACACCTACAACTGCAAGCAGCAAAAGCTGGCATGCGCATTTAACGACACCAAGCTGAGTGAAGAATCTTGCAACAGGTTTTTGTCATGCTGGCAAGGGTTTTATGTTGAAAACTCATGTCCAGCGGGAGATTTCTATGAACCAATATCGAATTCATGTAGACTACGTAAGGATGCGATTACAGTGAACTGTAATCGGTGCGCAGGTATCTCGTATGGTCTTTTCAATGCTGCCGGTGATAATTGTAAAGGATACTTGGAATGCTCTAACGGGAAGATATTCTCAACTGGTTTGTGCCCGGAAAATCGTTACTTCAATCAGAATACTGGCTTTTGCGAGTTTGAAAACCCTAGATTCAGAAGTTGTTTAAAAGAATGCACGGATTGTTCAAATGAAGTTGATGATTCGGTTGGTAAGAATGTGTGCAACTCGCGTTGTGATGAAAAAAATGAATGCGATTGTGTTTGTACTGCATGCAAATAACAAATAAAATATATTACAAATAAACAGATGCAATAAAATTAAAAAAAAAATACTATAAATATAATTTGTTCATTAAATCCATTTTTTTCTTGCTGGCTATTGAGAAATTATGATGTACCATTTTGTCTTACTTTCTGTGGGGATCGTTAGAACTCAAAATCGCACGAAACTGATACTGTGTTTCCTTCAAGTTGGGAATGTGTCGGTAAGGGGCAAGTGTTACTTGCCGCCGAGTCAACTGAAATGACGCAACATATTGACAGTCGCCGTCTGTTAAATATACACAGACTGTCGGTGGTCGCCGGGCTTGTCTAGATAATTTTTGCGATGTCCAGAGTCTAGCTGAAAAGCATTTTGTCCAGTCGAACCGTTCCAATTCCATTGAACTCAAAAAATAATAAGTTTTCTCTGTATTGTTTGAATGAATAACCGTATCCCGTAATTGCTACCACGTGAAAATGACGACTGTAACAACAACGCAATTGATGATCTATTTTCCGTTTATTATTTCCACAATCCAATTTTGCTCCACTGTGACTCCAACATAGACCGGCGTCTTCTCAGAAAAGAACACTTTGACTTTTGACTTTTAAATTCATTTTTGTATTCAATATTAGATATCAATTTACATACTAGACAAAAATGATTCAATCTAACTTGAAATGAACAATGAAATAATTTCTTCGTGACATATAAAATATTTTGTGTTCACTAAATACCGATATTATATCATTTCTTATTTATCTATGTATTTGTTTTTGTTAACTTAATAATATTAATTTAACTATTCATATAATTACCTATGGATTTATGTATGTATCTATTTATTTGTTTATTTATTTATTTGTTATAATATATACTATTTGTTTATTTATTTATTTATTGATTATGATATATTTATCTATTTGTTAATTTATTTTATTTATTTTATTTATTTATTTATTCTTTTTTTATATTATCTATTATTTTTATTATTTATTTATTTTAATTTTTTTCTTTCTTTAATTTGAGGTTTTTCTCATGATTTTTCTCATTAATTTTCATATTTATTTGTGTTTTTTTTTTAAATATTAAATAAGGATTTAGTTGAAAGACAAAAAACAAAAAATGTCAAATCTCTGCAATTATATAATGTAAATTGGGCGACAACGTATTTTTATTTCATGAAGCAAGAATAAACTATCTATCTGTATCTATCTAACCTAAAATGAACAGGATACTTATTCTTAATCAATTGTCCTAATGCAGACCTTCTAAGCTTAACTATAACCTTATAACTATTGCCTTTCGGCCTAAAAACTATTTTACAAACTAATTTAACATATTATTTTCATCGAGAACATTTTTAAGAAAACTTTGCATCATTGTTTAAATTTTATATTTTCTTTATAAACAAATTACAAACTACCTACTCTACTTACTTAAACTACTTAACGTATTTTAACTAAAATTTGGAATCTGAGCACTCGTTACCTTACGCAACAAGTGGCCAAAATCCCAATTGCTTTCAACGTACAAATGCGCCGCCATGAGCCGACTGAAGCCTTACAGCGTCAATCACCTCCCGGAAGCACCACCACAAGTTGGCGAGCCCGGCCTCTCCCAAAAAAGCCCTAGCTAACTTTATCTAACTTATAAGCTAAGAGGATGTTACATAGAGTAACGCACCGTCCTGGGAGGGCAGGTTGACTCCTCTCCCCTCATTAAGCCACCAAAATTCGGAGAATTGCTCGAATTTATCCCTCTCCGCTATTGCGGTACTAAAACGGAGGAGCACATGAGCATTAACGAAGACCTCGCCGCGGATGAGCCGCTTATATCTCGCGCTGCGGTAGCGGTGGTAAAATGACGGGATACCATCCCTCGTCTGTACAAGCCCTTTAGCTTCAATATGGACAAATTCCTCCGGCAGGATAAAGCCAGATCGGATCGTACTCTCTATGTACATTTCATTGGGGTAGTAAGCCCCATAGATCAGGCTATTGTGGCTGGCCATCGCCCTTGCAACGTCCCTTCGAGTCACCTTAATGGGGAAATTGTCAATCCTATTCAACTGAGCACCATCCATTGTTGGGATAGTATTTTATACAGTTTGATTCAGGCGTTCGGAATAACCCCAAGACACTTTCTCTCCAAAACCCGAATCTTTTCCATATAACTAGGCGCTATATTAAACCACAATGGGCAACCATTAGCTATGATCGGCCTTATAAGGGCCACGTAGGAAATGACCTTCACTCTAGAGTCAAGTTGACTGATATGAAACAGTCTCCTTCTCAGAGCATAAGCCTTCTTGGCCCCAGCGAGACAAGCAACTATATGTTTAACGAGAACGGATTGATTCGACGTGGCAAGTTCGTTGGCGGTGGGAGAGTTTGCGGATGTTAAATGACCCCCTCGGTTGATATTGTAAAACAAAGTTAAGTGAGCGAGATCATATCCTCGCTGTGTCCTAAAATCGTGGAATTCTCCCAAGACATCTGTCAAATCATATCACTCCTTAAAGCAATTCTTCGCAAACCTACAAAGTTGTTAAACTATCTATGGACCTGTTATATACCTACTAACCGTTTTGAAATAAAACACTACTCCATTATTAGTTTAATTCATTTAGATTTAATACTTGATTTACAAAAGCCATGACAGGCCAAAAAGGAGAACGAGGAAGAAGTGTTTGGTTTCTTGTCAAATGCTAGGTATTTGTCAAACGTCGAATTCATGATAACAAACTTCAAGTAGCTAATGTGTTAACGACTTCGTACTCTACAACTCCCCCCCCCCCCCCCTCGCCCCTGTTTTGTGTGTTTGTGACTCCAGGATGCGATCGCGACTCTGTAGAAGTAGAAGGTCTATCTTGCGGTGGGGTTGAATTGCGTTCATTTGCATTCATATTTGTGTCATCAGGTGGTTTGATGTTTTGGTCGAATCCCCAGTTCGTTTCAATTCCTACATCTCGGTGGTTCGGGATATCGTTTGAAGCGTAACTCCTTAATGCCAGTTTGCTGATACGAATCTTAAATATTTAACTATCGCTTAAGCGCCTAAGTAATACTTAACGGGGTGCACGAAAAACAAAGTTAATCTTAAATGTCCGTATGTGACACTTAAATTAAGCCCCAGAAATAGTTCGTCATAAGGAGCCTAAGTAATGCTTAAAGACTTTTAAAGGTTATGTTGGCAGTTTTATTCATTTTGTGACAAAAAAGATTGCAGTCAGCAACAATGGATTTTGAGCTCCTGGATTTATTGGAAGACGATGTCGAGGTACTTGAAATTATCGAAGTAGGTGTTCCCCGACAGATATACGAAAGAAAGGAATATTTTCATTTCTTCGATGAGCTTTCTTACTACAAGCGATTCCGTTTGACTAAAGAAATGACTCTGATTGTTTTAGAACAGATCGAGACACTTTTCGAGTGCCCCTTTAATAGGTAAAAATTCATTTTTGACTCTTCAATTAAGATCATTTTATTTTAAGAATTGTTAGAACTAATTCTATAGCGCCAGTCAACCAACTTTTGGTTGCGAAATCGCAAGGGTAAAAAGAGAATTCTATAATATAGCCTCTTTTCTGTCTGTAATTGGCGCAGTGGATGGAACTCATATCAAAATTCAGTCACCTGGTATGACAACCCAGCGAATTTAGTATTTTGTACTTGATTTATTTTAAATTGTATTAATTAGGTGGTTCAGATGCAGAAGTCTTCAGGAATAGGAAAGGGTACTTCTCAATTAATGTTCAGGCGACGTGTGCTGCGGACATGGTTTTTACTGATATTGTTGCAAGACGCAACTATTTTTAGCAATAGTAGAATGAAAAACTCTATATTAGAAGGACAAAATTATTCTGATTGTGTTGTTTTGGGTACCTACGAGTATTATTTTGTCATTTTTCTGAAATTTTTTAATCGTTGGAAGATTTTAGGTGATTCAGCTTACCCCCAAAAAGTGTTTTTAATGACACCTTTACTTAGTCAACAAACAAAAGCAGAGCACCTTTACAATGAATCTCAAATACGTTCCAGGGGTCCCATTGAAAAGGCTTTCGGCATTTTGAAAAGACGATTTCCAGTTTTAGCATATGGATGTCGCTTAAAATTAAATACTGTGCTAACAATAATAGTTGCAGCCTCTGTTCTGCATAATATACTACAGAGGAGCCACCAGAAAGCTTAGATTTTGATAGAGACGAACTTCAGCGAGCCATCGACCTTGGGCAAATTGAGAATCGTTTTGAGTCAAACGAAAGAACTCCTTTCCAACGTCGCTTAATATGGGGATGCAAAAGCGTGCGAACTTAATAAATAATTATTTTGGAAGATTGTAAGGTTTAAAAATGGACGCTGTAAACTTAAATTTTGCAATTTTTATTAGATAAATGAAATAAAAAATTTAAATTAAATATTGAATAAATTTTCCATGTCTTTTAAAATATTACAGGCTTCGCCTATGCTAGAGGAACTATTTTTGATTTTTTTTTTTAAATCTCCGCCTTTATTTCAATTGATTTTTCCAGCGACTTCTTACGTAGTTCATGACTCAATTAGTCGGTATTTTTTTTTTTTGGTTGGCTTCTTCGTTTAGGGTTTCGTATTGGAGCTTTGCTAGCTCAATTTTAATTTTTGATAGTTCAGAGTACCGTGCAGAGTCGAAGCCACTGGTCTACGCCTATCAGACCATTTCTTTGTACGCTCAGTGTCCTCTTATTGTTTTCTTGAGCCTTTAGACACAATGATGGGTGCTTCTGTTGATTCTGGTGAACAAGGTGTTAATACATTCTCACTGATTGGCCTAATTTGAAGCTTTGAATTAACTGGCATCTTAAGCTGACTAGGCTTATAGCTCCCCCAATCAGTAAAACAAATTCTATTAAAAATTAAACTTCAACTTATTTTCCATGAAATCAGAAAATTTGGCAGTTTTTTCAATGCTGTGAAGTGGAAAGCGATTCAAAAGTTTCTCTTTGCTAAGCTGAACTTAAATATTTCTCAGCAACTGAAAATAAGCTATGATGAACTTAAGCGTTAAGTTCCACGTAACGCTAACTATTACTTAGCTAAGACAAAATTTTATGACTACATAGTATCAGCAAACGGGCCTAATTGATCTACGAGTATATGCCGCTTCCAAATGATATTTGTGTTTTCAGGACTAACATTATATGTGTTGCGCCCTAAGACCTTTGCAATGCATCCCTTAACCCAATATTGTTTATTATTTTTGTACATCCTTACCCACACTACGTCGCCTCTGATGAGAATTCTAACACCTTTCTTACTATAGGTTTCTATCTGCTGTTCTTGTTATTCCAGTATCCTGTTACGAACACTGGCATTCAGATTCTCTGTTTCTAAACTTGGCCTTAATAAATCGAACTTCGTTCGAACCTGTCTTCATAACAATAGTGACGCTGGTGTTTCACCGGTAGTACTGTGAGGCGTTGTTCGGTAATCGAACAGATACCTCAGAAGTTCAACATCCATTTCATTTCCTTCCAAAACCAATTTTTTGAGAGCGGCTTTTGTAGACTTAACGCAATTTTCTGCCTGGCCATTTGACACGGGGTGATAAGGAGGTGTCGTAATATGCTTAGGGCCATTTTCTCTGCAGAACCTCTGAAAGTTGTCTGCTACGAAAGCACTACCATTGTCTGTCACGATAACTTTAGGAAAACCAAATCTGCTCAAAAAATTCATCCTAATTGTGTTTGCTGTATCTGCCCTTTTCACCTCAAAAGCTTCCACCCACTTAGAAAAGCTATCAACACAGACTAAAAACATTTTGTTGTGCATAGGCCCGAAAAAATCTAAGTGCATGCGTTCCCACGGACCATTCGTAGGTTGCCATGGTGTAAGTTCTCCTCTCGGAGGGTTGCTCTGCTGGCTTGAGCAGATTTCACATGCTTTTATAACAGCTTCGATGTCTTTCCCTAAACTTGGCCAAAACACATAACTTCTAGCCAGAGACTTTGTCTTCACGATGCCCAAATGGGACGAATGAAGAAGCTTGAGAATTTTCGATCGAAGGGAAGTAGGTATGACAACCCTATACCCCCACATCACACACCCGCTTTTAACCGGCAGTTCATGCCTTTTTTCAAAGTAGGGTTTCATTTCCTTATTAACCTTGTTTGGCCATCCCTGTTTGATGAACCCTTTTACTTGTTCAATTAATTTGTCCTTAGATGATTCTTCAGCTATTTTACTAGCTTCAATAGGACACTCCTGGTAAAAGCCACCTCACAGTGGATCAATACGAATATTGGCCACTCTATCATTCTGGACTCATATGGGTCCCTACCAAGAAACATCGACTACACTATACCCCAGCTACAGTTCGAAAAGAACTTCCAAATCACTATCCCCTCCAGATCATTCTGGGAGGAGGCTGATTACACGGAAGATAAATCGATCCACTTTTACACCGACGGATCGAAAACTAGTAATGGGGTCGGTGGTTGTGTTTTCTCAGAAAGACTAAATATCTGTCTCTCTTTCCGTCTTCCTTATCATTGTAGCGTGTTCCAGGCGGAAATCATGGCGATTAAGGAAGTCTTGTCGTGGCTAAAGAGAAACGTGATATCCGCTAAGGATATCCGCATATTCTCGGATAGTCAAGCCGCGCTGAAATCCCTGGATTCAGTCTCTTCAAACTCCATCGTCTTTTGAGGAGATGGCAGAGCAGTTCAACATTCACCTCTTTTGGGTGCCAGAGCACAGAGACATCCCAGGGAATTGTAGGGCAGACGAACTCGACAAAAAGGGAACAGCATTACCTCTTCTACCTGATAAAGGTTTCCTACTTATGCCCATCACTACTTGTAAACTCATGCTCAAGCTAGCGGCAGTCGAGAGTACAAACCTCAGGTGGACAGGTATTGATACGTGTCTAGCGACCAAGCATATCCGGCCAAAGCTGGACCTGCGACGCTCTCTGAGTTTAATCTCACTTAACCGACTGTATATTAGCTCAGTCATAGGTGTCATCACAGGACACTGTCTATTAGGCAAGCACGCATCAATGCTTGGCGTCTATTCTAATGACTTCTGCTGAAGTTGCAGGGATGAGGAGGAGGAGGAGACTACACTTCATCTCCTCTGCACATGTCCTGCACTCTCACATAAAAGAAATCTCTATTTGGGAGCCTTCTTCCTTAATGAACTCAGTGACTTGGCTAACACAGAGGTTAGAAGTCTATCACGCTTCATTAGAAGCTCCAAATGGTTTTAGCGGGTAGTGGTAGATACTCCCGATCCTAGTGGCATCACAATGGACCTCTTTGGTCTAAGTGTGTTAGCTTTCAGCTAACAGCCACCTCAACCTAACCTAACCTATAGGGATTTGTGAGCAAAACGTTACGTACTTCAAATGTACATCTGTAAATGTTTCACTTTCGGCCCCCTCATTTCCCTTTAACGGAATACGGGAAAGGAAGTCTGCACCGTTTTCCTTCGACTTGACGTATTTGATATTGAACTTATATCCTAAAAGAACTACTGCGTAACGCTGCAACCGATTTGGTGCTATTTGTGGTATACCATGCTTTTCCCCAAAGATTTGTGTGAGCGGCTTGGAATCAGTATGAAGCGTGAATTCTCTCCCATACAGATACTGGTAGAAATGCCACACTGCCAGTACGGATATGTATGAAAATATTTACTACTTATCGTACATACGTCGAAATGATAATTTTAATTCCTGGAAATGTTCCATATACCACACGCACAAAAATATTGAACTGAACTTTTAATTACCACGGTGTAAAATGTTCACCTTGCAGAATATCAAATTGTTTCATCTAATCAGGGATTTAATTGCCTTCTAGGAACAAAATTTAATCATATATCGGGGCTGATTTGTGTTGTTTCACTTTGCTTTCACCACCGCCTCCGATTGGCTTGACTCAATTGTTTCGGTATTTAAGTGTCAGAATCTCAATTGGCGACATCAGTTTAACTCGAAAGCTCCGCAATAACCAGGAGTTGCTTTTATATTTCCTTTTTTGACAATTTTCTTGGTCTCTAAGCCTTCAATAAAAAAAGAAGTTTTGTATTGCATTTAGTTTTTCGTTGGAAGAAAACAAATTAAATAAAAAAATGATCGGTGAGTGCTTAGGAAGAAACCCAATTTTCAATGGAAATTCATCCTCATCCTTATCCTCACGATTAATCCGCATTCTTGGAGCGTACAGCGATCCATGGTTTGTCTAAGTTTATTCTACTTCTTTTTACTTGATGATGTCATGATGACGTAAAACGCTGTTTTCAAAACTGAAAACAACTTGTTATGAGTTTACGGAGATCGGACAAAAGGAGGGCTGCATTAAGGTCCCCTCTCACCAGAGTATACGCCGTACAGGTTCCGGTGCAGGTGCGCTAGCTAGTATACCGCTTGTCTTTTCAGACTAAAGCGGTATTCGCATTGTTTAACATTTACGTTGAACTCCTCTGCTCTATATTGTCATATGTTAACCGTTTTTCCGTACTTTTATACTTCGGGTGAGTTAAACCAACCCATATCGAATGTTTTTTTCATCATCAATTGTTAGTTTTTCCACGTAAATGTTGACATGCGGTACGCGGTACAAGGCGACTCTGCATGCTGCGGTACAAAATCGCACGCGTTCAATTTGCAAGGTAACTACTAGTCCCTACTATTTAACCATTCCTCATTGATCGATTAACTCACGTGACCATAGATAGAGGTTTAACTACTGGCGAACTTGCAGTTGCCTTGCAAATTGATCGCGCCCATGGTACCGCAACAATAACGCAGTACCTACCTCTTGCGGTATACAGCTCCAGTCCGTGAGTCGATATAAACCACAATAGGAAAGTGTACCACTGTATGGTATGGATGTGGAGTCCCTTTTGCAACTTTGTGGAAGTAAAATTTTACTCTGATGACGTTTTCGAACAAAAGTCGGTTGGGCACGTCATAAAAAAGTAGTTTTAGTAAATTGCAATTTTATCAAAAACTATAAGACATAAAACCATTCGGTTTTTTGTGTTCGATTCAGAATTGATAGTAACATTGACCATAAAAAGCCAATTGAGCAGTTCATTTCACAATTTTCAAAAAACTGGGTGTATACATTTTTTTAAATTTTTTTTATCAAAATATTGAGTATACGAATTTTTCAAAAACTATTGACATACATATTTTAATTTAAATTTAAGATTATAGAAAAAATTTCTGACTTTCAAAACTGGTATAGTACTTTATGTAGGTGTTGCCGTTGTTTTTTTAATAATTTATTTTCCAATATAAGTAATTTTTTCTAAAATTGCCCCTACCTCATAAACGGGGCGTGATAGACCCCTCCTCCCCCCCTCCCATAGTAAAACATGCTTGTTTTTGACCGTTCTACAAAAAGCCGTTATCAATTCTTGGGACCCTAGTCGGTTGCTACTTCGAATTTTTAAATGATGCAAAAGCATTTTTATGTAGATGACGTTTCCGAGAACTCCCATCGTATTGCTTTCGAATGTTATTTGGCTTTCTTTGATTTTACTTCAGATGCTCGTAACAGAGCTTTGCAGTTACAACTACAACTTCTACTGTTGGCTCAGTTTCTCGGTAGTTAGTGCGTTGAACAAATCGTGCGTTCTCCCCTTCAACACACGCCGGTCTCAGTAACACCGCTGTACTCTTCAAGTTATTTTCCCACACACCTCTTGCCAACGTCTAATAAACATCCTAGAGTGTCAATTGTCAACTCGGCGTTAAATTATACGTCATCTCCACTTCGTACACGCAAATTGTTGGAGAAGCTTTATTTTAACAACAGGTGTATATCCGGCAAAGTGGAAAAAAGCCAAAGCACTACCCATCTAAAAAAGTTCCAAAGGTGATGAATTTAGCCCCATTGCAATCTTACCTTTCTTATCTAAAGTCTTTGAAAGAATTTTGCAAAATCAGATGACCATATATCTCGATCGTTCAAATTCGTTGACATCTAAGCAATCTGGTTTTCGACAAAGGTCATAGTTGTATCACAGCGCTATTAAGCGTTACCGAAGATCTGCGACAAGCCATGGATAAAAATTCTATTAATTTTCTAATGCTTTTAGACTTTTCAAAGGCTTTCGACATGGTTGACCACTCCATTTTATGTACAAAACTTCTCCGACACTTCAACTTTTCATCCTGTGTGTAAAGCTTATGTGCTCCTACCTCACAGATCGAATGTCAAACAACAAATTATCAGATCTCCTACCAACCCTACGTGGGGTCCCACAAGGTTCAATCGTTGACCCACTTTTGTTATCGCTGTACGTAAACGAATTGCCATCTATTCCTAAATATTGTTCAATTCAAATGTATGCCGATGATGTGCAAATTTATTTAAGTTGTCCACTCGGTCTTATTGAGCACGGAGTAAGCTGCATAAATGAAGATCTTGCAGACATTGCATGCTGGTCTCGGCAGAATGGGTTATTACTCAGCTCTGAGAAGTCTATGTGTCTTGTTATATCCATAAAATTTGTCAACCTCTCGTACTTTTCTCCTGTAAGCTTGAATAACACTTCTGTAAAATATGTCGAAACCGCAAAAAAACCTCAGCATGGTGTTTTACCGCAGCTTAACCTGGAACAACCATATAAATACAGTTGTGGGTAAAGCATATGGTATTCTTCGTACTACGTGGGTCACACAATCCTTCACTCTTTTGAGAGTACGTATGCTGTTGGCGAAAACGCTGTTCGTGCCCACAAGGGCCTACGGTTGCGAATTATATGCCCATTGTGACTCTGTGAGCAAACGAAGACTTAACGTTGCACATATTATATATATATGCTATATATATTTTCGGCCTTAGTCGATACGAGAGTGCGTCTTCTTTCTCTAAACAGCTTCTTAACATGTCTTTTGAAGACTTTCTCAAGTTCCGCACCCTAACCCTGCTCTCAAACATTCTGCTGAATCGTCAACCCCAACAACTTCATGAAATCATTAGAATGGCAACTTCGCAAAGGTCAAGAATGCTTACCCATCCGCACCATTCTTCCCTTACATCACAGTGTGATTTTTTTGTATATTCCACCCGCTTACGGAATTCTATGCCGCGTCACATAAGAGAAGTCGAGAATGCTGCGAGTTTTAAGAGCAAAATTGGGCTTTATTTTTCCCAAATATCTTTTTCGTTTCTTTTCTCTTTTCTCTTTCTCCATTTCTCTTTTTTATACCCTATTCTAAGGGTATACTCATTTTGACGCATAGTTTGTAACATACCTTAACATTGCCCGTAGACCCCTAAAAGTTACTTTATTTATGATCAGCATCGATAGTAATGTCAATCTAGCCATGTCCGTCCGTCCGTCTGTCGGCAAAAATTAGGCCTTTAAACTGGACCTAGAGAGCTGACATTTTAACCATATACTCTCTAGGGTCCCGAAATAATCAAGTTTACGAATTTTTGAAATCCGCCCACAGACACGCCCACAAACTCAAAAAAAAACAAAATTTTGGAAAAAATCGAATTTTGAGCTGGAAAGCTTAAATTTTTTTTATATGATCTATGACTCCTAAAACTGCTCGGGATATACAATTTTCAAAATCCGCCCACTGACACGCCCACAAATAAATAAAACAATTATAATGAAAAACCAAAATTTGAGCTATGGAGCTGAAATTTATAATATACACTCTCTAGGGGCCCTTTAAGCTCATGTATAAATATTTTCAAAATCCGCCCACTGACACGCCCACAATTTAAAAAAAAAATCTTTTGAAAATTCAAAGTTTGAGCTAGGAAGCGGAAATTTATAATATATACTCTCTAGGGGCCCTTTATGCTCCTGTGTTAATTTTTTTTAAATCCGCCTACTGACACGCCCACAATTAAATAAAACAATTTTATTGAAACACCCAAGTTTGAGCTAGGGAGCGTTTTTTTCGATAAAATCCTTTATATGTTATATAACAAAATATGTAGAGCGTTCTTAACAAATCAACCATACTTAGACTTTTGTCACGCCCACTTATGAGGGATAGGAATAAGAATAGGGTATCCAACAGTTCGCCCAAGCGGACTGTAGCCCGTCCCTATGTTTTTTTTTCTTTTTTTACTATTTTTTACTTTCCCCTTTTTCTTTTCATCTCTGTATGCTTATGCTTCTATATTGATTAGCAATCTTTGTCAAATATCTTTAAAAATGAAATTCTTTTAGCTTTCTCCTTTTTTTTAAATTGTAACTTAGCACTAGATTATAAGACAACATATCTTAATGTGCATAAAAATTTAATGAATACATAAAAATAAACGCTAGGTTTTAGGCCCTGTACGGCCCCGTTAATGCCTCTCATACATATACTATATTTATTTTTATTTTTTATACTTTTCACTTAAATGTTGTCCCTATGTTTGTGCTGGAGGTATATCTCCCCACTTTACTTTACTGCGATACTAGTAAAGTTTGAAGTCGTCTTCAGTCGACTTATTTCTAAAAGAATTCAATTTGTAATGACTCAAGTGTGAAGAAACAAACGTTAACGCCTCTTGTGGAAATCGATAAAATATTGAAATAAAAGAACTCTGACAATTCATCTTTTCACCATTCAGATGCCGATGGGACTTTGTGAAAAAATGTCCGAAGTAGATTTGAAAAAAAACGCAGTAGATTCAACTGTTTCGCAGTAGATTTTTATATTTTCAAAATATAAATAAGACAACATATATACACATAAATTTTTTAAATGTAGCCGGAAAAATAATAAAACGCATTTCTGCTACCGAAATCAACAGTTTTATAGTCAGATTCGGTTTTGAAAAAGTTTTTCACATTGTCCTTCTTTTTGGGTGATTGTAACTGTGTTCAACTTCGGGAAGCTCTTAATTCACAGTTGGCTCGCAGTTTCCATGGGTTATATCCTCCATGTACTTTGCTGAAAATGATCTTTTAAATGAACAAATTAATCGAATTGGAGTCAGTAACTTGTTATTTCCTCCTCGGCTGCGTAAATATGCGAAGGTATTTTCAGACAATTCGTTTTTCCTCTCGACCGCAGGCCAAACACTTTAAAGTATGTTTTCCCATTTTATCTTACAATATTTTTAGATTAAAACATAGGGACGGGCTACAGTCCGCTTGGGCGAACTGTTGGATACCCTATTCTTATTCCTATCCCTCATAAGTAGGCGTGACAAAAGTCTAAGTATGGTTGAATTGTTAAGAACGCTCTACATATTTTGTTATATAACATTTAAAGGATTTTATCGAAAAAAAAGCTTCCTAGCTCAAACTTTGGTGTTTCAATAAAATTGTTTTATTTATTAAAATTAACACATGAGCATAAAGGGCCCCTAGAGAGAATATATTATAAATTTCCGCTTCCTAGCTCAAACTTTGAATTTTCAAAAAAAGTTTTTTTTAAATTGTGGGCGTGTCAGTAGACGGATTTTGAAAATATTTACACATGAAAGGGCCCCTAGAGAGTATATATTATAAATTTCAGCTCCCTAGCTCAAATTTTGGTTTTTCAATAAAATGGTTTTAATTATTTGTGGGCGTGTCAGTGGGCGGATTTTGAAAATGTTATACCCCGAGCAGTTTTAGGAGTCATAGATCATACTCGTATATACAAAATTTCAGCTTTCTAGCTCGAAATTCGATTTTTTCCAAAATGTTGTTTTTTTGAGTTTGTTGGCGGATTTCAAAAATTCGTAAACTTGATTATTTCGGGACCCTAGAGAGTATATGGTTAAAATTTCAGCTCTCTAGGCCCAGTTTAAAGGACTAATTTTTGCCGACGGACGGATGGACGGACATGGCTAGATCGACATTACTATCGATGCTGATCATAAATATAGTAACTTTTAGGGGTCTACGGGCAATATTAAGGTATGTTATAAACTATGCGTCAAAGTTAATATACACTTAGAATAGGGTATAAAAAGCAGTTGAACTTTATCTTTTAAAAAAACACGTACACTCTTATTTGTTTGCTCTGAGAACTAACACGCGTCACCCCGCATTGTGTTTTGTTCACTTATTTCGCGCGACTGATAAGATTTCAAGTCAATACGCCTTTGAAAATACATTATTAAAAATCGTAAGCACCGCTTCCCAACCTTATTGCAAAACCAGTGTGGCCAACCACCATAAAAACTAGCAAATTAGGCCGAATAACGAAATCAAAACAGAGAAGCATTTATTTTCATATTATTGACTGAAGGGTCATTGTAGAGGTTCATAATTAGGTGTAATTAGTAAGAAAAATAATCAGAAAAACCAGCCATAAACCAATTAAAAAAAAGCAAAGCAAGTAGCACTGCACGAAGTGAGAAGATACACACAACGATAATCAAGTCGATACGCCTTTAAAAAAACATTATGAAAAGACCCACAATCATTCGTCTTACGAAGCACGCCGCATGTAGTGGTAAAGGCAAAATATATGGTGTACCGTTTTTCCACAGCGGTCATTCCATAGGTGTTAAAACACATCCTTTTGACCTGGGGTGGAATCGGCTAAGGTGATAGTTGATAGTTGACAATCAAAATCATACCTTTACGTCCACGTAAGGTGATTATCAAATTGACAATCACCTTTTTGTCATCAATTTCATGTGACAGCTATTTAGGTGTCGCTTTCATATATTTTTGTTATTTTCATAGGTATGCACCTCGGCTTCAACTCCAAATAAATTAAATGCTTTAGTGAAAAAAGAATATACATATATTAAATAAATTCAAATAAAAAAATGAAATTGGAAAATTCGTGAAGTGGAATGTTTACTTCATTAGAACTTTTCTACACTATTAAGAAGAAAAATGAGAAATAAAGCAAATATCTTGGAACTTTCAAACCCGATGAAAGAATTCATAGAATTATAAATATTCATTGTTGATTGCTATCATTTATTATTGTGTATTTTAGATTTTTGAAAAACTTTCGCTTATCAAAAGAAGCGTTTGTGTTTGTTTTGGGACTGCTTGATTTGCCAACTGGAGAAAGGTCAACGCATGTTCCAGCCATCCTTCAATTGGCTGCAACTTAAAATCTTCTTGGGGGTGGTGGCTATCAAAGACAAGTTAGGGCTGACTGGGCTGCACCAATGGGTGCACCAAAGTACGGTGGCTGAAATTACTGCTGCAGTCATTAAAAAAATGCAGTCAATACTTTGTCCATTTATGATAAAGTTTTTGCCTAAGGACTCAACAAAATCATATTTGAAATATAAATCATGAAAAATAAACACACATCAGCTGATCGAAATAACAGCGTCGGCAAGGAAGTTACGTTTAAAACTCTAAGTGCTGCCAATAATCAATCATTTTATAGTGATCGCTTTACGCAGAGCAAAGAGGAGTTGATAATCAAAAACGACAATAAAAAAGCGACAATCAACTATCACCTTAGCCGATTCCATCCCTGCTTCCACGTATTGAAGCTTTTGTCTGCATTTTGCTTTGTAGTAGTAGGAAATGCATATGTAGAGAGAGTGTCCCTACTCATTATATAGATATACTCTGGTCACTTTTGCCATCAAAATATAGCCGATAGCCGAAAGCCGTATGAACATTATAATTAATGGGTGGATTTCATCAGGTAGAATGAGACTGACTGCATTCAGTGATAGAATTAAAAAAAATATTCTGTGGATTACATTTACATATTGCATGTTTTTTTTTCGTAGCACCAAACGTGCAGTAGATTTTATTTAAAGGCAGTGGATTTATTTATCAAAAAAAGCAGTAGATCTACTGCAAGTCACAACCCTAAGCCTTACTACCGACATTAGGTGCGTTTCTTTGGAAAATGTATCCACGATTGCCCCAAAGAACGACCCAAGGTAACATAGCCAGCAGCCATACAGTGTTGTTTGCAACACAAATTATTGTATGTAGGTATTTGCAGCATGTATCCAAAACAGCCCTGATGAGAACGATAGCGACAGCTATCGCCAGTATTGCTGGCGATACAATGCAGTTGTTGTTTAACGTTTAAATTCGAGCACTCCTGTGGATACATTTCTCAAAGAAACACGTCTATTATCTGTATCTTTCACAGCTCTGTCTAGCAGTGGCGTGGCGTCCATATAACACGATTCCTACCGTCTTCCCTTTTAAAAATCCACCAAAAGTAAGCACTATCTGCCAAATAAATATATGAAAAATGAAACCCGTCCCGTATTTTAATTATAAAATAAAATCTACACACACACTCACACATAAGCTATCGAATAAGTTTAATATTTTCATTCTACCTCTCGTCTGTATCTTCATACTTCATTCAAGAATCAAGATTCAACCACATTCCACAATCCACAAATCACAAACAACAAACCAACGAAGAGTCACAAAAATACTCTTAGTAAAAAGTTTTCAACTACCGCTGCTCTCTATAATAGAATAAAAAATATTTGTCCGTCTTATTTACTTGTTTTATATCCCTTTCTTCTACAAGCATTGCGGTTCCGATCCTCTTTGTTCAACACCCGCTTTTATATTCAAAGAAAAAGACGCTACATTTCGTCTTATAAACCAAATCTCACGCTGAATACTTGGAATTGTTTCATTTCATTCTCCCTTTTGCGATTAGCATTGCGTTTCAATCGGAAGATATCAACATGTTGCAGAAATGCAGGTGCTACGTTTGACTCGTTTTTTTTGCAACATTGTGTCTAATAACACGGTGTTCTTTGACTTATTTCTTTTTTCTTATGACATAATATCTGAATGTGTTATGTGGGTTGATTCTTGATTTTGAATTTGATGTTGATATTGATATGCGTGTTGATGTAAGAAGTTGAGCTTTCATTTTTCTCTCTTGTGATAGTTAATGCTTCGATGTTTTTACAAATTTATTGTTATACTTTTGTCTTATGAAATAAAATATGGTAGAATACAGTGGCAATTTGTCAGCAGAGTAAATTCAGCATATCGCTTAAGAGAAGTTCATGTCAAATAAAATACCGACACTTGTTTTTTTTTTTAAGCAGGAATTCAAATTTTAATTTGAATCAGTTGGAATTTATTGACAGACTGCGTTGCACAAGTGCAATAACTTGAAAAAATCTAGTGTTTTGTAAAGCCAATTTGATAAAATCTTAAATTAAAATAGTGAAAAGTTAGATGTGAAAGTGAAAGTGAAGGTTAATGTGTAATTTTTTAGTTTCTTTTATTACCAACTTACTGATAAAAACATTTTAGCTTCTTAATTTTAGTGCAGTTTTAGATTTTTTTTTGGAAATGTCTTTGATTAGTGTAGATTCCTGTTTAACTGATTTCCTCCTGGAGGATTCAAATAGTTTTAGTAAGCTATCTTTTCTTGATAAAAAAAAAGTTATAGACGTAGGGCGCTCTATGCCTTTTATAAATATTAATTACCAAAGGAGAGATGGTTTTGTGACACATTTTAATGTTTTCTTATACCAAAAATATAAGTGGCTAACTGGGAGTTGCAAGCTTAATAAAATGTTTTGTTTTCCTTGTCTTCTTTTTTCAAACTCCGCCAGTGTTTGGAGCCGAACGGGTTTCACTGATATAAATAATTTAGTTAATTCTTCGAAAAAACATATTAAGACAGAAAAACATATTCGTTGTTGTTTATCCCTACACGAATTCGGCACGAATCGCATTGAAACTTCTTTAGGAAATTCTTTCGTTGTTCATAATAAAAAAGTAGATAAAAATCGGAAACTAATGGAACGTTTTATTGACACGGTCATTTTATTAGGCAGACAGGAGTTAGCATTTCGCGGTCATGATGAAAGGTCTAGTTCAGATAATCGTGGCAATTATGTCGAAGCGGTTTATTTTTTATCTAAATATGACACTTTATTGGAATCCCATTTAGAGCAGTGTTCAAGTACACACAATCCAATTTTTTCAGGTTTATCCAACGATATTCAAAACGATTTGATACATAGTATCGCGGCGGTTATTAAATCCGAAATTAAAACGGAAATCAAGGATGCTCGGTTCGTGTCGATTATGATCGGCGAAACACCAGATTTGAGTCATAGGGAACAACTGAGTGCCATATTTCGGTACTTGTCAGAGGATGGTATACAAGAAAGATTTCTTGGATTTTTTGACGTTAGCGCAAGTCGTAATGCAAATGAGTTATCCAATCATATATTTAAAATTCTTGAAACATACGACTGCAAGGAAAAGTTAATAGGACAATCCTACGATGGTGCCGCAGTTATGTCCGGCGAGGGGGGTGGTGTTCAAAAGAAGGTCCTTGATGAATGCCCGATGGCAAATTGTATTCCTTGTTATGCACATGTTTATACCCTATTCTAGGGGTATATTAATTTTGACGCATAGTTTGTAACATACCTTAATATTGCCCGTAGACCCCTAAAAGTTACTATATTTATGATCAGCATCGATAGTAATGTCGATCTAGCCATGTCCGTCCGTCCGTCCGTCCGTCCGTCCGTCCGTCCGTCGGTCGGCAAAAATTAGGCCTTTAAACTGGACCTAGAGAGCTGAAATTTTAACCATATACTCTCTAGGGTCCCGAAATAATCAAGTTTAAGAATTTTTGAAATCCGCCCACATACACGCCCACAAACTCAAAAAAACAAAATTTTGGAAAAAATCGAATTTTGAGCTAGAGAGCTGAAATTTTTTATATATGATCTATGGCCCATAAAACTGATTGGGACATAAAATTTTCAAAATCCGCCCACTGACACGCCCACAATTAAATAAAATATTTTTTTTGAAAAACCAAAATTTGAGCTAGGGAGCTGAAATTTTTAATATATACTCTCTAGGGGCCCTTTATGCTCATGTGTAAATATTTTCAAAATCCCCCTACTGACACGCCCACAATTATTTTTTTTTTATTTTTGAAAGTCCAAAGTTTGAGCTAGGGAGCTGAAATTTATAGTATATAGTCTCTAGGTGCCCTTTATGCTCATACTTAATTTTTTTTTTAAATCCGCCTACTGACACGCCCACAATTAAATAAAACAATTTTATTGAAAAACCAAAGTTTGAGCTAGGGAGCGTTTTTATTTACAAAAGCTTAGTTTTTTCGATAAAATCCTTTAAATTTTTGTCACGCCCACTTATGAGATATAGGAATAAGAATAGGGTATCCAACAGTTCGCCCAAGCGGACTGTAGCCCGCCCCTATGTTTTTAATTTTGATTTATTTTTATTGCTGACATTATTATTTGTATCGTTTTTATATTTTAACAAATATAAAGAATTATCCATATAATTCTTCTGAATTTTCTTATTTTAAAATTACTATCCACATTATGCTGAATTTTTTTAAGTTATTGGATCATGCGTCAAGACCGGCTTCTTTTGAAGCCACTTTTGTTATGCTTTAAGCTCATTGTTGATTGAAATATTAATGTCTTGAAGTATAAAAAATGTGGCTAGAATATTTTTGCTAAGTCAGTGTGGAATGCATATTATGTAGATACAATATCCCCATTAAAAATTATTTTATTTCAGGTTTTAAAGACTTTTATTTTTATAGGTGACTAAATTTTTCAACGTCTTCCCTTTTAAAATTATCCACGCCACGCCACTGCTGTCTAGAGTTCCCCAAGGAAGTCACCTCGGTCCAATTCTATTTATACTAGCCATTAATAATATTAAGGCATGTATAAATCACAGTAATACCCTGATCTACGCTGATGATATGAAAATATATAAATCTATCACTATCACTAGTCAGCAAGACAGAATTTTTCTTCAAACTGACATTAAAAGCTTCGCCAATTGGTGTGATAAAAACGGTTTATCCCTGAACCCTACTAAATGTCAACATATGTCATTCTCTAGAAAGAATATACCTTCCACCTTTCAATATTCTCTGTCTCAACATATTCTTTGTAATGTTGATAATTTTAAGGATCTTGGGGCTTATTTCGACCCCAAACCGGTTTTTGCTAAGCATATTAATTCTATTATCAGTAAATCTAATTCTATGCTAGGCTTCGTAAAAAGGTGGGCCAAAGAATTTAATGACCCTTACGTTTCTATGTCATTGTACAATTGTTTTGTCCGTCCGATTCTAGAGTATGCCTCTCAAGTTTGGACACCGTTCTATAACATTCATTCAAATCGAATAGACGCCATTCAACGTAAATTTATTCGATTTGCACTTAGAGGACTTCCATAGGATGAACCATTTAACCTTCCTCCTTAGAGTCAACGTATCAAGCTTCTTCAAATGTTACCCCTTTCTCAACGAAGGCTTGATAGCGATATCATTTTTTAAACAGCAGCTTATATCCGGTCAAATAGATGCACCTGACTTGCTGTCGTCTATTGGCTTTAGTTTTCGTGGTGGTGCCCATAATTTACGTAGTGTTGGTTTATTGTTTAGCCCCCATCATATAACGAATTATGGGAGGCATGAGGCTATTATTCGCATGAGTACAATCTATAATAGTAATGATCATGTGATTGGCTTGCGTGTTAGTAAAATTAAGCTGAAAACTATTTTGCGTAATGCCTTGATGCCTTAAATTATTTGCATGATTTGTTTCTGTGTTAATATTTTATAGGTACAAAATTTTTGTCTTTCTAATTGTTTGACTTTGTGTATGTCCTTACTAACACCTGCATTAAATGATGAGCCTGTGAGTGCACTTTTAGTGCCGGCAAATTTCTGCTCGTGATAGTGGCTTGCTTTAAGCATTCCACGACACAGAGCTAATAGTGTAATAAAAAAAAAAAAAAAAAAAATTATATCACCAAAATTCACTGCATACTTTTGAACAATGTTTTTCTCATTCTCACACATATATTGAAGTGCTCATTATGCTCATGTTTATTTGGTTTTGTTTTTTATAGGACTACGAACTTTAGTCAGTTTCCTGGGTCTGATTGCAGTCAGCAAAGCCATTGACCCCAATAACATTTGCCGCGTCATAAGGGATGGAACCAAAATTGTCAACGCTGCCGAATGCTCATCATACTACATATGCAAGGGAAGTCAGGCAATTTTAACTTCTTGCCCGGTTGGACAGAATTTCAACAAAGACGCACAAACGTGTGAGAATGCGTCGCAGCTACCATGCGGCAAGGTAACAACAAAAATATGCGAAGGCACCACTGGCAAAATGTTTGTGGAAGATCAAAGTTCTTGCAACGGATACCATTATTGTGAAAATGGTGTACTATCGCGTTCAGACAGCTGCCCAGATAACTTGTTTTTCGACAAAACTTACCAAAGGTGCGACGATAAAACAAAAGTCTGGTGCAATAGCAAAACTGAAGATAATCCCAATAGAGTCTGTGCATATGTACCGACTGAAGTTTATTTTGGCAGTCCAGGTGACTGCGGCATCTTTGTGAAATGCCGCAATGGCGGGCCACCACTTATTGGAGACTGTGGAGCCGATAGGGTTTTCAATGTTCAAACGGGTATGTGTGATTTTGTGGAGAACAATAACTGTCAGCAGCTGGAAGCTGATGGCACCGACCTAATCACACGGGAATTAAGAACATGCACCGACAATGCCTTCAGGAAGCAGAGCGGTAATTCTTGCAGCACTTATTTTATGTGCATGAATGGGGTATATGTTAAGAAGTCATGTATGCCAGGTGAATTCTATGAGCCAAAGACAGATACGTGTAAGGCACGCAGCCAGGCGATTCCATACAAGGGCTGTAATCGGTGTGAAGGTACATCGCTTCGTTTTGTTAATGTCGTTGGTGATAATTGCAAAGGATATATGAAATGCACCAATGGCCAGAGAGGTGCAACTGGTTTGTGCGACGCAAGTCGTTTCTTCAATGAGCGATTTGGCAACTGCGTGAATAAACATCCTGGCTTCAGAGCTTGTTTGAAAGAATGTGGCAACTGTTCAACTGCCGCTACAAATTCGGCTGAGAAGAATAGCTGCAACTCGAATTGCGAAGATACAAATGATTGTAATTGTAGTTGTGCAGTTTGTACCCCATAATTGCGAAAAAAGGTAAAACAAATGCACAGATACCGAATGTGACGCCGAAAGTAAACTTGATTTTGTTCTGCAATATTTTTGATGATAAATTACTACATAAAAAATTACTACAACTTAAAACAATACTATAACTATAATAAACTGTAAACGTTTTCATTAAATTCAAAAAACGTTAATGCTGGCAAAATGTCAATGAGAAATTATGATGTTTCATTTTGTTGTATTTTTAGAGGGAACCGGTTAGGCAAAACATGGGGCCTGAAACCCACCATGGTACACTGGATATATACAGTAGTGGGGTGCCGTGACATAACCCCAAGCGTCATAAGCCCAAATTTTGAAATTTGGCCTTATGTCTCATTGTGAAAGTGACATAAGGGCAAATTTTAGCATTTGGTATTATGACACATTGGAAAAGCGTCATAGGGCCAATTTGGCTTTATGACACTTTCGCTTGGTGCTGTTTTCAACAATTTGCCCTCGCACCTACCCCAAATCAAACAGTGACCCCAAGCAGGGGGGTTGCAGGGGGGCATCATGCCCCCCATATGCATTGCACTGTTTATAGGATTAGTTGCGAAATCACAAGTAGATTGCATAAACAGACCCCTGCTTGGGGTCACTGTTTGATTTGGAGTAGGTACGAGGTACGGTTTCAAAAATTTGGCATTATCTCACTTTCCGGATTTGGCCTTATGACGCTTTGTGAAAGTGACATAATACCAAATGCTGGAATTTGGCCTTATGTCACTTTCAAAAAGCGACATAAGGCCAAATTTCGAGATTTGGGCTTATGACACTTGGGGTTATGTCACGGCACCCAGTAGTGGTGATACCCATACTTACATATGGCTCACTTGTGTGGTGGAGGGCAATAAACAAAAGAACCATAATTGGAAAACTAGCAACGGTGCTGAGAACGGCGAGCATAGCCATCACTGGAGCACTCCGTACTACTCCCACGGCAGCACTGGACACCTTCCTGCACCTTATCCCGCTAGACTTAAAAATAAAAATACTTGCTGGAAATAGCACTTTGCGCCTCAAAAAATTGGGCCAGTTTAAGGAATGCAGTCTTGGGCACCGCACGATCTTAGATATGCTACCCGGAAATCCTATACAGACAGATGAAATTTGCCCCTGGGTCGACTTTGACATCCCTATGAAGTGTCATTTTTTTTATAATTTGCTTACGCTAAAGGGTTTTTTTTTCTGTTGTTACAGTATCCTTATAGTGCCAAGAGCGAAGCGTAAGCATTTGTGTTTAACCGCAAGCAGCACCTGGCAATATCGTATTTCATTGCATGCTTTTCGGTGCTACTTACTATTAGAAAGAGTAGAGAGATAGGAAAGAAGTGTTTGGGTGCAGTTGTAGAGTTTTTCTCCACGGGTGGTGTCTAAGTTGCTTAGGAAGATTACGATTTCATGTATTCGAAATAAAGTAATGGACTTGGCCGGGACTTGAACGCACGACCTTCCATTCAGTAAGCGAATACACTACTAGTGCACCTGTTGCCACCCGCAACCGGGAAGGGAAGTAGCAAAGAGATGCAGTCACAGTTACAAATGATGTTGCTATCTGCACTGATGGCTCTAAGACGGAGGAGGGAACGGGTTCTGGCATTTTTTCTGTTGATCCAGACCTGAGAGAGTCTAGACGACTGCCGAACACAAGCAGTGTCTTCCATACGGAAGTTCTGGCTGTTTTAAGTGCGGCAGAGATGGTGCAGGTGGGATCAATGTCGGGAACGGATATCGCCATCTTCATTGACAGTCAGGCGGCACTTAAGTCACTAGAATCTGTTAACATCAATTCTGAAACAGTCAGAAATTGTGTTAGAGAGGGTATAGAGGGAAATGAGCAAGCCGATGAGCTAGCAAGAAAGGGAGGGGAATTGGAAAATAGTGGATGTGTGAACTTTAAACCACCCCTTGGCGTTAGGGAATAATCAATTAGAAGATCTTAAAAATGGCTGACCTTAGATGGCAACATTTAGAGGCGCATAGGGTGTCTATAGCACTTTGACATTATTTGGACAAAAAAGATCTGAGGAAATTCTCAAATTAAGCAGGGAACAGCTTAGAACAGTAGTTGGGATTATGTCAGGCCACTGTCTCCTAAGGACGCATGCTAGGCGGCTTAGATTGGTAGATGCAGACATATGAAGGGTCTGTATTGATCTACCAGCTGAGGAACAGTAACGCGCATACTGTGTGAGTGTGAGAGTATATCACGGAATCGTAGGAGGATTCTAGGAGAAAACATCTTCGAGAAATTAGGGGAGCTGAGCGGTACAGACCACAGGAAGCTGGTAAAATTCTGCAGCAAGATTCGACTTTGTCTAGGAAAAGTTTTTTTAGGTTTTTAGGTTTTCTCCATTTGAAATCATGGTTTCAATTGGTTCCCTAGGGATTGCGATGGGCACTTCTGGTGCCTAGTGCTGTATGTGAATTGCATACCCCTGTTTTAACCTAACCTAACCTAACCTAACCTAGTGGGAACCTTTCAAATTTTGTTTAAAAAAAAACCCCACTAAACTGATGGCATTGTCGATTGGTCGTCCTTTTGAAAGTGTTCCATTGGCACTCGAATAGCAAATATTTTCCAGAAAAGTAGGTACCTTTACAATTTCGGTCTTGGATTTGAATTCACGAGATTCGCCATTCACCAGGAAACTTTTTTCTCTGGGTGAGGTCCTTCTACACCGGAGCACTCAGACTCAATACTGGTCCATTGAACTTCCAGGAAGACACAACACTTTTACTGAAAGATTCTAGTTTTTCTAAGAAAAACGAGTAGTCTTCAGTGATGAGGACCCTAGGCTTACAACACTCACCACATCAGCACCAAATGCCTATCGTTTAAGCCTCGCATCTTAAGATGATAAGATTAACGTGACGTTCGACATTAAATACTAATCAATGCGATGTTGAATGCGAATCGTTCGGTCTACGAGAAAAAACATATTTTCTAATAAAAAACTCAAGTTAAACTTTATTTCTTAATCAATGTTCGCAGGACAATTAACCAAATGACGGAAATTACAAACGAAATGTACATCGTCGAACCAAGTGCCCAATTGACAACGCAACGCAATCGGAGTTCGATTTTGGCAAACCCAATACTTTCGACAATGACTTGGATCGGCAAAGAATGATCCATTACGTCTATTATCGCAACTGATTGACGGAACTGGCGTAGTTGGAGTTGATAAAGGTGGTGTAGGCGTTGGAATTGTTAAATTTTCTGTCGAAGCTGTCGAAGACGATGACGAAATTATTGTAGTTTTCGAAGATGGAAAGGGTGATGGTTCTGTCGACGAAGTGGACAAATCTGTTATTGGTGTTGAATCCGTTGCTGATGAAGGAAGAGACGATCGATCTGTTGACGAATCTGTCGAAGAAGCGGATGGCTCTGTCGAAGAATCTATTACAGGTGTTGAAGCCGTTGCCGAAGGCGTTGGCGCTATCGACGAAGATGTCGAATCTATTATAGGAGGTGGAACCGTTGACGAAGAAGGCAGAGGCCACCACTCTGTCGACCATTCTGTCGAAGAAGACGCTGACTGTGTCGACAATTCTATTATTGGTGTTGAATCTGTTCCCGAGGATGGAACAAGCGACGACTCTGTCAAAGAAGATGACGAATCTATTGTAGTTGTCGAAGATGGAATAGATGGTGGCTCTACCGACGTAGATGACGAATCCATTATAGGTGTTGAATCCATTGGCGACGAAGGAGGAAGCGATGGCTCTGTCGACGAATTTATTATTGGTGTTGAATCTGTTCCCGAAGATGGAACAAGCGACGACTCTGTCAAAGAAGATGACGAATCTATTGTAGTTGTCGAAGATGGAGTAGATGGTGGGTCTATCGACGTAGATGACGAATCCATTATAGGTGTTGAATCCATTGGCGACGAAGGAGGAGGCGATGGCTCTGTCGATGAATTTATTATTGGTGTTGAAGCCGTTGCCGAAGATGGAACAAGCGAAGACTCTATTGTAGTTGTCGAAGATGGAATAGATGGTGGCTCTATCGACGTAGATGACGAATCCATTATAGTTGTTGAATCCATTGGCGACGAAGGAGGAGGCGATGGCTCTGTCGACGAATTTATTATTGGTGTTGAAGCCGTTGCCGAAGATGGAACTAGCGACGACTCTGTCACAGAAGATGACGGATCAATTATAGTTGTCGAAGATGGAATAGATGGTGGGTCTATCGACGTAGATGACGAATCCTTTATAGGTGTTGAATCCATTGGCGACGAAGGAGGAGGCGATGACTCTGTCGACGAATTTATTATTGGTGTTGAAGCCGTTGCCGAAGATGGAACAAGCGACGACTCTATTGTAGTTGTCGAAGATGGAATAGATGGTGGCTCTATCGACGTAGACGACGAATCCATTATAGGTGTTGAATCCATTGGCGACGAAGGAGGAGGCGATGGCTCTGTCGACGAATTTATTATTGGTGTTGAAGCCGTTGCCGAAGATGGAACAAGCGACGACTCTATGGTAGTTGTCGAAGATGGAATAGATGGTGGCTCTATCGACGTAGATGACGAATCTATTATAGGTGTTGAATCCATTGGCGAAGAAGGAGGAGGCGATGGCTCTGTCGACGGATTTATTATAGGTGTTGAAGCCGTTGCCAAAGATGGAACGAGCGACGACTCTGTCAAAGAAGATGACGGATCAATTATAGTTGTCGAAGATGGAGTATATGGTGGGTCTATCGACGTTGATGACGAATCTATTATAGTTGTTGAATCCACTGGCGACGAAGGAGGAGGCGATGACTCTGTCGACGAATTTATTATTGGTGTTGAAGCCGTTGCCGAAGATGGAACAAGCGACGACTCTATTGTAGTTGTCGAAGATGGAATAGATGGTGGCTCTATCGACGTAGATGACGAATCCATTATAGGTGTTGAATCCATTGGCGACGAAGGAGGAGGCGATGGCTCTGTCGACGAATTTATTATTGGTGTTGAAGCCGTTGCCGAAGATGGAACAAGCGACGACTCTATTGTAGTTGTCGAAGATGGAATAGATGGTGGCTCTATCGACGTAGATGACGAATCTATTATAGGTGTTGAATCCATTGGCGAAGAAGGAGGAGGCGATGGCTCTGTCGACGGATTTATTATAGGTGTTGAAGCCGTTGCCAAAGATGGAACGAGCGACGACTCTGTCAAAGAAGATGACGGATCAATTATAGTTGTCGAAGATGGAGTAGATGGTGGGTCTATCGACGTTGATGACGAATCTATTATAGGTGTTGAATCCACTGGCGACGAAGGAGGAGGCGATGACTCTGTCGACGAATTTATTATTGGTGTTGAAGCCGTTGCCGAAGATGGAACAAGCGAAGACTCTATTGTAGTTGTCGAAGATGGAATAGATGGTGGCTCTATCGACGTAGATGACGAATCCATTATAGGTGTTGAATCCATTGGCGACGAAGGAGGAGGCGATGGCTCTGTCGACGAATTTATTATTGGTGTTGAAGCCGTTGCCGAAGATGGAACGAGTGACGACTCTGTCAAAGAAGATGACGGATCAATTATAGTTGTCGAAGATGGGGTAGATGGTGGGTCTATAGACGTTGATGACGAATCTATTATAGGTGTTGAATCCACTGGCGACGAGGGAGGAGGCGATGGCTCTGTCGACGAATTTATAATTGGTGTTGAAGCCGTTGCCGAAGATGGAACGAGCGACGACTCTGTCAAAGAAGATGACGGATCAATTATAGTTGTCGAAGATGGAGTAGATGGTGGGTCTATAGACGTTGATGACGAATCTATTATAGGTGTTGAATCCACTGGCGACGAGGGAGGAGGCGATGGCTCTGTCGACGAATTTATTATTGGTGTTGAAGCCGTTGCCGAAGATGGAACAGGCGATGACTCTATTGCAGTTGTCGAAGGTGGAATAGATGGTGGCTCTATCGACGTAGATGACGAATCCATTATAGGTGTTGAATCCATTGGCGACGAAGGAGGAGGCGATGGCTCTGTCGACGAATTTATTATTGGTGTTGAAGCCGTTGCCGAAGATGGAACAAGCGACGACTCTATTGTAGTTGTCGAAGATGGAATAGATGGTGGCTCTATCGACGTAGATGACGAATCTGTTATAGGTGTTGAATCCATTGGCGACGAAGGAGGAGGCGATGACTCTGTCGACGAATTTATTATTGGTGTTGAAACCGTTGCCGAGGATGGAACAAGCGACGACTCTGTCAAAGAAGATGACGAATATATGGTAGTTGTCGAAGATGGAATAGATGGTGGCTCTATCGACGTAGATGACGAATCTATTATAGGTGTTGAATCCATTGGCGACGAAGGAGGAAGCGATGGCTCTGTCGACGAATTTATTATGGGCGGCGCTATCGACGAAGATGACGAACCTATTATAGGTGGTGAAACCGTTGACGAAGCAGGCAGAGGCCACCACTCTGTTGGCCATTCTGTCGAAGAAGACGACGGCTCTGTCGATGAATCTTTTATATGCGTTGATCCCGTAACACACACCTTTAATTCCGGATCGTATATAAGTCCTTCATCACAATAAAGCTTCAACGTACTTCCATTACGACAGATATAGTATCCATGGGGATCATCGAAATCTTCTAACGTTTCACCAATCGAAAAATTATCACATTCTTCTGCGAATCCCTGCGGCAGGCACAAAAAGCTATTCACTATGGCCAAGAACACTAATGGACCTTGAAATAAATATTGATTGCCCAAACCTGGACGGTACATTCTGTAATTGCACTATTACAAGTAAGGACTAACCTTAATTATTAATGCCGCCTCTGTCTTATATATGAAATGTTCTTATCAATTTAATACAGCACATGCCTGTGTAATCTTTGAAGTGTTGAGATACTCGAAAAAGGGATTAAATATTTTTCGTTCTAATTATTTGAAGAAACATTGAAATGAAATGCCTTTAAAGGAAATTAAAAGTATACACAATTAAGAAATAACTCGGAGAATTTAAGTAAATAAACATTCACAACATGGTCAATGCAACGAACAGGGCTCTTCCACCATTAACAATGCACCTTAAAATGTATAAATGATTAATGATGATTATTTGATTCATTAGAAGTTCCATGAACACCTACCACAGTGATTCATGAGATTTGATTATCTGCTGTTACCTAAGTTGGTTCTTGTAAATGTTGATTTAGCGCTAGACAGGAAATGAGCGCTCTCTTCAGTTAAGTGCATCGACAAAAGTGATTTTAATTCATAAAATTTGATTGTGGGAATTAGAGTTCTTCACGCGAGGGGAAGTACTTCATCGAAGGAGGTTTAAGGCCCTCGTAAACGTCATAAACTTCGAATAAAAAACTTCAATAAAAAACTTCAACATAATGCTCCCTAAGTTATTTAGACGCAACCCGCGGAGAAGAAAAATCCTACCCAATGCACGAACCTTTCATTCATATCATTCTACTTCTTCCTAGTTCTACCACCACCATAGTAAGCAATGACATTGCATTTGTAGGTGTTGAATTGAAAAATGCATGTGCTGTGTATACACACTATAAGGGTACTACTGTATCAATTGCAGAAAAGAAACCCCTTTAGCGCACGTTAATTTTAAAATTATAAAAAAAAAAAAGAATTTACTTATTCCAACTTACTGGTTCCTTAACAAGCACCCTTACCGTAACTTTTTATTCTAATAACGACTGTCTTCCGGCCTGAAAAACTATACAAGAAGCTAATTTTACATCATTGTGATTAAATTCAAGGAAAGCTGGAAAAGTTGGGATAAGACTACATTGGGTCTTTGTATATATAGATATACTCTATATACAAGGGTTTTATCGCGTTTTAAAAAAGGAAGTAATGTTGCCGTATCCTGTTTAATAGTTGCGGTGAGTCATAGAAATAATTACCCAATTATTCTTCTAAGATACCCACACCCAAGGTTCGTTACCTTAAATAAATGGAATGAACAGCATATCGTACAAAATATGCACGCACAACTACTGAATCGAAAACTAATTACCACAAAATTGACAAAAGCAACATCCAAATCTTATCATGTTCTAGATGACAGATAATTATCATCTGTCATCGAAATTGACATCTCACAAAACACTTTTCCATTATCCGCAGTCTTCAGCTGACACTGTACGTGTTAAATGGCTTTTTGTGGCGCTGCAATTATTTTGCTAGGTAAAAATTAAGACGATCAATTGCTGTCATGTCAAACTAACATTTTATTATGTGTATTTATTTTTAGTTTGTACATTTCAGTGGAAAGATGTTTATACTCTAAAATCGGTTGAGGAACTTCTGTGTCAAAATTTGGAAATAGGCAGTCGAATACCACATCCGGAATTTTGCAATGTTTACATAATGTGTGCGGATAATTCCGCCATGCAGATAAACTGTCAGAATAGTGTTCTCTTTAATCCAGAATCGAATATTTGCGATAGTGATTATCAGGTTTGTCTAAGTCGTCAGATTCGGAATGAAGATGGCAGCGTGTCGAACTACGATGATGAAATTGAGACAGCAAAGGAGACAGTAAACGAGACAGTAAATGAGACAGAAAGTGAGATAGAAAGTGAGACAGAAATTAAAATGAATGAAACAGCAGGCATATCTGAGGCAGTAACGCAACTGCCCTTGACAACTACAGCAAACAAGATGACAACATTGACAACCATATCTTTGGCAAATACACAATCACCTCATCCGGTAGCATGTCCGAAAGTTGATTCTGACAGTCTAATCATTCTTAGTCATACAACAAAGTGTTCAATTTATTACATTTGCTATCATGGTCAGCCAATTCCAATGGAGTGTTCAACGGGCCTGTTCTGGAATGAGGCAGATTACAAGTGTGTTCCCAAGGAGCTATCCGAATGTCATGTCGGTTTAAAACTAAATAGCTAGTCGGATAGCGATAATATTTGATTCATTTTTTTAGGCTCGTTCCAAAATTATGTACCCAAAATGTCCACAGGATGGTATCGATTTCCTTCCACACCACGAAGATTGTCGGTGGTTTTGGTATTGTCGCAACGGATTCAGGATGCTGCAACAATGTGACGCCTTCCATCAGTGGGACATCAATGAGAGGAAGTGCAAGAGAACAGGAAGGTCTCTTTGCTACAAGGATCTCCTAGAAGGCATGAATTTATGACTTATTGTGGTTAAAGATTTATTGTAGTGCATACAACATTTCGAAAATAAATAAAAGTTAACAAGAAGTCTTGAAACCCGATGGTAGCGTTTGGTTTCTGAATCAAAAAACGAATAAGCCCTTAATCAGTCCATCTACACAAAAAATGGCGCAGAACATACAGCGAGTGCAAATAGATGGGTCTTATAATGACAGCCTTTGATGTTGCACAAATAATTTATGATCCGAGAGTGATATACGGAAAAATAAAATGCAAGAAATAACACGCTGAATGTTCAGATACTCTCAAAGGCAAACGGTGCAGTGAAGTAGTAGTGTATTCGCTTACTGATTGAAAGGTCGTGCGTTCAAATCCCAGCCAAGTTCATTACTTTTCGTCGAATATAAGAAAAACTAGATCTCCCTAAACAATTTAGACATCACCCGTGGAGAAAAACCTTACAACTGCACCCAAACACTACTTTCCTATCTCTCTACCCTTTCGAATAGTAAGTAGCACCGAAAAGCATGCAATGAAATACGCCAGGTGCTGCTTGCTGTTAAACAAAAATGCTTGCGCTGTGTTCTTAGCACTCTTATTTATTTATCTACGAGAATCAGGCTCCACAGATGCGATGCAATACATACATAGGGATATACTAAGATTTAACAATATGTGCTAATAATAATAAGTTCGTAAAAATAAATAATACAAATCATTTTTAAATTTATTTCTAGAGAAAGCTATATCAATCTGACCATTAATTTCATTGAACTCCCTAATTGACCTTGAAATTCGTTCATTCATGCCATAACTTGTTCTATGTTTAGGCTGAAAAAGAAGGTGTCTTTCTCTCAAAGGTCTCATTGGGGAAGAAATGCAAATTAAGGGAAGAAGATTGGGACACTTTATATGGTAACATAAAATATCTCGCACAAATACAAAATCGTGAATACTTCTTCGAGATTTGAGAGATTTCAATCCCAGAAGATTATGTCGAGCTTGAGAAACTGGACAAAAATTCCAGTGCATTTTAAAAAAACATAGGGACGGGCTACAGTCCGCCTGGGCGAACTGTTGGATACCCTATTCTTATTCCTATCCCTTATGTGTGGGCGTGGCAAAAGTCTAAGTATGGTTGTTATTATTATTTTGTTATATAACATTTAAAGGATTTTATCAAAAAAAAAACGAAGCTTTTGTAAAAAAAAAAACGCTCCATAACTTAAACTTTGGCTTTTCAATTAAATTATTTGATTTAATTGTGGGCGTGTCAGTAAGCGGATTTAAAACATAGGGACGGGCTACAGTCCGCTTGGGCGAACTGTTGGATACCCTATTCTTTTTCCTATCCCTCATAAGTGGGCGTGACAAAAGTCTAAGTACGGTTGAATTGTTAAGAACGCTCTACATATTTTGTTATATAACATTTAAAGGATTTTATCAAAAAAAAAACGCTCCCTAGCTCAAACTTGGGTGTTTCAATGAAATTGCTTTATTTAATTGTGGGCGTGTCGGTAGGCGGATTTAAAAAAAATTAACACATGAGAATAAAGGGCCCCTAGAGAGTATATATTATAAATTTCAGCTCCCTAGCTCAAACTTTGAACTTTCAAAAAAAAAATTAATTAATTGTGGGCGTGTCAGTGGGCGGATTTTGAAAATATTTACACATGAGCATAAAGGGCCCATAGAGAGTAAATACTATAAATTTCAGCTCCCTAGCTGAAACTTTGGATTTTCAAAAATTAATATACCCTTAGAATAGGGTATAAAAAAATTATTTTATTTATTTGTGGGCGTGTCAGTAGGCGGATTTTGAAAATTTTTTATCCCGAGCAGTTTTAGGAGTCATAGATCATATATAAAAAATTTCAGCTTTCTAGCTCAAAATTCGATTTTTTCCAAAATTTGTTTTTTTTGGCTTTGTGGGCGTGTCTGTGGGCGGATTTCAAAAATTCGTAAACTTGATTATTTCGGGACCCTAGAGAGTATATGGTTAAAATTTCAGCTCTCTAGGCCCAGTTTAAAGGCCTAATTTTTGCCGACCGACGGACAGACATGGCTAGATCGACATTACTATCGATGCTGATCATAAATAGTAACTTTTAGGGGTCTACGGGCAATATTAAGGTATGTAACAAACTATCCGTCAAAATTAATATACCCTTAGAATAGGGTATAAACACAAACCTAGTGAAACGATTCTTAACTTTCTCAATTCTATCCGAAAACGTTTATTGGCTAGGGCTCCTGATGGCATCAGCATACTCAAGTGATGATCTTATTAATGTGCTATAAAGAGGGAACAGTGTGTAGGTATCCGAGAAGTCAGTTGAGTTTATTTTAATGAAACCAATGATTGTGTTGGCTTTAGCAACAATCGCATCAATATGTGGGACAAATGAAAACTTGGATTCAAAAGAAGGACCCAGATCCTTTATTTTAGCAGTTCTCTCACAGTAGAGGGATACTTTTATTTATACTGAACACGCACTAAAGGGGTTGGGACCCTTATAATGTATTAGCTACACAGCGCGTGCGTTAAGGAAATTAGGCTGAAAAGAAAAGGAGAAATGCCGATGCACGTTGGTTTTGAATGTTTGTAGGTTATAATGTGAATGAAAAACAATGCGTGGAAGAGTATTCCGCATTCGTGTTGTACGGCTGAGGAAAGCTTCTTTGAACTTCACTGTACGTCCGAACACAGGCTTGAGGGTGAACTGATGAGCATTCCTTGCATGACAGGTATTGCGGTTGAAATGTTCAAGGGGAGGAATGCAACTGGCTATTTCGTTTGAGCACTTATCGTGGAAATAACGATAAAATAACGAAAGGCGGGAGACATTACGACGATCACTAAGAGAGTCAATGAGTTTTATCGCGCGTTTTTGGATCCTGTCAAGTAGCTCCAAATAAGTTATTGGTGCACCGGACCAGATATGAGCGTTGTACTCAAGTTTCGGGCGAATAAACGCCTAATAAATTGTAGACAGATCAGAAGGGGTGAAATATTTCTTACAACGCTTAAGCCTAGACATTTCGCGGCATTCTTGGCGACATCGAATATGTGGTCATTCCAACGAAGGTTGTCATTAACACACATACCGAGAATGGAAAGTCTTTCGGTTTCGGCGATGCAAGTGCCATTCATAGATAATATCAGTGTGTGTGGGTTTTGCTTTAATGACAGGAGACAGCATTGTGTTTTGGAAGCATTAAATTCCACTCTATTAGTTTTACCCCACTGAGTTATGCTGTTAAGATCGGAATTTAATGAGCTTAACATACGTTGACGTTCCAGTTCCACACCCGAAGATGAGGGGCGTGACCCAAGAAACGAATATGAGAAGCTGAGGGTAATGTCATCAGCAAAGGAATGGATTGGATTAGAATTAACAGACAGGAGATCATTTATAAAAATGAGAAAGAGAGTCGGGGACAGATTAGAGCCTTGGGGGACACCAGCATTTATTTGGTGAGTTGCAGACTTGAAACCGTCCAAAACAACTTGAATTGAACGGTCCGAAAGGTAATTTCTAATCTATTGAAGAAGAGTATCATCGATTCCAAATGCACGCATTTTCGACAAGAGAACTTGATGCCAACTATCAGAGAGCTTCTTAGAGACGGAGATAGCATAGAATTTCTTAACGTTAAATTTTAAGCAGTTTATCAAACACCAATTAGATAATTTATCAAGGTCCACTTGAAGATTTAAACAGTCAGTATTGGAGGTCACTTTCAGAAATAGTTCAAGATCATCAGCATATATGAGACACTGGCTGAATTTTATATTATCACAAATATCATCGATAAAAATGATAAATAAAAGTGGACCAAGATGACTACCCTGTGGAACTCCTGAGGTACATCTAATAGATCTCGAAGTTAGGTTGTCAGTTTTGACTCTTTGGACCCAATCAGTTAAAAAGAATGATATCCATTAAAGGAGATTTGAGTGAATCCCAAAACTTTCAAGCTTGCAAAGCAGTATTTTGTGGCATACTGAGTCAAATGCCTTACTAAAATCCGTGTAGATAGCACCTACTTGACTCTGATTTTCAATACAATATTAGTAACAAAGAAGGAAAAACATGCCAGATTGGTGATAGCTGATCTACCCGAGATAAACCCGTATTGGTCGTCACTCACATGTTCTTTCACGAAAAAAAAAACGACTTTGTTTAAACTTTGGAACAGTTTAGGAATTGCGGGCAACTTGCAAATCCCTCTGTTGTTTTCAACATTATTATTCGAACCGGATTTATAAATTGGGATAAGAAAGCAAGATTTCCATACTTCCAAAAATAATCCGGACGATAAAGATAGATTAAAAATAATAAGCAATGGGAAGCAGATAGAATTAGAGCATCTTTATAAGAAAGGGGCAGGAATACCTTCCACAACAGGAATGCGATTTGGCTTGAGATCCTGTAAGCCCTTTAAAACACCAGATGAATCCAAGTGTATTGAGCCAATATCCACTTTAGGGTCATTTTCTGATTGAAAAACAGGGTTTCTTTGTGAGTTTGAGTAAACCGATTCAATGAATTGAGCAAACAGCTCAAGAGTTTTGACAATATCCGTAGAATTATCTCCTTTAAAATTCATCGAAGTTGGAATCCCAAGCGATTTTCTTTTAGAATTAATGAAACTCCAGAAATGCTTTGGGTCTTTCTTTAACCTAAGCTCAATATTCCAGATAGAATTTCTATGCAAGAATTTACTGAGGACAATAAATTCGTTACGGAGCTTACAAAATTTAGGTTTGTTATCTAACGTGTTTGACATTTTATACTTAGCCAATGATTTATTTTTCATGTTTTTTAAATGAGCCAACCTTTTTTTTGTACCATAGAGGTTTTGAGACATTCTTTTTTATCCTGAGGCACAAATAGGTTAAAAGCCTCGTTTAAGATACCCATTACATGGTCTAGCATATTCTTCAAATTTAAATTTAAAATAAATTAAAATAAATTAAATAACTTTTTTCTTGGGACCGATTCAAGTGAAAGTGGTTTTGATTTTGATATTGATTTTTTTTTTTTTTTTTTATAATAAGCGCGCACTAAAGGGATTTGTTGGGACCCTTATAATGTATTAGCTACACAGCGCGGGCGTTAAGGAAATTAGGGTGAGACGAAAAGGAGAGATGCCGTTGCACGTTGGTTTTGAATGTTTGTAGGTTATAATGTGTAGGAAAAATGGAGCGGGGAAGAGCATTCCACATTCGTGTTGTACGGCTGAGGAAAGATTCTTTGAACTTCACTGTACGTCCGAACACAGGCTTGAGGGTGAACTGATGAGCATTCCTTGCATGACGGGTATTGCGGTTGAAATGTTCAAGGGGAGGAATGCGACTGGCAATTTCGTTTGAGCACTTATCGTGGAAATAACGATAAAACAACGAAAGGCAGGAGACATTACGACGATGACTAAGAGAGTCAATCGATCTCGCGATGTCACGGTCGCCAATGAGTTTTATCGCGCGTTGTTGGATCCTGTCAAGTAACTCCAAATAAGTTATTAGTGCACCGGACCAGATATGAGCGTTGTACTCGAGTTTCGGGCGAATAAACGCCTTATAAATTGTAGCCAGATCAGAAGGGGTGAAATATTTCTTACAACGCTTAAGGAAGCCTAGACATTTCGCGGCATTCTTGGCGACACCGAATATGTGGTCATCCCAACGAAGGTTGTTATTAACACATATACCGAGAATGGAAAGTCTTTCGGTTTCAGCGATGCAAGTGCCATTCATAGATAATGGCAGTGTGTGTGGGTTTTGCTTTAATGACAGGAGACAGCATTGTGTTTTGGAAGCATTAAATTCCACTCTATTGGTTTTACCCCACTGAGTTATGCTGTTAAGATCGGAATTTAACAAGATATTTGTAAACTCATCACATTTCAATGTTAGGCTAGAAAATTTTGAGGTGGTCACAGAAAATGATGTAGTTGAGTGTATAGCCCCCATTAAGTCTGACTCCATTGGAGAGGACGGTGTGCCAATACGTTTTGTCAAACTTATCTTACCCGCAATCATAACTCACCTCACCCAGGTTATCAACTGGTGTATTATAACCTCAACTTGTCCGGTCTGTTGGAAAGTTGCACGAGTTTTGGCTATTGCGAAAAAAACTAGCCCCACCTCCCCTGCTGATTACAGACCGATTAGCATCCTACCCTGTTTGTCAAAGGTTTTCGAAAGGCTAATATCAAAGCAGTTAACGAAATACATTTTAAACAATAATTTGCTAAGTTCTCGACAGTCTGGCTTTAGCTGTTCCACTGCTATGGTTAACTTACTGGAGGAAATTAGGCAAGATTTCGACAGAAACAATATTACGCTTCTCTGTTTATTAGATTTTTCGAAGGCTTTTGATAAAGTGAACCATGAAATTCTACTTTGGAAACTTAAAAATTTATTCGGGCTCAGTGACAGAGCAGTTAATCTGATAAATAGTTTCCTCTCCGGAAGGTTGCAAAGGGTTACCACTCATGAAAACAATTCTCAGTTAAAAGCAATCACACGGGGAGTACCACAGGGTACTTCATGCCGCAAGATCGTTTGCTAACCTCGCGGAACTCGCTGTCAATAAATACCTAGAGCGGATACACAAGTGGTCTGTAGAAAATGGACTACAACTTAATCCTAAAAAGTCGCAAGTTATCCCCATATCATACAAAAATGTTGATCTTACCCTTTTACCGTATATATGGCTAAATGATACAAAAATTAAAGCAGTTGAATCTGTCACCAGTGTAGGCTTTGTAATAAACCGTAGCCTATCCAGTTACAATCACATCAGTATGGTCATTGGTCGAATATACGGATGTCTACGTAAATTATGGCTTTCCGCAGACTTTACTCCAATTGAAACTGGGCGGAAGCTTATAATAACCCTTGTACTAGCTCTCATTACGTATGCTGATGTTGTCTACAGCACTCTCGACTCATTATCGCAACGTAAACTACAAGTTGCCTTTAATGATGCGGTACGATATGTACATGGCCTTCGTAGAAGCGACCACATATCCGTGTATTCTCGGAGGCTTCTTGGTTGCGCTCTGCAAGATTACATCAACGCTAGAAACTGTTTATTCCTTCACAAAATCATATACAGCCAATGCCCTGTATATCTGTTCAATAAGCTTAATTTTTCTCAATCTCCTTGAACTATGAATATTACCCCCCTTCGATACACGCACCTCAACTCCTCACGTCTATTCTACATTCACGCTGTCAGGCTATGAAACTCTTTGCCTACCCGAATAAAAACCATCGCTAATTCCAAAACTTTTAAAAGTGCTGTTCTTCTTTATTTCTCATCGACTACTTCTCGCATCTAATACCTCTCACTATCTTTTATCCTCCCTTTCCTTTATAGCTTTCTATTATCTGTTTAAAAATAATGTAATTTAGCTTTAAGACATTTGAATTTAATGTAAATCAATCTTAACGGTCTAAGTACTATAAAAGATACTTTTCTTAATGTACAAACCAACAAAATAAATAAATAAATAAATTGAAATTGAATTGAAGACAGATGGATTTACAAACTTGTTCAATATCGGTGATAGGCAGTGTAATAGATTGACATTTCAAGTATGAGCGAACCGCCACAAGTAGTCCACCTCTACAATCTCCAGCAGAAACACAACGATCTCTCCGGAAAACCACATAAGAGTTGCCATCAAAAATTTCCGAATCAGAGATTCCACTCCAAAGCCAAGATTCAGCAATTATGATTACATCATAGTCGATATTACTGGTAGCAAGGTACAGCGAAGAGATTTTAGTATGAATTCCACTGGAATTATGATAATATAAAGGGTTTTTCAACAGGGACGCTACAAAAGTAGAGCGACAGGGACAGCAAACGACGCCGAATTTCTTGCCGCTCTTTTGACATTTCTCATTAGTAAGGTTTGCCATTTCATTATGGAAAGATATACGAGCCAACAACGAGTTAAAATTATTAAAATTTACTACCGAAATTCGGAGTCAGTCGCCACACAGCGAATGCCACAATCAATTTATTGGAAACCAAGTTTGGAAACCGTGTTATTTCACGAAATGGTCCAGTCGCTTATCCGCCTCGGTCGTGCGATTTGACGCCGTTAGACTATTTCCTGTGGGGCTACGTCAAGTCTATGGTCTATGCCAACAAGCCAGCGACGATTGATGAACTTCGTACGAATATCGAACTTGAAATTGCAGCAGTATCGGCCGATTTATGCTTGAAAACCGTCGAAAATTGGGTTCAGTGTCTGGGCTTCTGCAAGCGTGCCCGTGGTGGCCATGCAAAAGAAATCCAGTTCCATACATAATGGCATCAAACGTACTTTCACAGAAATAAAGAACTTCATTGATATGCAAAACCGTTTTTGTTTTATTTAAAAAAAAACTTTTGTAGCGCTTTTATTGAAAAACCCTTTACATACGAGTACTTTCAAACAATCGGACTTTGATGGAGAAACATTACTGTTCTTTATTTCTACGATACGTTTTTTGGAATATTTTTTTGAATATTTCTTGGAACGTAGTCGAATTTACGCATCTTTATTGCATAGAGCCAGAAAGATGTATTGAAAACGGATATTACTAAATCAGCAGAAATTCCAATTTTAAAGCAGACAAATCTCAAGTTTGCGTCAGATAGCTTTGTCAGCAATTTATGGCATTTAAAATATGAAGAGTTCACGTTAAGTTTCGATGAAAGATACTGATTGATTGAGTCAGTTGAAGTTAATGGATTGAACTTGGACAAGTGAAACCATTTTAAATTCGTGTAGACTAGCAATTCCCCATTTTGAATATTAGTTCCGGAAACCAACGAGAGATCATTGGCGGATAGCGTGATTTCAAGAAATCAATTTTTTTAATTACTGGGAATATTTTACCGACCACGATTGGAGGAATATTACACATCTCCGGAGCGGAAAACCCGTAATGGACCTGCAAACCGGATTGCACACACTTTTGACCAGGCGAATTTGGAACACAGTAGGAACACCGATAAAAAAGAGGAAGTCAAAAAGGAATAGTACATACACGCATACAAGTCTGTGGCCACAAGGAAAAACAGCATAAGTCACTTTTTGCATTTTTTTAGGAGAGCGCAGCGGTTTGAATGTTTACTTTACGATCGCAAAAAACTTATGTAAAAAGTGATGATGCAAATTTATAAGAGATAACTTTTAATTTATATGTCAAATCAAAAAAAAAAACATTTTTGATTATTTACAGGTGATTTTGTGGAAAACAAGACTTATGCAGTTTTTCATTTTTCCAATTTTTTTATAGTTCTGAATTAAGTCGACTTACGTCATTTTTCCCTGCTGGGTTCTATACAGTTATTTTTTTAAGTAAAGTTATGCTGTTTTTCCTAACAAGACTTCGAATAGTAAGCTGAATTAAGTCGATTTAAGTCCTTTTTCCAAAATATATTCATGGTATGTTAGGTATTAAGTTAAATACGCACAACACAAAAACTGTAACTTCTGTTGAATAGAAGTTTTTAAATGAAATTCAATTTAATCAATATTAATAAAAATCACACATTAAATCAAAACTTCCCCTCGTGATAAGTAAAGAGAAACAAAAAAATTTAAAAACAGATAATTTATTCTTATTTTTAAAATTTACAGCACACTTTTATAGTAGAAGGTAAGAATTACTAGAGTTTTTATTCATCGTTGTCGCCTTCATCGCTGTCATATACATCTGGGTGAACGTTAGAGTTTGTTATTGTGTGAACGACTAAACTTTTATAAAAACCATGAAACTGGGGATCAATAAAATCCAGAAGAAAAAGGAGGTCCTGGGCTTTTTCCTTCGAAATGGGGGGAACATGTTGAATTTCTTTAATGTCGGATTTCCTAATACAATTTACGCCACGTTTTTTTCAAATTTATCATTTTGAAAGGTTCATTCTCGTCTAAGTTGTTTTTATAGAACAATGAACCGAATTCATTTTTTTTTGTATCGAAGCCATCTAAATTCCCTCCACGAATATTTCTCCCCGTCGGTGTTCACTTTTCGCCAAGTGCGTTTGTTGACAACAGGAACATTTTCGTCTATATGTTTTAAAAGGCAACATGCCATCTCAATGCCACCCCTCTTCGCCACTCCTTCATGCCACATATAGCAAAATGGTTGATTGGTAGCCAAATCATGAACAGTTAAGTTGTAGGTCCACAATTGGCGCTTATAAAATGCAATAGTTGTTTTCAGAAATGGTGCAGGCAAGCATTTCTGAAGATCGAATGCATATGCTGCAACATTTGCTTTCACTATTGCCAAATTTTTGTCATTTCGTTTGCATAAGTAAGCAAAATCAGATTTTTCTTGGTGACTTCTAAGCTCATTTGTCAGCTTTAATTTGCCATCAGCATTTTCAATAGCTGAAATCTTATGATGCAGCTTACCGCACGTTCCGGACGTATCAAGCTGCGGTGTTTTTATGAAATACCTGTGAATATTTTGATACACTAACTGTATCTTCGATTTCCAAACAATAAAGACCATACATCTTAGATATTGTCAAACCCGGTTGCAAGTATTTTTTTGATGTATCCCGTCTTGTATAATGGCTTTCATAAACCGGGAACTTGTTAATATGAGCTTTAATCTCATCTTGTTTAACTGTGGACAGCGCATTTGGAGGTTTCGAAGATCCTCTTCTATGCATTAAACTTGTGCAAGGTGCATTTATTTTTTTGGTTATCACGGTTCTTATAAAACCATTTGTTTCGCCGAAACAACAAAGAAAGCACTTTTTACATACTAGAATCCTTTCACCTGAAAGTTCTATGTAGTAGTCACAAGTAACTTGACGGTTTTTTTTGCTTAATTCCGGAATTTTTGGTTTTTGATGTGGACTTTTCTTTCAAACAGATCAGTGAATTAATATAAAGAACTTTTGCATTGTAGCTTCCCAAAGCCCAGTAATTATTGAATAACATTTGATGATTTTGAAGTGATATTTTGGTACAGCAATTGTTTCGGCATCGGGATAATGGTATTAAGTTTCTTGCCTGGATGTTTTTTTCCCTTTTTGTAATGTAAGGTAAACCCTTATTTCTTTGAATTTGTCGATACTTTTTAGCGTCTTTCATTTTTACATTCGAAGGTCCAGCTTCGCTTACTTGAGTATGTTGAGTAATATTACTTTCCAAAGTATTCACATACTCTGGTGAATCATGATTGATCACCTCTAAAGGCTGAGAGACGTTCTCAACTGAACTTTCAAGAACCTTACCCCAATGTTTTAAGCTTTCGTCATCACTTGAGCTGATTTGATAATCCCGATCTTTGGTTGAATCATCCGAGTTTTCCCAAATCGGAAGATCTGAACTATTCAAAAAATCTAAATGACTATCTCCTTTGACAATACCAGCTAAAGAAATCGAAATTTAAACATAGGGGCGGGCTACAGTCCGCTTGGGCGAACTGTTGGATACCCTATTCTTAGGGCGTATCAGTAGGCGGATTTAAAAAAAATTTAAGTATGAGCATAAAGGGCACCTAGAGAGTATATACTATAAATTTCAGCTCCCTAGCTCAAACTTTGGACTTTCAAAAATAAAAAAATAATAATTGTGGGCGTGTCAGTAGGCGGATTTTGAAAATATTTACACATGAGCATAAAGGGCCCCTAGAGAGTATATATTACAAATTTAAGCTCCCTAGCTCAAATTTTGGTTTTTCAAAAAAAATATTTTATTTAATTGTGGGCGTGTCAGTGGGCGGATTTTGAAAATTTTATGCCCCAAGCAGTTTTATGGGCCAAAGATCATATATAAAAAATGTCAGCTTTCTAGCTCAAAATTCAATTTTTCCCAAAATTTGTTTTATTTAATTGTGGGCGTGTCAGTGGGCGGATTTTGAAAATTTTATGTCCCAATCAGTTTTATGGGCCATAGATCATATATAAAAAATTTCAGCTCTCTAGCTCAAAATTCGATTTTTTCCAAAATTTTGTTTTTTTGAGTTTGTGGGCGTGTCTGTGGGCGGATTTCAAAAATTCTTAAACTTGATTATTTCGGGACCCTAGAGAGTATATGGTTAAAATTTCAGCTCTCTAGGTCCAGTTTAAAGGCCTAATTTTTGCCGACGGACGGACGGACGGACGGACGGACGGACGCACGGACATGGCTAGATCGACATTACTATCGATGCTGATCATAAATATAGTAACTTTTAGGGGTCTACGGGCAATATTAAGGTATGTTACAAACTATGCGTCAAAATTAATATACCCCTAGAATAGGGTATAAAAATAATAATCTTAGCGTTCCGATCATTTGAACTTATATCCTGAAGGTTCTTCGCACTGTTCAACGTTTTTCAATTGACTCGTTTCAGGATTAACGGATGTGCCTGAAACCAAAATATGGGGTTTTAAAAAAAATACTGGTTACCTATTGGTATTCCCATAGGGGAAACTATGTAGGTATCTAATAATACAGACACGATACAAAATAAAGAAAGACACTTAAGTAGGTATTTAATGTGCGAGATTTGCCTTCAATGTTTTCAAAATCAATATCTGATTCTTGAGGATTCTGTGGTTCAATTTCAACGGCAGCTCTGATAGCCATAGCTAAAATTCTGCTGGCGCGCGATGTCATTATTTATTTTGTTATTAAACTTCAGCTAATAGAGAAATTCACAATTTAAACTCACTTTTGACACAACTCACAATAAAAAACATAGGGGCGGGCTACAGTCCGCTTGGGCGAACTGTTGGATACCCTATTCTTATTCCTATATCTCATAAGTGGGCGTGACAAAAATTTAAAGGATTTTATCGAAAAAACTAACTAACTAACTAACGCTCCCTAGCTCAAACTTTGGTTTTTCAATAAAATTGTTTTATTTAATTGTGGGCGTGTCAGTAGGCGGATTTAAAAAAAATTTAAGTATGAGCATAAAGGGCACCTAGAGAGTATATACTATAAATTTCAGCTCCCTAGCTCAAAATTTGGACTTTCAAAAATAAAAAATAAATAATTGTGGGCGTGTCAGTAGGCGGATTTTGAAAATATTTACACATGAGCATAAAGGGCCCCTAGAGAGTATATATTAAAAATTTCAGCTCCCTAGCTCAAATTTTGGTTTTTCAAAAAAAATATTTTATTTAATTGTGGGCGTGTCAGTGGGCGGATTTTGAAAATTTTATGTCTCAATCAGTTTTATGGGCCATAGATCATATATAAAAAATTTCAGCTCTCTAGCTCAAAATTCGATTTTTTCCAAAATTTTGTTTTTTTGAGTTTGTGGGCGTGTCTGTGGGCGGATTTCAAAAATTCTTAAACTTGATTATTTCGGGACCCTAGAGAGTATATGGTTAAAATTTCAGCTCTCTAGGTCCAGTTTAAAGGCCTAATTTTTGCCGACGGACGGACGGACGGACGGACGGACGGACGGACGGACGGACATGGCTAGATCGACATTACTATCGATGCTGATCATAAATATAGTAACTTTTAGGGGTCTACGGGCAATATTAAGGTATGTTACAAACTATGCGTCAAAATTAATATACCCCTAGAATAGGGTATAAACAGACAACAGTCGGAACAAAACTGCAACACAACAACCTTCCAACGCGGATTGTTTATACGAAAAGGCGACATAAGTCACACACTGGACTCCCATTTGTTCTGGGAATAACGGCTCAAGTATATTTATTTTCAAGGATTTTCGTAACGGCTTTTGGAATAACAGCATAAGTTTACTTGTGCTTTGTTCTCTCACAAAAAAGGAATAAGGAAAAACAGCACAAGTCTAGTTAATTCTGTATCACACGCAATTTGGTTTTGGAAAAACGACACAAGTCGACTTATGTTCTCAAAAAAAAATATTTTAATTCTGGAAAAAGAGCGTAGGTCTACTTATGTGTGTTTTGAGTTGATATGCTGTTACAACATAACAGCATGAGTAAATATTAAAAAACGAAATTTTATACTTATGCTGTTTGTCCTTGTGCATGACGAACAGGAAATGACTTATGTTGTTTTTCTTTCTTCTATAATTCAAAAACCGTAACAGATAAAAATAAAAAAAAAGTGGCAAAGAGAATCGAATATTTCGCATACGATGGTAACTCAATTTCGACATATGTAAGTCGACTTATGTTGTTTTTCCTTTTTGCCACAGAAGTGTATATATTTATTGGTGTCAATATTTACAATTATCTTTTTAATCCCTTTCTGCTGGACAGGTTACTTTGTCACTAAAATTACAAACAAAACTGACGTCATCGAACCATTGGTTACGGGTACATCGATGCTTCACCGCTTCTCCGCTACGACACACGTAGTAGATGTTACAGTGGTCGGTATTTCTAACGAAGGAGCCATTTGGTAGACCAGAGCAATCCTTGATGTTGGGGTCAACTTCACCATCTGGTACTGTTACTGGTGAAGTTGGCGTTAAAGTTGGCGTTGGTGCTGGAGTTGGATCGGGGGTTGATATTGAACCTGGAGTTGAATCTGTGTGTGGAGTCGATACTGGAATTGTAGTTGGAGATGGCAATTCTGCAGTTTGCGATGCTGTTGGTACAGAAGTTGGATCCGGGGTTGATATTGAACCTGGAGTTGAATCTGTGTGTGGAGTCGATACTGGAGTTGTTGTTGGAGATGGTGGTTCTGCAGTTTGAGATGCTGTTGGTACAGAAGTTGGATCCGGGGTTGATATTGAACCTGGAGTTGAATCTGTGTGTGGAGTCGATACTGGAGTTGTTGTTGGAGATGGTGGTTCTGCAGTTTGAGATGCTGTTGGTACTGAAGTTAGATCCGGGGTTGATATTGAACCTGGAGATGCTGACGGAGTTGAAGCTGGATATGATGTTGGTTCTGCTGATGGTATTGGTGCTGTAGTTGGTTCTGCGGATGGTGTTGGTGCTGTAGTTGGTTCTGGTGTTGGTACGGCACCACAATTACATGGTTGACACTTCCCTGGAACACACTTTTTAGTTATGTCGTCGAATTTTTCTGCATAATCACAATACGCTTGATAGGAACGATCCATATAGCAAATAAAAAATCCATGGCAATCCGTGAGGTCCTGATATTTCCATCCGAAAGGCTTTCCGACACAGTTATCCTCTGTTGCATATAAACTTTGCTGAAGGATGATTGCCATCAATAAACACAATATTGTATTAGCACTGTCACCATTTGACACGGACTTTCTCATCTTTAAAATTCTTTTGTTTTGAAACCGAAGCGATTCCCACTAAGGTTGGGTTATTTATATCAGTTCTGGTGTGCTGATAACACGAAAGCTCACCGATTTGTAAAAAGTAAGCTATGTCGTCTTTAGGTGAATTCAAGTGGGCGATTCCTCTAGCAAATTGATGTAATTTCTTTTGTTCAATGGATGTTGACCGAAGTCATTGTGCTCGAGTATGTATACATGACACTCTGATTTATTTGTTCTCACTAATTAATTTCATAATTGTATATCTAGTACAGATTGAGTGAAAGTGTTAAAAAAAATCCCGATTGAACAATGTGCTTCCAAAAATTATGATTTGTACAAACTGCAGTGGCTTTTTTTATAAATACCCCTGCCCACATGGCTGACACTGTGGCCTGAAAGATGTATTCTATCTAAAGGGTTTACCATTCCAAGAGGCGTAACACTTCCCTTATAAAGGTAAGCACGTCCTTGTCCTTGGTAGCAGAGTTTTTCAGATCTGCTGGCGAACGTATTTCTCTGTGGAAGATACTTCTGCTTGACCAATGTAGCGCCCGGCAATCAGAAAGAATGTGTTCAGATGATTCATCCTCCTCCAGACAAAACCTACATTCTGTTTCCAAGCCAAAGTTCGTTTTGTTAAGAGGATATCTCAAGCCACAATAGCCTGTCAAGAAGTCCACCAGCCTTCGAATACTTGTCTTATCTAGTATAAAAATTTCCTTATAGGACCTGCTTAATCGTTTGGATTGTCTGAATCCCGGAACATTTTACCAATGGGCTCGCTAGACGAAGTTGGTGTAATTAATTATCAGTATTAGTAATCAGTCCTAGAGCGGTAATCCCGTTGACTCTGTAATAGGGTTCGGATCCTACGAAAGCGGATTCTCAGCCAGCCCTATCTTGCTTGTTCGCATATTCGTTGCCTGCAATTCCTTGGTGGCCAGGTGCCCAACCAAGTTTGACCTTGTTCTGTCTGGCTAAAGATTGCAGCGCATCGTAGCAGCACTCGTCTGTCATAGATTCCATTGAATTGGCCGACAGTGCTAGAAGAGCAGCTTGTGCAGTCGCTAAGTGGACGCATGTGTTGGACCGGATTCTGTCTCTACAAATTGCAGGGAACTGTAGGGCTGATGAATTTGCTAGAAAAGGAATCATACTCCCGCTTTTACCTGATAAAAGTCTCTTAGACATTCCAATTGCTACATGCAAACTTATGTTTATGATTGAGGTCCATTGAGAGAACCTTAGGTGGACAAGTGGCAACACTTGCTCTACGTGGTGATGGCCGAATCGGAACCCCGCCAAAACTGATCCAGTTGTGTCGCTTGACACTTGAGAATACGCGGTGTAATGTGCAAGTTAGAAGCAGAGCTTCCGAATTATTCAAACTTGTACCAAATTTCGGCAAGGAGATGTGCTATCATGTGACTTCTTCAATCTTGGTCTGGAGAAAATAGTGCGAAGAGTAGGTGTCAACACGGAAGGCAATATCTTCAATAGATCCGTCCACCAACTGGTGTATGCGGACGATATCGACATCATCGGCCGTTCCCAGCGTGCCGTGTTAGAGGTTTTCACGGCGATTGAAGAACAGGCGAAGTAAATAAGGACAAGACAAAGTATATGCTATCAACAAAAAAACAAACATCTGTCCACCGCCTAGGACAAAACGTCACTGTTGAAAGCCAGTTGCATTCCACCCCATGAACATTTCTACCGCAATACCCGCCATGCAGTGAATGCTCATTAGTTCACCCTCAAGCCTGTATTCGGACGTACAGTGAAGTACAAATAAATCTTTATTCAGCCGTACAACACGAATGTGGAATACTCTTCCACGCTCTATTTTTCCTTTACCTTATAACCTACAAACATTCAAAACCAACGTGTGCATCGGCAACTCTCTTTTTCTTCTAATCCTTATTTCCCTAACGCCCGCGCTGTGTAGCCAATAAATGATATGGGTACAACTAAAAAAATCCCTTTAGTGCGTGTAAATTATAAAAAAAAAAGTTCGAGGTAGTTAAGGAGTTCATCTGCCTAGGGCTAAACATCATCTCCAAGAATGACAAACAAATGGGTTCAAAACTCCTCACTCGAAGGACAAAATGCATGCTCCATCGATCCTTGATCCTACCAGTCCTGCTTTATGGTGGCGAGAGCTGGAGCTAATATTGATTTCTTTTGACCGTCGGATATTAGGTCCTTTATGCGAGGAGGGCTAATGGAGGAGAAGATACAACCGCGAACTCTATGAGCTGTACCAAGATGTGGATGTTATACAAAAATCACGTCGACTTGAGCGAATGGAAAATAATGCTTCAGCCAAGAGGATCTTCGACTCCCAGCCCTTTGGTTCGGGGAGGCAAGGAAGACCGAATTTCCGTTCGGTCATCGCGGATGCCTGAGCGATTGGTCTGGACAAGTGGAAGCAGCTTGCCTGGGATCGCAGAGGATGGAAGGCTGCAGTTTCTCAGGCAGAGACTCTTCACGGGTCGGGAGCTTGTTAAGCAGAAGCACCAGCCCTTTGGCAGGAACTCGAAAACAAGGTAATAATTTCAGCACGCATAATACTTCCGGCGATCCAATGTGTGGCAATGAAAGCAAGAAATAGCAGCCGCCAGACCATCTGGCTCAGTAAAATATACAGGATGTGGCGCTGAGCCGTTGGAGTCATTCCACAAAGACACTCTGGACTATTTCCACGAACATTCTGCCCTATCATGACATCGTTCCGAAAGAAAAATTCTCCGATTTCGTACGAATTGGAGAATTTTGCTTCACAGGTCGAGTATTCGGAGCATTTCTCCGTCAAAACGTAACGCAGACCTGCAGTCTACGGTTCATCGCGATCATGTTCGTTTTTTTCATCAGTTTTTGACAGCCGCATGCCAATTTCTCTCCGAAGCCGTTCTGCAACACACTTACTTTACATTTTATTTAATAGGCCTGGATCTAGATGTCTTCATATCCGTTTGTCCTTTTCACACATACCTCTGCTACCTCGGCGTATTTTAGAATGTGTATCGTCGGGCATTTTGAATGGAACTTCGATGTCATTTACACCGCGATTATATTAGATCTTTGTTTTGGTGTGAAAGGTTTTGCCATTAAGCTGGTTCATTGATATCGAAATCGCTGGAAAGATAATTCTCAAGAAATCAGATAAGCAATGCTTATTGAGGTATTCATGCATTGACTCAGGGACCATGAACTTTCCCGATAAACGATATCAGATAAATGTCAGCAAGTGAGGCAAAGCTTGACCTTCAAAGGGTTTCAATGATGCGTTGCCCCCTAAGACAATCCAATGAATGAGTGATTGTTTCATTAATAATTGAAACCTGAACTACAGCTTATCTCAAGGATCTCTCACATGGTCTGTAAAATGTCCATGTATTAGCCAAATCAATTGCAGTGCCATTCGGCGCATCTCAATAGGCTTGAAATTGATGCGCATCATTTTCCTGTACCTACGTTGCCTGATTAATTGTTTTGCATATTCTAACTTAGCACATATTTAAATGAGAAAAATAACTTAGTTCCAATAGAAAAATATGATTAAATTGAATTCGCAAGACCGTCAAGGCCGGTTCCTTACCTTTGCTGTATAAAGTGAAGCACTAATAACTCGAAATCGATTAATCCACAACAACAAAACAACCCAATCCAAACGTTATTCACATTTATTTACTCTCATGGGTCTGACGAATCTTAGTCCTGACCTGATGGACAATCGACTAACTGTCGAAAATTGCATACAAATTTTTTATCGTCAAACCATTGATCAACGGTGCAGTGGTCCTTGACGGCCTCACCCTCACGACACACATAGTAAATGTTACAATGTATGTGATTCCTAACGAAGGACCCATTTGGTAGGCCCATGCAATCCTTGATGTCGGGGTCAACTTGACCATCTGGTACTGTAACTGCAGGAGTTGGCGCTGGTGTTGGCGCTGGTGTTGGAGCTCTTGTTGGAGCTGGAGTTGGAGCTGGTGTTGGAGCTGGTGTTGGAGCTGGTGTTGGAGCTGGTGTTGGAGCTGGTGTTGGCGCTGGGGTTGGGGCTGGCGTTGGAGCCGGTGTTAGAGCTGGGGTTGGAGCGGGAGTTGGTGTTGGAGTGGGAGCTGGTGTTTCTGGACAGTTTCCACCTCCAGAACTTGGCGTGCACGACACCATTGATTCAAAATTACATACAAAACCAACATTATCAAAGTATTGACCATGTGGGCAGTACTCAGTGACAGGTTCCCCATTTCTGCACACATAATACTTTCGGCAGTCTAGAGTGTCACGATGAAAAGACCCTTCAGGCCCCGTTTTGCAATCCGGCAGTGTTGTACATCCTGGATTTGGTGGAGTTGTAGGCTTTGGTGAAGGCGATGGCGAAGGCGAAGGCGAAGGCGAAGGCGAAGGCGAAGGCGAAGGCGAAGGCGAAGGCGAAGGCGAAGGCGAAGGCGAAGGCGAAGGCGAAGGCGAAGGCGAAGGCGATGGCGAAGGCGATGACGAAGGCGAAGGCGATGGCGAAGGCGATGACGAAGGCGAAGGCGATGACGAAGGCGAAGGCGATGGCGATGGCGAAGGCACTTCATTACACTGACATGGCGGACACTTTCCACGTATACACTTCTTGCTTAAGTCATCAAACTTTTCGCCATAGTCACAATAGGACTGATAATTTCGATTCTTATAACACACAAAAAATCCATGACAATCAGTAAGATCCTGATATTTCCATCCATTCGCCCTTCCTACACATGACTCTACTGCCGTTGTAAATGACAAACTTTGGAACAGAGCAATTACCACCAATAAACGTAGCCCAAGGTTGGCACTATACCTGTCCACCGTGAACTTATTGTCCATCGTGCAAGTTATTTTTTATAGAGTTTCACTTTGAAGGCGTTCGTCAGTACACTGATCTATTTATATCAATTTCACTGGGAAGATAAGATGGAATGCACTTAAAGTACCAAAAGATGAGATAAGCAAAGATATCGAGAGGAAAACTGAACAACTTTAATCGCAGTGCAACTAATGGATGTTGACCTTAGCATTCGCCGTAGGGTATATACATAAAATATATGGAGAGTGACTCAGTCGAGATTTCAGCCCGACTCCCGAACCATGGGTTAGGATCAGGGTGAGGTAACTGATACAATCGAACCTTAGCCTGATGGCAATTCAAAGTGCATCGAAGGGAGAGCTATTGCTTCCTGATCCACGGAAAGGAGAGTCATTTGAGATGACTGCTTCAATCGATCCTCAAACTGATCTCCATCGTCATTCATGAAACAGACGTGCAGCAGAAACGCACGCAGTAATGCATGCAGTAACGCACGTAAAACACATGTGCAGCAAAAAATTGTCATCAGTCAGTATGCTTTTTCTTTTTCTTCTTCCTTTAATGGCGGTGAGCCCACGATCAGGATTGAAAGGATCACAACCCTCCCACTTAATTGCATCCAATCAAATGCTGGTGTTGCTGCATTTGTGTGATTCAGGAGTTTTTAGGCCTGCCTCTCTTTCGTGTTTGTATTTGAACGTTGATGATATTGCCCTTTTGACAGTGTTCGTAGAATCTTTCCTTTGAACATGACAGTACCATCTGAGCCGGTAGCGCTCATATTCCTCGAGATATTCTCTTTGACGTGCAGGCTTTCTCGGATCTTGGAACTTCTTATTCGATCAATCTTTGTTGCTTATGCTGTCTTGTGAAGCATCTTCATCACAGCTGCGCTAATTTTCCCTCATACTTTTTGAACGCTGTCCAACAGTGTAAGCCGTATATAAGCGCCGGGCGTTCAACTGCGGTGTAGAGCCTTCCAGTGGCATTTTTCGGTCACCGAAGATGCACGAGTTTTCCCGCCACTTCATCCATCCTACGCTTACGCGATGCTTACTTCGCTATTGATCATAGATCCCAGATATTTGAACTTTTCGCACTTGGGAATCACTTTTCCATTCATATCAATGTCTGAAATATTTCGGGGTGGATCAGAGAACGGGACTAATACGATACACATTCCCCTCCAAAACTTCCACCCATGGATCAAGTGATTGTTGCATTAATGTTTGATCCTCACTAATGATGGCTCCATCGTCAGCAAAGAATAACTGATGCATTTTGAGGTCCGTCACTTATCCTTCAAGCTGATAACCAAGGACTATAATAAATATGAAAGGACTTAAGACTCTGTGGGGCATCTCACTCTTGTCTTTGCTCCCTCATACATTTTCATGATCATCTGTACGTGGGTTTCTCTAACTCCGCGTTGTCTAAGCGCGGCCCATATGTTTGTCTATCACAGGCCTTTTCAAAATCAACCAACACTATATGCAAATCCTATAAGGAATCCAGATGTTTTTCCATCATGATCCTTGTACTTTGAATTGAATAGCTTTTTGATTTATCTGCGACAAACCCGCACTGGTCTTCAGATATTACTTTTCGCATTCGGCTATCTAACATGCGCTCAACGATCTTCATGGAGTGTGACATCAGCTTGATTTAACGGTAATTGTCACAAGCTCGCGTATCGCCTTTTCCTTTGTACAAATAAAGAAGAAAACTTTCACTCCACTGGTGATTGGATCGCCTCTCATCAGTTTGAAGATGAGAATCATGAGCCATTTCAACCCGACGTCTCCCATCTTTTTTTAGAACTCATAGGGTATCTCGTCCACCCCAACTTCTTTTCGTTTTTTGGAGTCTTTGACCGCCTTCCTTACTTCTTCGACAGTTATAACCATCATCTCTTCATGTTCGTAGCTACGACCTCATACTTCCAACGTTACATCTCGCGACCCCTAGGTTTCGCCTAAGCTTAAGCAGTACCTACTTTGCTATCCCCCGGAAAGCGAATAGCTCTGACTCGAGCATTTCTACCCGTCCCTACACGGGGGATTCAGTATGGTTTTTGCCTGACCTAAATATCACTGAACGACCAAACAGACTAAAATGTTAGGTATTGTCATAGAATTTCACTGCACGAAACGTCAAACCGGAAAAGTTTTACAAAATTGTTCTGTTCTACTACAATCATTGAAGCAAGATTAGAAATAGAAATTGGGACAACTTGCAGCGAGAATTGACGTGCAGTAAGCAATGTGCCATTTTACATACAAAATCATCTTGCTGCACGGTTCTTGTTGCAGATCTGTTTCAGCCACTAGCAATCCCTTCGATAAAATAGGTTTTCCCTTTCTCTGTGAGCTGACTAATGGTAGAAACCGATCAACACTTCAACTTCGACTTCGACTTTGACAGGAGTGAAAACTTCAGCATTTCAAGTCGAGTCAAACACATTGAAAAATGCAACTTCGAGAGCAAAAATAAAAATGGTTATAAACAAAAGAGAAAACTATGTCAAAATACAATCAAGGGAGAAAATTCGGCGTTTGCATATTGGGAAAACTTAAAACATCGCCTGAAGGCTGGTGGGATTGGAACTCCAACTTTGAATTTAAAATTTAGGTTTAATTTTGAAGTCGAAGTTGAGATTGAGGTGCCAATGTGTTCCATCCAATTAAAAGGCGTTGGTTCTAAAACGTGCGGCGTGGTTGTCAAAGATGAAATCGAAATGGAAGTGTTGATCTGTTTCTAACATAAGATTTCACTCCAAATCCGACTCACCCAGCGGCTCACACTGAAAACATTTCTCACATAACAATCTACAAAACATAGCTTTAATTTGCTATTACACAGTCAACGAAAATTGTATACCCTGACTTTCTGACTTCAAGACACACAACTTCACTACTTTGAAGCAAACTCTGATATAATTTTTGGGTCAGAGAGTCATAGTGGTTTTTAAAGGAGGACAAATATTTGAGATAAAATAGACTTGATTACTTTTTGACCCTGTGGTTAAAAGAAAAGAAGTAGGTCGGATGACACTTTATTATTATTATTATTAGTGTAACATGTTGCGAATATATGTAGCGACGGTTTTTTCGACAGATACATAAATGAGATTGTGTTCTACTAAATGTTGTCCTCGTTTTGCTACTACTAATTAAGAATTTTATTTCCTTATGAAAATGGCACCTACAAGTCTTATCATCGATTTTGATTAACTATACAGGGAACGTTACAGAACGAGGCATATTTATTGGAAACGAGCAGCCTATAAACTCTGATAAATTTGCTTGATAAGTCAATTGCTGATAACTTCTACCTATGTACTGTACATACTCGTAAACCCAAGACATTTCATTGACCTGATTTGCCACAGAAACAAACAGCATACAAAGTTTTCATCAAAAGCAGAGAAACCCCATAGAAAGTCCAGAGAAACCCACTGAAGTGGACTCCGATATCGGTTAGGTTAGGTTAGGTTAGGTTTAACAGGGGTATGCAGTTCGCATACAGCACTAGGCACCAGAAGGGCCCATCGCGATCCCTAGGGAACCGATTGAAACCACAACTTCAAAATGAGAAAAACCTAAATACTTCCCCTAACAAAACATCCAATCTTCCTGCAGAATTTTACCAGCTTCCTGTGGTCTGTGCCGCTCAGCTCCCCTAATTGCTCGAAGAAGTATTCTCCTAGAAACTTCCTACGATTCCGTGCTATACCCTCGTACTCACACAGTATGTGAGTCTTCCTCGGCTTGTAGATCCGCACAGAATCCGCATGTATCCACATCCAACAGTCTAAGCCGCTTAGCATGCTTCCTTAGAAGACAGTGTCCCGATATAATTTCAACTACTGTTCTAAGCTGTTCTACTCAATTTGAGGATTTACCTAGATCTTCGGCCGCATTTGGACAAGAATGCGGCCGAAGAGCTTTAGACACACTAAGCCACTCTAAATTTTGCCATCTTAGGTCAGCCATTTTTAAGATGTTCTCCTTATATTATTCCCTTGAGGGCGGCACAATGACAGCATCGTCGTAGATGGGTAGGGAGGTTGACTTCTTGTTTTTGACGTTTTGTTTGATGGCACGCTGGAGACCAAGAAACACATGGAGTACGTTTCATCAGATATATTCAGGTTATTAGATTATCGAAATTGTGAAAAGTATTAAAACCAAACAAATGTAAGATTAACTTTATTAAAATGTAAATTGAATTTATTATTATAACGTAAATAAACTTTGCAGGAAAATTTAGAAACTGCTTTGAAAGTATTCTGAAATTTTTAATTGGGTTTTGAAGTTTGTTGACTGACTCAACAGGGTGGTTTAATGTCCACACGTCCACTACACTCCACTTCCCCTCCCTTGCTCGCTAGCTCGTCCGCTTGCTCACATCTTAGAACCATCAGTCTAGATAGCAAGCTCATTTGCTGCTGTGACTGCATCTCTTTGCCATTCTTCCCTCCCGGATATGATACATATTAAGTGATGTCGAAGTCGACCAAAGGGGAAATTATATCTGTCCGTATAAGATTTCCGGGTAGCACATCACCTACGATCGTGCGGTGCCCAAAGCTGCGGACTCCGGTATAAGAAAAGGAAGTAAATAGCTTAAAAAGTTTAGACCTCTATCAAACTCTACTGGGCTAACAACTATCCGCTGCTTTGCCAATCTTTATTTTCTGATTATAGCGCAAACCACTTAAATTATAATGAAAAGTAAATCGAATCCCGCCACAAAGGCCTGAGGCTAAGCGTAATCAAAAATTCTCTAGACGGCTGGATACTCTGTTGATATTTATTTATACTCCCTTCGTTGATTATTTTTGTCTCGAATTTTTGTATGAGCTTCATCAGGTAACGCTCGGCGTTCTAACCGCCACCCGCCGCAATGGAAGATCACACAAAAGGTGAGCACAATAGATAAACCGTAATCTCTATCATCCAGCGCGGACATTTAACGCGCCGGCGTCAGTAGAAAGTATCTGTAGTTTTATTAAACGCGGGGATTTGAGTGACGGGTTGGGGTTCGATTGCGTTCAGTCGTCCCAACCTGTACTCCAAAGAGAGGAGGACTGACTAAGGTTAAATTGTAACAGCTACTTTAGTCAGCACTCCACTCTGAGCGCTAGACAGGAAACCCGGGGTTGAGTGATGCAGTCACCCCTGGTTTACTACCTTCCCGCTAAGCAGACAAAATGGGACCAGAGTTGGCGTTCGATTGGAACTCACTCTTCTCCAATGGTTATCTGAGGTTAATGTATGTCTTAACACCTGCATTATATTCCCCCCGAATTCATTCATTATAAGTATCACCCTTCAATCCAAACGGTTCAACTTACTTGCGGACGAGTTGTGGGTGTACTCGACTATGGCAGCCACCATTACCAACTCCCTTTCCGTGAACCAGTTTAACTTGTGGTTCCTATTGCAAGAGTCACTCCAAGCTGCACTCCCTCGGCGAAGCGCGTAGCACTCAGAGGATCGCTTGCTTCAGTCACTCGCTCAAGCACAGTTCACAACCAACTACTCGATTATGCATCCGATTCACCCCTATCCAGTCCCAGGGTCGATGGCATCAATCACCTCACCCTGATCCTTACCCATGGTTCAGGAGTCGGGATCAAATATCGACTGCACTAGTCACTCTCAATATATCGCTACCGATATGTGAATTAAAGCCCCGCTGCACTCCTCGACTCTTGATTAGTACCTCATCCACAACCATACCTCAAAGGAGGTAATCGCAGGACGCCCGCAGTAGGTCGAGTGATGACCGACAATACGGTCCCCCCCCCCCCCCCCCCCCCCCTCTTACCACTAATTGTACCAATGGACCGGAATAGCGGTCGAAGTGAGCATGGGCTTCGTGCCCTGGCAGCCATCCTACCTAGGTTAGGTTAGGTTTAGGTGGCTGTCGTGATACCACGTGTTGTGATACCACGTATATTATGGGTTGGGTTCGATATCCTGCTTTTTAAAATCCCGTCTTTTAAAATCCCGCCTCTTATAATCCCGTTTTTTATAATCCCGTTTCTTATTATCCCGCTTTTATAATCAAAAGCGCGATTTTTTAAAATAAAGTAACTACTTTTGATTGTAAAAGCGGGATAAAAAGAAAATTAAAATAAATTAAGCAATGAGTGTTTTTTTGAAATGCAGTTTATTTTAACATTTATCATTTTTAGAGGAAGTAACAAAATAAGAAATAAATAATATCAAAATAATTTTTTAAGTAATAAATATGACAATCTTCAATAATTTAAAAAAAAATATATAAAGTAATGTTATATGATATTCTGCAAAAGGGAACAAAAAAAACTTCAAATCATTAACAACATTTTTTTTTTTATTAGTTCAAGTGTATTATAAGCAATGCAACGCAAAAAACCTGTTTTACTCATTTTTTTTTCTATTTCTCATTAATTTTTTTACAGCGCGTGACTTTATAACATTAGTTTTTTTATATAATTTTTCTTGCCCATTTCGTAATTTTTGTATTTCAGTTTGCACCACAATTGCTTCCTTTCTCAAATCTGCAATGAGTTTATACACGCCAGCACTTTTTCGTCCAACCAAAAATTTCAGTCTGCGATGCCACGCTTCAGCATTATTTTGTTTTCTCGGGAATTGTTTTTCTGCACTGTCATACACAGACCAAAAGTTAGGAGAGTACTGCACCTGTCTACTTCCATTACGAATGTTTTGTAAAAAAACGGGATTAGCCGGATTTGGCGGGATTTGAAAAAGCGGGATTATAATAGATCGGGATTTTGAACAAGCGGGATTTTAAAAGACGGGATTTTAAAAAAGCTGTATTTTTGTAGACGGGATTTCAAAACTTTTATTTTCGGGATTTTTGAAAAGCGGGATTCCGATACGCTCCCGTATCTTATCTATCTCAACTCTGTATATGGGACTGGCCAACGACACGCGGTAGTTCTCAAACGGTGCCCCATCTACGTACTAACCGCGCCCAACGTCGTTTAATTACGGTGATCTGACGAGGACCGATTACTTTGACTTTGAAATTCATTTTTTTATTCATTGTTAAATATCTACTTACATACTAGACAAAAATGATTAAACCTAATTTAAAATTAACAGGATACTTATTCTTATTTATTGGTCCTTATGCGGACGCTCTAAACTTAACTATAACCTTATTATTATTGCCTTTCGGCCTAAAAACTATTTTAGGAACTAATCTTACATATATATTCCTCGAGAAAATTTACTAAAACTCGGTTCGAGGACCGATTAACCCGACGTGGTATGGTCGTTGGTTGCCATCCTACCTAACCTAACCTTATTAAACGCTGAGTTTGACCGGGGCTATATATTGCAGGGTAATACAACGCGGCGGTAAGCGTGTTCTGTATGGCAAAGCCTTTAAAGGCTGAGCTGTGAGCTGAGCGCAACTCATTTTAGAGCCTGTTATTACCAGGTGTAGAAAGATGTTATCAAAAACAGGCCATCTGGCAATGCGGTTTCCTGGGGACAATAACAAAAATCCCTACATCAAATCATCATCTAAACAATAATTAACCCCTGTTCCGCTTTTGAGCTATCAAAAACCAGACAATTTTAATAAAGTACTCAAGTTTGGTACTCGTTCTTATCATATAGCCAAACTGTTAGGTTAGCAATTTTAAACACTTATCTTAACAAGAGATAATTAACTTCATACAACCGTTGATTAGCCTTGAGCCTGACTAATGTTTTATATAAAGTAAGGAATAACCAAAAACGCCAGCAATCGTAAAGCAAATTCGTTTGACATTATAACACGATCATCTGTCACAATGAGAATTTCAATCAAATTATTTGTGTGTCTGGCAACCTTGAGTGTGACAATTAATTGTGAAACATTTACTCAGTGTGATGATGTTGCTGCCGAAACGTTCGTTCGCTCGCCAAACGGATGTGCATTTTATATTTATTGTGATAATGATGACTCATTTGAAGGAAGTTGTGGAAATGGCATGCGGTTTAATAGTGATGAAGGTGTCTGTGATAATGAGCGGAATGTGGACTGTCGTTCTGAAATAGATCCACCTTCGGCAAATACTCAATCGGCAACTTCTGCTACTAATACAACATGGCCTACAGTTAGTCCTTCGGAAGTGACTCATCCAGATGATGTTGTTTGTCCGCAACCCTCGAGTCCGTCAGAGATTATTTATCGGCCCAGTACGAAATCGTGTTCGGAATATTATATGTGCTATCGTTCGGTTCCTATGCCGATGACCTGTCCACCCGATTTCCATTATAACTCTTTGAAAGCAAAATGTGACTGGCCCAGTGGTGCCAACTGTAAGGTGAGCAAGATTTTACGAATACCAAGAAATCGTGTTCTTAAGTATGTGAAATATTTTTGTTTATAATTTAAGATTGTTGGAGTTACTACAGTGAGTCCAAAGGAATTGTGCACTAGACAAACGACTGGATATTTTACATATTCCAACAACTGTCACTATTATTTCCGTTGTACAAATGGATTTTTGACGATACAAGAATGCCCGATAGGATTCGGATGGGATGCCAATAAGAAGATGTGCACTACTGCGGGATGTTCAAATACAGTATCTACATAGACTAAAATTTAAAGATGCATACTATGAACGAGTTGAAATAATATTGTGCAATAACTTTAAGATGAATTTCAAGTTGGCATTTCAATTTCTGCAACAAGTTAACAACATAGCCTGCGCGTCAAGTAGGTGTTACTTTCTTTCATTATTGAATCAATAAAATAATATTTATACGAAATTCCTCTCACATAACATTTATTAGAAAATGTAATTGCTTTGCAAATCTTGATAGTAACTCAAGGGGCACTTCTTACCTGATTGTGATTGATAATAATTAAACCTCAAAATAAGCTGACTAACATACAAATGTATTCAGTGAACAAATTTGTATCTATAAAAAATGAATTTTGATCGGAGAATAATTTTATAATCGGTAAATTAATTAAATCCTTTCATGAAAGAGCACTCGGCCAAATCAGAAACCTATTCCAAGGCATTGAGTGTCGAAAACCGTCGTTAAGGTGCAAAGGTAATGAGGTGGTAAATGAACTGTCAAAGGACATACAAATTTAAACAGTTTAATGGAGTTTGAGACGTCTGGGAAGTTTTCGACGGTTTAACGACGATGTTGCATGAATAGATACCGACCCTTAATATATTTTTCCAAATCGCCTTTCGTTAATCTTATTTCGATTTCCATTGGTAATTCGGAATGCTTTAGCTTTCCTAAAGGTGTTCAATTGGCATGACACTTGAATGACAGTTATTCTCATAAAAAGGAGAGAAATTGCGCAAGTTCAAGTTACAAGGCAACACAAGTAAGCTTACGACTAGTTATTTGAAGGCAGCGGCGAATCCAAGGGGGGGTTATCGGGTCCGGACCCCCCCGTTTTTAAAATTCGGCGATTTTTTGAAGAATTCTTGCAGAATTTCGTCTTCCGTTAGTCCAATTTCAGGATGGATACTCAAAAAAGCGAGTCCATTCAGGCGCTCCCGTCCTATTGTACTTCTAAGATAGTTCTGTATTCTTCTTAGGGTCGAAAATGATCGTTCTGGAGCTGCTGTTGTTACGGGTAACACTGCCAATACTCGTAAGATCGTGTTCACATTTTTGCAACATTTTTCAATGATAACCTAAAAAATAACGTAACCATTGAAAGTTAAGTATTCGATGGGTTAAAGAAACTGATTCTGGAAGTGAAAATTCCGATCTGAAGTTACTCACTGATAGTGCATCGAGAGCATTTTGAATATCAAATGAATGATCAAAGATCCGTTGCCTCCACATTCTGATCTCTGAGATAAAATCCCTTTCTGAACAGTCCAATATTTCGTCATAAAACTTGTAAAGATCTGCGCATTTTTCCTCATCAAATTCCTGCTTGGAAGGAAATAGTTGTCCGAAACTGTGGAAGATCGATTTGTGTTTTTCGAACCGACTTTGGAGATGAAAAATGTAGATAAGTATCAAGGAATGGAATGTAGAAGGCAATTCTGTAATAATCTTCGACATTTTGTGTTTCAATGTTGCAACGGTTTTTCTGTTGACTGCAACGACGAGGCAATTTCATATTAAGAACAGATTTCAGCAACATTGTCGTAAATGATACAAAAATTTGAATCAACGTTTTCCCGCTTTTCCTTGATATCATTCGTAGCATCATCAGCTAACTTTGTGGCTTCTCCTAGATCTTGATTTCTAGTCTCCAATTCCCGACTCAGAGGCAAGACGATAGAATTGATGATTCCATTATTTGACAGAAGATTTGAAATTCGATTGTCAAAATCGCGGTCAAAAGCTGAGAAGCCTTTTGTGAAGTCTCTCGATCTTTCCACTTTTTTATTTCTTCCAAAGCTTCTATAACGGGCGGTTGAAGTTCGAGATAAGTTGAAACTACTTCATGAGACTGAGTCCATCTTGTCACAGCGAAAGAATTCAATTTTTCTTTTCTCCGGTCACTCTTTTTCGGCATTTTCAAAATGCTTTGTCTCTTCGGCCAGTGTAAAAATGCTTCTATTACTCCGATAGTTCCTAACGCATTTTTTATACCCGAAACTCCGCAAGCGGCATTGATGACCAAACTGAAGCCATGCGCGGCACAATGGACGTAAATTGCAAGAGGAAAATGATACCTGATATGGGCTTGTACTCCGTTTACTTCGCCACTCATAACTGGTGCATATATATATCTGTGTATCAAAAAATTATCGACACTGTGTCGCGAAGTAGATGTTCCGAATTAAAATTGTTTGCAGTGGTAACCGTGTGTTCGCACAAGCGGCACTATCGTAGTTTCATGCAAAATGTATCAAAAGAATGAGAAAATGAGGTTAAGTTAGGTCATGACAGCATACATTTTATGGACCCCCCCCCCCCCCCCCTTGTCGAGATCCTAGATCCGCCACTGTTTAAAGGCGTTACATAGCATCTGTTATTGCTGTCAGAGTTTACAGATGAAGCGAAAAGTATGCATTCTTCATACGGAGTGGCTCTTCAGACGCCTGCAAGATTCTTCCCAGATCGAAGATTCCTCTCCGCCTAATAATCCCCAAACGAGTCATTTCTGGAATATTCTTGTAATATTCAAACATATCTACTAAAACTGTTTAATACAAGCGTATGCTTTCCTTATATTGCATTTGATGCGTGTCATTGACGACAAGGGGCTCTTGTGGAGGAGACCTTAAAATACTACGAACACTGAAGCAAAACGAATGCGATGTTTTTGACATCTGTACCTCACTGACGAATTAGATTTGAATTTTTTTTTTTCACTTGCTCGATGGGAAAATTTTCAGATAACAGCTGGTATTCCCAAGTGCTATTCATCCATCAGCTTCTGGATTTGAAATCAGAATCAAAACCAGAAGCACTTACAAGCTGTGTTAAATGAAAGAATAATAGACCAGAACAGCACAAGTGAGTGAGAACTGTCAGATATTAACAGAAAAGTATATGTTCTCCTCTCAGCTGTCAAATTTTAAAAAGATGATCCTCTTTCTTTTCTAGTGAACTTCGGGTTTTCACTGAACATTAAAAAGCGAAATTTGATCACAACTTAAACTTGTGCCATGTTATTCTTTTGCTTTTGTTATAAATATGCGAATATTTGTTACATTAAACTAATAAACACGAAATCTCACGACAAACAAATAAATCAGTAGACATGAGTACTATTTACATTTTGAAATTTGACACATTTCATTCAATTGGCCAGGCGCAAAACTAGGTGCAGAGAATCTTGTGCTACACTGATCTCCACAGCTTCATGGAACACAACGTGCCAGAAAGTAGAAAATTTCGGGCAACGATTTTTACTCATGGAACACCAAATCCTGTTCTGTTTCTGTTTCTGATCTATTCTGTGCAGCTCAGTCATTGAGCTGCCATTTTTATTGTGCGGCATTTGATAATTTTGACAAGGAACGCCGAAAATAATGAACTAGTTTAATTAACCGAACAAAGACAAAATTTTACAATGGATATTCCCATATTCCATGGCTTTTCGTTTGCTATCATCCTCTTCATCACCTTAATCGTCATCAATCTGCAATGATGCGGTTGTCGTTAAAATTGAAGGAATTTGGCAAAAAGCCACAAATGCAGAACTTTCTGTATGTAGTGTCGAGAAGTATTCCGAGAAAGAGGGATGAAGATTTATAATAGGTCCGTTCGCGTACTTTATGTGTAGAAAAATGAAAAGTGTCAAATCTCCAAAATCGAAAGAGAATCCTCTAATTTCTAAGAAAAGTGCGAGAACGCTTTTGTGTAAAAACTTCTTAGTTTGGCTTGAAAAGAAGCAACAGCTGTTTTTTTTTTTGCTGGCAAACTTATACGATTTCATCATTTGACAGTTTTCATTTTCTTACAGCACAGCTGAAATTCTGTGTGAAGAAAAATTAACGAAAGTACATTTTTCTTTCGTTCATCTTTTTACCATTTTCTCAGTACGCGAACGCGTTTGTGTAGTTTTGCACGAAAGTTTATATAAATTTACGTTTGCATATTAGTTCGCGAACGGACCTAATATCTGCGTTGACGTCTCACAAATAAAACAACACAATAAATAAAGCTTGTACCACCGTCTTGTTGGAACCGCCTATCACTGATGTCCAATTAATGCAATTGCTCAAAGAAATAACGTTCCAACATGTCTCTGTAGCGAATACCATTTACCATAATGTGACGGGCATTTACATCGACGCAAAAAATGGCCCAATGACACCACCGTCGCGAAAACCGCATCAAACAGTGACTTTTTGCGGATAAGGTGCTGTTTCATGAAGCACATGAGGGTTCTCACCTGTCCAGTAGCGCATATTTTGCTTGTAGACGCAGCCGTTTTACCAAAAATGCGCTTCATCGCTGAAGATGATTTTGCGATGAAATTCTTTATTTTCTTCCATCATGTCCAGAGCCCAATTCGAGAACGCACGTCGCTTCATATGATCATGTGGCTTTAGTTCTTGAGTGAGCATCTCTTGTAAGGGTGTAGGCCAAGATCCTTACGCAAAATTCACCACATTGTGGTCTGGGAGAGGCCCAACTCTTGAAAACGACGTGAAATTGCCTGATTTGACTGGTTTCGAACGGACTTCGGGCAAGACGTAGTCTCACTGGCACGGCAACATCAAGCAGCGAATATTCTGACTCAAGTTTGTCCACTAGACTATGAATTGCTTGCCTACTGGGATGAGAGTTACGACCGAAAATTGGCCTCAACGCTCGTAAGTAGCGACTGGGAATTTCGGTGGTAAATTTTAATTATTTGTAAACGTTGTTCTTTCATCTACTCCACCACGATGAAAATGTAAATTTTACTGAATATTTTGACATTTACAGTTCGGTACTCGGTTTAAGGGTGCGTTCACACGGAAAGTTTGAAGTTGTCAAGTCGCTAATGAAAGACCCTTTATAAGATCGTCTCTCATGAGAGAAAATTTGTTATACTTTTTTATTGGGGTTGAATGTTTAAAATATTTTTTTATTTAACTTTATTAAACTAGCATAGTTTCCCACCATTAAAGTAGATAACCACTGCATTTAGATGACCACTCAAATCGTATTTTCTTCACATAACAAAGACACTATTCAACCACGGTTGAAATTGTTGCTCCTCGACAGACGCTCTGGTAGGGCATCGTCCCTGATTCAACATAAGGCATAGTTTTCTTTCGGTACTCCATCCGAATCCAATCGGACACTGTTGCAGGCTTAAAAATCCATTTATGCATTTGTAAAAATAATTACAATTCCTAGGGTACGGGAAGTAATCAAATGTATTGACGGTACATTCCTTCTTTGGATTCGACATGGCAGGACTACCAACCTGGAAAATGAGATAGTAGATGATCATAAATCATGTGTGACATTTTAAAACTCACTTTGCAGTTAACCCTTTTGGGCAAATCACACTTCGATGATAAGTAATCAAAGTACAGTTGGTCCGAACAATACATCCGAACCGGAGTCCCGTGATAGCAGACAAAGTATTCCCTACACGAAACATCACTTGGCAGAAATAAAACCTCGTTTGCCTTATCACTAACCGGACAGGCATGTGTTGGTCTTGATGTTGGACCAACTACGAACACACTGGCTGGAGAACTTGTGGTGATCGAACTTAACGTTGTCGGCGCATGAGAAACAACTTCTGAAGATGCTGGATTTTCTGACTCCTCTGATTGTTCAAAAAATTCCTCGGAGGAATCTTCATCTGTTTCCTCTTTGACGGCTCCTGGTGCCTTAGTTGTAGTTGTAGTTCTACCGGTCGTCGTTGGAGCTGCTGTTGTAGTTTTGGTAGTTGTTGTTGTTTTTTTAGTTGTGGTTGAGGTTGTAGTTGTCACATCATCTTTACAATCTACATCGCTTGCTGCGGCACAGCTACCGTCTTTTGTGCTGAACAGCAATTTGGAAGGGCACATCCCTTCGTACGAGTCGTCACCATCGCAATATATGTACGACTTGCATCCTTGGGTGCCGCCAACAAAGGAACCCCTCTTTGCATTTTCACATTCCTTGTATGTGTCGCCATTGACGGCCATAATACTAAGGGCCGATAGGGTTAAGATGATTAGAAACTCCATTGTGTAGTTTTAATATAAATGAGGTTTCAGTAAACAGCTGCCTTGTCAGAGACACTAATTGCAACTGTCCGCGCTTAGAAAGAATTTCCACGGAATAAACTAGATACGGTTCGATATGATGGCGGCACAGTAAGCGCTTTTTATCATTCTTGTAAATTTTTCTAGCGGGGAGTACCACTTTCACGTTTTTGGGTCACTAGAAGATAGCTAGCGATTGTATCATTGATCGTATCGTTGGTCGTAAATGTAGTAAATATGTCGTCTTATTTGTGGAAGAATAACATGACATCGAATTTATTTGGAAGTGCCTTTATATTATATAAGTCAATTAGAAGGCATAGTCATCGTTATCATTGTGTCAAAGTACTTCATGTGAACCGTAGGATCACCTACATCATCTAGTTAAAGAAAAAATCGCATTACAATTAAAAATGAAGAAGATGACAATGATGAAACCCCTGGACAGCCTTTTTCCGTCGGGGCTTGGAAGTAAGGAGCCACTTCCGGTACACTTCGTAGGTGTATTTTAATGTCAAAGGGTTAGAGCAAAAAATTAATTTGATCCGATAGAGATCGATTAGTAGTGCATTAACTTGGTCGGGCAACATGCATATTTCTTGCCGGAACCCTCCGTCCGACGGGAAAGTCCGAAGTTATAGTTATAATTTGTTTATGGTTTGCAACCTCATCGAGTTAAAGGTTTCAAATGGTTCCTAATGGTAGATAACATCGCTCTATCTGAGCATTTACTGGTCGAACGAACCTGCGGAAACAACACGTCCGACTGTATACACGCAAAATAGCAATCCCTCCTAACCTAAAACGTGGTCGCACGAATTGTTTTGGCAGATGAAAGTCTGACCGATTGAGGAATTTGTAAGGTTTCGTTTAATACCTGTTTCCCTTTTTTAATGCGATAAGGTACGTTTTCCAAATAGTGTTAGATACATAGAGAAAAAAGTGGTCTGGGTGCGACCCGCAAGGACCACACGACTAACTTCCCAGTGGGATCAATATGATTTATGCAATTAGTGGGAAATTTTGAAATGTGGTTAACCATAAGATATGGTTAAGAATTATTAAATATTAAAAAATGTTCGTTAACCTTCATCCCACCATTGTGTAGACAACTACACATAAGCTACCTCTTTTCTTGTTTTTTTTCAAAAACTACTAATTACTAATTTCCGGAATTTTCTGACTTTATAATAAGTTTATGACGGTTGTTATTTGTATACTTACGTTAATTACCTACTTGTGTAGATTTCTACACATATGAATAATTAGTGCATTTCGTATAAAATGACAGTTTCATTGGGTCTTTTCTGAAGTCAACATTGTGCGTTAATATTGTGAATTTAATAGTAATAGTAAAAAAAACAATGTCGAGACCAAAATACCTTACGGTTGAAGAAATGGAAGCATTTGTGGATGAAAGTGATGGTGATGATAGTGATATTTCTGAAGACAGTGATGACGAATTTGTGCCAGAGGAAAATGTTGGTGGTGACGATGACGATGACTTGTATTCAGACGATAGTGATTCAGACGTTGAAGAGGAAGTGAGTGATTCAAATGAAACAAACGAATCAGTTCAAGGTGAAAATATGGATCCATTGCTTGTTTCAAAAGATGGTGTTTTTTGGCAACCACAACCATTTCAGCATAAAAGTGGTAGATCTCGGAATGAAAATGTGATTTCTCTTCGTCCACGAACTACAAGATACGCACAAGTTCGTGTTAGTGATATCAAAGATGCTTTTTTACTTTTTTCCCCATCACATATTGAAAGTATTATTTTGAAACATTCAAATGCGTATTCAAAATCTAAAAACGGTAAAGACTTCAAACAAATCGATTCGAATTTTCTAGACCTCAATATAACAAAAAACAACAACAAACTAAAATATAAAATCCACAGAAAACCAACAACAACTAACATCACAATAAATAATAGCTCACACCACTCACACTCACAAAAAATGGCAGCTTACAATTCATTAATATACAGACTCTTACTTTACTTTTAAATTCATTTTTATTAATTATTAGCTTATATCAACTTACATACTAGACAAAAATGATTAAATCTAACTTAAAATTAACAGGATACTTATTCTAGATTATTGATCCTTATGCGGACGCCCTAAACTTAACTATATCTTATAATTATTGCCTTTCGGCCTAAAAACTATTTTACGAACTAATCTTACATATGTGTTCCTCGAGAAAATTAAATAAAACTCGGCATCATTATTTAAATTTTATATTTTTATATAAAACAAATTACCAACTACCTATTCTACTTACTTAAACTACCTAACATATTCTAACTATAATTAGGATTCTGAACACTCGTTGCCTTGCGCAACAAGTGGTCAAAATTCTAATTGCTTTCCGGGTGCCTGGCAGTCGTCAACGTGCACACGCGCCGCCGTGAGCCGACTGAAGCCTTACAGCGTCAGCCAACTCCCGGAAGCACCACCACACGTTGGCGAGCCCGGCCTCTCCCAAAAACGCCCTAGCTAACTTAATCTAACTTATAAGCTAAGAGGATGTTACCTAGAGTAACGCACAGTCCTGGGAGGGCATGTTGACCCCTCCCCCCTCAACAAGCCACCAAAATTCGGCGAATTGCTTTTCCGTGTCGAATCTATCCCTCTCCGATATTGCGGTACTAAAACGGAGGAGCTCATGAGCATTGGCGACGTCCCCGTCATGGAGGAGCCGCTTATCTCTCGCGCTGCGGTAGCGATGGTATAAGACCGGAATACCATCCCTCGTCTGTACCAGCCCTTTTGCATCAATATGGATAAATGCCTCTGGCGGGATAAAGCCAGACCGGAGCGTACTCTCTATGTACATTTCATTGGGGTAGTAAGCCCCAAATATCAGACTATTGTCGCTGGCCATCGCCCTTGCAACGTGCCTTCGAGTGACCTTAATGAGGAAATTGTCAATCCTATTCAACTGAGCCCCATCGTATAGGACCTTGTTGGGATAGTATTTTATATAGTTGGATTCAGGCGTTCGGAACAACCGGAGACAGGTCCTAAGACATTGTCTCTCCAAAACCCGAATCTTTTCCATATAACTAGGCGCTATATTAAACCACAATGGACAACCATAAGCGATGATCGGCCTTATAAGGGCCACGTAGCAAATGACCTTCACTCTAGAGTCAAGTTGACTGCTATGAAACAGTCTCCTTGTCAGAGCATAAGCCTTCTTGGCCCCAGCAAGACAAGCAACTATATGTCTATCGAAATACAGATACTGGTCAAGCCAGATACCTAGATATCTAACTACGCTTCTGACCGCCAATGGCTGCCCATTTTGTCCAATAATGGCCAATTTCTTCCAGTTTTTTCTGGTATCCCTAGAGGCCCCAGCCAATGGAGTTCTGAACAAGATTGTTTCTGTCTTCTGAAAGTTGATTTTCAACTTCCAGTCGTCGCAATATCGCTTAATTTGATCGAAGTCACGCTGCAAAAGGATATTAATAACCTCGATTTTAGGACCTGATCTGTATGCCACCAAATCGTCGGCATACGCTATAGCATGTCTGAGTGAACCCACCAGATCACTCGTGTAAATGTTAAACAGGATCGGAGAATTGACCGCCCCCTGCTGTAAACCGTTTTTAATTTCAAAGACTCTGCTCGAAGTCACGTTGCCACATTTGACAACGAACTTCTTTCCCATAAGCATATTATAAATTACATATAGCAAAGGTTTGTGCATCCCCCGCCTGGTCAACTTGTAGAAAAGTCCCTCTAACCATACGGTGTCGAAAGCCTTTTCAAAATCAACCAGACAAGCACCCGTGCATTGGTTCTTGCATTTATTCCACTGAATGTCGGAAACCAGCTTCGACGCGGCATGAATAGTGTCATGCCTCGCCCTGAAACCAAACTGGTTGTCCGGGATTATGTTATAGTCCTCGACCCACTTTAACAGGGCTCTATTGACAACTTTTTCAAAGACCTTGCTAATATTCGGAAGCAAGCTAATTGACCGGAGATTGGCAGGGTTCGTCCTATCTTTACATTTTTTCGGGATAGGGTGTACCACAGCTACCTTCCAATGCGCCGGATAATGTGCATTATTCAGCGCATTGTTAAACAGCGTGGTGAAAATATCTACAGCCTCCAAAGGCAGGTGTCTCAATACGACGTTTGGGACACCATCCATCCCCGCCGACTTTTTATTTTTTAGTGACTCGAAGATGCACAGAAGATCATCCTTCGACACGAACAAGTGCGATGCATCTCGGCCATTGGCGACAACTGCATTAGCATGGTTTTCATCAGTGAACACGGTGAATCCGTTATTCTCAGATCGCCAATTCTCAAGTTCGGTGCGCAGATAGAAGTGGCTCACCAGAGCCCTATTCTCAATGTCGTGGTTACGGCGAACAGGATTGTTCACCGTATACACGGCCTCGAAACAAGCGCCCAGCAAATCCACTTTCTCCTGTGGGTCCTCGACCACGAAAAAATCGTCGTTTGAAGCGACACTTTCTGGACTTATTCCAGCAGTCAGTATTGTCTGTCTGTTCTCTGCTGTCTGGGAGATTCGAACACAAGGAATATCATTGCGATCTTTCCTCCTGAACAACTTATTTATCGGTTAATATACAGACTCATCACAATACCAATGGACAAAAAAGACTACAAAACAGAACTTAACACAATAAAATGCATAGGACAAGCAAACCGCTATAACCCTTCAACTATGCACAAATTACATCTTAGAATGAAACAAAAAATAAACAATAACAACAATAACAACAACAAACCAACAGAAAATAAATACACTTCCATAACCTACACCAACATCCTACCACAAATAATACAGCAACAATGCAAAAAAACATAACTTAAAAATATCATTTAGAACAAACAACAACATACAAAAAATATTAAAACCAAAAACAAAAACCAATAAAGAAAATCTGTCCGGAGCATACAAAATAAGCTGTTCGGACTGTGATAAATTCTATATAGGACAAACGGGAAGAACCTTTAAAGAAAGATTTAAAGAACACATACCCAAACACAACACAAAATCATTATACGCGCAACATTTAATAGTACATAACCACAACTACAATAATATAGAGGAAAACCTAAAACCATTACACATATGCCAAAAAGGTAAACTACTAGACGCAATAGAGGAATTCGAAATTTATAAAGCTTACAAAACAGACAGAGACAAATTACTTAACGATAAATTAACTATGAAAAACAATCCACTGTTTGACACGGCAATAGCTTATCACAGAAGACGAAATGAGACAGAGATAGTCAGCTCCAACAGCCTCACACCCACACAACAATAGACTTACAAATAAGGTCCGTTCGCGTACTTTATGTATAGAAAAATGAAAAGTGTCAAATCTACAAAATCGAGAGAGAATCCTCTCAGTTCTAAGAAAAGTACGCGAACGCTTTTGTGTAAAAACTTTTTAGTTTGGCTTGAAAAGAAGCAACAGCTGTTTTTTTTTGCTGGCAAACTTATAGGATTTCATCATTTGACAGTTTTCATTTTCTTACCAGCCGAAATTCTGTGTGAAGAAAAATGAACGAAACTACATTTTTCTTTCGTTCATCTTTTTACCATTTTCTCAGTACGCGAACGCGTTTGTGTAGTTTTGCACGAAAGTTTATATAAATTTACGTGTGCATATTAGTTCGCGAACGGACCTATAATAACAAAAAAAACTTTATTGACAACGAATTGATTCAGTCTACGCCCGAAGATGAAGCTACTGCTTCGAAACGCGTCGCGTTAATAAATAAGAATAATATAAAAAAGTTGTGACAATTGAATGTAAAATATACAAAAAAGATATTAAATAAAATAAAACATTTGTTTAATTTAATTATCACCATAATATAGATTCGAATATGTTGCAAGCATATATTGGTGTTTAGATTTTAGCTGGGGTTTATAGGTTAGTCGGTATTGCTTTCTATTTGATTTGTAATGATTTTTGACATACATTTGTTTTTAGATCGAAAAACGAAACTACCATTGATTTATTTGTTGGTGAAAGAGGTCGTCCAGTGTTTAGAGCAATAATGTCGAAGAAAACGTTTGAATACATGAATCAAGTTATTCGTTTTGTTGATGTCATAAGTAGAAGACAGCAGAGATCTTCCGATAATATTGACAGATTACTATAATCCACATGCAAATCTTACAATTGACGAGCAATTACTTGGTTTTCGTGGACGGTGTAAATTTCGTCAATACATGCCATCGAAACCAGTAAAATATGGATTGAAATTCTGGTTGCTGGTGTGTTCGTCCTCATGTTAGTTTGGAAAATTCAACCATATTTGGGAAAAGTAATTGGTGCCAGTTCATGTGAAAAAAGACAAGGCGAACGTGTTGTTTTGGATCTCGTTGATGGTTTGAAAGGTCACAACATAACAATGGATAACTTTTTTGTCTTCGTATGATCTTGGTCAAAAATTGTTGTCAAAAAATCTTACAATGGTTGGCACTTTGAGAAAAAATAAAAGAAGCATTAAACCAAAGCTTCTTGTTTGTAAAAAAAGACCGTTGTATCAATCTACATTCGCATTTACCGACAGCACAGCACTTGTTTCGTATATTAGGAAGAAAAAATAAATGTACTGTATTACAAAGTACAATGCATAACTCTATTCAAATTGGATCTGGTGAAAAACAGTTACCATCAATTATAGAGTATTACAATAAAACAAAAGGTTTGTTCATATACCCTTCCTCTTCAAATTTCAAGTCCTCTAATGGTTTTAGTTTTCATTCGATATAAGCGGCGTAGATACAGCTCGAAAAATGCTTTCTTGCTACAGCTGTAAAAGAAAAACAAATAGATGGCCAATGGCTGTATTTGCAAATATGATTGATATTTCTGCTTTAAATTCATTAATTATTTTCAAAGAAGTGCATCCGAATTGGCAAGCAACACAAAAAACAACAGCACAAAGGAATTTTATACGTGAACTTGGCAGCTAGAAGTGGTAAGCCAAGATCGGCATCATCAGCATCTTTGCTTGCAACTGTTTCGGGAGAAAGTTCAGCAGCACAATATTTAGATGATATTTCTGCATCGTCTTCATCAAATCCACCAAAAAGGCCAAGAAGCGTTCCACTACAAACAAAAGGTAGAGCAAGATGTCACGTTTGCTATGAAGAAAAGTCTGCCACCAAAAATAATATATACGAGACAATTCGTTGTTTTTGCAAAAAAGCTGCTTGAAAAAACCAACATAATCGAAATGTTTGTGTAAAATGCATTCAAGAAAAACTAATTTAAATGTACAAGGTGGCGCAAAAATAACCTTCCGATGTTTTTTGGTCACCGACCGATTATTGCTCAAATAAATAGTCACCAATATTCCGCGTTCTGGAGCAGTGTAGCGTAACATTGTTTAACTAACGTGTATTTCGAATGTGTTTACTACACAAATGTCAAAACAGAACTGACATTAGGGGCCAATCGCAAAATTTATAGCATTTTCTTATAGGAGGATTACTTTTGCGCCACCTTGTATATTCAATTCAGTTGTTTCTTTAGAATAAAATTATAGAAGTAATTTTTTTATTTATCTTAATTAAAAAAAAACAACACTAAAATCCCTTATGTATAGAAATCTACACACAAGGGTAGACAACGTTTTTTTTCTGAGGATGAGATGAAGGTTAATATTGTTCACGGAAATTAATTGTTGTTAATAACAGGGAGGTGTGATATATATTAATGCAACTACAAGGAGACCTGTAAATTTACATGTATACGAAATAACGGAGCACGTTGTAATAATGATTTGCTCAATGACAAATGACGATAAATAGTACAAATAAAGCCAAATTATTTTATTTATTTATTTACTAAAAAAAAAGACTGAACCGATTTCGCTGGAAACTTAATCAGTTCTGAGTTACGTAATTACGCTTCGAATAAACCCGGTCCCATGTCAATATCATCTTTGGTTCTCCAGAAAATTCCGAACGCACATACGTACATACGCACATACGTACCTACATACACACGGACAGACATCTCTATAAAAACGTTGAATTTGGATTCTGGTGACCTTGAAACGTGTAGATATGTCAAAATCGGCCCCATTACAAGGACTTCCACTGGGAAGTTAAAAATGGTCGCTTGACCTAAAAAGTGGTCGGAGGCAATGTTCCGGCAGGTTAGGGTTGAAAAACGGGCTTGCAGCGTCTCTGCGTTCCTCAAGGCTATTCATTTTAATGAGTTTGAGACGGTCTAGATAGGGAGGTAAGGTTGAAGGATCGTTCCAGGGTAAACCACGAAGAGCGAATCGGAGAAAGCGACGTTCGATGCTCTCGATTCTGGACACATGGACTTGGTGGAAAGGAGACTATACTTGGCTAGCGTACTCAAGAAGCGGGCGAACAAAGGTAGTGTAAAGAGATCTGGTCACGTAAGGGTTAGAGAATTCTTTGGACCACCGTTTAACAAAGCCAAGTGATGAGTTGGCTTTAAGAATTATCTCGTCAAAATGTAAACGGAAATTAAGCTCCCTATCGCACAGAATGCCAAGGTCACGAGGAGAATGAACGCGGGATATAGGTTGACCATGGAGAAGGTAAGGACGGGGAGGGGACTTGTTCATCTTGCGTGAGAAAGTAATAGACTGGTATTCGGCGATATTGAGCTCTAGGCCGTTTTTGATGCACCAGGTGGAAAAAGTATCGAGATCTTGTTGTAGAACACAAGAGTCTTGTTGTGAAGATATGGGCATACAAAACTTGATATCATCAGCGTAGAGAGAAAGGACGGAATGCTTAATGATTCGATCAAGGTCGTTAATGGTTAGGATAAAGAGAAGGGGACCAAGATGACTACCTTGTGGAACCCCAGAGGTGGCCAAAAAAGGCGCCGATAAGATGGACCTGAAGCGAACACTATAATAACGGTTTTCCAGGTAGCACGATATCCATTTTAACAGTATGGGTTCGAAGGCCGAGTGAAGATAGTTTAAAAACGACTAATTTGGGAGATATCTTATCAAACGCCTTACTGAAATCGGTTGCAAAACGTCGAATTCGTTGACGTTTTCCAGGGTTGAGAGGGCGGAGGACACGAATTCCACGAGGTTTGTGGTAGTTGATCTGCCTTTAAGAAAGCCATGTTGGTTTTGGGAGATAAGAGATTTGCAGTGAAAGCAAAGATCTTCGTGCACGATACTTTCAAGGAGCTTGGTTATATGTGAGAGTTTAGCTATAGGGCGGTAATTGGTTATTTCGCTCTTTAGTCCTTTTTGTGTATCGGGGTTATAAATGAGCACTTCCAAATCTGAGGGAATTCTCCATATGAAAGTGAAAGCCGTAATAGGTGAGAAAGGGGGAGGGAAATATTGGAGCTGCATTTCTTAAGAAATATAGCGGGAAGACCATCTGGCCCAGGTGAGAACTCATCATTGAGTTTTTGAAGCTTGTTTTCAATTACAGCTGGGCCGAAAGTAAGAGAAAGAAAGGGACCAAAGGAGAAATTAAGTAGATAATTAAAATAAGAGGGATCAGGTACAAAAGAGCTGTCGGCGAAAGATTGTTTAACAAAGTTTGCGAAGAAGTTCGCTATAGTATGCAGGTCGCTTGAGGATATGTTTTCGTAGGAGAGGGATGTGGGGTAACCATCAGATTTTTTTTTGTAGTTAACAAATCGGAAAAAGGACTTAGGATCGGTAACAAGATTGGCTTCTGCCTTATTAAGATATTGCTGGTAGAGAGAGTCATAAAGCTGGGTAAACTGAAGATATGAGCCGAGATAATTAGAGTACTTAGAAAGAGAATTATCACGAAGTAAAAATGCCCATAGTTTATTTCTCTTGTTACGTAAAGACCGAAGTTTGCGGTTATACCTTGGGGGTGATGAAAAAGTTGTCTTATGGCGAGAGAAGGGAACATAAAGAGAAATGGAATTAAATAATTCGGTGTAAAAAACGGACAGGGCATCATTTAGAGAGAGGTTGGCAAAGTCAAAAGAGGCTGTGCTTAGATAGGCGTTAATTTTGTGAAAATTCGCTTTGTGAAAATCGTAAGAGGGGAGATTTGTCGCATGCGTCGGCTGTGGTGGAGAGTCATGGAAAAAAGAAAGAAGAAGTGGGGGGTGAAAATTATCAATAGTCGATAGAGATAGGGGAGAAAGCAAGACAGAGGAGTTAATCGGATCAGTAGAGAAAATAAGGTCTAGTTGCCTACCCATATAATTGGAGATGCCACTAACTTCACATAGGCCTGAATCTGTTAGACGATCTATGAAAAGGTATTCCTTATTTGAGTTCGGATTAGAAGGCAGGAAAAATGATCCATCATCTGACGGAATCCAGTGCAGATGAGGCAGATTAAAGTCGCCGAAAATGATGATGTGGTCACGGGAGTCTGACGAGTCGGAAATTTGGTCAATCACATCGACAGCAAATTGGTACGATTCAAAAGGTTGGGCCGGTGGGATATAAAAGCACATAACGAATAGATACCTTCGGGGGAGAGCAATTTTAATTGAGACGAAGTCGACTTTAGAAGAATAAGATGAAGTAGCTATTGGAGATGAGTCAAGGCCATTGTTGATGGCCAATAGGACGCCTCTGAAGGGTGAGTCGTCCTTTGGACGGGCGACATCATCATCGCGGAAAACATTGAAAGTGGGTGGAAATAGCTCCTGGTTCTTTATATCTGGCATTAGGTTGGTTTCGGTCAGAGCATAGATGTCAAAAGGAAGAGTATGTGATTGACGCAAGATATTTTGGGTTTTTGAGCGGAGGTCTCTTACGTTCTGATAGTAAAAAGTGAGGGGTATGGTGTTATGTGAAGGCGTAGTGGAAATAGGTTGAGGGATGGTCAATGATGGTAATTTAGAAACGAAAAAATTAGTTTTGGTCGTTTCTGCTTCGTTGGAGATGTGAGATATGTCTAGAGTTGATGTGGGAAGCAAAAGCGGAGAGGTCATTAGCCACAGTATTAGCTGAAATGTTAAGGCCTTCGTGATAGCGCGTGTAAATTTCGCGCAGTGCAGTGGGGTCAGTTGGAAGACCTTCTTTCCGAATAGAGACTTGGACGTTTGTCTTTGTCTTGCCGTCTATGCAGATGGAATCAGGCTTGTCATGTAAAAACGCAAGGTAGATACGGACATTTTCAAACAGTCGGTGATCCCTCAGACGTGCCATAACATCACGGCCGTCGAGGTCGCACAGAGGGTCTATAAACTTACTAGTATGTTTTACATTTGGAGGAAGTAGAGGGTCGAAAAGGACGGAGGGTTTGGAGATAGGGGTTGACTTCTCTATGTGGGGAATAGTAGTTAGGACAGGATTTGTGGGTCTAGCGGGAGTAGGTGGGGTAGGATTTAGAGTGTGAGAGTGAATGAAGTTTGGATAATTGGTGAAGGAAGTGGTAGCAGAGGTTTTTGTATGGTTTGAGGGAAGATCTGAAACTGGGTTTAGGTTGAAAGACACACGATTACGTTGAGGCTTGGATGGTTTTGAATTTGACGTATGCGGAATGGAGGTTGTGACTGATGGTATATTGGAAATTGGTTGCCTTATACGAGAGGAGGAAGCAGGAAAAATGCCAACTTTGGAATTCCAGTTTGGATCAAGGTAAGGACTGGGTTTGGAGTCGTGCTTATTACGATTAAGTTTAACTGAATTGGACTTAAATCTAATTTTATAAACATTGCTACTGGATTTCTTAACATTAACCTTTCCTGCGTTATTCGACCTAGTGATTGTCATTTTTCCGAAGCTCAGAACATCGTTGGAGATAAGATATGAGAGTATGCACCTGGAACGTAGCGTCCGCATGTACACCGCTGGTGCTACTCAAACACTTTAGTCTGTCCTCGAGCGGTACAAGGCAGATATAACTGCGATCCAGGAGATACGATGGAAAGGATCAGGTATGATGAAAAGGAAAAATTGCGACATTTGTTACAGCTGGCCTTAAACTCACAGCCACCTCAACCTAACCTAACCTAAGCTGTCAAAAAAGATTGCATATAATAGAATGCGGATTCGTCGTGGGAAATCGGCTAAAAACAAAGTCATAGACTGTAAGCCGATAAGTGATCGCATGGCTGTGATCCGCATCAAATCTACATTTAAGAGTAGAAGCCTAATATGTGCATATGCCCCTACCGATGAGGCTGAAGATCCATCGAGGAGGAGTTTTATGACCTCCTGTATGGAACCTACGGAGCCTGTCCTTAGGACGATGTCAAAGTTTTCGTTGGGGATTTCAAAGCCAAAGTCGGTAAGGAAAACATCTTCGGAGGATTAGTTGGTAAGCACAGCCTCCACGACACGACAACAGATAACGGCTACCGACTAATCGATTTTGCAGCAGCATCTCGTAATAAGGTGATAAGGAGCATTAGGTTTCCAAGGCTCAGGATCCACACATCAACTTGGCGCTCCCCAGATGGTCGAACCGCCAACCAAATCGACGATCCTGCGTTGAAAGAAGAGGGGTCTCCCAGCTCAAGGAAATCGAAGTCTCGCGATCGCAACAACATGCGGAGATTTTGTAAGAAAGTGAAGCGACTGGCTGCTGGCTTACGACCGAGACGCAGGCTCTTCGAAACAGCGACGGAAACGTATTTTCAAGTGTCACTCGACATTATTGGATCAATTTTGGCGGGATCCCATAATCGGCCATCGCCATGCAGAGCTCCTGACGATGAATGCTATCATATGATGCTTTAAAGTCAATGAAAAGATGGTGAGCCTTGACTTGAAAATGCGTTTCTTTTCAGGATTTGCCTCAGTCTGAAAATTTGGTCTACTGTCGATCTGCCGGCGCGGAAGTCACACTGGTACGTGCCGATTAGTGTGTTGCAGAACGGCTTGAAATGTGCAGTTTGGAAGCACCTCTTCCGAATTATTCCAAACCTGCACCGGATTTCGGCAAGGGGATGCGCTATCATTTGACTTCTTCAATATTGTTCTGAAGAAAATAGTGCGCAGGGCAGGTGTCAAAACGGAAGGCACTATTTTCAATAGATCCGTCCAACTACTGGGGTATGCGGACGATATCGACATCATCGGCCGTTCCGGGTTAAAGACCTTACAGGAATTGGAAAACAGCCGAAAATGGTTGGTCTTGAAGCTTTGAGGGCAGGATAAGTATCAGAGGATTGCTAATATTGGGTTCGTTTGAAAGAAAAATACTCCGTCAGATAATTTACCTGCGTGCGAGGAGGACGAGTGGAGAAGAGGACACAACCGCGAACTCTATAAGCTTTACCAGGATGTGGATTTAGTATAAAAAGCTAACTCAAGTCGCCTACATTGGCTCGGCTATATTTGGCGAAAGGACAATAATGCTACAGCCCAGAGGATCTTCGACTCCCAGCACCCAGGTTCCAGAAGGCAGGAAAGACCGAACTCCCCGTTTTAAAGATCAAACCACATGCCAGATCTGTTGGTCTGGACAACTGGAAGCAGCATGCCCGGGATCGCAGAGGATGGAAGGCTGCAGCGTCTCAGGCAGAGACTCTTCACGGGTCGGGAGCCCGTTAAGTAAGTACCTATCATTTGTCCGCCCAGTAAATTCTATCATCGTATGTACACTAGTTTCATCCTTTAACTTGATGAGGCCAGAAACCCTAAAATAGTCACGATTTCGAAGTGGTCGGACAGCGAGTTCCGGCAGGATAAATGTTGTCCGACCAGGCGTTTTGTGGACTACTAATCGTTCTCTCTCTGATCAAATTAATTTTTTGCTTTAACCTTATGACATTAAAAGACGCCTTAAGTGAACCGGAAGTGGCCATTTTTTCCGAGCTATTCGACCAGTGGTTTCACGTTAAAGAAGATATCGGTGAATAAGCTCAATTTGTGTCGATTCGCAATTCTTTTAGACTTTAAGATCCGATTGCAACTCTCCTGAACGCTTATTCTTTTTATTTGTGAATTTATTTCCTGTGCCAGTTTCGGAACCCATTTGCTTGTCAATGACGATATCCAACCGCGCGTACACAATTTTTATCGCCAGGAAACATAACTACGCCTGTCTATAAAATCATGCTCACTATCATCCACGCCTCAGACAAAACAACAATTGCACCAATTAATTTAGATTGCCTGCAAAACATTATTTGCGAGTAGCAGATAACACTTCAACATGATTGCCGATCAGATAAATCCAACCGCACACAGGTCTAACTCTTCTGAATACGAAATGTAATATTTTGCCACCCAACGATTGCTGTACCAAGGCGAATCAGATCCCTTGTTTTCGGAACAAAATGAATCACTCTTTTTCAGTAATTTTTTCCATTTCACCTGTATTCCAGGTAATCGATTTGCTTGAATTTTACATTAAAAAGTTCCTCCGAAATTGCTCGATCGATATCTAAACTGCTGACTTGAATTTGATTTCTCGGCTAATTGGAAGCTCGATAGAGGCGCAAGCAAAAATTAAATGGGAAGCACACATGTATTCGAAATTTCGCAAGTGAGAAGTTTAAATTTCTTGTGCAAAACCAACGGACGCAAACACCATTTAAATTCTATCAATTCCGGACATAATGTTCCATTTTCCTTACCCCCTCGCCAGTGGTAAGTTTGTAAGACGTCACTCGGTGACTCGATCACATTTCAACGACCTTATTTCCCATTAGCGTTCTTCCTACTGCACATCGTTTCCGCGGCATATATTGTGAAAACTCATGATCAGTCACGTGCAGGTCACGTTTCGAGCATTGAATTCGATTGGTGCCGCAATAAAGAGGTTGGGAAATTCGTTAAAGACCGTTACGATTGTCATAAGTTCTACTATTGTGGTCCCAATGCATTATCAATTTCTGTATCCTGCCCTTATGGCATGATATTCAACGATGACAAGGGAATTTGTGACTTTCCATCGAATTATTTCTGTATTCCCGAGAGAAAAGAAGACTTCGTAGAGGTGGTGACTACCTTGGAAGATGTGGTTACTTTAGCAGTGCCTTCAGAGGTTATACCTGATGACAGCTGTCCGATTAATGACAACGGACGTTTAGTTTACCGACCAAATAGGAACGAATGCCATCGGTATTATCTTTGCTATCACGGAAATCCGATTCCACAAGAGTGTATCGAGGAACTGCATTGGAATCAAAGGATGGAACGTTGTGACTTTCCAGAGAATGCCGGTTGTCTGGTTACAACATCAATACCGCCAAGTACTTCTGTTGCCACTGTTGGAGAAGCAGTAAATTGTCCCTCTTGGGGAGAACACATTTTTCCTCATCCAGAACATTGTACCTATTTTATTTACTGTGTAAATGGTTATGCAACGGTCCAGCAATGTCCATTCTTCTATTTCTATGACGTGCAAACTAGGAGCTGCAAGTGGCGTACGGTAGCTAAGTGTAGTGCCAATAAGGAATAGTCTAACCAGAATTCAAGTCGATAAGATATCAAGGTTTTGATAAGTTAATTTATTTAAATAAATATTTGCTGGAGTGGGACCGATTTTTTTTTTTATTTCAAGAAAGATATTCGATGGTACCTACGTGCAAGTTTCCAGGTAGTTTCTAGTTTATTTATTTTCAGAATTTACGCGAATATTGACTAGGCTCTGATGAATTTGGAACTATACGGACGGTTTAACCAGTAAAGCAAACTTTCACGTCACATTTCATCGTCTGTTAAACTCCGTTTTACCGATTCTCGAGATTCAGCATACAAATTTAAAGCTTAACAAAAGTCCTTTCAAATAAGTTTTAAGTTTTAAGTTGAAAGCAGAAAACCAGCTATTGGACATTGTGGCTCATTGTCAAGAGCTTTGACGGGAAGTGCGACATTTTTTTTTCTTTTCTCTGCGACGGCTTTTAAATAAGCTTGATTATTTTTAAGTGGAAACGTAGCCTTAAGCTAATATATTACTTAAACTAAATTGATAGCTCTAATTCGATAAACTAACAAGTAGTCAGCACCAGTATAGGTGGTAAAATCGTAAGTTAAAGTTATGGAAAAGGGCAAACCAGCCAAATTATAATCACTAAGAAAGCTTGAAGGTACCTTAACTAAGACGAAAGCGGAAACTCTTAGTCATCTGGATAGAGTCTCACTTTGCGGGTAACCAGATATCAATTGGCTCACAACCAGCCCCGATTACAGAGACTGGGAATGAGCTGAGACAGACCATCCGTCGTAGTTGGCATATTGCGAAGGCTGTAGTAACGGACGAGGCTATTAAATACGCTGTTGCGTCTTTTGATGGCTTCCAGTCGTCTGGTACGTACAGAATATACCCAGCCAGGCTGGAACAAGAGAATCTTCACTGCTGTCCTGGCACTGGCATACATACCAACACGCTTGCGTACAGTTAGAGTGGCAGTTATACCAAAAATTCGCAGAAATTACTACTCACTCGCTAAGAACTTCAGGCCAATCAGTCTGACTTCCTTCTTTCTGAATAGCATGGAAAGACTGGCTTCCTGTGCGCAAAACTGCTTTGCAATAGCACCCCCTATTTCAGATGCAACATGCGGAAAATCTTGCAAGACTGTGCTCCAACATGGAGAATGGTGAGCTAAATTAATCAAATAGTAGGATGTAGGTAGGTACCTACTCGTATCTCCAACAAATTGAAGAGCATCTCTACCTTCTCCATAAGAAAAAGAAATACATTCAAGCTTATTTTTAAAAATGTTTTGTACGCAAACCTGCACATTTCCTTGTAAATAAACACCCGAAACGTTTTATATCTAAATCTATGCGTATTTAATAAATATAAATAAGTTGGTATTTGACACTTACCCTTACCTTCGGGCTTCAGCATAAGCCTATCCTCGATCTTTCAGTTGGATTTAAAGAAAATCAAACGACATTCATATCACCCGAAATTGACAAAAAAAATTACTTGCACTTTCCGGATATGCGAAAACACAGAAACAAATTACAAAAGGGAAATGGAACTCAAAAACACTGAAATTTTGCACATTCGTATTCTTTTCTGAAAGATATGACAACCACTGATGAATTTAAAATAAAGAACACATGGGCGGATAAAAAAAAATCGCAATTTGGGCATTTATACCTCTTTATTTTTATTTATTATTTACTTAAATTTGCTAGTCGCTTCGAACGCACTTATTTCGAAGAATAACCGCTCGCTTTTCTTTTTTTTTAACTGTAATACAACACTGATCAATAAATTGCACTATTATTAATTAAAAAGGCTTTGATTTAATAAACAAATGAAGGATACACGCATAATTACCTATAATTTTAATAAATAAACCCACTTCACGGACAACCATATTCAAATGATTTCATTGAACAATTACAAAATGGCTGACGCCGTCAGATAAATTTCATTTCGCAACACTTTTCACATAACTTTTCGATCAATAAATTACACTATTATTAATTATGGTGGATTTGATTTCATAAACAAATGAATGATATACACATAATTATGATTTCCATAGATAAATCCACTTCACCGAAATTGAACAAACACAAAATGGCCGACTCAGATTCCGACGATACGACAAACTACATTTTGCAACGCTTTTTTAACATTTATTTGAAAATTTGATATGCCAGACGCGCTAATCAAATCAAAACATATATTTAACAACGAGATATAAAAAAGTCAATCGAAGGTAAAATGCTTTGCGATTATTGATGCGATTAAAACATGGTGCCGTATCCACTTCCAGTATATTGCGGAAATTAAAATATTTACCGGAGCAATAGAAAAGAACAATTTAATGTGGAATGCGACTCGAATCCTATAGGGCGCCTCAAAAAAAATAGTTGCCAAGAGCAGTTATTGAAAACGAAAGTAAAACATTTAAGAAAATTATGGAAGTAGTTAAGTAACGTTAATCTGGGTTGGAATATAAATTCGGTGAATGAATACGTTTTTCTAAAACAATGCTTTTTTTAACTATGGTTATTTTTGTACACTATAATTTATTTTCCTGCAGTCGTGGCATACATTTAAGCTTAAGCCTAGTCTTCCACTAGCATCATCACAGCTTTTTTTAAAATATTATTTTTGACAAACACGAGCATCTTATTTTTCATTACATTTTGCGCAGATTATGTTTTATTCACTGGTCCGTACGGAAAGTTCAATTTTGCGTCAATTTTTCGACCATATTGGCTGGTATCTCGCTAATAACACGTGCAATGTTGTCTTCTAAGGCTGCAATTGAAGCCATTAAATTCTAGATCATGTGATTTGACGCCGTTAGACTATTTCTTTATTAGGATACTTCAAATAAGTTGTCTTTGCCGACATACCAATGTCAATTTAAACATTAGAAGACAAGATATTCGAGAAAAATCGATAGTTCTTGTAAAGAACAACTGGATTTATTTAACTTTCTTCTTGCTTTTTCACGGCTATACAAGCTATAACCAGGATTAAATGGATCATGACCCTCCCACTTAAACCTTATGAATTCGATACTTTGTAACTGGTGTTCTCGGCCCTATCATTGTAATCCTTCTGAAAGGAAAATTCGGCGTTTTTATACGAATCGCAGAATTTTGCTTCAGTGTGCGAGTATTCCGACAAAACGTTATGCACACCGGTTCAACGCGATGATATGCGATTTTCGTGTCAGTTTTTTGCAGCCGCATGAAAATGTCTCTCTGATTATCTCAGACAACTATTCGTCCCGGAAAATGTATATACTTTCGGAAAACGGATATGTACTATGAACGTAAATACAGTCATCGAATGGATTTTGCGGAGAAAATTACTTTTCGAATGAATACCATGATAGGGCTGTTTCTGTCAAACCAAATAAGGACTCCCCAAACAGATGTAATTATTTTATATTTAAAATTTCTTTAATTCCACATGAAATACATATGAACACACATGAAAAACCTTAAACAAGTACATTGAATTCCAAGGAGATGTGTGTGCCTTTTATTTTGCAAGGAAAATAAAAACTTGTTACTTGCATGACACCGATTTGCGCCAACAAGCGATTAGAAAAACTGAGGAGAAGACTATACTTTTAATGCATTTATGAACAGAAACTTGGAAATACTACTATTCCAAGAGTGGAATATCTGACTATAGTTCATCAAAATGTATTTAAAAATAGGGTTCAGTAAGGTTTAATTAACCAAATATCGTATTCTAAGCTTTTTCCGCGGCCAACAACACCCTTGCCGCGATTTGTCAAAGTTTAGTTACCATCCCCAACATTTTGTCGCGTTCCTCCTACCGACGACTTCAAAACTTGTTCGAAATTAACCTACAAATCCGAATATCATTAGGATTTTGCTATGTACCATTACTGGCAATGCTTACTGTCATCCTTTCATCCGCTATTCGTCGTTATTTAAACATAGCTAGGTACTATGCCAAGAACAGCTACGCATTATACGATAGTGGATGGGCAGTTTTTGTTCTGACATCGTGGCTAACACATCACTCACTCTTCAATGTAGAAATAAGTTATTATTGGAATAAAGAAGAATTATATATAAATTCAGGACGTGTATTTATTAGATTTGCTGTAGTTTTAGTCATCTGAATGAAGTGTCAAGCTTTAAGAACAATCGTTCGAGCGGGGGTAATTGGTCGCTCTTATATGAATTTTCATTTACAAATGGCCAAATTGCCTAGATCTGAGTTCCCCCCTCGGTTGCCTTCTTCGACATGCAGTGTTTTTCGGGAGGTGCTGCAGTAATGTTTTAAGCCCGTTCCTGCATTATTGCATTTACATGCAATATAGTAAAAGCTCCAACGGTTGCAGTATTTCTTTACAAAAACATATGTGCGCATCGGATGACTACCAAAACCTTTCCGATACCTATAATTTTCTTAAGTGTTTTACTTTCGATTTCAACAGCTGCTCTTGACATATTATTTTTTAGAGGCACCCTATAAGATTTAACACCCTTGACGTCACATTCCACATTGAATTGCTCTTTTCTATTGCTCCGGAAAATATTTTCATTTCCGTAATATACTGGAAGTGGATACAGCACCATGTTTTAAATTTCAGTAATCGCAAAGCATTTTACCTTCGATTCTGTTTTATATCTCGTTGTTGAATGTATGTTAATTAATTTACTTTGTGGTTTGATTGTCGCGTCTTGCATACCAAATTTTCAAATAAATGTTAAAAAAGTGTTGCGAAAGTAATTTATCGTCTCGTCGGAATCTGAGTCGGCCATTTTGTGTTTGTTCAATGTCGGTGAAGTGGATTTATCTATTGAAATCATAATTATGTGTATATCATTCATTTGTTTATGAAATCAAATCCACCATCATTAATAATAGTGTAATTTATTGATCGAAAAGTGTTGTAAAAAGTGTTGCGAAATGAAATTTATCTGACGGAGTCAGCCATTTTGTAATTGTTCAATAAAATCATTTGAATATGGTTGTCCGTGAAGTGGGTTTATTTATTAAAATTATACGTAATTATGTGTGTATCCTTCATTTGTTTATTAAATCAAAGCCTTTTTAATTAATAATAGTGCAATTTATCGATCAGTGTTGAGTGTATTACAGTTAAAAAAAAAGAAAAGCAAGTGGTTATTCTTCGAAATAAGTGCGTTCGAAGCGACTAGCAAATTTAAGTAAATAATAAATAAAAATAAAGAGGTATAAATGCCCAAATGGCGATTTTTTTTATCCGCCCATGTGTTCTTTGTTTTAAATTCGTCAGTGGTTGTCATATCTTTCAGAAAAGAATACGAATGTGTAAAATTTCAGTGTTTTTGAGTTCTATTTCCCTTTTGTAATCTGTTTCTGTTTCGCATATCCGGAAAGTGCAAGTAATTTTTTGTGTCAATTTCCGGTGATATGAATTTCGTTTGATTTTCTTTAAATCCAACTGAAAGATCGAGGATAGACTGATGCTGAAGCCCGAAGGTAAGGGTAAGTGTCAAATACCAACTTATTTATATTTATTAAATACGCATAGATTTAGATATAAAACGTTTCGTGTGTTTATTTACAAGGAAATGTGCAGGTTTACGTACAAAACATTTTTAAAAATAAGCTTGATTGTACTTCTGTTTCTTATGGAGAAGGTAGAGATGCTCTTCAATTTGTTGGAGATAGGTACCTGCCTACGAGGGGCGTTCAATATATTCTCGGTATCGGGGTGAAGCTGTGTTTGTATATATAAATTGACTTATTTATCAAGTAATACTATTATTTTAGTGCATTCATGTAAAATTTCATACAAATGTGATTATTAATTCGCGTTTTATCTCTAGTTAAACAGAATCATAATGGCAACTGAGACGATGATGGTGAAAATTGAGCATCGCGCTGTAATTAAATTTCTCACTAAGCAAGGAAAAAGTCAAAAAACTATTCATGAAGAGATGGTGGCTGTTTACCAGGGTTCCGCACCTTCATTATCAACTGTGCAAAAGTGGTCAAGTGAGTTCAAGAGAGGCAGAGAGAGCATTGAAGACGACCCCCGCTCCGGCGCCCCGGCTACTGCTTGTACGGGAGAAAGCATCAAAGAAGTCGAAAATCTTGTTCTTGAGGATGCCCGAATAAAGGTGAAAACGATGGCAGAGATCACCAAGCTTTCAATTGTCACCATTCACACCATTCTTCATGACCATCTTAACCTTTCAAAGTTCAGTGCAAGGTGGGTGCCACGAATGCTCACAGCGCCTCAGAAAAAAATGAGAATCGCATGCTGTAGAGAGCTTTTGGAGATGTGTAGTGAGAACGCGGATGGTGTTATGGATCGAATTGTTACTCGGGACGAAACATGCGTCCACCACTATGACCCTGAAAGCAAACAAGAGTCCATGCAGTGGCATAAAAAAGGAACAGACCACCCGAAGAAGTTCAAAGTCACTCCGTCTGCCGGAAAGCTCATGGCCACAGTTTTTTGGGACTCAAAGGGAATCTTGCTCATTGAGTACAAAAAAAAGGTGAAACCATCAATGCCACATCCTACGCTTCCACTTTGCATAATTTGCGGTAGGAAATTAAAAACGACGGGGTAAACTCGCAGCGGGTGTGTTGCTTCTTCCTGACAACACTCCTGTTCACACGGCGCGAGTTTCCAAGGCTGCTGCGCGAAATTGTGGTTTCGAAGAAATCCAACACCCACCCTATAGTCCAGACCTTGCCCCTAGTGATTATTTCCTGTTTCCGGATTTGAAAAAATGTCTTCGTGGAAAAAGATTTTCGGATGATGAAGAACTCAAGTCGGCAATAAATGGGTATTTTGCAGAGAAAGAGGAAATTTATTTTTTTGAGGGTTTAAAAAAGCTTATCTCAAGATGTAACAAATGCATTGATGTTAGGGGAAATTATATTGAAAAATAAAGACAATTTAAATTGAATTCGCATTTTCCTTCATATCGATACCGAGAATATATTGAACGCCCCTCGTACATCCTACCATTTGATTTATTTGGCTCACGATTCTCCATGTTGTCTTAATCTGCCGAAATAAAATTTACCTACGGAGTCAGAGTCTGCCATTTTGTAATTGTTCAATAAAATCATTTGAATATGATTGTCCGTGAAGTGGGCTTATTTATTAAAATTATAGGTAATTATGTGTGTGTCTTTCATTTGTTTAATAAATCAACGCCTTTATAATTAATAATAGTGCAATTTATTGATCAGTGTTGAGTGTATTACATTTAAAAAAAAAAAACTTCGAAATAAGTAAATAATAAAAAAAATAAAGATATATAAATGCCCAAATCGCGATTTTTTATCCGTTAAAGCATCTTTGTTTAAGCTTGCATAGCCCATGTGTTCTTTGGTTAATCAGAATGTGTAAAATTTTAGTGTTTGGATATAAAGCATTTCGGATGTTTATTTTTAAGGAAATGTGTAGGTTTGAGTACAAAACATGTATTTCCTTTTCTTATGGAGATGGTAGGGATGCTCTTCAAATTGTTGGAGATAGGTACCTACATCCTACCATTTGTTTTATTTGGCTGACGATTCTCCGACTTACGACTTTATTTATTTTTTAATTTCTAGACGAAGATCGATTTCTTAGCCTTCCCTAACTGAAACAAAACGTCCAACTTCGACACCCTTATTTTTATTTTGTCTTCTTTTTATACCACACATAAGTTTCACATACACATATTTTATGATCATAATAAGGATATACCGATGAAGTTGGGGTAATGGACAAATTTAACATTCAACATCAATTGTTCGGATAAAAGTACAACAAAAAAAAAAATAATAAAGGGAAAGAGGATGATGGATCAATGGAAGATGTCTGCTCGTCAACGCTTGAAACGTTTCACAAACCAATATAGTCGCGTGGAAACACGCCAAACAGAGAGAAAAAGGAACGTTAAAACCGACATCACACGACGTCTTACAACAGCAGCCGCCCCGCCCTCTGACTATGGGACACTATTCCGTTTGGTAATGCCACCGCTAGTAATTGCCAGTGGATCGGTGCCGAACGCACCATGCAAACCGGAATCGGGTCGTTGATTTAGTCCATCCGCATCCTCCTCTGCGTTATCGCTGTCAACTTGAACTGGATGTGGCATAACATCAAGAAATAGATGGCGACTCTCGTCATCGGGATTTTCATTGTTTTCCGTCTCGTCGAGGAGAAAGTTTAGGAAATTTGGATTGGGAGGAGGATCGGTGATTGGCTGCGATTCTGAAGGAATCGAGATCAGTTGAACTTCGGCGTTGTCCGGTGTGGGAGGGGCGTGGAGATCTTCAGGGCCCCCGCTAAGTAAGAAACTGTCATCGGAATCTGGCATAGTGCCATTAGCAGCAGAGCAAACCTGATCGGCTTCGGCCAGGTCTTCGTTCATGATGTTGTTATTGTTGTTGTTACTGCTGGGTCTCGCGTATTGTTGTTGCTGCTTGAGCGATGAGTTATTTTCAATTTTATTCTCCACTTCAAGTTGTGGAGCAGATGCAAGCCCAGATCCTGATGCGGTGGGTCGTAGTGGAATGTTTGATTTACGCACCTGATGTGCGTTTAGATAGATATTATGGATATCCATCCAGGAGAGGTTTCCGGGAGTAATGTTCGGATTTGTGTTTCTGTTGTTCTCCCGCGAGGGGCGCGGCACCTCTTCTTCATCTCGTTTCAAAGTGACAAGGAGTACCGTCTCTAGATAGCGCTGATACCACATGAGGAAGCTATCTCGGTCTCGTGGAAACGATTTGGCCTTTAGTTTGGCATAGATTTTCTTTGGCGTTATATGCAGACTTGGCTCGATGAACTCATTTTTGCGACCACACTGAACGATGGTGTGGTACTCGATTGATATGGCTGTCAGCTTAGCTATCTGAACGAGGAGTGAGTCATTGATCACCGGACTTGCCTGCGTGTCTTCGTGGATTCGTGCTATGATGTCGTGAATCAGCTCGTAGTCTGGGAATTGTACTGTACGATCGGCTGAAGTTCCCGCTGTCCCTGCGCTGGTGCTTCCTACAAATTTATCTGCCAACAACTTAATGTCCTTGGCGTTAAGTCCCAATGCATTTTGAGCCTCGTTGTTGTTGTTATTCAAAAGATTGTGGTTCGCCAGGGCTTGGGCGCCTTCTTCTTCGTCCTCCTCGTCGTCATCTTCTTCCTCATTTTCGCCGTTATTACTCTCCGTTTCGTTGAGATCCTCAGTGGGCCTACCCAAGCTACGCACTTCGTTTATGTAAAGTTTACTCAGCGGATCACGAGTCGATGCAATATTGTAATCTTGATACAGCTGTGTCAAGAATTGCTGTTCACCGTCCTTAGCTCTGAGGAGGGTCTCAATCCTTCGAAAGACATCTTCTTTCAACGACTCGTAGAATTTCGTTGTGAACTTTTCACTTTTCAGTGCGTTCACCAACAGATTCCTCTTTATCTCGTCCGACGTATCGTCCATTGCAGTATCCAATGATTGCATAGCTCCCGAGAATAGCCCAGGACTGAGAAGATCTTCCTCTACCGTTTCCTGCACCCTTTGGTGCTGTTCCACAAAGGCGGCCGGCTCTGATTGTGTATGACGCAGTCGCCTATTGGGGGCCGTTGTTGGCCGCCTAAACGACGATGGCTTAACTGGAACTTTATTCGGTTCGTTGTTGCTAAAGTTGAGATTCATATTCCGCAAGTCGTGGGCAAGTCCATTTGACTCAAATGCACCACCGAAATGACCACCACCACCTCCAATTGTGCTCCAAGCATTACTTCCATGATGTTGTTGGGAATCCTGCTGATTGATCGCAATGTTCATCATGTTACTGTAGTTTGTCGTCTGTGTGGAGGATGTGGATGAGATCATAGGTGCGGCGGCTGCTGAATTTAAAAGACCTCCATTGGCATTGATGCGATTACGGAATGTGTGCAAATATTTGTTGTCATAGTTAAGGGGATTCAGGTTGTTGGTTGTGTGTGAATCAGTGCGATAGCCGAGATTCAATGAGTTTGTGAAAATTGGTAGTGCTTCCTGTTGTTGCTGTTGTTGATGCTGCTGTTGCTGCTGCTGCAAGAGTTGTGGCTGCTGTTGAATTTGTTGATGTTGATTATGGTTTTGTTCTTCGTTGCTTTTGCAAGAGTTTGACGACAACAAGTTCTGCCGCGAATAGCTGCAAACAAATTGAATATAATTAGATGCTGAATTTATTGTCAAATAGCAAACACAAAGAAACAAATAATAGGATAACTCAAAGCGACACATAATTAGGAAGCCAGTAAAACTGTGCAAAATATATACAAAATCAAAAACTCCTTTGGTTAGTTTATACACACACGGCAACGACTTACCGCTGCATTGGGATTACATTTCAAGATTGCCTGCAACAGAAAGATCCAACTAAGACCAACGATGACAGATCTGGAAAAGTTGTAAATCTTTGTTTGTCACGTCTTAGCCTTGAGTAAAAGGTAGACAGACAGACAGACAACACAAAGTTAAGATATTCAGAAGAAATGAATGCCATGAGTTGGGTAAGAGGGGAAGAAAACACCAATAGAGTACGATCGTGTGGAGCGAATCAAGATTGTAAAAGGTTGCGTTGTTTGAGCATAGACGGAATTTTAATCTCAGTCGTAAAATGTGGTAGAGAACTGGGAATGATTTTTAGTGGTGGATAGAATGTTGACGACCCACTGAATCCGTTGTCATCCATTGAGTCGACGGTCGTCGTGTTTGTCAAACGGCATGCAAAGATAGGAACACCCCGCCCCTGCCTAGTATTGGTGTCACATCAATCCGAAACAGAAATTAAAGCAATATACTCATTTCACTAATTCCGATAATGCAATCTCATCAGAAACCAAACGAAGAGGGTATCGTGCCAATCGGCGTTTCTTAGCGCTCAAAGGGGAAATCGATAGATAAGGTCTTGTCAAGAAAGACACTCCATATAAGGCCGTCTAGATCTGAGTCCTGCTCTATCGTGCATTCGGATTAAAATATCGCTTGGTAGTTTTGAATGACAAATGATTGATTTTTGGTCCCGTTTGGGTTGAGGTGGAACTTTTCAAGCCATACTGCATAATCGAGTGGTCAGAATATCATTCAACTAAAATGGCTACCACATGCGGACAACACAAAGAGGCATACCGCAGAGGAAGACCTCGTCATATGTGATGCAAAGTAGTGAAAGGGGACCTAAACTAACTTGGGATGCGCAACTGTAGCCAATTGGCCAAAGACCGCGCAACTGTAGAGAATTATTATTTGATGACCAGGTCCATTCCGGACTGTAGCGTCACAAAGGAACATTCTTCTTTAATTTGTTTCTACTTAAACTGCGAGATTATTAGAGAGATCAAAATTATTTTACTTTACCGCATCCCTACTGGTTCGCGTTGGAAGAATCCACTCTTGGCAGTCATCTTTCCGCATGAATACAATTAGCAAAAGTTCAATTGCAGAGACACTATCTATGGCCCATCTATAACCGTGGAGCGTGGACTTTTACAAGTGAAGCTATAGTTACGCAGCAGCTCAGAAAGTAGTAATGAAAAACCCCTTTAATTGTAATTTATTCATGACATGTGTCAAATCCCCCCCCCCCCCCCCCCCCTCTTCCTTTTCTTACTAAGTTCGACCAATTGTTGACCTTATGTTTGGAAAGAAACCGAATGAACTAAAACACACATGTGAACACGTTCACCTCTTCAGTCAAATTGATGAACAATCAAACCACATTCTGACAGAGCCGAATTTTGACAAGCCGTGAAACTGAAACAGCGCTCTAACTCCAGCAATCAAAAAAAATATTAAGCATTAACGGCCTATGGGCAGTGCCTTAATCCTAGCTCCTTCAACCATTTGCTTATGCAAAGTGGAAGGGACATACAATTTTAAGCCCAATCCGAACGGCTAATTTGAGAGGTTTCTCATGACAATTGATACTTTTGGATGTTTGTCAAACGTTCGCAAGAAGTCGGGCTGTGGAAAAAAAACTCTGGATGTTGCTTGGCCCGGCGGGATTTAACAAGTGAATAAATAGAAAAGCTAAAAACAGAGAAAGAGAACTACGAATGATGGTTCAAGTTAAGTGAGAAATGTATTGAATTCGAAGTTCTATGCAAGAGAACATAAATGGAAATGAGAAGGATAATCAAAGTCAAAAACAAGCCGTTCAAAACAACAGCATTCGTGAGGGGACTTTAAAGAACTTTTCATGTCGTTCTTCGTTTTTTTTTTTTGTATTTTAATACAAACGCATTATTCAACTTTTTGTATGATCTTACAAAATCAAAACGTCAGTGAAGGTTTACATTGGTATCGTGGTGAAGATCATGAACGAGCAAAATATTTAAAATTACTACCGAGATTCGGAGTCGGTCCAATAATCGTCCCACCAGACAGGCTGTGCGTGATATAATGAATGAATTCGATTCAACACGTTCCCTATTGAATGTTTCTGTGCCAGTGTGACAACGCACCGGTCGAAGCACGGAAATCTTAGGCGCGAGTGATTTAGTTCAAAATGAGGCAAATCCGTCGATCGCACGCCGTTCACAGAAATTGGGAATCTCTCAGTCCACAATTTGGCGAATTTTGCGTAAAGATCTTGGCCTACACCCTGACAAGATAAAATTAACACAAGAACTGAAGCCTCTTGACTATTTGAAGCGCCGAAACTTTTTCGATTGGGCTCTGCAAAAATTTGAAGAAAATCTTGAATTTCAGCGAAAAGTCATCTTCAGTGATGACGCTCATTTTTGGCTAAGGTGCTTTGTCAATAAGCAAAATATTCGTTGTTCAGTAGCAACCAACCCACATGTAGTTCAAGAGACTCCATTGCATCCACAAAAAGTGAACGTGTGGTGTTCGTTCCATGCCGGAGGTGTGATTAGATCGTATTTTTTTTACGATCGCCATGTTTCGGTCAATGGAGTTCGCTATCGCACCATGCCGGAAGATTGTTGTATAAGATGTACTTGACATCAGTGATATGTGGTTCCAACAAGATGGTTCCACATGGCACACAACTGGTCAAACAATTGATCTCGAGAAATTGTATGGTCGGCCACTTCGCTCATGCGATCTGACGCCGCGCCGTTCGATTTCTTCCCATGTGGTTACGTTAAGGTACTAAGCCAACTACCAACAAAAGTGGTACAAAATTGGCTCCGAAGAATAGGTGCTCGCGGTGGTCATATGAACGAGATCGAATTCCATACTTAAATTTTACATGTGTTCCGATCCAAGAAGACCTCATACCTATTAGTGTAATCATCATTATTCATTAAAACGCTGAAGCGAATGATTGATATCCATCTTCTTACGAACATTAATTCGCAACCTCTGTCTGCAAATCGGTGGAAACCGCCCTTCACTCTTTGGTACGCACCATCGAATACTCTCTTCATCACAAGGATTACACTATGGTTGCTTTCCTAGATAAAGAAGGCGCCTTCAACAACGTCAACACATCTGCAATCGCAAATGCACGATATATGCAAACTTCTGTTCAAGCTATTCGCAAGCGAAAGAACAAACCTTAGGTGGACAAGTACTATACATTTATAGCGACTTAACATATCTAGCCAAAGCTGGACCTGCGACGCTGTGTCTCATCTCACTAAAGCGACGGCATATTAGCTCCGCTTTAGGTGTCATTACAGGGTACTGGCTAATAGGCAGGCACGCATCAAGATTTGGCATTTATTCAAACGACTTCTGCAGAAGCGCATGGACGAGGAGGAGGAGGAGCCTACACTTCACCTTCTTTGTACATGTCCTGCTCTCTCCCATAAAATAAATCTCTATGGATGAGCCTTCTTGCTTAATGATCTTACTGACTTGGCTAACACAGACGTTAGAGGTCTATCGCGCTTTAGTAGAAGCTGTAAATTGTTTATCGGGTAGAGGGAGAAACTCCCTAGATCGATGCGCTATCACAATGAACCTCAACCTAACCTTACCTAACCTTTACACCTGAAACACATTTCAACCCTATATCTCAACTGTTCTGTGTTTTATTTAAATACAAAGGGTCCTATTGAAAGACCCGATTTTTGTTTGAGGTAGTACCCAACAAAGCATTTGCTGCGAAATGTACTTCGAACAGATCACCGTTGTTTAGGAAGTTTAGCAATTAAATTATTTTTGAAACGAATAGACAATGAAACATACATAGTTAAATTGACAAGCAGATTCTCAGCAAGAATGGACAATACTACGATCCGGTTGCTTCATCCTCTACTACGATGAAATAACCGGGACAAAAAAACCTACAAACCAGCCGCAACCAAACTAATTGATAAGAGTCTAAGTAATAAATTAAAATTATAATTTTCTTTTTTTTATTTAATTTGTATTGTCTTCGCTAACATAACTAAATAAAGTAACATTTTCCAACGAAATAGGGACCCGACCACCGAAAATTAAGTAGAGAAAGAAATTTACCTTCTAAAGTTATCCCAATAGTTATTGGCTCGATTGCCGGGTGGCACTTGATTGTTGAGTGCGGAGCCGGCAAGATTTGATGACGCACTTGATGCGTTAGTGGGTTGAGAGTTTTGTGCAGATGTTGGAGCTGCCTGCTGTTGCTGCTGGGCATTGAGCAGATTCGAATTGTTGTTATGGACTGGATGCTGTGTATTGTTGTGGTGATGCATGAAGATTGGTGCGCCCGAGTTGTTGGTGGTGGCGCCGGCGCCGGCGCCAGGGACATTATTAAAGTTTGGCATCGGTGGCATGGGAGCACAAATGTTGTTGACTGCGGACGAGTAGCTCTGTTGGTCGGCTGAGAAGTTGAAAGCTGCGGTGTGATTGGCGAGTTGTTGTTGCTGCTGCTGTTGTATGTTGCACATATTGCGTCGTTGGAAACTGCTGCTGGTTGATTGGCTCATTATAGTTGGTAGGTGATGTGCGTGGTGGGTTGGATGCAATGGTGGAAAATTGTGTGGCTGCTCGGACTGAGCGCGGTTGAGTGATGGATATAGATTGTTTTGAACGGTGCCAGCTGGGGGTACCGATTCGGAGCGATGATTTGTAGCTAAATCAGTGCCGTTGGTGTGGCTGAGGAGACGTTCTTGAAGCTGCAAGGAAATAAAACGTGAAACAAACTTTATTTTGAAAGAAAATGTGTACTCACCATTTGTATGGTGCTGTTCAGCGTATCGATCTCTCTCTGCTGGTGCCACAGCATCTGATTGCACTGGCAGACCGAATTGATTAGCATCTGTTGTGTCTGCACAAACTGTTGGATCATCATCGGGTCGGTTTGCAATGCGGTAGATGCAGCTGGGGTTGCAATTCCATTGGGATTTGCTTGGCAAATGCAATCGGTGGTGACGCCAGTACCTCCAGCGTGCGGCGGGGCGAAATGCGGACTGAATGGTGCATTGTATGAGTAATACGGATTCCATGATGCCGGTAGAGGCGGTGGTACTGGACCGGTACTGCCAGCTGCTGAGGGAACAGTTGGAGGTGCGAAATGATCATAGTGATCTTGAGATGTTTTGCGCCATGAAGCCTCTCTGTTGCTCATTGCGCGCATTGGAGGAGGCATGCTGAAACTGCGGGAACTGCCGGATTTGATGCTTACAGCCTCGCATGAGGGAACTCCATGTACATCTGCTGCGCCCGAGTTGGCAGATTCTTTGCCACATGGCTTTGCTGGACCGCCATGGACAGAGGAATTGCAGGAGATACCTTGAGACTGGGAGTAATAAAAGCCCAGATCTGGCTTGGGTGTTACTTCGCCCTGGTTTAGTAGATGAGTTGCGTTCAAATCATCTTCCTCGTCGTCGGGTCCTTGTCCATCGGCCGTGGTGGTATTAGACTCCTCGCTTTGCATGCGATGGCAGAGGTTTTGAAATTCCTTTTTCTTAGCCTCGTACTCTGCTTTTAGCATATCCCGGCTACTGTCCTTGTTGGATATTTTTGATGGACTCACTCGATCGCGGTTTGAGTTCTTGTTCTCCTCGGCGACGGCAGCAGCCTGTTGGATGGCTATAGCATTTTCTGCCTTTCGTCGGACGATCTCTTCCTTCAATACTCGAATGCGATCCCGCTCACTAGCCAGACTAATGGCCTGCGACCGGAGATCCCTGGTGACTTCATTGAGCATGTTTATCTTATCGGTTATAGCTGGATCTTCGGGGTCTTCAGCGAAGTCGCTCTGCACCGGGGTGCGGTCTTTGTCGAATGGAACTGTTGCGCCTGTGGATCGCTGCTGGGTGTTTGTAATCTTGGGCGTCGACTCCCGCTGAACGGGTATATTAATGGAACGTTGTGGATCATTATCTGCATATCCAATTTCGCTGGGATCGGGGCCATCACCACGCTCTTCGATCAGCTTCACCGTCTCCATCATGGACTTCAGCCTGCTGAGCTGACTCTTCATCGTTTGAATGTCGGACATTTTCTGGCGAATAAGTGCGGCTGTTTCGGGATCATCTGGCTCCTCCCCGGATGGCTGAGGAACGTTGCCATTGGGAATAGATGATACGTGTCCATTAATCTGTGGCTGCTGATTTTGTTGACCTCCAACCAGCTCTATCGGGACATTTCGTGAGTATTCCGTTGGAGCAACCCTTGCGGGCGCCTCCTGCAACACTGCTGCTCCGCTTCCAGACGGCTGTTCACTATTTGGCTTGTTCTGCTCCTGCAAATGCTGCTCGTAGGCTTTTCTCTCAGCGATTCGGTTCACCTCGTGCAGTTCTAAAATTAAATTCTTCATCTCATCGCGGTGCGACTTGAGTCCCTCGAGTTTCTGTTGCAAAGTTTGTTGCTCGGCTAGAATATCCGGGCCATCGTCACCTAGCAAGTTGCTCAGTTCGTTTTGGCCTTGAATGAAGTTGGTAAGGTTCTTCATGCGGCCAACAAGCGACGACATATCTGTGTGCACCTGATCAATGGTCTCGTAGTCTGGTGCACCACCGTTTTCTGCCGCTCCCTGGCGCAACGGAGCAGCTTGACTGCGAAGCGTCTCCATTTCGGCGAGATGTTGCTTGGCCTGATCTTGCAGACGAATCAGCTGCTGCTGCTGTTCCTTCATGTTTTGGATGTTGCGCGTTGACGCCTCCAGCCGGCTCTGCAGATCATCATAGCTTGGAGTCGATGTTTCAGCCGAACTGTGAATGCTGGTTACGGATTGCGCACGTTCAGTCGTCTAGAAGAGTGAAAGACAAAACAAAATGGAAAAGTAGTAAGTTTAGAGTTTCTTCTTGCGATTGGAAGTTGATAAAAAAAAGTAAAGAAACTCTGGTTAGTTGAGCTAAGGAAATGAACTCAATAGTCGTGTTAAATTAGCTTTGGATTTTAGCATTGACTTTCCGCTTGAATTCAAATTCTGGGAAAATCGAAGGACTAAAAAGCAGTTAGTAGCTCACAGTACAGTAAAAACACACTGCGCACGCCTACCTCACTGGGTGCGACATCTTCCAGACTTGTCGAGTTCACAATAACTTCATTGTCATTGTTTTCATTTACCATGATGGTCTAATGGAATAAAATATAAAAGTTCTAAGCAAGTCACTACCACGGTTCGGCAACGGTTTACCTTGTTTTTGTTCTGTTGCTTATTCGCCAAATTGATGTAATGCTGAATGTATTTGTATCGCTGCCGCAGTATGTCGCCAATTTCGATGATGTCGTTGTTTATGGAAGACGATGATCCTGGCTGACGATATCTCACAAACGGATTTGTTGTTGTGTGCCGCAAATTGAGGGATTCTTCGTTGCTGATGTCAAGCGTTGTTGGATTAACAACTCCAACTGTTGCCACCTGATTGTTGATCGGTATGCCGCAGGATGAATGCGATGAATGTGATGAATGTGATGAATGGTTGTGAGCTGTACGTCGTGGTATAGGACGGACCGGATAAAACCAACGCTGATTGTCTGGAAAGTGATCTGTGGGAGGAAAAATAATAAAAGTTTGTGAGGGGCTGTGAGATTTAAGGGCAGAATGATATCAGGCACAAGTCGTTGGCCATCGTGACGGATTGCATTGGACAAATTAGCTTATTTGGTTGGATGTCGTTATAGCGAAACGCTCAAGGAAATGAGAGTAGTTGTGAGCAAAAACATTGGTTGTTTCCATACACTTACTTACTGTGCTTCGTACTTGGGTCGAACATTCTAACGCAAGATGAGGCAAATTACATCAGAGATTTGTATACCGCGGATGAGGTTTCGTTTGATTGGGCACACCCGTGTGGCGAGATGATTTTCGGCGATTCTAGAAACAAAAAGACACGTAACGAGGTGTTTGAGAAGAGCGTTGGCGGCATTTTATGAAGCTCAAGCGCCATATTGGCAGAAGATTCCATGGTCATGGTCATTGGCAAAGCTGGACGTGCGAAATGCCTTTAACTCAGTCAGGTGGAGTATTATCACAAGAGCGCTAGAAATCACTTTCAAAGTCCCAACTTATCTCTTGCTGATGGTTAAGAACTTTCTAAAGGAGCGGGAGCTATTGTATGATACCGTAAAAGGCCTCGAAGTAAGAACATTACTGCCGGAGCAGCTCAAGGATCGACCTTGAGACCAGATATCTGGAGCATCTCCTACGATGGAATACTTCGCATGGAGATGCCAGAGGATACCTTGCTGGTAGGGTATGCAGACGACATTGCTGTTGTAATTACGTTTATATGGTGTGAACTCGTGGATGGATGCGCATGGTCTCAGTCTGGACAAAACAGAGATAGCCCTTGTAACGTGAAAGAGGATTCCAACCATCGTTGATTTCCAAAACGCACCTGAAGTCTTCAAAAGGAAGAATGCAGTAAACATAGGACTTACATTTAACACAAAACTTACGTTCTGGCAACAGATCAAGTCCGCAACTGAACGAGTCTTGAAGATAGCAATTTTTGTTGAGCCGACTGGCGGCAAACGTAGGTGGCCCACGGCCAGCAAACGCAAACTCCTGATGTCTATTACGCTTTTCATTCGTCTCTAGTGATTCGAGATCAGGGCAGACACTTCGACAAGAGTACAGGAAGCAGATGGCAGCAGTGCAGAGACGAGGAGCCCAACGAGTGACTAGCTCGTATCGAACATTTTCGGAACCAGCCGTCCTGGTTATCGCAAGAGTGACTCTTATCGACATCCACGACAAAAAGACGGGAATAGGTGTGGAAACTGCAAAACAGAAGGCAAAAGAGCTCAAAAAATAGCAGTGGCAAGAGCGATTTGACTCGGAAAGCACAGGACGATGGACGGTGAGGCTGCTCAAAAACCTAGCCGAGCATAACGCACGTAAGCACAGTAAAGTTCCCCAGTTTCTCACCGGGCAGGGTTATTTAAACACTTCCTTTCCTTCATAAGATCGGCAAAACAGAAAGCTTAACCTGCCAGTACGGGGGTTCTCCAGCAGAGGTCGCGAACCACACCTTTTTCGCCTGCAGTAGGTAAGCAGTGCTGCGATGGGGTCTGCAAAGGAGCATTGGCCTCATCACGACGCAGGAGAAACCTGCACTCGTCACATTTAGATCAGTGTAATCGATTGTGATACCCTTGGGGTTTTCAACTCCAACACTAGGAAATCTATGAAAGCCTATGAATGAGCAAGCCATCCTAAGGCATTTACAAACCTTACACTGTGTTCTTAGCATTATAAGGGTCCCTATAGCGTAAGCAAATTATAAAAAAAAAAAACCTAAGTTGGTTAAAAACGGTCCTGCCGTGAAGTTTTTCTAGGTCCTGGAAAAAGACCTAGGGATTTCCCAGGGATTTATTTCAGATGTGGCGCAGTGCTGGACAGTGGCAGAGAAAGTGGAGAGTATCCTCCTGCACTTTCTCATCGCCACAACCTCTTTATAAGTTATCCGTGCTTTTTTGCATCCTCTTGGCATGGTACTTCAGCATTTTAGGGCCGGTGATGACGCATACGAGAGAGGACAACGCTTTGTTGTCCATTTGTAATAAACTCTCGGTTTAGCGTTTGTTGTTGAGCGGACACATTTTCCTGGTTGTGGCACAGGATTGAAGTGTGATCCACCTTTTATTAGTTGGCTCAAGTATTTTGTTCGCCGGAAAAATGCTGGCACGGCACCAGAACTGAAGACATGTCTGTTTTTTTTTGTAGAAAACATTCTTCGGACAAAACAGATGGAAGAATACCGAAACAGAGAGATATGTCAATACGGCCCATAGCCACAGACTTCGTAGGCCACAGAACACTTAAAAGCCGGCGTCCTCCTTATTGACATAAAATAAACGGGCCCGACCTGATGTAACGCAAAGAGTGGTTCCAGTTTCGTCTCGAGGCCCTAGCGGGAAGAGTTAAGTCCGCGAGAGTCAAACAATATTTGCAATCAATTCTTAGTCTCACAATGGAGATAAGGAATCATGCTTCATAAGACCCGCAGACCGAAACACACATTTCCATTGAATTTCACCTTGTTTACAGCCCGCCACTCTGATTCACGCAATTATTTGCAGAAATATTCCTTGAAATTCAATTAAAATATTAATGCGTTTTGAACAAAACAATTTCCCTGCTTTTAATAGACAAATGAATCAGACGAGCACTCTCAATTCTGCCCACCACTCAGCAGCAGCACACCTTTCCAAATCGCTCTCTTTTGTTGAATTTTAAATTTCTAAACGCAAAACATTAAAGCAAATAGACAACCAAAGGCTATTCCAAGAATAGCACCTTACGTAGAATGTTCTACAAGCTGTAAACTTAGAAAATTAACTCACAATGGGTACTCACCAAACTCAAAGCACGTTGATCCGTCCAAGTTACTTGGTCCTGGTAATGGTGTCACAGGCGGCTGATGTCGATGGTGGTAATGATGATTTTGCCTCTTATAGTTCGTTGGCAATGACGGTTGTGATGATTCCGTAACCGATAAAAAGTAGTCCTTTTGAGAAAAGCCAACAAATAAAACTGATTATCAACGAGATTCCAATTAATATATTAATTTATCGATATGTATTTATTTTTAACAATTAATACACCACAGGTAGGAGTTAAAATTAATTTTGAACAAGAAAAAAAAGTCGAACAGAAAACGGAACTCGATTCGTTTCGGAGGAAAGAAAATTCGTTTCTGTGCTGCGAGACAAATTTCAAATTGAATTCGAGAAAAAATATTTCTTCTTCGTTTCCGGCTATTTTTAGAAATTTTTCAGTTTTAAAAATGCCTGCGCTGGCACCCTTCACCGCAACGCTCACGACCCAAAACACCGCCGATAGATTTACACTCTTTTGAAAGGAAATTTCGTATTTTTTGAATGAATTTTCTTTTTGGTTGAAAAACTCGCGCGTCAATGCATGCGAAAATTAAAGAAAGACATACGTCTGGAAGGGAGTAAACAGACGTTGTTGCAATTTCGTTGTAATATATTTATTTATTTATTTTCGCGAAGAGGATAAATTTTAAATATTTTCTTTGTTTTGAAATATTTTTGAAAGGAAAATAAATTCTTCGTTATATTTCTAGATGTTGTTTACGAGGTTAGGAAGATCATCAAATCAGTGGGAGTGAATGGGCGATTCGTGTTTTCTTTTGTTGTTGTATGCCGGAGGTGGTTTTACGCATAGGATCGGTTCGCGCGGCATCGAAATTGCTTTCCACAGAGGAGTAAATGCAAACACCAATGCAAGGGTGCTTGTCTGGCTTTCGACACCGTATGGTTAGAGCGACTGTTGTACAAGTTGACCAGGGGATTCCAGAAAAAAACTCGAAGAAATTGGCCATTATTGGACAATATGGGCAGGCATTGACTGTGAGAAGCATAGTTAGATATCTGGCTAGGAGCTTGTCTTGCTGGGGCCAAAAAGGCTTATGCTCTGACAAAGAGATTGTTTCAAAGCAGTCAACTTGAGAACAGAGTGAAAGTCATATGCCTAGTGGCTCTTATAAGGCCGATCAGCGCTTATGGTTGTCCGTTGTGGTTTAATATAGCCGTCTTGGAGAGATAGTGTCGTAGGGCCTGTCTCCGACTGTTTCGCACGCCTGAATTCAACTATATAAAATACTTTCTCACCAAGGTCCTATAGGATGGGGCTCAGTTGAATGGGATTGACAATTTCCTCATTAAGGTGACTCGAAGGCACGTTGCAAGAGCGATGGCCAGCGACAATAGTCTGATCTTTGGGGTTTACTAACCCAATGAAATGTACATAGAGAGTACGCGTATTGATGCAAAAGGCCTGGTGCAGACGAGGGATGGTATCCTTTATTATACCACCGCTACCGCAGCGTGAGAGATGGCGGCACGTCGCCAATGCTCATGAGCTTCCCGTTTTATTACTGCGATAGCGGAAAGGAAACAATTTGCTACTTTACTTAACAGGCTCCCGGAAGAGTCTGTGCCTGAGACACTACAGCCTTCCATCCTGTGCGCTCTTGCATCCGGGATGACTTTTTCTTTAAAACGGAGGTGCGTTCTTTCTTGCCTTCTCGCACTTTAGGGTGAGAGTCGAAGATCCTCTTTGTTACATCATTTTATCCATTCACCCACGACATGTAGTCGACATAAGTTAGCTTTTTGGACTTCGTCCACATCTTGGTACAGCTCATAGAGTTCGCGGTTGTATCTTCTCCTCCATTCTCCCTCCTCGCATACATTACCAAATATCCGACGGAGTATTTCTCATTCAAAAGAACCCAATATTAGATCCCCTTTTCTACTTATCGTCCAGCACTCGGCAACATAAAGCTGGACTGGCAGGATTAAGGGTTGATAGAGCATGCATTCTGTCATGCGTGTGAGGAGTTTTGAACCTATTTGTTTCGCTAAACCGAAGTAGCGGCGATTTCCTAAGGTATTTCACTGCCCGATCTCCACTAAAGTGTCATTCGTGGAGTTGATGTTGACTCCAAAGTAGAGGAACTCCTTGGCTACCTCGAAGTTACTGCGATCAACAGTGACGTTTTGTCCTAGGCGGTGGACAGATGTTTGTTTGATTGTTGATAGCATAAACTTGGCCTGTTCTTCAATCACCATAAAAGTCTCTAATACGGCACGCTGGGAACGGCCGATGATGTCGATATCGTCCGCATATCCCAGTAGCTGGACGGATCTATTGATTTTTCCGTGTTGATACCTGCCCTTCAAACTGTTTTCTCCAGAACAAGATTAAAGAAGTCACATGATAGCGCGTCTCAGTACAAGTTTGTAATAATTCGGAAGAGCTGCTTCCGAACTGCACATTACACCGCGTGTTTTCAAGTGTCACGCGACACAACTGGATCAGTTTTGCCGGGATCAAGAATTCAACCATCGCCGTGTGAAGCTCCTGACGATGAATGCTATTATATGCGGCTTTTAAGTCGATAAAAAGATGAAAGGCTTCGACTTCAAATTCATTGCTCTTTTTCAAGATTTGCCCTAGTGTAAAGATTTGGTCTATTTTCGATCTGCCGGGCGGAAGTCACACTGGTTCGTGCCGATTAATGTGTTGCAGAACGCTTGAGACGTTCACACATTACGTTGGATAGGATCTTGTATGCGGCATTTAGCAGGGATATTCCTCGATAGTTCTTGCAAGACATAAAATTGCATTTCTTGTAGATGGAGCATATGGAGCTGATAGTACAGTCATTGGGCATGCTTTCTTCTACCCATAGTTGTCTGATGGTTTGGTGCATGCGCCCTACCAAAACATCACCTCCATATTTAAATAGCTCCACTGGTAAATCATCAGAGCCGCCGGCGTTATTGTTGTTTACCTTTCTTATAGATAAGTCAAACTCTTCTGTATTGGATGGTGAAATCTGTTGTTCATTGACAGGACGTGGCTTTTCGTCATGGTCTCTCTACTTGATGCACATTTAGCAACTGTTGGAAATACATCTACTATTCCCTTCGCTTCGGTAACTAAATTTCCGTCGCTGTTTTGAAGAGCCTGATTGCCGGTCCGGGATAAAGTTGATACGAAAAAGCAATTCACCAATTTTTGGTGGCTTATTGAGGGGAAGATCTCAGCATGTTGAACTCTTCAGTGACAAACACCTAAAGTTCGCGTGATGAAAAATGGCTCAGAACAGTTTGACAGCGAATAGTTTCTAACGTTCCTCCTAGAACGGGTGGTTACTTTGTTTTAGCTTAGAAGTTAATCTTACTTTCGCTATTGACCCATCGCTTTTTAACTCGTTCATTATCAGAGCCTAAGGGATCTCTAGAGAGGTGCTACGCCATTAACAATGTTCGAATCTTTTACCAAAAGGTAAAAAGAATGTGTCACGGAAAAAAGACCCGAAAAGACACCTGAAAAGGCAAACAAAGAAATCTTGTAGTACGCTTCCCATCTCTCCTTGTTTTGTTCTGCAGATATAGATACAGATTAAATATATGGAAACGCAGTGAAGTTCTTTCTCTCATATTTCATAAGTTCTTTCTTTCATATTTAAATTACTAAGTACTACAAAAGATTTTATCTTAATGTACACACCATATTAATTAAATAAATTGAAATTGAAATTGAAATTGAAGTGGCTTCTCAAGCAACGCACACCGCTGGCTATTGACGTATGGTAGTGGTAGGTGAATAAACACTAGAGCGTCTCTTGCTTTACGTGTGGGGCTAAAGCGCCCAACGTCAATTTGTTTTTGCTTCGTGGGTTGCAGCTCCAACCCTGTATTTAACCGCGATACCAATCTGAATACTGCTTTCTTACGACCTGCTGCAAGACAGTTTAGTCGAGAGCCGACTGTCTGCTGTCGGGTCGTAAAGGATTGCTAAAAGTTTTTTGTCGACATAGGCCGATCGCATTAACGTCCCATATAGGGCATAAAACCTAGCTTCTCTAACCATTTGCTGTACGAAATAAAACGGACCAAGCTGAATCCGAACAACAAATTTGAAAAGCTCTACAGGACAATTGATACTCTTGGATGTTTGTCCGATGTTTGCAAGAGGTGGGTCAGTGGAAAAAAACTTTTAGATGTAACTTGGCACCGGCGGGATTTGAACATGAGACCTTTATATTAGTAGCCCAACACACTAACCTCTGCGCCCACAATATGAAGCTAAGGTATGCTCATAAAGAGGTTTGCCAGTCATTTTATGCCGAAACAGAAAGCCCAAACTTACCACAACAAAATTTTAAAAGACGCGGCTGGAAAATTATGTCATCGGCAAAAGCTTTTAGCGTCTAACGACATCAATGCCTTGGACAGCTTGAATAGAGATTCTATGTGAACCATCCAAGGAAACATTTTTTTTAGTATCCGAACTAGAACATCGTCACAATTAAAAACATTCTTATGACATTGTTTTGGTCATTGAAATATTAAGAGTCAATGCAAAAGTAGTAATCTTTAGACACCTTTACAGTTAATACACTGACCTTAATTCCATTTTCAGAGCACCAACTTCGTCCGGGTTACGCCAAACTTTGCAACCATTCCACCCGACGTGATTTTAAGGGATCAAATTACCTTCCATCCTACTCCCTGCATAGATTAGTTATCTGCTATTTCCGGGAACAAAATAAAACATGCATAGGACTAGCACTTCAAAACTCCCAAGTACCATTTCCCGACAACGCCCACATTAAGAAAAAAACAAATCCTTTGCAAAAAAAAAGAACTTACATTTAAATCCTTTAATTCCCGTCGAATTGGTGCAACGATTTCAGTATTTTTACGCAACACATATGCATTCGCCATTGCTCCTCCTACTGTCCCAATTCCTCCAGATTGTGGCACTGTTGTTGCCTGTATCGTAGATGGTGCAATTGACATACTTCCCACGGCTCCTACAATGCCACCATTTATAATACTGCCTTCGCCCCCTTCAACACCCACTCTATTCGATCCAAGTGATGAAGATTGTACATTCGGATCTGATGATATAGAGGAACTTCCAGATGGCGAAGTTTCCAGATTCGAGGACGATGACGAAGATGTTGATGGTGTAGACTTTGGTACAGTTCCAGTGTTGTTATTTGGATTTTTCACTGGTGCCATTTTTAATGATTTCTTTACAATAATTAATCACATAAACAAATGAAAGACATTGGAGAAAAAACGCCTACAAAGTTTGGAGAAATGTTTTTTTTACACTTTTATAAATGGCGACATTTTTCTCGGTTGGGATTTTGTTGCGAGACACGAAAATCTTCACTTTTTGCTGAATAAACTCAAGCCGTTGATGGGTCCTTAATTTTCTTTTATTACTTTGAGTCGTTTTCACTAATAAAACACTCCGGCAACAATCGGAATAAAATTTGCAAATTTAATTGTGACACTGTGACAGACAAAACAGTTTGCAAAGTGCAACGAAAGCAGTGGCAAGAGTAAGAAAGAATAAAATGAATGCGTTCGAAGTCATTCGGTTCAGTCGGTCGGTGGTTGTTTATTAACAGCTGAGTGTTGTTTTCACGTATCAGTGGTGACAAGTCTATGAAAACAAATAACGATTTTTATAAATTTTAATTTGGGGGCGACAAACGCGAACGATTAGACAACCTGAGGAAGCTGCAAATATTACTAGTACGGTTTAATTAACCAAAAATCGCCATTTATCAAAGTTTGGTCACAATTCACAACATTTGGTCGCGTTACACATACCGACGATTAAAAAACTTCCTCAAAGTTAACATAAAAATCCGATAGTGATTTGCTTGTATTTTTGCGGTTGGAATTCGCGTGACCAAAAAATTGTGACATGTGAAGGAAATGTCAAACCTTACAAAAAATCGTTCGAACACGGGTAATAGACCACCTTACGAAGCTATCTCTTTCTGAAGTGCCGAATGCCTTTCGTAAACGTCAGAAACAAATTGAATGATTAAATTTCGAATGGAAAATCATTATGATTGTTAATAAAGTGTATATTTAATTGGAAAAAGAAGCTATTGAAGAATAAAAAGGACCACAAAATAAAGTCTGAGAAAGTATGTTAAAGCAAAAAAAAAAACAATAAAAACAGTGAACATGTAGACCCAAAAACACTTTGTACAATTTTGTTAATAATTAATTGTTGTTGTTCGTTTGTATTTATAAGTATAAAATGTATGCATAGAAAATGGTTCAACTTATTTTATTTCCGAACAAAAATATTTTTTTTCCACAACAACGCGATTCGCACAGTTTCACTTTAATATTTTGTACACAATCCATATTGCTAACTTTTTAGTATTCAAAAATAGTGTTTGGATACTCCTTGTTAATTCTGAAACTTTTTTTTGTTAAAATTTGCTTTATTATAAACTTTTTACGAAATATTCGCGCGCAACTAGTCTCCCGCCATAAAAATTCGCCATTGTTTTCCTTCATTTCATTCCGCTGCAAGTTTTTTTCCTTTGCCACTGACGTTATCGCGAAGTTCCCTATTTTTATATGGTCGTTTGGGTCTGTTTTATTTTTGAAATCAGGTGGGAATTTTGTTCACCTTCTGAATTGGCGTAAATTCACATTAAAAAACCTCAGTAATTCATACTATACATATTAATGAATATTTCGACTGCTCCATTTATTATTATATATTTATTTAACTACCAGGTAAATTAACAGACATAACAAATATATATTGTATATAGATATAGATATTTGAAAGCATAATAAATTATATATTAAAGAAAGATAAATAAAAACAATTTAGTTATGATTTACATAAATTTGTCATTAAGACTTGAGCTCAAATCAATGTGACAGGCAACGGAATTAAGTAAACAAATGCAACGAGTTATAGATTCAGTTAACCCTTAGTTAGTCCTATGTGGCTGTGGGAAAAATAAAGGCCTTCCTCTTAAAACTCTAGAAGGTGCGTAGAACGGTAAAGAAAATATCAGTTTGGAACACTGAATTCTGTTAGAAACAATGTCATTCAAAAACATCAAAGACTGCAATTTCCTTCTCTGACAAAAAGAATTTCTAGATCAAGCAATAGACAATGAGTTTTATAAGGTAGTTAATTCTGCGGAGTGCAAGGCGGGTAAAAGATTTCTGGACTCGTTTAGTTCGAGAAACTTGAGCTAACTTTTTTAGAGGCTTTCATGGCGATTGAAGAAGAGGCAAAATCTGTTGGCCTTGAAGTCAAAACAAAACGAAGTACTTGCTTTCAACAAACATACAAACAAACATCTGTCCACCGACTAGGGCAAACCGTCACTGTTGATAGCAGTAACTTCCAGGTAGTAAGGGAGTTAACTGTTGCTAATTTCAGTTTAGCGAAACATTTGAGTTCAAAACGCTTAACTCGGAAGACCAAGTGTAAGCTCTACAAAACACTGACAAGCCCAGTGCTAGGAGATAAGCAGCATAAGCATTTGGTACTGTGTGGGAGGAGGGCGAATGGGAGATCAGATATAACCGCGCAGTCTATAAGCTGCGCCAAGATATGAATGTAGGTGTAGTGTAAAAAGCTAAACTACATTGGCTCGGCCACATCGAGCGAATGGACAATAATGCTCCAACGAAGAGGATCTTCGACTGCAAGCCCCCACGCTCAAGAAAGATTCGTCTTTCTAAGAGACGTGATGAACATATGCTGTTAGTCGAAAAGAGCCTAGAAGAAAGGACAGATAGGCAAACTTACGCAGCTATTTTGCCAGCGTAGAAGAATACCTCTTCAATTCGAGAAGGGCAATAGCAACTTAACCAGCGGATTTGTGTATGCCAAGATCTTTTTGCATGGAGTATTCTTTGCGCTTCAAGAGTATCAAATATCAATTGTCATGAGAAACTTCTCAAAATTGTCGTTCGGATTCGGCGAAATATTGTAGGTCCCTTCCGCTTCGCAAAGAAAGTGTTTGGAGAAGCTAGGTTTTAAGCCCTGTATGTGCCTAATATTATTGTATTAAAATTCTTTGCGCTCGAGTGCAGGAAGAGATAAAGCACAAAATGGAAGCCTTGAGGTTGACCTAGATGCAATGTGAGCAACGAGCAGAATAGCCTTATTAAAAGAGATGAGAGCTGGAGTGTAACTGTAACTGAGAACGAATTCTTGATATTGAATGCAAACTTTTGGATTAAATGGTCTCCCCAAGGGGAAGTTCACTGGGTGTATAGAATACACGAGAAGATTACTCAGCTTCTCTGTTTTTGACAGACTGTATTTTACTCGCAATAGGAAATAGTTAAAAGTTATGTTCAAATATGTTCGCTTTCATGTACCGGGATAAAGTGCAATCAATTCAAATTGAATATTGAATATTTAAAATTTCAATTGCAGACTGGAGAAAAAATGCTGTCATATAACATTTGGACGCGTGGGCGCAATGGCTGAATGGTTGGTGCGTTGGACTGCCAAACAAGTTTTTTCACTTCCCCAGTCCCTGCGAAAGTATGATAAATATCTAATGGCAAAAACAGATGTGCAGCGAGATGATTTTGTGATTAAAATGACACATTGCTTACTGCATGTCAATTCTTGCTGCAAGTTGTCTCTATTTCTAATCTTGCTACACTGATTAGTTGGTTTGACGTATCTTGATTATACTACATTACTTAGCATGTTAGAGTGTTTGGTCGTTCAGGTCAGGCAAAAAGTACACGGAATGATGGCAAATCCTTACTGCACATGTGTCGTATGTGCGTTACTGCGTGCGTCACTGCTGCCCATCTGTTTCAGGCATAAGAGTTTTAACTACCATGACACGTTTTTGAAATCCGACGTTAGGAATCTCCGTCAAACTTCAATTCATTCGTGCTTAAAATAATTCGGGTTAAAAATATCACTGCAGCGCTATCTATCTCAGTTTCTACGAACTGTAATTTATCAATGAAAATACTTTTTCTTAATACGCGATCACTAATTGCGATAAATTGATATTATCCGCTAGGGCATGCTTTCATTATCTCAAGTGGAGAAAATTATTGCAATTATATTTTGCGATAGAAAGCATGCTGTTATCGCATACTATAATGCCTTTAGTGCAGTGCTGCTCTTGATGAAAATCGTTGCCTATCTCTCTCCCTCTCTCTTAAACAAACAAAGTATGCTATAAAATGCCCAGCAAACAAAATTTGTTAGCTGCCCTGCTTGTGCTTTTTTCCTTTCGCTTCCGCTTTCTGCTATAAATTTATCGTGAGTGAAGACCGCGTATAAGTTACACCGAGTAGAACGTATAAAAGCCATTGTTTCAAACAGCAAAATGCTTCCACGGAAATATAAAAACATTAACTAATTAGGCAGATTGTTAAAAAACATCCACTCTGCAGCCATCAAACATGTTTTTACTATTATCTAACATTTAATAACCAACGATAACGGTTGACTTCACATGGTCGCTTTGGGTGAGCAAAACATAACGTACATTTTTTTTCTGCCCCTTTTACTGATCAACATTTCTAAACATCTTGTTGACATGTTTAACTACTTTTCGGTTTTTTTATATCCGTTTCCATTCCTGATAAGGTAAATGAATATTCGTTTAGAAAATAGAAGAGATTTGTTTGTTGAATCCAAAGAAAAATCTCAGGTTATAAAGAACCAGTATAATGGGTAAAGTTAAAGCTGTTCGGTCTTTTCTATATTGCTTCCGACTCAATCTTTACTCATGTGCGGAATCTTTTGACAAGTGATAGTATGGTCTAATCAAATGAAAAGCCAATCAAATACCTATCGTACGCGCGATAAGGTCAAATTGTTATCTTGGCCCACACTTCCATTTTCGGAGATTTTGTCATAAAAAGAAATGCACTTAGGAAGTGAACAATGTTAAACAGATAACATCTGGTAAATCAATCAACCATGATGTTAGACATGGCAACTGATTATATTGTGGCAACAATTTTGGCAAGACCTTGCTATGAATATATGTCTAGTCGATGTTTATGTTAGATGATTATTGTAAGGCTGTCAGTTAATGTTTAGATTCAAAATTAAACCGAAATTTTACATCTGACAACTTCACGTGGCCCCGGTAATTCCACAGAGCATTGCCAATCACACAATTGTGCGCAGCTATACAGATGTTCAGAAAATCCCATACAATTAATTTGGACGAAAAAAACGTAACAAAATATTTTAAATCTAAAATTGATTGCACGAACTTTTAAGCATCGATAAAATCTTAACGATAACGAATCACACGAAATAAACATCGCACATTCGGTACATCAATCTGCTTACACGACAACTTCTATGACAGATAACTGTACTTATACTGGTGTTGAGTTTGAATAAAAGAACGACTACATCTCGTTTTCTACCATATAAAAGAATTGCCTCGTCCGGAAACGGTCTTAGTGCAAGTTCCATATTTAAGGTAACAGCCTGTGCTAGTGAAATATTATATATAACACAAAACCAAAACAAGGATACACACTACTGGAAAATGATGAAATGTAAGGAACAAACATATATCATTGTGATATTTTCCAAAAACGACCTGTCATAACTAACGGAAGTGATTTTTTTGTAGATATTTTATGACCATGGATGTGTTTTTAGTACCAGCGAGTTTCCGACCCTAGCGAGCTATCAATTGGAACGAAAGTTTCTCCGATATCATACGAATCATAGGATTTTTACTTCGAACACTTGTTTGGAAGAATACCTCGAAGCAAAAATCCTCCGGTTTTTATCAGATTGGAGAATTTTCCGTTCCAACGGATACTCGCTAGGGCCGATTGTCAAAAAGTTATACATATCTATTTGTTTGTACCATTTACAGATATTGCATTAGCTCTCCTGGCAGTTGGCTTTTACACTATCGCCCTTGCCGAGGTGCAACTTTGTAAGGGTAGTGAGAACGGAATGTTTTTGCCCAGTCTTTCAAACTGTTCGAGTTACTTCGCATGCTGGAATGGAGCGAGCCATGCTGCCGTCTGCGGTAGTGGTCTGTTTTTTTCCGCAAATACTCAACGCTGTGAAAATAAAGCGGACGCGAAGTGCTTCCAACAGTGCGGCGATGCATTGACAACATTCCAATACGAAAATACCTGCGATAAGTTTGTTATGTGTTTCAGCGGTACTCCAGTTATCCAAGAATGTTTGGATAATTTGCAATATAACCCGCAAACCCAACGTTGCGATTATCCCCAGAATGTTGATTGTCAAGCAAATAAGTGCACTGGCGTCGATGACCCCTCGAACATTGTCTATTTGGCCAGTCAGGCAAGCTGTTCCAAGTAAGTCAATGACTTATACAAAAAAAAAATTCCATATGAAGCTTAAATTTTAGGTTTCTTTCACTTATATGCATGCGGAAGGAAATTTAAATGAACGGGGCCACTAATTTAAACTTCACATTTAATTCTTTATTGGTAGGACCAAATGGACCTTACAAATAACGAATTTAATGTGGAGCTTAAATTAGTGGTCCCGTTCAGTTAAATCTCCTTTTGCATAGGAGTGAAAGGAACTACGAATTTAAACTTCACACTTAATTTTATTATTGGTACGGGCCAATAAGTTTAGTTCATTGGAGGAATAGACTTTGATTTAATTCGATTTTTCTTGCACGCAGCTATTACATTTGTAACAATGGCCAAGCTGTTCCGCACAACTGCTCCGCAGGACTATCCTTTAACTTATCAAAAAAAGGTTGTGACTATAAAGCAAATGTCCAGTGCAGCGTAAGTTTTACCACGAGATCTGCATTAATAAATTGCTTATTTTAAATCTTGTTTGTAGATTTCACCAACGCCTCAACTACGTACAGTGTTGCCATATTCAAAAAACCCACCAACTCGTGCCACAATTCCATGCCCCAGACGAGGCTCTCACTTCTATCCCCATGAAAAGAATGCAGACAGCTATTACTTCTGTTTGAACGGCAAGGGGATTGTTTTGACTTGCACACCAGGTTTGATATACGACAAGAAAACGGAGACATGCCGCGATCCCAGCAATGTAAATAATTAAACTGGTTCTGAAAATTGTGGAAATTTACACTGACAGCTTAAGAAACTTGCACCCAATTAAAAATAAATGGATATGCTATACAACTATGAAGTGTTAATTTTTATATTTAAGTTTCTGCGATTTTAGCAAGATAAGGTAAGATTTTTACTCACAGAAAGCGAAATCCTTCGCGTCTCTGATCTTTTCCGTACTTTTCTGTATAGTTAAGGTCCATTGAACACACTAGTTATTTATTTATTTGTTTCAAAGGGGTGGACTCAGCTTAGGTGATAAAGGTGATTTGATTTTAGCTGGTCACTGAAAATGTTCGCTTCGAGCAAATGAAATAAATCAACTCTTATGCGTGAAACAGATGCAAGCAGGGACGCACGCAGATATGCATGCAGTAACGCACATGTGACACGATAAGGAACTGCCATCATTCAGTATGCTTTTTGCCTGATCTAAATATCATTGAACGACAAACCAGACAAAATGCTGGGTAATGTCGTAAAATTTCACAGCACCAAACGGCAAACAATAAGACCTCAGAGCCATACGATAGGAGCAGGGAGCTGAGTGACTACTCCATACCGCAGTTACAATTTTAAAAGAGTTTCCAAGTCACCATCCACTCTAGGCCATTCTGGGAGGATGATGCATTCCTTAAGTTTCATATTAGTTGTTCTTTTACACCGACAAATCAAAATCCAATGACGGCGTATGTGGTGGTGTTTTTTTAGACATACATGTTTAATGTTAGTCTCTCCTTCTGTCTTCCCAATCACTATAGCGTGTTCCAGGCGAAAAAGAAGTCTTATCATAGCTAGAGGAAAACGTGATATCCTCTAAAGATCGCATTTTCTCCGAAAGCCAAGTCGTTGAAATCAGCCTCTATGAACTCTATGAACGCCTAAGGATAGCGAAGCAGTTACACATTTACCTCTGCTGCATATTGGGCCAAAGGTACATTTTTAAATACACTATCAGCTCTGTGTCGTGGAGTGCTTAAAGCAAGCAACTATCACGAGCAGAAATTGCCGGCACTAAAAGTGCACTCACCGGCTCATCATTTAGTGCAGGTATTAGTAAGGACAAAACAATTAAAAATACAATAATTATGTACCTATAAAATACTAACACAAACACAAAATAATGCAAACAATTTAAGGCATTAAAGCATTAATACGCCAAATATTTTTTAGCTTAATTTTACTAACATGCAAGTCAATCACATGATCATTTAGATTATAGATTCTACTCATGCGACTAATAGGCTCATGCCTCCCATAATTCGTTCTATGATGGGGGCTAAACAATAATTCAACACTGCTTAAATTATGGGCACCACCACGAAAATTAAAGCCAATAGACGACAGCAAGTCAGGTGCATCTATTTGACCGGATATAAGCTGCTGTAAAAAAATGATATCGCTATTAAGCCTTCGTTGAGAAAGGGGTAACATTTGAAGAAGCTTGATACGTTGACTGTAGGGAGGAAGGTTAACCTTCGCATGGACCCTATCTACACATGTAGATATTTGAATTTTCTTTATTGAATATTTTTGTTAGGGCTTAACTTATCTCGAAGAAAATTTTACTCAGTAACTAACTTTTTGATCTTAGTAGGAAAACAAAAGATTTTAAAAAAAATTCTCAGATTTTCTCACCTTTTTATACATTTCGACGTTTTTTTGCACATATGAACAGTATCTACACATGTAGATAATTTTTTTTTCATACATTTTGCTTGATATTTTCGCAAATGCGGGGCTAAAATAGGGGGAAACAAGAAGATATATTGTTACACCTAGAGCCTAGACTAAAAATTTAGCCTGAAGGAACAGCAATAGAATAACCATCTGAAATTAAATTAAAAAAATACAAGTAATATACCAACTAATTCGTTTTATTCATAAAAAAGAAGACTGTAAGCTAGGACATATATAAATTTTAGCACATTGTTTGGCTAAGACTGTGCTCCAAACACACTGGCTTTTGGCATTTTACGCATCTTCGGCGGGTAGCTCTCTTCTTTTTATTGATCCTGTAGCTTATGAAGCATGCCCCTTTTTGAGGCGTATGACCTGCAGGATCTATTTCGCGCTCATCTGGGGTGAAACCTTCGATGTTTGTTCCAGGTCCAACATTTTCTCCTAGAATGCACTCCATGGCACTTCGAATACGAATTTGGCACGTTATTCTTCGGTTTTGTGTTCTTTTACGTATCTGCGGAAGCACAAGCTCTCACCCAGGCTTTCAAGGAAATTTATTCTGCGACTTGTGGATTATTTTTCACATAAATTATGTATGCAGCTAGTCCTGATACGTCAAGCAGATTATAAAATAAAGCCAACGGCCAACGTAGCGTCCTTCGTTTTGTTGTATACTGGCTAAGCATTTTGTCCATCGTATCAACCCCGCCTATGGTATGATTATAATACAGGATTATCTCTGGTTTTTTTTTCTGGTCCCTCGGAGATTGCCTTAGTTTGTTGGAAGGTTGACAGCAAAACGACAGCCTTGTCTTTTTTTTTGGGACGTAAGAGCAAAGCACAGCATTTTCACAAAATCCAAATTCGGTGGACAATATTTCTCTGCATTTTGAAGCTTTAAATTTATCTGGTAATTTCCTTCACAATCCGTTCACCCTGGCTTACTTCTCTGTTGGAATCAATTTTAACAGTATAAATTTGTCCACTCAATAGCCTCTCCATTGAGTGGACAAATTCTGCGAATCACAGGCCCACCAAAGCTTTATGCCATACTTTGCTGGCTTGGATGGTATGTATTCGGTAAATTTAGTACGTCCTCTAAAGCGGAAAAGTTGTTCATCTACCGTAATTGACTCAGAAGGCCGATAACATTGTCCAAGATTGAAATTTAACATTTCAAATACATCCCTTATAGGTGCTGCTTTGTCAGATGCTATTCGATCAGCTCTGGTAATTTCCGAATTAAAACGGATAAATCTCGAAATTGCTCTGAAGCGACGAAGTAAAGTAAATACAAATCATGAGATATAAGAAACAAAACAAAAAAAATATTTCCTAGACCAGATTCGTACAAAATAAATGTATGGGATTTTTTTTATCTACACATGTAGATACAGCCCATTCGGGTACATAAAAAGATGTGTCCAAGCGAAGATTAAATGGATTATCCCATGGAAGTCCTCTAAGTGCAAATCGGATAAATTTACGTTGAATGGCCTCTATTCGATTTGAATGAATGTTGTAGAACGGCGTCCAAACTTGTGAAGCATACTCTAGAATCGGACGGACAAAACAATTGTACAATGACATAGTAACGTATTAGTAATCGGGTCATTAAATTCTTTCGCCCACCTTTTTACGAAGCCCAGCATAGAATTAGATTTATTAACAATAAAATTGATATGCTTGGCAAAAACCAGTTTGCGATCGAAATAAACCCCAAGATCCTTAAAATTATCAACATTACAAAGAATATGTTGAGACAAAGAATATTGAAAGGTGGAAGGTATATTCTTTCTAGAGAATGTCATATGTTGACATTTAGTAGGGTTCAGGGATAAACCGTTTTTATCACACCAATTGGCGAAGCTATTAATGTCAGATTGAAGAAACATTCTGTCTTGCTGACTAGTGATAGATTTATATATTTTCATATCATCAGCGTAGATCAGGATATTACTGTGATTTATACATGCTTTAACATCATTAATGGCTAGTATAAATAGAATTGGTCCGAGGTGACTTCCTTGGGGAACTCCAGACTGAGCTGTGAAAGATACAGATAGCGATCCTCTAAATTTCACTTGATAAACCCTTGATCTAAGGTATGAATTAACCCATTTTATGAAACATGGTGGGAAACCAAAAGCCCTGAGCTTAAATTCGATTATTTCATTGGACAGCTGGTCGAAGGCCTTAGAGAAGTCAGTGTATATGCAATCCATTTCGTCCTTATTCTCTAATGCATTAGAACAATCATGCAAGAAACTTAACAGATTAGTGACAGTGGATCTGTTTCTTACAAATCCATGCTGTTCATTACAAATTAAATTGCGACAAAGAAATATTAACTTTTCGCAAACAATTTGTTCAAAAAGCTTAGGGATACACGAAAGCTTTGAAATAGGCCTATAATTAGTGATATCACCACGTTCGCCTTTTTTAAATACAGGTGTTATAAAAGCACTTTTCCATACATAAGGGAATTTACCAGTACCTATGTGTTTCAGTCCTATTATACAAAACATAATCTACGCTGAACGCACCCATTATAAAATGTTTTCCCCACCCATACACTGTGTTTGCGGTGTTAAACTATTTTGGGTGGGTAACTTTTCGAGTTGTCACTTTCCACAAACGATAATTGTTGATTTTTTTAATAAAATAAACCAAACATAAATCGAATCATAAAATTAAATAAACTTAAATACCAATCAACACAATGCAGAAAGTACAATCCGTCGCGGGCTCGGAAAAGAACGATTATCCAAGGGCTTCTAGTGAGTAATTCCTCAGCCATGTAAGGCGTCGCCACTCTTTGTAATTCAATCTGTGTTTTTGTTGTAGATGGCATCGTATTTGGAGCAATTATCGCCTTTGCTGGGTCCATAGCCCTCTTAATGTCGCTTTGTTCTCCGTATTGGATTGAATCGTACGAGGAATCGCATAGTAGTTTTCTTAACATGGGTCTCTGGCAATATTGCTTCAAACATTTCGTCTATCCGTACTATCAGTTCCCAAAGCAATTCACAGGATGTCATGGTATCTTTAGTCATGTAGGTCGACTTGTAACTGGTGCTCGAAGACAGAGTGTTGTGTAATCTGTCTATCCCAATCTATTTGTAGGAATACTATGTAATTAGGGAGTGGCTGCTGCCTGGTTGGTTGATGGCCGTGCAGGCTTTTGTGACTGTGTCTTTCATTTTGACCTACGTCTGCTTGGGCATTCTTTCGATGGTGATTATTCGACTTCCGTTGAAGGGTGTTCTGCAGTACGAGTGGATTTTGACAAGGATTGCATTCATTTGCTGCGCTGTATCGAGTAAGTTAGAAGTATTTGTTTCCGTACAACGTGAGTTCACTGATGCATTCTTGTTTAGGTTTGTTCATGTTCCTTGCTGTTGCAATCTTTGGTGGCTGCGCCTACAGGCGTGACTGGTTGATGTATCCCAAGTTCAATGTGCTCTCCTGGTCGTATTCCCTTGCCGTGGTGTCGTTCATGATTCTGGGAATTGCCGCACTCATTCTGTTTCGCGAAGCAAGGGATGCCTACAAACAGAGAGGCGATAGCAAAAATCTCGTCATGCAGATGGAAATGCAAGAGCCTGGCTACCAACCATCTCGTCATCATCAAAGTCAGTCACGCAGTCTGCAGGGATATATATAGGCAGCAGACGTTTTCTTCAGACCTAAGTTTTAGTTTTAAGAGAACTGAGCATTCTTTTAGAGTTACGTATCCGTCCACAGTAAACACACAAAAGTGCCTTGGAGAACAGTTATTCTTTCTCTGGTGACTGTTTTGTATTTCCTGTGCTTAGTTTTGAAGTTTTTTTTTTATTTCCGTCCAATGTAGTAAAAGTGCCTGAGACACGCGTTTGTCAACACACCTAGAGAATCTCTACTCAAATTATATGTATCAATGTTTGTGTTTGTAGCGAAGAACGAAAATAAATGCAATTTTACATCAACTAGAATTTTTTCATGGGGAAAAGTCTCCTTGAACAGCAACTCTAGCGTTTTTCATTGCATGCATGTAAATTCTGCTGCAAGTTGTCTCTATTTCTAATCTTGCTGCACTGATTTTAGTAGAACATTGGTCGTTCAGTAATGTTTAGGTCAGGCAAAAGCATATCTATCTACTGATGGCAATTTCTTACTGCACATGTGTTACATGTGCGTTGAGAATACTCGCTCGGATGCGGTTAATTGTTCGCTTTCATTTGCTTATAGCCATACGTAAACTAAAAATTTAACATAAAATTGGCTAGAACACGAATTCCTTTTCTGTTCAACTTCTCAGTCAATTGCAATTCAGAGAAAGGATACAAATCGTTCCTATGATGTGTTCGTTTCAATTTGGTAACTGTTTCACTTCTTACGTATGTCTATCCTGGGGCCTATGGTTGACAGTTCCAATATTAAAATCATTCCCATCTTAAACTCATTTTCACTGCTGCTTGCTTCGTCATATTTTTCTTTGCAAATAAAAAAACAAATTGGTATACTATAATTTTATTTGTTCCACAATTTTGTTTTAAGAAATACACACACACTCATAAAGCATGAATACATTCTTTTTATTTCTTTTAGCATATAAATAATGAAATCTTCATAATTCTGCAAGTCATTATTTTTAAAAGTAAATGTCCAAAACGACTAAAAATACTTAAGACATTAAAAGATTAAAGTGTAAAGTGTTATTATGTCGGTATCTATAGATAAAAATTTGAATATGTATAAAAACGAACAGAGAAAAGTGGACAAGAAAAATTCATAATGGTTTTAAGTACATACATAATTTGTATTACCGTTTGTAACAAGAACAATTCAGAATTCAATTTAGAATTTTCTACTTAAAAAACACTAAAATTGTATTTCAAAATAATAAATTCCCAACTGTTAAAGCTCATTCAATTGCATATCCACCTTAAGCCATTATCTTGACGGCGGTGAAAAGATGACGTCTAACTTCTGGGCTGCGTCATATCATTTCATAATACAAACGTAGAAGATCTTACTTTGTTATCGCGTAGAGGGTCAATCTTGCGATTATTAGAGTTCCGAAATGGTTACTGATTAGAAAGTGAAGATGAACACAGTGCTCCGCCATACCGTAGATTTCGGACGGCATCATCACAAACAACTATTCCGCCTAAGTGGCCGAATTAATACCGTTTATCCGTGTATCTTCTCGTCTGGTTTTAATTTCGGCCACGAGAGCAATCTGAAGAAAAACTTCAAGTACATGTTTGCCTTGATTGGAATAAGTGGAATTGCAGGAGGGTATTTATTGTTTGCAGAACTTAATAAGCAGAAGGCGAGGTCGGTTGCAACGTTTGTAACACCAGACGAAGATGACTTCAAAAAGTGGTCCAAAACGAAGCGAACTGACTTGCCGACATACAAACTGGAAGAGATTAAAGCTCATGATGCACTAGAAAGGGGCATCTGGGTTACATATGGCATTGGGGTGTACGACATCACAAAGTTCGTGCCCAAGCATCCGGGAAGTGATAATATTATGCTGGGTGCTGGCAGCGCCATTGATCCTTTTTGGAATATTTTCCAACAGCACAACAATAAGGAAATTCTTTCTCTTCTGGAGTCGTTTCGAATTGGAAATCTCAACGAGAAGGATAAGGTGAGTACAGATGACATGGGATCTCCATGGGCGAACGAACCGAAGCGTCATCCACTCCTGAAACCGGCTTCTGAAAGGCCGTTCAACGCCGAGCCGCCAATTTCGCTGCTGGCGGAGAACTTCATAACTCCTAATGAGTTATTCTATGTGCGCAACCACCTTCCAGTGCCGCTGATCGACGAGGCAAGCTACGAACTCGATATAGAAGTCGAAGGAGCTGATGAACATTCGGTTACGAAATCATTTACCCTGGACGACATCAAGAAGCTACCCAAGTACACAGTCACTGCGGCGATAATGTGTGGCGGTAATCGCCGCTCAGAGATGATGGAAGTCAAGTCAGTCAAAGGCCTATCATGGGGCGCTGGCGCTGTCGGTAATGCCAAGTGGACTGGAGCAAAGCTGCGAGACATTCTGTTGGCTATGGGTGTCGAGTCCGATGAAAAACGTCATGTTGTTTTCGAAGGCCTCGACTTGGATCCAACTTCTCATCCCTACGGAGCCTCGATTCCCCTCTCAAAGGCCATGGATGAGCGAGGTGATGTGATACTCGCCTACGAGATGAACGGCAAACCCCTCAACCGTGACCACGGCTATCCGTTGCGTGTAATTGTGCCCGGCACCGTAGGTGCACGCAACGTTAAGTGGCTCGCCACTATCATTGTCTCCGAACACGAATCATCGTCGCATTGGCAGAAAAACGATTATAAAGGCTTCAGTCCGAGTACCGATTGGGATACAGTGGACTTCACCAAATCGCCTGCAATTCAATCGATGCCTGTTACGTCAGCAATATGCAGCCCATTAGCAGGGCAGAGTGTGGTAGTTGAAGATGGTTTTGTATCAGTAAAGGGCTACGCTTGGTCTGGAGGTGGACGGCGTATTGTGCGAGTGGACCTAACAGCCGATGCAGGAGACAGTTGGCACGTAGCCGACCTGGAGCAGGAGGATTTACCCGATGGTCGTAATTATGGTTGGTCTTTGTGGTCGGCAAAGTTGCCAGTGCCAAAGGGAAGCAAGGAGGTCGAGATTTGGTCGAAAGCTGTGGACTCAGCTTACAATTGCCAACCCGAGACGTTCAAGTTTACGTGGAATCTGCGTGGAGTGCTTAGCAATGCATATCACCGAGTGAAAGTTCAAATAAAATAAAAAGTTTCTGCTGTTTTCTTCACAGAAGTTGTCATGCGTTTTATTTGGAAGAAGCTCAGGAACTTTCGGAGGGTATTGGAAGAAATTGAAGACGTATGGTTTTTTATGCTTTAGACCAACTCGGAAAAATGGGACACAACAAATTGCTGATCGGAGTGATATGAGACTGGTTTGAGACTTACAGATGAAAATCTGTAATTTTTTGTTGTTGCAAAGTTGGAATCATTTGACAACCATCAAAGTGCTTAAAGAACACAAATAAATATAAAAGGGATTTTAACAGCGATATTTATAACGATGGTTCAATGTTTATCGCCTCGACAGTGTGCAGTCAAACGTAAGTGGACTTTTTACCCGATACAACAATTTAGATCCTCTTGCGATATCAATTTATGCAGATGTCTCCAATCTAGATGGGTAATCGAATAATTTCAATTGCTAGCAGAAGTCGATCCACACTGAAGAGACAGGAGACATGGGCTTGACTCAATCCTCAAAATTAATAGAGAACTTTTTTTAAAGAAAAATAGAATTAACTTTGGGTATTAACGGCTCATAAAGGTGCCTACAGCCTACCTGCACCTCGAAGCATTTGTTTGTGCGAGGCTATATTTTGGACGCAAATTGAATGACCTATTTTCCACCGATTCCGAATGCCAGTATTAGATAATGGGCGCGTTCAATTTGAAGGGCAACTATTAGTTGAACCTCTTTTATTGGACTAATATAAATATTAAAGTAAATACCAGCTGTTCCCTGAAAATGGTCCCATCGAGCAAGTGGAAGTCGGTGAGGTGCAGATGTGAAAAAACATTGATTTATTTTGTTTCAGTGTTCGTAGTATTCTAAAGGTATCATGTACACTAGCGTCTCGTCGGTATTGAGTAGCATTAAATGCAATGTACGGAAAGCATATATTTAAAAATGTCAGCTGATATGCATGAATACATTACAAGAACACTCCAGGATGTTCCATGTAAAGTTGATAATCAACTGAAAACTTTAATTCCAGTTGGAATTGCAATAATTATTGTTGCTGAAGTAAAGATTTGTTTTTTGATTATTATTGCTGAAAGGAATTTTCGATGTAGGACGAATCTTGTTTGCTCCGTGTCTTCTGCACACGTTAGGTAAGTTTGAACTACATCTGTGAACTTGACAGATATCATATCACAGATTCTTCTTTTCATGACATATTCTTCATTTTCTTGAATGTTTGTTGTACTGAAAATGTGCGTTACTCCAGGGATTTGAACCTGAGTACCATCTGTTCACTGACCGCAAATGCGATGCTTGCTATGCTGGACAAAATGTGCGTAACTGTAAGAATGTGAACTTGAGTGCCATCTGTTCACTGACCGCAGATAAGAAGACGTGTCAAATGCTAAACAAATTTGACTTGGTATTTGGAATTGCAACCACAATACGGATGCAGAAAGGCAGACAAAATAGTTGCAAATAAGAAGGAAATTGGCAAAAACGTCATCAACAAAACGTAGGGATTTTAGAATCTATTGGTAAATGTTAAAGGATGACATTTTGTTTATGAGTTACCTAGACCGAATAACGCTGCAAAACAAGCCTTCAGTCTAGCGACTTGGCACATCATTTACATGAGATTTTTTTACCGAGCGTTAACAATCAGGAAAGAAGATATCAAAACAGTTCTCACTACGAGCTCAAAAGCCCATTCTCATTCAAACAAATCACCGACAAAACTTACCGAATGGTTAACTGGCTGAACACACCAACTCTACTCGACTAACCGTCTCCGTAAACGCAGTTATCTGCGAAAGTCAACCCCCATGCCTGTTTTGTGCCTGCAAATTGAAAATATTTTTCTTCTGCACAGAGTCGGCAATCATTCTTATTAGCTTGCATTCGTAAACGTTATGGCAGACAGTGAAGGAAATCACAGACCAGAGCAGAACAGCGGTACGTAATTCTACGGTGGTAAATAGACGCACAATTTACAGTTTTTTACCGCAGCGGTATACCACTTTCGCGCTTCTATCGGTATCTGTACTGTTCTGGTGTGGGAGCTCCTTAATCTGCGAAAGTTCAACCGCATGCCTTGCTGCCTACAAATGGAAAATATTTTGTTCCTGCTTTTCTGCAGATATTTCATTTCATCTGCACAATCTGCCCGACGCTTACGGACGTCCTTAGATAACGCTAGACCGGCGTAAGTTCGATTTAAATTTTTGTTTTGGAACACAAACAATGCAGATCTTTGTAAGTCAGACGATTTCAAACCCCCCGCCGTAAGACTGAAAAATCTAAGGAGGCTAACAAAAATGGAAGACCTTCGAAATCTCTACATCCAGCCTTTCCGCAGCCAAATCACATAGGCTTAACAATCGATAAAAGGACATGTAAGGACAATAGAGGATTCCGAATCATTTATTGCAAATATGCAAAAATATCTCCATCACGTCAACAACGAAGTTGAGGATGCAGAGTGCAAGATATGTGAAATTCTAATGGAATACAGTATACAGACTTTGCAAGAGGGTCGCGAAGAGAAAGTGCTCTCGAATTCAAACAAAGTTTATTGAGGGCCTGTGAGTAAGACGAAATGTCTTCCTCTGCTGCTGATAGCAACTTAATAAGCTATCCACGAACTGCAACAAACCAGCTTGAACAGGAGCACAACCAATCTCAAAATAGCCGTTCGAGAAGGGGAAATGCCCACGAAATCTGTTCGCCATTGCATATAGTGTTGGTTGAAGGCCTTTGATAGACAACCAGGGGATCTGTTATGGGTGGCGCTAAGACACTTAGGTACATCTGGTCATAGACATGTTGGCGTCACCGAAGAGTTCGCAATCAAAGTCGGTATACACCAGGGAGAGTCTTAGGTCCCTTGAAAATTATTACAGCCTTTGATTATTTGGTTGAAGGAAAAGTGACGGCCTCCAAAGTACATCAGTTTTTCTTTACTGACGATGGCGAGGATAAAACGTACCTGCAACGAGCACTTGTTGTAAAGGGTGGACGTTTTGTACTGGAATGGGTATCGTATTAGTCCGACAAAACAGAATATTTATACCGCCCGTTCTCTCATCCACTCTGACCTATTCCAGACATTTATATGATCAAAAGCGAAACAAATTGTGATGACGGCAATGAAATTTGCGTGGGAAAACTCAGGCTTTTTCTGTGAACGGAAAATGCCCCTAGGCTGAAACGAAGGCTCTTCACCGCAGTTGTGCGTCCGGTGCTCACATACGGTTCACAAAGTTAAATTAATGGCAGCTGAGCTGAAGATGCTTCGAATGACAGCAGGAATAGCAGATTGATCGAATAAGAAATTCCAAGATCGGAGACAGCCCTCACGCCAAAGAATCCAATTCGAAGAAAATGGAGCGCCACCGGCTTAGTTGGTACTGTCATATTCAAAGGAGAGATCTTACGAACCCTGTCAAAAAGGCAACATTAAATCAACGTTTCCAAACAAACGCGAAAGAGACCAACGCCTAAAAACTCTTGGATCCCACAAATGCAGCAACAACAGTATTTGATTGCACTCAGTGACGAAGTGAATCAAAATAGGGAGGCCTGTCGTTATTTTCTGAGATCGAACCTGCGTACCCCAACAGTATGGATGCATTTAAGTTGAAGGGTTATTATCCCTTTAATCCTGATCATAGGCTTACCGTCATTAAGGAAGAAGTGGAAGAAGGCAAGGACAAAAGAGCATGAGAGTAGACTCAACAACTTATAAGACGTGACAATCTGACTCTGGACTGAGCTAACTTCCGATACTGGTATTTCGTTGTTTGCTTTTAAACACTTCAATCCCGAATACATATCCAAAATGACGTAAACATTTCCTACTTACAAGCTAACAAATCAAGTTACGACTAAACCTTAGGTATAATTAATATCTTAAATCAGTTTTTTTTTGTCTTAAAATCACTTTATCTTTGGCTACCTGGGACTTGTGACACAATACAACAAGTCTTGTTAAACATGTAAAATTCAATTTAATTCAAAATTGAATTTTACTTGTTGTTGCCGTGAGAGACGGGCTTAGAATATCACCGAAGCATTTAATTAGCTTCAGTAAATAGGCGATGGGTTGTGATCCCTTTAGTCCTACTCATAACTTCACCTTTGAGAAAAAAAGAATTGAAATTTACTTGTTGTATTTGTGACAGGCTCTTGGAATATCTGCTCGATCGCTTTTTGGTCATTCGTCCTATTAAATAATAACTTTATCGTACGATGGTGGCGGTGATTCATCTTTAAACTGCATCTCTTTACCATTCTCTGGCAGTAGGATGGCAATGTGGTATGGTGGTGGTGCACCAGTTGGTGTCAAATCCAAATTCTCCCCTTGCTGTTGCTGAGCTGGTTGATAATGAAGATTTTGTTGATTGTTCTGCTGATTCAATAATCCACGAGTCGAGTCGTCGATACTTAGCGATGGGGATGCAGCTAAACTACTAGGCAATCGACAAAGTGAAACAGTGCATGCGGCCACGAAGAATGTTGCCGAAAAAGCAGCAAATATAACCACTTCGAGAGTGGTTCCTTGGTGATCAGCATAGAATTTTGCGCCGGCTACCAAAACTGAAGCCAGAATCAATGTAGCCCACATGCCGAACTTTAAATGGGATGGTACAACTTGTGGTTCGGCTGAGTCTACTATTGGATTGCTGGCTGTGATGTTGCTTGTGGTGGTGGTTGTCACTGCCCCGGTGGTATTTGACTGATGGAGACGGACCGTTGACATGGGGCCCACACCCATGGCACCTTCTTCGAGATTTTGTGGGTGCGATGGACTTCTGGAAAGAAAGAAAATTAGTGTTAGGAGTCAGTTTAATCGAATGGCGAAGTAAATTATATGATATAAGTAAGAACAAATTTGGGTTTTATTCTTCTTCTTCCTTAATGGCGGCGAGGGTATGATCAGGATTAAATGGATCATAGCCATTTTACTGCATCCCTACTGTTGTGCCTGCGAGGTTCGCCGGTTCGACTTAAACGAATATTGGTAGGCCTCGCAATTTCAAATTACTTCATCATTGACGGTAGTGTTGTTGCATTTGTACGATTCAGGAGTTTTCTATGCATGCCTCTTTTTTAAGATTTCGACACGTGATCGATCTTTTACGACACCAGTGATCCACGGATTTGCATGCACACAAACCCACTATAAAATGGACCAAAGCGATGCTGGAAAGTCATAGAATAACTGCTTCGTCAGGAATGAGCTCAGTATCAGTGTCAGCTGTAAGGGGCCGCAAACGGGGAGAGGTGTACTTTATCTCTCCTGTGGTCTTTGGTCATTGGCGTGGTCACCTGCTCCACAAAATGAGCTATTAAGGCTATAGCACAATTGGGTACGCCGATGACATATTCATCATTGAAGTCACATCACGAATGCAAAACGCTCTCAAAACAGCCCAAGACTCGTTCCTCATGGAAAATCTTTCCATAAATCCTAGTAATTGTTCTTTTTACCAAAAGAAGAAATGTAGACCTAGGTCAAATCTCAATAAACGACGCCTCTCCCAGACTACATTATGGCGAACTTTTCGTAAGGATCTTCGCCTACACCCTTACAAGATCAAGATGACTCAAGAAACAAAGCCACTTGATCATATGAAGCCACGTACGTTCTCGAATTGGGCTCTGGCCATGATGGAAAAAAATGAAGAATTTCATCGCAAAATCATCTTCAGCGATTAAGCCCATTTTTGGCTAGACGGCTTCGTCAATAAGCAAAATATGCGTTACTGGACAGGTGAGAACCCTCATGTGCTTCATGAAACAGCACTTCATGCGGAATAAGTCACAGTTTGGTGCGGTTTTCGTGACGGTGGCGTCATTGGGCCGTTTTTTTCGTCAATGAAAACGACCTTCATGTTACGGTAAATGGTTTTCGCTACAGAGACACGTTGGAACGTTATTTCTTTGAGCAATTGCATGAATTGGACATTAGTGATACGTGGTTCCGCCGAGATCGTACGATTAAACGCTTTTTTTATGGGGCTCTTCCTAAGAGAGAAGAAGGGGTTAATAATAGCCCACCAAACAGCCATAACGTCATAAAGTGGTGTACGGAGGGTTCTAAAATGGAATCGGGGATAGGAGCAGGAATATACGGACCAAAAACATGCATTACGATTCCTATGTGAAAAAGTCCCAGCGTATTTTAAGCAGAGCTCCACCATCCAAATATTCACGGATAGTCAAGCAGCTATAAACGCCCTTAGCTCGCCTACCATTGAATCCAAATCAGTCATGCACTGTTTTAAGACACTCGGCTTAAGAAACAATAGCAAACTGTGGTGGATTTCCGGGCCACGAGGGGTTTGAAGGCAACAAAAAGGCCGACGAACTGATAAGGAAGGGCTCAGAAACTCCTTCCAAAGGTCCCAAACACTTCTGCTGCACTCAGTAATCACAGCTATAAACTGCTGGGAACATACGAAATGTACCACCTATTGGGAGAACATCCCAGGACTGAGACAGGCCAAACGAGCCATCTAACCCTTCAATAGTAATGCCAACAAATGTCTAAATTTGATATCAAAAACCTGTTAGGTTGTCTTACGGGTCACCACGGGTTACGATACCAGCTAAACACAATGCAAATATTCGACTCCCAGAGTGGCAGGTATGTCTTGAAGAAGACGAAACAGCTGAACACATTCTAGATGAATGCCCAGCCCTCAATGAAGCTTGGAGGAAGAGTTTCTTTAGAGAACGATTGAGTTCCGAAGATACATATAAAGAAGTTCTCTGCTGGCAGCATTATCCGCTTTATACGGAAAGTAGAAATACTTTTAGCCTAAACACTTTCTGGCCCAGACCTTATAGGTAGGTAGGTAGAGGTGGCGGTTCGGCCTGAACCCAAGTAGCACTATGTTGTGCCTTTTTGTTACCACGACTCGTTGTAGTGATAGTATAGGATGTGTTGCTATATCCAACCTGTGCAGTTGAGAAAACGAATAAGATCTTGTATCCCTTTGTCCGATATATCGCTAAGGTCGTCGAAGAATGGTTGACCGGTTTAAAGGATATGGTAGCCGAGTCAAAAGCTTTGCTGGCGGCTTGGCTATCTATGAGGGTAGCAATGTTTTGTTTGTACGTTGTGTCACGCGGCCAGACCTTGTAGGTCGCAGTGCCTTCGCCTCGGCGACCCAGAAGCTATAACAAAAAACAAATCACTGGTCTGGTCAGCCGTATTCCATTCTTTCCGCAAAGCTTTTCAGCTGTCGCACTGTTGAGATACTAATAAACATATAACTACAAATATATCTGTAAGTGTTTTATATACTCACACATAAATGGGTGGCAGTGCAATAGCCGTCAACGTTGTTGCCGGACTAACCCCTGAACGTCCTCTCTGCGTCGGATTATGATGATGTTGATGAACACGTGTCACATACGCACTTGGATCGACTGCATTCGCGGCTGTTTGTTGCGTCTGATAGTGTCGAATGCTCATATTACCAAATTGCGGATGATGATGGTAAGTTCGTGTTGTAGTTGTTGTCATTGTAGTGGCTGCCGCCTCATGATGATTGTTATTATTGAATGTTGCATTGTTTATTGTGCTACTACCGCTGCGACAGCCACGATTTGTTCGATTGGTGGAGTAGTGTACTATGGTCCCGCTACCACTACTAGTACTATAATTATTGTTGTTGCTGGCAACATTGCTGTTATTTCCGCTGTTATTAATCAAATGGTGACTATTGTTACTGTGGCTGTGATTGCTATTGTGCGTATTGTTATTATTGTTGTTACTGGCACTATGCGATCTATGGCAGTCTATAGTATTCGATTGTTGTTGCTGATGATGACCATGATTGTGCGAATGCTGTTGCTGCTGTTGTTGTGGCAATCGGTGAATTGTCGGCATTGACGAAGTTTTACCGCCCATTCGTCGGGGCGGATGGGGAAATCCTAAACTATTTCCACCTGCTCCGGATAGAGAAGCGGCGACTCGTGCCCGACCAAAGCCGTAGGTTTGGGAACGTTTATCGATCCAGAAATGCATACCTGTGGATAATGAAAAGATATGGGATAGAGTAAGCATGATTGTGGGAAGAAAGTAAGGGAAATAAGCGCAAGCTAACAGGTGAAATGGTCTTCAAAAATCAATTACATTCGTCATAGCGTGTAGACGGAACGAGATAGATTTATGACCAAAGCTAAGCCGTATCATTGCCATTGTTTGCTGATTTCTCAGTTTTATTGCCCTTATTTGCAATCGCCCAATAAAGCAGAAATTATTATAGGTACAAGAGTCTGCCGAATTCGGGCTCAGCTGGTACTTTTTAGTACTCGTCAAGTCCTTCTATCATCACAGCTTGCTTCGCTGTTGACCATAGATCCCAGACATTTGATCTTTTCGCACTTGGGAATCGCTCCTACGAGGGGCGTTCAATATATTCTCGGTATCGATATGAAGGAAAATGCGAATTCAATTTAAATTGCCTTTATTTTTCAATATAATTTCCCCTAACATCAATGCATTTGTTATATCTTGAGATAAGCTTTTTTAAACCCTCAAAAAAATAAATTTCCTCTTTCTCTGCAAAATACCCATTTATTGCCGACTTGAGTTCTTCATCATCCGAAAATCTTTTTCCACGAAGACATTTTTTCAAATCCGGAAACAGGAAATAATCACTAGGGGCAAGGTCTGGACTATAGGGTGGGTGTTGGATTTCTTCGAAACCACAATTTCGCGCAGCAGCCTTGGAAACTCGCGCCGTGTGAACAGGAGCGTTGTCAGGAAGAAGCAACACACCCACTGCGAGTTTACCCCGTCGTTTCTTTTTAATTTCCTACCGCAAATTATGCAAAGTGGAAGCGTAGGATGTGGCGTTGATGGTTTCACCTTTTTTTTGTACTCAATGAGCAAGATTCCCTTTGAGTCCCAAAAAACTGTGGCCATGAGCTTCCCGGCAGACGGAGTGACTTTGAACTTCTTCGGGTGGTCTGTTCCTTTTTTATGCCACTGCATTGACTCTTGTTTGCTTTCAGGGTCATAGTGGTGGACCCATGTTTCGTCCCCAGTAACAATTCGATCCATAACACCATCCGCGTTCTTACTACACATCTCCAAAAGCTCTCTCCAGCATGCGATTCTCATTTTTTTCTGAGGCGCTGTGAGCATTCGTGGCACCCACCTTGCACTGAACTTTGAAAGGTTAAGATGGTCATGAAGAATGGTGTGAATGGTACCAATTGAAAGCTTGGTGATCTCTGCCATCGTTTTCATCTTTATTCGGGCATCCTCAAGAACAAGTTTTTCGACTTCTTTGATGCTTTCTCCCGTACAAGCAGTAGCCGGGGCGCCGGAGCGGGGGTCGTCTTCAATGCTCTCTCTGCCTCTCTTGAACTCACTTGACCACTTTTGCACAGTTGATATTGAAGGTGCGGAACCCTGGTAAACAGCCACCATCTCTTCATGAATAGTTTTTTGACTTTTTCCTTGCTTAGTGAGAAATTTAATTACAGCGCTATGCTCAATTTTCACCATCATCGTCTCAGTTGCCATTATGATTCTGTTAAACTAGAAATAAAACGCGAATTAATAATCACATTTATATGAAATTTTACATGAATGCACTAAAATAATAGTATTACTTGATAAATAAGCCAATTTATATATACAAACACAGCTTCACCCTGATACCGACAATATATTGAACGCCCCTCGTACATCCATATAAACGTCAGGAATAGGTCGGACTGGATCAGAGAGCGGCCAGCACAAATACTCCGCTTTTTCGGAATCGCGGCTGTAGCATTGTCCATACAGGCAAATCCAAGCGTTTCGACTCGAAACTTGTCGGCGGAAATTTTAATTAGCAGACGGTCATTACAACGGATAATTCATAATGACTTAAACTTGTTTCCATACAAAGTCCAAATTCCAAACAACTTAAACCCTCTGGATTGCCTATTCGCCTGGAATTTTGCCAAAAAATGATTGAAATGACCGAAGAAGACAACAGCTTGATAAATTGTTTGTTTACGTCTGATGAGGCCCATTTTGATTTAAACCGCAATGTAATTGAACAAAATTGCCGTATATGGAGTGGAGGTATCAAAAGAAAGAAAAAGCTAATCCACTTTCAAGAAAATGAAAGAAGTTCCATGTAAAACCATAGAGATAACTTTCCGACGATGTCTGGACTATTTAAGAATTACTTTAAGTCTCATTTGTACAAAATCTTAGACCCATGAGGAAGAAGCCATGTGTTTTTTTTTGTTAAAGCGGAGTGTCAATCATTTGAAATAACTTTTTCCGAGCTTTGAAAGCCCATTTTATCGAATTTCATCTGTCATAAAAGAATCATATAAGAAATGTCAAAAATTAAGAAAGTAGACTTTTAATGGCCTCTGTGTGAAGGAATCCGCAGTTTTTCTCTAAGTAACCGTAGCTTTAAATTGTTCGGGATATCGCGACATTGGTTCATGTATCCACTTGCCACGCGTTATCTGCCGTAAAATAAATTTCATAATATCCCCACATACTGTACGCATTTCCAAACTCAACTGGAAGGAAAACATAGAAGATCGGGTGAAAAAGGCATACATAAAGGCCTGTAGAAGGACATTTGGCAATACATATGGATTCAAACCATGTGTGGTGCACTGGCTGTACACAGCGATGGTAAGACCCATTTTAACATATGGCGCAGCTGTATGGTGGAAGGCTACCGAGAAGAAATGCCATCTCCCAAGCCTTACTAAAATTTAAAGGACGGCTTGCATTGGGATAACAGGGTCACTAAGAACCACACCCACTGCAGCCATGGAGGCAATTCTTGACCTCACACCTCTGGATATATACTGCAGAAACGTAGCGGTTAAGATGGCCGTTAGACTCAGGGAGTCGGGACTATGGTCTTTCAGGCTCTATGGACACGCATCCCTCGAGGCAAGATGGAGGGCTTCGAAAGAAACAAAATTCACTGACTATCTACCACACACCTTCGCCTTCAAAAGGAGATTCGATACCAGAATCCCAGAAAGAAGCGAATGGATCAATAAAATAGTCACGGAAGAAGGCGAAATAGCTATCTATAATGACGGATCCAAAATGGATGCAGGCATCTTCTGTGAGACTCTCGGCCTGGGCATGTCCTTCAGAATCAGCGATGAATGCAGCGTCTTTCAGGCAGAGACAGTTGCGATTACTCAGGCTGCCAAGGAGGTGAAGAAGCGCAAAGTAGCCGACAAGCAGATCAGTAGTTGTCAAATCAAGGGCGGTGTTACAGTGCAGAAAACACCTAGACGAGATATCAAGCGCCAATTCACTGACCCTATTCTGGGTACCAGGGCACAAGGACATCTCGGGCAACGAAGAAGCAGACAAGCTGGCAAGATGCGGATCAGAGATGGATGCATCTCTGGCTCTGAAAACTATACAAACTCCGCTCGGTGCACTGACACGGAAGATCGACGCTGAATCCATGAGTAAAACACACCTCCGTTGCACCAGCCTCGAAACATGCAGACACTCAGGGATCTTTGGTCAGCGGTAAACAAATGGAAATCTAAGGTCATAATCGGGCTGAACCGCAAAGACATACGCACACTGACGAGGTCCTCACAGGACACTGCGTCTACACGCGGAGCGGATGGGCATAATGCACAACGATTACTGCAGGTGGAAAGACGTCGAAGAGATATAATCTATTCGTCACCCACTATATGAATGCCCTACGCTTAGAACAAACAAATTCAAGATTTTGAGGAGCTTCAGGATCTGACTGATATTGAGCTGAGGAAACTCCTGAAATTTACATATGGATCCGGGTGGTTCTAATACAGCGGACCATTGAGCTGTGTAACAGCGGCATACTTCTTGTTTCTTTGCAGGTTCTTAGAATTTTTTAAATCCCAACTATGGACCCAAACTGATGGTGTAAGTGAGCCGTGACACCAGTCACAAGGGCATCCATTTAGGTTAGGTTACTCTTCGCTTTAGTCTCACGCTCACCCCTTCGAAAGTCTGAAAACCACCCAAAAGTCCTTACCTAAGCAAGATACGCGATTTCCCTTAAGACTTCTGGACAAATAGTAAACGTACCTATATGGCCCTACGAAAGCTTGTAGAATTTAGGCCTATTTATCGGCAAAGGCCACACACATTAACTGTCTGTCAGGCACAAGACCCCACACCTACACCTACTTCGACAACATGTCCAACAAAGGTTAGGTTAGGTTAAACAGGGGTATGAAATTCGCATACAGCACTAGGCACGAGAAGGGCCCATCGCGATCCCTAGGGAACCAATTGAAACCAAGAAATTAAATCAAATCAAAAACTTTTCCTAGACAAATCCCAATTCTCCTGCAGAATTTTATTAGCTTCCTGTGGTCTGTGCCGCTCAGCTCCCCCAAATCCTCGAAGAAGTATTCTCCTAGAAAAATCCTACGATTCCGTGCTATACCCTCGCACTCACACATGTGCGTTATGTCTTCCTCGGCTTGTAGATCACCACAGAACCTGTATGTATCCACATCTACCAATCTAAGCCGCATAGCATGCTTCGTTAGGAGAAAGCGCCCCGAAATAATCCCAATTACTGTTCTAAGCTGTTCCCTGCTCAATTTCTAAGATCTTTTCTTGTCCAAATGAGGCCAAAGTGCTTTAGACACCCTATGCCCCTCTAAATTTTGCCATCTAAGGCCAGCCATTTTTAAGATCTTCTCATTGATTTTCCCTTAATAACGCCAAGGGGTGGTTTAATGTTCGCACCTCCACTATATTCCAGTTCCTCTCCCTTTCTTTCTAGCTTATCGGCTTGCTCATTTCTCTCTATACCGCTGTGTCCCGGTACCCAGCACAGTCTTACTTGATTCCGTCTGTATACCGCTTTAAGCATTGTGCGACAGTTTCTGACTGTCTCAGAATTGATGTTGACAGATTCTAGTGACTTAAGTGTCGCCTGACTGTCAATGTAGATGGCGATATCACCTCCCGACATTGATCCCATCTGCACTATCTTTGCCGCCCTTAGAACAGCCAGAACTTCCGATTGGAATACACTGCTTGTGTCCAGGAGTCGTACCTATGCACTCTCTCAGGTCTGGATCAACAGAAAAAATGCCTGAACCCGTTCCTTAGAGCCGTCAGATAGCAACCTCATTTACTACTGTCACTGCATCTCTTTGCCACGCTTCCCTTCTCGGATATGACACCTCATAGGGGGCGTCAAAGTCCACAAAGGGGCAAATTTCATCTGTCCGTATTGGATTTCCAGGTAGCACATCAGTTAATATTGTGCGGTGCCCAAAACTGCATTCCTTAAACTGCCCCAAATTTTTGAGGCGCAAAGCGCTTTTGCCAGCAAGTTGTTTTATTTTTAAGTCCAGCGGGATAAGGTGCAGGAAGGTGTCCAGAGCTGCCGTGGGAGTAGTACGGAGTGCACCAGTGATGGCTATGCTAGCCGTTCTCTGCACCGTTGCTAGTTTTCCAATTATAGTTCTTTTGTTTGTTGCCCTCCATGTCTAACATAAGACCTTCAAATCAATTCGCAAACTTGTCTGTTTCCACATCAAAGGAGTTCAAGTTCAACGTCCTTTAAAAGTGAAATTCCACCATCTTTTCCTCATCCCAAGACGACGACTTTGTCGCTCATTTTCTAAAAAAAAGATACATTCCTTTCACATTAAAGGCACTTCCTGCCAAAAAGCATGAAAAATTGAAAACCAACCCTCCGTTCACTACTTTCATAGTAAAAAAAATAAAAATAAATTCCTTTGATAGTCACTGACAAAATACCTCCGTCGTTTTTGTCTGCCTGCTGCCTCTCTCTTGTAGTCGTTTTCTATGAGAATCCTTAAACGCAGCTGCCGAAATTCATACAGCCAAAGCCAATAAATGCCTTTGACCCTTTCCCTTTCCTTTTTTGTATCTTCACGCTCCAAACAAACTAAATAAACGAGTATTTACAAAGTATTTTCAACATCATTGTGATAAGATGATTTCTCTTTACCCCCTTCCAGGTGGTGACGGAGTATGAGCAATTTTTTTGTTTCTTCCCCAACCAGCGCATAAAAAAAAACTTCCAGCTAAAAATAATGCACTTACCTTGGTTTATTGTGTATCTTTAATGGGGATACAAATACAAATGCAAGCAGGCAGCCACACAAATTATAAACGCTGGCACTTAACACTGAACAAAGAAGCAACCAACGACGGAATCACAATATCACAAAGAGTATCCCCAAAATAGGATTAAAATTCGTTTATGGATAATATTTATCTACCCTTTTTCATAAGAAAATCACAGTCAATCTATCCACAAGCTGGCCTCGCCGTTTTTCTTGACAACACTCAAACAACATACCGCTAAGGCTAACGAAACAACGAAACTAAGAACGCAAAGGATGCAAAAGAGTTGTCATCTGTTTTGTTTTTTTTTGTTCAGAGATACATATACGAAATTTTTTATCTGTCATTAAAAGGATGCGCTTTCCGTTATAAAGTGTATGTAGCTATATGCAACTGGATGCTGATGGCTGCTCTCGCTCCTTTGGCGCGCGCTCTCTGTGTACAAATCCGTTGTTTCTCTTCAGTTTTTTTTTATTGGTTTTGCGGGGTTGAGGTTGTGTCTTTGTTTGCCTATTTCTTCATAACGTCTGAAAGTGGGTGGCTTAAACAAAAACAAAATTACACAAACATGAAACTTTCAGGATTGCACGAATAAGATCTGCTTCGCTGCACTTTGCACTTCTTTGCACTAGAATTAACATCTTTGTTCATAAAGCTTTGAGTTAAAAAAGGATTTTTTAATCTTATTTTGCCTATAAATTATTAAGGGTATTTATTTTTACAGATTCACACAGATTTGAGTTCGTCCATTTTGCCTTTTAGTGTATGCATTTTAAAATCTACCGCCGATGTGATGTGGAGTAATCTTAATTAAAACAACAATGAACAAAACACTGGAATAAAGAGGATGTACATATATTGTTTTCCTAGGACATAAACTATCTATTTCTATGCTATTTCAAGAAAACAATTCACACATCAGATCAGGTCAGGTTAACTTAAAAGTGTTTTTCGAACTGTTTTAAATCTTTTTTTTATTTTTTCTCGAAAAGAGAGAGAGAAAGAGATTTTGGACTTTGGTAGCTTATTCCAAAAAGAGAAATTGTCAAGGACTATGCTGAGTGTTGCCAGGAGCTGAAAGTGGAATATCCCAGATTGTTCGTACAAAAATCCCTTTTTGCAAGACTATCCCATTTTTTTTGATACCGCTGCCCACATGACTGATACTGCGACCTGAAAGATCTATTGTATCTTAAGGGTTTCCTGTTTTAAGAGACGCACCACTTCATTATGAAGGTCAGCACATTCTTGGCAGCGGAGTTTTTTTTTTATAATTTGCGCGCGCACTAAAGGGATTTTTTTAGTACCCTTATCATGTATTGGCTACACAGCGCGGGCGTTAGGGAAATTAGGATTAGAAGAAAAGGAGAGTTGCCGATGCACGTTGGTTTTGAATGTTTGTAGGTTATAATGTAAAGGAAAAATAGAGCGTGGAAGAGTATTCCACATTCGTGTTGTACCTTGTACGGCTGAGAGGAAAGACTCTTTGTATTTCACTGTACGTCCGAATACAGACTTGATTGTGAACTGATGGGCATTCATTGCATGGCGTGTATAGGGGTGGAATGCAACTGGCTATTTCGTTAGAGCACTTATGGTGGAAATAACGATAAAATAACGAAAGACAGGAGAAATTGCGACGATGACTAAGAGAGTCAATCGATCTCGCGATGTCTCGGTCGCCAATGAGTTTTATCGCGCGTTTTTGGATCCTGTCAAGTAGCTCCAAATAAGTTATTGGTGCACCAGACCAGATATGAACGTTGTCCTCGAGTTTCGGGCGAATAAAAGCCTTATAAATTGTAGCCACATCAGAAAGGGTGAAATATTTCTTACATCGCTTAAGGAAGCCTAGACATTTCGCAGCGTTCTTGCCGACATCGAATATGTGGTCATTCCAACGAAGGTTGTCATTAACACACATACCGGAAAGTCTTTCGGTTTCAGCGATGCAAGTGCCATTCATGGATAATGGAAGTGTGTGTGGGTTTTGCTTTAATGACAGGAGACAGCATTGTGTTTTGGAAGCAATAAATTCCACTCTATTGGTTTTACCCCACTGAGTTATGCTGTTAAGATCGGAATTTAATGAGCTTACCATACGTTTCCGTTCCAGTTCCACACCCAAAGATGAGGGGCGTGACCCAAGAAACGAATATGAGAAGCTGAGGGGAACCCCAGCATTATTTTAGTGAGTTGCAGACTTGAAACCGTCCAAAAAAACTTGATTTCAACGGTCCGAAAGGTAACTTCTAATCCATTGAAGAAGAGTATCATCGATTCCAAATGCACGCATTTTCGACAAGAGAGCTTGATGCCAAACTCGTTCAAATGCCTTTGAAATATCAAGCGCAACAATCTTACTTTCACCACCTTGGTGAAGAGATTGGTTCCACTTTTCGGTTAGATATGTCATCAAATCGCCAGTGGACCTGTTGGCCCGAAAATCGTACTGCCGGTCATTGAGAAGTTTTCGGGATTCAAGATAGTTCATTAGCTGATGGTTGATCAGCGTTTTCATGACCTTAGAAAGAAGGGACGTAAGTGCAATTGGTCGGTAGGAGGAGGGAGCACAAGACTCGCCTTTTTTGGTACAGGCTAACCAACGACCATACCACGTCGAGTTAATCGGTTCTCGTTAGATCACCGTAATTAAACGACGTTGGACGTGGTTAGTACGTAGATGGGGAACCGTTTGAGAACAACCGCGTGTCGTTGGCCAGTCCCATCTACAGAGTTGAGGTAGATAATACATACGTGGTATCACAATGGACCTAAATTGGTCTAAGTGTGTCGGCTTCTGCCGACAGCCACATAAACCTAACCTAACCTGACCTTGGTACAGGCTGCACAAATGCTGTGTTCCATCTTCTCGGGAAGTGCCCTGAAGAATAGGACAGATAGAAAAGCTTACGCAGTGGTTTTGCCAGAGTAGAAGAACACCTCTTCAGAACGATGGGGGAAATACCATCTGGACCATCGGATTTGTGTATATCAAGGTCTCCAAGTACTCTAGCCAAAAAAGGGCACAAAATAAAACCATAGTGCCAGTGCCGGTGTCAGTGAAAGAAAAGCACAAAAAAGGCCACATCGCTGGGTATCCCTCCGTCCTCCATTCCACTCCATTACTGTTGTATCTGCTTGGCTATTGTAGGTGTCGTACGATTTTCTTCTGTACACTTGTAATGGCTGAGTAAAGGCAACATCAGACGGATAGTGGCCCGTGAGTTGTTGATGTTGTTGGTGGACCAAACAAAATTACCGTACGGGCATAACACCTGTTCAATTCACGGTTTTTGCTTAGGTAGCGTCGGAGTTTGTGTTTTCGTTTATGTTTGTATTTTATAATCTGTAGGAATTTTGATTTTTTTTTTGTTATACGCCCACGCTTTCCACAACAAACCAGCTGTTTTGGCACTTAATGAAACTCAGGTTAGCGTTGGCTCTGATCTAACAGAGTTTAGTCTACCTGGGTACAACTTAGTGCCATTATTCTTTCCCCATCGCGGTCTCGCCGTTTACGTAGTGACTTAGCCTACCAACTTCAGCCTCAATATGGCCAATGTTCCAATCCGGGATTTAATTTCATTTGGCTCAAATTTCATATCCGTAGGCAAGTAATCCACTACTGTTTTATTTACAGAAGCCCCAATTTGGACAGACATTCAACTTATAATGAGTTGGATCACAAGAATTGTGACCCTTCATCCTCGTACTGAAATTGTCATTACGGGTGATTTCAATATACACAATTCGCATTAGCTTCGACATTCTGGACAGACAACACCCAAAGGAAGGTATGTTGAGATTTTTGCTGAAGTTAACAATCTCACTCAGCTAGTAAATGAGCCTACACGAATACCGGACATAAGCAGTCAATCCGCAAACACACTGGACTTGTTTCTCACCTCTCACCCTGAAAAATACGATATAAACGTATACGTAAGATCTGCTGGTGAACGGCTTTCGTCGCATCAGCCAATGTATCGCCGGGGATTCACAAAGAATGTGTTCGGAAGATTCACCAAACAAAATCTAAATTCTGTCTCCGAGCTCAAGTTTATTTTGTTAAGATGATGTCTTAAGCCACAACGACCTGTCAGGAAGCTCAAAGCTTCCAAATACTTACCTTATTTAGAATAAGAATTTCCTTATAGGAATAAGACCTGATTAATCGTTTGGATTGTCTTAGTCCCGGGACAATTTCCTAATGGCCTAGATGACGATGGTGCTCCCAATTATTAATCAGTCCTAAAGCGGTATAGTCCCCTTGACTCTGCAATAAGGTTCTGGTCCTACGAACGCGGATTCTGAGGGAGCCCTAGGTAGCTCGTCCGCATATTCGTTGCCGGCAATTCCTCGGTGGCCAGGTTTCCAACCAACTTTAACATTGTTGTGTCTGGATAAAGATTGCAGTGCATATTAGCAGAACTTGACTGTCATAAATTCCATTGAATTGGACGACAGTGCTTGAAGAGCAGCTTGACTGTCCGAGAATATGTGTATTCTGGTGCCCTTCATAACCTTCTCAAGGTTTATTCTGTCGCAGATCTCAATGACATGGATCTCTGCCTGGAACACAGTGGGATACATTCCCATAGGCACCGAGACTTTGGTGTTGGGTCCAAAGACGCCAGCTCCGACTCCGGATTGCATTTTTGATCCTTCGGTGATCCAGACCAGACTTTTAGGTTTCAGTACCGGAATACAATTTGCCTTGCGCGGTCCAATATTTCAACCTCAAATAGTCTTCCATAACAATACCATACTGTCCGGGATGAAGCAAAACATGTCTATTGGAAAATCGGTTCTTCATAGGAAGTCGATTGTTTTTGCCTTGTTCAACTATGCAACATATATCTGGATATGACATGTTGTCACACGATCTTTTGATGGTCGCTTTACGTTGGCGCTCTACATGCCTAAGATCGCATAGTATGCGCACCGCCACGTTACTTACAGTGGTCCAGTTTTCAGCATTCTGAAGCATGTGATTTACGACATTATCGGGAGTGGGCCACTACCCAAATTGGTCCCGTAGGGTGATCCTCTCGGTTTCGTATCGTGGGCAATGAAGAATACATGTTCCGCGTTTTCCGCAACTGTTTTACAATGTGGACACTTTGGAATGGTTTCATGTCCGCGTTTGAAGAGATATTCTCTGTAACAGCCATGACCCGTCAAGAACTGAGTCAGATCGTAGTTTGTTTCGCCATGACTTCGTTTAATCCATGCATCGATCACTGATATGAGACGAAATGTCCATTTTCCCTTTGAGTATTCGTTCGATAGGTAGCATTGAAGATACGACTAGTATAGCATCGTCCGAAACAGTTTGAAATGCACAGGAGACTCTTAATGCGCTAAGGCGGTGGACGGATTTAATTCCCGGCACATAAGACTTAACTTTCGCGGCATTTGACCATATTTCTACTGCGTACATGAGTATTGAGCCGGCAGGTCCTGCAAGAAGTATTCTTTTATTCTTCTTTGGTCCTCCGATGTTACTCATCAACCTTGAAAGTGCAGTAACAGTTTTTGAAGACATTTTGCATGCGTGCTCTAGGTGATTTTTGAAGCTTAGACGAGCATCAATTATCACTCCAAGGTATTTAATGATGCTCTAGATGCTCTTCTACTCTAAACGTTATCGTTTCCCGAACTTTCCTACTCGTAATAAGCACTGCTTCTGTCTTATGTTCTGCGAGTTGAAAGCCCGCGCTAGGTAACCATCTACGTACAGTTGCAACCTTCTCGTTGCAGTGCAGTTCGACTTCTTCTATAGTTTTCGCCATAACAACGACGGCGATGTCGTCTGCAAAGCCGATAATTGACGATTCTCTTGGAATCTCTAGGCGAAGAATTTCATTATTCATAACGTTCCACAGCAAGGGAGCTAGGACCGAGCCTTGTGGTACACCGCCAGTTACTTCGTACTCTTTTACTCCCTCATCAGAGTTGTAGAGGAGGACTATATTCGCAAAGCAGTTCTTTATAATTTTAAGGAAATAGTCCAGTATTTCAATCCGGTTAAGACAGCTCGTAATATGTTCCAATTCGCCGAATTAAACTCGTTTTTTACGTCCAGGGTTATAACGGCGCAGTACTTGTTGGTGCCTCCTTTCCAGCGCCTTCCTTCTCTCGTTATCGGTGGAGTATCTTGGATAATGTGACGGCCGTGGGGTTTCACAGTCCAACACCCATATTTAATGAGTCTGAGCGCTGTACACGCTGCGATGTCTGTAATGTGTAGGTCTAGGGGTAAGAAATGCAGTAAGACTATAAGACGGTCTGACGGTGGTGACCGGTGTTGTCCAGAGCGCCCTATACATGCCGTTCTTTGTAAGTTTTTTAGTTTGATTTTTCGTTCGTCGGGGGCAGTGGCTTAGTGGTTAGTGTGTTGGGCTACTAATCGAAAGGTTCCCGGTTCAAATCCCGCCGTTGCCAAATAACATCTAGAGTTTTTCCTATGCCCCAACTCTTGCGAACGTCCGACAAACATCCAAGAGTATCAATTGTCATGAAAAGCTTCTCGAATTTTCCGTTCGGATTCGGCTTAAAATTGTAGGTGGCAATGGTGCGATGGTAGTGTATTCACTAAGTGATTGGCAGGTCGTGCGTTCGAATCCCGACCAGGGCCATGATTTTTATAAAATTGAATACACCCAACAAAAACTGATCTCCCTAAAGCAATTTAGGCGCCACCTGTTGAGAAAAAAAAATCCCATCGCATCAAACTTCTTTCCTATCCTTCTATTCTTTCAGTAAGTACTCGTAGCACCCAAAAATAGGCAAGGAATTGCTGGGAGCTACTTGCGCAACAAACTAAATGCCTGCGCTGTGGTTTTACCATTATAAGGGTACTGTGCCACTACAGAAAAAAAAGAAATCCCTTTAGCACACGCAAATTATAAAAAAAAAAAAAAAAAAAAAAAAAACCGGGCTATTCGAAACTCCCTCAACTCTCGTTCATTGCTAAGAAGGATCTTTTGCATTTACTGCATTGGCAATTATCTTATGACCCCTTCAAAGTCCCAATTTAACAACAGTTATCAAGAAAAAACAAAATTGTTTAAATGTCCAGTTCAAAGCAGTTCTTATTTTTATTTTTTTTTGTACCCAACTTACACTAGTTTCCATCCTCTCGAATCACCTGTTCGTGGAATATGGATACTCTACAATCTACATACTGTACATCTACTCTTAAATCGCGATTTTCTCTAAGCTATCCACTGCGCAGTTATGACGTTTTCAATAAGAGTTAGAAGTCATACGTTTCAAGCTGTTTATATACAAAGCTCTTGTTGTGTGAACGTCAAGTGGCCAAAACACCCATACACCTACTACACCCACTTATATCTTATACGATGCCTTTGTTTAATAATGGAAAATGCTTAAAGGACGTTTATTTGATTCCTTTCCACTATGCTTGACATAACTAGAGATGAAAAAAGTATGCATTTAATTTTTGCAGAGCTTGAAAGGATGTCGCGCTGACAGTGATACATAGAATAAGCTTTCAACTTGAGCTTTTGATAAAGCTTTATTTGTAGAATGTACTGAGGTTGTTGTATAGGAATGGGCTTTGAAAGCGTTTAAATTTTAACTCATAACCACTGAGCCACCGCGTCATAGACTAAGTTCGGTTCACCATTGAACTTGTTGACGTGCTGGCACATTGGGTAATCGTCAGTCTTTACCTCATTGATTTCCCATCTTAACAGCATAACTCAGTGGGGAACAACCAATAGAGTGGGATTTAATGCTTCTAAAACGCAATGCTGTCTTCTGCCATTAAAGCAAAATCAACCAACACTGCCATTATCCATAAATGGCACTTGCATCGCCGAAACCGAAAGACTTTCCATTCTCTGTATGTGTATCGGGGTGTAACACCCCCATTATAGTTAGCGAATCGAAGTTCGACTCGAATTAAATCAATATGTAAAAGAAGGCAAAACTTTTAACAATTGCAAATCAACTGAAATGTATCTCATACAACTCAACTTTGAAACAACTGAATACATTTTTCATATTATATGACACAACCTCTTCCAGTTGTTATTGTTAAACGTATTGCCTACTTTTAGATGTAAGTTCAATTCGAGTCTAACGTTCGATTCGGTAACCGTAATAGGGGGGTAATGACAACTTTCGTTGGAATGACCATATATTATATTATATTATATATATTATAGGCTTCCTAAAGCGATGTAAGAAATATTTCACCGCCTTTGATCTGGCTCCAATTTATAAGGCGTTCATCCGCCCGAAACTCGAGGACAACATTCATATCTGGTCCGGTGCACCAATAACTTATTTGGAGCTACTTGACAGGATCCAAAAACGCGCGATAATACTCATTGTCGACAGCGCCATCGCGAGATCGATCGTCGTAATGTCTCCTGCCTTTCGTTATTTTATCGTTATTTCCACTACAAGTGCTCAAACGAAATAGCCAGTTGCATTCCACCCCTAGAACATTTCAACCGCAATACCCGCCATCCAAGGAAAGCTCATCAGTTCATCCTCTAGCCTGTATTCGGACGTACAGTGAAGTTCAAAGAATCTTTCCTCAGCCATACAACACGAATGTGGAATACTCTTCCACGCGCTATTTTTCCTTCACATTATAACCTACAAACATTTAAAAGCAACGTGCATCGGCATCTCTCCTTTTCTTCTAATCCTGATTTGCTTAACGCCCGCGCTGTGTTGCCATTACATGATAAGGCTGCTAAAAAATTCCTTTAGTGCGCGTACATTAGAAAAAGAAGCAGTACCGTCATATTCCGAAGTGCTTCCAATTTGTAAAAGGTATTTCACTTAACTTTCATCGAGGAAAAGCAACATGACAACTTCAAACTTTCGGTGTGAACACACCCTTAAACAGATTACCGAACTATCAATGTCAAACTATTCAGTAAAATCAACATTTTCATCATGGTGAAGTACATGAAGGAACAACGTTTACAAATAATTAAAATTTACTACCCAATTTCCGAGTCGGTGGTCGCAAATTTAAGAGCGTTAACGCCAAGGCCGTAATTCTCGTCCAAGTAGATAAGCAATTCATAGTCTAGTTAAAAATTTGAGTCAGATAATTCGCTGCTTGATGTTGCCGTGCCAGTGAGACAACGTTTTGCCCGAAGTGTGGAAAATATTCCGTCTCAAACCAGCCAAACCAGTCAATTTCACGGCGTTCTCAAGAATTGGGCCTCTCCCAGACCACATAATCGCGAATTTCGCGCAAAGATCTTGGCTTGCACCCTTACAAGATCAAGCTGGCCCAGGAACTAATGCCACTTGATCATATGAAGCGACGTACATTCTCTAATTGGGCTTTGTGCATGATGGAAGAAAATGAAGAATTTCATCGCAAATTCATCTTCAGGGATGAAGCGCATTTTTGGTCAAACGGCTTCGTCAATAAGCAAAATATGCGTTACAGGACATGTGAGAAGCCTCGTGCGCTTCATGAAACAGCACTTCATCCACAAAAAGTCACTGTTTGGTGCGGTTTTCATGCCGGTGGCGTCATTGGGCTGTTTTTTTCCTCGATGAAAGTTAACGTCACGTTACGGTAAATGGTATTCGCTACAGAGACATGTTGGAATGTTATGTCTTTTAGCAATTACATGAATTGGATATCAGTGATATGTGGTTCCAACAAGACGGTGCCACAGCGACACAGTGGGTGCATCAATCGAGTTATTGAAGTCTCAGTTCGGTGAATGTGTCATCTCGAGAAACGGACCCGCCTATTGGCCGCCGAGAGCGTGTGACTTAACGCCTCCTGACTTTTTTATGGGGCTATATTAAATCATGGGTTTATGCAAACAAACCGGCGAGGTTAGAGGAGCTCTCGGCGAGGTTAGAGGAGCTCTCGGCGAGGTTAGAGGAGCTCTTGGCGAGGTTAGAGGAGCTCTGGGCTCTGAAGAAGAAAAAGCAGCCGTATCGGTCGAAATGTGTGGCCGAGTCATTGAAAATTGGATTCAACATATCGACCCCTGCATACGTTCCCGTGGTGGACATATGAACGAAGTCGAATTTCATTCATCAATGTTTCGATAGTTATTCAAGCCAATACATTTTTTTTGAGATATCTCTAGTAGTTTGCATTTTATTTAAAAAAGAAGTTGTCAAGTCCTTAATGGAAGACCCTCTATATCCAATTTGCGAAATTGAAAGCATTCTTTACATCCGAAGTTATAACGGAGAAGTATCACTTTCCTCCTTTCCATCTTGTGCTTTCCAAAGCCTTATGTGCAGTGTGGACTACGACATTAATGGCTGTCGAGCAGGCTTTCCTTAAGCCGTATTGGTGTTCAGCTTACCCCCTGCATTGTCAAAGCCGCCCCGAGCCTATTGCCGATGATTCCCTCTAATATTCTTCCTACTTTGTCCAGCATGCAAAGCGGTCGGTAAGACGAGGGATCTCGTATGGGGTACTTTGTACCTCCTTTGGGTAGCAGAACCAGCCTCTGCGTTTTCCATTATTCTGGAAATATTCCTTCTCTCAAACCGATGGACCAGTAGGTAAGTGGAAGTGTTATGATCCGTTTAATTCTGATCATAGCTTCTCGGTAAGGAAGAAGAAAATATTATATGTCAAAATAAATGCACACCAGATTGTGTTGTTTTGGGCTATAAATCGGTCTTAATATAAAATATATCTACGGCGAATCTTAAAGAATCTAACAAGTACGATTATGTTCACATGTTCCATGACATTTTTCCCAAAGTGTGTGCTCGTGGTAAATCTGAATAACTCTGATCGTTGACCTTGGGTCATCCATTATTTGCGTTATGTTGCTCAGCCAATTTTTTTTATCTTTTATTCCTGTTCTTTGCACGGCGCCGGTTCAGATGTATTTCGTGTCAATGTTAAATGTTTTCTCGTAGTCAGTAAACACAATGTACTTCATCACATTCTTCTGTCTTCTAGAATAGATACTGTTTGACTGTACAAACAAAAACAATAATATCCAGGCAGAAATCGATTTGTTTATTTTTATTTATGGGCTTGAGGTGCTTTTAAAACCATTTTTTTTGTATAACAGAACCTATGTCCTATAAAGTGATATATGATTTTTTTTCTCTGATGGGACATGATAGGGTGTAACCATTAATATGCAAATTTCAAAATCAACAACCTCTTAAATTCAAAAATATTGATGACGCTTATGGTTAACGTCCGATTTCGCGCCTTGATGCTGTTCCATATTTTATCAGCCACATCGATTTTGTTTATAGGTTTAAGATATGCAGAGTTGATTCCGGTTATTAAATTCACTCCCATATATTTTAAACTACTAATTAACGCCACTTTGTGGGTTGTGGAACTGTCATGGAGAAAATGTATTACATTCTGATATTGATGATGAGTTGTAAGAACTATCTCGGTTAGGTTAGGTTAGGTTAAAGTTTCAGTCCGCAGAAGCCGACACACTTAGACCAATAAAAAGGTTCATTCCTTTCCATAGAGAGCAGGCCATTTTTTTTTTATAATATACACGCACTAAAGGGATTTGCTGGGACCCGTATAATGTAATAGCTACACAGCGCGGGCGTTAAGGGAATTAGATTGAGAAGAAAAGGAGAGAGGACGATGCACGTTGGTTTTGAATGTTTGTAAGTTATAATGTGAAGGAAAAACAAAGCGTGGAAGAGTATTCCACATTCGTGTTGTAAGGCTGAGGAAAGATTCTTTGACCTTCACTGTACTGCTGAACGCAGGTTTGAGGGTGAACTGATGAGCATTGCTTGCATGGCGGGTATTGCGGTTAAAATGTTAAACGGGAGGAATACAACTGGCTAATTCGTTTGAGCACTTTTGGTGGAAATAACGATAAAATAACGAAAGGCAGGATCGATCTCGCAATATCTCGGTCGCCAATGAGTTTTGTCGCGCGTTTTTGGATCCTGTGAAGTAGCTCCAAATAAGTTTCTTGTGCACCGGACCAGATATGAGCGTTGTTCTCGAGTTTCGGGCGAATAAACGCCTTATAAATTGTAGCCAGATCAGAAGGGGAGAAATATTTCTTATATCGCTTAAGGAGGCCTAGACATTTCGCGGCGTTCTTGGCGACATAGAATATATGGTCATTCCAACGAAGGTTGTCATTAACACACATACCGGAAAGTCTTTCGGTTTCAGCGATGCAAGTGCCATTCATGGATAATGGAAGTGTGTGTGGGTTTTGCTTTAATGACAGGAGACAGCATTGTGTTTTGGAAGCAATAAATTCCACTGTATTGGTTTTACCCCACTGAGTTATGATGTTAAGATCGGAATTTAATGAGCTTACCATACGTTGCCGTTCCAGTTCCACACCCAAAGATGAGGGGCGTGACCCAAGAAACGAATGGAGTGGATTAGAAGTAACAGACAGGAGATCATATATAAAAATGAGAAAGAGAGTCGCAGGGAACCCCAGCATTTAATTGGTGAGTTGCAGACTCGAAACCGTCCAATACAACTTGAATTGAACGGTCCGAAAGGTAATTTCTAATCCATTGAAGAAGAGTATCATCGATTCCAAATGCATGCATTTTCGAAAAGAGCGCTTGATGTCAAACTCTGTCAAATACATTTGAAATATCAAGCGCAACAATCTTACTTTCACCACCTTGGTGAAGAGATTGGTTCCACTTTTCGGTTAGATATGTCATCAAATCACCAGTGGACCTGTTGCTGCGAAAACCATACTGCCGGTCATTAAGAATTTTTCGCGACTTAAGTTATTTCATTAGCTGACGGTTTATCAGCGTTTCCATGACCTTAGAAAGTAGGGACGTAGGTGCAATTGGTCGTTAGGAGAAGAGAGAGGAATCTGGAGAATAGTCTCCTCATCCTCCTCGTCCAAGCAGCTTCTGCAGAAGTCATTTGTATTGACGCCAATCCTTGTTGTATGCTTGCCTATGAGACAGTGTCCGGTATTTACACCAATTGTAGCACCAATATGCAGTCTGTTCAGAGAATCAAACACTTCGAGCGTTTCAGATCCAGCTTTGGCCAAATCTGTTTTGTCGCTAGACAAGTGTTGCCACTTGTCCGCCTAAGGTTAGTCTCCCTCATAAACATGAGTTTAAACATGAGTTTGCATGTAGCAATTGGAATGCCTAAGTGACCTTTACCAGTCCTGGCACCCAGCATAGATGAATGTTGAATTGCTCCGCCAACTCCACGATAGATGATCGACAGCCTAAGACTACGATTTAGTTTGTGGACACAGAATCCAAAGATTTCAGCGCAGCTTGGCTATCTGAGAAGATTCGAATGTCCATAGCGGATAACACGTTCCTCTTCAGCCACTACTACTACTACTACAACTATTCTTCAGCCACGATAGGACTTCTTTAATCGCCATGATTTACGCCTGGAACACGCTGCGGTGATTAGGAAAAGGAGAGGCTGAGGTTTAGCCTGTCAGAGAACACACCTCTACCCATCTAACTATCCAATTGTACGACAATTCTGCGGACTATAAACGCGCAAAAAGATCCAGCGAAGACTGCCATCTTTGAAATTTATACGTCACTCATGGCGAAAAAACTGGACCCAGCTGTATTTACGGTAACATTTGAATACCCTAAAATTACTTTAAAACATTTGCGTCGGTTTTGCTATTCACTAAAGTAAAGAAGTGTTTTCCATTCCTGACTGCCTCTAGAGTGGTAGTGGCACTCACAATGGTACCACGTAATTGTTATACCCTATTCTAAGGGTATATTAATTTTGACGCATAGTTTGTAACATACCTTAATATTGCCCGTAGACCCCTAAAAGTTACTATATTTATGATCAGCATCGATAGTAATGTCAATCTAGCCATGTCCGTCCGTCCGTCTGTAGCCAAAAATTAGGCCTTTAAACTGGACCTAGAGAGCTGAAATTTTAACCATATACTCTCTAGGGTCCCAAAATAATCAAGTTTACGAATTTTTGAAATCCGCGCACAGACACGCCCACAAACTCAAAAAACAAAATTTTGGAAAAAATCGAATTTTGAGCTAGAAAGCTGAAATTTTGTATATATGATCTATGACTCCTAAATCTGCTCGGGATAAAAAATTTTCAAATCCGCCCACTGACACACCCACAAATAAATAAAACAATTTTTTTATACCCTATTCTAAGGGTATATTAATTTTTGAAAATCAAAAGTTTGAGCTAGGGAGCTGAAATTTATAATATATACTCTCTATGGGCCCTTTATGCTCATGTGTAAATATTTTTAAAATCCGCCCACTGACACGCCCACAATTTTTTTTTTTTTGAAAATTCAAAGTTTGAGCTAGGGAACTGAAATTTATAATATATACTCTCTAGGGGCCCTCTATTCTCATGTGTTATTTTTTTTTTGAATCCGCCTACTGGCACGCCCACAATTAAATAAAACAATTTTATTGAAACACCTAAGTTTGAGCTAGGGAGCGTTTTTTTTTATAAAATCCCTTAAATGTTATATAACAAAATATGTAAAGCGTTCTTAACAATTCAACCATACTTAGACTTTTGTCACGCCCACTTATGAGGGATAGGAATAAGAATAGGGTATCCAACAGTTCGCCCAAGCGGACTGTAGCCCGTCCCTATGTTTTTAAAGTCAAGCCGAGACTCATGACGAATATGATAGCCTTCATCGTCAGGAGTTTATAACTGGCGTGCGCTAAAGGGATTTCTGTTTCCTGTAATTGATACAGTACCATTAATGTAATCACAGCAATGTTTGTTGTTGCAAGAAGCACCCAGAAAATGATTCATTGCCTGTTTTTAGGTGCTACTTTCCGCACGAAAGAATAGAAGGTAGGAAAGAAGTTTGGTGCGATGGGGTTTTTTTCCACAGATGGCGCCTAAATCGCTTTAGGGAGACCTTTTTTGTTGTGTGTATTCAATTTAAACATCATGGCCCGGGTTGGGATTCGAACGCACGATCCTGCCAATCACATCGCACCATTTCCACCCTACATGGCTGATTCAGACACTTGAAAACTCGCGGTGTATTGTGCAGCATGCAACTTCCAGTTGACCACACTAAGCACTCTGGCATCCGCGATGGCTTTGTCTTTCAAACGGAGGTTCGGTTTTTCTTGTCGTCTTGAACCTGGGGGCTGGGAGTCGACGATTCTCTTCGCTGGAGCATTATTGCCCATTTGCTCGATTTGGCTGAGCCCATGTAGTCGACGTGTTTCAGCTTTTCGGACTAGATCCATTTCTTGGTACAGCGCATAAAGTTTGCGGTTGTATGTTCTGCTCCATTTGCCCGCCAAATATCCGAGCGAGTATTTTTCGTCCAGCACTCGGCGCCATGAAGCAGAACTGGCAATATCAGTGTTTTGTAAAGCTTACATTGATGCATATCTGTGACACTATTTTGAAGAGTGGCTATGGATGTCCTTCGATTTCAGTTTTCAAAAATCAGTTAGACTCCCAAGTGTGAATGGACTTGAGCACGAGCAGTATGGGCAGACACGAGTACGAGCGGATTCGAATATAAACAAATTCAACTTGATTAGAAGTTGAAACTAAATTACTTGAGTCACTCGAACAAAAGTCAACTCGAGTCCCATCATTAGTCTCGTATTTAATCCCAGGGGAGAGTACGATAACTAGGGCTCCAAAAATTGATAACGGTTTTTTATAGAAGGATCAAAAACAAAATTGAAAAAAATATATTACAAAACAACGGCAACACTTACAATAAAGTACTATAGTATACTATTTAAGTACCTATATAAAAAGTAGTTTTAGTAATTTTCAATTTTTTTAAAAAATAGAATACATGAGACCATTAGGTTTTTTGTGTTCGATTCAGAATTGATAGTAACATTGACCCCAAAAACCAAATTTAGCACTTCATTCCACAATTTTGAAAACAATTGGTCAAAACTTTTTTTTTATATTTTTATCAACATTTTGAGTTTGCATGCGAATTTTTCAAAAACTATTTTTCAAAACAATTTAATTTAAATTTAGGATTGTAGAACAGATTTCTGGCAAAACCGGTACCTATAGTAATTTATTGTAAGTGTTGCCGTTGTTTTTTAATATTTTTTTTTTTCAATTTAAGACCTTTTTTCTAAAATTGCCCCTACTTCCTAATCGGGGCGTGATAGACCCTCCCCGCTCCCATAGTAAGAAATGCTTGTTTTTGACCCTTCTACAAAAAACCGTTATCAATTCCTTGCGCCCTAGTAAACGTACTCGTGCCCAATCCCAAGTTTGACTATACGAAACATATGGGCTGTAAGCGCGGCTGTGAGCTATCAAACTCTTAACGTAAAAGAAAAGCTTATACTTCTATAACCAAACGGTTAAGCTATCATTTCCTTCACATACCGTTCTGCCTTATTAAAGCAAACTATTTAATTGCAATTAATGCTCAAGATACATTTTCAGCTTAAAGTTTGCTAAGTGGTCCATATAAGTTGCCAGTTAATTTTATCAGGATGACTTTGAAAATCGGAATCGGGTAATAATCAACTTAGAAAGACAAAAACAAACTTCCATGAGATAAATTTTACATTCACTTTAGATTTGACTCCAGATGAATGTGTCAAAACTTTTCTCCACACACACTTTTCTATGTGTCATAACTTGACAAACTACTGCCACAAACTATGGCACCACCTTTCGAGCAATACCATTTAATCTTGCCACACAATAGTTTAAATGTATACGTAGAATTGTCAGGCCTCAGGAGTTGAGGTTTCTTTGAAAAGTTTTCCCTTCCATCAAAGTCTTGGAAGAATTCTCATCATCATGGTTGTCAAGTGATAATCATTTTTTGTTCCTTTTTCATGTCGACTTCCAGTTGAAGTCGTTAGGTTCATTAAATTATTTTACTCCAAGATTGCTCTGAACAGTTCATTACTGTAATTTTGTTATGAGTTGTTTGTAGATTGGATTTGAGTCATCGGAAAGGGAAACTTCAATTAGTATTGTTTCCATTACACATAATGCGGAGTTTTACCTAAATTGCTTCTTTGATGTTATGAAAAGGGTATATGGTTATTTAAATTTTATAAATTCAAGACACAATATCTTAACAACGTTTGTCTTTCTATGCCAATAGGTTGTGTTTGTAGTATACTTAAAATAATTTAGTGAAGTCTGAGCAAATTTAATTCATAAACACTCAACGACGGAGAAAAAGAAAATGTAGTAAACATAGCATCTTTAAGAAAGGATAATATGCAAATTCCATTGTCCCTTACACGGGATTATATTACGAGGTAAGCTAAAATTCATCCTCTGTCTGTCTGCCCGGTTCTTACCTTATTCACTCTCAACAAGGATAGTACACAACACGCCTGGATGCAGTTTATTGTTTAATTTATTGCAGATAGAGTATCCTCGCAAAATTGCTTACAATAACTTTGTTGTTATCCTTGGCGGATCGTTTTTCCTCTTTTTTTGGAAAGACTTAAAGGTATTGTTGCTTTCTCAAGACTTTGCTTGTATGAAAATTAGAACCTTAAAAAAATATGAATAATAATTATATTCAAGGAAAAAAAATACTCATACGCCCGAGTAGATGCAGATTGAAATTCCCCATTCTCCCTACCCCGATGACAAAGTGAATATATACGAGTAACGAAGATATTCTATTGCTTTGATTTTCTTTTGATAAATCACTGCGAAAATTTGCATTTTATATGTTTTAAGGGAGTGGCGTGAGTTCTGAAGTCTGGAACGGAGTGCAAAATTGGCAGTTATCATAGTAATTTCAATGTATCTCTTACTCTAGTTGGGTTTTCAGTTGCATCGGCGAACATCTAAATGGAGTGTTTGTAATAGATTCTTTTATTCATTTTCATTTGTTCTATTTCGTCGTAGTTTATTATGCATGGTGACAGTTTTTCGCTTTCGGGCGGATGATACGTGTCGGGGTCCAGGGAGCGCAACAAATTTTTCTCGTCTGTTGGATTTTGATTGCATACTTGGCTTACAAATGCTTTTCGATGTACAATCTGGTGGAGTCTATTATGAGTATTATTGCAGGGGAATTGGATAATATCTAGACGTACGAGTTTATTTGGAGAATAACTGACCGCAATTTTAGAAATGCATTGAAGAGCAAGGATGTATTCATCCACGCATTCAGCCATCTTTCTTACATTTTTCTTCCATGATGGCGCGACTATGATCGCGATTAAGGGGATCATAACCCTTTTAGTTCACTGCATCCCTGCTGGTCCGCCTGTGGGGTTCGCCGGTTTGGCTCCTAGAAACATCGGCAGGCTTTCAGGTTTCGAATCTCTTTATCACTGAGGCCAATCAAGTGCAGGTGTTTTTGCATTGATGTGATCCAGGAGTTAGCAGACCTGCCTTTTTGTACGATGTCGACACGTGCAAGCTCCCATTAAGGATTATTGTTTGATCGAACTTTTACGACATCCGTGATCTCCAGCCGTGTGAACGGCAATTCGCAACCATCCATCTACAAGGCTATAATTCTGAAGTCTTTTTTCGTGCAGAAAGTGTGAAGAGGTCGGTCTTTGTCTGCAGTTTTAACAAAGTTTGGTAATTTGGGGAATATTCGTATTCGTATAGCGAGAGCGTTCTTGAGTTCTAAGTTTTAACACAGATGTGCGAGGCTGTGAATAAACATCAGTCGACCCAGTGTCCTCGAGCAGAATACAACAAGTCTTGTTGAAGTTCCTAGATCCGAGGAAGCCTTTATGTCAATGTTCCTGTTTCGAAGAAAATGAAGCACGACTGGCTAAGTTGGTACTGTCTTGTTGACAGAAGAGATCCTATGTACCCTGTGTTGTGATCCGCACAACTATACCCAGAACACCCCAATATTACGTTGTGCTACTAGGAAATCAATTAATAATTACTGAATGGTTGACACATGATACCAGCACAAGGCAAATGACACCCAAGCTGTCATTTGGACATTTTTAAGTGGAACGGATGAAGGAAAAACAATTAAGTGACTCCCTTAAATAGCGCGTAAGCAATTACAGGCAAATTAACAGGAAAGGAATGATGTATGGAAGGTGAAGACAGGAAAAAGGTTATGCCAAAATAAGAGTATAAAAGAGGATGATTGCGAGTAGGAAAATAAAATACTATTGCACACTTAGTTTTTCCAAGAAAACTCTCAAACAAATTTGAAAAACTAAAAGACTTTTCCAATATTTTTTTAAATAATTTTAAGTTATTATTTATTAGGTATACGATGACGAATGATGATCATTCTTTAAGATTTTATCACTACAAATAGTATTACATAACATGTAGGTTGGAATCATTTTTATAAAATTAAATTTAATCTTCTGGTCTTCTGCGCTGCAAATACTCGTATATCTAAAACTTCCTCAGTGCCAATCTCAATTTGTTAATGAATTCACATTACCGCAAATCCTGTTAATCTTTTTTCATCGGTAGAATTTTCGTTTTTTCCGGTGTACATGTTGAAACCGGTAGTGTCGCCAAAATTTTAAGAAGCTTGTGGATGTCAGGAAACAGATCCTTATTGCATTCCCCAAGAGCTGTTATTGCACTCTTTGAACGCTCTATATCTTTTTGTGTATGACATTTTGTCTTCCATAGCGCAAATTCAGCTTTAAAAGTATCCAATCCAAAAAACATTTATAAAATTTGAAGTTTTCTTCGTTATAATTTTGTTCGTTTTTGCCAAGGATCGATGGAATCAAAATTCACAAAGAGGAAAGTATGGACTTATGGTTTTTAAATCTCATTTTAAGCTTACTTAAAAAGTCACCTAAAAGAGGAATCATTATACATAATTATCCTAAAATAGGTTTCAGGATCTGTTGTGCTCATGTTTTGTCTGTGCTGCTGCCTTGACACAATTCGTGAAATTTTAAGTTTTTCATCTACAACATTTACTAAGTTTTGTGCAGTCTCAAAAATTGTTTTGAATTCCGGAATGATATTCGTTGGAATGTGTTTATTATTAATTCCACATGTTCTAATCCAGACACTAAGTCGCTTGAAGGAGATTGTAAGATCTTACAAAGTGGCAATGTATATGTAAACAAAACACTCATACAACACAAACTTACTGCAAAATCACTAGCTGAAATAGATCTTAAGAAGCAACTCGCCTTCGATGGCGTATCAGAGTCCTTATCACTACACAACTCTTCCAAAGCATCAATTATCGCTTCAAAAGCGTGTTTCACACATTGCTGTTAAATTTTTCCATTTATTTTGAGGATAATTTTGTTTAATCATTTCCTGCAACTTAATGTGTGCGCTTTGCGCTAATTTAAAAAAAATTTCAACGGATTTTTTCGTACCAATAGTGTTGCGAATAGGCTGAATTCGACAAGAATGCCCAAATTCCAAATTTAGAGAGTGTGCGCTACAATGCACGTATAAGGCTTCTGGATGAGACTCGCGTACTACACGTCTGAACTCCGTTAAAACTGCCTGTCATAGCTTAAAACTAAAATCAACATTTTTTAACATAATCAATAATTATTTGAGTACAAATTTCATACTGATGCGGAAAAGTATGATTTACAGATGCATTTTTAAAAAAAATCGCCGGGGGGGGGGGGGGGGGTTCAAACCCCTGTGACCCCCCCCCCTGGCTACGGCCTTGCATAGACCAATAATTTAATGTAGCCTCATAAAAAAGGTGTGAGCCACGCTGCACTCACGGTATAGTTGATGTGTAAACATGTAGGCACAGTTGCGCGTTAGCTACCTAATTTGTTATCTAGCTAACGCCACAGCTAAGTAACTAACGTAGTTAAATTAGCTGCGCTAAAAATGCAATCGATTTGGTGGTTAGCTTTCATAATGACAACTTATTTTTGCTATTAGCTATTAGTTGCAGGTTGTGTAACTAAGCTCGTTAGGTTGCCAAAGTTAGTTGCGGATGACAACTAAAAGTTGGTTAGTTTTTAGCTGTAGCTTTTTAGCTGCCTAGGTAATAACTAATAACTAAATCAAAATTTTTTATTTTGCTAGTGGTGATAATTTATTGGGATTTATTATGCATATTTCGCTTAAATAAAAATTGATTGAATGTCTCTTTTATTTTACATCAGGTAATTTAACAAAGAGGTCCTTGGAGCCACAATAATTAAACCCGAAAAGGATATTTTCCCAAAATGTCTTTAGAAACGGCACGGTATATATGAGTTCAATGTTTGAATGAGTTTTGCTAGGAACAACAAACATTTTAGTAAAATATCCTTTTTACGGAACTTTTGTTATTCCAAAGACTTCTTAGTCAAATAACATTGAACGCAGATATATCGTGCGGATTCTAATGACATTTGGAATCGGGACATTTCTCCAAGGACCACTTGGTAAATAACCTTATTACAACTAAAAGTGACATTCTTAAATCGGCCATCGGTTACCGAAGTACAAATCGATAATTTTCCTCTTACCTTCAACTGATGTACAACAAACTTCAAGCTATACAACCTCAATTATTCAAAACAAATCTACTTCTACACAACTTCCCGGTGTTTCGTAAGGACATATGTAATAATCTCTAAAATTGAACATAATTAAAACTGGACAATGTATAACGAAATAAATAAAATAAAAAAAAACAACGACACGCGGTTGTTCTCAAACGGTCACCCATCTACGAACTAACCGCGCCCAACGTCGTTTAATTGCGGTGATCTGGCGAGCACCGATTAACTCACGTGGTAATAAAATCTGACGTTGACGGGAAAATCTGACGATGACGGTAACGCTCGATATTCCCAACTAGCCTCTACCGAGAAAAAAGATATTTACACATCAACGAGAGCAAAAATGTTAACACATTAAAAACTTTAAAGGCGTTAAACCACACGACCTCGGCGGCCAATAGACGGGTCCGTTTCTCGAGATAACACGTTCACCAAACTGAGACTTCAATAACTCGACTGTTGCACCCGCTGTGTGGCTTGTGGCACCGTCTTGTTGGAACCACATATCACTGATGTCCAATTCATGCAATTGCTCAAAGAAATAACGTTCCAACATATCTCTGTAGCGAAATGCGTAACGTGACGGTCATTTTCATCTACGAAAAAAAAACGGCCCAATGACGTCACCGGTTTTGAAAGAATTGTGTCGCAGTCGATTAGAGTGCGCTCGGTGTTGTATTAGGTCTAAGTCCTCATTGATTCTAAATACAAGGCCCTCCTTAAATCCAATCTCACATGAAGTATATATCAGTACATCATCCGCATACACATGAATCTTGCTGCTAATAACAACATCAGAAAGATCGTCCCTAGCCCTAGCACAGAGCCCTGGGGCACTCCGTTATTTGAAGTAATTTGACAAGATGATTAGGCTGGTGTTTCCATGTAAAGCGTGTTTAGAGAGATACTCGTACCATGCATTGCTACTGGAGGGTATGTTTGATTTTATTAAGTTTTGCACTTATAAGGACTTACTTCAAAAATATAATTCTTATATTCGAAGCAAATATTGAAGTTTAAATATCGTAAGAGCTTTACACAAGGTTCTTTAAATAACAAAAATAATGACCAGGGCAACGCCGGGTACTATCCCCTAGTTTACTATATTTTGATATGACAATGATATCTAAATTACACGACTGCGGCAAAACTTAGAGTTGACCCATGACGCACGCACATGCTCGTGGGTGTGCATGAGCACTGAGTTTTTGAAAAACGCACACGCACATCAATATGGCATCACACATACTTTTTCGATCAATAGTCAATTGAACAAATCGCAGGTAAAGTAATTGTATGTATCTTCCAGTTAAGATTAACACGTTGATTATCTTTGGCCACTGTATGTATAAAAAAAACTTGCTTTTATCCACAAGGATACCTAGTGTTATATTGAACACATATTGGGGAATTTTAGTAGTTTTTTTTTACAACCAGACACAAACATTATGTGCACTTTATTTTCCCATCAAAGGCGAGCGCAGACGATAATAAAATGCAGATGCTTGTTTGTGCAAGCTTTATGTTATAGTCCATCCGTTGGGGTTGGGAGTAGTCGAAAAAAAAAATATGTAACACTTAAGCTACGTTCCATAAAATAATGCCGGAGGTTATAACGATTTTAAAGTTGGAAGTGCAATGCAAATGTGAATCAAAAACAATTTCTCCAATGAATCTGTTGTGAGCAAATTGTTTTTAATGCCCAAAGGCGAAGTATCTAGTACCCTTGATCGGTTTGTAATATGTCCGCGGCAATTCAATGAAATCTATATATTAATACGGAGTTGCCTATAACGTGTTTCCCCCCTTTTTTGCTATAATACTTCACATAGATATGCCAACACTATATATATTTGGGTAGGGGACAGTACATAGAAGTGCACAAAAAAAAAATTATCCACATATATAACACACGTTATGAATTACAGCAGGTGAAAAGTAGCGAATTGGATCAAATTACATTTACAACAACAACAACATTGCTGTGTGAGGCAATAATCTGCCAATCTGAACGGAACAATTTTATATCATGTGATGAAGTTACTTGAGAATGCTTGAAGTTAGTTGAAAATGCTTGAAGGTACTTGAAAATGCTTGAAGTTACTTGAAGTTACTTGAAAATCTATCTATATATTAATAAGGAGTTGCCTATAACGTGTTTCCACCCATTTTTGCTATTATTCGTAACATAGATATGCCAACACTATATTACATATTTGGTTAGGGAAAAATACATAGAAGTGCACAATACAAAAATCATCCACATAAAGGGTGATTTTTTAAGAGCTTGAGAACTTTTTTAAAAAAAAAAACGCATAAAATTTGCAAAATCTCATCGATTCTTTATTTGAAACGTTAGATTGGTCCATGACATTTACTTTTTGAAGATAATTTCATTTAAATGTTGACCGCGGCTGCGTCTTAGGTGGTCCATTCGGAAAGTCCAATTTTGGGTAACTTTTTCGAGCATTTCGGCCGGAATAGCCCGAATTTCTTCGGAAATGTTGTCTTCCAAAGCTGGAATAGTTGCTGGCTTATTTGTGTAGACTTTAGACTTGACGTAGCCCCACAAAAAATAGTCTAAAGGCGTCAAATCGCATGATCTTGGTGGCCAACTTACCGGTCCATTCCTTGAGATGAATTGTTCTCCGAAGTTTTTCCTCAAAATGGCCATAGAATCGCGAGCTGTGTGGCATGTAGCGCCATCTTGTTGAAACCACATGTCAACCAAGTTCAGTTCTTCCATTTTTGGCAACAAAAAGTTTGTTAGCATTGAACGATAGCGATCGCCATTCACCGTAACGTTGCGTCCAACAGCATCTTTGAAAAAATACGGTCCAATGATTCCACCAGCGTACAAACCACACCAAACAGTGCATTTTTTGGGATGCATGGGCAGTTCTTGAACGGCTTCTGGTTGCTCTTCACTCCAAATGCGGCAATTGTGCTTATTTACGTAGCCATTCAACCAGAAATGAGCCTCATCGCTGAACAAAATTTGTCGATAAAAAAGCGGATTTTCTGCCAACTTTTCTAGGGCCCATTCACTGAAAATTCGACGTTGTGGCAGATCGTTCGGCTTCAGTTCTTGCACGAGCTGTATTTTATACGGTTTTACACCAAGATCTTTGCGTAAAATCTTCCATGTGGTCGAATAACACAAACCCAATTGCTGCGAACGGCGACGAATCGACATTTCACGGTCTTCAGCAACACTCTCAGAAACAGACGCAATATTCTCTTCTGTACGCACTGTACGCATTCGTGTGGTTGGTTTAATGTCCAATAAAGTAAACTGAGTGCGAAACTTGGTCACAATCGCATTAATTGTTTGCTCACTTGGTCGATTATGTAGACCATAAATCGGACGTAAAGCGCGAAACACATTTCGTACCGAACACTGATTTTGGTAATAAAATTCTATGATTTGCAAGCGTTGCTCGTTAGTAAGTCTATTCATGATGAAATGTCAAAGCATACTGAGCATCTTTCTCTTTGACACCATGTCTGAAATCCCGCGTGATCTGTCAAATACTAATGCATGAAAATCCTAACCTTAAAAAAATCACCCTTTATATAACACACATTATGAAATACAGCAGGTAAAATAAAGCGAATTGGATGAAATTACCAAAACAACAACATTGCTGTGTGGGGCAATAATCTGCTCTCTACTCCAAAAACGGTCAAATAAATGCATTTGGCTAACTTTTTTATTTTTTTAAGTGAAAAATAACAAACTCACATTTGAACCGGTAAATTGGGAGTTTGACTGCGTTCATATTATACAGCGGCCTAAGTTTTCTTCTTTTTTTTTAAGTGAAAAATAACAAACTAAACAAAAAAAATGTGAAAACAAGTGTAAACAACAACAAGTGCTTTGATTTATTGTTCATTGTGAATACATTTCAGATTGTAAGTGCATAAATAGAAACAAATGTTTTTTTTTTAAAAATTCAGTCATCTTAATTATCATCATTCGATTTTTAGAACCGTAACCACATTCGAACCGGTACATTTGGAGTTTGACTGCGTTCATATTATACAGTGGCCTTACTTTATTTGAGATTGAGGAGGTTTTAATTATTCATAACTTAAATTGTGAAGCATTTAATTTACCTGTGCCAAGAAATTTGTCAGTCAATGATATATATACTGTGGACGTATTTGACGAACAGTTCATTTATGAGCAAATGTATGATGATGCAAATGACGAACAGAAACATATAATTGATCAAGTTTTGCGTGAAGTACAATACAAAGATACTGGATCAAATGTTTTTTGTCTGTCAGCGCATGCTGGATGTGGAAAGACATTTGTGCAAACTGCAATCATCCATAGAATGAATGCGTTAAATTTACGTTGCATAGCTACCGCTTACAGTGGAATTGCATCAACTTTACTTACAAATGGTCGTACGTGACACAATGTTTTTAAATTGCCCATACCTACGAGGGGCGTTCAATATATTCTTGGTATCGATATGAAAGAAAATGCGAATTCAATTTAAATTGTCTTTATTTTTCAATATAATTTGCCCTAACATCAATGCATTTGTTACATCTTGAGATAAGCTTTTTTAAACCCTCAAAAAAATAAATTTCCTCTTTCTCTGCAAAATACCCATTTATTGCCGACTTGAGTTCTTCATCATCCGAAAATCCGGAAACAGGAAATAATCACTAGGGGCAAGGTCTGGACTATAGGGTGGGTGTTGGATTTCTTCGAAACCGCAATCTCACGCAGCAGCCTTGGAAACTCGCGCCGTGTGAACAGGAGCGTTGTCATGAAGACGCAACTCACCCGCTGCGAGTTTACCCCGTCTTTTCTTTTTAATTTCTTCTCGCAAATTATGCAAAGTGGAAGCGTAGGATGTGGCGTTGATGGTTTCACCTTTTTTTTGTACTCAATGAGCAAGATTCCCTTTGAGTCCCAAAAAACTGTGGCCGTGAGCTTCCCGGCAGACGGAGTGACTTTGAACTTCTTCGGGTGGTCTGTTCCTTTTTTATGCCACTGCATGGACTCTTATTTGCTTTCAGGGTCATAGTGGTGGACCCATGTTTCGTCCCCAGTAACAATTCGATCCATAACACCGTCCGCGTTCTCACTACACATCTGCAAAAGCTCTCTACAGCATGCGATTCTCACTGTGAGCATTCGTGGCACCCACATTGCACTGACCTTTGAAAGGTTAAGATGGTCATGAAGAATGGTGTGAATGGTACCAATTGAAAGCTTGGTGATCTCTGCCATCATTTTCACCTTTATTCGGGCATCCTCAAGAACAAGTTTTTCGACTTCTTTGATGCTTTCTCCCGTACAAGCAGTAGCCGGGGCGCCGGAGCGGGGGTCGTCTTCAATGCTCTCTCTGCCTCTCTTGAACTCACTTGACCACTTTTGCACAGTTGATATTGAAGGTGCGGAACCCTGGTAAACAGCCACCATCTCTTCATGAATAGTTTTTTGACTTTTTCCTTGCTTAGTGAGAAATTTAATTACAGCGCTATGCTCAATTTTCACCATCATCGTCTCAGTTGCCATTATGATTCTGTTAAACTAGAAATAAATCGCGAATTAATAATCACATTTATATGAAATTTTACATGAATGCACTAAAATAATAGTATTACTTGATAAATAAGTCAATTTATATATTCAACCACAGCTTCACCCCGATACCGAGAATATATTGAACGCCCCTCGTATTTTAGAAAATTCTTCAGCCAATGTGCGACCAAATAGTAGTCAAGGGCGTTTTATAAGTGCAGCATCTTTGATATTGATAGATGAATATTCAATGTGTCCGAAAATTGCACTTAAAGTAATAGACAAGTTATTGAGAGATTTAGCTTCAGGTGAAGAAAAAAATAAATTATTTGGAGGCAAATCTGTCTTATTATGTGGTGATTTACTCCAAATTCTACCCGTTGTACCTCATGCATCAAGATCAGTTTTGATAGAAAATTGTATTATAAGTTGGGAGGAATTTCATAAATTCCATAAAGTTAAGTTGAATCAAAATATGCGAGCTCTTCCCGAAGAAGTGGATTTTATAAAATTTTTAAAAAAAATGGGAGATGGACATTTGACTACTTATGATTTATTTGGTGAAGATATCATTGAGATACCACAGAGTGCAATCGGAAATATGAATAATATCATTGAAGACATTTACGGTGATATAAGAGAGACAATTTTGTCGGATGAAGTGCTTAAGCGAGCAATTTTAGCACCAACGAATGAAGATTGCTCTCTCATTAATGGTGATATTTTGAACCGTATCGATGGACAAAAAAAAACGTACAACAGTTACGATAAAATAATGGAAAACGAAGGTATAAATACAAATGATTTTCCAATAGAATTTTTAAATTTATTAACAATAAGCGGGATGCCACCACATAAGTTAACTTTGAAAGAAAATTGCGTTGTTATGTTAATACGTAATTTAAATACAGCTCAATGTTTAGTTAATGGAACAAGGTTGAGGGTTAGGCGCATGTACCACAATACTTTAGATTGTGAGGTATTAACGGGAACAGCAGTGAAAAAACGAATTTTGATATCAAGAACTAATTTGGCTTTTTCGGGAACTGTGTTACCCTTTCAATTTCAAAGAACACAATTCCCTGTTATACCTGCATTTGCCACGACGATAAACAAATCGCAAGGACAACATTTTAATAAAATTGGAATAATGTTGAGGCGACCAGTGTTTTCACACGGTCAGCTATATGTTGCGTGTAGTAGAGTAAGGTCTTTTAATGGTTTAACATTTTACGTTAATGAAGAAAATGGACAGGGAAAACTTTATAAAGATGACAGAGTTTTTACAAAAAACATAGTAGGTATATAGAGAAATTTTAAATGTTCATTGATCACTTTACAATTAGTAAGATCAAAAAAAATGTTTGAATTGTTATTTAGATTTTTTAAGTTAAATTAGTAGTAACGAATCGGATATCATATAGAATCCCTTATTGTTAATTAAAAGTTTTATGTATGAAAAATAAAAAAACAAATACAAATTGTAAACTATTTTGGTTATTATTGCCTTATTCTCACTCAATTGTCAATTGTTAGTGTGTGAGGAAGAAAACACAAACAAACTGGATTTGAAAGGTATTAGGTAGATAGTGATCTGCCAAACAAAAAACATAAGGACGGGCTACAGTCCGCTTGGGCGAACTGTTGGATACCCTATTCTTATTCCTATCCCTCATAAGTGGGCGTAACAAAAGTCTAAGTATGGTTTAATTATGCGGAACGCTCTACATATTTTGTTATACAACATTTAAAGGATTTTATTAAAAAAAAAACGAAGCTTTTGTAAAAATACGCTCCCTAACTCAAACTTTGGTTTTTCAATAAAATTGTTTTATTTAATTGTTGGCGTGTCAGTAGGCGGATTTAAAAAAAATGAACACATGAGCATAAAGAGCATATATTATAAATTTCAGCTCCCTATCTCTAACTTTGGATTTTCAAAAAAAAGGTTTTTTTTTAAAAGAAATTGTGGGCGTGTCAGTAGGCGGATTTTGAAAATATTTAGACATGAGCTTGAAAGGCGCTTAGAGAGTATATACTCGTATTATAAATTTCACCTCCCTAGCTCAAATTTTGGGTTTTCAATAAAATTGTTTTATTTAATTGTGGGCGTATCAGTGGGCGGATTTGGAAAATTTTATTAACCGATCAGTTTTAGGACTCATACATCATAAATATAAAAAATTTCAGCTTTCTAGCTCAAAATTCGATTTTTTCGAAAATTTTGTTTTTTTGAGTTTGTGGGAGTGTCTGTGGGCGGATTTCAAAAATTCGTAAACTTGATTATTTCTAGATCCAGTTTAAAGGCCTAATTTTTGCCGACGGACGGACGGACGGACATGGCTAGATCGACATTACTATCGATGCTGATCATAAATATAGTAACTTTAAGGGTCTTAGGGCAATATTATTAAGGTATGTTACAAACTATGTTTCAAAATTAATATACCCTTAGGGTATAAAAACAAACAGGCGACTTTGTCAATAAACGTCAATAAACTCGCGAACAGGCGACTTAGCCGCGAAGGGAGTTTTCATATGTGCATGCATATGTTGTAGTAACTCCGTTCACAGAGCAGTAACAACCACGAGCGACGAATTTGTATGCGCACAGTTTAAGTTTTGTGCTTGAGGGTATGTGGGAGAGAGAGTGGGAAAGAGAGAGAGAGAGAGAGATAGAGGGAATGAACTTATAGAAAAAATTGGTCGAATTTCGACCACGGGGCGACCCCTAGTTCCTATAAATAAGAGAAGCAGAGTTTGCAGGAAAAATTAAGGTACAGCGTTATGAAATTTAAAGAGACAAGGTTCAATCTTTCACTGTGAATGCCTTTGGAAAGTTTATCATATCCGATACCAGCGAATATAAACCTCTTATTATCGTCTTCTTTTTTTATTGGAATGCAATCATATGCGGTTAGTGTTGCATTTGTGTATAATTGTCTTTGAAAGTGTGTGAATACGAACTGAAACGGTCGTAGGTTAGGTTAGGTTTAGGTGGCTGTCGGCAGAAGCCGACACACTTAGACCAATTTAGGTCCATTGTGATACCACTTATGTATTATCTACCTCAACTCTGTAGATGGGACTGGCCAACGACACGCGGCTGTTCTCAAACGGTCCCCCATCTACGTACTAACCGCACCCAACGTCGTTTAATTGCGGTGATCTGACGAGAACCGATTAACTCGACGTGGTATGGTCGTTGGTTTACGGTCGTGGGTACTCGATTTTGAAATTTCTCGTATACTGTTGTGTTTTTTTTTAAAAATTTTTTAAGATCTATTGTATATTGAAATCGTGCTGAAATTTCAAACTCAAACTGAGTATGAGGATGCGTATGATATTACGACCATAGAGAAGTCAAAAATAGAATGTCCCGAATTTCCGACCGTCCCTCTGTCTGTCTGTCCGCCTAAGTGCGGGGCTCCAGCCACAATGGGTTGACGCTCTGTCATTCGCAATGACTTGGTCTTTAAAACGGAGGTTCGGTCTTCCTTGCCTTCTCGAACCAGGAGGCTGGGAGTCGAAGAGCCTTTCCATTCGCTCAATGTGGCCGAGCCAATGTAGTCGACGTGTTTTAGCTTTTTGGGCTACATCCACATCTTGGTACAGCTCATGGAGTTCGCGGTTGTATCCTCTCCTCCATTCGCCCTCTTCGCACACAGGACCAAATACCCAACGGAAAATTTTATTATACTATTATGTCAAAACGGTAGTACCTATCATACAACTGGTTTTTAGAGCACCGATTTTCTCAATAGCTCTAACTTTCGTAATCGTTGTTGAAATATAAAATAATTAAGTTAAACTTAGGAAAATGGCCTAATCAGTACGAAAATGCTAGTATCTCAAAAAATGGTCAAGGTATTTCTAAAAAAACGTATGCAAAGAAAAATTCGCATATAAAATTTTTAAATATTTTTTTAAAATTTATTTTTATTCGTATATGTAGCTAACAGATTTTTGAATTTTGGAAAAATGGGTCGAAAGTTTTTAAGTAATCGGAATTTTGTAGAAGACTCGAATAACGACACATTAGAAAAACGGCTTTATATATCTCTAAAACGCGGTATGTGATTTCAAATAAATTTTATGTTTACAAATTTCTACAACAGCTTGTAAAGGGTCTTTCATTAGCGACTTGACAACTTCAAACTTTCAGTGTAAATGCACCTTTAAACCGATTACCAAACTGTCAATGTAAAAATATTCAGTAAAATCAACATTTTCATCATGGTGAATTATACGAAAGAACAACGTTTACAAATAATTAAAATTTACTACCCATATTCCGAGTCGGTGGTCGCAACTTTTAGAGCGTTAACGCCAATTTTCGTCCCAGTAGACAAGCAATTCATGGTCTAGTGAAAAAATTTGAGTCAGAATATTCGTTGCTTGATGTTGCCGTGCCAGCGAGAATATTCCTTCTGTAGAGGCGTCCCTCGCAAACCAGCCAAATCAGTCAATTGCATTGTGCTCTCAAAAATTGAACTTCTCCCAGACCTACACACTTTCAATATCAAGCTGACTCAATAACTAATGCCACTTGATCATATAAAGTGACGTAGGTCCTCGAATTGGGCACTGGACATGATGGAAGCAAATGAAGAAGCGCATTTTTGGTTAAACGGCTTCGTCAATAAGCTAAATATGCGTTACTGGACAGGTGCGAACCCTCATGTGCTTCATGAAACAGCACTTCATCTGCAAAAAGTCACTGTTTGGTACGGTGTTCATGCCGGTGGCGTCATTGAGCCGTTATTTTTCGTCGATGACGCAGACATGTTGGAACGTTATTTCTTCGAGCAATTGCATGAATTGGACATCAGTGATATTTGTTTTCAACAAGACGGTGCCACAGGGCACACAGCGGGTGCAACAATCGAGTTATTGAAGTCTCAGTTTGGTGAACGTGTTCACTCAGGGAAAAACTGAATAAAATTGAGATAATCAGTGTCAGATCAAGCCTATACATTGACGAAAGTCTGTTAAGCTCGGAAATTCTTAATCCGAATACAAAAATTTAACTTTGGGATTGTTTTTTTATTAACCCTTAATTCCTATTTTAAGATTGTTCTATAAGAGTATTAAGAACGTGTAAGCTTAAATTAATCGCCAAGTCATTTCATTCGAAGAATACAACATCTTTTAAAATCATTTTAAACTTAAACTAAGCTTATGTATTCTTAAAAATAGCGCAATTAAGTGTGTGTAAGCTTAAATTAAGTTCGAAATCACCTTATTTTTCACATATTTATCAGCAGTAAAAATAATGCTCCCTAAGGCCCAGAATAATCACTCTTGAAATAAACTTACAAAAATCTAAATAAGAACAAGTTATACTTATTTTACATTTTTTCGGAATGCTTCAAGAATGTGAAATCTCAATTTAAGATTGCACAGTTTTATTTGTCAAATTTATTATGAACTCCTTCACTTTCCTGTTTAAGAAAATAAAACAATTTTTTTTTTAAATGATATTTATTTATTAAAACACAAACATATTTTAGATTTAAGTCCATTTACTTAAATCTAAAATATGTTTTTCCATTATTAAGTGGATACAAATGTAAGGGCGGACTACTAAAGTCAGAAGTATTTTTAATTAGAATAGTATGCAATAATTTGTATCCAGAGGAACAATTTGGCTTTAGACCTTTTCATAGCACAACTCATCAAGTGCTTAGGATTTGCAACCATATCAAAAGTCATCGTTCAGTAGGCAAATCTACTGGAATGATACTACTCGATATCGAAAAAGCTTTTGATACCGTTTGGCATGACGGACTTATATACAAAATGATAAATTTTAAATTTCCCGCTTATATCTGTAAAATTGTCCGCAGTTTCTTGTCAAATCGTTGTTTTAAAGTCCACGTCAATAGTGGTGTCTCCAACCTAGTGTACTTTTGTTCAGAAGTTCCCCAAGGCTCAGTTCTTGGGCCTATTTTATATAACATTTATACATCGGACTTTCCGCGTCTTCCACATTGTGAGGCAGCTATTTTCGCTGATGAAACTGCAATATTCTCATCTCATAAATTCGCTCTTGACATTGAGAGGAATCTAAACAATGCGATGGAAATACTACAAGGGTATTACAATAAATGGAAAGTAAAATTAAATGAGGAGAAAATAAAAGCTATCCTTTTCACTAGAAAAAGAAAAGCTTGCTTTCTCCCCAGTGGCCGCTTACAAGTAAATGGGAAAGACATTAGTTGGGAGCCTGCTGTAAAATATTTAGGAGTATATTTAGATACCAAGTTGACATTTAGTACTCATATTACAAATACCCTCAAAAAAATTGCGATTGGGCTTAAAATGTTGTACCCTCTTATCAATAGAAAGTCACTGCTCTCACATGAAAATAAAATAATTATCCATAAGTTAATTTTTCAGCCAATTATGTTATATGCAAAAATTGCTTTATAAATTTATTAAAAATCAATTTCTATGATGTATTACGTTTTTTTTTTTTGTAATTGGAGGTTTTTTCTTATTTTCCTTCAGTATTGTTTAATTTTCGCTTTTCCAATTTAAATCACTAATGTTATGTAGATAATATTTCAGAAGAAAGATACGAGTACAAATTATCATATCTCTGTATACTGTAAAATGTGTGGTAACCATACCTTTGTAAATTTATATGCGAAATAAATCTATGTATCTATCTAGAATAGTATTTAATAATAACGTTCCAACTTCAAAGGATTGAAAATGACAATCAAACCCACGGATAAGAATTGGTTGGCACATTACATAAATATTTTGATTTTGAATAACGAATAGTTTTATTTTATACAGTTCACAGAACTATCCTTATTAATGCTCTGATCAAGAGCCAAATAGTGGTTACTTACATAAAGTCTACCCTTAAAAAAAATTCATTTGCTACTTCACAATTTTGAAAATTATTATCACAATTACCTATTATTAGATATTTGATTGGCAAATGGATAATTAAATTTGCTATCGGTTTAGTATCGATTAGACTTTAAATAGGTATATTACCTGGATGTCGTTTTCTTGAGGAAAAATCGAACAGATTTCCTGAACCAAGTAAGAAAAGTCCTGTGCTTTAAGTGCAACATCATTGGCTATTACTTCTTCCACAATGATGCTGATTATGGCTTCTCTATGAGCGATGGTCAGCATTTTATTCTGTTTCGCAAAGTCAAGTTGACTCAATAACGTTGTTAAGTCCTGAATAGAATTTGTATGAGTATATGTAGTATAATTAATATACAATGGTGAGATTTCCTTCCACTTGAAACCAGTGTTGAGCTGGTTGAAGTATTTTGGAGCCAATCCTCCACTTTCGTTGACATTGTGGCATTGTCAATTCCAAACTAATAAAATATATGGGTGTTTACAATATGGAGAATGATTCCTCTGTGCATTAAATAATTTTTTTCATTAAAATTTCACCTCAACTTTTTTCCAGAAAAATACTTTTTCCAGAAAAATACTTTTTCCCGAAATTCTGCACGAAGCCCAAGATGTGGCTGGCATTGCTTCTTTAATATCTTCTATGTTCATGTACTGCAGGCTTCTAAACGTCACATTTGCAGCTTCAATGAGTTAAACAAAAATGTACTAGTGTCCAGCAAATACTCATAAGTCAAATCACTTAACTCAACCATTTGTTTTTTTTTCACTTCTTGCACTTTTGTCACTCTTTTATTTTATTTAGCACGAAACACGAGACACGACGTAAACTGTACCAGAGATCAAAACGCATTAAATGAACTTTCTTTATCCATCATGCAAGTTTTACATTTGTTATGTGTCGTGTGCGACCTGTGTCCTGACGAGGATTTTGTCGTACAGAATGTTGCCTTTAAACGGGCGCCATTTTGTTAGTGTCGCTGCCCTGGTTTATGGCAGGATGTTAGGGACCATGGTCGAGATGCGCACGATATTTATTCTCCAGCTGCTTCAGTCCGGGGGAGTTCTTTAGCATCTTGACACACACAAACTTTATCGTGCAAAAAAAAAAAGAAGAGAGATCTGTAAGCAAAAGAAAAAGAAACAGAGAAAGGAAGCGGAAAGGAAAACCAACCACACACACTTGCTGGGGATTCAGATGATCGAATCCCTTGCCCTCCCAACCTTTGACGACCACATTCCATACTTATATGGGTCGTCCCACCAACCAATGAGAACATTATTTGTTTATGTTACCATTATAAAACTTTAATTACGAGTCATAATTATTATTTTTACAATTTTTTTTTGAAATATTTTCCCTTCCTTGGGTCATAATTTTACAATCTTAAGTTACTCTTATTAGATACTCAATTATTCACTTAACCGATCTTCAACCTGTGTCGGTGTTAGTACCATATGGGCTTCGTTAACCTTGTATACGTATATATATATAAAAACAATTGGGGTCATTACTTTAACCGTATTAAACTTTTGGCCGGCATGTCCCGGATCTTACCGTACGCACTCCATCGATGATAGATCTATCCTCGTTGGGGCTATGCTGAAATGAGAACAGAAATTTCCCTACACCAATACGAGTAATTCCCCGGACGCTGGGGAGGTTTTGAGATACGCCTTTCAACCCGAAAGATAATTTTATATATATGTATGCAAGTGTAGAATAATGTAATGTTAAGTCATTGGGACTTTAAAGGTAATTAATTCTTAAGCTAACGATGATTTAAAAAAAAGTAATTATTTTTAAGTTCACTAAATTTAGATGTAAGTTAATAAGTTATTTTAATGTAAGAATTTTGAATTAAGTATAAGATAACATGTGTAGTTTTACTAAATTTAATTCGTAAGGGAAATATAATACGAGATAGGTACTTAATTCTAGTGTAGGTATCTGTATTTAGCATTTATCGGTAAGGTAATTTTAATGTGTATTAATTTTATATGTAGGAAAAGTAATTTAAAGTATAATAAATTTTAGGTAAGTAAAGTTATTTTAAGGCATAGTAATTTTAAAGGTAAGAAAAAGTATTGTAATGTATATTAATTAAATTAGGTATTATATTTTATGTTGAAATAATTTTAAGGGTAGGTATATCTAACTAGCTGTATATATATATATTTTTTTTTTTTTAGGTTAATGTAAGTATAAGGTAAATGCATGGTTTAAATATAGTAGGTATTACGGAAAAAAACTTAATCTAGGGTACTTAAATTACTGTTGTACTCGGGAACTGCCTCTGCTACTACTGCTGCTGGTTCGGCTGGTTGTGGAGGCGGCGTCCGTATGTGTACGAACATGGCCAAATATGACATTATTAAATATATATTATGTATATATATATTTATAAGTGCGTATAGATGTCTATATTCTTATTTTCAGCACCAGGCAAGTGACGTTTTAGTCGTAATTGTAGCTTAGTCACTAATTTATTAGACACTAGTTTTAATTAAGTATGATTTTTATTCTAGTCACTATTTATACGTTTTCTTATAGGTACTAGTTTTACTTAATTTTAAGTTTCTCAAGTCACTAGTTATTTTTGTTTTATTTTATTTTCCTAAGCAATAAGTAGGTATATTATTTGCATTTATACACTAATCTTAACTTTTGAAACTATATGGCACTTAATAAAATTTTTACGGCACTAGCCAACTAAATTATAAATTTGGGGCACACGCCATCTTAACTTTATATTTTTCACTATATTTTTAAATCCAACTTTCCTTCAGCACTTTAAAATTAAACCTTTTAAATTTGTGGCATACGCCATCTTAACTTTATATTTTTCACTACATTTTTAAATCCCACTTTCCTTCAGTACTTTAAAATTAAACCTTAATCTACGGCCCTCGCCAACTTATTTTTAAATTTGTGGCATACGCCATCTTAACTTTAATTACTACATTTTTCCAAACAAAACTTTCCTTCAACACTTTTAATTCAAAACTTGTCTTCAACCGACGCGCAACACCCTTTGTATACACCTAGCCCCGCCGGATCTTTCGGTACCTTATTTACGAACCAAAATTATTTTCGAGCAAACTTTATTTACGAACAAAATTAGTTCATAAACAAGGTACCGATTTAATCCCTCATGCCCTATGTTTTGCAGTCGCTAATCCCTAAATCTACCGACCATCCACAATTCATTCGTCCCCTCCCCCTCCATACCTTCAAGTTAAGCTCATACACCAGATGGCGAGTGCACTCAAGCTGTGCTTGGTACATGCGCACTTCATTCGCATGGTGAACATGGAGAGACAACTTTCCTGGTGTGGAGGCGTGACTTCGCCTCTCTTACTATTAATTTTACTTCTCGCTCACTGGAGTGGTGAATTCAGAGGTCTCTGCCATGAGTTGTTTGGCTAATTAGATTGGGTCTTGTTTCTCCACCATTGAGCGCCCAATGAAATTCGGCATTTTAAAAAAAAAAAAATTAGTTGCCAAGCACTTGGGTTGGTGGATAGGTGACTCTTATTAACTTTGCTAGTGTGAGTGCCATTGACACTCTGGGTACTTACATAGAGTGGCAAAACTGAATTTATTGTGACCACAGAGGCAGAGGAGGTAACCAATTATATGAATGTTAATATTTATTGGCCCGAAAGTATGCAGTATGTTTCTAGCAAGTTAAGACATAACTCCGTACTGGTCGAAATACTGGGAAACGAATTTCTGCCCATTACACATTGTGGGGGTTGATTGGAGAATAAAATTCTTGTATCATGATCGTTAAGATCTTAATTGGTATGTACTTTTCCGTCATGCAAGTTTAGGATTGTTGTAAGAATAATTACTCCACAATATTCTTATTCGATCCTCTATTTGTGTGAAAAATAAATATGCAGGACTCAGATTTTAAGATTGCTCCGTCTTGATTTTATTATAATTATTATTCGATCCTGCATGTGTATGCAAAAATAATAATTCAGGTGATATGATTCCAATTTTAATATTACATAGCCTTGATTTAATAACAAAAAGCTTGATTTTAGATTTTTGTTCTTGCTCTAAAATTCATTCGATTTTGAGATTGAGTACGTAAGAATGGAGAAAACTAAGAATAAGCCTAATCGGAATATTTGCCGCCGAGATTGTGTGATTTAACGCCTTTTTCATGGGGCTACATAAAATCATTGGTCTATGCCAACAAGCCGGCGACGTTAGAGGAGCTCAGAGCCAATATTGAACGAGAAATAGCTTCCGTATCGGTCGAAATGTGCGCCCGAGTCATCGACAATTGGATTCAACGTATCGACCGCTGCATACGTTCTCGTGGTATACATATGAAGGAAGTTGAATTCCATTTATAAATGTTTTGATAGTAATTCAATACAGTACAATTTGTTCCAGATATGTCAAGTAGTTTGCATTTTATTTAAAAAGGATATTGTCAAGTCCTGAAAGAGCCTTTATAAATCTTTCAAGTTTATCAGTAGTAAGGTAGAAAATACTATTTCTCTGTAAATTGTGCAATCTAGAAATACGAAGCAAATTTATATAAATTCAGCTACCATAAAAGGTACTACCTACTACAAAAAAAAAGATGTAATTGCATTCAGATTGCTTGCAAGTTCGTGTGTGTTTTATTTTACATATGTTCCTAAGAGTAAATTCCCCACATCCAATTTAAACATCGCGCCAGAGATGTCGAAACCTTTCGCATTATGAAATTACGCAAATACAATACTGTTTTTGATTCCATCGCAAAAACACGCTAATAACATTTCCGTCAATTCGCTGTTTTTCACAAGAAATGCCACACACACGTGTGACCAATGTAAATGCGGTTAACGGCAAACTTTTATATTAATTCCCAGCACGAACAACAATTTCTGTGCGATTCGAATGCAACACGCCCGTTTGCCAATTATTCCCCGCACACATTCAAGTGAAGGATTGTTTGCGCCTTTCGCCACCGCCTCTGTAGTCTAAACAATTACTATTTCTTGCACGAACTTTCCATTAAGGATTTCGAATTTAATTGCTGTTTATAATGTTATAGCACTCTACAGTTGCAATTTGCAGGCCATGAAAGAACGTACGAGAATGGCCATTGTTGTAACCCTGCCAGAAGTGTGTAGGGCATTATCATAGATTTCGAAAAATAAGTGCATCCTTTTCCGTATTCCAAAGCCAGAAGGTATTCCCAAACGAAGGAACATAATACCTAACTTCGATGAATTTTCATCGAGAATGACTTAAAGGCTTCGCCAGTAAGTGCAATTGAAAAAATCCTTAAATTTATGAGAATCCTTGCGTATTCGCTGCAAATTGCAAGGGTATGTCGCACATTAATTACAAAGCCCCTCAGATACGTGGAATGATGAGGACGTCATTCCATTAATTGATTGCATTAACGGTTGATCAAATCAAGGATGACATGGATTGAAATGAAATTTTATCGAAGACAATTGAAAGTGTTGCGCGAGATTGATGTATTCGCAATGCCTTGATATTTACGTTCCACGGAACGTGGTTATTGAAGGTGATGATTATGTCGATCGCGACGCCTGCCTCGGCAACCGCGTTTTCTACATGGTCTTCGCGGCACAACACTGATGACAGCACAAGCTACTCCATTTCTGAGTAACACAATTGCTGTATGATAATTGTGAAAATCATACTACTGTATCTGATGTATGATGTTGTATTATCTGCGAAATAAGCCACTGGAATTGGTCGAAGCGGGTCAGAGATGTGGAATCGCAATTTGCCTGCTTTTTCGAACCAAATCGAAACCTATTCCCTTCCAAAACATGCATCCATATTTTGAGTACTCGTTACAGGACGTTTGTTTAAAAAAAACGTTGAAGCCTAAATGCTGTCCGCGTTTCAATGACCAAATAAAGGTTCTTATTCAGGAAAGGGAGAGATTTTCCAAAAAAAAATATAAAAGGCATCCTTTCGAGCTTAACGGAACGCAGTACACTGTCGCCCGAAATAGAGTGACTGAGCGCATACCATCTTCCAAACGATTATATGCAACTCAAAAACTTGATCCCTCCTGAGGGTCTAAAATGCTTTGGAAAAACCTGAAGAAAGTGGCGATAACTAATGACAAAAATTCGTTCGAGTGCCCTTTAGGCCAATGGAATTGAGTTTGTCGTTTGCTCCATCTTGCCTCAGTTTGTCTGACATGGCGATTGCGCCCAGTGAGCTCATTCCAGATTTTTTTTTCGATTGTATGAGTGTTGATGATTTGAGAAGAGCAATTAGCTCGATTAAGTCCGAGGCTGCTGGTTCCGATAATACTTACTTACTTAACGGGCTCCCGACCCATGGAGAGTCCCTGCCTGAGACACTGCAGCCTTCCATCCTCCGCGATCCTGTGCACTCTGCTTCCAGTTATTCAGAACAAACGCTCTGGCATCCGCGATGGCTTGGTCTTTAAAGCGGAAGTTCGGTCTTCCTTGTCGTCTCGAACCTGGGGACTGGTAGTCGAAGATCCTCTTTATTATTGTCCATACGCTCGATGTGGCCAAGCTAATGTAGTCGACGTATTTTAATTGTTTGGACTACATCCACATTTTGGTACAGCTCATAGAGTTCGGCTATATTCTCTCATCCATTCGCCCCCTGCTCGCACATATGCCCGAATATCTTACGGAGTATTTTTCTTTAGCAAGAACTAGATTTCTAAGAGAAAAGACGTAAAGTAGACCTGGCATTATCAGTGTTTTGTAGAGCTTCACTTGGTCTTCCGAGTTAGTTTGTTTCGCCAATCCAAAGTAGCAATGATTTCATAGGGCAAGTCTTTGTCGGATCTCAACTAAGGTGTCAATTGTCGATTTGATGTTTACTCCGAGGTAGGTGAACTTCCCTACTTCGGATAACAAGCCACTTAGCCTGTTACCCTTTCTGGCAAAAGTCCAAGAAAAGGATCTGATTACCAAGCAAATCCAAAATCATCTAAACGCCAATAACCTTATCGATCAGAATTGAAGGGATCGTTACCCTCCCATTTTATGGCATACCTTCTGGGCCGCCTGGGATGTCAGAATGGCAATCAGGGCTTCGCACGAATCACAGCTGTAAAACGGCGGCCCTTAAAGTTACAACAGATTTTAGATTTGCTTTGGATGATAGTAGAATTGGTCTTGATCCTTGATTTTTACAAGGCTTTTGCTAACATTGATCATACTTTTATCAAAGTTAAAAAAATGTAATTGGTTTTTCTGGTCCATCTGTCCGACTCATCGATCGAGCACCATCCTGATCATCTTGTCCAATTACTTCAAATAGCGGAGTCCCCCAGGGCGCTGTACTAGGGCCAATTTTATTCTCGCTTTTTATCAATGATCTTTCTGATGTTGTTATAAGCAGCAGCATTCATATGTATGCGGATGATGCACTAATATATAATTCATGTAAGATTTTATTCAAGGAAGACCTTGTATTTATAATCAATGAGGGCTTAGACCTAATACAAGACTGGGTGCACTCTAATCGACTTCGACTTAATGTTTTAAAAACAGTATCTATACTCTGCAGGAGAAATGCAGTCGATTCTTCCGCCTGTTGTATTAAACGGAGACATTATCACGTATGTTAGTAAGGCCAGGTTCTTAGGGCTTACAATGAATAGCAGCCTCAGCTGTTTTTATCCCATTACTGATACCATACGAATATGCGGGCCTTCATAGCTTGAGGTGCGCTGCTGATTTAATGCAATAATGTACGGCTTGTCAATAGCCTTATTTTTGCTTGGTTACCTTTTAGCTACTTTAAGGTACCTAGTTAGGGACTTTGTCTACCTCGGCTCCGCTATTAATTCTGATAATGAAACCACAGCTGAAATCAAACGAATAATTACACTTGTCAACCGCTGTTTCTTCGGCCTAAGACGGCAATTGATTAGTAAGGCCTTGTCAACAAAAACTAAGGAGACTCTATATAAGACCCTCATCATTCCAGTCCGGCTCCACGGTGCAGAAGCGTGGACATTAGCAAAAGCGGATGAAGATCTTCTTGTCTTTTTACTAAGCTTTCTCACCGAACACGAGAAACAAACATCGAACGCAAAATTCTTCGAGTGATTTTCGGTCCCGTTTGCGTTGTCGGGCTTTAGAGGAGAAGATTTAACAGCGAACTCTATGAGCTGTACAGCGACATCGACCTGGTCAAAAGTACGTATCAGTCGACTAAGATGGCTAGGATATGTAGAGCAAATGAATACCAACGCTCCGGCCCGAAGAGTCTTCGATTCCAACCCTTAGGGGCAACGCAGTAGAGAAAGACCTCGCCTTAGGATGCGCGCAAGTGGAAGGGGACCTCAACCAACTTGGAGTGCGCAACTGGAGGCGGATAGCCAAAGATCGTGCTAACTGGAGAGGCGTATTGGTTACGGCCATTTCTATAACCGTCAAAGTGTCCGGTGATTTCACCTATTATAGCACCAGTCTGTTCAGAAACACTTAGAGCGTTTCAGATCCAGCTTTGGCCAAATCTGTTTTGTGTTGCCACTTGTCCACCTTAAGTTAGTTTTCTCAATGGTCTCCCTCATAAACATGAGTTTGCATGTAGCAATTGGGATGCCTAAGGGACCTTTATCAGGTAGAAGGGGCAGTATGGTTCCTTTCCTGGCGACTTCATCCGCCCAACAGTTCCCTGGAATGTCTGTATGTCCTGGCACCCAGCATAGGTGAATTGCTCCACCATCTCCACTAGAGATGATCGACAGTCACGGACTACGATGGAGTTTGTGGAGACAGAATCCAGAGATTTTAGCGCAGCTTGAGTATCTGAGAAGATCCGGATGTCCATAGCGGGTATCACGTTCCTCTTCAGCCACGATAGGACTTCGTTAATCGCCATGATATCCGCCTGGAACACGCTGCAGTGATCAGGGAGCCGAAATGGGAGGCTGAGGTTCACCCTGTCAGAGAGCACACCTCCACCTACCCCCTCATCAGTTTTGGATCCATCGGTATAAAAGTGGATTGATTTATTTTCGACAGGGGGACCCACTTCCCAGAAAGTTCTGGGAGGCATGTTGACCTTGAAGTTTTTGTGAAAACGGGTCTGAGGGGTGGTGTAGTCTGTGTTTCTAGGGAAGTTTGAAATTTTTTTTAGAAGCCGATTTCATTCTCGCATTATTGGAACGCTGTTTTAGATGTCCAGGGGTGTCAGGTGAAATAGAATGTCCATTGCAGCAGAGGGAGTAGAGCGCAGTGCACCACTCATGCAGAGACACGCTGTTCGTTGGACTTTGCTTAGCTTATCGCGATTTATCGCTTTGTCTGGCGTTATAAGTAAGCGTCTTCCGAAATCTTACTGAAAATGCGATAGTGATGAATGGCCTGCCAAGATAAAGTCTTCGATTGGACAACGCCATAAACTCTGGCACTGTCATTCATGCTTCATTGCTTACATTTACTTTCAATGAAATTAGTTAGAAGGTCTCTCTGCCGGCCGCGCCCTTTCGACGGCAATAAAATTCGCTTTTATCCTTTTGCACATAATTAAATAAGCGCACAGTCAAAAACTAGTGATGGATTAGATTTCTTGTATCCCACAATCAAATATACAAGAAGATTATTTTTCTATTGATACAAAATTGTTGGTCATTAATAATACGAAGATTGTGTCGAAATGTATTCTCCTTGAACTTTAATCATATCTTTAACCATCCCAAGAAATATTTGTACGAGTATATGTAGTTAAGAATAATCTATCTTTCAGTTACGAACAGAACGTTTACCCTTCTTGATGACATCAAAAGAACAAAAAAATTCAAGTTCAATCTGGTTATACGCACCATGAATTTGTGTACGACAATAATTAGCATCGTTTAGATACTTGTCACATCTTCAAGATATTTCAGTCGTTGCTTCAGTGTTTTTTTTTCTTTTTTTTTTACATTCCGAACATTTACCAATTGCCGAAGATTAAGAAGACATAGCATCCGCTATCTGATGCCAACCAAGGAACGATCCATGAATTCTTTTTCAGAACTTTCAATTAATTTTAGATTTTCCTTCCGCAAACAAGTAGGAAACGTATGGTCAAGAGGAGGAAAAGTTATTCCTTAGTCGTTATAGGACATTATCATCGTTAAAGAAGCCATCACATCGGCAGACGGCGGAGCTGAAAGTATCTTTGTAAAGTAACTATTGTTGCGGTTCGTAACCGATTGAATTTGCGATGTTCTGATGTTGAAAATGTGTTGCAAACTTCTTGGAATTTGTGTAATTTAATTTGAAAGACAAGCGGAACTTTATTTAAGCGAAAGAAGAAAATTCTTCAATGATAAAATTTATAAAAGGCCGAAATAATTAGTTTCCTCTTTTCTACTTGGCACTATTCAATAAAGGCAAATTTTGCCCATTTGCCTGCAAAGAATCTGAGGAATCGAAAAGGCAAACTAAACCTCAGCTTCGTCAATGAGGCCAATCAAATGTTGGTGTTGCTGCATTTGTGTGATCCAGGAGAGGACTGCCTCTCTTTCGCGTTGATCGATATTGCCTTTTTGACAGAGTTCCTACGATCTCTCCTTTGAACATGACAGTATGTACTAAGCCGGTTGCGCTCCATTTTTTTCAAGTTAAGTTCTTTGACGTGAAGGCTCCTCGGATCTTGGAACTTCCTATTCGATCAATCTTTGTTACTCCTGCTTTCATGCGAAGCATCTGCATCTCTGCTCCGGTTAATTTGCCCTCATACTTTTTGTATGGTGTCCAACATCGTGATGACTATGTGAGCACCGGGCGAACAACTGCGGTGTAGAGCTTTCCTTTCAGCTGAATGGGCATTTTTCGATCACAGAAGATGGCTGAGTTCCCCCGCCACTTGATCCACCCTACGCTTATGCGATGCTTCATGTCGTCATCACAGCTTCCTTCGAAATTGATCATAGGCCCCAGATATTTGAACTTTGTGAACTTGGGAATCACTCTTCCATTCATATAAATGGCGGGAATAGGTCGTAGTGGATCAGAGAACGCGCAGCACAAGAAGTCTGTTTTTTGCGGACTAATACCACACCAATTTCCATCCAAAATTTCCACCGATACATCAAGTACTCGTTGCGGGGACGGGGACGTTGGATCCCCGCCATTGATGGCTCAGCAAAGAATAACTGAAACACTTTGGGGTCCGTCACTTTTCCTTCAATCAGATAATCAAGGACTGTAATAAATATCAAGGGACTTAAGACGCTTCCCTGTGGTACACCGACTTTTTTTCGCGAACTCCTCGGTTACGCCAGTGGGGCATCTTACTCTTGTCTTTAATCCGTCATACAAGTCCGTGATCATCTGTACGTAGGCTTCTGGACCTCCTCGTTGTCTTAGCCCATAACCGATCCCTCGGTTGACTATCAAAGACCTTTACAAAATCAACCAACACCATATGCAAATTCTTAAAGGAATCACGATGATTTTCCATCACGATTCTTATATGTGCTTTGGGCTGCATCTGTAGTTGATTTACCTGCGACAAAACCGCACTGGTCTTTAGATAGCCGTATTATTTTCCGCATTCGACTATCTTATACCCGCTCAACGATCTTCATGGTGTGTGACATCGGCTTGATTGAATGATAATTGACACAGTCACGCCTTTTCCTTTGTACAAAGGAAGAAGAATACTTTCCCTCCACTGGTTGGGCATTGGATCGCCTCTCATCAGCTCGGAGATGAGAATCATAAGCCATTTGGACTCGATGTCTCCCATCTTTTGCCAGAACTCAGAGGTTATCTCGTTCGAACCAACTGCTTTGTGTTTTTTGGAGTCTTTAACCGCCTTCCTTACTTCTTAAACGGTAATGTCGGGAGCTTCTGCTCTCGGCTCTCGAAAAATATGTCCGACGAAATGTTTCATTTAGATGTCCTTCACAATACTTCCTTCACATAAAAAGCAGTCTTTGAGCATTGTTGTTGAACTTTCGCGAACGGATTTCCTGGGCATTCCTCCTTCTCTGAGCGGCAGGGTTGTACCCCTGTTCAAACTGGTTTCTCAGAGTTCGTGGACAGACTGGTTTCTATCAGCAGCCAAAGAAAAAAATATCTGCTAACTCCCGATACAGGCCCTCCACACACTTTGGGCACTTCTCTTCGCGAGCTTCTTGCAGAGTCAGAGCTTTTTCATCTCCATTATTAGTGTAGTACTTTGACCAAGCTGTCAATGTCGTCTTTTTGTTATTTATCACTGCTTTAGCTTCATCTGTCCACCACTATGTTTGTTTGGCGTGTTGATATTGTCCTTTTTAAGCCCCTAGCCGTGATTAGGCTATATCCAAGCAAGGTCTTTGTGGGGAATTCCACATATCCTGTGCTCTGCACTCTACATCTTGATAATGTGTTGGAGATATATTTCCATATTGGCAATAAATGCCTCGCCTTTCTCTTTGTCCAGATTGTACCATTTGATTCTCGCAGATAGTTTTGTTTCTTTAGTTCTGTTCGTCCCCGCCGCCATAAATATTTCTGTCAGGGGGAGGTGATATTGCTGCGCGATAGCCTCTCCTAGGATCACTTTGCAATCTTTAACCCGAGGCGTCATGACCAGGTACCGGCTTTTTTATTGACGAACATGATTAAAACGTGTGACTTGCAGAGTTCCTGGTGCCGTATGCCAGTCCTCCATGGCAGTATTCATAGTCTTCGTTTGGCTTCCCGACATGTCCGATCAAATCTCCGCCACCAAACAAAAGTTCTTCTTTTGGGATGTTCTTGATGAGGTTGTGAAAATCTAGCCAGAATGCATCTTTATACCTTTGACGCATAGTTTGTAACATACCTTAATATTGCCCGTAGACCCCTAAAAGTTACTATATTTATGATCAGCATCGATAGTAATGTCGATCTAGCCATGTCCGTCCGTCCGTCCGTCGGCAAAAATTAGGCCTTTAAACTGGGCCTAGAGAGCTGAAATTTTAACCATATACTCTCTACGGTCCCGAAATAATCAAGTTTACGAATTTTTGAAATCCGCCCACAGACACGCCCACAAACTTAAAAAAACGAAATTTGAGCTAGGAAGCTGATTTTTTTTATATATGATCTATGACTCCTAAAACTGCTCGGGAGATAAAATTATCAAATTAAATAAAACAATTTTTTTGAAAATCCAAAGTTTGAGCTAGGGAGCTGAAATTTACAATATATACTTTTTAGGGGCCCTTAATGCTCATGCGTATTTTTTTTTTAAATCTGCCTACTGACACGCCCACAATGAAATAAAACAATTTTATTGAAAAACCCAAGTTTGAGCTAGGGAGCGTTTTTTCTTACAAAAGCTTCGTTTTTTTTTAGATAAAATCTTTTAAATGTTATATAACAAAATATGTAGAGCGTTCTTAACTTATGAGGGATAGGAATAAGAATAGGGTATCCAACAGTTCGCCCAAGCGGACTGTAGCCCGTCCCTATGTTTTTCTCTCTGCTCCCATCCAACTTAGGGAGCATGTCCACTGACAATATTCCTCACCTTACCTTGCGTCACCAGTTTAAGAGATATCAAACCATCACTGGACTTTGAAATGGTCAAGTCGCTTCCAAAAAGCTCTGCCGCAAGGTTGATACCGATTCCGTTTCTACCCTGTTCCGTCCCGTAAAGGAACAACTTGTAAGATTTAGTCACAACGTCCAAGAAACGCTTCCGATATTCTGTGTTTCGCCATTTCATTTTTTGAACACATAAGACGTCAACTTGCCTTCTAACCATCGTCTCTTCAAGCTCGTAGCTACGACAACTCATACCCCCAACGTTTTAACTCGTTACCCCTAAGTTTAAGCATTATTTTGGTATCCCCCGGAAAGCGAACAGCTCTGACCCGAGCATTTCTTCCCGTCCCAGGAATAGTACTATGATAAATAGTTCCTGGGCGGGGTAGGTCGTTTTCTATTAGCGTACATTTCCCTAGTCCTTCAGCTTAAACGATTTCGACACGTAGGTATATTTAACCTCAGCTACTTCAACAAAATTCCTCCAGCTACCATGTGTGATTTAAAATTGCTTTAGTTTAGTCGATGAAGTTCCCCACAACTCGTGAAAAGGCGCGAGAAAATGCCAACAGCTGTGACTTTTGTCAACGAATGTGCTCTTTTAAGTATTAAACTTTCCACTTAAAAAACTTCCATGATTTGTTGTCAAAAATTGGAACGTTGTATGCTTCGATTCACATGGAAATACATCATTCGTATTACCTGGGTAAGTAGATGCAAATCGAGCAGTATAACGAGGAATGAATAACGACTGACATGACATGAGGAGTTGGCACGTAATTACAAAGAAATATTTCAAAGAAATATAACTTAGTTGAACTGGCATAAAATATTCAGATGGTTGGGACAATTCAAGGATACATGCCAATAGCATTTTGTTTCTTATTTAAATGAGATTTTCCAAAGAAGACGAATGCAAACCACATCGACGTAGAAAATACTTTCATCTTCTTTTTTTACTGTGACAAGTTACGGTAAAATTGGATACGTGAATTTTAGTCCTGAAAAGGTGTGGAACACAAGATCGCAATTCATTAGCTTTGATTTTTGTGTGTGCCACAAGGGTTGCAAAAATTGTGAGGCATTTGTAAATATGATTTTTAACAGAATACCTTGTAGAGAAATTCTTGGGCCTTGCGGTCCTGCTCTGAATGCTGTGATAATGAGTTCGAATTTCAAGAGTAATCCACTGCTCCTACCTTAACATCGTTATTCCAATTATAGATATCTATTACATTTAACACAGAAATACTGTGAGATATTTCGGAAAAATATCATTTTCCCGGGGTTTAAGGACCTTTTTGGTCTATCCAAGGATCTCTTGGTAAAATAACCTTACTTTAGTGGGAAAATATTCCCTAAATGTGAGGAAAACTTGGAAAATTTGTATCTCCAAAATAAAGTATGGAAGATAGAGACAAAACGCATCTACAAATTTATGGATGCAATGTTTGCTTGTACGATGCATATAATATGCAAACTAGGATGCGTTATGGAACTGATGGGCAGTGGAAAAACAATTTTAGGTGTTACTCGGTCGCGGTGTGATTTGAACCGGAGACCCTTAGATAAGAAGTCCAACACACGGATATGATAAGAAAGAAGGATTTGGCGATGATTGTAAATCGAATCGTAAATCTTGGACTTAAAATTAAGATAGGGACTTGCAAGAATCCGATATTATAGAAAACTGAATGTTTTTAGTCAAAAGCAGTCAAAGGACAAAAGCAATCAAAAGACTTAAAAGCTGTCAAAAGATTCACAGTTAAAGGAATGCAGTCAAAAGTGCATCAGTTGTTCTTTGCTGACGATCCCTGCAACGAGCACTTGTTGTAAGTGGGGACGTTTTGGAGGGGAATGGGTATCGTATTTGTCCGAAAAAAAGCTGAATACTTGTGCTGCCCTTTCTCTGATCCACTACGGCCTATTCCAAACAGGAGCGAAAGCCTTCACGTCAAAGAACTTATCTCGAAAAATAAATGGAGGGCCACCGGCTCAGTTGGTACTGTCATGTTTAAAGGAGAGATCCTACGAACCCTGTCAAAAAAACAATATTAATAAATGTTTCCATACAAACTCGAAAGAGAAGCAGGCCCATAAACTCCTGGATCACACAAATGCAGCAACACCAGCATTTAATTGGCCTTTGATTCAAAATCGGAAGGCATGTCGCTATTTTCTGAGGTCGAACTGGTGAACCCCACATGCGGACTAGTAGGGATGCGTTTAAGTTTGGGGTTAGGATCCCTTTATACTGAATATAGCCGTACCGCCATTTAAGGATGAAGAAGACGCTTGAGTAAAAGAACAAACCTATTGTAGTCCTTACTTACTTTACTTAACGGGCTCCCGACCCGTGAATAGTCTCGGCCTAAGACACTGCAGCCTTCCATCCTCTGCGATCCCGGAAACGCTGCTTCCAGTTGTACAGACCAAGCGCTCTGGCAACCGCGATGGCTTCGTGTTTAAAACGGAGGTTCGGTCTTCCTTGCCTTCTCGAACCAGGGGGCTTGGAGTCGAAGATTATCTTGGCTGGAGCATTATTTTCCATTCGCTCAATGTATCCGAGCCAATGTAGTCGACGTGATTTAGCTTTTTGGACTACTTCCACATTTTGGTACAGCTCATAGAGTTCGCGGTTGTATCTTCTTCTCCATTCGCCCTCCGCGCACACAGGACCAAATATACGAAGGAGTATTTTTCCTTCAAAAGAACCCAATATTAGCTCCCCTTTTCTACTTATCGTCCATCAATCGGCGCCATAAATTGGATTTTGTTCTTCGAGTGAGGAGTTTTGAACTAGCAGCAGCGGTTTCCCAAGGTAATTCTCCGCTGGAACTCCACTAAGGTGTCATTCGTGAACTTGATGTTTACTCTTAGGTAGATGAACTCCTTAACTACTTTGAAGTTATTGCTATCAACATTGACGTTTTGTCCTAGACGGTCGACAGATGTTTGTATGTTTATTGATAGCATGTACTTGGTCTTGTCCCCCTTTACCTAATGTAGTCCACACACTACTAAGTTGAGATGAGGCATATTCATTGGTTGAAACATTGACAAAATGATAGAAAACTGTCGGTGCCGATTGACAGATATTCCAATGACAGATATACAAAATTATTAGGGGAAATTTCGTCCTGCCTACGTTATTTTTTATTAATTTTTCACTTTGAATTTCAACTTGCTTCAACAGAAAACACTTTTGAAAGTTAAATACATTAATGCTGAAGTTGACGACGGATTCTATGGGCAATTACAACTTCAGATAACTGCCAATAAATATGTCTCTTTAAAAAAAAAACAATTGTGCATAAATAAAGGCCACATCCAAATAAACAGATTGTATGTCAATTGACCAACTGATAAACATTGTTAAGATTGTATATAAGCCTACGTGGCCAAAATGAGTAAAATTAAAGTATTTTTATTTATTTTTAAAAGTGAATTGCGGTAACACCATAAATGTCAAAATGAGAAGAAACGAACCAAAGAATAAATGACCACCCAAGAATATATCGACAAAAAAGCCATAAATTTGGACCAAATAAATCGGAAACAAATAAATAACTGCACAAAAAAAAAGATATAACAAGAGAAAAGAAAAACAATTACATAAATCAAATAACAATACAAGACAAAAAAAAACCCAAAATCAACACAAACAATAGCAAAAAAGAGGCACTAAAAAACGTGCGCTAATAAAATAACAAGAAAACACAAATTCTCTGCAAAAAATCGATATATGTAAATTGGATTTTTAATTTAAAATGTTAGTTGGGCCAGCCGCCCATTTATTGAGCTTAATTCAAGCTTGCAAAATAATATCTTAAAAATTTAACTTAAAATAATACTTAAACTAATAACTGGTAGGTGGAAAGTGAGGCGTAGAGGAGTGCAGATTTTTTTTTTATAATGTACTCGCACTAAAGGGATTTTGTAATACCCTTATAATGTAATAGCTACACAGCGCGGGTGTTAAGGAAATTAGGGTTAGAAGATAGGGAGAGATGCCGATGCAGATTAAAGGGAAGAGGTGCCGGTGAATCAAAGAGGAGGGGGTAGAAATTAACCTTCTGCAACATGCAGGAGATCGCCTCGTTTAAGCCATACGACCTGCGATGGGTGGGAGGGTAGAAAAGAGCGGGGGATCTGAAATTGCGACAGTTGGTGTTAAAGGAAATGCAGTTTAGAAGAGAAGAACAATCAATGGAGCCAGTGAGAAGGCGATGTTAAGCAGGTAGTTCGCAAACTTAAATGGTACCATATATCCAGTTTTCACGCCGATACAAAGTCGGACGCTATCATTTGTCCCATCGCATCGAAACTAAAGCTGGATACTAAATGCATCTCCTGTTTCAAGCTGAATAAGTCTGATGGAAGTCAACCAACACCTAGATTTGTGAATTTCAAAGTCGGTATTCCATTTGAGTTCGCTAAAATGGTTTTCAATGCTAATTGCTGGCCTAATGGAGTGAAGATTCGGCCTTTTATTCAAAATCCAATTTCGTCAAAAAACTGATTTCTGCTAATGCTAGTGTTGTTAGATTTCAGCAACAACACTTAAATATTTTCTATCATAATGCGAGTGGATGCAGAACTAAAACGGCTGATTTGTTTGTGGTATCGAGTAACAAAGACTATCACATCATCGCAATTACTGAAACATGGCTGTACGGGAATATCTTATCTGAATTATTTGACAACTTAATTTACGACGTTTTTAGAAATGATCGCTGCAACTCCGCCGAGAAACGTGGTGGTGGGGTACTTGCAGCTGTGCAGGTATCGCTTTCCAGCAAATCAATTCCATTGCCAAACTTAAATGCAGACCAAATTTGTTTTCAGTTGACTTTGGTGCTTCTATATTTATTGTGACGTACGAGGGCGGGTCAATAAGTCCGTGACTTTTTTAATTTCTGACCTCTTTACTGAAACAGCAACACTGCTCCTGTCAACAGGCATCTGTCAGTTGACTCCTGTCAAAATTTAAACTTGCTGCGTCAGTTAGTTTAAGTTTGACAGCTATTTTTATCAGACTACTCACTAATTTGAGGAGAAAATGGAAAAAAGTGAATTTCGTGTGCTTATTGCATTATTTCTTGCGAAAAAAAACCATTACCGAGACCAAGGCTAAGCTTGAAAAATACTATGGGGACTCTGCACCATCGATTTCAATGGTAAAAAAGTGGTTTACTGAATTTCGTTGTGGCCGTACAAGCACTGAAGATGCCGAACGTCCTGGACGCCCAGTTGAGGTCTCTACACCCGAAACAATCGAAAAAATTCACCATATGGTGTTGGCCGACCGAAGATTGAAAGTGCGAGAGATTGTGGAAGCCGTAGGGATCTCGCATGGCTCAGTGGTTTCAATTTTGAATGATCACTTGGGCATGAGAAAGCTTTCCGCAAGATGGGTGCCGCGTTTGCTCACAGTCGACCACAAACGCAATCGTGTAACAACTTCACAGGAAGGTTTGGCGTTGTTTAATCGCAATATGGAGGAGTTTTTGCGCCGTTTTGTAACCATGGACGAAACATGGATCCATCACAACACACCAGAGACCAAACAACAGTCAAAACGGTGGGTTTCTAAGGGTGAATCGGCGCCAAAGAAAGCCAAGGTGGGTTTGTCAGCCAATAAAGTTATGGCGACTGTTTTTTGGGATGCACGCGGGATAATCCACATTGACTACCTTCAAAAGGGAAGAACAATCAATGGGGAATATTATGCCAACTTATTGGACCGATTCAATGACGATTTGAAAAAAAACCGACCTCATTTGGCCAAGAAAAAAGTTCTTTTCCACCAAGACAATGCAAGGATGCACACATGTGTAGTCGCCATGGCAAAAATCCATGAATTGGGCTATGAATTGCTCCCTCATCCACCCTATTCTCCAGATTTGGCTCCGAGCGACTACTTCTTGTTCCCAAACCTGAAGAAATGGCTTGGTGGAAAAAGATTTGACTCCAATGATGAAGTCATCTCGCAAACAAAGGCCTATTTTGAGGACCTCGACAAATCTTTTTTTTTTGGAAGGGATAAAAAAATTGGAGAAGCGTTGGACAAAGTGTATAGAGCTCAAGGGAGACTACGTTAAAAATAAAATATTTTTTTTATCAAAAAATCTGTGTTTTATTCCAAAAGTCACGGACTTATTGACCCGCCCTCGTATAACCATCTGGTATTAGATTAAACGTGTATGAAAATTGTATTGAAAACTTTGAATATCTTAGCAATTACTGTTCTGAAACTACTATACTTTGTGCTCTTGGAGATTTCAATATTGGTGATGTTAATTGGAATTGGTCTGAGGAAGATAATATGCTTTTCCCTAACAATGTTAAAAAAGATTACGAAATTGCTTTGATTGACTGTATGTTCTCACTTCATTTAAATCAAGTATGTTCAGTTTTTAATTCTCTAAATAGAATATTGGATCTTGTTTTTATAAGTGCCGATGAAGTCAAAGCTAAAGTTTGTGAAGCACCGTTTCCTCTTCTTAATAATTCCATGAATCATAAGCAATTGATGATTGAATTTGATTTGTATTCATATTTTAGAGATGTACCAACATCAGGTGCTTCTTCTTATAATTTCTTGAAATGTAATTTCATTGCTTTAAGTGAATATCTCCAGTCTTTCAATTGGGATATGGAACTTGAAAACCTATGTCTTCGCGATATGTATGAATATTTTACTTCAATAATGAAAGCCGGTTTTTCTATGTTTGTTCCTTGCACCGTAAGAAAGTTGAACTCATATCCTCCTTGGTATAATAAACGGCTCTTGCACCTTAAAAACTTGAAAAACAAAGCCCACAAGCGCTACAAAATGGTAGAAAATACTTGCAATAAAGAAATTTTTTCTGAAACTAGGAAAGATTTCGCAATTTTCAGTAAGTTCCTGTACAATAATTACATTTTGGATATGGAAACCAAATTGAAAGTTGATTCTAAATCGTTCTGGTCTTTCATTAACCATAAAATTCTTTCATTATTATAAAAATTTTACGTCCAACGACATTCAAAATTCTGTAGATTTATTTGCAACTTTTTTTGAAACCGTTTTTTCTACACCCTCGACAAAAAATTTTCCGGAACCAAATAGACTACCTAATATTGACATTGGTTCAATGGCTCTTGATATTCAAGATATTACGTCTGCCATTCGCAATCTTAAAGCTAATCCTAAACCTGGTGCTGACGGCATTCCAGCAATTATTTTAATTAATTGCTGCAACTCCATTTGCAAACCGCTGCTCAAAATATTCAACCTATCACTAGAATCAGGATTGTTTCTGGATGATTGGAAGGTTTCCTTTTTGGTCCCAATATTTAAATCTGGTTCTAAAAATGATATCTCTAACTATAGAGGTATTTGCAAACTTTCCGTCATTCCAAAGCTCTTAGAGAGTATTGTTAAGGATAAAATTGAGTTTCACATCAAAGAGCACTTATCAGAGTTCCAACATGGTTTCGCCTCTGGTCGCTCCACAACAACTAATTTAGTACACTTCACATCTTTTGTTGCTAACGCTGTTAAAAGTGGATGTCAAGTTGATGCTATCTACACTGACTTTAGCAAGGCTTTCGACTCTGTCAATCATGGGTTGCTTATAAATAAGCTTAAAATCTTTGGATTTCATTCGGTAATTTTGAAATGGATTTCATCATTTTTATCTGGTAGGTCTCAGATTGTGTGTGTTGATTATCACTGCTCAAGACCTATTTCCTGTACTTCCGGAGTTCCACAAGGAAGTCACCTTGGACCGCTCCTTTTTATTTTATTTATTGATGACTTAATCTATAATCTAAAATTCTGCCATTGCCTAATGTATGCTGATGATCTTAAAATGTTCTTAAAAATTAGAAGCGTTGATGACTACTCTAAGATTCAGATAGACCTTAACAATCTGTCGACTTGGTGTATTAATAATTGCTTAATGTTGAACGTCAGTAAATGCTATTGTATATCGTTTTATAAATCTCAAGCTCCTTGTTTCTACAATTATTGTATTAATAGTATACCTTTAACCAGGGTGAGCAAAATTAAAGATCTTGGAATATTTATTGATGCTAATATGACTTTTGTTTCTCACATCGAGTACATGGTAGCGAAGGCAAATTCTTTGGTTGGCTTTATTAAACGAAACTCTAAAGATTTTTCTAATCCTCATACGTTGTTATCGCTTTTTATTGCTTTGGTGAGATCCGTTCTTGAGTATGCAGATGTCGTATGGGATCCCTACTATTCTTTTCACTCGGATCGCATTGAAGTACAAAGGCGTTTTACAAAGTATATTTTTTTCAAAATTCGTTGGACTTTCGAACCGTCTTATAATGCCAGACTTAAACTTTTGGGTACTATGAGTCTTAAAGATAGAAGACGTGTACATGGGATCATGTTTATTAGGGATGTCTTATGCTCCCGTATCAATAGCCCGTTTCTTTTATCTTTATTGCCAATCTATGTTCCTACGAGGGTGCTAAGAGTCCATCCCTTCTTTTTTCAAACGAGGCATCGAACAAACTATGGTTGCAATGAACCCATCTCTAGATCACTAAAATCGTATAATGAAGTTAGTAGTCACGTAGATTTTCATATTCCAAGACATCGGTTTAAAAGCATTATACCTTGGTTGCTGTATAATGGGTAATTATGTTAACATATAGTTATATTACATATTATAGTGTTTAAATAATCATAGTCTGTAAGCTCGACTTGTAGATGAAAGTTAAATAAATGAATGTCGGCGACATCTCCTCGTTTTTCCAGTGTCTGAAGGTTTATGAAGGTTATCCTTCGGGCAGGGTGATGTGATTTTTCCAAGGGAGTCCACGAAGAGCAAAACGGAGTTGCAAGAGAAAAGGTAAGTTTGAGGTAGGGATTGGGGAGAGGACCGAAAAAAGAAAGAGAGGAGCAGAGTAGGGTGGTAAGCGTCAATAGTAGAAAGGTTCAAAAAACTTTTCATGATTGTGGCAGTTGTGAAAACAAGATCCAACTGATGTCCCATATAATTTTTAACACTGAGACTGACTTGGCAAAGACCAGAATAAGTTACGCTGTCAATAAAAAGACATTCTTTACTTGAAATTGGATTTAGGGTGACGAAGAAAGATTGACCTTCCGCTAAACTCCACTGTACATTTGGGAGATTTAAATCGCCAAAAGTTATAATTTCATCGTTGGGTTTACAAGAATTAAATAAGCGGTCGATGAGTGGGTGTTGAGGGTGTAGAGGTTAGTGTGTTGGCTTGTGACCCGTGCGGTGCAGGTTCAATCCCCATGGAGAACAACAACATACGGCACTCATTCATGGAGAGAAACGAATGACACCTTGTTTTCTCCAACCTCTACACCAAAAGGAGTATTTTTGCTTGGTAGTACAATGGACCGCTACTGAGTCTGCGTGCTCTGGGATTTGGATTTCTTTTTATAAAAAAAATAAATAAAATGGTCGATGGCATCCCCGACGAGTTGGTAAGATTCGATGGGTTGAGACGGACGTAAGTAGAAATATAGTACGTAGAGTAAACGGTTAACGAGGGGATTTTTATCACAACAATCCAGCAGAGGGGAGATTGATGTTGAGATGATAGAAGAGTCCAGGCTGATGTGAATTGAACGGCAATGAGAACGCTACGCTCTTCTTCTTCTACCTTAATGACGGCGAGGCTGCGATCAGGATTGATGGGATCATAACCCTCCCACTTAATTACATCCGCACTGGTCTGCCCGTGGAGTTCGCCGGTTCGAGCTTAGAAAATATCGGCAGGCCTCCTCATTTCGAACCACTCAAATGCTGGTGTTGCTGCTTTTTTGTGATCCAGGAGTTCTTAGGCCTGCCACTCTTTCGCGTTTGTATTTTTGACTGGGTTCGTAGGATCTCTCCTTTGAACATGAGAGTACCAACTGAGCCGGTCGTGCTCCATTGTTTTCGAGATAGGTTCTTTGGCATGATGGCTTCCTCGGATCTTGGAATTTCTTATTCGATCAATTGTCGCCACTCCTGCTGCCATGCGAAGCATCTTCATCTCACTGCAAGGGACGTTCTCATCGCAAAATACATTAAAAGATGCTGCGAATAAATCAGATTTTTTCTTATCTATCAAATAGAATGCAAGCAGTTCAGCTAAATGATAATCTGTCCGATTTTCTTCCAATTGTAAGTGGTGTTCCGCAAGGCTCTATACTTGGTCCACTATTGTTCTCATTATATTTAAATGAGCTTCCATCTACAATAGGAAACTGTTCGAAGCATATGTATGCCGACGATGTCCAAATGTATATGAGTTGCCCACTCGACCTTATTGAGAGCGGAGTTAATTGCGTGAACGAAGATATGGGGAAAAATTTAACGTTGGTCTGAATTAAACGGATAACATTTAAACGTAAAAAAGTCGAAGTGCTTTTACATATCCATGAAAGCATTAGATCTTTCCTACTTTCCTCCCATTCTACTAGGGAGCTCTCCAATAGAATATGTTGAGACTGTAAGAAATATTGGAGTCATTTTTAATCGTCGCCTAACTTGGGAAAATGATATCAGCGCTGCCGTTGCAAAAGTATATGGGGTTCTCCGGAATCTGTGGGTAACACAGGCCTTCATCCCAATAAAAACTCGTTTCACATTAGCAAAATCTTTGGTCATTCCTATCTTAACATACGGTTGCGAAATCTTTCGCAGCTGTGACGGAACCAGTAAGCGGAAACTCGATGTCGCTTTTAATAGTACAAATACGGCATATCTTCGCACTACGTAAATATGACAGGTTAAGCAGTTTTTCTGATCGTCTGCTCAAAATACCTTTTGAGATCTATCTCAATTTTCGCACTTTGTGCCTGCTTTCGGAGATTCTACTAACCCGGCAGCCGCCCTACTTGTACGAAAGGATTCGTTTAACCACTTCGCACAGGTCTTGGAAATTGATTCACTCTCCCTACGCCTTCCTTACATCTGAGCGTCAATTTTTCGTAAATGCTATCCGATTGTGGAATTCATTACCCAGCGGAACTTAAGAATAACTCAAGGTACAAGCACAAACAAGTTTAAAAGGGACTTAAGAACTTATTTTTCCGGAAATCGGTAACTAAAACTTTAATTAAAATTGATTTATATAAAAAATCCGAATTATCTTTATGAATTCTAATTTTTTTGAAACTATATTCGGTATATCTACTCTTCTCAAATGTCTGTCTAAGTTAGCTTACCATTATTTTATAAGATATTATATCTTAAAGTGTATAAGCATTTCAAATAAATAAAAAATAAAATAATTCTTGAATTAAAATATTAGGGAAAAGATTAGTTTCGGTAAGTGCATAAACATCAAAAGGAGGTGTGAGTTCGAGGGGAAACGGCGTGAGTTTGGGGTGTAGTCCTGCCACGTTTTGACATTAGAACGATGGAGGCAGTTTCAGATCTGTGGCGCGAGGAGCAATTTTGGAGGGGGTCAAATAAGATGGCGGGTTATGTACGAAAATTTCTTTCTGAGTGAGCCCGAGTTCTTTGCAAGTACGAAACTCGTTTCGATCTAAGAAATTGGCTGTATACTGAAAGGTCATCGGTAACTTGTTTGGGTGTCACGTCAAAAGCTTCGTGAAAATTTATATAGAGGTGTTTAAGGCAAGCGACGTCGGTTGGTAGGCCTTCTTGGTGAATGGATACCATGACATTGGTTCTAGTTTTGCCATCAAAACACACTGTACCCGACTTGTCATGGAGATAAGCGAGGATGCATTCTCAAAAATGTTAGAAATGCATCAACAAAATTCAATAATTTGCTTATAGCTAGCTCATTGTCCGGTTAAAATCAGGAAAGTTCTGCGGGGTCATTAGATCGGTTGAGATGTCCCATTACACTACATGAAGTTGTTTTGACAATGAGATTTAGTAGAAAAGGTCATTATATGCCCCTTTGTAGTCTTATCTTACCTTCAGTATGATGGAAGCCCATTATGGTACCAAAAGTTTCTATGGCAGTAATGTCCTACTCCTGACTAACCTTCCTAACCTTCTTAACCCCGCGCATTAGATTGTTTAATTTACATCGTATTTCCATACCTATGCAATTGCCAAGCAAACATTAATAAAATTACTCGTATGTAAACCACAAAAAGAGGGAAATCGTCTTTCCTTGAATAACAAATCGCGAATAAATGGCAACTCATACCTACATAGCCATTTTTTATTTTCTCTCTCTTACCTTAAGTGAAATATTTTTCTAGATCTTTATCCATAAATCCTTTTTTTGTCCTCATAGAGGAAAAAAAACTATTAATAAAATAAGATATGGGTAATTGCCATCCACATGTAATGAAATGGAGAATACCTTATAAAGAGTGATACTTTTTTATACCCTATTCTAAGGGTATATTAATTTTGACGCATAGTTTGTAACATACCTTAATATTGCCCGTAGACCCCTAAAAGTTACTATATTTATGATCAGCATCGAGAGTAATGTCGATCTAGCCATGTCCGTCCGTCCGTCCGTCCGTTCAAAAATTAGGCCTTTAAACTGGACCTAGAGAGCTGAAATTTTAACCTTATACTCTCTAGGGTCCCGAAATAATCAAGTTTACGAATTTTTGAAATCCGTCCACAGACACGCCCACAAACTCAAAAAAAAACAAAATTTTGGAAAAAATCCAATTTTGAGCTAGAAAGCTGAATTTTTTTATATATGATCTATGACTCCTAAAACTGCTCGGGATATACAATTTTCAAAATCCGCCCATTGACACGCCCACAATTAAATAAAATAATTTTATTGAAAAACCAAAGTTTGAGCTGGGGAAGGTTTTTTTTACAAAAGCTTCGTTTTTGTTTGATAAAATGTTTTAAATGTTATATAACAGAATATGTACAGCGTTCTTAACAATTCAACCATACTTAGACTTTTGTCACGCCCACTTATGAGGGATAGGAATAAGAATAGGGTATCCAACAGCTCGCCCAAGCGGACTGTAGCCCGCCCCTATGTTTTTTTACATAATTTTTATTCATTCAGCTGGTTATTTTGTTAATTTGTTTATTTATTTAAGTCATTTGTTGACGTTTTCATTGATCATTACATTAAGCTATTAACCCACGTTGTTATTTCTTAATTCACTAATTTCAATTCATTCGTTCATTAACGAAATCATTCATTCATTTATTAATTAAATTTCAATTCTTCATTTAGCAATTCATTCATTAAATAATCAATTCTTTTATCCCAATATGAATTTATTTATTGATTCATTCATTCATGTAACAATTCATCGTTTATAACATTCATTCACTTACGGATTCAATTATTATTAATTCATCCCGCTTAAAAGTTTGGTATTTCGATTCATTTTGTTTGTGCATTAACCAATTCATTCATTTATCAATTTATTTACCTATTTATTTAATAACTCATTTGTCATATCGTTTATCATTTATAAATTTATTTATTCCTTATTTATTCATTTATGAAATTATCAATTCATTCATCATTTATTTACTTACTAAATTCATTCATTGATGAATCCACCCGAAATGAACGTTTACCATTTCATCTTAGAGTTCAGTTTTTGATGAGTCCTACCAAACCAGTAAAGTTGTGTCTGATTTCTCTGCGTTGCTATCATTCAATTCAGGAGAACACACCCTACTCTATGATTAAAATATAAATGGGAAGCTAAAATCTTTCTCAGAGTAGACCAACGCATTTCGATGATAAAATATTTTTTGCAAAATCAATTTAAGAATCTTTGCGTTGTTGTTTTAGGTTTAGTTTCATATATTTGCCATTACTCTTTACTGTGTCGTGGTTATATTCAGCAAGTAAACAGGTGGTGAAGGGAAGAATATTTCAATGGTAGGCCAATTCGAATATGCGAGTTTTTTTGGATTAAGTAAGTACACGTACGCATTGCATTTATGGAGTGTGGAGTATGAAAATAGATGTATGATTCTGATAGTTTTTAAGGACATTTATTCGAGGGGCAAAGCTGAGTATGTTGGAAAGTTGAATGTGAATTTCTTCCACAAAATTTGAACATACGACGGTTCGGTAAGGCGTAGTCGCAAATGTAAGATACATATTTAATAAAGTGGTGGCCTCAAGAACGACGTCCACGTGCGTTAATATTTTCTTCCGGCAAACAATTTATTTTCCGGCAATAACTGGAAAAGTCGTTTCGTTCCCCCTTATCCGATTTTCATTGCTTTGAGTGATAACGTGTTTCTGTTCATAGAAAAGCTGTCACGTGTTTTCTGTGGGCCCTAGAAGGTCAATGAAATGATTCCTCGAATTTTTATCATCCCTACTCCATCATTTTTTTCCACACCTACACGTCATTACTTACGCATAAAATTGAACTCTAAGTTTCAGACGCAATGTCACTTCTTTCATGTTTGTTTGCGATATTCTTAAATGCAAAATTATTATTGCCCATGCAGGGAGGGGGGTAAGAATATCACTGCGGCGCTCCAAAAAAAGTGCTTGTCGTAAAAGGATATTAAGGGAAATAATCTAATCATGGTCAAATTGCCCAACTATTCATGTGAGCCCAGCGGCACATTGAACACCTTGAAACTGTCCCCTAAGAGGGCATGCAAATCTGTTGGTTGACACGAGTATAAATCAAACGTTGTATAAAAGCAAGATCAAACAACAATCAAAGACGGAAGCATGCACGTGTCGAAATCCTAAAAAAACAGGCAGGAATCATGTATTATCATGTATGTTTATGAATGGGTAAAGATGTCCCGCTGGAGCCACCGTAGAGTTTCAACCTTTACACCAGGGATCTATCTTCTTCTTTTCCTATAAGGACTTTTTTTTTTTACAATTTGCTTACGCTAAGGGGTTTTTGTTTTCTGTTGTCACAATACCCTTATAGTGCTAAGAACGCAGCGTAAGCATTTGTGTTTAACAGCAAGCAGCACCTGGCAATATCGTATTTCATTGCATCCTTTTCGGTGCTACTTACTATTAGAAAGATTAAAGAGATAGGAAAGAAGTGTTTGGGTGCAGTTGTAGGGTTTTTCTAAACGGGTGGTGTTTAAGTTGCTTAGGGAGATTACGATTTCATGTATTCGATAGTGAAGTAGGGTAGAGTCGGCACCCTCCGACAGTGGGGCACCTCCGACAGTCATTATTATCTCTGTGTGGAAACCTTTCAAAAATCTGTAATAAATTGTGAACGTGCCCTTAGACATATTAAGCATATGTCAAAAAGTTCAGCAGTCTGTCTGCAAATCCTGCCAAAGTAGGATGTAAAGTTTGTTTGGAGTGCGGTTGATATAATTTTCAGGGTATGTTCTTAAGATTTTTATATTCTTATTTTTAATGTTTTCTTGAAAAGAAGTTAAAATACAATATTAAGTATTTATTTATATTTTAATACTTATTTTCAAATATTCTGCTTTGCTAAAAAATTAAAAAAAGAAAAGTAAGAAAACATCCAATGGGGCACCTCCGACAGTTTAAGCCGGGCCACCTTCGACAGACTGTCGGAGCTACCCCTTCTTTGTTTATTCATCTAAAAAATTGCTAAAAGCGCAAAATATTTTTCCCTTACTATAGATAATGGTTCGCTTTTATGAAAAAAAAGCACAAAGACCTCTTGTGGACGAAGAAGCTATGAAAAAGGCCCTTACATATGTCATTAACAAGGTGGAATCACACAGTTCAGCAGCGGCAAAATATGGCGTGAAAAGGACTACCCTTATAACTCGTCTTAGGAAGGGAAAGGGAAGGCTCCCACATCCGGCTGATGATTCCGGCCAAGAACAAAGCGATACCGAAATCTTTCCATATCAGTGTAAATATACCTCTCGCCAAGTGCTTACAGCAAAACAAGAGCAGGATCTAGCAAGTTATTTTAAAAACTGTTCCAACCTCCACTTTGGAATGACTTATCATATGGCAAGGCGCTTTGTATTTGAATTTGGAGCTTTTTTAAAAGCCAACATGCCAGAGTCTTGGGTCGAAAGAAAACAAGCTGGAAAAGATTGGATGCTAGGGTGTGACGATGATATCTTAAATGAAGGAGATTTTATTTTGGTCAAGTTCTTTGACAAAAAAAATATATTTTTTGTTGGTGAAATAGTAGAAGTCCAATTTCATAATTCATTTACTGTGTCCTTTCTGCGAAAAATGACAAACTCCTGGACTTTCATCAATCCAAATGTCCCAGACATAAGCATAACTTTAAGGAGCGATATTTATGCCAAAATGCCGATGCCGACGCATCCTCCGGGAACATCGAGGTCCCAAAGGAAGAGTATCTTCAACATCGATTTGAGAAACTTAAATGTTCGTTAGAGACTAATTTAATCAATGTGATCCCATGTTTTTTTTTTGAATTTATTTTTTGTTATTTTTTTAGGTAGGTACCTACCTACCTACTTATTAATTTTTCGTTAAAACTTTTTTTTTAAATACAAATAATAAAAAGAAATGAATTGGATTCTTATAACATAATATATTAGGACTTTTATTTAAAAAAACTAACATATAGTACATCAATTTCCAATCATGTGCCTTACTGTCGAAGGTGCCCCACCCATTGTCGGAGGTGCCCCGTGCTGGGGCACATTCGACACTTTTCTACTTTTTTTTCTTAAATAAAAAAAAAAATAGTAAACAAATTTTTAAGAATATAAATCTGCGCCAATATGTTGTTAATATTATAAATTTGAAAAATAATTGTTAATTTTTTGAAAAAATAAGAAAAACCCGTATGCTTTTGCAATTTTTCTGTTAAGGTGTCGGAGGGTGCCGACTCTACCCTAGTGGACTTGGCCGGGATTCGAACGAACGACCATCCATTTAGCAAGCGAATACACTTCTACTGTCTACTGCACCATTGTCACCCGCTATGTCTATGAGCAGGATTAAAGCAATCACAATCTTCCCACCTTACTGCATCCTTACTGGTCCGCCTTTGGGGTGCACCGGTTAGACCTCAGAAAATAAAGGCAAGACTCGCGATTTTGAATCACTTCGTCGCTGAGGCCAATCAAATGCTGGTGTTGCTGCATTTGTGTGATCCAGGAGTTTTTAGGCCTGCCTTCATTGTTTGTAGGATCTCTTTTTTGAACATGACAGTACAACTGAGCCGGTCGCGCTCCATTTTCTACGAGATATGTTCTCTATTAAGTTGGCTCAAAACCGGATCCGTAAGCGTCGCCGGATAAAGTAGGTATATCTAAACTTTTCTGTCCGTCAACGTATGCACCCATTTAGTGATGTGTCAACTCGAGTTAATAACCCGGTTCAACCCGAGTTGCAGCTAAACCGAGTTAAACCGATTCCAATTTAATGCCACCGAGTTGAACGATTGGGTTTTGGTTGGTTAGGATAAGAGAAACAACTCGAGTTGCAATGCCCGATTTCAATCCATACCTATTTGGAATTCGATTCGGTTTCTCGTGAGATGATGGCATGACAGGAGGCACACCTGCTCCTGTTGTCCTGTTTTCTCTCATTGAGTTTATTCACATATTTGTGTTAGTTTTGTCCTATATCGTTGTGTGATTCATCCATCGAATGTATCGATTGAGCGTATCCATATCCATAGCGTAGCCGTATACATCGGAATCGGTTTCGGTGCACTAATTAAACTCGATTTAAATGACCCCGTTCATTAAATCTAATTGGAAAACCTAGTCGAGCCGAGTTGCAAACTGATATAATATTTATTCTGATCTGATTTAATTGGTTTTCGGTTTAGTTCCATTTAGTTTCTTTTTCGTATTATGTGTCATTTTGCGGATGTTTCAAAGGATTTTTTTAAAGAGTATTTGTGTAAGACAATTTTACGAAGCAAATAATGCCGGGGCCGAGAAAAGGTCTATAGTGTTTAAAGTTTTTAATAAACCGCAAGATGGACGGTTTGCAACTCGGCCTGCAACTCGGTTTACTTAAATTCTAATTCGGGTTAACTCGGTTTGAAACATTTTCGGTTTGGACCCATTAACACATTCCATAATTGAAGTTCACGCATTTCAAAATTTAGAGATGCACAATCATTGGTCGAAAGTCGAAACATTGGAAAATTAAGAGAAAATTGTCATTGCCCATTGACAGACAGTTCAGTATATCACAGCGAAACTGCGACTGATTGGTTTGAAATGGTTTAAACTTGTAGGGATATTTTTTTTTAAAATTCAGCATGAGAATGACATGAGAAAGGGACAATTGTGCTGTAGGTACTGGCGTCTTAGGCAGTTGGATCATTCAGTGGTATTTGAATAATTTTAGGTTAGGTAAAATGCATATTAAATACGGCCAATGCGTTTCCAGTTAACAAAGTTGGAGACGGATTCTATGGGATCGTTCATCCATGAAGTGCGTTAACGCTGACGGATGCGTCGAAACAACGGATGTGACGGATTCTATAGGCTGGGCCCTTGAGTTGTCTGAAAGAAGTCAGCAAACATAATACCCTTTGCTTCGTCACAACGACACGCATGTGCTGGCAAATAAAAAGTATTCCGCTCTGAATTATTACATAATTCCAAAACATCTTGAGGATTTTTCTTGAGATTTTGTTTAGTTTTCTGTATGAAAGCTTCATAAGAACATTTCAAAGTAACTGGGGAGTCCGTGGTAGGAACATTAGAAGTAATCACAATAGTAATTCGTTCTTTTACATTTGTTTTTTTTTGTAAGGGGGGAAACTCTTGCCAATATTATAAAAAAAGGAAAAACCTTTTCGTGTTTCAATCGCAATCTAAGGCTAGAAACGTCTAGCTTACGAATTTCAAAATTTGTTGACACTCGCTCTATCACTGCAAACTATCAGTCTTTGAGTTTTATTTTTATATCTAGCTTCTAGCTGGTGTCAACAAAGGCTCATCGATCATTTGTGTTTTTTATGTATAATTTTGATAACAGTTTCGTATATAAGCAATAACCTATCTTGGCACAGCAAACAGTGAGCTTCTTCTTTTTGCCAAAGTCATAGTCACATCAACCACCATGAAAAGTACGTTGACTTATTTACATTTATTTTATTTTAAGATAAATTTAACTTTACGATTTAAAGACCATATCTAGCTTACTAAACTAACCCGATTCTTTCAACTTGCAGGTGTCAAGAGGCAATCTATTCTGCTTGTCAGCATTCTTCTTTCTTTTTCCGGCAACGCGACAGCTTATACAGTGCGGGAAACCTGTCAAAGTGTACCAAACAACACATACGTGTCAGATCCAACCAGTTGCGCCGCATTTGCTCTCTGCATTGACGGTATCCCAAATTATGGTCAGTGCGAAAGCGGCATGCTCTACAATGCGCAAGCGGCAATCTGTGGTCCGTATGCTAATATCGCTTGTGCAGCAAGTGTCACCACATTATGCGATGGGCTTAATGGCGTCTATAGAGCTGATCCGACCGACTGTCGAAGCTATTGCTTATGTAACTCCGGTGTGCCCGGCTGTTCCTCATGCTCAAATGGAAGTTTTTACAATCCCAACCTGAACAGCTGCGATTCTTCAATTACGTATACGTGTCCTGTTGGTTCTCTCTGTGCCCTCGTGGCTAACGATGTCACCGTGAAAGACACAACCAATATTTCGCAATATTATACTTGTGAGAATGGTGTCGGTATTGCTGGATCATGTGACAGTGGATACGTGTACAATGCTGCAAAGGGTTCCTGCGAGTATCCATCAAACGCTGTAACGCGCACTAATTCCTCGCCATTAAATCCCGCCAATATTGAACCTGTAAGTTCGACTAAATGTGCTTCCTTGACAACGGGACAGAATTTCATAAGTGACGGTTCAACATGTCAAGGATACTTCTACTGTAGCGATGGAGCGTCTACTGTGACACCGTATTATGCAGAGTGTCCCAATGGAAGCCATTTCAGTCAGACTCTTCAAAAGTGCGTCGTCCCCAATGCAGTTGCATGCCCGTACAACCGATGTGAAGGAGTTACCTCCACCTTTGTCACGGCCATTAATACAAACTGTATGGAATATTATGTTTGTAATAATGGCTTGACAAAGTCAAATTCGGAGGCAGCCTGTCCACCTGGATACCCATATTTCGACGAGGTTCGTCAGGCATGTATTCCGACTGAGCCCACCTATGAAGTTTGTGCATAAGATATGCACATTTTGGTTGTAAAAAGTTTCTTAAAAAGATAATAAACAACCTGCTGCAATATGATTGATTTTGTTTTTTTTAAATACAGTCGACTCCGCTTACTTGCAACACAAAAATGCGTACAAATTGTTGCAATCCCCCTTAAGCGATGTGATTCCAAACAATTTTTAATTTCATAAGTTTAGAATAAAAAACTCAGCTTTTTTTATATTTCACCTTTTATTTTCAATGTGTTTTATAATAGGTTGCCCCAACAAAATTAACAAAAAAAAGTTTTTAAAAAAAGTCTTTAAAGCTTATGTTCATGTACGAGTACATATTAAATAAATCGATCTGGTATGATAAAGACTGTGAAGTTTCGCGGAAAAGGTCCTTTACACTTCTGCACCTATACCAAAATTTTAATGCCGACTCTCTTAAAAAAGCATATCTTGCAGCAAATCGAGCGTATAAAGCTTTATGTAGAACCAAAAAAGTAAACTTCTTCAAAAAACAAGCAGAAAGTTTAACTTACTGCAGAAACCCGTCCGAATTCTGGAAAGGAATACAACAGATAAAAGGAAAAACCTTCGCAACAAAAACACTTTTACCTGCAGCAACACTACGACACCATTTTGAAGGACAATTGAACGCGGAACTCTTTGCTCCACCAATCCAATACGCTCGACCAAATATCGAAAATCTAACTTTAGATAGAGAAATAACGATATCTGAAGTACAGTCAGTTGTAGCGAAAATAAAAGACAACAAAGCTCCGGGGGTTGATCGGATCCCAAATGAATTCTGGAAATATGCAACAACAGATTTCCTTTCACATCTCACAAAAATGTATAATGACATTTTCACAACAGGAGAAACACCAGAGGCGTTCCGAAAATCTATACTCTTTCCCATATTAAAAAAAGGAGACGAGATGGACCCATCCAACTACCGAGGTATTGCTTTTCTCAACACATCGCTTAAAATCTTTATGGAAATTCTAAGACGCCGACTCACAGCATGGATTGACAGCAACCACCTTCTCAGTGAATTCCAAATTGGATTTAGAAAAGGATATTCAACAGTAGACCACATATTTAGCCTGATCAATATTGCAGAGATCTATCTACGAAAACGAAGAAAATTATATGCATTTTTCATTGATTTTCGAGCCGCGTTTGATTCCATCGACAGAAAAGCCTTAATTTTTAAATTCTTTAGAGATGGGATGTCTCTCAAGTTTGGAAGAACGATTGAGGACATCTATAGTAAAACCCTCTATGCAGTTTGGGATGGGCAAAATTTATCAGATTGGTTCCTGGCGTTAGCAGGATTGAAACAAGGATGCAATCTCAGGCCTTTAGGTTTTTGCCTCTATATCGAAGACCTAACAAAAGACATGACGTGTGGTATATCAATCGATGGGTTTCAAATAAAAATACTGATGTACGCAGATGATATAGTCCTTTTAGCTGGTTAACCCGAGTCCCTTCAGCTAATGATAAATAAATTGCGCGAGTACTGCTTGAAGTGGAACCTAACTATTAACCTAAGCAAATCAAAAACAATGGTCTTTCGGAGAGGAACAGGACGATTAGCTGCAAACGAAAAATGGTGCTATGGAGTAGAGGCTATAGAAACTGTAAAGGAATACCAATATTTGAGTTACACTATAACAAGCAACTTGAACCTGGAAAAACACCTGGTCAAAAAGCTGTCCTCTTCCAAAAATGCGATCGGGACGGTATGGAAAAATGTTTACGGAAATAAAGACCTATCAGCTAGCGCAAAATTTAAAGTTTTTCTGGCAATGTCCAGATCAATAATGCTTTATGCTGCGGAAGCATGGGGCTGGAATCGGTCAGAAACCACTGAAAAACTCTTAAGGTTCTTTCTAAAGCGGCAATTTCGACTACCTGACACAACATCTAACTACATGCTACTCATCGAAACTGGACTATCACCACTGTATCTCACGTCTCTAAAACTCCACTTTAATTACATCACGAAACTCATGTACAGTCACGAAGGTAAAGTAGCAAGAAAGATTGCAGTCTCGATAGTAAGGTCGAAAAGCTCATGGTTTGAGGAATGGAAAATCTAGCAGACTTTTGTGAAATCTCTTTCAATCTCAGCTTGGATAATTTATCAAAATGGACGCCATTCCTTCATAACCTTCTCGAAAAGCTCCATTCTAAAACAAGAAAAGAAAACATTGAGCGAGCAAAAAGCTCAGTACATAGGTAACTTTATCCTGAACTCCAACACGATCTAGGAGAAGCCAGCTACTTCAACGACAAGTTTAACAGTGAAACTATATCATTGGTATTCCGAGCAAGAGGGGAACTATTACCGCTTAATTTCATACCGCTTCGCAATGACTTAACACTTAACTGCTCCTTATGCAACAGCAACGAAAGGGAAAATGTACTGCATTTCATCGCAAGATGTCCGATTCTAGCAGAGATACGGCGACAAATATGGAAACGGAATTACTTGGAACGAACGGACCTCATAGCAATTTTAAATGGAACAGATTGGAAAAAATTATCGCAATATATAAAAATAGCACTTACATATAGAAAGCAAATAATAAGAGAAGAATTTTGAATTTTAAATTTAATCAAACTTGATACCAAAGCACCATTAATTCACAAAACTCGAAAATGTATTAACAAGAGATATCATCTGGCTGACGGCCCTTCCGGCCATGCCTCAAAAGATTTATGTTTTTTTTTTTTCAACTGTTTTGTAAATACCACTTTTTATGAATTAATAAATCCACTACTACTACTACTACTACTACTACTATATTAAAGTTTAAACCAAAACTAATGGTTGATTGCGAAAAGAAACTGTCAATGGTTGTTTGAGTTTTTTGTTTGAAGTTTTGGAAAACCAGCTTTTCTTCATTTTCATCAATTTTTTCCAGTGCTTGTGAATATCCTTCGAAATATAATTTTAAAATGTGAAGAGAATCATAGGTGTCTTTTAAAGTTGGTTTTGGCGAGGATATGATCTGAACAGGTTGTTTGTTGGTGTTAGTTCACCAACGCATTCAATGTTTGAGGCTGATGATACCTCATCTACTATTTCCTGGTCGGTCATGTCTCCAAAGCAAGGAATTTGATTATCCAATTCTGCAAGAGAATCTATTGCTTGCATTAAAGCCTCCGAGACATTTGTTTGTTCTACAATTTCCAAAAAAAGTTCTTCATTTTCAGCTTCAATTCTATTAACGAATCAAGCATTTTTAAAACAATTTTTAATTGTCGTTGGACTAACCATCCAGCAAGCCGTTTTTATTGATTTGAATGCCTTCAGCAAATTGATTTTTTTCGAAAAATCTTTCATTGTTTGTCCACCGTCTAGATGAAGAATTTGTCGCCTTACCATACATGTTCTATACTGAGATTTGAAAGAGCGGATTATTCCCTGGTCTAGGGGTTGAATTAAGGACCTGGTGTTTGGGGGGAGAAATTCAATTTTAATATTCTCCAAAACAGTATCTTGAAGTTGGTGGCAACAAAAACAACCCTCTTGCCCGCTGCTTTGAAAGATTTGCCCAGCTCTAATAATAATTGTTTCCAAATTGTTGATGTCATCCATGCCTTCGTGTTTGAGTAATATTTCACAGAATATTGACGTTCTTCAAGCATCTCGGATTCTTAAACTTTCCTATGCCAAAAACCATTTTGTCTTCACCAGTTGCATTTACAACACAAGGAATTGTAAGTCTGTCTTTTGGGAGCTTAGTAGCAGATGGTATTTCGTGTCGTTCTGCCAAAGTCCCCTTTGGTAATGATTTAAATAACAGCGCTGTTTCATCGGCGTTGTAGATATTTTCGGCCGTATATTCTTCCGACAATTTCGGAAAATCATTGGCTACCCAGTCTTCTGCACCTTCAGTGTTCACTGATAGTTTTTCACCTTGAACATTTTTGAAATGAATATTTTTCCTTTTCTTCCATCGTTCAAGTCAACCGCTCGATAGTTCAAAATCAAAATTCAGCATGATTGACAATGATTTGGCTTTTTCTAATAAAAGTGCTCACCGTCATGGCATTTTTGGCTCTCATGTCTCTAAACCAAATCAGAAGGGCATCTTCGACATCTTTTTGCGCTCTAGCTCGGAATCGTTTTCTTGAGAGATTTTTATTTTGAAAAGCAGCGTTGTGAATTAATTCTTTTCTAGTTACGAGTATTATTCTTCATAGTGTTGATTCGCTGCATTCATATTGGGAGCATAAATCTTTTCTTGATTCCCCAGCATCAATTTTTTTCCAAAATTTGTTGTTTGACTAAATGATAAATTTGTACGCTTTTGGTTCATCTGCAGAAGCAAGTTTAAATTTGTGTAATTTGTGCGAATTATACATAGCTATGCAGCATTTGAAAAAGATTACTAATATTATATTATCACACTTACCTTTTTGCCGAAATAAATTTCCAAAGATAGAAAACAACTTTTAATAGTTGTGACAGTTGGAAGGATTTTAACCATGAGAATGGAATGAAACTTAAACAGTGTGTTTCTTTATTTTTTCCGGATAAGAAATAGAAAAGACAGAATTTTTAAATTTTGTATCCGGAATATCCAGAATGCAATGAATAAAGAAACAAAAATGGATCGAATAGAATGACAGCCATTTGTCCCTTGACCAGCGTTGCCACTTAGTTCAAGAACAAGTACAACATTTAGTACTTACAATTAATATATTTTTTCTATTACGGAACTCACATGTGGGGTTATACTCCACTAAAGCACTACAATAAAAACATACATAATAATACAAATATGAGAAACATTATGAAAATATAATTTCAGTTCACAAAAACAATACTAATAACGATTTCTTAGTAATACAAAATGAAATTACATTAAACTTTTTCCAAACGGAAATCTTGCAACCTTATTATGGCTGTCAAAAACCAATTAATGATAAACAACAAAAGTTATTAATCGATCGACATTTTGGTACTATGAATGTCAATTAACAAATTATTCATCCATTGTGAACACTGGCAAGCAAAATGCGATAGAGCACTTCGTAAAGCTATCTCTTTCTGAAGTGCCCAATTTCTTTCTTAAACGTCAAAAAAAATTGAACCATACAATTTCAGTAATTTGCAGAAATTGTATGAAAAATTATTGGGATTGTTAATAAAGTGTATATTTAGGTGAAATCAATAGAAAATGTTCTCCTCTATTGAGGAAAAACCTGAGAAAGTATGTCAAAGCAAAAAAAAAAATATAAAAACAGTGAACATGTTGACCAGAATGGTCATGAAGCAATTTAAAGGCATTTTCATTTTTTTTTGTAGAATTTTGTTTTTGTTCGTTTGTATTTAGTAGTATGTATTAATCATATGTGTATAGGAAATTTGTTCAACCTAATTTGTTTCAAAAAAAAAAATATATTTTTGCCAAAAGTTCATTTTTTTTTCTCGTACACAATTCTTTAATATTTTTTACGCTTTTCTGTTCAAAAATAGTGTTTAGATACTCCTTCTTAATTCCGGAGCGCAAATAATTTGATTATTCAATTAATAATTTGATTATTCAATTAATCAGTTGAGTACTACTATTGGGAAAACGTTTTTCATCTGACGTTTATGTTACTCAAATCTGTTATCTCTGGTTTGTTCGTTTTGCTTAAGTCAAAATTTAATTTTAATTTTGTTGTTAGTTGTTTTGCTTAAGTTCATGCATTTTGTGACTGCTTTTTGTTCATAAGATTTATGGAAGTGAAGTTCCAGTGATTGTATCTATTTATTTAGTCCTTAACCCATAAGCCACTCCAATCAGATCCAAGCATTTTCATTTATTAGTCAAGATGAAATGAATTTTGAAAAAAAAAATAGAAATAAAAAAACTAAACTAAATCTTTTGAACTTAGCAACATTTTACTCAACGCAAAAATTCATTGCAGGTGCAGTCCTATACACCTCAACGAGGACAAACATGGTTGGGTACCTGGCGACAACGAATATGAGGATGGTCTTGCAAGGGCCTGCTCAGAATCCGTGTTCTTAAGACCAGAAGCTTATTGCATTGTCAACTAGACTACTAACTCTTACTTTTCTACTACCTTACATAGTTTTTCCTCTTGACAAATGAATTTGCTTATTTTTCACAAACTGTTGGTTGTCAGTACCGAAAGGGGAATACACAGAGTTTTTAGAAAGCTCTATTTACCCTTGTTTCAAAACGTTAACTCAATTTTAACGGAATTAAAGATTTAAAGCAAAGTCTGCTTTATAAGTTTAATCTGGTTCCTTTCAACGCGTCCACTTTACTCTATTTTTATCATCCCAGGAACAAGAGGTACGGAAATGGAGTGGCAGATGCCCTTAAAATCCTTTCCTTTTTTTGTTATGGCAGCTGTAGCGACAACATAATAGATTTATGTACATATTATATATATGGTTTCCATTTGACTTCGAAAAGGATATTCTAGGACATCTGGACATATTTATCTTTTACTCACTTCCTTTCATTCTCAATTACAAGTCGTTCTTTCTGATTCGGTGTGTTTGACTTGTGGTTGAATTAGAGGCATTAGAAATGTTTCCACCGTTGTCATCGTCAGAACAGAATAGCGAACAAGGCAATGACACTGGCAGAATTGAAGGAAAAATATTTTCTGAGTGTAGAATTGTTGTCTTTTTGATGATAATGCTTTTGTTGGAAGTGGTTCAATGGTTTTTTGTATCTAAGGATTTGTTCTACGGTCTTGCAAGGTCGCTCTATCTGACATCTACCACTGGTTAGAAAATAACCGCGTATTCATTGACTTTTAGTTGGAGAATACATACAAATATTTTTTGGATGTTGGATTTTGGATAAATACCTTAGAATTAAGCTGTAGTTATCTGTTGGAGAAGAAAAATGTTTGTTTTGTTTCGTTGGAATATTCTATAAAAATAACAAATGAATTTTGATACAAAAACTGAATAAAAAAAATAAAAAAATACAAAGATTTGTAGCTAACTCTGGTCTAAGCAAAATTTGCAAACAGGTAGCACCAACGATCAGACAAATTGTATTTAAAAACCGCATAAAAGTGGAGGTCCAAATTTGCTTCCTTGAGGCATACCTTCTTCAAATATTTTTGCTTTCATTTCCAATATTGATGGAATTTCAAAAGTTCTTATTTAAAATGTAGTTACGTACCTTAAACGCCTAATCTATCAATTGGGATCGAATTATCGCCAAAAAAATGAATTATTTTCTTTGAATCAAAAATCCCAAGTAGGTAGCTCTTTTGATAATATGCGAACAAACAGGATTCGGGGCAGGATTACCTTTAGAACTCTCATATACAACATACAGAGAGCGTTTCTTTTTTTCCGGATTATGAAGAAAAAGACAGAATTTTGGATGTTGTATCCGGAATATCCAGAAAGGAATGAATAAGGAAACAGAACTGGACCAAATAGACAGTGTGGTTTCTTTATTTTTTCCGGATAAGGAATAGAAAAGACAGATTTTTAGATTTTGTATCCGGTATATCCAGAATGGAATAAATAAAGAAACAAAAATGGACCGAATAGAATGACAGCTATTTGTCTCTTGACCAGCGTTGCCACTTAGCTCAAGAACAAGTACAACATTCAGTACTTACAATTAATATATTTTTTCTTGGTAATACAAATTACAGTAAACCTTTTCTAAGCGGAAATCTTGCAACCTTATTATGGTTGTCAAAAATCAATTATTAATAAACGACAAAATTTATTAATCGATCGACAATTTGGTACTATGAATGTCAGTTAACAAATTATTATTTATCCATTGTGAACACTGGCAAGCAAAATGCGATAGAGCACTTCGTAAAGTCTCTCTTTCTGAAGTGCCGAATTTCTTTCTTAAACGTCAAAAAAAATTGAAGCATACAATTTCAGTAATTTGCAGAAATTTTATGAAAAATTATTGGGATTGTTAATAAAGGTATATTTAGGTGAAATCAAAGGAAAATTTTCTAATTATTGAGGAAAAACCTGAGAAAGCAAAATAAATAAATATAAAAACAGTGAACATGTTGACCAAAATGTCTTGTGCAGCTAATGATGAAGCAATTTAAATGCATTTTCATTTTTTTGTGTACAATTTGGTTATTAATTAATTGTTTTGTTTTTGTTCGTTTGTACTTAGTAGTATTAATCATATGTATATAGGAAATTCATTCAACCTAATTTGTTTCCAAAAAAAATATACTTTTGCCAAAAGTTAATTTTTATTTCTCGTACTCAATTCTACGTATAACATTTTCTACGTTTTACTTTTCAAAAATTGTGTTTAGATACTCCTTCTTAATTCTGGAGCGCAAATAATTTGATTATTCAATTAATCAGCTGAGTAATACTATTGGGAAAACGTATTTCATCTGACGTTTATGTTTTTCAAATCTCTGGTTTGTTCGTTTTGCTTAAGTCAAAATTTAATTTTAATTTTATTGTTAGTTGTTTTGTTTAAGTTCATGCATTTTGTGACTGCTTTTTGTTCATAAGATTTATAGAAGTGAAGTTCCAGTGATTGTATCTATTCAATACATATTATTGGATTTTCCAAAAAAACAATTCTACTCACGACATTTCGTTTTAAAAATGTTGTTTTACAAACAAAAGCAGCGAATGAATTCTCTAAATTTATTTGTCAGTGACGAATTTGTGATTGACTGAACATTTTAAAGCTATCAATATTTTCGACAACCAAAACAATAAATAGCGGAAAACGACTTGTCCCTATTTAAGTCTTAACGAAGTATCCAATACAGCAATATACAATTTTCGCTCAGAAAAAGAATAATATATTTTTTGTTACTAAGTTATTGTTATTATTTTTATGAATAACATTATATTCTCGTGTTGTTATTATGTTGAATATGTTCAATCGAAGGAAAAAAGTAAAACATTGAATATGTTGTCCTTTCGAGTAAGGATTTAGTACAAGTTCAAAAAACATGCACCTTTTTATGTAGCATAAGTGGCAACGCTGCTCATGAAATCGTCTTGTCACAAACATCTATGCGGCAATTCATGCCCACAAAAGACTATTTTAAAAATGTATTTGCTTCTGGAAGGAAATTAAAAATATATAATAAAAAAAATAATTGATTTAAAACAATACACATAAAAATATAAAAAAAGACAGGCAACAAATTTGCAATAAATGCTCACTCATTTGATTTTTTGCTGATGCTTCCATATTTTTTTGATCAAGTGCATCTGTCAAACGAGGGAATATTGCTTTTATTCCACCTTTCTCTAGGAATAAAAAGAATGCATTCCATTTAGTCCAGAATGAATAAAGAAACACTGAAATGGATTATGCGAAATATTCCATTGAATAAAGAAACGTAAATGGCTCACTCGGAATATTCCGAATATTCCGAATGAATAAAGAAACACACGGAGAATGACAATCAGTAGTACAAAAGCCAAAAAAATGTAGTATCAACAGTTAATATTTCTTTTTATATTTATTGAACTCACAAAAAAATAAATACATAAATATATATTTACGAGCCCTACTGATCGCAAATGTAGAAAGGTAACATTTTTTTTCTAAGTTAGTCTACTATCATTATCGGAAAATTCCTTTGAACTACGGACATATTTTGAATCCTTGTTTGGAACATACCCTTCCAAACAAGGATTCAAAATTTGTCCGTAGTCCAAAGGAATTTTCCGTCTTGGTCTTGGGATTAAACTTCCTCCTCTTCTTCCCATCAGGCTATGATCACTGTTAAAGACGAATCGTCTTATACCGAATATATATTCACGGATAAGGTGAAAGCATGGACGAGTGGACTTCTATCTGACGCAGGTTATAACCGGACATGGCTGTTTGCGATCATATCTTTATCGGTTTAAGCATGGCGACTGCCCAATGTGCTAGCACTGCACAGAAAATTGAGGATTTGGAGCATGGGTTTTTTCAGTGCCCGCGGTTCCACGCCAAACGGCAGTTACTGATAGAAGCACTTGAAGAAACACCGACACCAGGAAACCTATTGGCAAACATGCTTGATTCCAGCACAAAGTGGAATGCACTTTGCATTTTTTACTAAAACAAGCATCTGGAATTGAGACGCCTGGAACAGTTAAGAAGGCGAATACGACAAAAGGCATTATCCACATAGTTAGTACGTTTAGAAAGAAATATAGAGCTTACGGCTTAAACTCCCCCACGACGAAATGCCTAACGGGTGGTACCGCTGGGAATAGGGGTTGAAGGCAGAGGTTATTTTAGTTTGGGTTTAAGACCCACCCACGCCTGTGGGGTTCGCCAGGTCGACCTCAGACAGGCCTCCCGATTTTGAATGACTTCGCCACTGACTCCAACCAAATGCTGGTGTTAATGCATTTGTGTGCTCCAGGACTTTTTAGGCCTGCCTCTCTTTCGCGTTTGTATTGGAACGTTGATTGATATTGCCTTTTTGACAGGGTTCCTAGGATCTCTCCTTCTAATAAGGCAGTACCAACTAAGCCGGTCACGCTCCATTTTGAAGTAAGAGAACCCATCTCGAAGTTCTTTGACGTGAAGGCTTCCTCGGATCTTGGAACTTCATATTCGATCAATCTTTGTTACTCTTGCTTTCATGCGAAGCATCTTCTTCCCAGCTGCCATTAATTTGCCCTCATACTTTTAATACGCTGGCCAACATTTTGAGCCGTATGTGAGCGCTTGGCACACAGCTGCTAGGTAGATGTTTCCTTTCAGGTTAGGGGCATTTCTCTGCTGGGTACCTGGCCAAGTTTGCATTACAGGCAATGAGGCAGCGGACTATCTGGCAAGAAAAGGGGCAGAGGAACCCTTCACAGATCCTGAACTGTTCTGCGGGATAGGAGAACACGCTCTACGCGAAGAGTTCCGGAGACTGGAGAAAGAAACAAGGGCCAATACCTTTCTCAACCTCCAAGGTCTGAGGCAAGCAAAGAAACTCTTAGGAAATTACAACCGCAAGAGATTCAAAGCTAGTATCAGCCTTAACAAAAACAACCTAAGAATCCTAACAGGCCTCATCAGGGGCACCGCAGACTCAAGGAGCACCTGAAGAAAATGGGTATATCAGAGGACGGGCTCTGCAGATTCTGCAGTGGAACCGCCGAAACTCCAGACCACATACGGGAATCCTATGGGGCACTGGCCCACAAATGGATAAGATATTTGGGCAGGCATCAAATAACAGACAAGGACTTACAAACCATGGACCCACAGCACATTCTCAGATTCATCAAGGAAACTGGACTGGACGCTGTGCTCTAAAGAGTGTGACCTGCCAAGGAGCAATCAGACCAATACTCCAATACGCTTCATAAAAGAAGTGTGTCTAGAGGAGGCTCTGAAAGAGGGCATGAACCTTTAAGAGGTACAAGCAGGGGACACAATAGACCAATAGGTCGCAGTGTAATATACCCTAACTTACTTATTATTATTTTTATTATTAGGGGCACTTATCGATCGCAGAAGATGGCTGAGTTTTCCCGCAACTTCATCCACCCTACGCTTACGCGATGCTTAATGTCGTCATCACAGCTTGCTTCGATATTGATCATATATCCCAGATATTTGAACTTTTCGCACTTTAGAAGTACTCCTCCATTACTATAAATGTCTGGAATTGGTCGGAGTGGATGGAAGAACGGGCAGCACCCATTCCTCATTGCAGGGACGTTGGATCCTCGGTAATGATGGCTCCATCGTCAGCAAAGAATAACTGATGCACTTTGGGGTCGGCCACATTTCCTTCAAGCAGATAATCAAGGTCTGTAATAGATAGCATGGGACTTAAGATGCTTCCCTGGGGTACACCGACTTTGATTGCGAACTCCTCGATGACGCCAACGGGGCATCTTACTCTTGTCTTTACTCCATCATACATGTCCATGATCATTTGTATGTAGCTTTATGGAACTCCTCGCTGCCTTAGCGCCGCCCATAACAAATCACTTGGTTGTCTATCAAAGGCGCGATGTTCACGATGTTTTTTCATGCTGATCCTTTGGATGTTCTTTATACAACTGTTAGATGATTACATTAATTTACAAGTGCCAATAAAGAACCCATTTCAACTAGAAGAAGAAGTTGAGCTGTTTAATAGAAACATACAGCGAGCGGCATGGCAAAGCACCCCTATCTGCCAAAGAAGAAACAGGGTGGATATTAATTACCCTAGGTTAGGTTAGGTTTATGTGGCTGTCGGCAGAAGCCGACACACTTAGACCAATTTAGGTCCATTGTGATACCACTTATGTATTATCTACCTTAACTCTGTAGATGGGACTGGCCAACGACACGCGGCTGTTCTCGAACGGTCCCCCATCTACGTACTAACCGCGCCCAACGTCGTTTAATTACGGTGATCTGACGAGAACCGATTAACTCGGCGTGGTATGGTCGTTGGTTCAAAATTATTACCCTAACGAAGTAAAAAAAAACTCCTACAAAGAAAAAGAAAAGCACGAAAAATCTGGCAAAGAGTACGAACATCTGAGAATAAAACAGTCTATAGCGCACTATGCTATGACCTAAAGATGCTGATACAAAAAGTCAAAAACGAGTCCCTCGGTAAATATCTCCAAACCCTCTCTGCCCATAAAAATGCAGATTACTCGCTTCGGAAGGCGGTGAAAGGCCTGAGAAAACCAATAAAACAAGCCCCACCTATCAAACAGGATCTTGGGCGAAAAATGCCAAGGAAAAGGCAAATATATTTACTGATCATCTTGAGGAAATATTTCAACCATTTCCTAGACAAACTACAGAAGAAGATTTGACTGTGGTTGAAAAAAACGATCACAAAACCATAGAAAAAATAACACTGCCAGAATTACAGAACGAAATTAAGCACAACTTAAATGCAAAAAAATCACCAGGTTATGACCTGATAACAGGGCAAATATTAAAAGAAATATCTTAAAAAGCTATGCGAAAACTTTTACATATATGTAATTAATACAGCTTTCAGACTTAAGTATGTCCCTAGTCAATGGAAGGTAGCAGAAGTGATAATAATTCTGTAACCGAAAAAATCACCAAACGAAAAGAAATCCTACAGACCGATTTCTTTACTACTCGTACCAATAACTTCATAGGTCATCCTTCCTGAACGGCAGGAATGGAACAGTGAGGGGTGGAATGGCTTTAGGCCGGGTGATGTCATCGTCTATACTGATGGCTCACTTATTGACGGTATCTCCGGAGCTGGGGTCTACTCTAGAGACTGTCGGGTAAATCTATCTGTAGCCTTGGTAGACAAACAACTGTTTTTCAGGCAGAAATCTTTGCGATTGCCACTGCCGCCAATATCCTGTTAAGGACAAGGATTAAGGGTAAAACCTTATACATCTGCTCAGATGGCCAAGCCGCTATCAAAGCCTGTTCGGCTGGCTCTCTCAACTCAAAAATATTTGAGGAAACCATGGTTAGGCATAACCGTCTGGGAAGATGTAACTCGGTATCACTTGCCTGGGTTCCTGGGCACACAGGTATCGAGGGTAATGAAAGAGCGGATGCTCTGGCCAGGAAGGGCTCTTCAACAGCCTTCATTGGCCCACAACCATCCATAGGATGCTGCTCATCCGTCCACAAACATGAAATGGATTCGGCTCTACGCCAACAACATTCCGAATACTGGCATGACCTGGTCTCATGCAGGTATTCGAAGAAGCTAGTGGACGGTCGAAAAATAAGCAGAGCTAAGTTTTTGCTTGGACTAAACAGGAACGACTTGAGATCCTTGATTGGTTTCGTCACCGGTTTCAGTCCTCTTAACGAGCACCTCAAAACCATTCACATTAGGAGCTCGGGCCTATGTGAGTGCTGCATGGAGGCGGATGAAACGGCATCTCACTTCATCTGTGAATGTCCGGCTTTCGCCAGAACCAGGCTCACTACTATAGGCAAACAATTCGTTAACCAAGATGAGATGGGGGAAATTGAACTTGCAAATATTCTTCGCTTTGCCAAGGCTACTGGCAGGTTCTCCCTCACTGAATCTTACTAATCGCCAATAACCAGCGAGCGGGCAGCTATGCTGAAGTACAATGGACCAATAGGTCTAAGTGCTTGTCATCTACTGATGACCCCACTGCACATACAATACAATACAAAAACTTCAAAGCTATTTGAAAAATTATTCCAAAAGAGACTGAAACCAATAATAGGAGATAGGCATTTAGTCCCAGTCCATCAATTTGGGTTTAGAGAGAAACACTCGACTATTCAACAAGTGCATAGAATTGCGAGTATTATAGAAAAGGCACTGGAAACCAAAAAAGTTTGTTCCGCCATTTTTTTAGATTTAGCCCAAGCATTTGATAAAGTTCGGCATCAAGGATTTGAATTTAAATTGAAAGCGGTTCTTCCTGATGAGTTCTAATGCATTCTTAAATCATATATTTCAAACAGGTATTTCCATGTAAGATATGAAAATGAATACTCGGACCTGAAGACGATAACGGCAGGTGTACCACATGGCAGGGTCCTGGGGCCAATCTTGTACCTTTTGTATACAAGAGATTAGCCTGAACAAGAAGAAGCTAGCATTGCCACTTTTGCTGATGACACAGCAATATTGGCATTTGGCGAAAATGCAGAAGACGCAGCACACAAACTACAAAGATCCATAAGGTCTATTAGTGACTGGACGAAAAAATGGAGAATAAAACTCTATGAAAATAAATCCGTTCATTTTAACTTCACCAATAGGAAAATAAATACGGTAAGAGTTAATATAGATGGAATAGAAGTACCGTATGCGAATACGGCCAAATACTTAGGTATGACGCTAGATGCTAAACTTAACTGGAAAGAGCATGTCAAAAAGAAAAAAGAGGAGCTAGGCATTAAACTAAGAAATATGCATTGGCTAATGGTAAGGAGCTCCCAACTTTCAATTGAGAACAAACTCCTGATTTATAAGCAGATCCTAAGACCCGTATGGACATATGGAATTCAGCTTTGGGGTTGTACGAAAAAATCGAATCTAAAAATGATTCAAACTTTTCAAAACAAAGTGCTAAGAGGTAGTGTTAATGCTCCATGGTACGTTCGGAATGACAATCTACACAGAGATCTAGGGGTAGAGTATGTCAAAGGTATTCTAAGAAAATATGCGATTAGGCATTATGACATAATCCACGAATATGTGAATACTGCTATACAGCAGAAAACGAAAACACATTAAGAAGGCTTAAGAGATTGAAGCCAAACGATTTGGTTATTTAATAGCTATAGATAGAATACAAATAAAACGACCCCTTTTTCCTTTCCTTTTTAACCGCCCATCCTCAATCCTAGTAGCTTACTATTAACTAAATCGGGATAGTTTAACGCCAATAGACGCGAAATAAGAAAATAAAGTAAAGTTAAATATCTTCGGGACTAGCCATTGGGCTATATCCCACCAACCGTTCTCAAACAAATTAAAGTAGAATTTGCTAAATGAGTTTTAAATCAGTCGTGAATAAAAAGGGAGGTGGTTTTAGTGGGTTGCGGGTCCCACACTACTAGCTTCACTAGTGTCTTTCAAGATTTTCACCCACCCTCGGAAAAAAGAAAAAAAGAAAAATGATGATCTTTATACCTGGGATTATTCTCTGGTTGATCTCTTCTCGCGTAATATACTAAGTTCTGTTGATACTTGTATCCCGAAGAGAGAAAAAAAGAACTCCAGCACAAGACTCCCCATGCATGTGATAGAACTTATAAGAACCAGAAATTCTGTTCGAAGGAACTGGCAAACATATCGCCAACCTATATTTCGGCACCAACTTTCCTATTTGAATAAGCTAATATCTGAACTCATCTTACAACACCCCAATAGAGAGTGGGATAGAAAGCTTAGTTCTCTAGAGAAAAGTGCAAAGCCATTTTGGAACATTGCAAAAGTAATTAGGAGTAAAAATAGACCAATTCCCTGCCTCAAATCAACGCGAGGAACCTTCTTTACTGATGCTGAGAAGGCGAAAGAACTCGCTTTTAACTTCTCAAACAATCATATGGTGTCGCAAGATTTAGGAGACGTAACTACAACCACCTTAGTTCATGATACGGTTCGCGATCTCAATTTTGCATCTGTTCAATTCCCTCCAAACGAAATTATAACAGTAGGGGACATCAAATACATCATAAATTCCATAAAAGTTAACAAAGTTGGAGGACTTGACTGGATCTGCAATTAAAATATTGACGGTGATAATAAATGCATGCTTTAAGTTTTATTACTTTCCTTCTGTCTGGAAAAAAGCCAAAGTTATTCCTATTTTAAAAGCAGGTAAAAAATACAAAATGCCCAGGGAGTTACAGGCCAATTAGCTTGCTAAGCAGTGTAAGCAAAATCTTGGAAAGGGTAATAAAGGAAAAATTAATGGGTGTTATTTCTGACAGGAATATATTCCCGAATGACCAGTTTGGTTTTCGGCGCTTCCATAGTACTTGCCACCAAGTCCTTAGAATTACAAATAGCATCAAAAGAAACCGTGAACAAGGAAAATCAACGGGAATGATACTATTAGACATAGAGAAAGCATTTGACTGTGTATGGCACGCTGGCCTCATACACAAAATCATCTACACAAAATGAGAATAGCAGACTCTCCTGAGTGCCGACTCTGTCTTGAAGAGGACAAGTCAGCTGAAGACATTTTATGTGAATGTCCAGCCCTTAATGGAATTAGAAAGAAGATCTTTTTCAGGGAACAAATGAGCCCCGAGGACATAAAGAATTCTTCTACTGGTAAAATTGTCCGCTTTACACGGAAAGTGGAAATTCTACTAGATTAAATTTTGCTGGCCTATACGGCACAAAAGATCTTTTTAGGTCAAAGTGTCCCCCCTTATAAATCGCCTTGGCGAGCCAGAATTAAAAAAAAAAAAAAAAAAAAAAGCCCCAAGGATCAGGCTATTGTCGCTGGCCATCGCCCTTGCAACGTGCCTTCGAGTCACCTTAATGAGGAAATTGACAATCCTATTTAACTGAGTCCCATCGTATAGGACTTGTTGGGATAGTATCTTATATAGTTAGATTCAGGCGTTCGGAACAACTGGAGACATGCCCTAGGGCATTGTCTCTCCAAAACCCGAATCTTTTCCATATAACTATTCGCAATATTATACCACAATGGACAACCATAAGCGATGATCGGCCTTATAAGAGAAATGTAGCATATAACCTTCACTCTGGAATGAAGTTGACTGCTATGGATCAGTCTCCTGGTCAGAGCATACGACTTCTGGACCCCAGCAAGACAATCAACTATATGTCTATCGAAATACAGATACTGGTTAAGCCAGATACCCAGATATCTAGCGACGCTTCTCACCGCGCGCCGATGGCTGCCCATTTTGTCCAATAATGGCCAATTTTCCAGTTTTTTTTTTGGTATACCTGGAGGCACCAGCCTATGTTGTTCTGAACAAAATTGTTTCCGTCCTCTGAAAGTTGATTTTCAACCTCTAGCCGTCGCAATATCCCTTTATTTGATCGAAGTCACGCTGCAAAAGAATGTTAATGATCACGATTTTAGGACCTGATCTGTGTGCCACCAAATCGTCGGCGTACGGCTAAGCACGTCTGAGTGGACCTACCAGATCGCTCGTCGCTAAACAAGATCGGAGAATTCACCGCCCCTGCTGTAAACCGTTTTTAATATCAAAGACTTTGATCGAAGTCACGTTGCCACATTTGACAACTAACTTATTTCCCATAAGCATATAGCAAAGGTTTGTGGATCCCCCGCCTGGTCAACATGTAGAAAAGTCCCACAAGCCATACGGTGTCGAAAGCCTTCTCAAAATCAACCAGACAAGCACCCGTGCATTGGTTCTTGCATTTATTCCACTGAATGTCGGAAACCAATTTCGACGCGGCATGAATAGCGTCATGATCCGCCCTGAAACCAAACTGGTTGTCCAGAATTATGTTATTGTCCTTGACCCACTTCAACAGGGCTCTATTGACAACCTTTTCAAAGACCTTGCTAATATTCGGAAGCAGACTTATCGACCGGAGATTGGCAGGGTTCGTCCTATCGTTACCCTTTTTCGGGATTGGGTGTGCCACAGAATTGTTCACCATATACATGGCCTCGAAACAAGCGCCCAGCAAATCCACTTTCTCCTGTAGATCCTCGACCACTAAAAAAAACCCTCGTTTGAAGCGACTTATTCCAGCAGTCAGTCTCAGTACTGTCTGCCTGTTCTCTGTTTTCTGGGACATTCGAGAACAGGGAACATCATTGTGGTCCTTCCTCCTGAGCAACTTATTTATCTGTATCAGTTCAGGACCCTTAAATATCCAATGGAAATTTAGAAAAATCAATTGCAAATCAATATCTGCTCTATGCCCAAAAATGAATTCCTTAAGTTGATTCACTGACGTCTACATTCAGCACTTCGACATCCTTACCTTCAATTATAGATTCGAAAAAATCTTCTGCCGTGTCTTTTATCCAATTTCTTAATTGGCCAACCCGCATACTCGAATACATGTACATATTACGTAACGACAAAATGTTAGCAAAGTGCTCAATTAATCTTGCTACCGGCTTCCCTTTATTCCATTTCGTCATGCTTCAAGCTTTTGCCCACTAAACTCAGGGAGGTGTGTCCCAGCGGAAACAAATAGATTTATGTTCTGAATATATTTGCAACAGGCAGCCATACAACTCAAGATCCGTTTATTACAGTGCGCCTCAACGTGCCGGGTAGGTTCTCACTTTCCGTCTTAATTAGGTTAACATAATTCAGTTGCACGCAATGCCCCAACCGCCACATGATAGCATTCTGGAGTGATTTCACAAGTCCGGGAATAGTGTTTCCGTTCATATGTTTTCTAGTGTTTGTATTTTTTTTTTTTTTTGTTGTTTCTACTCCTTTTTTCCAATGTCATGTACCCTGTAGCCGTCTGATGTCGACAAATGTCACCATACGGGAACAAATGACGTTGACTAATGGCATTCAGTAAAAGAAGAATTTCGAAAGGGCGTCGGGCGGCTCCGAGTGATACTTGACCACCGATAGTTATCTTGGATGTTTCTCTTTTTTGTTCCACCCAACCGCACAGGTGTACTGTGGAACATTTATTAAACTCCATTTCTTCCGGCAGATGGTGTTGAATAAGGGCGAACGTTGGAAGAATCACCTGAGTAAGAGATTGCATTACAGTTCCGTTCAGAGTAGAAATTGATGTGCTGCAATTTAAAATGGCGCCGTTACCTTTTCGAACCAAAAAGTTGAACAAAAATGTGGTAAACCGTACTCAATCGCCATGTAGAAGGTGGGCGCTTTGAAACAGGTCGAGGCGATGCATCACTTTGTTTAGTTAATATTTCTATACACGATTTGTTGGAGCCTTAATTTCCTGACTCCTGTTGTAGGTGACACGAACAACCTGTTCGCTTGCACACTGCGGTAAAGGATGAGGTGATATTATGTGAAAGTTAGTTACCCCGTGCGTGTGTTGTGTTTCATGAACCGTGTTTCGTTTCGGTTGCCAAGAAGGATACGAATTATCGTTTAAGAAAGTGTTAACTAATTATCTTGATTGCAATGGAGTCAAGTGTAAAAATGAAAATGAAAATAAGGAGAACTCGAGAAGGATACAAATTGGATTAGATAGCAACAGGAGTAAGCATGGAGGAAGTTGTTTAAAAAAATAAATAAATTGGTTTTGGAAACAAGTGAAAATATTGATTTGTATAACAAACATATTAATAATGCCCAAACAATTGTGAATGAATTAAAAACTAACCAGTTTCCTTGTATCCTTGGTGATTTTAACAGCGGTGATATTGACTGGTGTTATATTGAAGATGATCAAATTTTATTTCCTTTTGATGTAAATAAAGATACAGAAATGTTAGTTGTTGATTCATTCTCTGCTATAGGTCTTTTTCAAATTAATTATATCAAAAATGATTTACATAGAATTCTCGATTTAATATTTATAAATAATGACATAAAATACTTTTTAAAAATATCTGATTTTCCACTTTTAAAAAATTCTATTCATCATAAAGCTATTTGTTTTTCTTTTGAATTTTATAATTTTTCCATTGTGTCACCGCGTAAAACTGACTTTTTAATGTATAATTATGCAAAAGCAGATTTCATCTCATTGAATAATTTTTATAGCTCATTTGGCTGGGAGGACTTATTCAAGGATATGTCATTGGAACATATATATTCTTGTTTTAAAGGTATTTTATTCGATGGTATGGAGCGTTTTATTTCTACCACAAAAAGAAAAAATAATTTTAAATTTCCGTGGTTTAATAAAAGGATAAAAAATTTGAAAAATGCCAAAAATAAGGCCTTTAAGCGTTATAAATCTAACAATAACCCCGATGACTACGTAATATTTCGTCAGTTACGAAAAGAGTTCGACTTTTTAAACATGTTTTTATACAGGCAATACGTTATTAAGACAGAATTTGGATATTCCTTAATTCTAAAAGGAAAGTTTCGTCATTCCCGCAAAGTATGGAATACAATGACAAAATATCTAATGATTTAGAGTCATCTTGTAATTTCTTTGCGGAGATCTTCCAAACATCCTCCAACAGTGATACAATTTCTAACATTAATGAACACTATCGTTGCATAAATCCCATCATCGGTTTTTGCCTAAATTCTTTTTCTGAAGAAGAGATTCTGGTAACTTTGAACGATATTAGCTGTGTTTTATTATCCATGCGGATCTGGATCTGGATCAATTTAATACGTAAAACAAAAACAACACAGGATCTTGCTATTTATCGGGATCATTAATCGTGATCCAAAATTTAATTACAAAACTCACTACCTGTTTTTTCGTGGCGTTGCTTATTTCATTCTTAATGTTGGTGTCCCTGTAAATTACACAACAAGCGATCATATTGTGACGTCACATTGTACCCTATATTTGCAATATGGCTGAGTGTCAATCGAAACTTGAAATACCTGGTATCGTCTGTTATGTGTTAAAAACAACTGTTGCCACAACTTGCCACTGATGATCCAGATCGTTTTATTATCAGATCGGATCCGTATCAAGATCATTGGGATAATAAAAAGCGGCTATTGATGTTACCAAAAAAGCTGGGTATGATAAAATGTCTTCGTTGTTATTATCGAAATGCGCAACTTCCTTGAGCTATGTGATCACTTGCATTTTCAATAAATCTCTAGAAGATGGTGTTTTTCTGGATGAATGGAAGATTTCTTTTGTTGATCCAATATTTAAAAATGGACTTAAACATTTAGTCAAAAATTACAAACCCATCTCTAAGCTTTCGGCCATTCCTAAATTGCTAGAAAAAATTATAACCCAAAAGCTATATTTTTCGTTAAAAGAAACTTTATCCCAGTACCAACACGGGTTCTTGAAGGGTAGATCAACTTGCACTAATTTAAGTCTTTTTACAAATTTTTGCTGCAACCAAATGGAATCGGGCAAACAAGTTGATGTTCTTTACACAGATTTTGTTAAAGCTTTCGATCGTGTACATCACGGTCTTATTTTACAGAAATTAGATAGATTAGGTTTCAATTCATCTTTTATTAAGTGGCTGAGATCTTATTTAACTGAAAGGAAACAAATAGTAAATATTGAAAATTGTACATCCAATCTAATAGAAGTTAAGTCGGGTCTTCCACAAGGAAGTCATTTAGGTCCACTTCTATTCATCATCTTCACAAATGATTTGCCTTCTGTTATGAAATACTGCAGTTGTTTAATGTATGCCGACGATGTCAAAGTGTTTTTCCTGGTTTCTTTATCTCAGGACTGTTTTTTCATGCAGGAAGACATAAACAATTTCTTAGAATGGTGTAATTTTGACCGTCTTGAATTGAATAATTCGAAATGAAAAATTTTAAGTGTGACTAGGTCTGCGTCTATCGTTAAATTTAATTATTGTTTTAATGATTTTAAACTTCTTAGAGTTGACTGTATCAAAGATATTGGAGTCTATATCGATTCGAAAATGGATTTCAGGAGCCCTACTACGTAACTCTATTCTACTTTCGAATCTATTCGAAACTCATTTCCAATTCGACCTGTACTTGTGCTATGTACTCAATTACAATCGAATGCAAATTATGTCGCCTATATTTCTTAAAATATCCAGTTTTCAAACGGAACTTGCATTTAAGTTGACAGATAAATTGGAAAGAAAAATCTAATTCGAACGATTTTGTTGTAGAATCGAATTACATAGTTGGTCCCCAGGTCACACATTGACTATATCGTCTCTAAGGGTAACTCATTATTAGGTTTTTTAAAAAGAATTTCACAAGATTTCCAGGATGCATATACGCTGAAAACATTATTCTTGTCTCTTGTTGTTCCAGTCTTGGAATATGTTTGTGTTGTTTGGTCACCATATTATGAAGTTGGAACAATGAGGATAGAAAGAATTCAAAAATGCTTTACGAGGTATGCATTAAGAAAATTAAATTGGGTTGGTTCTATGCCTGACTATAATTCGAGATGTTCTCTCATCGATATGAAAACGCTTAAATATCGTAGGCAAATTCAATGCGTTATGTTCATAAAAGATATTTTGGACTATAGAATAACATCTACCGACCTTGTTTCTTTAATTCCATTTCATGTGCCAAGACTGTATCGTAATATTACCGTTTATTTTTATGTTCCTCATCATAGGGCAAACTACGTTTTAAATGAACCAATTACGAGTTCCTTAAAGTTATTCAATAAAATGTGCAATAATATTGATGTTTCAATAAATAGAGATGTTTTCAAAAAAAAAACTATTAGAAATTTGTGTATAACTATTGAAGTATTTATTAATTTATTATTTTTAATGTATTGTAACTTTGTTTTTGTAATCAGTAGATCTTGAATCAATTGATGAAATAAATAAATAAATAAATAAATAAAAAAATATTTCTTTATTTTCGATTGCGACAAGTGGTGATTGCGATTCGCAGAAAAAGCATACGAGCTCAACTAGGTCCTCTGGAATATCAATCAACAGAGCTTGCTTCAGAAATTTATTAAAAATCAATTTCTATTATGTATTACCTCTTTTTTTTCCTCTCTTTTTTTTGTAATTGGATGTTTTTTCGTATTTTCCTTCAGTATTGTATAATTTTTCGTTTTTCCAATTTAAATCGCTAATGTTATGTATATAATATTTCAGAAGAAAGATACAAATTATCATATCTCTGTAGGTATACTGTAAAAGATGTGGTAACCATACCTTTGTAAATTTATATGCGAAATAAAATCTATTTAATAAACAGAGCTTGCTCTCTTGCTAACTTAATAGTGAACCAAGTGTTTAAACTTAGAGTAGCTATGTAAATAAAAAACAACCCGAGCGCGTTGAAGGTAACTGCACAACTGTGCTTTATTTCAAGAACATTGAAATTATTTTAAATGAATTTGAAAAATGACTCCAGGCGTGAGAACAGAGTCTGGCTGATTTTTTGTTGAACACGAGAACTGCCAATGTCTCGTCTGGTCACACGCTTGCAATCTTACAGCCAAATGTATATAGTCATATGTAGGTATAAATGGATCCGTGCGACCTGACAATTATACTGGTCACACGGTTGAAATTAAAAACTAGGGTGTTATAAAATAGCACTTAAACACCAAGCATGCAGGCTTTAAAAACTGCTGACGCTCAAGTGCACACTAAACTGCAGCGCCCTCTGTTAGGCAACCGAGCAACGACTTATGAAGCACCCCAATAAGCAACACAGTGAAAATAGAAGAAGAAAATACACGGGGCACAATTCATCAAGGCTTGTAATAGCTCCTCTGATTGTGAAAGTCATCCTAACAGATAAAAGACAAGCAAGGTCCTTTAAATCATAATGAAGTCAACCGATTATTTTTCGTTCATTCTATCCACGCTTTAGTATTCAGCGAGTAATTTTCTTGCATAATTGTAAAAGTTTGTTTAAAATTTATTTCCGAAAAAAAATGTTCCACCGATTTTATAAGCGTTACTTTGTACGCATACAAAAGAGCTTAATGGGGAATTGGGTCGGCAAAAGTCTACACCAAGTCCTTTCGAGCAAAAAATGAGGAAATTTTGTTTGTCGCAATTCCGCACATCTTCAACTGGATGCCAAAAGAATTTACGAACGTAATTGCCATTAAAAGGGAAAATCTCGTAATGACCAATTAAGTCAACAGAAATCTAAATAAATTGCTACTAACCAAAAATAATTAAGTGTCGCATCGATAAAAAGATTCTTTCTAATTTTAGTTCAATCCCAAGACCGATACGCGACACTGTGTTAATTACCGTTCAATCAAGCTAATGTCACACGCCATGTAGGTCGTTGAGCGGGTATGTATTAGATAGCCTAATGCGGCAAATAATATACGGCTATCTGAAGAACAAGGACTTTTTCGCAGGTTAATCAATCACTGACGCAATCCGAGGTATAAGATATATAGATAGATTTATTTCGCATAATATTGATTTATATTCGGTACGCTACCACACATTTTACATAAGTACAGAGATATGATATTTTTGTATCTTACTACTGAAACAATATATTTAACAAATCTGAAGAGATTTTCTTATTTACAAAATAGCAATCTTTTTGAAGGAAAGTGCGAGAAAAACCTTCAATTTAACAAAAAGAAAATAATAAATAAATAAAAAAAAAATAAAAAAAAAAAAAAATAAATAAATAATAAATAAAGGTAAATAAATAAATAAGTAGATAAATAAATAAAAAAATAATAAATACATAAAAAATAAATAAATTAATAGATAATTAGATAAATAAATAAATAAATGATAAATAAATAAATAAATAAATAAACAAAAATAACAAATAAAAAAAATAAACAAATAAACGAATAAACAGGTAAATAAATAAATTAACAGATAATTAGATAAATAAATAAATAAATAAATAGATAAATAAATAAATAAACAAATACAAAAGATAAACAGGTAAATAAATAAATTATTAAATAATTAATAAATAAATAAATAAATAAAATGGAAAAAAATAAATAGACGAATAAATAGATATATATACATATATATAAGCAAATAAAGAAACACATAAGTAGGTATATAAACAGGAACAACATAAGATGGAATTTAAAGACTCATTTGATGGATTTTCTGAAAAGCTATTTTTACTTATAAAGTTTACGGTAAGTTTTGGGATTCTATCACAAATCATTTCAACATTCGCTCTTTTGTGCAAATCTAAGGTGGAGTAATGCCATGGTAGATTCAACATAATTTTTAATACTTTATTTTGAGCTATTTGCAGCTTCTTAATGTGACATTTTGCACAATTTCCCCATACTTGGCACCCATAAAGAAGAATGGCTTGAAAATTAACCTTATGCATTATTAATTTGTTTTCAGTGGATAGTTTTGATCCTCTGTTGATAAAGTGGTATAACATTTTAATGGCGATGTTAATTTTTTTATAGTTTTGCTGGTGTGACCTTGAAAAGTTAACCTTGGATCAAAATGCACACCCAGGTACTTCACAGATGGTGCCCAAGTAATGTTAGACCCGTTAATATCTGTTTGGCTATTTGGAAGATTGCACGATTTTCTTTTTCTGGTAAAAAAGATGGCATTCATTTTCTCAGCGTTCAATTTGATTTTCCATTTTTTAAAATAACTTGCTAATATTTCCATCGCATTTTATAGATTCCTCTCAACGTTGAGAGCGAATATATGTGATGAAAAAATTGCAGTGTCATCCGCGTAAATACCAATTTCACAGTTCGGTACACTCGGTAAATCAGAAGTGTATATATTGTATAAAATGGGCCCGAGTACGGAACCTTGCGGCACACCTGCGTGAAAATACACTAAGTTGGACGCGCTACCATTAACATGCACACTGAAACAACGGTTTGACAAGAAACTTTGGACTAATTTACATAGATACGAGCGAAAATTAAAATTGATCATTTTGTGTATGAGGCCAGCGTGCCATACACAGTCAAATGCTTTCTCTATGTCTAATAGTATCATTCCCGTTGATTTTCCTTGTTCACGGTTTCTTTTGATGCTATTTGTAATTCTAAGGACTTGGTGGCAAGTACTATGGAAGCGCCGAAAACCAAACTGTTCATTCGGGAATATATTCCTGTCAGAAATAACACCCATTAATTTTTCCTTTATTACCCTTTCCAAGATTTTGCTTACACTGCTTAGCAAGCTAATTGGCCTGTAACTCCCTGGGCATTTTGTATTTTTACCTGCTTTTAAAATAGGAATAACTTTGGCTTTTTTCCAGACAGAAGGAAAGTAATAAAACTTAAAGCATGCATTTATTATCACCGTCAATATTTTAATTGCAGATCCAGTCAAGTCCTCCAACTTTGTTAACTTTTATGGAATTTATGATGTATTTGATGTCCCCTACTGTTATAATTTCGTTTGGAGGGAATTGAACAGATGCAAAATTGAGATCGCGAACCGTATCATGAACTAAGGTGGTTGTAGTTACGTCTCCTAAATCTTGCGACACCATATGATTGTTTGAGAAGTTAAAAGCGAGTTCTTTCGCCTTCTCAGCATCAGTAAAGAAGGTTCCTCGCGTTGATTTGAGGCAGGGAATTGGTCTATTTTTACTCCTAATTACTTTTGCAATGTTCCAAAATGGCTTTGCACTTTTCTCTAGAGAACTAAGCTTTCTGTCCCACTCTCTATTGGGGTGTTGTAAGATGAGTTCAGATATTAGCTTATTCAAATAGGAAAGTTGGTGCCGACATATAGGTTGGCGATATGTTTGCCAGTTCCTTCGAACAGAATTTCTGGTTCTTATAAGTTCTATCACATGCATGGGGAGTCTTGTGCTGGAGTTCTTTTTTTCTCTCTTTGGGATACAAGTATCAACAGAACTTAGTATATTACGCGTGAAGAGATCAACCAGAGAATAATCCCAGGTATAAAGATCATCATTTTTCTTTTTTTCTTTTTTCCGAGGGTGGGTGGAAATCTTGAAAGACACTAGTGAAGCTAGTAGTGTGGGACCCGCAACCCACTAAAACCACCTCCCTTTTTATTCACGACTGAGTTAAAACTCATTTAGCAAATTCTACTTTAATTTGTTTGAGAACGGTTGGTGGGATATAGCCTAATGGCTAGTCCCGAAGATATTTAACTTTACTTTATTTTCTTATTTCGCGTCTATTGGCGTTAAACTATCCCGATTTAGTTAATAGTAAGCTACTAGGATTGAGGATGGGCGGTTAAAAAGGAAAGGAAAAAGGGATCGTTTTATTTGTATTCTATCTATAGCTATTAAATAACCAAATCGTTTGGCTTCAATCTCTTAAGCCTTCTTAATGTGTTTTCGTTTTCTGCTGTATAGCAGTATTCACATATTCGTGGATTATGTCATAATGCTTAATCGCATATTTTCTTAGAATATCTTTGACATACTCTACCCCTAGATCTCTGTGTAGTACCTGTTAATGTCCTTGACTATGATACTCAAATCAGCTTAAGAAAAAAGTGCCGAATAGCATTTAAAAAGTCGCAGGAGAAAAGTTGTATGACTGTAGAAGATGCTTTGGCAGTATTAGTCGCAGCCAAACTATCACGACGCCAATATAATGTGATAAGAATGAGTGCTTATGAAAAATTGCCATCTTATAAAGTTGTGCAGAATGCAAAGGAAGATTGCTATCCCAACAAAGATCAAATGAAAATAACAGCTACAAGTGCCGAAGTCAGTCTTCAAGCTACTTGATATTACATCAAAAAGAGTACTTTCAATGTTGGAATGTGCTCTTGAGACAATAGAAGATGAGGAACTTGAGAAATGTTCCTTAATATCAAAGTGGGGTTTTGATGGTAGCTCGGGACATAGTTCCTATAAACAAGCTTTTCACGGTTCAGAAGCAGACGATTCTGCTGTTTTCATAACCTCTTTAGTTCCTATTTGACTTATAAGTGGTGAACATATAATCTGGCAAAACCCTCATCCATCTTCCACGAACTCTTGCAGGCCTTTAGTAGGCGTGTCGAGTGGTGGGGGGGGGGGGGGGGGGGGGGGGGGGGGGGGGTTGAAAATATCATGGGAATGGTCTCCGAAGCTATCGTACAAAATTTCAGGTTCTTAGCTGTAACGGCTGATTTGTTGCCACATATTAGGACATTCTGCCCCAGTGTGCATCTTATAAATAAAATATTTAAGAAAAAAAATATATCAAGGTGCTTTATTTCTCCGTGCCCCATGAACTCAATGAAAATACTAAAATCCATTAAATCCATTGGGGCGCCTCCTCCGCTGCCCGTAGCAAGTCAGTTATTTTTCCTTATTCCACCGTTGTCCCAATGAAACGACAAAGCACAGTGAATTTCAATTAAACTCCTTCACACTCAATCGTCCAAGGCCAAAGTAAGGAAAAACATTACAAAAAATACTCCTGCCCTATTGGTGAGCAGAAAAATATACACGTGTACAAAAAGATTGGATTTCAGTCGCAGATGATTTTTTTTTGTGAATAGAATTTGTATAGGTACTAGATCCAGAAAGGCTCAGGACAGATATAGCTAGATGATTTCATTATATAAAAACAAGAAAAAGGATCAGTGACAAAGCAGAGTCCGTGAATTTGCGAATGTTAAACTTGAGAATTACAAAAATTGCACTTCAATTGAATGACAATAAAATCCTACATAGTTGAATGGACCCAACGATGCTAGAATAAGTTTAACACGAAAGGATTGATTCAGCAATTTGTTCAGACAAGTGATCAAGTCAGCAATGGCGATTCTAATATGTAGTTAAGTGATTTCTGCAACCCAACAAATATTTGACGTTTCCTACTATCGTGGCCAATAGTACCTGTGTGGTAGATGCAGTCGACAACTGTGGAAGGGGTTCAAGTCCCAGAAAAGTCTCAACGATACTTTCAGCCACACTTCGAACTTCCAGCAGTCTTGTTTTCAAGACTAGCAGTATCGTAGCGTCTTCTAAGGAAAGGCTTTGGTGTTACGGAACAAAATACTGTCTTGGTTATAACGTTTGGGAATATTAAGAACCAAAAAAAGGAACAAAAACCAATAAAATCCACGAAATACTGCACTAAAATCAAAAGGAGCTAACAGCTATACTCCATTTGGAAATAATAGTCAGTACAGCGCTTATGGGGGGAGAGATGCCACTCTAAGTATGCCACCATGAACCATGAACAAACAAAATTTGTGACGGTCAATATTGGAAGCTATGGCAACCCTGAGAGAGCATTAAAGAGAGATAGGTTTTATGTAAAGCATTATAGCCAGAGGAAGAAGAAAACGTCCTATCTTCACTGTACTGACTATTAATTCCGGATGGAGTATAGTGATAGCTCCTTTATTTGAATAACTGCGGCGAGACCGTTAGGTATGCTAGAAACCAGATTTTTTAATATGTGACATGAAATTCGGTCCTATTCGATTTGGAGGCTTTCCAAAGACATTCTTGAAGCAGAAGAACCTAAAATATCCCGAATACTGTTGGCGTTAGAGGATTCGGTCATTTTGGTGTCGATTTTGAAAATATTTTCAACGCCGCTAAAGGAGAGAAATCCCAAGGGCATTCAGTAATGGTCTCCTCCGTGTGTCCCGGTTTTTTTGTATGCAACTTTGGCTGAGTCTTTCGAATGGTTTGCACCATGTTTCTAGGTTTTTAACTTCAAACTTGCACTTTTCGGACCAAATAAATACTAAATACTAAAAACTTATATTGCGAAGCGCAATCCATTTTCTTCGAGATAGGTTCTTTGACTTGAAAGTTTCGTCAGATCTTGGAACTTCTTGTTCGATCAATCTTAGCTACTCATGCTGTCATGCAAAGCATTTTTTTTTTTTTTTTTTTTTTTTTTTTTTTTATTCAAACTATGACTAATAACAAAAAATTAATTGTTTACCCGCAAAGCGAAAGGCTTATCTGCAGGAAAAAGTTCAGAAGCTATGTTAGAAAATTGATTTTCACATTGAATAATGAATGAAAGAGAGTTATGATGAGAACATTTTGTTTCAAAAACTTTAGTTAACCGAATTTACACTTAAGAAATGCAGTTTGATAAGTTTTTTGTGTTTTTTTAAAATTATAGATGTTTTTTTAAAGTATCTGGTTTTGAGTTGAATAAGGTTGGAATCACATGCGCTAGCTGTCTTCTTCCGTAGTTGTTGTTAATTGCTGGGGTTTCTGGCAGTTGTTGGGCTCGTCTTCTAGTGTTCTGGTTGTGGCTTATAGGTTTACGGAATCTATTGTCATCATAATATTCGATTAGAGTTGTCATCTTAAAAATACTATTGACATCTAGAAATCTGAAAATATTTTATTTATTTATTCTATTTATTTATTTCAAACGTTGTTTCAAAAAAATCTTAAAGCTAACATCTATTACGATGCAAAAATAGAAATAAAAGATATTTTATACGAAGCTTTAAAGTAAAATTGAAACAGTTAGGACCATAATTTTGCCGGAAGACAAGTGGCGAATGGACCATTAAATAACTAAAGATTATTTTTAAAATAATTGATGGGGGTCAATTTATAATATGTGTATTGAAAAAAGATAAAGAGAAAAGGAAAGCCATTGTTAAAATATTGTGATTAATGCAATTCAACGTTTATGATAAATCAAACTACGACATTTAATAATGAGTCTATTTCCACATGATTAAACAAAAAGAGAAAGGATATTAATTTTTTTAAGAAGACTGATTTGCGTCTCTCACACCGCAGACTTGCAGGTAAAATATTGAACAAAGGTGGAGCCGTGACATCGTAAAAGAGTGAAAAGTGAGCTTTTAATATGGTGGCCACTATAACTAAACTCTGGTTATTAATACGTAAGTTATAAGAACCATACAACCTAGAAGTGGAATACCCTGAACTTTCAAAAAATGTTTTTAAAATTTAAAAAAAATATAAATGCTTGAGTGGAAGAATCTTAAGGCCTCTGAATAGTTCAAAGCTAGGGGTTCTGCGGTTAAGATACGAATCGCATGCTTTAGCTTAACAAATAAAGGCTTAGTTTTATTAGCGTGAGTACCACCCCAACAAGTTAATCCATACTGAAGCTTAGATTTAAACAAACCATTAAAGATCAATTTTAGAATATTATGACTGCAATAAAGACTGAGGTGATATAACTGTCTTAGGACACTATTGAAGTATTGCGTCAGACTGGCAGTGTGCGATTTCCAGCTTAATCTACTGTCCAAAATGATACCTAAGTATTTGAAGTTGTTTACACTCTCAATATTAAAACAACCGTCAGAGCAAGTTTCATATGGTTTGTAAGTGGAATCGCAAGATTGATGACTGCAATTACCCAAACTGTATTTAGGGAAGCTTGGTGAGTGATACCACAACATTATATCTTCACAGACCGAACCGTTAGTACTAAATATCATGAATTTAGTTTTATCACTAATGATTAGATTATGCACGAAAAACCATTTACGAACAATAACTAAGTCACTATTGAAAGCAATAAATAAATTAAAATAATTCTTTTCCGAATACGCTAATGCAGTATCATCTGCAAATGCTGTTAATTTGCCTTTAAACTGCTGAACGAAAAGAGAATTTATAAAAATTAAGAAAAGGATCGGACCTAAAACGGAACCTTGAGGAACGCCTACATTGATGGATATTTCCGAGCTTAATTTATCTAAATTTAACTTTGCGGTCCCTTAGATACGATGCAAACCAATCATAAACAAAACCACGGAAACCTGCCCTAGACAATTTTTGGAGTAGCAACATATCATCGACCGTATCGAAGGCCTTAGTTATGTCAATAAACAAGGAAGCGGCGATATCCGATACATTCATGCTGTTATATAAAACGCTACACAGACTTAGAACTGCTTGTTCAGTCGACTTATGATTTCTAAAACCAAATTGAGCATCACTAAAGAAATTATATCTATTCAAAAAAGTTAACATCCTGGATTTTATACCTTTTTCAAAAACTTTAGAAAAAACGGATAAAAGTGATATCGGACGATAATTGTTAGAGTTAGTAGTTTCACCTTTTTTGTATAGCGGAATAACAATTCCTACCTTGAGGCCATCTGGAAAAAAGGTTGAAAATATACATCAAAACATCAGAGACATGGTGTGAAATTATTTTCAAAATTTTACTAGAAATCATGTCATAAGATGAAGAATTAGAGTTTTTTAGTGACATTATAATATTATAGATTTCTAGGGAGGTAAAACTTTCAAAGAAGAAGCTATCGGTGTTAGAGCACTCTTGAATAATGCCCACAGAACATTGACATGACCTCAACTGAGAAGATATACTAATATTATTGGTTATGCTGGAAAAATGCTCGTTAAATAGATTTGCCACATCTGTTGGGTCATTTACTAAAGACGAACCATTTTTTAAAGAAACAGTAGCTTCTGTTCCTTTTTTTAATTAAGGATTTCGTTAACAACTTCCCACTCTTTTTTAGAATTCCCTACATTAGCAGCAAGTCTGTTTGTGTATAGTTATCTCTGCAACGAGGAATCTCAATTTTAAGTTCACTGCAAAGCTTATCGTAACATCTTTTAATCCTAGTGTTTTGAGGATGCCTATTAACCTTTGCATGAAGCCAAGGTTTTAGTTTTTTTACTTTCATATCATTTTTGTTCATATATTTAGAACATTTTGAAATGTAATATTGAAGCTTAGATAAAAACAAATCAAAAGCAAATGAAGGATCACTTGCGCGGTAAACGTCGTCCCAAAACTCAAAGGCTAAGTCAGATTTAAGAGCAGCAAAATCAATTTTCAAGGAATTAAACGTGTGGGACTCCTTAAACCTCGAAATACAATTATCCATTTGGAAAGCGGTTAGGCTATGTAACTGATCATATCCTAAGATCGAGGACTTCAGTGTTAAATATAACTTCATTGTATCTATGCAGCCGTATAAATATATGATCCAAGCAAGACGGACCTCTAGTAGGTTTGTTAATTAAAGAGCTAATTCCAAAGGAAGACATGACAGCCAGGAAATTTTCAGCGTCAGGAGAATTGGACAGAATGTCTATGTTAAAATCCCATAAAAGTAATAAATTTTTGGAACTTTGAGAATCCAAAAAAACAGAAAATTCCGCCTCAAAAGCATTTACGAGTATGTGAGTGCAATCGGTACACACCAACAAAACTGTAGTGACCACCTGACAATTCAAAATTAATACAAATTACATCAGCAGATTTAAGATCAGGTTTAGACACAGCACACACAATATCAAACCTATAAAAGACCGCCACTCCACCAGCTGAATACGAATCATTGCAATTAGCCGCGAATATAAAATTGGGAATAGAAAAATTAGAAATTTCAGAATCATACATAGATCCATATTTCGGACAAAAAAATTAAATCTGGGAAATCATCTAGGGATGAGAGATGCGCAACAAAAACATCAAAATTTTGTAGTCATCATTTATGATTTTTACTAAACGTCCTTGAAGATTTAAAATAGCATCGAGGTGAGTTTATGAGGCATTTGCCCAAGCTAAGATCCCATATCGTATCCGGGATTCAGCAAGAGAGAAGTAAACATTCCTCTGGACTTCAACTGGGGTATACTTCTTGACATAGGTCATCGCAATGACTGCACTCTTCAACTGTAGACGAAGTCGGTGAATATGCTCATGCCAGATGAAGTGTTCATCTATGGGTATTCTGAGGTACTTGATAGTTTTAACTACCTTGATGGTTACGCTATTTTTCATGGTTGGACAATCTTCATTTCTTTGGTATATACGAGTATCTAACACAGCTGTTGGTTTGTTTGGTGGGCGTATGTGCATCATTTTGGTCTTCGCAGCGTCTATCACTAAACTGTTGTCGTGGCACCATCAAATTTTTCCTACATTATGTCCTTTGCCGAAAAAAGGTCTTGGTGTTTCACCACAATGGCGATGTCATCTGCATACGCAAAGGCCGTTGATTTCGTAAGAACACGAAGAAGTTCATTCGTGAATAATACAAATAACAGCGGCCCTAATTTCGAACCTTGTGGGACACCGAAGCCGCTTGGTTTTTGCTTGCTGATTACATTGGATACTTTAACCTGCAATGTTCTTCCGTTTAGGTAGTTTTGTATCCACTGCAAGATTTTAGCTCTTATTGCAATCCTATAGAGACTATCTAGCAGCTTGTTGTGTTCCAGTGTGTCAAAAGCCTTGCTAAAATCCACAAACATGATAAGAATGTGTTGGTCTTATTCAGTCCAGTATTTACTGTGTTTGAAAGCTCTCCAAGGAGCCTTCCAGTGTTCTTTCCCTGTTGGAAGCCGTATTGGTTCGGATGAAGGATTTTGTGCATTGTCACGAAACTGGCCAATCGCTTTACAACAACTTCTTCTAAACATTTTTCTCTGACAGGTAATATGGATATTGGTCTGTAATTCACAATATCATTTTTCAAACCGCCCTTGTAAATAGGCCTTATAATAGATGTTTTCATTGAACTTGGGACCATACTTTGCTCAAGGCTTTGATTGATGATGTTCTGTATTATTGGTGCTACGGCGTTCAATTTAAGATCGATGGATTTTATTTTGTCTACACCTGGACCTTTATTAGTTGGAAGGCAACATAAAATTCCATACACTTCCGCTTCGTTGGCAGTTTCCAAAAACATGGTCTCAGATACATACATGTTTTGGTGAGTGGATGTTATGCAATCACATTTGTGTACAAGTTGTGATGCCTGGGTTGAGAATTTTTCTGCAAAATCGTTGACAACATTTGCAGTATCCTTACCACTGACCAAATTGCTTAAAATTGTTTCATCTATTGATCGCTTTTTGCGCCCTAGGAGCTCGTTCAAGACTTGCCAAGTTTTTCTAGAGTCGTTGGTGGCATTCGAAAACTGCATCTTAAAGTAACTTTCTTTTGCTAGCTTAATATTTTTGTTTACTACGTTTCGAAACTGCTTATATTCGTATTCATTACTTTGATTTCGTAAGTTGTTTTTCCATATCTTGTATAGCTGATCTCTTTTTTTGCACATTCTGACTACTTTTGGTGTTATCCATGCCTTGTTTTGCCGTTTCTTTTTATTTAAAGATGTTTTCATTGCCTGAGCATATATGTCATTTATTTTTTCAACGAAATTGTTATAGAGACTTTCAATGGTCGTTTCATCACAATATCTTTGCCAGTTCCTTTTCCGGTTAATTTGCCCCCTCATACTTTGTGTAATCTGTCCAACATTGTAATACGTACGTGAGCGCCGGGCGTACAACTGCGGTGTAGAGCTTTCCTTTCAGGAAATTTTATTGGGAATGGGAATTTTTCGATCACAGAAGATGGCTGAGTTTTCCCGCCACTTCATCAACCCTACGCTCACGCGATGCTTCATGTCGTCATCACAGCTTGCTTGGCCATTGATCATAGATCCCAGATATGTGAACTTTTCGCATTTGGGAAGTACTCCTTCATTCATATAAATGTCTGGAATAGGTCGAAGTGGACCAGAGAACAAGTATTCTGGTTTTCTCGGACTAATACGATGCCCAATCACCTGCAAAACTTCCAACCATAAAACAAGTGCTCGTTGCAGGGACGTTTGAACCTCGCTATTGATGGCTCCATCGTCAGCAAAGAATAACTTATGCACTTTGGGGTCCGTCACTTTTCCTTCAAGCAGATAATCAAGGACTGTGTAGCATTGCTAGGTGGGAAGGTGAATTTGGGTGTTGGTTGACCTGAATCCCTTGTCAGCATTAGGCACGCTCGATCGCACGGCGTTAGCTCGACGGTGGGGTGGGATCTTGCTGCCTCCCAATGCACACATACGATTTTGTGCCTGGTTATTTAGATTCGTGTATGTAGGAAATTATAAAAAGGACGGGATGTGAAGAGTAAAGAGAAATTGAGAGTGATCAAGAAAGAACTATTTGAAATCAATTGAAAAGAACTATATGAACGAAGGAAGCTTATTTTGTTTCAGATGTTGTGAAACTTTATGACGTGCTCTCTTACATGCAGACGGTGGTTACCGGGTGCACCTTGACTACCCCTAGTCATTTTATATTGGACATGGAGACGACAGCATTGGGAGGGGAAGTGAATCATCTTCCACGGGTGATAATGAATTCGATTTATGGGCTCATCATAAGACTTTGGCCCACAAACGACGAAGAGCGGACATAGAATTAGCACATCCTCAAGACGAAGTAAGCTTTTTCCTCAATGCTCCGGTTCTCGAGTTAAAACGAAATGTGGTTGATGCTTGGGAAGAGATGAAATCCGTTTTCCCTAAGCTATACACTCTCTCCGAAAAATATTGCTTTTTGATTGATCCGTACCATCCGAACGGCTTTTTTCCAAAGCAGGTGCAACCGCTACGGAAAAACGGAATCGTTTAACGACGAAACACCTATCAGAACTCTTGTTTTTGAATTCAGTTTTTAACAAATAATGTTTTTTTTTCTTTATGTATAAATTAAATTAAATTTAGTGAATTAAACGCTTAATAAATTATTTTCGAACTCAGCAAACAATTTATTTTTGAAATTATTTTCTTTTTCAAGACAATATCAAATTTTAACCGACAAACCGATTAATCGGTTAATTTTGTTGCAATTAATCGCGATTGATAATCGCTCCCTTCAATTAATCACATGATCAATTAATCGATTAATCGATTAATGATTTTTTTGCCATCACTACCTTGCAGACGATTAACCGTTCACGACCTTAATAGCTGCGGAACTCAAGCGAAAATGAAATACATGTTTTATTCAGCAAAATATATCCGAGGAATTTGTTCAATTAGAAGTCCTTCACAATAGTGTTACCACATATTTTTTTGTCATCCACAAGAAGCAACACTTGAGCATTGCTGATAAACTTTGGCGAACTAATTTCCTGGACATTTCTCCTTCTCTGATCGGTTATTTTAAAATGGTTGTGCCCCTGTTCAAGTTGGTTTGTTGCGGTTTGCGGATAGCCTGGTTTCTATCAGCAGCCGAAGAAGAAATTTCTTCTAACTCCCGATACACAGGCCCTCCACACACTTTGCTTGAATTTGAGCGCACTTTCTATTCGCGAGCCGCTTGCAAAGTCTTTATTCCAATTCGAGGCGAACGTTTTCGTATCCATTACTAGTGGGGCACTTTTGTAAGGTTGCTGTTTTCCTTTTCAATTTTTGTATCTGTAAGGAGGTTCTTTCAAAAGACTTCCCTATTAAAATAGTGCAACGAAGAGGTTTATCGAAGGGCAGGCACGAATGCCATAGGTATTGCCATATAGAGAAACAATCAGTTTAAGAGCTAAATTGAATCTGATTTTATTCTTTGCATTCTATGTCTTATATACTAATTTCCCTTCCAGCAAATCGATACACATCGATACAAACAAATGTTCTATGTCATTAAACTCAGTCATCATACTCATCCACATTGTACTCATGACACACTTCATAATTACTCGTCACCCAGTCACTCAAATCACCGATCGCGTAATGCATCGATCCAGTTACAATGTCAGGGTAATCGCCAGATGTTCTATCCATACTTTCTGTATGCGATACCAGACACTGTAATGTGGCGATGAAATTTGAATGCCATGTCAGTGGGTCAGTGGTGTTTACGAGCCACTTGACTTGGGCTGCCTTAAATAATGTAAGCACAAAGTAGGAAGTGATGAAAGTGATATTTGAGTTGTTGTTTTGTGTGCATTGTTATGCAGTACAATGTAGGAGTATGGAATTGGTTTGTTGGGTTCATTACACGTTGACCAAGCTTTGAATGCCGCTTTCTTGGCACTTATCACTGCTTTAGCTTCATCTGTCAACCATCATGTTTCTTTGCCGTGTTGATAGTGTCCTTTTGAAGCCCCTAACAGCGATTTGGCTCTATCCAAGCAAAGTCGTTGCAGGGAATTCCGCACATATTGTGCACTGCACTCTGCATCCTCAACTTCGTCGATGTAATGTTCTTTACTATTCCTAGCGGAAGATAAAGTATTTTTCCTGGCTTCAATTTTATTTCTTCGGGCATAAGTTGTGGTGGCCTTTCGCTTCCATCCGCAAAAACTGTTGAAGCTTGCAATTGTTTCTTGTATTTCGAAGTTTGGGTAGATCTTCCTTGCCCAAAATTAATATTCCGTATTGTTCTCATAGTTCATAGAATGTCAATCCATGTTGAAGGTCCAAAACAAGCAATTTCTTCACGTCATCTTGGCACCAATGCAACTGAACCTTTTAAGAAGCTTCCCATGACAGTTTAAACTATTGGATATGTGCTAGCTTTTACTAGCGGTCTTTAACTATCTTTCCAACGAACTAATCACCGAGCCAGTGTGCGCAGAAACAGGTAGTGTTAGCTTGTAACACAAACTCCTAACACTCTGAAATAATCGACTGTATTAATAACTAGGAAGTAAACTTTAATTCAGTTCTAACATTTTTGACTACTGCAGCAACGCATACCTTTTCTAAGCTTTGTAATTTTCGTTTTCAGACCAGAAATCTCAAACTAGAAAAATCATTTCCCATTGCTTGATGAACGCTAATAAATATGCTGTGTTTCAAGGAACTTTAATAAGTACTTATACCGTTTTTATATCTTCACATTTAGCAAAATTTGCTAGAAGTACAGCTTCCTTTCTTCCTTTCTAAAGCTACGATTACACGGCCATTTTTTCTCGTCATTTAAATGGCGCTTTGACGTAAAAATCGTCATTTTAATGTCGTTCTATGTGATTGTCATTTTTTGGATAACATTTCAGACGTCATTTAAATGACCAAGAAAATGGCGGAGAAAATGACATGAATTTTGTGCCATTAAAATGACGGGAAAAATTGCCGTGTGATCTCCCTTTAATGACGCCTAGGACAAATGACTAAACTTTTTGGCTGTTGCGTCATTTAAATGGCAGCCTTCAAAAAATTACAAGGCACGAAATTCATGCCATGCCATTTTTCAACGCAAATGACAAATGACGCAGCATTTAATATGATATCTGTGCTTTCATTTGGGGGTTTTGTCGTTGGGAAAGGACGTGGTGCTTGTGTCTGGCTGCTATTTCGATACAAATTACTATGAGTGAAATGGAATCCGAACCGTTGCCATCAATAGTGCCGACAATATATACTATTCTGTCAACTATCGTGGGAGTTTTAATACCCAAAGTACAACAAAGTCGAGCAAATTAGGCAAAACGCAGAAAACAGGAGTAAATAGGGATAGGAAGATTGGCTATTCGTTGCATTTCCAGAATACATCAACTGCTCCGATGCAATTTGGGAATTGCCATACGTCATTGAACCGCTTCGCTACAGCTTCGCATTCGGCTTCGTTTTTCGGAATCTATCGACAAAATAAAACATCAATAATTGGTCGCATTTCAATCTTCACTAGCAAATAGCACAAAGCACACACATTAATAAATTTACCGACAAGAACCTTGTAAATAGCGTCGAGAACTTCCGTTATCGTTGGCTGTAATACGTGGAAAAGGAATCGCAGCCATCGGAAACTCTCACCACTGGCCAGGTAGCGCAGCGTGATTACAACGTGCTTCCGCTGAAACGCTCTCTCGCATATTTGTGTCTGTGTTTCGATGTGTGGCTTCACCAACTCCGCAACAAATAATTGAATTGATTGGCTGACATACGAAGGACATTGCGATACAGTTCAGGTTCTTCTTCGCGCAATTCGTGAAGTAATCCAGCACAAAATCCACTCTCCTCGCGACGGCTCAACCACTTCTTTTGCAAAATATTCCGCTTTCGTCGCGTTGGCTCGTAATCAAGATCGTCTTCACTACTTTCCAGCACACACGCCGCCAAATACGCCGTCTCCGCAATTTCCACCATCATCGCAAAAGTTCTTTTTGACATTCTTTATTTAGCTGGGAGAAAACCACTAAATGACAGTAGCTATATTTTTCTCATTGGTCATTACGAAATCGAATTAATAGGAAAGGTGACATCTGTCATTTTGAGGAGGCAAGTCATTACCATGTGATCGTCATTTTTTCGCTCGTCCCAATGGCATCCCAACGGAAAATTTTAAATGATTCGCAGTGTCTGCATTTGATTTTGGGACAAAAATGACGATGACAGTCTCTTATGAATGTCTCTCTTAAATGCGACGTTTTTTCCTGACGTCACAGAGTCATTCAAATGACTCGAATAAATGGCCGTGTAATCGTAGCTTAAGGCAATCAGTATACATATGCATGGCATTGCCGACCAACTTCCCCTTTTTGCATTTGATTACCCGCATCCTTACGAGCGTTTATTAAAGTGCATTCAAATGCCATCTTCCATGAGAATTGAATCCACAAAAAAGGACGCTTAGAAAACTATAGAACGTGCAAGGCAATCCCCACCATAACGAAGGCTACTGAAATATATTTGAATTGACAAAAAATGTAAATGGATTCGTCCTTGGATTCCACCCACCATCATTCAATTGACATATTTCTCAAGGGATAAAGAAGTATCCCCCAATTGCATCTATAAACCATTTCCAGGCGTAAATATATAAATTCAATTCTTTTTTCATACATCTTTGCCGAATAGACGGAAAAAGATACGCAGAGACAGAAAGGCAAATTCAAATAGACCAATAAATTTCGACAGCGTACTTAATGGTCTCTGAAACTCACAAAGGCGGTTGTGGTGTGAATAAATTTATTTATAAGCATGAAAGAGATGAGGGCACTACGGGACATGCGAGTAGCAAAGTTTTAAGTCAACAATAATTAAAACTCGGTCAGTTAAAACATAGTCTGCGACCGTGACCATGGTAAAATGGCAAAAACTACCTCGCAGAGCAATTAGCATAAGGGATATTTCTGTCTGTAAATCCTTAAGCCTTGGCAAATGGACAAAGTTTAAAAAACTTTGGCACAGCAAAGTCCGGGCCAAGTCGAATGAAACGTGCGACAGAAAAAGTTCAACAAAGCCATCACAAATGGAATGACCGCGTACATAGTCACTCAAGTCGATGTGCGATTCGGTTATGAGCTTATGAATGTAGATGAAGAGAGAGGATACATTTGCGGATTTCACATCTCACAATGGTTGTATTAAATTGGCATTTCGTATTCGGCGTAACATTAATTTGTCTGTTAGAGGGGAATCGTGCAATGGTGACTGTGCATGATGATGACTCTACATGATGAGTAGCAGATTAATGAGGCTATTCTGATGCGAACCCTTGTCGAGCTCATGCATTTTAAATCCAAAATTCCCAATGATATGCAAAGTCATGACGAGGTTATGATCTGGATCCCATCACAGAAGTTGGGTGAGTTTCCCCCAAACTTCATCCGGCATATGCTTATGATTGATGTCATTATCATAGGTTGCGTCCCCAGTGGGAGCACCTTTCCATTAAAATTATGTCTGGAATTGGTCGGAGTGGATCAAAGAACGAGCACTGGTATTTTGCCTTGTTCGAACTCACATGGTACACATTCACCACCAAAACATGCATTTTGTAGTCCGTCACGTTTGATTCAAACAGATAGTGTAGTTAATGAGTGGTTAATGCATTGGACCAATTGGCCAAGAGACCCCAGGTTCAAATTCAGCAGTAACGTCTAAAGTTTTTGCACTGACCCTCACCAAGCAAAGGTCTGACAAACATCAAAGATTTTCATGAGATGGTTCTCAGATTTTCCGTTCAGAATTCACGTAACAATGTAGACCCCTTCTATTCGTGGAACAATTTAGTTCCCAGACACCTATGATTGGAAAAGCTTGGTTGTAGGCCCTTTATAAGCCTGATATTAATTTGTTAAGATAATGAAAGAAAATTGGGCAAACTCCTAAGAAGTGTTCTACGTTTTCTCTTTGCGATATAAGTTAGGTTGAAAACACACCGGATAAAGCAAAACGTGTTTTTTTGTTTCGTGAAACAAGAGAACATTGTTTCTTATAAGAGTACACACACCAAAGAAATCGAAACAAAACACACGTTTTTGTTTTGAAGTCTTTCGGTGGTGGTTGTCGAAATACATGCCATTGTATACGAGCAACACACACCGAATGCAACAAACTGTTTCGACCCAGCGTCGTTGACGATCATTGCCTACTTTCTAATGGCGCAACACACACCAAATGAAACGAAACATAAAAACAAAAAAAGCATAACGAAAAAACGTGTTTCGTTGCCGATAGTTGACCTGTTGTTTTTGCAAAACAAAATGTTGATTCCTTCGCAAGGCGAATGATTGTGGGGTTTTTCTTAATGTTTTTTTAAAGGCGCATCGACGTGATGTTGTGTATAACTTTTCACTACGCGCAGTGGTACCTGATTTACTTTTTAAAATGATTTAAGGCTGGTTTTTCTGATTTTTTTTTTTTAATGATTACACCTAATTATGAACCTCTACAATTACCCTTCAGTCGAAAATATGAGACTGTCCCTACCAGTGGCGTAGCATGGAAAATGTTAAATGGTAAGTCGGAAAAAATATGCACCTGCAAACGCTTTCTGAAATTATATTGTGTACTGCAAATTGCATAGAAGTAAAGCAATTCAAGCCAATTTTTTATACTTCAAGTCATTTAAGCTTAAATTTACAATAAACCTAAAGTATAATAAAAGTGGCTTCGAAAGAAACCTTTTTGGCAGATGCAAATGCTGTACCTTAAAGAAAATTGATAGCAAGTAATAAAAAAAGGAACTTCATAAATCACGGTTTGTTAAATAAATAAATACATAAATAAAAATTTAAATTAAAAAGCTTCACGCATAATATTTACAAAAATGTGTTGATTATCCATAATATATAAAAATATTTTAATATATAAAAATATTTTAAAAATAGTTTTTGTACAAAATTAAAAAGAGAAAATATTAATGATTAATATTTTTTAAAATCAAAAAACAGTAGAATTTGGAAAAAAATGTGAAAAGTTTTGTTAAATATTTTTTTTTATTTGTACTCAGGTCACAGGTCACAGGTCACAGGTCACAGGTCACAGGTCACAAGTCACAGGTCACAGGTCACAGGTCACAGGTCACAGGTCACAGGTCACAAGTCACAGGTCACAGGAAGTCTATTCTTCTACCTTTTTTCACGTATTCTGCAAGAACTCTTTCATAAAAGTTAGGCCTACTTTTTATTTTTAAAAGGAGTCGCTTTTCTATGGATAAAAGTGCTAAATCAGAAAGAAAGAATTTTCTATTATCTGCATTTTCGTTTTTATCCAGTCAAAATTGAAGCTTCTCCTCTATGGTATTCGTTGTAATTTTTTTGTAATTTTTCTGTTACTTAATCTTGTTTCGGATTTTTATTTTTCATTATTGCTATTGTGCTGTTAACTGTTTACAAACTCCTGTATAAGCTAAAAGAATCTGATTCTTATATGTACAGAGAACATTATATATTTAAATAAAATAAAATAAATAAATAAATTTCACTTCTTAAATGTTTATAGAGGGATAAAACGTCAAGTGGTTGAAGTGAAGACGTAGTATAGAGAACTTTCAGCTCATTTTTTAAACCTGAAAATCGAAAATTCCAGGGAAAAAGTTAATCACCGAAGATATTTTATCATCTGGGCTTGACTGAGCAAAACGACTGTATTTTGATTCATTGAGTAAATCCAAAAAAATTAAATCCGGGAAAGATTTATATCGTGTCTTAATTTGAGATATAATATTGTCCTTTATTTCTACATAAAGGCGCTTATAGTGAGCCTTTAAATCAAAATCAAGTAATCGGCGTTTCCGTGGAGGTTCAGCACAATCATTTATACTTTCAAAAATTAAATCAAATTTGTTTAGAAACTCAGTAGAAAGCCAAGACTCAAAACACTCGATTTCTCGCTTAGCAACTTCAACATCTGTTTGTTTATTTTGTATTAATTTAAACAATACATCGGTTTTAGCAAATATTTCGGAAACCGCGTGCAGTAAAAAGCAAAAATCTTTCCCTTCTAACTTAAGCAATAAACTTTCGGCCATTGAAAGTGCGTCAGTGTCCCATTCTTTTGGATGGTCTAATAATTGCTTAAGAGTTTCAATAATATCTAATCTACAGTTAAAAATAACGTTAACTATTCGGGAATGGTAATGCCAGCGAGTTTCTGATACTCCCGGCATGCGTCTGTTTGCTATTTGTTTTAAAATATTCGAACGTTTAGTTGATTTATAAAAGAAGCGTACTACGAGGGCGGGTCAATAAGTCCGTGACTTTTTGAATTTCTGACCTCTTTACTGAAACGGCAACACTGCTCCTGTCAACATGCATCTGTCAGTTGACTCCTGTCAAAATTTAAACTTGCTGCGTCAGTTAGTTTGTGTTTGACAGCTATTTTTATCAGACTACTCACTAATTTGAGGAGAAAATGGAAAAAAGTGAATTTCGTGTGCTTATTAAGCATTATTTCTTGCGAAAAAAAACCATTACCGAGACCAAGGCTAAGCTTGAAAAATACTATGGGGACTCTGCACCATCGATTTCAATGGTAAACAAGTGGTTTACTGAATTTCGTTGTGGCCGTACAAACTCTGAAGATGCCGAACGTCCTGGACGCCCAGTTGAGGTCTCTATACCCGAAACAATCGAAAAAATTCACGATATGGTGTTGGCCGACCGAAAATTGAAAGTGCGAGAGATTGTGGAAGCCGTAAGGATCTCGCATGGCTCAGTGGTTTCAATTTTGAATGATCACTTGGGCATGAGAAAGCTTTCCGCAAGATGGGTGCCGCGTTTGCTCACAGTCGACCACAAACGCAATCGTGTAACAACTTCACAGGAAGGTTTGGCGTTGTTTAATCGAAATATGGAGGAGTTTTTGCGCCGTTTTGTAACCGTGAACGAAACATGGATCCATCACAACACACCAGAGACCAAATAACAGTCAAAACAGTGGGTTTCTAAGGGTGAATCGGCGCCAAAGAAGGCCAAGGTGGGTTTGTCAGCCAATAAAGTTATGGCGACTGTTTTTTGGGATGCACGCGGGATAATCCACATTGACTACCTTCAAAAGGGAAGAACAATCAATGGGGAATATTATGCCAACTTATTGGACCGATTCAATGACGATTTGAAAAAAAACCGACCTCATTTGGCCAAGAAAAAAGTTCTTTTCCACCAAGACAATGCAAGGGTGCACTCATGTGCAGTTGCCATGGCAAAAAACCATGAATTGGGCTATGAATTGCTCCCTCATCCACCCTATTCTCCAGATTTGACTCCGAGCGACTACTTTTTGTTCCCAAACCTGAAGAAATGGCTTGGTGGAAAAAGATTTGACTCCAATGATGAAGTCATCTCGCAAATAAATGCCTATTTTGAGGACCTCGACAAATCATTTTTTTCGGAAGATATAAAAAAATTGGAGAAGCGTTGGACAAAGTTTATAGAGCTCAAGGGAGACTAAGTTGAAAAATAAAATTATTTTTTTATCAAAAAATCTGTGTTTTATTCCAAAAGTCACGGACTTATTGACCCGCCCTCGTATTGTGTTTATATTGCCAAAAAAAACTTTCAATTCAGGTATATTTTGCAGTAATTGAGATAACACCAAATTTAAAACATGTGCGTTGCAAGGAATAAAATAAGCCATTGGACAAGCATCCAGGACTTTTTTTTAACACCACCTACTTCCCCTGACATAACCGTGGCCCCATCGTAAGATTGCCCAACTAATTTCTCCTTGCAACCGTATACATCAAGTACTCGTATATTGAAAATGTGTTTTGAGAGCTCATCGGCATTTCGACTCTCACTCATGTCAAAAAACGCAAGAAACCTTTCCTCTACTCCTTCCTCCGATAAGTAACGCAACACGGCACTAAGTTGCTCCCTATGGCTCATGTCTGGTGTTTCATCAATCATGATGGACACAAATCGCGTTTCACTTATTTCTAATTTAATTTCGCATTTGATCACTGCGGCTATACTTTGTATTAAATCGTTTCGGATGTCATTTGATAGACCCGAAAAAACCGCATCACGTGCACTTGAACACTGTTCCAAATGAGAGTCCATTAACTGGTCATACTTAGATAAGTATAAAAGTGTTTCGACATAATTGCCACGATTATTAGAATCTGGGTTTTGATTATGACCCCGAAATGCTTGTTCCTGTTTGCCTAAAAGAACTACCGTATCTATAAAACGTTCCATTAGTTTACGGTTTCTATCAACTTTTTTGTTGTGAGCTACAAAGCCTAACGAGGTTTCAATACGATCAGTACCGAATTCGTGCAAAGATAAACAGCTACGAATGTGTTTTTCCGTCTTGACATGTTTATTTGCAGAATTAATTAAATTGTTTATGTCAGCGTAGCCCGTGCGACTCCAAACACTAGGAGAATTAGAAAAAAGGAGCCAAGGAAAACAAAACATTTTATTGAGCTTACAACTACCAGTCAACCAAGTATATTTTTGATAAATGGATGCGTTGAAATGCGAAACAAAACTATCCTTGCGCTTATAATCTATTTTCATAGAAGGAGTAGAGCGTCTTATCTCTATAACTTTTTTTTTTTAAGAAAACTCAACTTACAAAAATAATTTTCCTCTTCCAAAAGCAAATCTACTAAACAACAATTTACTGTTAATAATGCCATTTTCTCCTTTGCTGAATCTAACTGAAAACAAAACAATTTAAACTTTTCACACTTCTCACACTTTTCACTGTTTTCGATCACTTTAAATAATTATATATTGCACAACAACAATTCCACTCAATATTTTTGATAATTGAAGGATGGGTGGAACATGCGTTGACCTTTCTCCAGTTGGTAAATCAAGCAGTCCCAAGACAAACACAAACGCTTCTTTTGATAAGCGAAAGTTTTTCAAAAATCTAAAATAAATGATAGCAATCAACAATGAATATTTATAATTCTATGAATTCTTTCATCGGGTTTGAAAGTTCCAAGATATTTGCTTTATTTCTCATTTTTCTTCTTAATAGTTGGACATTTGTGTAATTATTTTCTTCATTTGTGTAGAAAAGTTCTACTGAAGTCAAAATTGCACTTCACGAATTTCCCAATTTCGCTTTTTTATTTGAATTTATTTAATATATATTCTTTTTTCACTAAAGCATTTAATTTATTTGGAGTTGAAGCCGAGGTGCATACCTATGAAAATAACAATAATGTATGAAAGCGACACCTAAATAGCTGTCACATGAAATTGATGGCAAAAAGGTGATTGTCAATTTGATAATCACCTTACGTGGACGTAGAGGTATGATTTTGATTGTCAACTATCAACTATCACCTTAGCCGATTCCACCCCTGATTGTCTAGAGAATACGTTATCAATCGTTGGAAATAACAGAGGATCATATGAAAGAAATCCATCTTACTACATATATATTTGTTAATAGTGTTGTTTTATTTTTATGCGTTTCTTAGAATTATATAAATGAATTTGAACTTTGTATTAATTATTTTATTTATTTTTTAAATACCTACCTATCAAAATAAAATTAAAAATTGTACCTTTGTTATATAAAAATATAAGCACAATTATCGGAAATGGTTCTCAGGTCAATTTGCATTTATTTGGCCATCTTTAATTTCAAAATAACAATTTGAAATCAGGTAATCGTACCTAGGTATGTGCTAGGTACATACAGTGAACTCTCTCATAAGCGGACACTGACGGTACCAAGAAATTTGTCCGCTTATTAGAGGTGTCCGTTTATGAGAAAAAATACTTCATTGACAACCTTGAAAAAAGAAACAAGACATATGCATTTATGGTACCTATGACATTTTATTTTAAAACGGAATGCATTTTTTGTGATAAACATTAATTGTAGGTAATAAAAAGGATAATAACAAAATATAAACAAGAACAAAGGGCCTTACCAATAACAAATTTAGTGTTGAACTTAAATTATTGGTCCCGTTCATTTGAATGTCCTTTTGCATATGAGTGAAAGGGACTACAAATTTAAGCTTTACACTAATTTTGTTATTAGTAAGGGCCAAAGCCTTTAAAAATTAATTTTTGCATTATGTACTTGAAACTATGTAGGTATTTATGCTTCAAATTATGCATAGACACTTACACAAAAAGCTACGTATTGCGCCACGAGAATTTTAGTCGGATAGTCGACAGACGGCCGCCGGCGCCGCAGCCTACTGTGTTTACATTCTTTACGGTTTTTTTTTAATTTTTTGCTGGGTATCAAGGGTAAAGCGCAATGAAAAGGAAAAAAAGCAAACAAAATAAAAGACAACGAAGTGTGCCAAATGCGTTTTGTCCGTTTAAGATAGAGTGAAATTCTATTGTGGCTATGAAAACTGGTGTCCGCGTCCGGTTATAAAAGAGTCCGTTTATGAGAGAATTATTTACATTAAAAATTGTGTAGATTATTCCGTTCTTTGAAATTTGTCCGGTTATGAGAGGTGTCCGCTTATGAGGGGTTTCCGTTAGGAGAGAGTACACTGTATTGATTTCCTACACATTTTAATTTTATCTGATCTTGTGTGATTATTAATGACAGATTAAAAAGAAAATGCACAATGATGCATGCACCTACATAGGTATGTACTTTATAAACATAGGTACATATACATATCTTCCTTATACCTATGCACCTACATTACATACTTTGGAAAACGAAATAATATCTAGCTATAATTATTCATATCTGCAATCATATAATAGCTGTTAAAAATTACGTGCATTGGCAACTCTTTTCATATATTGAATTCTTATTATATACATTTATTTCTTCATACACACATACCTTTCTTGAATTACATATCTACATAGTGCTATAAAAGGAATTGTATCATAGCTCTCGATAAGTATTTCCTTCTTAACAAGCAATAATAAACATTTATATTTCGATCAAGTCTCGGTCTTTTGATTCTTTAAAGGAACTGGTAATTTTCAGGGATCAACAAGGGTTTTTTTAACATTGGTGCCGAAACCCGGGATCGAAAGAAGTGCAGAGATTTCGAAATATATTTTAAAATGGAATTCACCGCACGCGCTGCTTACAGGGGTCAAGTGACAAAAATCATTAAGTCGGCCAGTGAATATCTTAACAAAGATGAATCAAAGCTTACAAATGAGGAGATGCTGGACGACATCGAAGAGGAGCTTGCCGCTTTTATTCAACGGCTAACAGCAGCTCACGAAAGTCTTTTGGGTATCAATCAAGAAGTAAGAATCAAAAGTCTGATCAAAGCGGAGGATTATGAGAAGGACATTGAGAAGATCGCAGAGTACGAAGATTCAGCTGTAGGGATGTTGGCGCGGTTAAATTCACGCCTCAGAAAGCTGCGACTTAGACAAAATCCGCCCAACATGAGAGCACACGACTCTGTCCATAATACATCGGGAATGTCCGGTGCGGTCAATATTGCTGTGAAGCTTCCTAAATTACCACTCAAAACTTTCGATGGTAGCTACCAGGATTGGTTGCCCTTTTGGGAGCAATTTCGAATGACGGTTCACGAGAACACCAACTTAACATCAACGGATAAATTCAGTTATCTCGAATCAGTTTTGTTGGGTAAAGCAAAAAAAATTATTGCCGGATTTACCGCATCCAAAATGTGCTACGATGCTGCTGTTTCACTCTTACAAGAACAATTTGGTGACGCCGAACAGCTAATCGACAAGCATATGCAACAGCTAATCTCTCTCCGACCAGTTATTTCAAAATCAGACGTCACCGGTTTGCGGAATTTATATAATTGTGTTTCAACGTCCAGTCGTACTCTTACAGCTTTGCAAGTTCCTGCTCACCAATACTGTGTTATGTTAAAGTCCATATTGCTGCGTTGCATGCCTGTGGAACTCCGCGTTGATTACTATCGAGAAGCAGAGAGAGATAACCATACTGAAGGAATAAGCAATAAGAACTCATCGCATTTCACTGAGGGAAAAGACCACGACACTGATGCTGCATCCAGTAGCTCGACCCTTTCACAAATAGGTGACCATCAGGTGAAAGGTATAATGACGTTTCTGAAACGCGAAGTCGAATCAATGGAGAGAAGTCGAGTCATCTCTGTCCCCCCAAATGCAAGAACGTCTAAGGAAACCACGACAGCCACAAGTTTGGTATCGTTGGGAGAGAAAGAAGACAAATGTTTTTTTTGCGAATCGAAAGAGCACGTAACGAAAGATTGCAAAAGCGACATACCTCTGGGTGTAAAAAGAGACAAATTACGGAAAGGTGGTCGGTGTTTTCGGTGCGCTATGCGTGGACATTCGGCGAAAAAATGCCGAAGTGCTAAATGGCTGTCTTGCAAGAAATGCAAAGGTAAGCATTTGACATCAATGTGCGATCCCACGCACCGAAGAAGTTCCCCTGAAGCCGCGGACCCGCATGACAACAATGGGCAGAATGCATTAAATTTATGCGCTTACAATTGGCAACAGGAAAACACAAATGTATTTTTGAAGACAGCTCGGGGCATTGCCTCAGCTCCGAGCAAAAATAAAAATTTATTAATTCGGCTACTTATCGACGGAGGCAGTCAGCATTCCTTTATATGCGAAAGCCTGGTGCAAAAACTTGGCCTACCGTCAATTGGAAATGTGAATATTTCCGTTCTACCCTTTGGAAGTAAACAGCAATCGCCTTGTCAAAAATTAAAACAGGTACAAATTACAATCCAAAGCCAATTTAGTGAAAAGAGGGTCGATATCGTAGCTGTGGTTGTTCCGAATATTTGCATTGATGTCTTACCAGCCCCGGACAGCTCTTGCTTTGCTTTTGAGGGAATTCGTTTGGCTGACTGTCGGCATGTCTCACTGGAGTCAGCAGACGGGTTGAGCATGCTGGTAGGCTCTGACTACTATTGGGCAGTGGTGACCGGAAAGCAGCGTCGAATCTCAGCATCGTTGAGAGCAGTTAATACCATCTTTGGATGGACTCTACAAGGCCCCAATTTATCAAGCGGTAAGAATATCATGTCCAACAACTACTTATGTTCCTCATCGTTTCTTAGCACTGCACTCATCGACGAACAAATTTCATCTTTCTGGTCGTTGGAAGCCATAGGCATTCGAAGCGAGGAAGCGGAGAATTCGCATACAGCGGATCAATTGACCTCCACCTGTATCACAAAGAAGGGCAACCGATATGAAGCCCAGCTGCCGTGGAAGAGATCAAACGCTTCGCTAGGAAACAATAAGGAAAAAGTTCTGAGTTGTCTTGGGTCTCTCATCAATCGACTATCAAGGAATCCAAGTCAACTTGCCGAATACGATGCTGCCATAAAACAAATGGTCCTCGATGGTATTGCAGAGCCAGTCGTCCATGACAAAGAAGTTTGTCAAGCTCGTGTGTTTTATCTCCCGCATCGCCCCGTATACAAGGCAGAAAGCATCACAACTAAAATGCGCATTGTGTTCAACGCCTCATTTCGAACGGAGGATGTGCCTTCGATTAATGAACAACTGCATGTGGGTGCCAACCTTCTTCCCGAGATCTTAACAGTGCTGCTTAACTTCCGACTAGGGCGATATGGTATAGTGGCAGATATAGAAAAGGCTTTTCTGCAAATACTGCTAAATGAAAAGGATCGCGACAGTCACCGTTTTATGTGGATTTCTTCAGACGAATCGTCCGCAGGCAAATTGGTATACAAGGCATACCGAATGACAAGAGTTACGTTTGGCGTGAAATGTAGTCCGTTCATTTTGATAGCGACCATAAGGAAGCATTTATCTAACGAGGAAGATCGTTATCCCAGAACGTGCGCCGTGCTCCGAGAAGGATTTTATATGGACGATTTCGTTACCAGTGTCGACTCGAAAGAGGAAGGAAGTCAGATTTATACAGAAGCTGTATCGATTATGAGTTGCGCAAGTATGAACCTGCGCAAATGGAATTCTAATAGTCCTGAAATGAGGAGATCTTTTTGTGCGGAATGCTCAGCAAAACAAAAGGTGTTGGGCCTAGAATGGTATGTTTTCAGTGATGAAATCGCAGTTCCTATGACGTGGGTTGAGAGTTTGGTTGGCGCAACTTTATCACGGGGAACCAAACGCGTTGTGCTCCAAACGATTGCTAGGATTTTCGACCCATTGGGTGTTTTAGGACCTGTCGTTGTCAAGATAAAAATTCTGTTCCAGTCCATATGGAAAAAGAAGCTGTCATGGGACCAAGTACTTCCTGCCGACCTTATGACTGAATGGGAAAGTTGCGTTGAAAATCTATTGCAGTTAAAGGAGTACACCATTCCACGATCAGCACTGTCAGACCCATGTACAATAAGTATCCACATATTTGCTGATGCGAGCATGAAGGCGTACGGCACAGTGGCTTACATCAAAAATAGCTATCCATCCGGTAAGAGTTGCATCTCATTTTTGTGTGCAAAAAGCCGAGTGGCACCTTTAAAGCAAGACGGAACAAAAGAGTTAACACTTCCCAAGTTAGAGCTTACCGCGGCGTTAATAGCTTCACGTTTGTGCTCTTATCTGAAACGTTCTTTCAAGATCTCTGTTGAAAAATTTCATCTCTGGACCGATTCCAAAATAACATTGAAATGGATTCTGGGAGAAGTCGACCGTTGGAAGCCGTATGTACAGAGCCGTGTTAACGAAATACGCCGCCTCACGTCATCGTCGGAATGGAATCATTGTTCTGGGTAGGAGAACCCTGCAGATTTACTCACGAGAGGTATCACGGCGGGAACCTTAAAAACGTCTTCGTTATGGGCTCAAGGGCCAGTTTGGCTCAAAAGTGATGACTACTCCTGCGACCCCTTTCCGATATCAGACAATATTATTTCTCTGGTGCTACCAACGGAAACTGCCATATTGGGCAACGAAATACTGGAGCCAGTCCTTTGCTTTCAACGTTATAGTACGTGGAAACGTTTGCTAAGGGTTACCGCGTACATAATGCGTTTCGTGACCTTCTGCAAGACCAGTAAACGACATACGTTCGCAGATAGGTTTGATGATTTGTCTGCTGAGGAAATTAACGGCGCCGAGGCATACTGGCTGAGGTATATCCAACTTAATACATTTAATAAGGAAATTTGTTTCTTGCAGAAGGGACGTTCCATACCTAAAAGCTCTAAGATTTCTCAGCTTTCTCCGTTTCTGGACAAGGATGGCGTGCTAAGATTGAGTGGGCGATTACAAGTGTTAAACGAGTCCACCGATTTTAAGCATCCGATCATATTACCTTCCACTTCATACATCGTATATCTTATTGTGAAGGACTCTCATCAAAGAACGTTGCATGGAGGCATCAATCTAGTTTTGTCACAGCTCAGAGAAAGGTTCTGGATTCTGAAAGGACGTCCAATAGTCAAGAAAATCTTGAGGCAGTGCGTTATCTGTAAGAAGCTGTGGGGAAAGCCAGCCTCGCAGCCATTTGGGCCGCTTCCGATTGAGAGGCTAACACTGATCAGACCCTTCGCCAATGTAGGTGTGGACTTTGCAGGTCCTCTCAACTGTTTTGATTTATCTAACGCCGAAATGAGTAAAACATACATCATGATATTTACTTGTGCCGCCATTCGCTCTGTTCATCTAGAGTTAGTAACGAACATGACAACCGAAAGCTGTATAATGGGCCTAAGACGTTTTATCGCCCGTAGAGGAGTCCCATCTGTCATATTTTCCGACAACGCCCGAACGTTCCGAAGAGCAGCACTGGAGCTAGAAGCGACTACATTCGAAGAACCAGCAGTACAAAGTTTCCTGTCAGGTCACCGCATTCAATGGAAGTTTATAGTTGAACGAGCTCCGTGGTGGGGCGGATTTTGGGAGCGTCTCATTCGTTCCATAAAAAACATATTGAAAGTTGTCATTGGAAGAGCAAAGCTTGCATTTGAGCAACTAAGGACGCTTCTCGCTGAAGCTGAAAGCATGATAAATGCTCGACCGTTGACATATATGAGCTGTGATCCGGAAGATATTGCTCCCCTTACACCAGCGCATTTTTTACTGAGTCCGGTTGGCAGTTCTAATGTGCATGAGGAAGCACTACGTTCCTGCGAGATTCAAAACCTATGGAAGCAAAGAATGCGATATACTTCCATGCTGTGGAATCGATGGCGATCAGAATATATGCAACTTCTGAGATCCTTTCATCATACTAGAGGCGTGCCTTCAGAGCAGCTGAAAACAAAAGATGTGGTCCTTGTCTTCGACTCCGCGAAACCTCGAATTAATTGGAAATTAGCAATAATCGAGAAGGCCCATAGTGGACGTGATGGTAAGGTAAGAGCCTGTGAGATACGATACTCCGATGGTACACGAACCAGAAGACCTGCCCAGCTGCTGTATCCATTGGAACTTTCACTATCTTCCCCGGCCGGAGGATGTTAAAAATTACGTGCATTGGCAACTCTTTTCATATATTGAATTCTTATTATATACATTTATTTCTTCATACACACATACCTTTCTTGAATTACATATCTACATAGTGCTATAAAAGGAATTGTATCATAGCTCTCGATAAGTATTTCCTTCTTAACAAGCAATAATAAACATTTATATTTCGATCAAGTCTCGGTCTTTTGATTCTTTAAAGGAACTGGTAATTTTCAGGGATCAACAAGGGTTTTTTTAACAATAGCTATGTATTTGATTTTTATGATCGCAATGAAGATGAAAACAATATTTTCAAATAGGATACCTAGGTAGCGCAATGGCAGTGCAATCAGAAATAACACCTTTATTAGTAAAACCAGTAGCAAATAAAAAAAAAACACTCCAATAAAACTCTAACAAAATTTCCAAAAGTAAAAACGAAATAAAAACAATCGAAGCGTAACGACAGCAACGATAAGTATGAAATATCCTACCTTAAACTGGAGGGATATTTTTGTTGGGATATTATACATTTTCGTTTTTATCCAATACATTTCACAAAACCGCACAAGCGATTACAGCGACGTATGGACCGCGTGGCGGATGTTTGCTTCGGTGCCGTTTCTATTTGTAGTTATTCAATGACTGTGGCGTGCGTAACTATCGCAACTCACCACACGGTCTCAGTGGATAAAGGCACCAAAGGCACACGAGGTGAATCGTGTTCCTCGGGTTCGTGTATTTGCTGTTCACACTGGTATTAACTAAACCTATGTTCTCGCAGATGGCGTGGCGAAGACTGCTTTCGGTCTCTTATAATTTGCGAATGAATTTACTTTTACTACACTTATTGCAGTGTTTTCTACACACAAAACACTAGATTAATACTCGTAGATGAGTTCGAGACGGCACTGTTACACAACTCTGTAGATTTCAATTCCTTGACGGTGTCGACCCGATATTACCTAAAGATTAACTTCCCCGTTGTCCTATGGTGTGCACTGCATATGGATGACGGCGGCTGCTAAAGCTATGGGAAAGATGGTTAAGAAACATATAATTTTTAGAGTATGTAATTGCCGATGTTGTTGTTGTCTCAGCGCTCGAACGCTCTTTACAGATATCTGAAAACTCGTATCTAATCTAGCTCGCCTAATTGCCGTTGTGAATAGGTGAACACATTAATTTATGTAAAGCGAATATAATGGAGATATAATATACGTGAAACGAACAAGGATATAAAAGAAATATAAAATAATCTTAGACTAGCTTACGGACTTTATCTTTCGCCTACTGATGCTGACGATGATCATTGACAGTTCTATTTACAAAATGTAAATTGCCCAAACCTCACCCAGACATGCATCCCCATATCATTAGAGATGCTGGAAACTTGACTGTTTTTTTTAAGGCAATCTTTGTGAAAGGCCTCTTTGGAGTTTCTATTACACGGTTTCGTTCGTCGCCCACGCAAACTTCAAATCTCGACTCATCACTCCAAATAACGGACCGCCATTGACTTAAAGTCCAGTTCTTAAGTTGCTTGGCCCACTCTAGGCGCCTTTTCTTTTGTTTAGCTGTTAAAAGTGGTTTTTCTTTGGCATATGTTTCAACGAATTAAAATAGCTCTAATTTAAATAAATCTAAAACAAACCTTATAAAATGTATATCCATTTTTTTTCATTGTCCGCTTACAGGTGTCGACTGAAACACTTTTTTGGATTCTTTCTCTCCATTGAACAGTTATTGCAGCGGCAGTTTGACGTCGATTTTCCTTTATTATTTTTTTTAAGACTCGGCAATCTCGAGGTTTCGCAATTGGTGGGCGTCCCGTTTTTTTACCAACCTCCACATTTCCACTATTTTTGAATTTTGTGATAATGTTTCGAATTGATGAGCGAGGTAAATTAAATTGGTTTGCTATTTTGTAGCTCGACAATCCAGTTTCGAAGGCTTTAACTATAGATTCCCTAAGGTCTCGTGATAATGCAACACCACGCACAATGATTGACACTAAACTGTTGCTGGCTTACTTAAAACAAGAGATCAATAAACAACAAAACAAGTGCATGTCATTTTTTTAATAACGGTTAACTGAACATTTATTTAAATCGTCATAGGCCAACTTATTTGCATCCCATAGAGAGTAGGCCAACTATTATGCTCTTATCTTTGTTTAAGAGAATGCAACCTCAAGCCATGTGTTTTTTCTCAAATTAAGTTCTGTTTGGTCTTATTTACTCATTAAATGTAATTTATTACATTGACAAAAAAATCAACAACTGCTTGGGACAGAAAATGAAGTTATATAAAGAGGATTAATGTGTTAATTGATGAGTAGTCCAACTATTTTGCGTTTGGGTCGTATAATAAAAAGGGGCTTCCTATTGGAATATAACTAACAACAAGAATGATTTCTGAGACAGGAATACATTTAATACTAACAGCTATTTGGTCCACATCAATTGCAGCGGTTTGTAAAGGTAATACAATTTCTTGGCTATGCCATGAGGCTCGGACAGCAGCCAATACTCCACCTCCCCTCACGTTCTGGGTTATATCGGAGCAACGATCTTTCCGAAATACGGAATATTGGTGGCTGTTGAAGATTTCCGCATTGTGATGTTTTTCGGTGAGCCAAGTTTCAGTGAATGAGATGATGTCATACTGACCAGAAGAGGAAAACAGCAATACATCTTTAAGCTTTGTGCGAAGACCACCTGTGTTCTGGTAGTATAAGTGGTATGATGTAGATTTTATGTCATCGAGTTTTTTGAAGTCACTGCCAAGTTTTTTGACTTGGAGTTTTTAGAGCTGGGAAGGTTAACGAACTCCTTTACAAGCATGCCGTTGGGCCAAAAGCTTGCATTGACCAGTATCTTACCAGTTGATGGTGGAGCTAAAAGCTTAAATGAAGAGGAGCCACGACCAGGTAAATTTTCAGGTGTAAGACCGTATCATTTGATATTTTCTATGTCGACAGCTTTTGAGGCAATATAGCTCATAATATCACTAGACTTAGTGCCGTATTCCAAGCGTGATAGGAACACAGTGAGTGGTGGAGGTACAAGGTGGAGGTTGGTTAAGATGATGCAACATTTTATAACAGTAACTGCTTTCATGGATTGCAATCGTAAGTGCGTCAGACACGGAAATTTCTCTTTCAAAATTCCAATCGCGTTTTTTATTATTCTCCGAGTTGATTTATGTGCACGAATATAACGATCAACTTCAGGAGTTGGGTTTCTCAAAATGGAGGTAATTAACCAATCCTTTATTCCCAAGCGAAACAGAATGAGAAAAAGGTCGAAATCCACTTTAAAATTTTGAAAAAAGGGACTTCTTTGTAACACCCTTAATTCGTCCACACTTCCCGGCCAATTCACATATGCGTTACAAAAGGTATAGTCCGGCCCACATACCAACATAAAAATATATATATTATTTGCCCTGTTCATAGATGATGTCTGCGAGCTTCTTCCGGGTGGAGTTAATTTTGCTAACATTATAATCAAAGTCCTGTTGTACGCGGACGATCTAGTTATGCTTGCTGATAATCCTTTCACGCTTCAATTGCAAATAAACCGTCTAAGTTCATTCTGCGAGTCTTGGGGCTTGCAAATTAATACCCAAAAAATTAAGATTGTTATATTTGAAAAGAGACAATCAAGAAGGCGAGCGGAAGAAAAATGGTCTCTAAACAATACACACATTGAGGTTGTACAGGAGTTTAAATATTTGGGTGTCCGCTTGACCTACAATTTAATCTATCTTAAGCACTTCAAAGAAAAAAGCAACGAAGCTAGATTGGCTCTTAATATAATGTGGCCAAAGTTTTTTTCGAACCAAAATGTTGATTTAACGTCCAAGTACAAAGTTTTCAATGCGACAGTAAATGCATGCATGGCATATGGCGTCCAAGTCTTCGGATACAAACACTTTGAAGATTTTGAAACTGTACAAAGGAACTTTTTTAAGAGGATATTTCGTTTGCCTAACTCAACACCCAACTACGCCATATATGTAGAGTCAGGAATAGTCCCTATATATATACAAAATTTGAAGGCAAGTGCGAACTTCATTACTAGAGTGATGAAAAGAAGTGAAACTTGTCTTCACAAAATCATCTTAAGTAAAATTACTTCGAGTGAATGCTTCCCCGTTTAAAAACTGGAACGAACTAGCTTTAGCTTACGAAACAAGTTTAAACTTAACAGAAACTAATGTGACCGATTGGCAGGCTCAGTTTTCTGATGTGATTGCTAAGGTGGATCACAAAATGTTTCTGGATAACCTTTCCAGAGCATCTTCGTCTACTTCAAGAGCTATTTATAGTCATTTAAACCATGAACTGCCCTTGGAAGTCTCTTACTTTAGTAATGAATTTTCAGCCTCGGTTATAAGTATTATTTTTAGAGCAAGAGTTGAAATTTTAAATTTGAACTTTATACCTCATCGATCAGACTTGCCCCAGCTATGTGATCTATGTAACGGAAGAGCGAATGAAGATATATACCGTTTCGTTGCTGCTTGTCCTATTCTACAAGAAATTCGCCGGGTGCATTTTCGGGAAAGTTTTATATCTTTGGACAAACTTTTTGAAATTTTAAATGGAGCAATGGGCTGGCTCAGCCTCTTTAAATATTGCCAACATGCTCTTTCTTACCGTAACAGTTTCACATATTAAACTTAGTCGATTACCCACTTATTGCAGTTTTGACCAAATTTTATACCTAACTATTTATTGTTTTGTTGCTGATCATACTAAATTTGATAATATCTCTTTTGTGTTTCAAATCACGTTAAAATTGATAATATTGTATAAACTGCTATTTCTAACCAAATTGTGTATTATCTTGGGTTTCAAATCATGTTAGAATTGATAAAATTTTGTATAAACAGCTAATCAAATTAACCAAATTGTATAATATTTTGTGTTTCAAATCACGTTAAAATTGATATCATTGTTTTATATAATAATATTTCTTCATATCTTTTGTTAAACATTTTTGCTTTTTATTATTTCCTTTATTTTTTATTTTTTTTAAATCATATTATGAAATGTCATCTCAGGCAGACGGCAGTATTGCCATGTCCTCAGTCTTAAGTATACCAATTTGTAAACTTTATGATGGAAAAAAATAAAGAATCTATCTAATCTATCTAATCTAATCTACCAACATAAAATGTATGCAGTACTAGTGCCCATGTCTGTCCACATATGCAGATTCAAACTCGCCAGGGCATCTATGTTTGTTAAGGTTCCGTCTATACATGCGTAAACACATGGCATACCTTGTAAGAAAGAAAATTGTATGCAAAACTTAAGAAATTAAACATTTTTTAACAGCAATATTGTAATGTTAGGACTAGATGTTCCTCTCAAGTGTATTTTGAATTGGATTGAAGAGAATGAAATTACTCTCCAGATATTGCCTGAGTTTTCTTGTCACGATCTTTGCTGGTTGCCATACCTAGAATTAGACAAACCACAAGAAGACGGGCGAAAGTATAAATCCCCTAACTCAACCTCCAAAGAGGGAGTGGGTTCAACCTGATTGCTGTTGCTGGACTTGAAGGCTGAATTTGCTCCCGCGCTGACGAAATAATCTCATTGGTGGAACTACTTCACTGAATTATCTCGGCCACAGGCTCCACAGAAACTCCAGTGACTACTTGAGAGGTTGTTTAGCCGGCATTCGCGATAGGCATGCTTGCACACGCGCAACCTAGCTCGTCGGAATGGGGGGGGGGGGGGGGTCTTGCTCCTGCCGCTAAACTGCCATTACATGTTTTTCATGCCTGACCTTACAACTAACCTACCACATATTCCTTAACACATATCGATAAATGTTTACACTAAATGTCCTTAGTGATCGTAAAATTAGAGTTGGGAAACGTAAAAGGTGACATTCGGCCCCCTTGAGTGTTGATGTTATTCCCACCCACTGTCATCTATTCCCGATTGGGATTAGTGACGCCTTGGATAATGTCCCACTCATATATTTTATATAGACATTATCCCCTTATTGAACAGTGAGCCCACTATGACTCACTTCATGTTAACGTATCCGGTTACCCGGATAGCGAACTGCCTTCCCCATTGCACAATAAATTTAATCACACATGATAATTAACGTTATAAACTCAACGAAAATTTATTCAAAAACTTCATCTTAATCATAAGAAAATATAAGGAAATAAATGCATGTATGGATACATACATATATTTATCCACTTTTTAATATCAACAGACCATCAAAGGTTTATAAATCCCAACAGACAATGTCGATCTCCCAATCTGACCTTGATAAAATCAAATCCATTATTGAGGCATCGCTCAATACAGGACTCTCCAAAGCGACGGCCAATCTAGCAACAAAAGACGATCTCAACAAACTTAGCAATGAGATACACTCGCTAAGACAACAAAACCAGGAATTATCTGAAAAAGTGCAGCATTTCGAAAATCGATGTTGCATTCTAGAAGAGGAGCTTGAACTACAGAGCAGAGAGATCAGAGGGAAAAATATTATTTTCACGATTCCAAACGACCGATCTGACCCCCAAGAAAGGATTCATAACATAACCACACTTTTGCTAGGCTCTGATGCAGACCAACAACAAATGCCACAAGCCGTAAAACTTAGTGAAAACAAGAAAATAATTAAACTCAAACTTAGCACTGGTTCCAATGAAACTGCAATGCAAATGTTAAAAAATTCCTTGAAGCTAAAAGGCACAGGCTGCTATATCCAACGAGACCTTAGCAAACAATCACAAATCAAACGTCGAATTCTACTCGGGTATCGAAAAGTCGTCAAAACAATTAAACCAAGCGAAGCAGTATTGATTAAAAACAACAGTTTATTAATTGGTAATAGAACATTTTATTTAGATAATAATAACAAACTTAAATATAATAACACAAACGGAGAAGACGAACTACAGAATATCTACGGAAAACTCAATTTTAATGCTGTCAACGAAACTATGTTGTCAAACAGACGTCAGCGTGAATGGCCCAAACCAGATGCACCAGTGATGACACTTTACACCGAAGGTCCGGAAGGTAGTAGTGTCATACAAAACTGAGAATTAAGCGTCGTCAGCTCAAACAAATTTATCTCTGCAAATATTTTATCTTACAATATATCTGGATTAAGTAATAAATTATTATTTGTAGATTTTTTTAACTATGTTAAGAACTTTGAAATTTTCTTTTTATTTGAAACACATTTAACAAGCGATAATTTAAGTAATTTTAATAAATATTTCGATGGCTTTAAGTTAATTTGGAGCGAAGCAAGTAAAACCTACATAAAGGGGCGTGCAAGTGGAGGAAGCCTGTACGGGATAAAAAAATCACATTTAAAAACTAACGATTTTGATGAATTTGAAGGAACTACCGTAGTAAAATGTGTGACACAAAATAATAATACATATATCGTTCCATCATATATAAACTGCAACAAATGGACTCACGACTTTTAGAGGCTGTGTAATACAATGTCATGTTTAGCTAGCAAAAACGTTATGCTGATTGGAGATTGGAATTCGAGAATAAGTGACTCACAAACCACTATAGTGCAAACTGTAACAAACCCTAGTATATGCTGTACCAATAGGGTATCTAAAGACATAGTCTGCAATAAAAATGGAACAGATGTACTAGAGCTGCTCCAAATGTATGATCTTATTGTGTTAAACGGCTGTACAGAAGGTGATAGAGAAGGGCATTACACATTTGTCGGAGGGCAAGGCAATTCAGTTATTGATTTTTGTGCTGTTAACAACGACTGGACTGGGAAAATTAAAAAATTTGAGGTACAATACAAAACTTTTTCGGATCACATGCCAATCGTGGTTGAAGTTGATGGTGAAACACCCTCATATCACAAAAACCTGCCCCTGCTACCAAGACTTAAATGGAAATCCGAAAAAACAAATACCTACCACAGGTTATTAGACAGCTTGCTCTCAGCAAATAATTCGATACCTGAAGAAACAGAAACACTCGCAAACCAAATAACTTTTTATATAAGAAGTGCTGCATCAAACAACATTTCAAATATAAGGTCACCATTTAAACAAAAATGGTTTGATAGAGAATGCATAAATGCTAGGAAGAAATCATTTGCCCTTTTGCGTGTCTGAGAACTTGTAATGACCCTGATGTTAAAAAGTGGTATAACCAAGTGAATACCCACTACAAAAATCTATGCCTAGCTAAGAAAACTGACTTCGATAATCAGCAAGCTCTCTTACTTAGTCAAACCAAGTCTTCGAAGGACTTCTGGAGAATAGCAAGGGAGATTAATGGTACAGTTTATCAAATAGGTACAGGAGTATCTGCTGATGATCTATCCATATATTTTAAACATCTTCTACTGGATAACTCAAACCTTTCTTTCTCGTATGCGGACCCCCTCATTTTCGACGATTCCCTAGATGGTGAGGTAACAACTGACGAAATTAATGCTGTTATCATGAAATCCAAAAATGGAAAGGCGCCAGGCGAAGATGGGATTCCGTACGAATTCTACAAAAATGCTAGTCCAACCTTAATCAACTATTTGAAAGTTCTCTTCAACAGTGTGTTCTCGAGTGCAGACATCCCTTCATCGTTTAAGAAGTCTGTAATATTCCCCATCCACAAAAAGGGTTCGCTGGAAAACGTAGAAAACTACAGGGGAATCTCATTCATGAATGTGTCAGCCAAGATATTTTGTGGCATACTTGTAGGACGATTAGAAAAATGGGTAGATGAAAAAAATATTCTGACAGAGCGTCAAGCTGGATTCAGAAAAAACTTTTCAACCGTTGACCAAATATTCACATTATCTGCGATTATAAGAGCCTTTCAAGCCAGAAACAAGAAAATGTATAGCTTTTTTGCAGATTTCAAGGCAGCTTTTGATCTTGTTAGCCGAAGTGCACTCTTCTATAAACTGTCTCAGTTGGGTATCTCTACAAAATTTCTTAAGACCATTAAAAAAATGTATGCCGAAACAAGTGCAGCAGTCTGGGATGGAAAGGATTTCTCAGAATGGTTTAAAACACAGACTGGTGTAAAGCAAGGATGTCCTCTTAGTGCCTTATTGTTTTCTCTATTTATAAACGACATAGAAAAAGATTTGCCTGGTGGAGTACGAATTGCTAATACCGTGGTCAATGTCTTGTTATATGCCGATGATCTTGTTCTACTCTCTGAATCTCCTGAAAATCTCCAATTGATGATAAATCGACTAGCCAGTTACTGCAAAAAATGGGGACTAACCATCAACACCGAAAAATCTAAAATTATGGTCTTTTCCCGTTCACCACGAGTGCAAAGTGGAAATAGATGGTTTTATAATGGAAGCCGATTAGAGATTGTGAAGGAACTCAAATATTTAGGAGTGAAACTGAACCCAACCCTAGAATTTGGTAAACATCTAACGGATAAAGCCAAGTCTTCCCAAAGCTTAGTGAATCTATCATGGAAAAATGTTTTTGCAAACAAGCGGATTCTCCTCTCAACGAAATACAGAATATTTGATTCAGTTGTTAAATCAACTCTTTGTTACGCCTCTCAAGTTTGGGGATCAGACGAGTACGAAGTAATCGAGAAATTCCACAGGAACTTCTTGAAAAAATTATTCAACTTACCAATGAAATCGCCGAACTACACAATCTATTTGGAAACGGGTCTTCCAATGCTTTTTACAAGCACTCTCAAATCGCAAGCGGATTACATCATTAAAATAGGTTCGTATCCAGACTCCCGAATAACCAAAAAAATGCTATCTTATGAATTAAGAAACAAGGACTGGTGGGCGTCAAGATGGTTAAGAATTGGAAACGCGTGTGGAGAAACTATTTCATTCGATCTAAACAACCTGGACAACTTAAAGAACCAACTTTATCGAATAATAAATAAAAATGAAGATGCTATTCGTGTGCGATTTATAGAGAAAGCTCGTGAATCAGATAGCAGAGTATTGTATTCTCACCTGAACTTCAATCTAAAGGATAAGAACTATTTCAATGACTCACTCAACTATAGTGAAATATCTCTTATTTTCAAAACAAGGTGTGAGTTGATTGGTTTAAATGGCAGCCCATATAATGGAAGCTTCAACCAGTTTTGTAATATTTGCAACTTAAAAGCGAAAGAAGACTGCTTTCACATTATTAGTGTTTGTCCAATCTACAAACCACAGAGACTAGCTTACTTCGGAAAAAAATTCCTTACCATGCAGGAGACAATACAAATTCTGAACGAGTGTGATTGGAAAAAGTTATTTTATTATATTAAATCCATCTACAAATACAGGTCGCTATTAATAACAGAGTATTATGATTGATTAAGTTTATTAAAAAAATAACTATATTGTTAAAGTTACAAATGTAGGTACATGTATAAGCATTTTGCTAACCAAGCTGACGGCTAAGCCATAGCTTTAAAATTCATTCTAACTTGTAACTTATGTAATAAGAAAATATTAAATAAATGAATTTCTTACTTACTTACTTACTTACTTACTTACTTATATGCTTCATCTACTTGTGATACAAATTATAGTCAAGCAAATGCAAACCTATATTAGCCGCGTTTTATTATCCCAATGATCTTGATACGGATCCGATCTGATAATAAAACGATCTGGATCATCAGTGGCAAGTTGTGGCAACAGTTGTTTTTAACACATAACAGACGATACCAGGTATTTCAAGTTTGGATTGGCACTCAGCCATATTACAAATATAGGGTACAATGTGACGTCACAATATGATCGCTTGTTGTGTCGGGGGTGTTGCCATTTGAATACAAATCAACATACATTTTGCACTCAATATTTTTTTTCAGAAACTATATTCAAATGTTATGTTCAAATATGCAACATATTAACAGTATTGTACTGCTAATATTTCCATTAATTTTTGTGTATTATATTACGAAGCAAAACATCTCAAAAGTCGCAGTGGTAAATTATTCGAATATGAAAATATGCTAATTGATTTTTTGTGTTATTAATAGTGTTTCATATTTTGGTCTGGCAATATTATTGTGTTCCTATAATTTCCTATAATTTAAATAAGCAACGTCACGAAAAAACAGGTAGTGAGTTTTGTAATTACATTTTGGATCACGATTAATGATCCCGATAAATAGTAAGATCCTGTGTTGTTTTTGTTTTACGTATTAAATTGATCCAGATCCAGATCCGCATGGATAATAAAACACAGCTAGTATCAGCTTCATCGATTGAGATCGATGAATTTGCTCTTTCCAAATGAAGTGTTCGTCAAGTGATCCTCTATGTAAACCTAATGGCACCTTGTTGCCAACTTTAAGTATTTTTCCTACGCCCACGAGAAAACCGTGAGAATAGTGAATGCACCTAGGCAGCCTTGACGGCTACGTCATCAAGTCAAATCTCGTGTCGGAACAACAGAGTTACCATCAGCTGGGTACCTGCCCATGTTGGCATATTGGCAAGAAAAAGGGCAGCGAAACCTTTTATAGGACCCGAACACGCTCTACGCGAAGAGTTTAGGAGACTGGAGGAAGAAACAAGGGCCAAAACCTTTCTCAACCTCCAAGGTCTGAGACAAGCAAATAAACTCTTACAACTCTCGGAATTACAACCAAAAAAGATTCAAAGCTTGTATCAGCCTTAACAAAAATAACCTAAGAATCCTAACAGGCCTCCTCACGGGGCACTGCAGACTCAAGGAACACCTGAGGAAAATGGGTATATCAGAGGACCGGCTCTGCAGATTCTGCAGTGAAACCGCCGAAAGTCCAGACCACATACTGGAATCCTGTGGGGCACCGGCCCACAAAAGTAAAAGATATTTGGGCAGGCACCAAATAACAGACAAGGACATACAACATGGACCTAGAGTCCATTCTCAGATTCATCAAGGAAACTGGACTGGACGCTGTGCTCTAAGGAGTGTGACCTGCCAAGGATAAATCAGAGCGATACCCCGATACGCTTCATCAAAGAGGTGTGTCTAGAGGGGGCTCTGAAAGAAGGCATGAACGTCTCCGAGGTACAAGCAGGGGACACAATAAAACAATGGGTCGCATTGTAATATACCCTAACTAATTATTATTATTATTAGGCCAAAGAATTTCCTGGGCATTAAGACCTCTCTCAGCGGCTATTTAGGAAGGTATGTTCGTATCAGCAACATGGGTTCAGAATTTCCCGGGATTTAAACAGAAAACGATTAAAAGAGAGGCGAAAACTGTTTAAGTCAGCTGCTTTAATTTTTGGTTTTTTTCGGAGGTGCAGCGAAAAATGGCGCCCAACGTGAGTTACGTACAGAGTTTATAAATCCCCAGCCGCATTCGATATCGTTCGTTATCAAAACTGTATCAATGTCTATAGATTAATCTCTCGAGCACACGCTTACATGGTTCGCTGTCCCGTTCTTTTTAACCAGCTTGTCCTGCTATACAACAACAAAAAAACCAACTAATTTCCATTCGCCTTCACCGAATTCGTTTCGTTTTTCATTCTCATCATTCAACGAATGTAGTCATAAATTAATTAAACTCAATTTACTGTCCATTAATTTTTATGATGATCTCGTTTCCCAGATTAAAACGCGCCTCCGAACGAAAACAAATACCACAGTCATTCGGTAGATAAACTTTTCAAATGGAGCTTTCTCTGTCATAAATTAATTTTTCGCTTATTTGTTTTTCTTTGTATTTAGATTTTATGAAAGCAAATTATTTAATGACGAGATAAGTCCGTTGTCAGTGTTAGGGATTTTCCTTGCACATTCTTGTTGACAGAACAAAAAACAGTGCTAAAAATAGCTCACATGTCCTTCAATATTGTATCATGCCTGTTCTTATGAATAAAACTCCACCGACGACGAATTACAAAATTGAAACAACTTTTGTTTTGTTGGAAATGTTTCCCATTTATATTTTCTCGGAATAATGTTTTTCCTCTGGGAAGTGTTGGAAAATGTTCGGAACTTTGAAAGAAAAGGGCAGGGCTAATCGTTGCCAGGTGACTATTCCCATTTGCCGACACTCGGGCATATATTCGTCAAACAAAGGAAAGATTCCCAATTTGTTTCAATTGAATGTTTACATTATCTCGTTGATAAGCAGCTTCTAAGGGATACACGCTTGAGTGGACAAAGTTTGGAAAAACATTTCCAACTAAAACATGCGTTCTTCGTCAACTTCTTAAGCGTTAAGATTTTGTTGGCTTCCAACAATTTTATTGCTACATACCTGGTCATTGCTACAATTGAGAGAAAGTTTCACAATTTCTCTTGACACATATATACTTTTGTTTTCAAGGACATTTTTATCGAAGTTTCTGGCATTGTTTGCAGTTTTTTCCTTGTTTAGTAGACAAATCTATCAATTTTTGTAGGTCTCGGGTTGAGGGATCGCGTTTTACTCATCAAGTCTCTAAGGTTAATTAAAAATTATGCCGAAATTTGTTGACAATAATTTTGTGGCGTGTTGTTCACAGCAGTATTCGGTACTTGGTGCAAGCAGTCAATGCACACCATTTGCCAGTGCACTGTGCAAATCCGGATATCTGCGTTATTCTTATATACACTATTAAGGAGGCACATGCAGGGATGTAACCGTCCCTACCGACTTCCCTTTTAAAATTTCCACCAGATAACAAAAAAAAGAGGCATTAAGGGCCCATACTATTTCTATTCTCTTTTACCAATTTAAGGGAAAGCTGACTGCATTTTTAGGTGATTTTACCTCATTTCGAAAGTTAGTCACTTCGATTGTGCCCGGAAGGGACTTCCGGAAAAGGTGGGAATAGAACAGTCATGTAGCCGGACCCGGCACCTTCCGAACGCGCAATAAATCGTTGCTCTGAGAGAAGTATTTCTATTGTCTTTTTTCAATTTAAGGGAAAGCTGACTGCATTTTTAGGTGAGTTTACCTCATTTCGCAAGTTAGTCACTTCGATTTTTGCCGAACGGGAATTCCAAACAAGGCGGTAATAAAACAGTCGTGTAGCCTGACCCGGCACCTTTCGAACGCGCCATAAATCGTTGCTCTGAGAGCAGTATTTCTATTCTCTTTTTTCAATTTAAGGGAAAGCTGACTGCATTTTTAGGTGATTTTACATCTTTTCGAAAGTTAGTCACTTCGATTGTTCCCGAACTGGACTTCCAGAAAATTCGGAAAACTGACAGTTGTGTAGGCCTAAAACAAAGCTTCTCCAACCACTTTTTTTGCGAAGTGGAAGGGACCTACAATTTTAAGTCGAATCCGAACGGCGAATTTAAGAAGCTTCTCATGACACTTGAAACTCTTAGATGTTTGTCAGACGTTCGCAAGAGGTGGGGCAGTGGAAAAAACTCTAGATGTTAATTGGCTCCGGCGGGTGTTGAACCTTTCGATTAGTAGTCCGACAGACTAACCATTGGCCCACTGCGACCGACAATCATCAAAAAATAACGTCCACCAAATCCTACTAACCTGAACTTGATATATATAAAATCTGCGTACGCACAGGTTAACGTAAAGCCTGAACTACATGGAAACAAACGTGTAAAAAAGGAGAAAGATGTGAACAATTATCACAACGGAAGCTATTAAGAAATCCAATTACCCACATTGGCGCCATCTAGGAGTGAAATATATAAAAAATAATTCTATTGAATATTAAAAAGCTCACGACACGAACAATTTAATTTCCCCGCAACCATTTTCAAACTGTCAAAAAATTAAAATTAGATAACTTGTACGAGAATAATAAAATCAATACTTACGTCATTGAATTTAGTAGCGTACAAACCTCTTAATTAGGCGTGGGCGGGCGGCAGATGTACCGAAAACGAAACCGCTAGCATTACAATGGTTACAAATTACCCGAGGATGCTTTGTCTGTCGTTCTGTGCGGCCGAAATTCGCATACGTTCCTTTTGAACACCCGTAGGTTGCTTATCGCTTCTCAGAAAAAGGGCCTGCAACGATGCACATTCCCTGACTTAACTAGTGCACTAGCTTTGCCTTGCGTTTTTCTGCGTTTAAGTTTCGCAGTTTATCTCAGATAGGCAAACATATCACTACATTTTGTTTTTGATATTTATAACTCCACTCCGATACTTCACCATATGTCTAAATACATATTTTAATTTCATCGGAAATTAGCTGATAGTGATAACAGCGCCGTCTGTTTCTGAGGTTTGTGTACGAATCCTATTAGTAGTGCTAAAGTTCATAGAAGGTTGCTGTATTTACTTGGATGGCTGAACTGCAGGAAATCTTTTGTAAAAATTCACCGCGACTTAAGCCCAAACTACATTCGGCAAAAAGTAAAGTGTGTGCGCGAAAATAGAAAAGTGCAAGCTCACACACATACGCATCTGCCTCTGGTAGTCAAAAACTAACCCAAAAAGCTATTTTTTGACATCCGAAAGCTCTGCAAAAACACAAATAAAGCAAACAATTTTACTTTTTATTTTTAAGAGAAAGTAAACAAAAATGGTTTCAGGTGCAACAAAATGTATTCAACTTCAACACATCACCATTCGGCGCCAGTAAATAGGTAGTGGAACCCAATTCTTTACTTACAAGAAAAACTACAGTATAGTTTTAGGGTTGTTCTTTTCCATATTTCTTGCATCAGACCCATCTGACCATTAAATAATGAACTACCGCAAGCTATTTTGTGTTAGTGTATTAGTTTGTTCTGAGCTTTGAAAAAGTGTGTTACTTGAAAGTTAGAGGTATACCTAACTTTTAAGTAAGTTACTTTTTGAAAAGTTGAGAGAAAACTACAGATCTCAAATGGTGTGAAAAGAGAAAAAACATTTTCGTGCTCACACTTTACTTTTTGCCGAATGTAGTTTGGCCTTTAAGCTTACAAAATATTATTTTCACTGTTTTCTACTTTTTGCACTTTTATTTATAAGTCCGCGTTATTTCGCTCGGCGTTTTTTCACGGCACCGTGCCAACATATTTTTGTAATTTATTTCAAGTTGTTGCTGTATGCTGATAAATCGCAGACTATTTTGTTATTGGTGAGATAACGTTCATAATGCTCGACAGAGTGGCTAAAATTTTGACCGCCCGGATGCGATTTTCGGTTCAAACTCAGTTCCTGGCGTTAGTATTCAAAAGCAACATTTAACAGCTCTTAAAAAAACATTTTTTGTTACAAAATTAAGTACGTAAGGAGTCCGTGAACTCCTGGACAGAGCCTATGGAGACTGTCCGGAGTACGATGTCAAATTTTAAGGCCAAAGTGGGGAAGGAAAACATCTTCGCCGGATTCGTTGGTAAGCACAGCCTTCACGACACGGCAACAGATAACGGTTACCGACTAATCGACTTTGCAGCAGCTCGCAGTATAGTGATGCGTAGCACTAGGTTTCCAAGGCTCAGCATCCACACAGCAACCTGGCGCTGTCCAGATGGTCGAACCGCCACCCAAATCGACCATGTTTTAGTCGATGCTAGGCGCACTTCCAACATCTTAAACGTGCACACATTCCAAGGGGCGAACGTCGACTCTGACCATTTATTTATTTATTTATTTAGGTCTATAAGTATTACAACTTTCTTAGACTAATTAGGTACATATTCCTTATAAACTAATACATATAATAATTTAAGACATAAAATACATATACATTAATACATACATAGCTTTAGATTATGTTTTCCATAACAGCGGATTTAAAAACAGATCTATTTTGATCAAGATCGATAACATTTGCATATTTATTAAAATTCGCACACGCATTAGTAATAGGCTCATTTTGACCATAGTTTGTTGCATGTCGAGAAACATAGAAAAAACCATTACTTCTAGGTCTTAAGGTTCTAGAAGGTGCATAAATTCCAAATAAAGCTAGAAGAGGGGGACAGTCAATATGTCCCGTTATGACATCTCTTGCGAATGTTATAGAGTAGTAAGTTCTTCTACAATATAGAGTCTTTAAACCAATCAATAAGCATCTACTATTATAAGATGGCATGGAATCAGACCAATTCAGATTTCGAAGCGCATACTTAGTAAACCGTTTTTGAATTTTGTTCAATACGTATCAAATCTTTTTTGAAAAGAGGAGACCATACGACACAACAATATTCCAAAATTGGACGAACTAAAGCTACGAATAGGGATTTTAATGTATAAAGATTTCGAAATTCACGAGAGTTCCTAAATACAAAGCCAGACATAGCGTTGGCTCTCGAAATAACATAATCAATATGAATGTTGAAAGAGAGATGGGAATCAAAAATGACTCCCAAATCTTTTTGGCTTGCGACTTTATTTAATACAACATCAGCCATTTTATACTCAAACAATATCGGCATAGCGGACCTTGAAAATGACATAATTGAGCATTTATTTATGATCAGGCTTAAGGCGTTCATACAGCACCATTCGTTCAAAGCATCAATATCTTATTGTAAAAGTACACTATATAGACATAAACAATTTTACATCATCCGCAAACATCAAACATTTTGAAAAATTAATCACTGTGGGTAAATCATTAATGAAAAGTAGAAACAGCAAGGGTCCAAGATGCCTGCCCTGTGGCACCCCAGAGTAGTTTCTAATTTTAAAAGATAATTTAGACCCAATTTTAGCAAACTGAGAACGATCAGTTAAGTAATTGCTTATCCATTTAAGGAGTGTTGAGTGAAATCTTAAGAAGGAAAGTTTTTTCAATAAAATTCGGTGGCTAACCCTATCGAACGCCTTTGAGAAATCTGTGAAAACAACATCGGTTTGACATTTGCTTTCCATGTTTTTCAAGCAAAAATTCAGAAAGAGAGTCAAATTTGTCGCAGTCGATCGCCCTTGGACAAATCCATGCTGGTAGACCGAAATATGATTTTTTACCGCTTCATAGATTTTCTTCTTCACAATCGATTCAAAAATCTTAGGAATCAGTTGCAATTTGGCAATCCGTCTATAATTTTCAACCGCTTGCTTTGAACCAGATTTATAAATGGGAGTAATATAGGAAAATTTCCAGGCATCTAAAAACTCACCACTTCGAAGAGATAGGTTGAAAATGTAACACAGAGGTTTCGACAGATTACATGCACATTCTTTTAAAAACCTTGCAGGAATGTTATCAGGTCCAATGTTTAGACTACTATCTAAACTAGAGAGTTCATTATAAATCTCTTCCTCAGATATCAATATTGAACCCATATCAATTATTTGAGAAGAAGCTGTCAAAAAATCATAATTAGAGGCATCAACCATAAAATTGGATTGAAAAAAAGTTGCAAACATGTTACAGATTTCAGTGATATTACTACTCACATTACCATTGTAATTCATGTTGGAGGGGAATCCAACAGATTTCCTTTTTACATTATAAAATTGCCAAAAAGATCTAGAATCACTCTTGATCCTTGATGCAATGGACCATAAATACTGATTATATAGAAACTTCTTTAAGAAATTATATTCTTTCAGTAGACGACAATAATGGCTTCGAGAATTTGATTTGATCCTGCTTCTTTTTTGGGCCTTAATTAAAGCATTTTTCAAACGTAATAAGCCTTTAGAAAACCCTATCGGCTTTTTAGATCCCCGTCTTATAGCTTTCTTAGGTATAAACTTATTAAACAATTCTAGAATTACATTTATAAAAGCAGAAAAACATGAAGGCAATCCAGATTGAGGTAAAAAAGAATCCCAATCTAAACTTTTGTCGCGAACACGGTTACAAACACTGAAAGTGGGTCGAAGGCCTTTCATGTACTATAGCAGGAGTGGCACGCTTGTGGTTGCACAGCATCAGCTCGTCGGTGGGGGGGATCTCACTGCCTTATATTTGTTCGCGGACAAAACATTTATCGTGCCTGGTAAAAAACAAACAAAAGGAAATACTCGCATACCGGAAGTAAAAAAAAGACAACAACACTGCAAGAAGGGAACAAGTAAACTGGAAGAAAATCAGGGAAAAAGGAACCGATTCAGATTCATTTATGACGACGAAGGTGGTATTGTGACGTCATGGCGAACCCGCCCCTTGTATGTGGCTATTGCCATACACACCATGGCCATACTGTTGCCGGAATTTATCAGTATAGCCCCTGAATCGATCTCTCTTTATGTAGCTCTGATCACATTTCAACGATTAATACGAGTTGCTTAAAGATCCATTATAAGTAAACTATACTTTAATTAAATTCATAATTTCTTTATTAAAATATGACTTAGGAAACTTAAAACCGAAAATGGAATGCAGCACTTTATATCTGCGTGATTTAATAATAATAATGTAACGAATTGGGAATCACTTAAAGTACACATTTAAGATTTATTGTAATTTTAACTATTTAGCGAACTGGATGAAGTGTGAATGAATTGAAGTGAAAGTGCGTATGTATGTTCAAATGCTTTTTGCTTACTCTAATTTAGGTTATTCAAAATTTAATTTTGAATTCAATTTAGGAATATAATAATTTTAGATATATAATTTTTCTCAAAAATTATGGTATTAAAAAAGGTAAAGCCAAAGAAAATGTATGTTTATTTCGTTTTGGTACTCACGTTTTTTTCTGCGTTGCTCCGAATTTTGTGCACAAACTTCGTCTGCATGTCATTATTTCAGGTTAGGTTTGTTTTTTTATGTTTTTCATTAATTTCTAAATTTCTGTGGCTTTTAACAAATTTTATGGGTAGGTATTTAAATTAATAATTAAGGTAAGGTAAGTATCCGCATTAGGGTATTTTAATTCATACTAATTATATATATATTTTTTTTTTGATGTTTGTTTCACTAGGTTATGAAAATTATTAATGTTTTGGTAGGCTTTTTTTTTTTTGTAAATTCACATATAACTCTTTTGTGTAGTTTAAGGTTAGGTATGCACCGATCTGTTGTTTAATTTAAGTAGGAAAATTTACTGTGTCGTTACTGGTAGATAGTTAAATGCATGGAGTTTTCACGTCTGATATGTGTTGCGTGTAATTTTTACTGTTGAATCTTTTGTTGTAGTTTAATTTAGGAGTGTATTCCAAATTGGAGGTTAAGACTTATTGGTCCATTTATGAGGGTTTGATAGACACTGGAGTATGGGGTAATTATGTGCAAGACACGCGGCACCCTCGAAGCCGAAACGCGCGAATGTTTTAAAGGAGTCATCCGGGTTTTGCTCGATTATATGATTGATTTGCGCCGCGTGTGTTTTTTGTTTAAACAATCCCTTATTAATCCGGTAAATTTTTCCCATCTAATATATCCTTGGGTTGCTGCCTATTTCTGTACTCAAATCCTTCCTTCCTCAATGAATATTTTGGTGAGCCAAAGCACACAACACGACCTGTCTAAGCTGATGTCCAAGAATTGAAAGAGGGAAAAGTTCTCTGACGGACTAATAAAACTGCTCACAGAGCGGCACGACTTAGGAATTAGAAAATTGACAGTTACTGGAAAGTGGAATTTCGTAGTTGCCAGCTCAAGGTGATATTGGGTAACAGGTATGTGCGCTGATAATTTCCGGTTTGTGACATCTCCAAAGGATAGCGGCAGTTATTTTTGAAAATTGTTCTATCATAAAAATGTATGAGATACGCCACACTTTGCATTCAATTATTGATACAAATGTAATCGGCCCTGTTGAAATCAAAATTAATTCCTACAGAAGATAATGGATCAGATAAAGATCTAAAAACTGATAAATTAAATACTAAATTTATGGCCTTATGATGAATACTGTTATTTAGCAATGGATTTTCATCTTCAAATAATAAAACATCAAACTCATTATGAATATAAACCAAGTCTAAAATTCTACCTATTTCATTTACAACATTGTTAACTTGAGCTAAATTTAAAGCAGAGAAAGTACTCGTATCAGTTACAACAGCCTCAAAATCTTTTAAAACATGAATTGGAAATAAACATTTATCATCTTGAGAATAAAGCCATTTAATTTTACAAAGATTGAAATCTCCTAAAACTACAGCAAAACAATTATCATCAAAATTAGAAACAACATTTTTAATATTGTTCACATGTGCGTTATACACAATAAAATCAGAATTAGGAGGTATATATGAAACAAAAACATACATTTTAATCTTATTTAAACCTGTATCATGAGATCTAATTGAGAGTTCAACACAAACACATATTTGCTCGATCATACCTGAGCAGTTTGACAATTCTATTTCCTTAGTATTAAAAACTGAATTTACAGCCACCAGCACACCACCACCTCTATTCAGTCCAGTACATGTTGCACTACGGTCCCTTCTGAAGACAACAAAGCTGGAATCAAATAATTCTGTTGAAAGTATGCCATCATTTACTTGTTGCGGTTAAGTCTAGAGCTCGACTGTCCAACGAGAAGAAGCTGCGAACTGCCCAAAAGAAGAAATTCGACACATGGAGTAGCCAGAGTCTACAGGGAGCTGATGAGCGAGAGACTCTCCCCTCTGCATTCACCAGCAACACGAGCCAACAATATATGAAACCGATAGGTTACCAGCCACCCCAGAGAAAGAGCCCGTATTATGATGATGTATGCACGTTTAAAAACCCTGCAGCGCAAAACAAGGACAGCGAGCGAAGAGTATCGAGCCAAGAAAAGGGAGGAGAAGAAAATCTTGCGTAGAAAGAAGAGGGCGTAACTAGTCTCCCAGTTCAAAGAAATCGAAGAGTCTCGCGATCGAAAGAACATCTGGAGATTTCACAAGAAAGCGAAGCAACTGGCTGCTGGCTTTAAGACCGGAATGCAGGCTCTTTGTAACAGAAACGGAAACCTGGTCACCGAAGCGCATTGAATATTGGATATATTTAAGGAGTATTTCCAATAGCTGCTAAATAGGCATCATGTAGAGAGAGTGAAAGGGCATGACGAAAACCTACGTCCTGTCAATAAAGAACAAATTTCACCACCCAGTACAGAAGAGGTTGACTAAGCCTTAAGAAAGCTTAAGAACAATAAGGCCGCCAGCTGTGATGGTTTACCAGCGGAGCTATTCAAATACGGAGGTGATGTTTTGGTAGGGCATGTGCAACAAATCATCAGCCAAGTATGAGTGGAAGAAAACATGCCCGACGACTGCACTATCAGCTCCATATGCCCCATGGGTTGGGTTCGATATCCCGCTTTTTATAATCCCGATTCTTAAAATCCCGCTATTATAATCCCGCTTTTTATAATCCCGGTTTTTATAATCCCGCTTTTTTAAAATCCCATCTTTTAAAATCTCGCCTCTTATAATCCCGTTTCTTATTATCCCGCTTTTACAATCAAAAGTAGTTGCTTTATTTTAAAATAAATAATCTGTGTTTTATTCCAAAAGTCACGGACTTATTGTACCGCCCTCGTAATAAAGTTACTATTGATAAGCTGTGGATAGAAATAGCAACTGAAATGAATTGCCAAGGTAAGTTTTATTGAATTTTAATTTTATACATGTTTATTAATGTACATAATGTGTATGAATATATATACAGTATTACCTTTGTATATAAGTACATTCCTATAGTAGCGCCAATCCAGTAGTACCAGTATCCTAATAGGTGTCGCTACTCATACCAAATCGAGAATTAGTTGGCTGAGAGCTTTTGTGCCTTTGATAATTTTATTAATAATAAAAAAGCATTCGTTGAGATTTTTGTTCGTTCAATCATTCAATATTATAGTTCGTAGTTCGTCGAAGAGAAAAGAGAAAGAAAGAAGAAAGAAACGAAGAAATAAACTGCTTTGTCTCTCATTATCGAATCATTATGATACTCGTATTATGTAAGTATTTATTTTTTCTTTGTAAAAGCCAAATACTTTTTGAAAATTTGCGTTGTGCGTCGCTTCGGTAAATAGTATGTAGGATGGATAGAGGGAGATCATGGAAAAATTAGAAATCTGGCTTTGTCGTCTGCGAGTAGAATGTATGATGGGAGAGGCGATTCGTTTGAAAAGAAAAATTGAATAAAAGCTGATTTCGGTAGGTATTTGAATTATGAATTAATGGATTTTTAGACTTTAGCTATTTTCGCTGTATCTCGTCCAAAAATGTACCGATTTATATCATTTCTTCAGTATTTGATTCGGAAATATTCAATTTGTGTTGTATCAGCCGTTATTCAAGGAAATAGTTGTTGGATAGGTGTATTTATCTAATTGATGACCTACATTAATATTGAGGCAGGTCACCAGTCGTTTTGCAGTTTTGTGTAATATATTCGTGGTCAGCATCGATAGTAATGTGTATCTACTATGTCCGTCCGTCCGTCCGTCCGCCCACCCGTCGGCACAAATGAATGCCTTTACACTGGAGCTAGAAAGCTGAAATTTTAGCAATGTTATCTTTAGGGGACCTTAATAATAATTTTTAAGAATTTTTAAAATCCGCCCATTGACACGCCCACAATTTTAAAAGAACAAATTTGTGAGCTAGAAAGCTGAAATGTTGAATATATGTATTGTCTTAAGGCGCCCAAAATGCTGTGGGCGTTAACTAACATTGCATCGTCGCCTCTTCAAGTAGCATGTATGATGAGAGGGGGATGATGGAAGGGACGAAAAGTTTTGAAATGAAAAATTTAACAAAATCAAATTTCAGTCTTTTTCTTCAAATAAGAAATTATGAGTTGATCGCTTTTTAGACTGTTACTATATCTTGAAGCTGGTCGAACGTCTGCCATTCCTAATGAATTTGAAGATGAAATAGCTCGAAGACTACTAGCACGTTGAATGAAGAACAAGAAATGGGAGTTCCTTCTGACAGAAAAGAAATGCCAGAAGTAGGCGGGAAAGTACATCTGCCTATGCAGGGACCAGCTTAGAAAATCACTACAGCGCCCTCCAACCAGCGTTTGTCGTAAAAGTATAGGTACTAAGTGGGGAAATCACATCTATGCAATTTAAACATCAAGATGAGATGAGCCCAGCGACACATTTAACATCTTGGTCAGGGACGATTGAATCTCGCTAATCCATAGCCAGCAAAGAATAACTGATACCAATTAATGTCCGTCACTTTTTCTTCAAGCAGATAATCAAGGGCAATATGATTAGACTTAGGACGCTTCCCTGGTGTACACCTCTTTGATTGCGAAATCCTCGGTGACGCCAACTATACATCTTACTCTTGTCTTTACTCGCTCATACATGTACACATGTCCATGACCATCCGACGCAGATTTCTGGAACTCCTCGTTGTCTTAGCGCTACCCATAACAGATCCGTTGGTTGTTTATTACAGGACTATCCAAAATCAACCAACACCATATGCAAATCCTTCAAAGAATCACTATGTTTTTCCATCATGATCATTATACTTTGGATTGCATCTGTGGTTGATTTACCTGCGACAAACCCGCACTGGTCTTTAGATAGCCGTACTATTTTACGGATTCGGCTATTTAAAAACCCCTGAACGATCTTCGTGGTGTGTGACATCAGCTTGATTGAACGGTATTCATCAGTCTCGCATATCGCCTTTTTCTTTGTACAAAATAAGAAGAAAACTCTCCCTCCACGGGTTAGGCATTGGATCGCCACTCATCAGTTTGCAGATGAGAATCATGAGCCATTTTGACCCGATGTCTGCCATCTTTTTCCAGAACTCAGAGGGTTTCTTGTCCGGCAAAACTGCTTTTCGATTTTTAAGGTCTTTGACCGCATTCATAACTTCTTCAACAGCAATGTCGTGTACTTCTTCAGTGTTAGAAACGGCTCTCGGAAAATATATCCCATGAAATTGGTTAATTAGTAGTTTTTCGTCATCCACAAGAAGCATTAAGCATTGTTGATGAACTTTGGCGAACGGATTTCCTGGGCATTCCTCCTTCTCTCAGTGGAAAATTTTGAAAATAGTTGTTTTTCTGTTCAAGCTGCTTTGTTGGAGTTCGTGAACAGCCTTCTGACACCTTTTTGTCACTAATCACTGCTTTAGCTTCATCTGCCCACCACCATGTTTCTTTGCCGTATTGACAACTTTGTTGATGATGCGATGGAGATAATTTTGCATATTTGGAATAAATGCATGACTTTTTTTGTCCACGTTGTACCATTTGATTATCACAAACACTTTACTGTCAGGAGGAGGCGGTTTTGTTGGGCGATTGCCTCTTCCAGGATCACTTTGCTATCTTTAACCCGAGGCTTCATGAAACGTGCTACCATTATGGCAATCAATCTGGGATTCGTTTCCGCCACTGCTGTAAGTGACCAGGTGACGGCTTTGTTTGAGAACGATAAGACCTTATGACTTGCACATTCTCAGGATATCTTTACCCGGAGAGTTCCTGGTGCCGTATCCCAGTCCTCCATGGCAGTTTTCATACTCTTCGTTTGACTAACCGACCGTACCGTTCAAATCTCCGCCAACAAACAAAAGTCCCGTATTAGAATATCTTGAAAGCGTTTGTGCTAACGTCCAAGAAACGCGCCCGATTTCCGGTGTTTTGCGGGATGATATTTTCCTGTGATAGACTCACAAAAATTAAAACTCTGGACACGTCTTCGACTCACAAAAAAGGATGTTCTGAACGGTGGATATTTCAACCGTGGATATTATAAAAAAGAATATAAACTACAGTAATTATTACTAATTTTTGGAGTGGAAGTTGCCAACCGCTAGTGCCGGTTCCCTACCTACTCCACACACACATCAACGCAAACAACTTAGAGCATTCTTCAATAGAATTCGCTTTAACATCTCGAAATGATTGCATACCTTCTTATGCAATGTTTAAATATTTCCCAGCCTTTATGCAAAAATCCGTATTCAGTACATATCCAAAATATGTAAGTTATGCAATCTCTGTGTCGATTAAAGTCCCAAACCAGTTGTTTGTGAAAAACCGAATGAACAAATTCTGCTTATATTCGGAGATTTAATTGTGTAACAAAATGCAATCGCAATATGTACATAATATGATTTGTGATACCGATTATGAATGAATACTATACCCCTTTTCTTTGATGAATGCTACGGCCTCCTTGCAATATGCCATAACCTACCCCAAACTTCCATTGAAAACAACAAATAATTTATAAACCATATACCGCACCCTCTCACCCACACATCATATCCCCATCATGAGAAGTATAAAAAAAAATTCAATAAATAAACGACAAACTACACACTTATGAAAATCTTCAAATATAACGGCGCCGGTCGGAAAAATGTTACTTTTGTTTTGTTCATCACTTCATTTACTTTCGTTTAATATAGCTTTCGTTTTGACGAAAACTTTCATAAGAACTTAAAGCTCCATCTAAATTAATTAAGGACACAAACCAGTTTTCATTATTGATCGATTGAAGCGCCAAAGCTTCTGCGGGATACATGTACAACACTATTATTCGATTTCTTGGCGCTACTATTATAGGAATGTATATACAAAGGTTGTATTTATGTAATCAGCAGATCATTGTTATCCATTGATGAAATAAATAAATAAATAAATAAATAAACTTTTATTAAACCAGATGGGTTTATGTTCAACTTTTTTAACAATTTAACTGGCACATACTTAGAGATCGCATTATCTAATATGCTTCTAAACACCGAAAAAGTCGATTTTAAGCTAGAAGAGCCTAGGCACATATTCCAATCAAACGCATTAAGAAAATCACATATCGATTCAAAATCAGCATTCATAAAATCTAATTTATACTTTACATTTTGAATATCAGAATTCCAATTCTTGTTCTCTCTGACAAAGATGCACAGTTGAAAGCTTACGTCACGCACCCAGTCCAACAGCTTCTTACTCACTACTATTTAACGTCACATAAAAAAATAATCAATTCCGTCCCTTTTTTGCTTTTATCCTTTTAATTCTCACATCATCCGCTGCTTGACATTATAGGTGCTTACGAGTTAAATATAACATCCCCGATGCTCCAGTTGAGTGGACAATATTATTACTTTTTCAGCCATTAAAATCGAGCATTTATGAACTTTTTTGTTCCTGACTGTTTCCTTCCAGTCACTGTGTTAAAGTATCCATGCCATAGTCCATAGTACTCCTTCGACTTTGGAAAGAGCAACTGAAAGAAATGGTGTACCAATAACCGTTTGAGATGCATTTTACCATCGACAATGTCAATAAAAACCACATGTCGTTAAGCGATGTTTTTACTTGAATTTGTAATAGTTACTCGCCTGAGTATGGTTGTCTTTTATTGTGAATCCTTTAAATGTATTCCCGTATTATCCTTATTTCGGTATCATAAAGCTAAAGAGAATATAATTTTGTATACCCTATTCTAAGGGTATATTAATCTTGACGCATAGTTTGTAACATACCTTAATATTGCCCGTAGACCCCTAAAAGTTACCATATTTATGATCAGCATCGATAGGAATGTCGATCTAGTCATGTCCGTCCGTCCGTCTGTCGGCAAAAATTAGCCCTTTAAACTGGGCATAGAGAGTTAAAATTTTAACCATATACTCTCTAGGGTCCCGAAATAATCAAGTTTACGAATTTTTGAAATCCGCCCACAGACACGCCCACAAACTCAAAAAATTGAATTTTGAGCTAGAAAGGTGACATTTTTTTTATATGATCTATTACTCCTAAAACTGCTCGGGAGATAAAGTTTTCAAAATCCGCCCACTGACACGCCCACAAATAAATAAAACAATTTTATTGAAAAACCAAAATTTGAGCTAGGGAGCTGAAATTTATAAAATATACTTTCTAGGGGCCCTTTAAGCTCATGTCTAAATATTTTCAAAATCCGCCCACTGACATACGCCCACAATTAAATAAAACAATTTTATTGAAACACCCAAGTTTGAGCTAGGGAGCGTTTTTTTTGATAAAATCCTTTAAATGTTATATAACAAAATATGTAGAGCGTTCTTAACAATTCAACCATACTTAGACTTTTGTCACGCCCACTTATGAGGGATAGGTATAAGAATAGGGTATCCAGCAGTTCGCCCAAGCGGACTGTAGCCCATCCCTATGTTTTATTATTATTATTGTTTATATTCCTCATGGCGATTTGAGTGTTTGAGAAAATGCTCGGATGGTACATAAAGTGCGTCCTGTTTAATGATTTTCATTTTGGAAATAAAGATGACCTGAGTGTAATGTCGAGAGTGGGAATATAACTTTTAAGGAGAACACTTAATTTTAATAATTTATTCCCAATAAAAAAACAAAAAAAAACTTTTAATGGTAGAAACACATCAACACTTCAAAGTCGCCTTCAACTTTGACAGCCACGTCGCACGTTTTAGAACCAATGCTTTTTAATGGGATGGAACACATTAGCACTTCAACCTCAACTTCACCTTCAACGTTAGACCTAAATCTTAAATTCAAAGTTGAAGTGCAAGTCCCACCACCCTTGAGGTGATGTTTTCAGTTTTCAAAACATGCAAATGCTTATATTTTGAGCGAATTTTCTCGCTTGCTTGTATTTTGACATAATTTTCTCTTTTCTTTACAACCATTCTTTGTTTCGCTCTTGAAGTTACATTTTTCATTGTGTTTGACCCAACTTTAAACGCTAAAGTTTTCGCTCTTGTCAAAGTCCAAGTCGAAGTTGAAGTGTTGATGTGTTTCTACCATAAGGGTGTTTGTGCGCGATTTTTTTGATGACGAACAAAGTATTTCAAAGAGTGCAGGGCATTTCAAAAATTTAAGTTCTATCTTTTTTACGATGTTGATTTTAACTTTTTAATGAAAAGGAAAATGGAGAGACTAAATGGCAGAGCGGAAAAAAATCCATAAGAAATATGAAACCAAGACTGGTGAAATTTTATTATTTATTTCGCCTATACAACCTTTATTAGACTACCAAAATACCTAAACTACATACGTATCTCTTAAGAAATAATGCATGTTTAATTAATGGCTTCCAGAATAATACATTCAAATTACTTTTCGTTTTAACCAAGATTGTAACGTAATATTTTTCATTAAGAGGCCTCTACCCAGAAATCGAGCAAAAGTGGAAAAAATGGCATTCTGTTTCTCAAACTGATAAATTATTACTGGAGCTACTGAATTGAAACTTAATGCACTTGAAAGAACATAATTTCCTCTTGAAAATGATCGGAATAGTTTTTTAAAAAAAAACATCTCAGTTATATTTTATTTAAAGAATTCCCAAAGGTGTTTGGGAAAATTTGCATAAAATCGATTTACTATTTTCCAAACCATGATAAGACAGAGTACTATACATCTGAGATCACTTACTCAGCTAAAAGGGTAATATCCAAAACAGCAATATCGTCGAGACAGATTAGTCGAGAAATGAAAATAGATTTCGGCCTGGGAATCGATTCAATAGTTCCAGATTCTGTATCTAAGGAATGATTTATATATGTGGGACTAACATTAAGAGTGGGCGCCTCGTTTGAGTGTTTTCGCTGACTCCTAAGGTTAAACCGCTTTGCCTTTGGATTCAATGCAGAGGAAGGCATATCGCGTTTCCTTTTGCCTGCGAGTAGAGTAGATGAGGGCGATGCTAAATAGACTAAATACTTTTTTTTGAGAAAAATTATATTTCTAAATTATTCCTAAATTAAATCTAAAATTATATTTTAAACAACCTGAATTAGATTAAGCAACAGGCATTTGAACACACATACGTACATTTCATTTCAATTCATTCACACCTCATCCAGTTCGCTAAATAGTTAAAATTACAATAGATCTTAAATGTGTACTTTAAGTGATTCCTAAATTGTTACATTCCTACTCGTATTATTAAATCACGCAGATATAGAGTGCTGAATTCCATTTTCGGTTTTAAGTTTCCTAAGGCATATTTTAATAAAGAATCAATGAATTTAATTAAAGTATATTATTTATAATGGATCTTTAGTCAACTCTGATTAATCGTTGAAATGTGACCGGTGCTACATAAAGAGAGATCGATCTAGGGGCTATACTGACAAATTCCGGCAACTTGATGGCCATGGTGTGTATGGCAATAGCCACGTACAAGGGGCGGGTTCGCCAAGACGTCATAATACCACTGCGTCACCATAAATAAATTTGACTCGGTTCCTTTCACCCAGATTCTCTTTCCCTTCTTGCAGTGTTGTTTTTTTCTTTTTTTTACTTCCGGTATGGGAGTATTTCCCTTTTATTTTATTTTTACCAGGCACGATAAATGTTTTGTCCGCGAACAAAAATAAGGCAGTGAGATCCCCCCCCACCGACGAGCTGATGCTGTGCAACCACAAGCGTGCCACTCCTGCCATAGTACATGAAAGGCCTTCGACCCACTTTCAGTGTTTGTAACTGTGTTCGCGACATAGTCTAGGTTAGGTTAGGTTAACGGGCTGATGGAACAGAGCGAATCTGCTTCACGACACTTAGGGCCATGTGGTCCCATTGTGATACCCTTTGTTGGGAGTGTTGGCCTCGCTGTTCTGGCCTTGGTCCTTCTTCCTTGGTTTCCTTCTTACTCTAGTTTGTCCAGCCATTTGGATGTCCGTATAAACCTGTAAAGATTTGATAGTGAGACATCAGAAAGTTCTTGAATGTCTTGGAAGAAGTATCTTCCAAGTGTTCTGTTCCTCTGGTGACCAAATCTTGGACAGTGACAGAGAAAGTGAGGTGTGTCCTCATGGGTTTCCTCATCACCGCAGCCTCTACAGATGTCGTCATCCAGTAGTTAAAACGAAATGCAAAGCAACTAGACGTGTTAATTTCGTCTCCCGATTAAACTTTCTTTCCTGAAATTACATCACGGTTTAAGTGCACAAAAAGCATATCTGTCAGCTTGCTTCTTTACCATCAAGCCACCGTCATTATTTTATTTGTGTAATTGTTTTTCTTTTCGGCATTTTGTGTATTACTCGTATTTTATTCTGTACTATGCCTGCTAATACTCGAGGTTTCCGTATACAATAACATACCAGTGTAAGCTCTCCGAGAGATACTGGTGCACACAATATTGCTGGCTTAGCTGACAAACTGTGGATCCGCATTGAAGAGAAACTGGATAAATGGATGGAGTCGCTGGATAATAAACTCACTGCCCTAGGATCGTATAAATGCACAGGTTAGAGAAAATAAAATGCTTTTCGAACAACAAATGCAGAAAGTGTCTCAAGACATCAAAAGGCTTGAGCTCGCCGTCGATAAATCTGAGCGAGAGAAAATCAGCTGTGATGCTACTGTTGTTGGTGTGCCTGAGTCTCCTGGGGAAAATTTGGAGACTTTCTACAACAAAGTGTGCGCTACGGTAAATATTCAGCCACCTCGCCTTCACAACATCTTTCGCGCCAAAACGAATTCTCGCAACGATCGTTCCCCTGCCGATGCCAGCATCATTCTGAAGTTTCCCGAAAAGCGTGGTAAACAAAATCTTATGCAGGCGGTTGCGAGCTTTTGCAAAAATAAAAAAGCTCCCCTAAAACTTTGTGATGTCGGCATCGATTCTCCGAAAAGCTTTTTATCAATGACAGCTTGACGAAAACAAATTACCATCTGCAGCGGCATGCATTAAGACTCAAACGAAAATCTCTTTTGGCTTCAGTGCACACATTTCAAGGGCAAATTTACATTCGCACCGCAAATAGCCAGACTTCGTTCATCATCCACAACATTGGAGATCTGAGGAATGCAATCGGACCTGACGTTAACAATGATCTGCATATGAATGAAAATCAAAGCTGATTATGTTTTCTTCTTTATTTCATCTTTTATTTTAAATTTTGTTTCTTTACCGCACCAAGTTTTTTATTTTTCTTTATTTTTATTTACCTCTTTACCTTATGTTCAAGTTATCTCAGTTCACATTGGTTTTATATGTTCTTTGTCGTTTTTCTATTCAGCATGTGAAAGAAATGCTGCCTATTTAATTGCGTTCGATTTTTACTTCGCTGAGGGCTTTTATTTTCACCATGACCAGCAGCAATGATGCTGGCCTCGACAGCATACATGAAAAAAACAAATTTCTATTAAATACGATTTGTAAAAGAAGTAATGGTCTGCATATATGTCACATAAATGCACAGAGTCTTGTGAATAAGTTTGATGAGTTCAGAATGATATTTGAGAACAGTTTAGTTGATATTGTATGTGTTTCCGAGACATGGTTTCATCCTAATTTAAAGAGTAGCTTATTTTCTTTAAGAGGATTTAAAAAGCCTTACCGAGCTGATCGTTCTCTCTCAACTGGAGGAGGCGTTGCCATATATGTTAGGGACTATATCAGGTCTAGTCGGGTTACGCATTCGGACGGCTTCCAGCATTGTGACTATTATTTTATCGAAATCCTCAATGGCGAAAATAAATGCATCGTTGGTGCTTTTTATATGCCACCACACATCGCAAACTCAAGCGTAATTTCCCCAATTCTGGAAGAATTATCTCATTCATCTTGCACCTAAATTCATTCTTTGTGGAGATTTAAATATAAATCTTTTGCATTCCGCGTCCAACTCTTTCAAAACTTCTATGAACTCTTTCGGCCTTTCTTTCGTGAACTATAACGAGCCAACGCACTTCAAACCTAACTTTGTGCCGTCTTTGTTAGATGTGTTCCTAGCCAGTGATCAAAGTCTTGTTAAATATTTTAGTCAATTATCCGTTCCGGTGTTTTCGTACCACAATCTCATTTGTGCTACATTTGACTTACACGTTAATAGAAACACAGTGCAGCCTTACCAGTACCGTGATTTTCGTAGTGTGAATACTGAATGTCTGTTTAGTGATTGTATGTCAATTGATTGGAATACAATTTTTCTTACTTCTGACGTTAACAAACAAACTGTTTTTATGATCTCTGCTATTGATTACCTGTTTAACAAGCATGTACCTATTAAGACACTTTCTATTAAATCACAGAGCTGTCCCTGGCTTTCAATCGACACTCTTAATGCCATTAGAAGGAGAGATGTGTCATATCGTCGTTGGAAACGCTTTGGTTGTGAAGAAATGCTAAGAAACTTTAAAACAGCCCGTTACCAAACTCATAAGATCCGCCAAGCTTAATTACTATAGTAATAGATTTAATTCAGATCGCTCTTCTAAGTTTTTGTGGAATGAAGTTCGTAATTTTGGATTGGGTAAGGATAATATCTCTGTTTCAGACGACAATATTGACATAGACGAGCTGAACCTTAAATTCTCTACACCCATTACGTCACAAGCTACAGACCGCATCATTACTCAGCATGACAATGAAAATTTATTTTGAAAACGAATTTTCATTGGCTGCAGTTGATGAATACATCGTAGGAAACGCAATCTTTTCTATTAAATGCAAGTCTGTCGGGCTAGATAATGTTCATCCTGACTTTATAAAAATCCTTCTTCCGTTTTTACTTCCATACATCACCCACTTGTTCAACACCATTATCATGACTTCTACCTACCCTACTGCATGGAAAAAATCTAAGATCATCCCAATTCCTAAAAAGGGCACAAACTCAGAATATAGACCCATAGCTATACTTCCCTTCTTATCTAAAGCTTTTGAATCTATCACCAGCAAACAAATAAAACAATTCTTAAAAGATAAACAGCTTCTTAACCCTCTGCAGTCAGGTTTCCGGTCTGGACACAGCTGCACATCTGCACTATTAAAAGTTTCTGACGATATAAGACAGGCAATTGATGCAAACCATACTTCTGTGATAACATTACTTGACTTTTCCAAAGCATTTGACTGTGTTAATCCTAATATTCTCTGTGATAAACTTCTGACATATTTTAACTTTTCTGATACTTCTAGCAAACTAATTTATTCATATATGACTAATCGCCTGCAGACTGTTTCATGTAATAGTAAATTGTCTTCGGTTCTTCCTATTAATAATGGCGTCCCTCAAGGATCTATTCTTGGTCCATTACTGTTTTCTCTGTTCATCAATGACCTACCTTCCGTTTTATCTCACTGTAGATTTCATATATATGCTGATGATGTCCAATTGTACCTTAGTTTTCCTATTGGCATGGTTGAGGACGCTATAGGAAAAGTAAACGACGATCTAAAAGCTATTTTCGAGTGGTCAACACGCAATGGGCTTAAACTTAATCCTGACAAAACTAAGGCCATTCCAATCTGTAAACGTCAACCAAATTTCTCCGACTTTCCGCCTATCTTTTTAAACTCTTGTCAGGTCGAATATGTCAGCTTCGCTAGAAATCTGGGGATTATTTTTAACAACAAATTAACATGGGATGCCCACATAAATTCTATTACAAATAAAGTCTACGCATCGCTAAGAGGATTATAGATTACAAGAACAATTTTACCCATACAAGTTAAACTAAAACTGGTTAAAGCATTAATAATCCCCATAATGTCATATGGCTGTGAGCTGTTCGCGGATCTTGATTCGGTATCATTCCAAAAACTAAAGGTCGCTTTCATCTCTGTTGCACGTTTTGTATTTAATCTTCGTCGGTTTGATCATATTTCATTTGAAGCTCGTCAAATTCTTGGATGTAGCCTGGATGCTTTTTTCAAGTATCGGTGCTGTTCTTTACTTTTTAAACTTATTCACAAGAAAGAACCGAACTATTTATTTAGTAAAATTAATTTATGTTCGTCTCATCGATATATTGTATTACGACCAGCGACTTACTCCTGCTTAACATCACGCAGGCAATTTTTCATTTATGCTGTCAAACTGTGGAACAATCTACCCAATCATGTGAGGTCTGGAATCGAACGCAATAAATTTCTTACTGTCTGTTTTGAACATCTCTCCAACTTGAACTGATTTACCTTTTTTTTTTTTTTTTTTATTAACTTTTTACTTGTTCTTGGTTGCGCATATATATAATTAATATGTTTAAATGTTTAACTTCAAATTTTGTTTAAATTTAAATTATATTTTCTTGTATTGGTTACTATTGTTTGCCTTGCTTTGCACACTGTTTTGTCATATCCTGTACTAATTATAAGTCTATCTTGATGTACAGCGTTTGAAATCAATAAATACGAGTATCAAAATATCCTTGAGATTTAGTTTCATTGTGTGATTCCTTAGCAGATTGTGGCCAGTAAGAGTACCGATTAACTTTGACAGCGATGTCCTGTCGTAACGTAAAAGTTTGTTGGTTCGGCCCTTATCATATTTTGGCCACAGCTTGCGTAATATGTCACAAGTGGTTAGTGACCACCACCTGTTGTTGGCTTTCATTCGTGTTTTGTATTCTACCCTTTCTCTGAGGTTGCAGAGTGGTGGTTTAACCGACTGAAGTGCCTGTTCATGGTCCATGGCAGCTCGCTCGTTACCGGATATGTCCTTGTGTCCAGGGGCCCAGCAGAGACTCGTTTTGTGCTTCGCGCCAAGAGCTTTGAGCTCCTCGCGGCAACGGCGAACAAGCAAGGACTTTATTTCTGTAGCTGACACCGCTTTAATGGCCGCCTGACTATCAATAAAAATGGTAATATCACTGCGTGGTATCGCCATCATTGATATCATGCTTGCGACTTCAGTGATTGCTAAGAATACACTACAGTGATTAGGTAATCTAATCGATCTGTTAATGCGTAGTTCCTCTGAGAATAGTCCAGCACCCGTTCCACAGTCCCAAGTAGTAGTCTAAGAAAGTTTGTAACTTATAGACGGAAATAAATAAATAAATAAATAAGATCGATTAAATTTGAGCAGTGATTGGTTCATTACGACCATAGTTTTCCGCGTGGCAAGGAATGTTGAAAAAAGCATCAGGTCTACGCCTAAGAGTTCTATAGAAGGAAGGATTTGGTGTTTATCCAAATAAGGTTTAAAAAAGGGCGCAATGTGCCGTTGTGACATCTCTGGCAAACTTGATAAACAAGTGCGTCCTTCTGCACGATAGATACTTTAAGCCCATTAATGCACACCTGCTCATATAAGGCGGCAAGGGAATAGACAAATTTAGTTTTCGAACCCCATATCTCGTAAATTTTTTTTTGATTTTTTTTAAAACGTTGCACGTCCTTGTTGAAAAGGCGAGAACAAACTATGCACCAATATTCAAGCATTAGACAAACTAACGTGATGAATAATAACATAAGAGAACCTTTTTCGAACGGCATTTACTTTGCAATCGCTTTCCATAGTTATTCCATTGAGATGTAATTATTTTTAGGTCCAAAACAAACACCGCAAGTGTAAAACGTACCAATTTGATTTGAAAGTAAAAAACCAGTTTCCTTTATTTGTACTCGTATGCCATTTTTGATGAAGGACCGTGGTTCTCCACATCATACACAACATCATCAAATAGCTTCAAAGCAAAACCCACACTCTTCCCACCGCTGCCTGATCCATTAACTCAGCCTTCCAGTCCAGCCTTCCTGGGGGTTGAAAAAACAAAAATACATAAGTGCCATATAAACAAACGAAAATTCTAAATGTGGAAAAAAAAACTTTCAAGCTTGGGTAACATTCATTTTGCTTTTGGGCTAAAAACATCAATACCCACGTGGCACTTAAAACTCCAGTAAACCTGTTAAAAGCATTCTGTTTCCAGGAACCTATAGCTTTCGCACACCCCCTTGGCGCTCTTTGTTAATATATTTATTAAACCGCAAAGGAAAAGAACAAAAAGATGCTCCTGCTTAGATACGTTTTATAAAGGCACGTTCGCAACTTTAGCTTGAAGATTCTGCCGCAGGATGACGAGGCACACATATGATAAATCGAGGTTACCACACTCATGAATATTTACTACATATTGTTATCCTTAAATTTTGAGCTAATAAGTTCAACGACCCTAAATATAGCCGAAATCGAAAAGAATTGATCGGATGGCCTAACTACGCGAACCCAATAAATGTTATTCAACCGAAAAAATTAATTTTGGCGGGGCAACATGGGCGGTGGCGCACGAGAAAGTTTTTGCTCCCTCGTAAGAGGATTTAGTGAGGAGTGATTTAGTGTTATCCCTCAAATGCCTTCATCCCTTCGCTGCGGTATAGCATTACAATCAACATGACATTGGAGATTACAGACGTATAGGCATGTAGTAAAAGATTTTAATTTCAACTCAACCTAGTAGTAGTTATCTATATGAATCATGGGGGATGGTGGACTTGAAAGGTTATCGTCGTTTGTGAATGCTACCTTTACCTTATTGAAGTGTGATCGACAAAGTACTTACTTACTTAACGGTCTTCCGACCCGTGTAGAGTCTCTGCCTCTGAGACACTGCAGCCTTCCATCCTCCGCGATCCCAGCATTCCTTGGCATCCGCAATGGTTATTTTTTTATAGCTTTTGGCTTGCCAAGGCGAAGAAAAACGCACTGCGACCTATAGGGCCTGTTGTCCCGTCTGGGTAAGTAACTGTTTAGGCTAGAAGAATTCCTACTTTCCGTATGAAGCGGAAAATGCTGAATTCGTTGGTCTTCGGAACTCAATTGTTCTCCGAAGAATATCTTCCTTCTTGTTTCATTGAGGTGTGTACATTCACCAAAAATGTGATCAGCTGTTTCGTCTTTTTCAAGACATAGCCGGTACTCTGGAGAGTCGACTATTTTCATTTTGTTAAGGTGGCAACCCGTAAGATAACCTACTAGGCCATGTGGCTCGTTTGGACGCTTTTAATCCTGGGGTATTCTAGCACTAATTGCTACATGCCATATGTTCCCAGCCAGGAGTGCAGCAGAAGGGTTCGGAACCTTTAAAATGAGTTCCTGAGCCCTTCCTTGTCAGTTCGTCGGCCTTTTCAGTACCTTCAAAACCCTCATAATGCGAAACCCACCACAGTTTGGTGTTGTTCCTTAAGCCGAGTGTTCGAAGAGTCTTAAAACAATGCATGACTCATTTGGATTCAATGGTTCCTGAGCGAAGGGCATTTATAGCTGGAGCTGCTTGACTATCGGTGAATATATGGATAAGGGAGCCTTAATGCATTGATGTGGCTGGCGCATCCTTGAATGGCGTGGGGCTTTGCTTGAAATAAAAAAAAAAATATTCGGCATTAAAGGCCCATACAGGGCTTTAAGCCTAGCTTCTCCAACCATTTGCTTGGGCCAAGTGGAAGGGACCTACAATTTTAAGCCGAGTCCGAACGGCAAATCTGAGAAGCTTCTCATGGGCCGGGACCTTTCGATTAGTAGTCAACACGCTAACCACTGCTTGAAATACGTGGGACATTTTCCTATAGTTATCGTAATGCAAGTATTTGGTCCGTAAATTCCGGCTCCTAACCCCAATTCCAGTTTAGAACCATCCGTATACCACTTTATGACGTTATGGCTGTTTGGTGGGTTATTACTAACCATGCCTTCTCTTGGGAATCTCTGTTGAGAACCGTTTTTTGAAGCATAGTGTGTTGTGAAGGCGGTCTGATACCGTGTAGTTCATATCAAGTTCCGGGACTTCATCGAGCAGGATCAAAAATTCTGGATCGTTGTTAACCCTCTGTTGTTGCCTCTCTGGTAGCTATTGGGCAGGTTCCCGTGGTTCCGTAGATACCTAGGCATGCAAGCCGTTGTACCTTTTTGAACTTCTCTATTGGGATTTGTTTGTGGATTTTGTTCCCCATACCATGTATGTTACTATGGGTTTTTCATCACTTTGGATCACGAGTGGAGGATCTTTGGAGAGATTCCCCAGGTTCTAGCTTACGTGCGGCGACAGGCCCAGGATGTAGTAGCTTTTGTAGTTTTGCTGGCAATGTGAGAGTTTCAATTTAGTCCTTTATCTACGATAACTCCAAGATATATGACCTCCTCGGAGTACTATACGATCGTGTAGTTAAGTGAGATTTGACATAAGTCTAAATTTCTTCTTGTTGTAAAAGGAACTATGAAGCCTTACTGGCATTGATGGAAAGATTTTCCCTGATTCACTAATATAGAGCTGTCTTAAGGGCAATTTGCATTCATAATATAACTTCGTCTTTGAGTCTTTGCCTCTAACAATGATGACTATATGTTGTCGCCTAAATTGCTGAATCTATGGAGCAGGTCATGAATGACCAATGACAACTGGAGGGATGATAGTACACCTCCCTATAATTGAAAAATATTATATAAGATGCGAGAGATGGTGGCGTGAAATAACGAGGGGGTATATGCTGTCAACGAGAAAGGAGTCTCAACATCGGCGACTCGGACAAAACGTCACGATGGACAGATACAATTTCGAAGTAGTTAAAGACTTTTTCTACCTGGGCTCCACTATCACTTCGCAAAATGACATCGGCGCAAAGATCAAGCGAAGAATCACTCTTGCAAATCGCTGTTTCTTCGGGCTAAGAAGGCATCTAAGAAGTAAAGCCCTCTTGCATAGAACCAAGGAGATATTATATAAGGCCTTAATCATCCCGGTCCTGCTCTATGGTGCAGAAGCATGGAACCTGTCAAAAGCGGATGGAAACCTTCTGCGATCCTTTGAGAGAAAGATTCTTCGAGTGATATTCGGTCGAGTTTGTTACGATGGAGTGTGGAGAAGAAGATTCAACAACGAACTATACGGGTTATACAGCGACGCTGACCTGGTCAAAAAGCTAAAAATACAACGGCTGAGATGGCTGGGACGCGTGGAGCGTATGGAAAACAACGCACCCTCCCGACGAGTCTTCGAATCCACCCCTGAGGATCAACGCAGCAGATGAAGACCCCACCTTAGGTGGCGCGCAAAACCTCAACCAACTTGGTGTGTGTAACTGGAGGCAGCTAGTGAGGGACCGAGCTGGTTGGGGGGCTTGTTGGTTGAGGCCGTGGTCCACCCCGGACTCTAAGCGCCACCAAAAGTAAGTAAGTTCCAGGGGCAACATGACCCCGTATTTATATTACCTGTTTTTGGGATCTACTTCTGATAGTCATGGCGACGTAGAGTAGCGAAATCACAAGTAGATCCCACAAACAGTGCCCCTGCTTGGGGTCACTGCTGGAATTGGAGTAGGTGCGAGGTGGGGTATATTATTGAAAAGTCCCGAAAAAAGAATTCGGAACTAATACCGCAGCATTGTATATATACTTTATAGTATTCTCACTTCGTGTATACGACGATACGCCACCTAACGTCGTGAGTACGTCAATAAAGAATCTATAAAAAGTTTCTACACAAAGTTTCTATACATGTTTGAATATGCATATTTGAATTTATTTTTGTTGTCTTCCATTTTCTTCCATTCTCCTGACTGGGAATATGAGGACGAAGATGAAAACACCTATCGGATATTATATTTATAGGTAGTGGAGGCAAAGACCGCAGGAACTGATATCCCTGCGCCGTTTGTTAGAACTTATTTTACCATTTGGCCTATCGCGATGGACCCTTCTGGTGACTAGTGCTGTATGCGAACTGCATACCCCTTTTTAACCTAACCTTTTAACAGTGGCGTGGCGTGGAAAATGTTAAATGGTAAGTCGGAAAAAATATGCACCTGCAAACGCTTTCTGAAATTATATTGTGTACTGCAAATCGCATAGAAGTAAAGCAATTCAAGCCAATTTTTTATACTTCAACTCATTTAAGCTTAAATTTACAATAAACCTAAAGTATAATAAAAGTGGCTTCGAAAGAAACCTTTTTGGCAGATGCAAATGCTGTACCTTAAAGAAAATTGATAGTAAGTAATAAAAAAAGGAACTTCATAAATCACGGTTTGTTAAATAAATAAATACATAAATAAAAATTTAAATTAAAAAGCTTCACGCATAATATTTACAAAAATGTATACATTTTATATCTATAATATATAAAAATATTTAAAAAATAGTTTTTGTACAAAGTTAAAAGGAGAAAATATTAATGATTAATATTTTTTAAAATCAAAAACAGTAGAATTTGGAAAAAAAAGGGAAAAGTTTTGTTAAATATTTTTTTTTATTTGTACTCAGGTCACAGATCACAGGTCACAGGTCACAGGTCACAGGTCACAGGTCACAGGTCACAGGTCACAGGTCACAAGTCACAGGTCACAGGTCACAGGTCACAGGTCACAGGTCACAGGTCACAGGTCACAGGTCACAGGTCACAGGTCACAGGTCACAAGTCACAGGTCACAGGAAGTCTATTCTTCTACCTTTTTTCACGTATTCTGCAAGAACTCTTTCATAAAAGTTAGGCCTACTTTTTATTTTTAAAAGGAGTCGCTTTTCTATGGATAAAAGTGCTAAATCAGAAAGCCTGTCTTCTCCTTGAGAATTTCTCAAATATGTATGAACTCTTTTCAGAGTGGAAAAAGATCTCTCCACGGAAGCAACAGTCATTGGTAGTGTTAAAAATAGTCCACTTAATTTTAAGACTTGGGGAAATGTTTCACACAATATTTCACTTCTTAAATGTTTATAGAGGGATAAAACGTCAAGTGGTTGAAGTGAAGACGTAGTATAGAGAACTTTCAGCTCATTTTTTAAACCTGCAAAATCGAAAATTCCAGGGAAAAAATCACCGAAAATATTTTATCATCTGGGCTTGACTGAGCAAAACGACTGTATTTTGATTTATTGAGTAAATCCAAAAAAATTAAATCCGTGAAAGATTTACGAGTATATCGTGTCTTAATTTGAGATATAATATTGTCCTTTATTTCTACAAAAAGGCGCTTATAGTGAGTCTTTAAATCAAAATCAAGTAATCGGCGTTTCCGTTTAGGTTCAGCACAATCATTTATACTTTCAAAAATTAAATCAAATTTGTTTAGAAACTCAGTAGAAAGCCAAGACTCAAAACACTCGATTTCTCGCTTAGCAACTTCAACATCTGTTTGTTTATTTTGTATTAAATTAAACAATACATCGGTTTTAGCAAATATTTCGGAAACCGCGTGCAGTAAAAAGCAAAAATCTTTCCTTCTAACTTAAGCAATAAACTTTCGGCCATTGAAAGTGCGTCAGTGTCCCATTCTTTTGGATGGTCTAATAATTGCTTAAGAGTTTCAATAATATCTAATCTACAGTTAAAAATAACGTTAACTATTCGGGAATGGTAATGCCAGCGAGTTTCTGATACTCCCGGCATGCGTCTGTTTGCTATTTGTTTTAAAATATTCGAACGTTTAGTTGATTTATAAAAGAAGCGTACTATTGTGTTTATATTGCCAAAAAAAACTTTCAATTCAGGTATATTTTGCAGTAATTGAGATAACACCAAATTTAAAACATGTGCGTTGCAAGGAATAAAATAAGCCATTGGACAAGCATCCAGGACTTTTTTTTAACACCACCTACTTCCCCTGACATAACCGTGGCCCCATCGTAAGATTGCCCAACTAATTTCTCCTTGCAACCGTATACATCAGGTACTCGTATATTGAAAATGTGTTTTGAGAGCTCATCGGCATTTCGACTCTCACTCATGTCAAAAAACGCAAGAAACCTTTCCTCTACTCCTTCCTCCGATAAGTAACGCAACACGGCACTAAGTTGCTCCCTATGGCTCATGTCTGGTGTTTCATCAATCATGATGGACACAAATCGCGTTTCACTTATTTCTAATTTAATTTCGCATTTGATCACTGCGGCTATACTTTGTATTAAATCGTTTCGGATGTCATTTGATAGACCCGAAAAAACCGCATCACGTGCACTTGAACACTGTTCCAAATGAGAGTCCATTAACTGGTCATACTTAGATAAGTATAAAAGTGTTTCGACATAACTGCCACGATTATTAGAATCTGGCTTTTCATTATGACCCCGAAATGCTTGTTCCTGTTTGCCTAAAAGAACTACCGTATCTATAAAACGTTCCATTAGTTTACGGTTTCTATCAACTTTTTTGTTGTGAGCTACAAAGGAATTACCTAACGAGGTTTCAATACGATCAGTACCGAATTCGTGCAAAGATAAACAGCTACGAATGTGTTTTTCCGTCTTGACATGTTTATTTGCCGAATTAATTAAATTGTTTATGTCAGCGTAGCCCGTGCGACTCCAAACACTAGGAGAATTAGAAAAAAGGAGCCAAGGAAAACAAAACATTTTATTGAGATTACAACTACCAGTCAACCAAGTATATTTTTGATAAATGGATGCGTTGAAATGCGAAACAAAACCATCCTTGCGCTTATAATCTATTTTCATAGAAGGAGTAGAGCGTCCTATCTCTATAACTTTTTTTTTTTAAGAAAACTCAACTTACAAAAATAATTTTCTTCTTCCAAAAGCAAATCTACTAAACAAAAATTTACTGTTAATAATGCCATTTTCTCCTTTGCTGAATCTAACTGAAAACAAAACAATTTAAACTTTTCACATTTTTCACTGTTTTCGATCCCTTAAATAATTATACTCGTATATTACACAACAATAATTCCACTCAATATTATTTTAAGTTACACATCGCAGTCTGCTTCACAACTTAATTTTTCAAACAGAACTCACCTCAGCTACATACAAAACTCGCCAAATAAGTCGCTGAAAAGCGGGTTATATTTTTGCAAAAGGAAGCGAACAGAGAGGAGTCAAACGCGGTGAACGATAAGGGGAAACAATGAAAGAAAGCCAATTTGTTCTAACCAGCCTCATATTTCGTAACGCGAAAATTTCCGGGTTACTATGCTTTGTTTTGCTATCGCTTTATGTATGTGTTTCTTATGGGGTATGGAGAGGAGTATGTGATGTTGGAGAATAGGCATGCAATGGTGTGAGTATTTGTGTGCGTAGAGCAGTAGAACGATATGAGAGCAGGTGAATAGCAGGTGGTGGGTTGGTAGAATTTGTTGCTTGCAAGTGCAGGTGTAGCAAACATACAAATCTTATGTTTATATACACACATTAAGATGCATGTTGCTTGTTGGATTGAAACATTGTTGAAAGGTAGAATTTTAAAAGGTAACCCGGCGTGAATCGAGTTATATGGGCGCCTCGCCACTGCCTCTTAACCTACTATTTGGGCTTATTGCACTTTGGGTAAGTGAATTTGCTTGGCTGTTTTTCACTTTCACATAGTGAAATCAGGTCAAGCGTTAAACATTCAAAGCGAAATAAGGCCTAAAGTTTACATTTGACGTTATTTCACGACATCGCGAGAGATGTGCCTCGAGGAGAAGATGACTCTGCGCATGCAGAAGGGAAAATTGAGGAGTCTCGGGATAAACATAACGTCGGGACGGGAGGCTTAGTAAGAAATCCAGAACGCAAACTTCGAAGACAGCCTCGTTACCAGGGCGAAGCATGTGTTGCAATATGATCTTATGTCATGCAAGAACTATCGAGGCGCTTCCTTTTTTATGTCACATAAAAATTTATATACAAAATTTTGTATGTACATTTTTCAAGTCATTCGTTGTGCAATGTGCAATTTGCAAGTATCTCTTTCGAACTATTTCAAACTTGCACTGGATTTGCCCAAGAAGATTTGCTTCCATGTAACACTAGGGGCTATTATGTGTTAATGGCGGAGCCACTTTATCGACATCATTGGCAGCTTGCAGCGTGCCTAGCTAACAAATTTGACGGTCATTGAAAAAGACGCAAAATTGATTTGCTTTGAGGTCAACGAAGTAAAATTGTCGATAGGCAAACAAGCATCTGTTCACCCGTCTTTGACAAAACAATTCTTTTGAAAGCAGCAACTTTAAGGTATACAGTTGGAGAGTTCACATACCATGAATGACACATTTGAGGAGATCCGACGGTTTGGCGAGGGACATTTTTAACACATTTGCTTATCTTAACTTCTTTTTTTTTTTTTTTTATAATTTGCGTGCGCTAAAGGGATTTCTTTTTTCTGTAGTGACACAGTACCCTTATAATGGTAAAACCACAGCGCAGGCATTTGGTTTGTTGCGCAAGTAGCTCCCAGCAATTCATTGCCTATTTTTGGGTGCTACTTACTGAAAGAATAGAAGGATACGAAAGAAGTTTGGTGCGATGGGATTTTTTTTTTCTCAACAGGTGGCGCCTAAATTGCTTTAGGGAGATCAGTTTTTGTTGTGTATATTCAATTTATAAAAATCTTGGCCCTTGTCGGGATTCGAACGCACGACCTGCCAATCACTTTAGTGAATACACTACCATCGCACCATTGCCACCTGCAACACCTTCTTACCTGGAAGACCAAGTGTAAGCTCTACAAAACACTGATACTGGCAGCTGCTCCACGGCGCCGAGTGCTGAACGAGATGTAGGAGTGGAAAACTAAGACTAGGTTCTTTGAGAGCAAAATACTTCGGTTGGCATTTGGGTCCTGTGAGTGTGGAGGACGAATGCAGGAGATGGTAGTTTTTCCAGGACGTAGTCCAAAAAACTTGAAACACGTTGATTAGATTGGATCGGCCGCCTCGATTGAATTGACAATATTGCTTCCAGCGAAGAAGATCTTCGCGTCCCAGCCCCCAGGTTCAAGACGGCAAGGGATGACGAACCTCCGTTTTTCGATTTGGAAACAATTTTAAAATGTATTTCTTCTTTGAAGAACGACTATTCATCAGGTCCTAATAGCATTGCACCGATTGTTCTTAAAAAATGCAGTCATGCAATTGCTCCATATCTTAAGTATCTGTTTGAGTTGTCCATTAGTACAGGTAAATTCCCTAATCTATGGAAAAGTGCTTTTATCACACCTGTATTTAAAAAAGGCGAACGTGGTGATATCACCAATTATAGGCATATTTCAAAGCTTTCGTTTATTACTAAGCTTTTTTTCTTGAGGAAATGAATTTATTTTTATTATTAAATTAACATTTTTTTTTTTAATAAAATTATAATGTTTTTTTTTTTAAATCCAATGCATGTCACTGTTTGATTTGGAGTAGGTGCAAGGGCAAATTGTTGAAAACAGCACCAATGTAAAGTGACTCGTAAAATTTTCTACTTAGAAATTTCTGGACTTATCTAGTGAAAATTAAAAACTTTAAAAATAAAAAAAAAAATAGAAAGAAAAGTTTTCTCACCAAAATTGTCCAACAGAACATCTTAAAATAATCGATATTAAATTAAAAAAATAAACATTGCTTAATGCTCATAATGGAAACCTGTGCCCTAAGCTTTTTGAACAAATTGTTTGTGAAAAGTTAATATTTCTTTGTCAAAATATACTTTGTAATGAACAGCATGGATTTGTAAAAAAAAAAACAGATCCACTGTCACTAATCTGTTAAGTTTCTTGCATGATTGTTCTAATGCCTTAGAGAACGAAGGACGAAATGGATTGCATATACTGACTTCTCTAAGGCTTTTGACCAGCTGTCCCATGAAATAATCAAATTTAAGCTCAGGGCATTTGATTTCCCACCATGTTTCATAAAATGGGTTAATTCATCAAGGGTTTATCAAGTCAAATTTAGAGGATCGCTATCTGTATCTCTCACAGCTCAGTCTAGAGTTCCCCAAGGAAGTCATCTCGGACCAATTCTATTTATACCTACTAGCCATGAATAATGTTAAGGCATGTATAAATCACGTAATATCCTGATCTCCGCTGATGATATGAAAATATACAAATCTATCACTAGTCAGAATTTTTCTTCAATCTGACATTAATAGCTTCGCCAATTGGTGTGATAAACATAGGGACGGCCTACGGTCCGCTTGGACGAACTGTTGGATACCCTATTCTTATTCCTATTCCTCATAAGTGTGCGTGACAAAATTCGAAGTATGGTTGAATTGTTAAGAACGCTCTACATATTTCGTTAGGTATATAACATTTGAAGGCTTTAATCGAAAAAACGAAGCTTTTTTTTTTTAATTTGTTTTATTTAATTGTAGCCGGTAGTGGGCGGATTTTAAAAATTTTATCTCCCTAGCAGTCTTAGGAGTGAAAATCATATATACAAAATTTCAGCTTTCTAGCTCAAAATTCGATTTTTTCGATAAATTTGTTTTTTTGAGTTTGTGGGCGTGTCTGTGGGCGGATTTCAAAAATTCTTAAACTTAATTATTTCGGGACTCTAGAGAGTATCCGTGTGTTTCTTTATTTTTTCCGGATAAGGAATAGAAAAGACAGAATATTCGATTTTTTTATCCGGAATATCCAGAATGGAATGAATAAAGAAACAAAAATGGACCGAACAGAATGACAGCCATTTGTCTATTGACCAGCGCTGCCACCTAGTTCAAGAACAAGTACAACATTTACTACTTACAATTAATATATTTTTTCTATTACTGAACTCACATGTGAGGTAATACTCCACTACAGCACTAAAATAAAAACATATATAATAAAACAAATATGAGAAGAGAAACCTTAAGAAAATACAATTTAAGTTCACAAAAACATATCTCAGTAATACAAATAACATTAAATTAATTAAACACCCTTATTATCGTTGTCAAAAATCAATTATTGATAAGCGACAAAATTTATTAATCAATCGATATTTTGGTACTATGAATGTCAATTAACAAATTATTCATCCATTGTGAACACTGACAAGCAAAATGCGATAGAGCACGTGCGTAAAGCTATCTCTTTCTGAAGTGCCGCATTTCTTTCTTAAACGTTAAGAAAAAATTGAAGCATACAATTTCAGTAATTTGCAGAAATTGTATGAAAAATTATTGCGATTATTAATAAAGTGTATATTTAGGTGAAATCAAAGGGAAATTTTCTCCTTTATTGAGGAAAAACCTGAGAAAGTCTGTCAGGGCAAAAAAAAATATATAAAAACAGTGAACATGTTGACCAAAATGACCTGATGCAGCAATTTGAAGGCATTTTCATTTTTTTGTACAATTTTGTTATTAATTAATTGTTTTTGTTCGTTTGTACTTAGTAGTATTAAAAATATGTACTCGTATATAGCAAATTCGTTCAACCTAATTTGTTTCAAAAAAAAATACATTTTTGCCAAAAGTTCATTTTTATTCCTCGTTCACAATTCTACAATATTTTTTACGTTTTACTGTTCAAAAATACTGTTTAGATACTCCTTCTTAATTTTATAGCGCAAATAATTTGACTATTCAATTAATAATTTGATTATTCAATTAATCAGCTGAGCTATTGGGAAAACGTATTAAAATTTAATTTTATTTTGTTGTTAGTTGCTTTGTTTAAGCTCATGCTTTTGTGACTGCTCTTTGTTCATAAGATTTATGGAAGTGAAGTTCCAGTGATTGTATCTATTCAATACATATTATTTTATTTTCCAAAAAAGCAATTCTACTCACATTTCGTTTTAAAAATGTTGTTTTACAAACAAAAACAGCGAATGAATTCGCTAAATTTATTTGTCAGTGACTGACTGAACATTTTAAAGCTATCAATATTTTCGACAACCAAAACAATATATAGCGGAAAACGACTTGTCCCTATTTAAGTCTCCACAGCTGCGTTTCTTAACGAAGTACCCAATACAGTAATATACAACTTTCGCTTAGATAAAGCATAATATATTATTTATTACTAAGATATTGTTATTATTTGCATGAATAACATTATATTCTCGTGTTGTTATTATGTTAAATATGTTGAATCGAAGGAAAAAAGTAAAACATTAAATATGTTGTCCTTTCGAGTAATGATTTAGTACAAGTTCAAAAAACATGCACCTTTTTATGTAGCATAAGTGGCAACACTGCTCATGAAATCATCTTGTCACCAACTACCAACATCTATGCGGCATTTCATGCCCACAGAAGACCATTTTAAAAATGTATATTTGATTCTGGAAGGAAATTAAAAAGATATAATAAAAAATTATTAACTTAAAACAACACACATAAAAATATAAAAAAAGACAATAAATTTGCAATAAATGCTCACTCATTTGATTTTTTGCTGATGCTTCCATATTTTTTTGATCAAGTGCATCTGTCAAACGAGGGAATATTCCTTTTATTCCACCTTTCTCTAGGAATAAATAGAATGCATTCCATTTATTCCAGAATGAATAAAGAAACACCGAAATGGATTATCCGGAATATTCCATTGAATAAAGAAACGTAAATGGCTCACTCGGAATATTCCGAATATTCAGAATGAATAAAGAAACACAGGGTGTTTAAAATTTCAGCTCTCTAGATTCAGTTTAAAGGCCTAATTTTTGCCGACAGACGGACGGACGGACGGACGGACATGGCTAGATCGACATTACTATCGATGCTGATCATAAATATAGTAACTTTTAGGGGTCTGCGAGTCAAAATTAATATACCCTTAAAATAGGGTATAAAAACGGTTTATCCCTAATAAATGTGAAATTCCGTAGAAAAAAATATCCGTTCCACCTTTCAATATTTGTAATGTTGATAATTTTAAGGATCCTGGGGTTTATTTCGATCCCAAACTGGTTTTTGCTAAGCATATCAATTTTATTGTTAATAAATCTAATTCTATGCTGGGCTTCGTGAAAAGGTGGGTGAAAGAATTTAATGACCAATACGTTTCTTTTGTACAATATGTTTTGTCCGTCCGATTCTGGAGTATGTCTCATAAGGTTGGACACCGTTCTACAGGTTAGGTTAGGTTAGGTTGACGTGGCTGTCAGCTAAAATTAGGTCCATTGTGGTACCACACAGATCTGGGGATTCCCTCACTGCTCGTTGAACCAATGGGAGCTTCTTATGAAGCGCGAAAGACTTCTGACGCCAGTGTTGGCTAAGTCGTTTGTGTCGTTAAACAAGAAGTCCCCTAGATGGAGATTTCTTTTGTGGGAGAGCGCAGGGCATGTGCAGAGAAGGTGAAGTACAGTCTCCTCCTCCTCCTCGTCCATGCAGCTTCTGCAGAAGTCGTTTGAGTGCACGCCAAGTCTGGAGGCGTGCCTGCCTATTAAGCAGTGTCCTGTGATAACACCTATAGTCGAGCTAATATGCAGTCGGTTTAATGAGATTAGACACTTAGAGCGTCGCAGATCCAGCTTTGGCCAGATTCGCTTAGTCGCTAGACAAGTATTGCTACATGTCCACCTAAGGTTTGTTCTCTTGATTGCTGATAGCTTGAGCAAGAGTTTGCATGTAGCGATTGGTATTCCTAAAGAACCTTTATCAGGTAAAAGAGGTAAAGTGGCTCCTTTTTTGGCGAGATCGTCTGCCCTACAGTTACCTGGAATGTCTCTATGTCCCGGCACCCAACAGAGGTGAATGTTGAACTGCTCTGCCATCTCCGAAAGGGATGAGCGGCAATCTTGGGCTACGATGGAATTTGAAGAGACTGAGTCCAGGGACTTAATCGCTGCCTGACTATCCGAGAAGATACGGATATCCTTTGAGGATATCACATTCCTCTTTAGCCACGACAGGGCTTCTTTTATCGCTAAAATTTCCGCCTGGAACACGCTACAATAATCTGGAAGATGGAAGGAGAGGCTAAGATTTAGCTTTTCTGAGAAAACGCCCCCACCTACCCCATCGCTGGTTTTAGATCCGTCGGTGTAGAAGTGGATCGACTTATCTTCCGCAAATGCATCATCCTCCCAGAATGATCTGGAATGAATGGTGATTTGGAAGTTTTTTCCGAACTGCAGATGGGGTATGGTGTAGTCTATGTTTCTGGGTAGAGACTTGAAGGAGTCCAAAATGATGGAGTGGCCGATCTTCTTGTTGGTCCACTGTGAGGTAGCTTTTAAGCGGATAGCCGAACAAGCCGCTGTTTGCATGCTGAAAATGCCGTTCTACAACATTCACTCAAATCGAATAGACGCCATTCAACGTAAATTTATTCGATTTGCACTTAGAGGACTTCCATGCGATGATCCATTTAACCTTCCTCCTTACAGTCAACGTATCAAGCTTCATTTATTTTTTATTTATTTATAAAATAAAATTATAGTACATTCGACATTTACAATGAGTTTAAGATAGTGGCTTTACATACATCTCTATTCATGTTAAAGTCAATTACATGGAAGTGTTGATTAAAATGAGAACATGCTCTAGTTACAGGGTTGTTTAGACCATAAATGGTTATATGCCTAGGAATGTAAAAGAATTCATCTTGTCTAGGTCTAAGAGAACGTTGCGGAGCGTATATGCCAAAAAGAGATAACAGTGCTGGACACTCCACATAACCAGATATAACATCAAAAGCAAACATGGTAAAATAGTAGGATCGTCGTTTGACCAGAGGCTTTACATCAATAAGCTTGCATCTTATTTCATACGAAGGCAATAGAGGGTATGATTATATTTTACGGAGAGCAAATCTCGTAAATTTCTTCTGTATCCTTTCAATGCGGTACATAGAGTTATTGTAATAAGGGCACCAAATAACTGAGCAGTATTCAAGAACCGAACGAACTAGCGCAACATATAACGACTTTAGAGTATAAGGGTCAGTAAATTCCCTTGAATTTCTAAATATAAAGCCAAGCATTACATTAGCTTTAGATATAATGTAATCTATATGTGAGTTGAATATAAGCTCTGGTTCAAAAATTATTCCAAGATCTTTTTGTTTATGTACTCTGTTCAGGACAATGTTTGAAATACTATAATCAAATATAATTGGATTTTTTATTCGAGATACAGTCATAACTGAACATTTCTGAATATTAAGATGCAAACATTCAGCGATATCAATTTTGTACAGCATCTTACTCGTATATATAGTCAAATAGATGCACCTGACTTTAATTTTCGGTGTGGTGCCCATGATTTACGGAGTATTGATTTTTTTGTTTAGCCCCCATAATAGAACGAATTATGGGAGGCATGAGTAGAATCTATAATCGAAATGATCGTGTGATTGACTTGCATGTTAGTGAAATTAGGCTTACAAATATTTTGCGTAATAATACCTTAGTGTCTTAATTATTGTTATTGATTTGTGTCTGTGTTAGTATTTTATAGGTACATAATTATTGTCTTTCTAATTGTTTTACTTTGCGTTTGTCCTTACTAACACCTGCACTAAATGATGAGTATGTGAGAGCACTTCTGCTCGTTATAGTTGCTTGCTTAAAGCACTCCATGACACAGACCTGATAGTGTAGAAAAAAAAAGAAACAAAAAGACTGCCGCACCTCCATTTTAAAGATCAAGCCATCGCGGATGCCAAAGCACTGGATAACTGAAAGTAGTGGGCTAGGGATCATAGAGGATGGAAATCTACAGTGGCTCAGGCAGAGACTCTTCACAGGTCGGATACCGCGTTTTCTTTTTCCACCAAAGGAAAATGTTTTGGAGTAAACATTCATTTTTTTGGGGAAAATAAATGCGCAATGAATTGAAGAACCCACATTCGCATTTTAAAGTATTCTTAGTAACAATTACAATCACCACTTATGGGATGCTAAATATTCCACGACTCCTTTTAAAATCATAATAAAATTTCAAAATCAATTATTCCAAATCCTGATGCGAAACAGAAATCAAAATGAAAATAATTTGATTTTCCATAAACCACGAGATATTCATTTCAATCAGAATTTAATTAATTTATCGAAGATGGAAGCCGGGTATTTTTAATTAATATATCTTTTAGCTCCCCACGCAGGAAGCCAAGGACAGCTGAATAAATATGTGTTTATACTTCAATATTCAATTCAAAATGTTTTGTTTTGTACCAGAACTGAGATTGACTTCAATATACAGAGGGTCGGGCACTAAATGATTGATTGACTTCGTAGATATTTATTGAAAATTTATTGCATAGCATATTATGGCGTCGTTTTGGTTGCTTCATTGGCCAAATTTAATTGCTGTTACTTAGTCGGAAAATCTACAAATTAATTGAGGCCAAGCAAATGCGCAAACACAACATGTTGGAATTATTCGATATTCGATGAGTTTTAGGTTAGGTAAGGTTAGGTGGGTTGCATTCGCAATTGTGTAAGTATCACCCAGAGTAGAAAAAAGGCCAATAGAGTACCTACTCTTGCAGTACATGGTAGGTCACGCAGCTTTGTTTTGTTAGCATTTGGATCTGATAATGAATCCATTAATACCCATTAGAGGTATCTCTGCTACACGCACTTGGCGGGAGGTGAATGTAGTACCTACTTATCCCCAAACCTAGTAAACTACCTAAATTCTATCATCCTATAAGCTTGGCATCGTTTTTCCTGAAAACAATGGAAACAATAATTGACGTTCAAATCAGAGAATGCGTAACTATGAGCATGCCTCTACACCCCTGTCAATATGCGTATCAAAAAGGTTCAACGGAAGGCGCCCTGTTAAAAATAACTATACACGTTAACAACGCCTACCGTTGCAAAGAAATTGCACTATGCTCCTTTCTTGACATAGAGGGTGCTTTTGATAACACCGGTTATGATTCAATATCAAATGCTTAATATTACCGAAATTTAGACCTCCCCACCATAAATTGGGTAAAACCGATGCTTGAAAGTCGAAAAATTACCGCTGCGTCAGGACCAACTTCAGTATCAGTATCAGCCATAAAAGACTGTCCACAAGGAGGAGTTCTATCAAATCTCTTGTGGTCTTTGGTCATATATGACCTACTTCAAAAGTTAAGTAATTTAGGCTACGACATTATAGGGTACGCCGATGACTTGATCGTCATTATTAGGGGTAAAGAGTCAAACGTAGTTACCTCACGTATGCAAAACGCCCGTAAGATAGTCCTAGACTGGTGCACCAAGGAAAATCTCTCCATCAACCCCAGTAAAGCTATCATAGTTCCTTTTACAAAAAGAAGAAATTTGAACTTAGCTCAGATTTCACTGAATGGTACGACCATTGAGTATTCCGACGAAGTCAAATATATTGGAGTAACCCTTGACAAAAGACTAAACTGGAACTTCCATATTGAGAACAAAATAACAAAAGCAACAAACGCTGGATGGGCTTGCCGTGGCATGTATGGTAACACCTGGGGGATCTCTGCAAAGATCACTCATTGGAAAAAACCCTAGAGTATTCCAGGCAGAGCTCCTCTCCATTCAAGAATGCGCTAACCACATCTTCAACACTGGCATCAAAGGCGCTCACATCCATATATTCACGGACACTCAGGCAGTTATAAAAGCCCTTAGCTCACACACAATTGACTCCAAATCAGTCCTACACTGCTTCAATACCGTCCAGAACGTCAGCCATAGAAATAAAACAAAACTGTGGTGGATTTCTGGCCATGGGGATTTTGAAGGAAATGAAAAAGCTGACGAACTAGCCAGAGGTGTTTGAGAAACCCCTTTCACAGGACCAGAACCCTTCTGCTACATACCTAGTTCAGCTACTAATTTAGCTATAAAAACCTGGGAACACTCAAAATGTATCTTACACTGGGAAAACACTCCAGGTCTAAGACAGGCCAAACGAGCCATCCAGCTCTTTACAAACAAAGTCAGCAGGATCCCATCCTACACCTAAATCTAGTAGGTCACCTCTTCAGAGTGCAGGCTGTGTCTCGAGGATGACGAAATCACGGAGCACATATTGTGCGAATGCCCAGCCCTCTGGGGAATCACAAAGGGGATCTTCTTCAAAGAACTCTTAAGCAATGAAGACTTGAAGAAATCCCCTGCTAGAAGCATTATTACCTTTTCTAGAAAAGTGGGAAACTAGCCTAAAATCTTCTCTGACCTATTGTACAATAGATCTATTCAGGTCGACGTACCGGTTTTCTTCGCCTAGGCGGGTCAGGAGCTTTAAAAAAAAAATCTCTGCTACGTCGCCTGGCCGTTAAAGTACCGTGCTTCCATACAGAAAAACCGTCGTTCCTGGACTGCCGGGCATTGACACAGGAGATGCTCCAGAGATTCTATTTTTTCATCATCTCTGCAGCTTCTGCCGAAGTGATTTGTGGGGATGATTTGCTTTCTGGCCATGTTCCCGAATAAAATTGTCGCTGATAGAATGGAACAGTGTGTTATAGGTGGTAACTCCTACGTACGTACAGCACTTAACTTAGCCACGTAATATGAGAGTCTCAGACAAGGCACCTTTGCGTTTCCTCTTTGAGCACGCCATGGGGCACGTCCGAGTGGAGAGTTCTCGCGCGAACTTCTGAGCTAGTTTGCTAAGCGTTGAAATAAGAACTTATTTCTGGGGACTTGCATCAACTTAGTGGATATCTATCCAACTACCGGGCAAGTATCACCAAACGTTCTAACTCAACATTATGACTGGTTGAAGTTCAAACGGACTTAGTAACGTTCAACTAACTCTGTGAATACCGCACTCGTTTTCGAAAATCAGAATCGCAACAGGCGTAGACATGACTCTTCAAAATCTATCTACCGGCCGATCTGTAACGACTACAAGGACAAAGTGAAGCAAGGCAATAAAAAAAAACTACCAAAACTTATCTGTACTACGATGACACACTATTTCCACAAAGATAACAAGAACACTTCTTGCGAAAATGAAGACATTTGGCCCCACGTTGGGCGCCACCTGTAACGAATTAAAAGGAGAAGGGACAGCCCACATTGCAAGGAGGGAGGGTTGACCCTCCCACCAAGGCATGCCACTATCCCGTCCTCTGCCGTGTACGTAACTAAAAAGGTCTTAAACAAAATTTACGCGGCAAAGTCTACATCCTTCCATCTCGATATCCACCCATATGACCCAAGGCCACAGGACTCCCTGGGCCAGTCCGGGCAGCAAAGAAGGAAGGGTGTCCACATCATCAAGGCGTAGGCATGCTAGTAGGCACTAGCCAGCTCGTCGGCACCTTAACAAAAAAATCTACCAACTGACAGCTCAATGACGAGCGCGACTCGTCTTTATAGGCTCGCTGTGTGTCTCCCTTGCGGGTTTTTTGTCATACCACCTCACCGTTCTTTTTTTCTTCCTTTTGCTCTGTCCATCACGCCATACTGGCAAAAAAAAATCTCGAAAGTAAATAAAAATATGCTAGTACAATAGCTGCATCCTACTTCCTCAAGCTATCCCCTTCTAATCTTTCGAAACCTGAGATAGGTAGTCTTCTGACCTGCTCTCTTATTGTTGAGAAAATTTCCCTTCTTCGGCGAAGTTCAGCAACAGGTTCGAAGTTTAGCTACTTGGGAAAGAAAATCCCTCTAATTTCGCCTGGTCCATTCCTAGACTTATTATTCTATAAAACATAGTCTACTTTTAGGAGAACGTTAAATTCGACCAGAACCGGAACTGGAATTCGTTTCCCACAATGCAAATACCCCGACGAGCACAGGGAAGTGATTTCTGTCAAAGGACAGTAGGGACTTCTTTTGTCAATCACGGGCCACAGACTACGAGCTATGAAACAACTTGTAGTGATCTCCTATATTTGCGTTGCTAGCCTTGTCGTGACACCGTCGATGAAGCTCTTAGCTGTGGCTAAGGCAGACAGTACCCGCATGTCAGCCTCGAGTGGGTTCATATCCAAGCCGCATCCGGCTAGCATTTCTGCTGTTAAGTTCCCTGCCACACCAATGTGTCCAGGCACCCAGCAGGGTAGTACCGAATGATAGCCAATTGTAGGATAAATCGGCGCGATATGAAAAGTTTCGAAAGAAAAGAGAAAAACGGCAGAACAGGGGGTATAAGAGACAACGATTTTAGCCAGCTTGTCTAAGAATATTCCTAAATAGATGTGGGTCTGGTGTTCGTAGAAATATTTTGAGTTGACATGTGCAGGCATTTTTTTTTGGTACTAACTTAATTAATGGGTTGCTAAAAAGTTTTTGAATTCGAATCAATTGCTCTAGCATCTCATTCTCTTGCTAAATAATTCGACGGCGGTGTTGACGCAGCGTGAATTTCGGCGCCGATTTCCCGGTTTTCCGACACCAACCGTTCAAACACTACGACGTTGACCCGCTCGAATAGATGAGATGCTGCTAGGTCTGGCTTCTGCTGAGAATATCGCAGATGTATCTGGAGATGTCGCAGAGGACCCCGGAGTATCGACCAGACAATTGCCACGCAGTTGGGAATTTTGGTGACAGGCTTAAAGATGTTCCCTTACAAAGTGCACAGAGCGCGTCAGCTGTTAGCTTTTGACCGCAAAGCGCGTGTTACCTATGCTCAAGACATCCTAATCTCGACGACGAGGAAGGCAACGAAGCACATTTCCATCTCTGTGGATATGTGAATAAGCAAAATTATATCTTCTGGAGCGCCGAACCTACGAAGAGCTATTACACCCGCTCAAACGTACTGCATGGTGTGGTGTTTACGCTGGAGGCGTCATCGCGCCTTATTTTTTCGAAAATGCCGCGGGTCCAACGTCTACTGTGGATGGCGAGCGCTACAGAGCCATGCTCAATGACTTTCTCCTTCCTCAATTGAATAAATTGAGACTGGAGAACATCTGGTTCCAACAGGATGGAGCAGCGGCGTATACTGCACGAGCCACAACCGAAATTCTAAGGGCAGCATTTCCTGGTCGTTAAATCCCTCGTTAAGACGATTTGCACCGGCCGGCAAGCTCGCATGATCTAACCTTTTCAGACTTATTTTTGTTGTTATTTTTTAAGTCACGAGTCTATGTCAACAAGCCCCAGACGCTTAAAGCCCTCAAAGAGAATATCCGTCAAGAAAACGAGTACCTATCGCCGGTGGAGTGATGGAAAATGCGGGCCCGAATGGTCACCAATTCTGGTGGCAGCCTATTAGCCAATTTCATTTCCTCGACTTAATGGGAAACTATTTAAGATATCAATAAACATAATCCAAAGGCAGAACCAAAGCTTTTAATTCATAAACAAAACTTCAGCCAAAGAAGATCGGGTGATAACTTTCGCGCATAAGAGATATTTTGATGCCAATAACCCATTTCGGGGATGAGAGGCCTTTTGTCTTCCTATAAAGGGTTCATTCGTCAGTCATCATCTCTATTTAATAGCGTGACTGCTCTTAAAATACCCTCAAAGCCCTCAGCTCCTAATTCGTTGAAGTATGGTATCTTTCTTGTAAGGTATCTATCACTCTGACTCTTGACGATTCCGCTGATTTAATCTCGAAATTCATCCGTCGTACGCCCTCTTTCTGGGGAGCTCATGTTAGACTTCTGAGACTTATCAGTCAATATTTTAGGCAGATCTTATAAGCTTAGCGACACACCACCAGTACCCGGTGGCTATCACTGGGAGGCAAAATTGGTGATAACTCCGACACTGGGCATCGCCAGGTTGATGCCGAATACTTGGTTCGGTAGCTCCTTTACAAAGGGCATTTAACCTAGCTTCTCAAACTATGAGTGTGTGCGAAGCTATATATTTGTCTCAAATAGATCGGATTTAAAGTTTGAGAGTCGGAATGGTAAGTTGTGGAAATTGTGGATTTTTGTCAGACTTTTGCAAGATATTCCAGTTAAGACACTAACCCTCGGTCAGTAGTCCAACACACTAACCACTGCCTCGCTGCGCCCTTGTAGCTTCATTAAACGTTTCGATTACCTTTTAGAGCCCATTGGTGTCACTGTGGTAAATTTCGGTGGATGTGCACGCACCCTTACGTGCAGGGCTTTTGAAGTAGGACACTTTATCGTGGTGAGAAATCGTAGATTGCAAAATCATCCAGCAAATCAGGCATACAAAATAAATGTGGACGTTATTACGGCTTGATCCACTCATATCTCAATTCTGCGGGCCATATTCAACCTAACTACATCCTGAAGCAATAGCTTTCAATTTATCTTTTCATCGTAGTCGTATCCAATTTTAGTTGTGCCGATTCCGAAAAGCAATTTGTATTTACGGCTGATGATGCAATTTCAACAACTGAAGGACGAAAAGGTATGTGCTGAGATTGCATTGAGATTGCACTGAGGTAAAATGTCCTTCTGTTCTTAGCACCAGTGTACTGTAGGATCAACGAAAATCGGCATTGTCTGCATTTATGGTAAAACCATTGTCATGAAAAGATTGTGCGAAATACGTGGTGACAGGTTTTGTATCGTGTACGGTACGTTAAGCCGGACCTTTGGGTGTACTTTTAAAAGGGATTTTTTTATCCTAGAGTATTTCAAATAATTGACCAAGTTTATGGCAACAAGGAAAGGAAATCGAATGGCAACTGTTCGTTGCGGATGTATGAAAGTCTTGCAAAACGATTTTGCAGGAAAGTGGAGGACATCGTTAGGTTAGGTTGACGTGGCTGTCAGCTAAGGCCAACACACTTAGACCAATATTAGGTCCATTGTGGTACCGCACAGATCTGGGGATTCGCTCAATGCTCGTTGAACCAATAGGAGCTTCTTATGAAGCGCGAAAGACTTCTGACGCCAGTGTTGGCTAAGTCGCTTGTACGAGGGGCGTTCAATATATTCTCGGTATCGATATGAAGGAAAAGGCGAATTCAATTTAAATTGTCTTTATTTTTCAATATAATTTGCCCTAACATCAATGCATTTGTTACATCTTGAGATAAGCTTTTTTAAACCCTCAAAAAAATAAATTTCCTCTTTCTCTGCAAAATACCCATTTATTGCCGACTTGAGTTCTTCATCATCCGAAAATCTTTTTCCACGAAGACATTTTTTCAAATCCGGAAACAGGAAATAATCACTAGGGTCTGGACTATAGGGTGGGTGTTGGATTTCTTCGAAACCACAATCTCGCGCAGCAGCCTTGGAAACTCGCGCCGTGTGAACAGGAGCGTTGTCATGAAGAAGCAACACACCCGCTACGAGTTTACCCCGTCTTTTCTTTTTAATTTCCTCCCGCAAATTATGCAAAGTGGAAGCGTAGGATGTGGCGTTGATGGTTTCACCTTTTTTTTTTGTACTCAATGAGCAAGATTCCCTTTGAGTCAGTCCCAAAAAACTGTGGCCATGAGCTTCCCGGCGTACGGAGTGACTTTGAACTTCTTCGGGTGGTCTGTTCCTTTTTTATGCCACTGCATGTTTGCTTTCAGGGTCATAGTGGTGGACCCATGTTTCGTCCCCAGTAACAATTCGATCCATAACACCGTCCGCGTTCGCACTACACATCTGCAAAAGCTCTACAGCATGCGATTCTCACTTTTTTCTGAGGCGCTGTGAGCATTCGTGGCACCCACCTTGCACTGACCTTTGAAAGGTTAAGATGGTCATGAAGAATGGTGTGAATGGTACCAATTGAAAGCTTGGTGATCTCTGCCATCATTTTCACCTTTATTCGGGCATCCTCAAGAACAAGTTTTTCGACTTCTTTGATGCTTTCTCCCGTACAAGCAGTAGCCCGGTCGCCGGAGCGAGGGTCGTCTTCAATGCTCTCTCTGCCTCTCTTGAACTCACTTGACCACTTTTGCACAGTTGATAATGAAGGTGCGGAACCCTGGTAAACAGCCACTATCTCTTCATGAATAGTTTTTTGACTTTTTCCTTGCTTAGGGAGAAATTTAATTACAGCGCGATGCTCAATTTTCACCATCATCGTCTCAGTTGCTATTATGATTTTGTTTAACTAGAGATAAAACGCGAATTAATAATCACATTTATATGAAAGTTTACATGAATGCACTAAAATAATAGTATTACTTGATAAATAAGTCAATTTATATATACAACTACAGCTTCACCCCGATACCGAGAATATATTGAACGCCCCTCGTATCATTGAACAAGAAGTCCCCTAGTTGGAAATTTCTTTTGTGGGAGAGCTCAGGACATGTGCAGAGAAGGTGAAGTATATTCTCCTCCTCCTCCTCGTCCATGCAGCATCTGCAGAAGTCGTTTGAGTGCACGCCAAGTCTGGATGCGTGCCTTCCTATTAAGCAGTGTCCTGTGATAACACCTATAGTCGAGCTAATATGCAGCAGCTTTGGCCAGCTGGATCTGCGACGCTCTCACATCGAAAAATCCCTATCTATCAAAGAACTAGCCTTAGTGACTTTTCCCGATATAGATGGAGCTTATAACGTTGAAACCAATTCGATTGCCAATGGCCTGCGTAGGGCAACATTGGCGAATCAATTTGCTGCTTTGTAGAACATATGCTCAAAAGCAGGGTAACAACTGCATCCTTCGGAAGTAGCACTGTCAAACGATGTACTCGTACACACAGAGGAACCCCCCAAATGGGAGTATTGTCTCCATTACTGTGGAATGTAGTGCTCTTCTGAACACTGAAAATACCGGATGGAAAGTTGTCCCCTATGCGGAGGATGTCGCTATACTTGTTACAGGAAAATATCCACAGAGTGTGGCCGATGTCATGCAAACTGCAATCAAATTCCGTACAAATTGCACCGAACGGGCAGCCTTTCCGTTAACTTAACAAAGACTGAGCTGGCCCTATTCGCACGAAACACAAATTCCCTGAGTTCACTCCCTCAAAGATAAGCGGCACGCTGGTACTCTCAAACAGCTCTAGCTATTAAGGCATTGAGCTTGATCGCAGGCTGCTTTGGAGGGATAATGTAGCCGAACGTGCCAGAAAATCCCAAGCTGCTGGCTACATATGCAAAAAGGCAGTAGGCTCCACGCAGCGCCTACAACCAAACATTATGCACTGGTAATATTATGTCGGTAGTGAAACCGATTCTCCTCTATGGAGTACTGGTCTGGTGGCCCGCCTTGGAGAAGAAGTCCAACTTATCCTTGCTGGATAAAACTCGACGAGTAGCATGTCTCAGCATTACCGCTGCACTGAGAACCTCTCCCACTGCGGTACTCGAAACCATGCTCCACCTTCTCCTGACTGTCATCGTCAGCAAACAGCACTCTGCCAACTCAGCAAAAAGACTGAGAAGCTCCACCCAATTGCTTGTCCTCTGGTAAAAAAACTTCGTTCCACTATGTTTCCAACAAGCGGGCCCAGTAAAAACATCTACTCCAATAAATTCACTCCACTACAATGCCATCCAGATACTGACAATTCAGAAATGGACGAAATTGAATCTCCAACCATAAAAAAAAAGTGTATGTGTCACCTATAAAAGTGCTCCAAAAACCACCTGAATATGTGCATAATCTGATGAAGAACCTCAACGTATCCAACTACTCAATTAAAAAACTAACAATAGGAATACAAATTGTGTTGGAATCCATAGATTCGCTAAATATTGTTTTTCCTATAGAAAAACTAAATAAGGAAAGTTGTCAATATTTTTCTCATGACCTTAAAAGTGCGAAAACTTTCAAAGTTGTTCTGTATGGTCTGGGTGACACCAAAACTAATGAACTTAAAGCTGAACTCATTTCCCTTGGCGTAAAATGTGTCGAAATACGAAAAATCGACAAAAAATACGATCAATTTACTGACTTTTTCTATATCGTCTCCCTTGAAAATGGATCGATAAAATTGAATGATTTTAAAAAAAATTGCCGCTCAATTTTCCACACCCAAGTGAATTGGAACTTCCAAAGAAAAATCAAAGGTAAGGTGACACAATGCTTTAACTGTCAAATGTTTGGACATGGTGAGACAAATTGCCGCATAAAAATATATTGTGCCGTCTGCGCTGGATCTCACAAAACAAGCGAATGCAATAGGCCTCCTACGTTTATGTGTGCTAACTGCAACGGCAATCACAAAGCCACTGACATAACATGCACTAGCAGATCTAAATACTCGTATTTGGAAATCAAAGAAAGGTCATCTTGAAGAAAAGCTCATTCCCACGCAAGAGCTCATTTCGCTGCAACCGAACAAATTTCTGCTTTCTTTCGATTGCTTCTTTGAGTGACTTTCCTACGCTGCCGCAGCCTCCGCATCGGCTGGTACATGCACCAAGCAAAAGCCGTCCAAATTCAAGTTCTCAACTTCAAAGAACACTGTTGCGGTATAATTATACCACAACAAGAGCCACTCTACGTCCCTGACCCACTCTACCAAATTCCCTCTTTTTATCGGTTTGCGCGCTTAGGATCTGAAGAGGTGGAGGGGCAGCCATGGTGCCATCAGTCATCGGCCCACTTCTCTTGACCCTCAGGGCAAAAACCACCACAGGTTACTTGGGCATGGACAGGCGGTCCAACACTGGTGAACCAGCTCGGCAAGTGGTCGACGAATCGATGAAAAGGCACCTCGTAACAGAGGGACGGTCTGTACAACGGAGCATGGGGTGCGATCCCAGACGTCCGGATGGTGAGCCTGACAAGGACCGTCAGGAGACTCCCAACGGAGCAACGTACTTCCTTACAGACGGACAGTCTGCAACACCAGTACGTCAAGGACAGACGGACGGTTTGTAGGCGCAAAAGGCGGCAGCAAACCCAGACGGACGGTCTGCGACGGCGGAGTTGTGTACGCACCCTCAGACACACTCCAAACAGACGGGCGGTCTGTAAAATGCAGTGGTCGATGTTAATGACACTGGCACAACCAGACGATCGGTCTGAGATAGCAATTGGGGAGGGCGAGCGGACGGCCCCTTCTACAGACAATTGCGAAAGAAGTACCACTGTCACGGTACTGAGCCACGCACGATGGGGGGAAGATGACGCTCTATCTTTCAACTCCGTCATGGGAGCACCGGAGGAGCAGCAGAGAGTGTGGGCAGACGGCCACGTATAAACACACTCCCATTGGCCAAACGTAACACTACGGACACGAGTCGCGACGAATCACAAAACCATCGATACCGTGATAAACACTGCGTGACAACTAGAAAGGGAGCAATACACATAACCCAAAACACAACGATGCAACATATGAAACATAAAACAAAAATGTAAGAACTGGCACAAGATCTATATTCCCTTTCTACCCCAAATCTGCGCGCAACCCCACCGAGATAAGTTAATAGTAATAGCGCGGTAACTTAGAATTATTTAGAATTTCTTCACTCACTGCACTATTCCTGAATTGCTGGGTTTCCCAAGAGGTTTAGCTGGTGTCTGGTCCTAGGGATCTTCGTCATCCAATCCCTCACAGGTGGAAGCTTCTTTGGGCTGCACATTTTTATTTGGGGATTTTGAGGTGGGTTCCATAAAGGTTGGACCCGTGAATAGCAAAACTATTTAATTTAATTCGACTCTCCGAATGTTTTGATTACGAACTGTCAAAAGGGGTACGTATTGAATCGAGGCAGATCCAGGGTCGGTCGGAGGGTTTGTTCATTGCTGAAGACTTAAAGCAATGGGCGAATTCACTGAGTGAGAGGTCGCCTTAAGGGCATGAGAGCATTAGCGGGATCATGTCAGCGCACTAATGTGAGAACACATAGTGTAGCAGGAGACGGCATGGACCGCAAAATGTCTGAGTATGCGTGAGGATGGGGGAGTACGAAACAGTTGGCAACTTCAGCGCCACAGCTGAATTGTCGTTTGGAACTGTCGTTGGCTCTGCTTCCCCAATGTATGTATGGAGGTGTGAGTGAGGATGCCGGCCGGCCGAATGGACAAAGCCAGCTGACTAATCACTTCTTGGTTGTCCAGCAAGTGATATAGACGTGTTGTTCATAATCGGGGAGTTTATAACAAAAAGAAAAGTATCAGACAATTCGAAAAGTCGACATTGCGTAGAATTCGTGAAGTGGTTAATTTTGAAGTCAAGGATTAGGAAGATTTCACCTAGAGGAAGGTCAGCAGACAGGCGGGACCAGTATCCAACAATTCCAGTCGGGAACCAGGACTTCAGGAACAAAAAAAAAAACAGCTAAGTAGAGTGATAGTGTCCGTGTAGAGTTTGGTAGAAAAAAAAGGAAAATAGGAAATCTCGGTAGGATAGTGCTTCCACGAATCCCGGTAAAAGAAGGGACTCGCGAATCCTTTAATCGACTTTTGTCCGCTTTCGGGAACATTCGATCTTGTGTCATTTCGACGGCAATTCCGCTATTTGTACCACCGTTTCCCGTAACGTAAAAATAAATTTGCCGTTCTCCAACGGAGACGTTATAACGTAGTGGGGAAAAAAAATCTTTCGTCTTTAATTTTTTTTTAATTGTGTGGCGCCAATTTTTTTCCATTGTTTTATAGGCATACTCGATTCCCCGGAACCATAAAATCGATCGGTGTAAAAATCCGCAGTAAGTACCTAATCGTACATACGGTTTTCCTTTGATGCGATTTAGAAAAATAAGTATTTTATTACCTGAACCCACCCCGTGCTGAGCTACCGGAAAATCAGCATATCCACTTGCTGACTGTTGCACTCGTGCTCTTCGCACCTTCATTTGACAGATCGGTAAATTAAATTTCGTTTTCGGCAGTGGCGGCTGCAATTTCGCGATTTCCTTAAATTCATTTATTTCGGTGTTTTCTGCCAATTCAATCTTCCTTAACAACAGTTTTCGCGTTTATTAAAAGTGCAACAACACCAACAATTATTTATTGGCAAAATGGCTCACACGGCGCTTCTTCATCAAATATTAACGATAAAGCGACCAACAACAATTCATCACTCTTCACAATGGAGGAACTCAATTCTTTGTGCATGGAAATGATTTCAAATTTATCAGTTTGTAAAACAAAAATAGAACAATTTAATGTGATCGCACATTTAGCCACTAAGTTTTTATACTCTAATGATAAGTAAAATGGCTAACAAACAAATAAAAATAATAACTTGGAATGCTAGAGGCATACGTAAGGAATTTCTTGAATTTTTAGACTTTTTGAATAGCTACTCGTACAAAGTGGACGTCGCCTTAGTAACGGAAACTTGGCTCGATTGTAACGTAAGACTACCATCATCTGATTTCAAATGTTATCGCTAGGATAGAATAGAACAAAGAGGTGGGGTAGTTGCGATTCTTATTAGAAGGTCAATTCAACATTCGCTTTTACCTTTAGTCCCAACACGCTTGGTGGAGAATATAGGGATAGAGATTAAATTAAGAAACCAGAAGACAGTGAAAATCTTTTCAGTTTATTTTCCTGGTGGATCGGCGTCGGATATAAAAAGGAAATGGCTCAAACAGGATTTCAGAAATTTATTTACAACGAGTGGAGATAGCTTTCAAATCTCGGATGGTTAAGTATTGAACAACGTTTAAAATTTAAAGCTCGTGTGATGATAAAGGGATTTTCAATAAGAGCGCTACAAAAGTTTATTTAAATAAAGAAAAAACGGTTTTGGATATCAATGAAATTCTTTATTCCTGTGAAAGTACGTTCGATGCCATTATGTATGGAACTCGATTTCTTTTGCATGGCCACCACGGGCACGCTTGCAGAAGTCCAGACGCTGAACCCAATTTTCGACAGTTTTCAAGCGTAAATCGGCCGATACTGCTGCAATTTCACGTTCGATATTCGTACGAAGTTCATCAATCGTCGCTGGCTTGTTGGCATAGACCATAGACTTGACGTAGCCCCACAGGAAATAGTCTAACGACGTCAAATCGCACGACCGAGGCGGCCAAGGTTAGGTTAGGTTAGGTTTATGTGGCTGTCGGTAGAAGCCGACACACTTAGACCAATTTAGGTCCATTGTGATACCACGTATATTATCTACCTCAACTCTGTAGATGGGACTGGCCAACGACACGCGGTTGTTCTCAAACGGTCCCCCATCTACGTACTAACCGCGCCCAACGTCGTTTAATTACGGTGATCTGACGAGAACCGATTAACTCGACGTGGTATGGTCGTTGGCGGCCAAGCGACTGGACCATTTCGTGAGATAACACGGTTTCCAAACTTGGTTTCCAATAAATTGATTGTGGCATTAACTGTGTGGCTTGTGGCGCCGTCCTGTTGAAACCACATGTCCTCCAAGTCCATATCATCGAATTGGGGCGAAAAATATTCGGTTATCATTGAACGGTAGCGATTCCCATTCACAGTAACGTGCCGGTCTTGATCATCACGGAAGAAGTACGGCCCAATGACGCCGCCGGCCCATAAACCACACCAAACCGTAATTTTGTCGGGATGCAATGATGACTCATGGAGTACGTGTGGATTGCTGCCTGACCAATACCGTATATTGTGTTTATTGACGAAGCCATTCAGCCAGAAATGAGCCTCATCGCCGAAGATGATTTTTCGTAGACGTAGCGCTCTTAACGTTGAGGCCACTGACTCCGAATTTCGGTAGTAAATTTTAATAATTTCGACTCGTTGTTGGCTCGTATATCTTTCCACCATAAAATGGCAAACCTTACTGAAGAGAAATGTCAAAAGAGCGGCAAGAAATTCGGCGTCGTTTGCTGTCCCTGTCGCTCTACTTTTGTAGCGCTCTTATTGAAAAACCCTTTATTTAAAATTAGATACAACTTATACCCCCTATATGTCCAACTAAATATTAGTTATATAACAAATTCTTTTTATAATTTAAGAAATGCCGGCGATTTTAGACTACCGCTTTATAGAAGAGCTGGCACTCAAAACAACCTGCTTTACAAAGGAGTACAATTAGTTAATAATCTGCTTAGAAACCTCAAGACTGAAACAAATTTAAATGTATTTAAATTCTTACTAAAACCACTGTTAAAAAATAATATTATATAAAATCACTTGTAGTTATAAGTATTAACTAAATATTAACTGATGTTAAGAGTTTTTTTAAACTAATAAAATATTCAAATTCAAAAATCATCATCAAAACTGGCAGGATGGTTAATTCTTCCTTAGTGTTCTTCATTTCACATTTTCAAAGATAGAAAAAAATGTGTGGCATGAGCGGCAAGCAAAATGACCCATCAGAAACTATCAATAATCCTGAATGCCTGTGGGCACATCTCACATAATTTGAAATCTAATACATAGATCAAAGAGCCAATCTTGTTAGCCTGAATTTCCACTCAAAGTCCCCATCATGACAAAATATATATATATTAGTCCAGGCAACATTGTTATCCCACTACTTCCGACCAATCTACAAGAGATCCAATTCTACTGGGTAAATGTCACAAAACATACACGAACAACCGAATGCTGAACTTCAGGACAAATATATCAAATTAAGTACTCATCTGTATTGACCATCAAACTAAATCAATTTCGTTGGCAAAAATCCCTTTTGGCTAAATTAACATCCATCATGGAAATGCCAGCCCCCTTTTTCCACCCCAAACAACCCCAATTGAGAAACATATATCAAACCAAATGAAGCAATAAATTTCCACAATTGGTTGGTTCTATGTGTCTATCGAATTTAAAATCCGTTTTCCAATCCATTTTAGCATTGGGCTTGCCATAAAAGCACGTGCCTATAAATTATGCCAACATATATTTTATCTCAGTAGATTTTATTACTTTATTTATTTATATAAATCGAAACAAAATGTGTAAGTCTAACCGTTGTAACATTGTATCATTAAGAGAAACAGTTTATTCGTCAATAAACCCTTTTTTGGCAATCGAACAAGCCAAGTGGTGAATTTAATTACTGCACAAGTGGCAATTATTTGTCGAATCCCGGTCAAGTCAATTAAAGCTAGTTTTATGAATATTCCTATTAATTGATATCGTCCATCATTTTGTGCATCAATCAGTTAGACATGAAAATTACTATTTCAGGACGTGTTGCCCTCTCAATGAGGGCCAAGTGTACACATTTCGTTAAAATTTGATTACTACTACAGAGCGGCGGACCTGCACACATTTCGCTACAAATTATTGAATGGTAACAGTGCGATTTCTAAGTGAACTGTATCTGACAGCCACTCATTTTCCGATCACCGCTATCTGGAATATGAACTAGAAATACGCCATAACACCTCACCAGCAATTTTTCGCAATCGACGAAAAACTTACTGGTGTAAACACAATGAAATCCTCTCTGCTAAACTGTCCAATCGTGTACATAGGACTCCAGAAACACAATTGGAACTAAATGAGCTTAACGCTGCTCTAACTTCCGCCTTAAACGTAGCATTCGACGAATCTTGTCGCATTACTACGAGGAAGGCAGACAATCGTCCACCGTGGTGGAATGCAGCACTTAACAAGCTTCCCCACACAAGCAGGAAGCTATTCAACAAAGCCAAAACACCGAGGCTACCTCTGGACTGGGATATCTACAAAGCAAGCCTTAAGAGCTTCAAAGCGGAAGTTCGTAAGGCCAGACGTAGATCCTGGCGTAGTTTCTGTCAGAGTATTGACAACACGTCTCAATCTTCTAGGCTACGCAAAGTCCTTTCCAAGAACCCCAACGGATCATGGACAGAATCAGATGAATCATCGCTTGGTCTGCTTATGGACACTCACTTCCCCGGCTGCACGCCTATGCCTAGCGAAAACCCTGCCCTGGTAAACGCTGCACGCCCACCGTCACCTCCGGACCTCATAAACGAGGAAAGACTGAAATGGGCAGTGAACAGCTTTGAGCCATTCAAGTCCCCGGGGCCAGACGGCATTTTTCCGGCACTCATCATAATAGGGCAGCACCTGTCCCGTATTATGAGGGGCTGCTTGATGCTAGGAACAATGCCGACCGCCTGGACTGAAGTAAGAATGGTATTCATAGCCAAGGCAGAAAAAACATCGCACACTTCCCCGAAGGACCTTAGACCCATAAGCCTAACATCCTTCCTCCTCAAGATTCTAGAAAGAATTCTAGATCTTCATATTAAGGCCACCATTGATAGCAACTTGCTATCCACGTCACAACACGCTTACCAAAAGGGTAAATCTGTTGAAACGGCCCTGCACTCTATCGTCTACCACGTCGAAAAATCCCTATCTATCAAAGAACTTGCTTTAGTGACATTTCTCGACATAGAGGGAGCTTTCAACAACGTTGAAACCAATTCGATCACCAACGCCCTACGCAGGCACAACATCGACGACTCAATCTGCTGCTTTGTGGAATACATGCTCAAAAGCAGGGTAATAACCGCATCCTTCGGAAGTAGCACTGTCAAACGACGTGCACACAGGGGGAGTATTGTCTCCGCTACTGTGGAATCTAGTGCTCAACGAAGCCCTTCTGAACATTGAATATACTGGATGCAAAGTTATAGCCTATGCGGACGACGTCGCGATACTTGTAACAGGCAAATACCCGCAGACGATGGCCGATGTCATGCAATCTGCTATCAACATATTGACAGGTTGGACCGAAAGATGCGGCCTGTCCGTCAATCCAACAAAGACTGAGCTGGTCCTGTTCACACGAAGACATAAACTCCCTGAGTTCACTCCCCCGAAGATTAGAGGCACTCCTCTGGCACTCTCAAATAGCGCTAGCTATTTAGGCCTGAAGCTTGATCGCAAGCTACTTTGGAGGGAAAATGTAGTCGAACGTGCCAGGAAATCCCTAGCTGCTCTTTACATTTGCAAAAAGGCGGTAGGCTCCACGTGGGGCCTACAACCAAAAATTATGCACTGGTTATACATGTCGGTAGTTAAACCGATTTTCTTCTATGGAGTACTGGTCTGGTGGCCCGCCTTGGAGAAGAAGTCCAACCTAACCTTGCTGGACAAAACTCAACGAGTTGCATGCCTCAGCATCACCGGTGCGCTGAGAACCTCTCCCACTGCGGCGCTCCAAGCCATGCTCCACCTTCTCCCGACCGACATCGTCGGCAAACAGTTGGCTGCCAGCTCAGCAATAAGACTGAGAAGCTCCAAACAATGGAAAGAGCAACAATCTGGACATGCCAATTTACTATCGATGTATCGACATCTCCCTAAGGTCACCGACCACCTGCCCACTGAATACAACTTCAACCTGGGCTACAAACATCTAATCCCAGACAGAACCGAGTGGACACAACGTCATGTCCTACACCACGAATCGCTGTCAATTTTTACGGATGGGATGGTTTTAGGGATGGTCCAGAACACTGCAGCGTTTTTCAGGCCAAAGTCACCGCCGTCCGCCAAGCCGCTGCCTGGCTGTCGGTTAATACGATATCGAAATCAGATATTGTAATATACATCAGGCGGCCATCAAATCCCTTGCATCCAGCACTACAAGATCCAAGGCAGTGAAAGACTGCCGTGCATCTCTTAACGAGATAGCCGGTCAGTATAGCCTCACCCTTTGCTGGGTGCCGGGTCACTGCGACATATGAGGGAATTGTGAAGCTGACGAACTGGCCCGACGAGGCTCTTCTGGTTTAAATAGCAAAAGCGTCACCGACATCGAGGCGCCAACGTCTTATGTTAAAAACCTCATAGACACCAATGCGGTGAACGAAGCCAACCATCGTTGGCACCAACTCGACCAGTGCAACACCGCAACGCTACTCTGGCCGACATTAAACAAATCCAGGTCCATCGGACTTCTGAGGCATAAGAGAGGAACCCTCTCGAAATTAGTAAACGCCCTCACCGGGCACTGTGCTATAGGAAGACATGCCCAAAGGTTGGGCATCCCCTACAATGACTTCTGCAGAAACTGTAGGGGCGAGGAAGAAGGGGAGACCATCAGTCACTTCCTTTGCACGTGTCCTGCACTCGCCAACATTAGGAAGGCTACATTGGGTGAATTGTGAATACCTTTTCAATGATCTAAACGATCTTAATAACGCCTGCACAGCAAGGATTAGCTCCTTCATTCAGAGGAGCAAATGGTTCCCTGAGTAAGAGGGTGACCCACCCACCTTACACATCGGCAGCACAATGGACCTACTTCTGGTCTAAGTGCATCCTCATCGAGGGCCGGTTTTCAACCAACCAACCAACAGTGCGGATTCATGTAACTGTAAAGCGGCCCTTACACAGTCAATCGAATGACATCAATCACTAGCATGTGTTTGTGAAAATCTATCTGTATGAGTCACACATATTTGGTGAAGTCTGATTGACGAAAATCAAAGCAAGTTTGATTTTGCATGATGAACGTCATGCTGATTGACATAGTGTAAGGGTTGGATTGACGTAATTACTTCATTGTGTTTTGTGTCACGGAAGCGAAAACACGTCCGGCGCCAGCGGAAGGACGATGAAGACCGAGCATTTGTATCGGAATTAATTGAAACGTATCGGTCATTAGCGAGTTTATGGGGTGCGAACGGGAAAGCTTATAGGGACAGAAACAAAAAAATGCAACAAAATGAAGTTTTTCTGCAAAAGTATAAGGAAAAGTATCCTGATGCACAAAATGCGGATGTCACCAGAAAAATAAATACTTTGAGATTGATATTGCAGATATTGCAGCTGTAAATTTGAAATCCTCAATTAAATTCGGTGTAGCAAGATATCGCAATGTTGTAAAAAGCCTCTGGCTTACGGAAATCGTTTCACGCATGCATGTATCTTTTTTCATAATCAAAGGAGAAATTATTTTAAGCAATTCCTTAACTGGAGTTATACATTCTCATATAATTTTTAAAATCGTCCTGTGCAGATATTTTGAATTCATTCAAAAGATTTTCATGTGTGAACTGATTTTTTAACCACTCCTTCATCCAAATTCTCTTTTTTCTCGACATTTTTTTCTTTTTCCTCTTTATGCAATGTGCAAGAGCAGTATATGCAATTCAATCGTCCGTTTCACTCATCGCACATCCGTACACCACGAAAACTCACAAAAACTAAAAATTTCACGTCAATCGATTGAAGTGTGTAAGGGGTAGCGTCAATCCACACATACACGATGCATGATGTCGGCCGATTGACCGTGTAAGGGCCCCTTAAGAGGTTGTTCGGCATAATGCGATATAACTGCAGCGTAGTTGGAGGGTTATGATACCTTTGATCCTGATCATAGCTTAGTGGTGTGCAAAAAGTAATTATCCGGTATTTAATATTCGATACTTGAAATGAGTATCGGTATCGAATATGTACTACTCAAAGTATTCGATACTGATTACTCATTTGCACGTCCAAAAAGTACATACCTACTTTAAAATACACATACACAGCTCCCTCGTTAATTTTTCTCTACTACTGTACAATTAAAACTGTTTCGTATTTCTATTATCCTACTACTCTCATCAAAATAAGTCTCACGCTCACCTCTCATCTCAGTCACATGGAGTCTCCCAACTTCCACACACGTAGGTAAGGTATGATAATATGATTACTTTTCTTCAAACTTCAATCACTCACTTTAAACTTTGCTGCCAGAAATCAGTATTCAAATCAAATTTGATTATCGAATACCAGGACTCGTTGTTTCTTTTTGCCAGCATTCAGTTACCAGTAATCAATAATCAATAAATTCTTTGAATGAGTCAATTTGAGGTTTTGATTTGAGGATATGTAGGTAGCAGAGTTGCACAAAAGTTAGCTTAACTAATAACTAAAAAGCTACAACTAAATTAGCTGTAGTTTCTTTGAACGTAACCGTAACGTAAACCATAATTTTAGTTGTAGTTGCTACAAATTTTGGAACCAAATTAGTTATTAGTTGCGAAGTGCTACTAAGCGTGTTTAGTTGTGAAAAATTAGTTGCCAGAGTGTAACTAACAATAATTAGCTTTAGTTTTAGCTTTTTAGCTTTCGAATAAACATAACTAATCATTTTTTTCCAACAATTTAACGAAAAAAGGCACAGGAGCAATTCTTTTATTTCGTTATATATTTTCCAGTTTTAATTATGTTCAATTTTAGAGATTATTATGTCCTTACGAAACACCGGGAAGTTGTGTGGAAGTAGATTTGTTTTGAATAATTGAAGTTGTATAGCTTGAAGGTTGTTGTACATCAGTTGAAGGTAAGAGGAAAAGTATCGATTTGTACTTCGGTAACCGATGGCCGATTTAAGAATGTCACTTTTAGTTGTCATAAAGTTATTTACCAAGTGGTCCTTGGAGAACCAGTAGTAGTAAGTGACTATTTATTTCATAAAAAATATATTGTTTACAATTTTCTTAGTTTCTTAGTCTATATGGTTTGGCTGAAGGCCGTCTACCAGATTGACATACTCGTAATAAAAAAGGATTCTTTTAAGTTAATTAAAATAACATTTCGTTTCTAGAAGTTTTCTTCGATAATGCGATTTCTATAGTGCATTGCATTTACAGTGTAGTTATACAATGTATCCCAGCCTCGGTCACCGTTTAGTGCGCTTATCGTCTCCTCTAGCTCGAGTACCTGCGATCCAAAGAACTTTAGGCGGAATTCCTTTAGAATGGGACATATCCCGACAAAGTGGAACACATCCTCTCGCTCCTTGAGGTTACAAAGGCTACACAAAATTGGGAGCTCCGGGCGATGCGGTATGTAGTTCAATTTGGTTAGCTCTCCTCTTATTTTAAAAATAGTGCTTAACATATCCGTTGGGTTTCTATCCAGAAAATATGTCTTGTCTTTCAAGTTATGGTTCATTTTGCTGTAATATTGTCGATGTTGTGATGACTGTGCTTCGTTTATAAATTGTTGGTACATACTTTGACCAGTTTTAACCAACAAGGTTCTGAACTTTTGTTTTAGGGAAGCGGTCTGTTCATCTGGCGTAACAATCAGGCTAAAAGCGCACTTCGATGCTAAATTTTTCCATTCTTGTACACATTCTCCTCCGTAGAGTAAAATTTGCGTAAGCACAATCTTCGGTATCCTTTTTTGGTTCATTGTCATGACTCTCATCACATAATCGAGATGGAGCTTAAGGGTATCCAGGAAGAGAGGAGCCACTCCTGTCTCCAAATGCAGCATGTAGTTGGGTGAACTGCTCGGAAGTTTAAAGACTCGCTTTATGAAGTAGCGCAAAAACTTTTCCACAATTTCAAAGGAGCAGTAGCCCCATACTTGCGCTGCGTAAAAAAGGATAGATGTTGCTGTGGCACGGAATATTTTCTGTTTCGCGTTATGCAATACATTCTTATTAGTGATACATCTACCCCAAACTGCACATATCGCCCGCTTAGCTTCACCTAATTTGATTTGCAGATGCTTTTTCATATTTAAGTTAGATGTTAACAAAACTCCAAGATACTTATACTCTCGTACAATTTCAATCTGTTCACCTTGGAACTTCCACTTTTCTTTTCGAGCGTACCTGCCCCCGCCATCCCTGAATATCATCATCTTTGACTTCGATAGTTTTACAGTCAGGTTCCAAGTTTTGCAGTAGCTCTCAAGTCTGTTTACCATGAGCTGCATAGCATCCACGGAATCAGCTAGGAAGACAATATCGTCTGCAAACATTAGAGCTGGAATTTTGGTTTGGCTCAACTCTATTCCACCCTTAACATGATCCGTTATATCATTTATGTATAAGATGAATAGCAATGTGCTTAGGACGCACCCTTGCTTCACGCCCATCGATGTGCTAAACTCTTCAGACAAGTTGTTACCATCCCAGACACATGCCACGTTGTTTTTGTATATAGATCTCAACACTCTAATGACTTTGTATGACATTCCATAACTGTAGAGCTTGTAGAAAAGAGCCTCGCGCGCTACACAGTCAAAAGCCGCTTGAAAATCTATAAAGAAGGCATATAGTTTTTTATGTTTTTTCTTATACAACTCTGCTATGTTAACAAGTGAGAATATTTGGTCAACAGTCGAATAATTTCTTCTAAAGCCAGCTTGAAATTCCGATAGGATATTCTTGTTTTCCACCCACTGAGTTATTCGATTAAAGATTACTGCGGCGAACAGCTTGGTGGATGTGTTCAGAAACGAAATACCCCTATCATTTTTCGGGTTATCATAATCGCCTTTTTTGTGTAGTGGGAATATTATCGCCTTCTGGAAACATTCTGGGGCATCTGCAGTTTCAAATATTCGATACCACAATTCACTTGTTAGCGCTGATAGGAATTCCGGTGTACAATTTTTATAGTATTCAAAGGGGATACGATCATTTCCTGGAGCTTTGTTCTTCTTAGAGTTGTCAATGACAGCTTTGACTTCGGCTTCTGTAATCGGTGCATCAAGGAGTTCGTCTACATTCATAGGGGGCGCATATTGAAAGGGAGGTGATTTTAGCTCTGCGTTGAGAAGGTTTGCAAAATGGTCTTTTAACTGACCGGCATGTAGTCCTGGAGCAATGGCATTTGTTTTTCCATTAATAATTTTGACAGCTTTCCAGAATTCGGCAGAAGATCTAGATCCATTTATTAGGGCAATATTTTGCTGCTCAAATTCTATCTTTTTTGTATGGCAAAGAGTTTTAAAATGTTTGTTTGCAGCCGCGTAGAGGATTTTGAATGAGTTCGTATTGTTTAATCTTAATAACTTGAGAAAAGCAAAGGACGTTACTCTAGCTCGCATGCATTCATTATCGAACCATTTTTGTTTGCTAATTTTTCTCTTGGGTCCTGCTGACGGGCTTTGCGAGGCGGCTTTTTTTACTATTTCCGTTAGGGTATCGATATCCGGCGAAATATTCATGGTTTTCAATTTAACGAGCTCTCTATTAAGGTTTGTTTTATAAGTTTCCCGAAAACTGTCTTTCCATGCTAACTTCGGCAGAAGTTTTAGTTGAGAATTGCTTTCAGTGTTGGGGCTGGCGGAAATCTTGAAAGAAATCTCTAAAGGCATATGATCCGAAAACGTTTTTATCCCCACGCGGAAGTCACTGATGCGATAGCACCAATTTTTAGATATAAGGCAGTAATCTATTACCGAACAAGCTGTTCCGCGCAAAAAAGTATATTCCCCTTTTGAGTCTCCTTCACAGCTTCCATTTAGAATTGCGCAGTCCCAAGCATCCGCTGGTTCTAAGATTTTAACGCCTTTTGTGTCTTCGATTTCGTCTTTCGATCTACGGTTTGGATAAATGGATTCTGGGTAGCCACTTGCAAAGTTATTTTGTGACAGACCTATTCTTCCATTAAAATCCCCAATTAGCATTAGATCTGCTGACCCTACATTATTTACTAAGTCACTAAGCTTGTTAAAATCACGCATCCATTGTTTACCGTTAAGATATATTGGCACTATGTGGAAAATGGTGCCATCAATTTTCAGTTCAATCACCTGTGCTTCATCTATCCTCTTAAATTCAACGACAACACCCTCCATCTGTTTACGATACCCAAAAAGTTCTCCTCCACTTGCTCTTCCAAATAGATTCGGTTTCACCGCAGGTATGCATTTCAGTTCGTAGTTCTTAAAAAAGGTCTTATATCTATCCTCTTCATAATCTATTATATGTGTTTCAAATAATAGAAATAAATCAAATTCATTAACATAATTAAAAAAATCCATATATAATAATTTATTTTTTAAGCCTGCTATGTTATAACTTAAGATTTTTAATTTACTTAATTCAACATTGATCCGGTAGACGGGTTCACCTCAATTGCGCTCCTCGTGTAAACGGTCGCTTTTATGTACACTCGAATTGCCTACAACTTTCCTTGTGTTTGCACCTTTAGCACCTTGGAGAACCAAAAAAGGTTCTTAAGCCCGAAAAATTTTTTTTTCAAAAACTCCTAGTAAACCGCTCAGTATATTGTGTTCAATGTTATTTGACTAACAACAGAAAAGGTCCTTAAAAGTAGAAAAAGGATATTTTTCCAAAATGCGGTTTGAATCCACACGATATATCTGTGTTCAATGTTATTTGACTAAGAGGTCCTTGCAACAACAAAAAAGGTCCTTAATAGTCGAAAACAGGATATTTTCCAAAATGTCATTAGAATCCGCACGGTATATCTGTGTTCAATGTTATTTGCCTAAGAGGCCCTTGCAACAACAAAAAAAGTCCTTAATAGTCAAAAACAGGATATTTTTCCAAAATGTCATTAGAATCCGCACGGTATATCTGCGTTCAATGTTATTTGACTAAGAGGTCTTTGGAACAACAAAAAGGTCCTTAAAGTCGAAAAAAGGATATTTTTCCAAAATGTTTGTTGTTTCTAGGACCCCTTATTCAAATAACATTGAACTCATGTATTCCGTGCCGTTTCTAAAGACATTTTGGGAAAATATCCTTTTTCGGGCTTAAAGGACCTTTAGTGTGGCTCCAAGGTCCTCTTTGTAAAATAACATGATGCAAAATAAAAGGGACATTCAATCAATTTTTATTTTAAACGCAATATGCATAATAAATCCCAATAAATTATCACCACTAGCAAAATAAATAATTTCGATTTAGTTATTAGTTATTACCTAGGCAGCTAAAAAGCTACAGCTAAAAACTAACCAACTTTTAGTTGTCATCCGCAACTAACTTTGGCAACCTAACGAGCTTAGTTACACAACCTGCAACTAATAGCTAATAGCAAAAATAGGTTGTCATTATGATAGCTAACCACCAAATCGATTGCATTTGTAGCGCAGCTACTAACTAACTACGTTAGTTACTTAGTTATGGCGTTAGCTAGATAACAAATTAGGTGGCTAACGTGCAACTGTGGCGCAGAGCAATAAATAAAAACACGGCTTTACATTCCGATATGGCAATTTGCCTGAAAGAATCCCTTTTAGATGGTTTAAATAGTCATTTCCCACGCTTGGAATTCAATCCAATTTTAGCTAAGGCAACGTATTTGGACCCACGTTTTAAAAAAAGGGATTCCATAATTATACTGCCATTACGAACATCCAGGAAACTCTCCGTATAGAATATTCCGAAGTAATCGCTAGCTGTCGTAGAAACTAACATGTTCCTGCTACCACACAAGCAGATGTGGCATCTTCTGGCCAAGAAATGGAACCCTTCAATGGAGCCAGAACCGAGTCTCATGAAAAAGGATAGAAAATCACTATCCACAATCGTAGGTATATTAACGGGGCACAATACTCTGCGGTACCACATGAAGAAATTGCGCTTGATGGAAGAAGAACACTGTAGAGCAGTGGTTCTTAAACTTATTAAGCTGTGGAACCCTTAACAAGGCCCAAAGATATTTCGGAACCCCAACTCTTAACTATATAAATAATTAAAAACAACACATTTCAAAATCAATATTTTTATTGAAGATATTTTTTACAAGGTTATTGTGAAGAGTGAAACTGTTTCATTGTCTGATTTATATTTTTTTTAAAATCGACTTCTATCTCCGAAAGCTGTATTCGCATATCTGGGGCAGCGTCCAATCTCGATCTGTACTTAGTCTTTGCATAAGTATACGCAGAATAGCCTGCTTCACAGCGATACGTTGTGACAAAAGGGAGCAAATTTAATATAGCCTGTTTGGCAAGTTCAGGGACCAACCCAAAATTCGTTCAGTGATACAAAATCAAACACATGTTTCAATGGAGAAGAACTCTGCAGATCTAGAAGAGACTCGTTTTCCGGAATGCTTAGTGTCGTAGGCTGGGTTTTCATTAGAAATGGGTTTTGTACCCACTCGATGTCAGATTTCGTATCTGGAAAGTAATCTAATAAAGATCTTTCTAGACTTACCAAATGTCCAACGATCATATTGCCGATATCTTCTCTGAGCTCTAGCATGTTTTATTGCAAGAATTCATGTAAAACTGGAAAACATTCAACATTGTTCTTCTGTACACAGGTAAGCCAGAAATTAGTTTTTCTTTTTAAAGCTGCCAGTTTGTCTCTCGCAAAAAATACTGTTATGGATTTTCCCTGCAAAGCAGTAGCAGTTTCGTTAAACTTTTCAAAAATGTCTGCAAGATAAGCTCATTTCGTTATCCATTGCTCATCATGCAATACATCAAAAAGGCTTGCAGATGAAGACATATTTTTGTCCAGTTGGAAAACTTTCAACACATCACGAAGTTGAAATAATCTAAATAAAGCTTTTCCTCTGGAAAGCCATCTTATTTCGGTGTGCAAAAGAAGTGATTCGTACTGCCTTCCCATATCTTTGCACACTGAAATTTACAATCTTCACAGCTTCATCAAGAAATTTGTTTAAATCAGTTGGCATTCTTCGCACCACAAGTGCATAACGATGCAAAATACAGTGATTGCTGTTACTTCTTGGCGCCATATTTTTAATTTTTGACACGACCCCTTTAACCTTTCCTACCATTGCTGCGGCTCCATCACTACATACCTATGTTTATACATTTTTTCCAATTAATGCTGTGTTTATTCATAAAACAATTTATGGCCTTGAATATTTCTTCACCAGTTGTATTGGTTTCCAAAGGTGTGCAGATGAGCAAATCTTCTTGAATAGATGTGTTGAAGGGATACCTCACGAATACAAGAAGTATTGAAAGGCCGGCAACATCCGTGCTTTCATCGAGTTGCATTGCAAACATATCACAAGCATTCAATCTGCGAACGAGTTCTTCTTCCAAGTGGTCAGATATTTTGTGAATACGAACAGACACAGTGCTGTTTGAACATTGAACTGCTGCAACCTTTTTTGCCGCGACTTCTCCAAGTACGCAACGGATTGTTTCTAACACACAAGGCTTAATTAAAGACTCTGCAATAGTGTGTGGCCTTTCAGATCGAGCTATCCTGTAGCTTAGGAGGAAAGATGCTTCAGTTGCATTTTCGTTGTCAGTTTTTGCAAATGTAGTCAAACTGGCCACTGTGGATTCATGCATGTCTTTTTGCTTTTGAAAAAAGCTTATGTCTTTTTCCTTTAATTTTTCGTGAACTGTTTCGAAATGTCGTTTTAGTTTTGCTGGTGCGAGAGAACTATTAACTAATTTTTTTTTGCACGACAGAATGCATCAGGTTCTTCGGAACTTCCAACAGGTACAAGGTGGCGCAAAAGTCATCATCCTATCGGAAGAAGCTATAATTTTTGCAAATGGCGGCAAATGTAAATTCTACTGTGACATTTGTGAAGTTAACTATACAGAAAAAACTTTAGACACCAATTAACATAATCCAAAAGCAGAACCAAAGTTTTTCATTCATTAAAAAAAATTACAGCGAAAGAACATCGGGTGACAACTTTTGTGCCACCTGACAACTTTTGCGCCACCTTGTATAAATCCAAAAGACAAATACGAGTCATCGTATCGCCGTTTTTTTGAGTGAAATTTTCCTTCATTTACTTGTTTATCTTTTGCTGAACTTGCGGTGGCGTTTTCTACATCCTAAAAATTAATAATGATGAAACAATTTGGTTGAATAATTATTTCCAATTATATACGAGTATGTATATACATAAACATACAAATTTGGTATTGAACGCAAAATTATATTATGAAAGTTTTTTTTAAAAGAATTTTAGAAAATTATAAGAAAACAGCTGCATTTTTATATACGAATGCTACCCCTTCTCCGCTTCCGGAAAGAATTGTACCAATATTCTAAATGCTTTCCTAGTTGTGGTGGACTCGGTACTTATCTTCTGGTAAGGATTTTTAAATTACTTTAAAATTAAAGTAGGCACCTTTAATATTTGTTACATAGGATAGTATGGGTGAAGCATCCATAGAACGCACTTCAAGAGTAACAAAAATGAGAAGAATAAAAACGCTTGAATGAAATCTCATATTTAAAATTCAAAACAAGTCACAACCACAAAACAACACAAAGCAAACTCACAATTAACATGGCTTTAACATAACTTGTTACATATGGATTAATCTCCCATAACGCTACTAAATACATAAGAATATGTCATAATCGTCAGTTTCAAATAGATTTTTTACTCCCCGAAGCAACAATTTGTTCTATATTTTCTGGAAACTTTGATGTTCCTCCATCATCAGCCCTTATTTTTGATATTAAGGCCTGCTGTGAAAGGCGTCCTGTCCTAAGCCAGTTATCCATAATAATTAAGGTTTTAGAAGTCTGACAAAACGAAAACAGAATTAACAAGTGCACAGTTCATTATTTTAGTTTTAATATTCTACTCGTATTTGAAAAACACAATGTACTTACATTTATGTATATCAATCAAAAATATTTCACTTTCACTGTTATTATATATTTTGAAAAAAGCAATCACGAGCAATGTGGAAATAAACATAAACACAAGACGCAAAATTGAATGCTTATTCCAATTTCATTCTGACTATATTTTCATTCTTTGTGAGATATTCAGAAAGTTTATTCTTTGTAAGATAGTGTGCAGTACCTCATGAAAGCTATGCGCGAACTATACTCACACGCATGCATACTTCATGGATTGCTGCGCGTAATTTTATTTGAAAGGGGATGTTACTGCTCCATTTTTGTTTGCTTTTGAATTATAGGTAGCTCACACTTTATTTAAAAGGGAATTATAAACGTCAAACATTTTTTGCGCATAAATGTTTGTTCCAAAAATTATTTTTGTGTTTTACTATTCTTAGTTCAAGAAAGTCTTGCGGAACCCCAGGGTTCCGCGGAACACAGTTTAAGAACCGAGGCTGTAGAGGATGTGGTGACGAGGAAGCTCTGGAGAATACAGCCCACTACCTATGTCACTGTCCGGGTCTCCAACACATCAGGTACAGATTCCTGGGGAGACATTTCTTTCATGACCTAGACGAGCTCTCCAGCACACCGATAGACAGGATAATAAACTTCACCAAATCCACAGGATGGTATCGAACAACACAGTGAGTAATTAATCTCAGTTTTTGTAGATGCCCCCCCCCCCCCCCCCGATGGGCATCACAATGGGTCAGTATTGAACGGAGTGTGGCACTAAGCCAGCCCGCCTACCTAACCTAACCTAACTACCTAAAGTTATTGCTGACCGAATTCTCATCTTTTTACTTTGAATTCTATTTTAACAAACTCCATTTTTCCATATAAACATTGTTAAATAAATTTAAATTATCCTCTACACTATTTTCAATTGGAAGCTGTTGCAATATACGCAAAATTGAAGCACTATACAATTCTGATTGATGCCACTCCTGCCAGAACAACCGGCTATTGTATTTATGTGGTTGTGGCGTTGAATTCGTAGTTGATAAATTGATGTACACGTGTCTGCGGTATGGTCGGGTTGTATTGCCATTGAAAATTAGCATTTCATAATTAAATACAATGCTACCCGCGCGGATGTAAATTGATAATAATTTAAGCCAAAGGATAAGCGAATTGGGTCGTTTGAATATTGAAATTCGTGCAATTTCTGCCCGCACTGTTGGGTTTTGATCGGATATTACGATTTAAGTCCTGGGTATCTATATATGGCGTCCCGAAATTACAAACTGTTTGCCAAACAACTTGACAACAATCAACAAACGAATAAAAATGGACGCTTACCTGCATAAATGATTCATGTGGTTTGGAAAAATAAAAAATGTATTATTCTCCCGTGGGAAATGTTTAAAGGACAAAAAACTTCCTGTTTACAATTTTAAATTATTTAATTCATTTGCCGTTGAGTTGGGTTTTTCGAAGTGAATGGACGTATTTTCGTTCGAAATCCCCAAATTTTCATAGTGCAAGAAAAAAGTTATAAAAAAAACATAGGCCGCTTGGGCGAACTGTGGGATACCCTATTCTTATTCCTATCGCTCATAAGTGGGCGTGACAAAAGTCTAAGTACGGTTGAATTGTTAAGTACGCTCTACATATTTTGTTATACAGTCACTGGCAAAATTATTTACACATTGCATTGGTCGCACTTTAACCAACCTTCAAAGCTGGATAACTTTTGAAATAAGAACAAATTGTTTATTAACTTTTCTCATTTTAAATTTTTGCAGTTTTATTCAAACAGTAAATAAAAAAATTAATCAAATTCCAACAAGTAACTGTTAAAATTACACAAAACTAAGTGGCACAATTATTTACACATCCATCGAACACGGGCAAAATTATTTACACAAACCCAGTGTTTTTCGTTTTCACTACATCTGGAAGCAAAAAAGAAAATATTTTCAAGTTTGAAGTTAGCCGTTATTTAAAGTAACATTGCATTGAAGTGGCTCTACTGGAATGGTACGCCAAGCCGTTATAAAGTCCTTCTAAGTTTGATCTGCAGTTCCGCCAATGTTTTCAGGAATTTTAGATTTTACTATGTTCCAGATTATCTATAACATTATTTTATTTTTTTTTTGGATTGTATTTATTGCAGCAGAATATTTATACATTATTTTCTTGTCCCTTAAACTATATTGCACAATTTACAGAGTTATGGTATAAAACTACCTTACTACTGATAATCTATTAGACATTTTAATAAAGAAGAAGAACTAGATAACAAAGTATTTTTTAGGAAAAGCTACAGGAAAAGCCTTCATTAGAAAAAAAAACAGAAAAATAATTAAACAACGATAATAATATACAACGTAGATTGAAGAGAAGAAGGGTGGGCGGTGCGGAACCTTTTTCAAACCAAGCTTTAAGTTTTACATATAAAAAACAAACTAAAAAACATAGGGACGGGCTACAGTCCGCTTGGGCGAACTGTTGGATACCCTATTCTTATTCCTATCCCTCATAAGTGGGCGTGACAAAAGTCTAAGTATGGTTAAATTGTTAAGAACGCTCTACATATTTTGTTATATATAACATTTAAAGGATTTTATCAAAAAAACGCTCCCTAGCTCAAACTTGTTTTATTTAATTGTGGGCGTGTCAGTAGGCGGATTTTAAAAAAAATTAACACATGAGCATAAAGGGCCCCTAGAGAGTATATATTATAAATTTCAGCTCCCTAGCTCAAACTTTGGATTTTCAAAAAAATTCTTTTATTTATTTGTGGGCGTGTCAGTGGGCGGATTTTGAAAATATTTATACATGAGCTTAAAGGGCCCCTAGAGAGTATATATTATAAATTTCAGCTCCCTAGCTCAAACTTTGAATTTTCAAAAAAATTGTTTTATTTATTTGTGGGCGTGTCAGTGGGCGGATTTTGAAAATTTTATATCCCGAGCAGTTTTAGGAGTCATAGATCATATATAAAAAATTTCAGCTTCCTAGCTCAAAATTCGATTTTTTCCAAAATTTTGTTTTTTTGAGTTTGTGGGACACACGTGGGCGGATTTCAAAAATTCGTAAACTTGATTATTTCGGGACCCTAGAGAGTATATGGTTAAAATTTCAGCTCTCTAGGTCCAGTTTAAAGGCCTAATTTTTGCCGACGGACGGACGGACGGACGGACGGACGGAAGGACATGGCTAGATCGACATTACTATCGATGCTGATCATAAATATAGTAACTTTTAGGGGTCTACGGGCAATATTAAGGTATGTTACAAACTATGCGTCAAAATTAATATACCCCTAGAATAGGGTATAATGATTATTATTTACATCAATGTGAATAAATAAATGACTAACTAAATATCAAAGGAAAATCTAATAAATTAGCATGAAAGCAAAATAAACGATAAACGAAATAAATAAAATAAATAAGTACAGGTAAGAAAATAAATATAATATATTGAATAAATAAATAAAGTACATAATAATAAATAACAACAAGTAAGTAAATATAATAAACAAAATAAATAATTACAAAAAATCATACAAATAGTGAATAAAGGAAATAAATAATTAAGTTTGATATCACATAATAAGTTATATTTTAAATAAAAGAACTATAACTATAAAGCTAGGTTTGAAAATAGAGGGTTATCTGAAGATAAGCAAGATGTAAGATAACGTTCATTAAGTTTGGCAATTCTAGTTGATACCATTTCCGTATTTGAAATATCGTGAAGTTCAGCTGTTGAAAATGACCATGGAAGCTTAAGGATCATTTTCAAAAGCTTGTTTTGAGCTACTTGGAGTCTGCTAATATGAGTAGCTGCACATTTACCCCATGCTGGTGAGCCATAAAACATAGTTGCTTGGAACACGACTTTAAAAATCAGCAGCTTATTTTCATTGCTTAGTCTGGACTTCCGATTTATAAAGGGATAAAGACTTTTAGTGGTTATATTGATCCTTTTAATTACTTCTTGTACATGCATGCCAAAGGTTAACGTTTTATAAAGATGGACTCCAAGATACTTAGCACTTGAACGCCATTCAGCGTTTACACCATTTACTTGAAGATTGTTGCTCGGAAGGAAATAGGCTTTTCTTTTTCGTGTGAAAAAGATAACCTGTGTCTTTGGGGCATTTATTCTAATCTTCCAGTGGAAAAAGTAATTTTGAATGACATTTAGTGCAGATTGCAAATTTGTTTCAATGTTGACACCAACTGAATCTGACGAGAAGATACAGGTGTCATCGGCAAATATTGCTTTTTCGCAGTTGTTTAAACATGGGAAATCGTAAGTGAAAATAGTGTACAAGATTGGACCAAGCACCGATCCTTGAGGTACACCTGCTGAAATGTTATAAATATCAGAGTACCAATTATTTATCGAAACCTTGAATTTCCTTTCAAACAGATATGATTGAATTGTTTTGATTAAGTACATAGGAAACTGAAGTCTAAGAAGTTTATGTAATAAAGCATCATGCCAAACTGTATCGAATGCTTTCTCGACATCAAGAAGTACCTTCCTGTAATTTTTCCTGTGCTAAAATTTGTTTTTACATATTTTGTTATTCGATGAACTTGGTGGACTGTACTATGATGAGCCCTAAAACCAAATTTACTTAGCGAGCTTAACAAACTTATTGGTCTATAGTTGCTTGGTATGTTTGCGCTTTTACCAGGCTTTAAAATTGGTATAATCTTATCTGTTTTCCATGCATTAGGAAAGTAACTTGACTTCAGACAACAGTTAAATAGTAGTTGTAAATATTTGATTCCCGATTTCGGCAAGTTCTTAAGATATACATTTTTAATGCAATCAAAACCTGCAGATTTTCTTGATTTCAGATTCAAAATTACATCGCTGACATCTTCAAAAGTAGCATCTACAGGGTGGCGCAAATTTCATCATCCTATCGGAAGAAGCTATAATTTTTGCAAATGGCGGCAAATGTAAATTCTACTTTGACATTTGTGAAGTTAACTGATACAGAAAAAACTTAAGACACCAATTAATTCATTCATAAAAAAAATTACCGCGAAAGAACATCGGGTGACAACTTTTGCGCCACCTTGTACATGAGTGCCATTTGAAGAACTTACATTAATGGTATTCATTGAGTCACTGACAACTGATTCGACAGCGGTATTGCAAGGAGTACTGCCAGTTAGCAAATGGTTATCGTAGAAAGTTTCTGCTAGGATATTTTCCTTTTCAGTACTAGAGACCATTACTTGGCTTCCTACTTTAAGAGCTGGAATTTGAGTGTTCTTTTTTTTAATTATTTTTATTATGTTCCAAAATGGTTTGCTTCCTTTATCTAAACTCTGTAGTTTATGATTCCAAGATCGATTCCTGAAAGTTAAGATTGCATCTTTTATTAGGACATTAAGAACCTTAACTTCAGAACTATAGAAAGGATCTCTTATTCTAATCCATTTTCTCCGATTACTATTACGGATTTTTATTAGTTGAAGGATGTTAATAGGTAATTTGTTTGCAATATGAGAATGCATTTTTTTTTTGTATCATTTATACAGATAAGCTTCCTCAAAACGTTATTTAAATGAAAGCGTTTCTCCGCATTAGCTGAACCTCCAGAAAAATAAACAGAAAATATTTTTAAAGCTGTACCATTTGCAAAAGGTATTGTGATTACTAAGTTTTGAATTACTTTAGTATTAACAATTGGGATTACTACGTGTCGTATGGTTTTCTCACTAACACGGCAACACCGCCCCCCCTTCTCTCCACTCTATCAAGGCGATAGCAACTATACTCTAAAGTTGTTAATTTGTCTTCAGAACTCAACCAAGTTTCAGAAACTAAACCTACATCTACATTATGCTTATTAAGAAAAGCAATACATTCTGTGGATTTGCATCGAATGCTTTTAGCATTCCAACATATACGAGTATCTATAACATTAACGTTAAGACTTTGCGGGGGCCATTTAGAAACTTCTTGACCCACTTCTGCCAAATAATTTTTAATGTTCCAGGCTGTGTGTATCGGCGCATTGTCATGTTGAAGGATAAAATCGTTCCCGATATATCTTGAACCAGTAACCAGTGCATAGGCGCCCGCACCTGGCTCTGAGCTACGACTTTTGTCTACCAACATTTTATCAGTTCTTAATAGGGAATTTTGACTAATTGGTCATTTTTTCACATTTTTTCGTCAATTTCCACCCTGACTCTGGACTTTGGTCTAATAAATCTCTAAGTTCTATTGTTTCGACAACCCTTGTACTTGTATACAATGAACATTGTTTACTGATTATAAAAATGGATTAAATTTTTAATTTCATGTTGAAAATTTGTTCATCTCTTTAACTGTAAACTTTTACGAAAAAATATTCTTTGCAAAATAGAAAAATATGTAATTAAATTTCTGTCAAAACTTTTTAGTGCGTTGAGTTGTTCTCGGTATAACAGTTAAAAAGTATCTCAAGAATACCACTTACAGTCACTTTTTTAAATACGAATTCATAGATCAGAATATTTTTTGAAGGCCTTGAGAGAACCATGGATTCCACCAAAATCATATGATTTTAAGAATGACGGACCTCGGGTGTTTCGACATCAGTAGCTAACTGATTACCCATTTATATCATATTCTGCCAAATGAAGAGGTGTTCTATGCCGCTATTGTGTTCTTTTTAAGCCAAAAGTTGATCGCGGGTTTCAAGGTGGCTTTATTCTGAAAGAATTTAGTAGGTACAAAGACTTCCATGAACATACGAAACAGCATTTGAAATCAAAGTGGCACTCTGAATCTACAGAAAAATTTAACGAATTTTGCAAAGTTTTAGAGTAAAAACAAATATCGGTGAGTAGATAAAACTGCTGTCTATCGAATGGCGAATCAAGTATTGCATTTTGAGCGAATTTTTTATCAAATATTTGAGTCCGCTTGCACCCGTCTAGAGGCGGGCAAAGGCATTTGAGCGAAAAAAAGTTTCATATGCGACATTATAGCTTCTGTGGTTTTATCAGGTATTTTCAATGACTTTAAGTATTTGTTTTTCTCATTTATCAGTAATGTCGCAACGTAAGACATTTAACCTGTCGAAGATGACAGATGATGAAATTGCTGATTTCATGGACTCAATTTTGATCGCGGAGGACACGGACGGCGAGGACGATTTCGACCACGATGTTGGCGATCCAGATTTGAGCATTTGCCCAGACGACGATTTGTTAATCGATAATTGCTTGATGAATTCAAGTGGATTTGTGATTGATACAATCAATACAAGTCTCGATATTATTAATGTAGAGGCATCTCGTGAGGAAAATGATTCGAATGTTGTTGCGATTGCTTCTGACATAAATGCCACTGGAAATATATTTGATAGAAATACCGCAAACGTCGCAGTTGTCGCTTTACCACGGTTTGAAAAACGTAAACGAAGAAGAGAAAGGCGGCCCAAACACTTCAAGCACTGGCCAATTCATCGGTGCAATAAAAGAAATCAAGAACGTGAGTTCAAAGCGATGTTATGGAAGAAGAAAAATCTGCAGTTGCATATAAACGAAGTCGTTTTCCGTGGAGTGAAAGACCTGCCAGATGAAGTGAAGGCACTGAAAACACCATTTGATTGTTTCCACTACTTTGTAACCGATGAATTTCTGAAGTATCTGGTTCATCAAATGAATGTATACGCTCGCCAACAAAACGTAGATACTCGATTTGTCACCGATGTACGAGAGGTTCGCCAGTTTATCGGAATTATGTTCTTCATGTCCATGTATCGCTAACGAAACGTTCGTTCTTACTTGGGAAGACACTCACTCAAAGCAATCCGAACAGCAATGCTTCGCACCAGATTCGAAAAGATGCGCGAATTTTGGCATTTTAATAACAACTCCACCGCGATTCCATATGGCCAACTGGGACACGATAAATTGCATAGAGTGCGACCACTGGTAACTCATTTCAACAAACGCTTTGGATCTGTTCCGATGCTTCATCGTCTTTGTGTAGATGATGTGCTCTACGAAAACGGGTGGCAACCCAACTCGTCAATACATGCCAGCCAAACCACATAAATGGGGAACCAAGCTCTTTGTGTTGTGTGATCATACGGGCTATTCATATTCCTTTGACATTTATTCTGGCGCCGGTGATAATGTGGTATTTGAAAATGCACCGGATCTTGGAGCTTCACCGAATGTTGTTGTTCGTTTGTCTGCCAAAATTCCAAACAACGTCAACCATATTATTTACTTCGACAACTTCTACACTTCCTTGGGTTTGCTGACATATCTAAAAAGCCGTGGAATTTATAGCTTGGAAACTGTACGCGCGAATCGTGTGCCAAACATCAAATTGTCGAGCGATGCTGAACTAACCAAACTAAAAGCTGAACGACTCCGAGGAATTCGTCACCAATGCTTACGGAATAGACATAAGCAGCGTTTTGCGGTTGGACAACAAAATCCTTCGATTGCTTTCGACCTATGTTGGTGTGAAACCATTTCTTTCTCGCGAACTTAAACCGCCACCTTCGAAATCCACGCGATAGGATCGAAAAAACCAGCAGCAGATTGAAGTCGATTGCCCATTCAAGGAGTACAATCGATCTCATGGATGGTCTCAATTTCGAATTGCCATTATTTCGGTCGGAGGTAGATGAATCATTGTGTATGATTTCTAACGAAGGCAAAAAACCAAAAGGCCGTCCAACGGCATCATCGGCTCCACCGCCACTAAAGCCAAAGAAAACGTATACTCCATCGCCAGAGGTTCTTTATCATAATGTGGCCCACTGGTGGGCATTTTACGATCGAGCTGGAAAAAAGACATGCAAATTGCCGGGGTGCAGGTCGGAAACTCAAGCATATTGCAATAAATGCAACCTGAACCTTGGCAATTCAACTACCATGTGGTGTTTCCTTAAGTTCCATCAACGGCGATAGTGCTTTTTATTAATTTTTTTCATTAACCATATTTTTATTTAATAAAATATTATTTTCTTATACTACATTTGTGTTTTTTTTTTTGCTCTAATGACCCAAGCCCGCCTCAAGGCGGTGTGAAGACATTTACCTGTAGAAGTTGTTAACTTCGCCAAATTGAAAAACGGACTTCAGATTCGGTCTTCTCGTGTGAATATTAGTCTATACTAATTTATTGACTCAAATCAAAAAATAAGGCATTAGAGGGTTAACAAAAAATTAAGGGTGGGCCATATTTGCCGCACTTACTCTATTGCTTCTAAATCTGGAGTTCGGGTTGTTCACAAGGCCATTAACCACTGTAGTGTGATGCAATGCAAGCACACAGAATACGAGAAAACATTATGTAACATTGTATCGCTCCACATACCCGGGAGGTGTCACATGGCATTCAATCGGTATCGACAGTGATTCATGCTACGAAGAGGTTCGCGTAAGTTCATGTGTTTGCTATTGTTTACATTTTCATCCATTGCACCCACCACGTATTATATGGGTCAACTGGATCAGATTCATATGTTGTATAGTAAGTTATGAATCAAACATTGGAATGATTGTTGCTTAGAATTAGCATAATTTAGCATTAAGAATTGTTGTATAAATAGACCGGATTTTCGGTAATAAAATCGGTCTTGAACACACTTCTTGACTCTATACATTAATAATAATAATAATAATAATAGATTCTTTATTTCATGAAATATATGTATAATAGTTTGTGTTTGAGAACACGAGCATGGCAGAAATAGCCGTCTGCCGGAAATGACATTTCATAGATATTAAAGAAATTATTACATAGCAGTTAAATTGAAAAGTGTAACCGTCGAAGGTGTTGTCGGTCGGTCAGGGTGTAGTTGTGTGGGTAGGCTCTCGTTTTCTGAAGGAAACCGATCAGCTTTAGCAAAATTCCAACGAAGTCTTGTTTCCCTCTCTACCACGAGTATGCGAAGCGCAGTACTCGTTGAATAGGCAGGTAAGCAAGCGTGTGAGTGAAAGCGGAAAAAATTATACCTCAAGACAAATTTAATTTTAACAAAAACAAAATTACTTTATTGGTATTTTAATAAAAGAAAAAAAAAATATTTTACAAATACAAAGTGTATTGAACAAAATATAGAGCAAGAGGATTTTAAGCAAAAAGTTGGCTCAAGTGTGGTACTTTGGCTTGCGACGAAACGTCTACAAGAGGAAAATCTCAAACTCAAGTCAGCCTCATAAAATTATGTTCCTCCTTTTATACTGGTTGACAGCTTTTTTTTAGTTACATAGAAATTCCAGTACGGAGCTTTTTGTTATACAGTTCTTGTAAATAATAATTTGGCAATGATCATAATTTATGTGCTTTTTTTGGACACTAATGGTCAAAAGTTTGATTTTGTAAGTTACAATTTTTTTTGATGTGAAAGTTATATAATTTAAATAAATTCTTTTCTTCAATTCAGTTACTTTACAAAATATAGTATTCTTATAAATAATCCGTTGTTACAAAAGGAAAATTGAAAAAGAAAGAAATACAACACAAGATTTAGGGTTTAAGCATAAAAGATTAATTCGTTATGTCGACAGAAAAGATGAAAAAAAATTACATTATTGTGGCAGTAAATTGCCTTTATTTCAGCGAACTGCGCTTTATACAGCACGGAAGAGCGGGCCGCTCTTTATACGGCTTAGGGCGGTGGGCTCCATGGTGAGGCAGCATCAAGTCAAACAACCGAAGAACTCTACACTAACTCTAGGGCGGTTCATGCTGTAGCTGCTGCCTGTTTATCAATATTTCACTAATCCATTCACAGCTACCAGAAACATAGATAAATTTACAGCATTGCCAAATCAGCTCTTCTGCCCCTGAAAATGATGCCATTAACCTTGGAAAAGTATATATGTATGCATCCCACACAATCACAGACACACCTACAAAGAGTCCCGCAAAAGTATTGCAGCTACATCATTGAAAAGTTTTATTAAAGTGTCGCTCATGCATCTATAATATAAGTTCGAAATCTTCTTCATTACATCATTTACATAATTGCCTCTGGTGATATCCTTTTACATGTTAGAATCATCGTAAACCTCCTGCAAACAACGATATACTATTGGCATTCAAAAACACTCAGCGCGTACTCCATCACCACGTAACGTAGAAGGACCTCAGGCGAATATATGCTCAACTATACGATACACAACAACAGGTAGTTTTATTTGAGGAGAAGAATTCCACACTGATTGCATTAAGAAATAAAACACTGGATATCCTTCCTGTATGTCCGTCCGTACCTACATTTCGTTTCTTTTCGTGAAATTGTATCGAGAAACCGTATCCACTTACAAACTACAGGGCGTTAGATACATACTCGTAACACATCTCATGTTGGCAAAGCCAATTCAATTTTCTTTCCGGAGAATATTTCAACGCATTTGAGCAGCTCCTGTGCTATCATGGCAATAAAGGAAGCGAATCTTTTTTGGGATTTTACGATTGGCTACACGGAAAAGAAATTAACCTATAAAGTTGCAGCTCAGAAACACATCGCATACAAAGAAAATTGCTATCAAATGAATCGCTTCTTGTGGTGGACGATGGTTTTAACAGGATATGGGATATTTTGCGGCTAAAATGACTTATCGTAAATAATGCTTCTGTCGTTTGTCCAAATGTTTGTCCACTCAAAAGCTACAAAAACATTATAGGTATCTGGGATATAAAACTTGATGGATAGATAACCACCATCACCATCTGTTGCAACTAAACCAACGTTTACACTATAAACGGTCCTTATTGTTATGTTTACAAAGGACTTACGACACAATACTTCTAAGATCCAATGACGAATAATGCCAAACTTATATTACAGTTACACAGTTACTCTTGAAACATAAATCCAACTATATACTTATGTACAACGACCAGGAAGATAGCAGCAGTCATTTTCTAAATGTCTGAATAAAAATCCACCCCAGACGACCATAACAATAAACCTGCCAAAAGCAGTTACGCTTTATCGCCTTATTCATGGTATTGTATTATTTTGTTATTGTTGCCTACCTTAAGGTATCCGTCACGTCAACACTTCATTTCACTTACTCAAGTCCACCGGCATTGGTCTGTTAATTACGTTGACACAATTGAAAAACCTGCTGACAACGTAATCCACTGTCAAGGACGCAATGTCAACAAAATTAATAAAAAAAAAAAAAAATAATAATAAAGAAGCGGGTAACTGAGAAACTACGCATAAAGGAGAGCGAACAATGTACGAGTAGGTATTATCATTTCCATCACAAAAAAGGAATGCGACACTAATTCAGCAATTTTTGATACGAGATGCTGAGAACTTTCATGCAGACAGATCTTACGAGGAGTTTTCTGTCGGATAGCACTAAACGAATGCCATGAGACATGAACCTTTGGTGAAATTAATTAAAATCTGGTTTAACTTTAACATATTCAATAGAACGTTACGACCTGATTGCAAAACTCAAATGAGCAATGAATAACGGTAGACACAGCGTCGCCTGAGAATTGTTTTGTTCCATACGCCATTGGCACTTTTTCGAGAAAAAACCCATTTAAAGGTTTGCGTACTTGGTACTCCGAAACTGTGTGATACGATTTTTTTTTTATTTTTTTAATTTGAAGTTAGTCTTATAAAGAGTTCACCTACCAATTTCCAAAGTATTTTGCCAAACCGTTAAGAAGCCACGTTAATTAACGTAAAAGTCTCCTTTTTTGACTTCTGTCCCACCTCCTACATTTTGAAATTGATTTTTTTTCATACACGTGGAACACAAAACAATGGATATGGCACAAAGCAATTCTCATCCAAAATGTATGAAAGGCAAAAAAGCATGGAGTTGGATGCTACAATTTGAAAAGAAAAATCGATTTCATCTTTTTTGTCAAAGTTTTTATTCAAAAGATACAATACAATAAGAATATTATTCAAAGTGTTTAGCATTAAACCAGTGAGTGAAAAATGGCAGATCAGATCAGATCAGAAAAGTACAGCCTCGAGTCATAATGTTCTCCTCTCAGCTGCGAAATATCAAATAGATAATCCTCATTGTTTTCTAGTGAATTTCGGGTTTTGAAGCATTGTACCGTCAATGTTTGGCCTGATGTCGATTTGATCACAATTTGAACTCGTTCCATGTTATTCTATCGATTTTTTTTTTCATATACATATATGCGAATATTTGTAACATTAAACTAAGAAATACGATATCTGATACCAAACAAATAAATCAATTGGCATCAGTACAATTTGAATTTTCAAATTTGACATATTTAAGTCACTTGCCCTACCTCAAATCTAGGTACAGAAAAACTTGTGCTCTACTGATCTGCACAGCTTCATGGAACACAAATTGACACTTTGCTATACTATAGATTACTAAGAAATGACAGGATCACCGACACTATTGGCGGGGGAGTTGCACTTTATTGCAAAACATCTCTTTCGTGTAAAGTCTTGATAAAATCAGGAGATAAAGTTATAGAATTTTTGTTTGTAGAAGTGGCTGACAGGAACACTAAGTGCCTTTAGGGTGTTGGTTACAACCCAAAAAAAAGTTTTTCTCCTGAACCCTTATTCGCTGTTCTTCGGGATTTTTCCTTATCCTTTGAGCATATTATCATATGTGGAGGGGGGCGGGGGGGAGGTCCTTGCACCTACCTCTGAACCGTTTGTTAAATTGTTCATGCCTGGGTATAAACATCACTTACTTCACTCACTGCTCCGTGTCATACGTTCTTCACTTCGTTCTCTCTATCGATTACGGGGTTCCAACACAAAGATGGGAGGCCTTAAGATGATGGTTGGCTCCCGTGAGTGTATCCCTCCCCGTAGCCATCGATACATGGATGTGTCGAGGCTCCATGGCCATTGCTCCACTCTATATTAGCAAAGGCCCCTTACTTAGTATCGTGAACTACCAAAAGTTCACGTTCTGGACACTACACCATGGTTCGCTCCTTTCGTTCCCCTTTGAGCACAACTGAAATCTAAGCCTGCATGTTAAGAAAAATGTTCATTCAAGAGTCGAGATGGTATTGGTAAATTTCAGACATTTATTTAATTAATAATGGATCTTATTATTACCAACTTACTACTAATATCTATCGACTAAACTATAAAGAAAATGGCTTAATTTAACTTATGAATTAAATCTACTTAGGACTAACCAAACTGGCAGTTACAACAGAAAGATCAATTGGGTGGTGTCTTATTTGATTTATTTGTCCTACTCCACCAAAGACATTGTCCAATTAACATTACCTAGTAACCTCGATTACTCACACGACCAATCATTGAGATGGTCCACTTCGTTTTTCTCGGTAGCAGAGTTCTAACTCTAAGTTTATGGCACCGGAGGAATACGACGTTATCCTATGCCTCGGTTCGAGTTCGTGCTACTCTGTGTTGCTCAGCTAGTATTGCCACTATCGGGTAGATGGCGTACTTTTTATAGGAGTTTTCTCCAATTATTTCACCCTAATTTCCACCAGAATATAATAGCCGGGTTTTATTATCCCAATGATCTTGATACGGATCCGATCTGATAATAAAACGATCTGGATCATCAGTGGCAAGTTGTGGCAACAGTTGTTTTTAACACATAACAGACGATACCAGGTATTTCAAGTTTCGATTGGCACTCAGCCATATTGCACATATAGGGTACAATGTGACGTCACAATATGATCGCTTGTTGTGTCGGGGGTGTTGCCTTTTGAATACAAATCAACATACATTTTGCACTCAATATTTTTTTTCAGAAACTATGTTCAAATGTTATGTTCAAATATGCAACATATTAACAGTATTGTACTGCTAATATTTCCATTAATTTTTGTGTATTATATTACGAAGCAAAACATCTCAAAAGTCGCAGTGGTAAATTATTCGAATATGAAAATATGCTAATTGATTTTTTGTGTTATTAATAGTGTTTCATATTTTGGTCTGGCAATATTATTGTGTTCCTATAATTTCCTATAATTTAAATAAGCAACGCCACGAAAAAACAGGTAGTGAGTTTTGTAATTACATTTTGGATCACGATTAATGATCCCGATAAATAGCAAGATCCTGTGTTGTTTTTGTTTTACGTATTAAATTGATCCAGATCCAGATCCGCATGGATAATAAAACACAGCTATTATTAAGATATTGTTGCATGTTTGCTTGAACTGTGTCATTTAGCATTAATTAGTCAACTACGCCATCTAGTAGAAAGTGGCCATATTACCGATTTTGGCAGCATTGTAATAGCAGTTTGAGTAGCTGTGGTATAACTTGGTATGTTGTTCTCGAACCTTCTGAACTTAACGAACCTTCTCAACGAATCTGGAAATTTCGAGAGGTGTCACTAGGAGATATAAATATTTAGATGTCGCAGGAGCACCCAAGACATTCGAGTTGTGAACCGCGATAAAGAAGGGCGATAGATGACAGTAGCAAAAAGTATAGAGAATAATGAATAAGAGAAAAGTGATTGTTTATTTAAAGTGATTAATTGTGAAAGTGAATTGTTGAATTAAATAAATGAATTATTAGAATAATAATCAAGAAGTAAAAGACATTGAAAGAGAACTAATAAAGATTAATTAAATAGAATTACGTTTTATCTTTTCGAATCCTAGCCTGGATGTAACAATATTATTAAGTAATTATAAATTATTATATCGTAGTATGTATAGCCAAATGTAACCGTATTTTAAGGTACTATAAAAGACTAAGTCTTATTTGTACACCGAATTTTAAATAAAATTGAAATTGAATTTGCGGCAAGTTTTTTACTCATGGAACACCAAGTGTTTAGGATTTGTAGCAATAAAAATTCAACAGCAGCCAAATTAAGAGCACACCACCATTCAATGTTAACCTCTGCAATCACGTTTTATTCTGGTAACTGACATGTATCAAAAAAAGAACAGAAGAGTAACAACAAAAGAAAGAGACAAAATAAGTGCAGAAGGCGATAACTATTCTTAAATACAGGGTGATTAGCAGTGAGAATATAATTTAAAATAAAAACAATAGTGGATAAAATAAACGGATAAATTATTATGATGTCTAATCCAAAACACCAAGTCTTGTACTTTTCTGATTTTTTCTGTACTTATCTGTGCAGCTAAGGTTCATTAAACACATCTATTGAAACCATATGTATTCAATGACTTCCTGCTCGTACGTCTGCAACTAGGTTTTGCGTTTGCAGCACTATTCATCACCGCACCGAATTCATATCTTCATCATATCGAATATTATCTACACAACTGTAATGGAGGTGGAACAAACCAATACTAACATTTTGTTTGCGATCAGTGTCCCACATACATACTCGTAGCTTTTCTTTAACACGAGTGCACGTAGGACAAACCAATTCTGAACTTTGTAAATATATTCTGTATCTTTTGTCGCCATGATATGCACGTGGAACAAAACAATTCTCACAAAAAAACTGCGATAAATTATATGGAAAATTTGTCCTAAACGCCAAAAAATGGTTTATAGCACAAAACAATTCTACAAACTGTTGATTTTGGTGGATATGGGACAAAGCCGATGTTCGATATCTCGGGATTGGAAAGACTAAGAGCAAATCGAATCACAGATTTAAAAAGAGCATACAAATTTACCATAGAATCCGTTCCTAACTCAAAAACGACAAAAGTGGCGTATGGAACAAAACAATTCTCAGGCGACGACAGATCAACCGTTCAAACCTCTATTTCGAATTTGACAAGCACCTCGCACGTGCAGCAAATGGAACACATTAGGTCTGTTCGCGAACTAATATGCAAACGTAAATTTATGTAAACTTTCGTGCAAAACTACACAAACGCGTTTGCGTACTGAGAAAATGGTAAAAAGATGATTTTTCTTCACACAGAAGGTTCGTTCGCGTACTTTATGTGTAGAAAAATGAAAACTGTCAAATCTCCAAAATCGAGAGAGAATCCTCTCATTTCAAAGAAAAGTACGCGAACGCTTTTGTGTAAAAAGATGAAAAACGTCAAAGTTTTGCTTGAAAAAAAGCAACCGCTGTTTTTTGTTGCTGGTAAATAAATGAAAACTGTCAAATGATGAAATTCTATGAGTTTGCCAGCAAAAAAAAACGGCGGTTGCTGTCTTTTCAAGCCAAACTTTGACGTTTTTCATCTTTTCACACAAAAGCGTTCGCGTACTTTTCTTTGAAATGAGAGGATTCTCTCTCTACAAAAAAAAAAAAAAAAAATGGCTGTTCTTGCTTTAAGAGTAGGTTGTAAGTAGTTAACGTAGTTTGTATAGTTTGTAAAAAAAAAAAAAAAAAAAAAAAACAAAAAAAGATAAAAAGAAACCAGGTTTTTTAATTTTCTACTTTCTTGGTAACCAACACTTTTACAATAAAAAAAAAAAAAAACTTTACTTTTAAGCCGAAAGGTACTCGGTATCACTTCATTTCTTACCGTAGAGCACCCGCATATGGACAGTAAGGTACTTTAAAGATTATTTCATACATGCTAGTTTTATGAATTTTTGTCTAGCAATAAGTTAGTTATAAGTTTACCAAAAATAAAAATTAATTAAAAAAAAAAGAAAAAAGAAGAGGTTTCTCTCTCGATTTTGGAGATTTGACAGTTTTCATTTTTCTACACATAACGTAGGCGAACGGACCTATTATCACCTCAAACTAAACTTCAACGTTAGACATAAATGCAATATTCCAAGTGGAAGTGCAAATGCCACCAACTTCGCGGCAATGATTTCAGTTTTCCCAACATAAAAATGGTAATTTTTGAGCAAATTTCTCTCTCTCTCTCTCTTTATCCCTTATATTGGGATTGAGAGTCCTAATAAACATCACGGAAAAGAGTTTTCGGCGAATTTCGAGAGATGTCATTCCGAATAGTAAGCATCTGGTTCGTTTATCAATTCTCCTATTCGATTTAAAAACGCATATCTGGTGGAAAAAAGCGAGTGAGGAAGTGAATCCTAAAAATGTTTGTCTCAGTAAATTAAACAAAATCTCCGGTTCCTGATTTAAGGAATTGTGTTCGACATTAGGCCAGCTCAACTTGCGAAGCCCAGAAAAATTGCAACACATTTGTTAATGAACATCTATATACATATATAACTTAATTTGACGGCGATGGGTAGTGTCTTTGGCACGATGCATCAGAGAATGGCAGCCATTCAGATTCGTCTCCTGATTCCCATTGATCACCCAACATGGTGGCATCAATGGACAGCGTCTTTGGCACGATCCATCAGAGAATGGCAGCCATTCAGATTCGTCTTCTGGATCCGAATGATCACCCAAGATGGTGGCATCAATGGGCAGCGTCTTTGGTGCATCAGAGAATGGCAGCCATTCAGATCCTTCTCCTGGTTCCGATTGATTACCCACGATAAGGCATCAATGGACAGCGGTTCCGATTGACTGCCCACGATATTGACGGAGATGGGCAGCGTCTTTGGTACATAAAAACTCATCTGATAATGGCAGCCATTCAGATTAGTCTCCTGGTTCCGATTGATCACCCAAGATGGTGGCATCAATGGGCAGCGTCTTTGGCACGATGCATCAGAGAATGGCAGCCATTCAGATACGTCTTCTGGTTCCAAATGATCACCCAAGATGGTGGCATTAATGGGCAGCGTCTTTGGCACGATGCATCAGAGAATGGCAGCCATTCAGATCCTACTCCTGGTTCCGATTGATTACCCACGATGGTGGCATCAATGGGCAGCGATTCCGATTGAATGCGCACGATTTAGACGGAGATGGGCAGCGTCTTTGGTACATAAAAACTCATCTGATAATGGCAGCCATTCAGATACGTCTTCTGGTTCCGATTGATCACCCAAGATGGTGGCATCAAAGGGCAGCGTCTTTGGGACGACCCATCACAGAATGGCAGCCATTCAGATTCGTCTTCTGGTTCCGATTGATCACTCAAGATGGTGGCATCAATGGGCAGCGTCTTTGGCACGATGCATCAGAGAATGGCAGCCATTCAGATCCTACTCCTGGTTCCGATTGATTACCCACGATGGTAGCATCAATGGGCAGCGATTCCGATTGACTGCGCACGATTTAGACGGAGATGGGCAGCGTCTTTGGTACATAAAAACTCATCTGATAATGGCAGCCATTCAGATACGTCTTCTGGTTCCGATTGATCACCCAAGATGGTGGCATCAAAGGGCAGCGTCTTTGGGACGACCCATCACAGAATAGCAGCCATTCAGATTCGTCTTCTGGTTCCGATTGATCACTCAAGATGGTGGCATCAATGGGCAGCGTCTTTGGCACTATGCATCAGAGAATGGCAGCCATTCAGATCCTTCTCCTGGTTCCGATTAATTACCCACGATAAGGCATCAATGGACAGCGGTTCCGATTGACTGCCCACAATTTTGAGGGAGATGGGCAACGTCTTTGGTATATAGAAACTCATCTGATAATGGCAGCCATTCAGATTAGACTCCTGGTTCCGTTTGATCACCCAAGATGATGGCATAAATGGGCAGCGTGTTTGGCACGATGCATCAGAGAATGGCATTCATTCGGATCCTTCTCCTGGTTCCGATTGATTACCCACGATAAGGCATCAATGGACAGCGGTTCCGATTGACTGCCCACGATATTGACGGAGATGGGCAGCGTCTTTGGTATATAAAAACTCATCTGATAATGGCAGCCATTCAGATTAGTCTCCTGGTTCCGAATGATCACCCAAGATGGTGGCATCAAAGGGCAGCGTCTTTGGCACGATCCATCACAGAATGGCAGCCATTCAGATTAGTCTCTTGGTTCCGTTTGATCACCCAAGATGATGGCATTAATGGGCAGCGTCTTTGGCACGATGCATCAGAGAATGGCAGCCATTCAGATTCGTCTCCTGGTTCCGAATGATCAACCAAGATGGTGGTATCAATGGGCAACGTCTTTGGCACGATGCAACAGAGAATTGCAGAACGGTTCCGATTCATTGCCCATGATGTTGACGGAAATGGGCAGCGTTTCCGATTGACTGCGCACGATTTTGATGGAGATGAGCAATGTCTTTGGTACACAGATACTCATATGATGATGGCAGCCATTCAGATTCATCTCCTGGTTCCGATTGATCACCCACGATGCAATGGACAGCGTCTTTGGCACGATGCATCAGAGAATGGCAGCCATAAAGCAGGACTTACAGGATTTAGGTTCGATAGAGTATCCATTATGTCCTTCGAGTGAGGAGTTTTGAGCCCATTCGTTTGATGCTTGCTCCGAGCTATGTGAATTCCCGAACTTCATCGAAGATGGTGCCGTCAACAGTTTTCAACAGCTGGTTTCTGTTTGTTTCGAGGATGTTTGTGGTTTTGTCCTCTTTGGCCTTAAGATCAAATATTGTCGACTGCTGTTCAATCGGCGAGTCGCAGGCTACGAACGGCTATTGAAAAAAGTGTAATCTTGCCTGAGCCGAGCACTATCGGTTTCAAAATAAGTTTGAAGACGTCGGATCTCGGTTAGCAGATGCGCTTTAATGCACCCGCTTACCGAAATTCGATAGTAGTTCGGATTTGTTCGGAAGAAGTAATTCCAAATTACATATTGGACTGCGTGATTGCACATGCTACACAGATGGATGAACTTCGACGAGAACCCGAATTTATCCAATGTCATACCGAGCTCGGACCATGGGTGCTATAATATGCGGAAGTTAATTCGATAAAAAAGCGGTGAAGATTTTATATTGCCTATTGTGAATCAGCAAAATGGAAACCACACTTATAGATGTTAATGAACCTGCCTTTCTTGTCGAAAAGGTATCTTCTTCTTCCTACGACGAGGCTATGATCAGGATTAGAGTGATCATAACCCTCCCACTTTACTGCATCCCTACTTTTCCGCCTGTGGGGTTCGCCGGTTCGGCCTCAATAAAAATTGGCAGGCCTCCTGCTTTCGGATCACTTCATCAATGAAGCCAATCAAATGCTTTTGTAGTTGAATTTTTGTGTTCCAGAAATTTGTAGGCCTGCCCCTTTCTATGATTTCGACAAGTGCATGGTCCCCTAATTGATGGTTGTTTGAACGACCTTTTACGACACCGGAGATATCCAGTCGAGTCAATCCACGGATTTGCACGCACGCTTGCGGAACAGCTTTAATATGAAAAATGTGTCGCTTGGCTCACCTGGATGATAAAATTGCCCAGATGTTTGTCGATATTGTATAAATGGAGTTTTTAGTCCAGTCACCTGGCATGGCTTCTTGCACCCATAAAAAGTTGATGATTTGATTAGTTTGGACAACTTTTCATCGGTTAAAAGCACTTCGATCTCCATTTAGAGAAGCAATCAATACACAATATCTGAATGAGTGCAGTGTACCACCTCAAAATGATTTGCTTACGAAACGAGAACAGTTTGAGGTCCGCTGCTTCAGCGTATAAATGGCAATACTATGAAGGAAGAGATTTATTTCATGGAAAACTACACAGACACTCACATTATTTAACCTCCAATTTACAAAGTCGTTTAAAAATAACTCGAATATCTCTAGAGGAAGACAACACAGAATTGAATGCGAAATCTGGCTTAAATCTGGGACATGCCGAATTTTGTTTCCCTGAATTGGTTTCAAATACAGAAATCGTCAAATGGGAAATGGGTCCTGGAAAAACTAAGAAGAGACGATGTTTATCTAACATTGATATCTCCAATGCCCTAAGCAGTGATTACTTTCTGGGGTGAAACTTTTTCAGGTTTATTACCTCAACAGTCTTAGTCTTGTCTTCTTTTTTTTTATTGAAAAACTTAAGTCTCCAAGGCATAAGCCAAATTCTTGATAAAATTGCCTGTCAAAGCAGAAAAACTTTTTGTGTTAATTTTGTTTAATTAAAACGCACAATAGAAGTATCTCTCCCTTCACCCAGAGACACTGGTTGATAATAGACTCTCAAGTCAACCAATGTCTGTTTTTAGCTATTTGAAATAATTGCGTTTTTTAATGTTCGTTCAACCTCTTCATCGTCGAAAAATGTCTCACTTGAAGGCTTTCCTCACAAAACCTATCACTTCGACTTCAATGGTAATGAATCTATAATTAATTGCTCGCACCCTACCACGGTTAGCATTTAATTGATAATTTAACAAGAAGCACTTTGTTTCAATTGTATCTGGAATGGTGCTGCTGAGTTGTTAAGTACTTCTTATCAGAATTAAATTGAAAACCAATGCAATTACTATAATGATGACGACGTTACCAACAAAAACAACAACAACAATTGTTTTTGTTGGTAACGAATAAATATTTGATTTTAGACTACATTCTGATTCATGTTTGGATATTGTATGACTGATAAAGATGCTGAAAGAAACATTTCGTGTATTTTGCTAGTGAAATTCTTTGGAGCTTTAAATATTGTGGCTTGACGAAAAATTTGGCTGTTGACTTCGTAGGCCAATTGGCTGATTTGGTCTTATTTTACTATTTTACTTATTTAACTATGACCTTTTGTTTTTTTTTTACATCGCAATGCATTTGGTTTAAGAAAGTTCAAGTTTTAACAGATTTTTTCAATTTGAGAAATAGCTAGCTTAAAATTCGCGGTAATTCCGCTTTTTTAAAAAATGCATTAAAAACAGGGACATCTCTTTGAACATTTTTTTTTTTTTTTTTTTTTTTTTTTTTTTTTTTTTTATAAATAACCCGATACTGCGACCTAAAAGATCTTTTGTGTCACAAGGTTGACTTACACCAAAAGGCGACTGACTTCCCTAATGAAACTCAGCAAAGAGGTGTTAGAGCTGGTACATAGCGATATTTGTGGTCCTATGCGAACAAACTCAATTGGGAGTGCTCGGTATTTCGCACTGTTTATCGACGATTTTAGTCGAAAGATATTTGTGCATTTTTTAAAAACAAAAGCGACATTTTGGATGCGTTTAAATCATTTAAAGCATCAGCCGAACTTGAAACGTCTAAGAAGATAAAAACCCTTCGGACTGATAACGGAGGTGAATATTTGAGTGGAGCATTCGATCGCTTCCTGCAAAGTGCGGGCATTAAACGTCAGCTGACAGTGCAATATACACCATAGCAAAATGGAGTGGCGAAAAGCCAACTGTATCGCATCTAAAGATATTTGGATGTAAGGCATTCATGTTAGATAAACGTCCAGGGAAGCCCAAGTTTAGAGCGAGAGCGATAGAGTGTTACATGGTAGGATACTCGTCTGAATCCCACGCTTATCGTTTGTATGAGACTAAGTCGCAAAAAGTTTTCAAAAGCCGCGACGTTAGATTTTTGGAGCATTTGAGAATACTTTATCTTAAAATGTTGATTGTATTTTAGAAACCGAATCAGTTGCACCAACGTAAACCCTGAGAAAGGATATACACGACGCTGTTATGAAGCAAGAAGATAGCCAGGAGAATTCATTCGACGACGTATTCCAATTAAACGAATCCAACCGAAAACGTTTTAGTTCCAGCAGTGATGAAATTATTTCCGAAGCTGATCAAGGTGTTGACGGAGATATACCAAGTGTTGCTGTTACCCACGACCAAATGTTATCTATGGATCTGTCAAACTAGACGTGTGTCAGAGGTATCGCAGTTAAAATATCAATAATTTACCGAAAATACCTTACCAAAATTTAATAAAAGTGCTAATAAACTTGTCTGAACAAAGTGCAATCGATTGGTATTCATATACTCGTATCATTTCTCACATTAAAGTTATATAGTTTTATTTGCTTTTTCACATTTCCGCGTGGTGTCTGTACGTCAAAATGCCGCCATCATCAGCGAAAGGGTTTAACAACGATGAAATTGAAAATCTTCTAGACGAGAAAATGGATCAACAATATGAAAAGCTCAGGACCTTAATCACGGAGGAACATTTAAAACTATCAACTAAACTCGATAACTTTGTTAAAGATTTTAAAAATCGACTGTGTAAAATTAGTGAAGAAATGACAGATCTCGTTGCGCGCGTCAAGACAGTTGAAGACAAGCAACAGCAACCCCCGCATGATACGCAGCTCATCAACCAACTTAGTGACTTACACCAATAAATTGATTCCCTGCAACGCGAAAAGATTCGTACCGACGCTGTTCTACGTGGAATTCCCAAAAAACCCAATGAGGACTTGAAAGAAATGTTCAACGCACTTTGTACGTCTGTAAACTTTTCTCCAACTCCTGTGCTCAAAGATATTTTTCGGGTAAAACCAAAAGGGACATATGATGATACGGCCGTAATTATTAAGTTCAACACTGCAGCCGACAAAAACAAGTTGTTGTTCTTAATTAATAAGCGCTATAGAACATCTGAAAAAGTACTTTCCTTGCACGATGTAAATCTCGATTCCAACAGCAGAATATACGTCAGTGAAAGTTTAACATCTTCAAATCATACGAGGGCGGGTCAATAAGTCCGTGACTTTTTACTGAAACGGCAACACTGCTCCTGTCAACAGGCATCTGTCAGTTGACTCCTGTCAAAATTTAAACTTGCTGCGTCAGTTAGTTTGTGTTTGACAGCTATTTTTATCAGACTACTCACTAATTTGAGGAGAAAATGGAAAAAAGTGAATTTCGTGTGCTTATTAAGCATTATGTCTTGCGAAAAAAAACCATTACCGAGACCAAGGCTAAGCTTGAAAAAGACTATGGGGACTCTGCACCATCGATTTCAATGGTAAAAAAGTGGTTTACTGAATTTCGTTGTGGCCGTACAAGCACTGAAGATGCCGAACGTCCTGGACGCCCAGTTGAGGTCTCTACACCCGAAACAATCGAAAAAATTCACGATATGGTGTTGGCCGACCGAAGATTGAAAGTGCGAGAGATTGTGGAAGCCGTAGGGATCTCGCATGGTTCAGTGGTTTCAATTTTGAATGATCACTTGGGCATGAGAAAGCTTTCCGCAAGATGGGTGCCGCGTTTGCTCACAGTCGACCACAAACGCAATCGTGTAACAACTTCCCTGGAAGGTTTGGCGTTGTTTAATCGCAATATGGAGGAGTTTTTGCACCGTTTTGTAACCGTGGACGAAACATGGATCCATCACAACACACCAGAGACCAAACAACAGTCAAAACAGTGGGTTTCTAAGGGTGAATCGGCGTCAAAGAAGGCCAAGGTGGGTTTGTCAGCCAATAAAGTTATGGCGACTGTTTTTTGGGATGCACGCGGGATAATCCACATTGACTACCTTCAAAAGGGAAGAACCATCAATGGGGAATATTATGCCAACTTATTGGACCGATTCAATGACGATTTGAAAAAAAAACCGACCTCATTTGGCCAAGAAAAAAGTTCTTTTCCACCAAGACAATGCAAGGGTGCACACATGTGCAGTTGCAATGGCAAAAAACCATGAATTGGGCTATGAATTGCTCCCTCATCCACCCTATTCTCCAGATTTGGCTCCGAGCGACTACTTCTTGTTCCCAAACCTGAAGAAATGGCTTGGTGGAAAAAGATTTGACTCCAATGATGAATTCATCTCGCAAATAAAGGCCTATTTTGAGGACCTCGACAAATCATTTTTTTTGGAAGGGATAAAAAAATTGGAGAAGCGTTGGACAAAGTTTATAGAGCTCTAGGGAGACTACGTTGAAAAATAAAAAAAAAATTTATCAAAAAATCTGTGTTTTATTCCAAAAGTCACGGACTTATTGACCCGCCCTCGTATGATTTTACGGAAAGCTTTTCATCTCAAGCCTGGGAAACATCTTGCATCAGTGTTCACTCGAAATGGAAAGGTTTATATTCACACAGTGGACAATCCTACAAAAGCTCACCTCATAAATTCTTGCCAAGATCTGGATTCAATTACGCAATTGCAGCGCACTGCAGTCGAATTTCACCAGCAACGATGATGAGGTAACATGCAACAAACATGCAACAAATATGCAACAATCTATAGTTTTTTAAAATAATGTTTACCTACTATGTATTATCATTTTTGTTTTTTCTGCGATACTGAAAATGAAATCCATTCAAATTGTTATCATAAACTGTAATGCTCGTTATTAGTTTCTATATATTTGTTTCATTTATTTAATTAGATACCTTTAAATCTTAAAAACATGCTTATTTTAATTTTGTTCTCTTCATTTAGCCATATACTTAGTCTCTCATTTGTCATTTTTTTTTTTTTTTTTTTTTTTTTTTTGTCGGGATGTGTGAAACTTTCTGCACTGGAGCACTCAGACTCAATACTGGTCCATTGTACTGCCAGGCAGACACACCAAATTTTACTGTGGGAATTTACTCGTTTTTCTAAGAAAAACGAGAAGGCGCTTCAATGATAAGGAGCTTAGGTTTACAGCACTCACCATATCCGCACCAAATACCTGCCACCTGATACGAGCAAAAGCAGGACAATCACAGACGAAATGTTCCGCAGTGTCGTCGCTTTCTCCACAGGCTTCGCAGTTGGTGGTGTCGCTTAGGCCTAGCACCTTAAGGTGTTTGGCAAAAGCGTAGTGTCCCGTAAGAACGCCAGTAGTCTGTCTGCAGTCTTTTCTGTTGAGAGACAACAAGAATGCCGCGGATTTCCCACAGACGTCGGGGAGCATTTGCTTAGTCTGTCTGCACCCTGGAGAGTCATGCCAACGGCGATTGTGTTCATAGGAAACCCAACCGTCAATGGAAGCCCTGACCGAGGACGCAGGCAGACAGATCGCTGGTTCAGGTCCTGAGAGGTCCCCCTCTGAGCCTTGTCTAGCAAGTTCATCGGAGATCTCGTTTCCCGTGATCCCGTTATGACCCGGGACCCAGACAAGTTTAAGTGAATTCAGCCTTCCGACCGAATTCAGAGATATCTTGCATTCTCGTACTATTTTGGAGGTAGTTAAGGGTTTGAGTAAGGCCTTAAGCGCAGCCTGACTGTCGCTACAGACGCAGATACTTCGCCCCCTCCACCTGTTCCTCGTAACATAGTCCATGGCCATTAGGATAGCATAAGTCTCTGTTTGGAAGACTGACGCATGTTTGCCTAACGGAAAGAAAAGTCTAACGCTATCGCTCTCCACGAAGACACCAGCACCAGATCCTTGATCGGTTTTGGAGCCATCCGTAAAGATTCGACTGCATTCCCTTCCAGGTTCAGAGTCCGGCCAGAGCCAGTCCTGGACGCGAGGAAAGTCGACCTCGTATTTGCGCTTTAGCCGAAGTTCCGGTGTCATCGCATCAGACGGCATATCCATAAGACAGGAGTCGAAGGACAACCGTTGGGCAAGTTCATCAAAACTCCAGTGCGAGTTATACCAAAAGCCACCTCTTGTAAGACGTGAGATAGCCTTGATTGTACAGCCCATGATGTAAACATCAAGGGGCGGATGGTTCAATAGTGCATGTAGGCCGGAGCCAGGCGTGCTGGGGAAGGCCCCCGTGCAGCCGAGACATACCTGCCTTTGGAGTTTGGCAAAAGCAGCAGTGACGTATTTACGTGAAAGCTTATTCCACCAAACAACCGATGCGTATGCTATAAATGGTCTTATCATAGCCGTATAAATCCATAGGACTCTTTTCGGTGATAAGCCCCATGTCTTGCCGAAAATGCCTTTGCACTGCCAGAAAATAGACAGCGCCTTGGCAGTCTTCAGCTCAACATGTTTGGACCAAAGAAGTTTGCTATCCAGGATGACTCCCAGATACTTTGCTTCATTGGAGAGTTGGATTGTGACGCCTTTTAGCACTGGCTGAGTCAACCCGACCAGCTTCCTCCTTCTCGTAAAGAGAACAACCTCAGTTTTAAGAGGATTGACCGAGAGCCCATTCCTAGTGCACCATTCGTCGATCACGTCAAGGGCCGCCTGCGCCTTGGCGCATACAGTCGCTAGGCATGATCCAACAGAAAGCACGGCAACATCATCCGCGTACGCCTGAGCGTAAATATTAGAACTGTTGAGTGCGTTCAACAGAGAGTCGACCAGCATACACCACAGCAGTGGAGACATTTGTCATGGTCGCTAATCTTTATTTGGTGTCGACGTCTTGTTTGCTTTGTGGTCTGTTTTTGTGGTCATTAAATTTTAATGAACACAATTAATACAGTTTCTCAGTCTGATGGTGGAGACTTAAGCCTTCATTTTTACTTAAACTCATTTTGCAAGCAGGAAGCAGTTGTTGTCTGCACCCCGACGCAAGCGCACGTGCAGCTTTTTTTCGGTTTCGTGTTCGCCTCCGCTACATACGAGTAGTTTCTCTGTTTATTCAATTAAACAAATTATTGTACGCGCCGCGACATCGTGTGTGTCAAAAAAAAAAATCAATAACAAAAGGCAAAACAAAACCGTAGTGCCAGTGTCGGTGTCGTGAAAGGAAAGCGGAAAAGAAAAACGGAAAGAAAGCCACATCGCTGGGTATCCCTCCGTCCCCCATCCCACTTCATCACTGTTGCATTTGTTTCGCCATTGTAGGTGTCGTACGATTTTCGTCTGTACACTTGTAATGGCTGAGTAAAGGCAGCATCCGACGGATAGCGGCCCGTGATTTGCTGATTTTGTTGGTGGACCAAAAAAAAAATTACCGTACGGGCATAACACCTGCGGTGATTTGTTTTGGAAATCTAACGCGGATCTTCAATTCACGGTTCTTGCTTAGGTAGCGTCGGAGTTTGTGTTTTCGTTTATGTTTGTATTTTATAATGTGTAGGAATTTTGTGGTGGATGTTAGTAACATTCGTGGGTTGAGGAAAAATGTTTTTTCGTTATACGCCCACGCTTTCCACAACAAACCAGCTGTTTTGGCACTTAACGAAACTCAGGTTAGCGTTGGCTCTGATTTAACAGAGTTTAGTCTGCCTGGGTACAACTTAGTGCCATTATTCTTTCCGCATCGCGGTCTCGCCGTTTATATACGTAGTGACGTAGCCTATCAACTTCAGCCTCAATATGGCCAATGTTCCAATCCGGAATTTAATTTCATTTGGCTCAAATTTCATATCCGTAGGCAATTAATCCACTACTGTTTTATTTACAGAAGCCCCAATTTGGACAGACATTCAACTTATAATGAATTGGATGCGTTGTCTGACTCCATCACAAGAATTGTAACCCTTCATCCTCGTACTGAAATCGTCATTGCGGGTGATTTCAATATACACAATTCACATTGGCTTCGACATTCCGGACAGACAACACCCGAAGGAAGGTATGTTGAGATTTTTCCTGAGGTTAACAATCTCACTCAGCTTGTAAATGAGCCAACACGAATACCGGACATAAGCAGTCAAACCGCCAACACACTGGACTTGTTTCTCACCTCTCACCCTGAAAAATACGAACTAAACGTATTACCGCCTCTAGGTTCGTCAGACCATTGTGCCATATCAGCTAATTTGTCGTACTCCGGCCACATAGTTAAAGAACAAACTCCTAAAAGAACCGTATGGCAATACGAGAAAGCCAATTGGGAAAAACTAAATGGTTTCTTTAAGAGTTTTAACTGGTCGCTGTGCTTCCTCGACAGCGACGTGGATGCTGCTGCTGATATAATAACAAACATGATTTTATTGGGTATGAAATGCTTTATCCCTAACCGGATAAAAGGTATCAAACCAAAGGTAAACGCGTGGTGTGACTCGAGTTGCAAAGAGGCTATCAGGTTAAAAGAGATAAGCTTTCGGTCTTATAAGGCCAACCCATCTGAGGAAAACCGGAAAAAATTCAAGCGAGCCAGAAATGACTGTAATGCCCTTATTAATCGTGTAAAATTCTCCCACGACCAAAAGCTGAGGCAAAAAATACTACAAAGTCCCACGGGTAGTAAAAACTTTTGGTCGTTTGTCAAAAACATCAAGAATTCGGCCTCGTCATCTATCCCGACACTCATTTACAACGGCATTCCAGCTGTCAGCTCTACAGATAAGGCCAATCTGCTTGCTGCTCACTTTGCAGTCAGCTCAACGCTCCCAGATTGTGCTTTGTCTCCCCCTGTACTCGAGCGCGTAGAATACTCCATGGGACAAATCCACTTTCGCACTCGTACAGTGGCTAGAGTACTTCGAGATCTTGACATACACAAATCCGCTGGTCCAGATGGTATTTCCCCCATCGTTCTGAAGAGGTGTTCTTCTACGCTGGCAAAACCACTGCGTAAGCTTTTCTATCTGTCCTATTCTTCAGGGCTCTTTCCGGGAAGATGGAAAACAGCATATGTCCAGCCTGTACCAAAAAAAGGCGAGTCTTCTTCTCCCTCCTCCTACCGACCAATTGCACTTACGTCCCTTCTTTCTAAGGTCATGGAAACGCTGATCAACCGTCAGCTAATGAAATATCTTGAATCTCGAAAACTTCTCAATGACCGGCAGTATGGTTTTCGGGGCAATAGGTCCACCGGCGATTTGATTTGATGACATATCTAACCGAAAAGTGGAACCAATCTCTTCACCAAGGTGGTGAAAGTAAGATCGTTGCGCTTGATATTTCAAAAGCATTTGACAGAGTTTGGCATCAAGCTCTCTTGTCGAAAATGCGTGCATTTGGAATCGATGATAACCTTCTTCAATGGATTAGAAATTACCTTTCGGACCGTTCAATTCAAGTTGTCTTGGACGGCTTCAAGTCTGCAACTCACCAAATAAATGCTGGTGTTCCCCAAGGCTCCGTCTTGTCTCCGACTCTCTTTCTCATTTTTATAAATGATCTCCTGTCTGTTACTTCTAATCCAATCCATTCCTTTGCTGATGACAGTACCCTCAGCTTTTCATCATACTCGTTTCTTGGGTCACGCCCCACTTCTTCGGGTGTGGAACTGGAACGGCAACGTATGTTAAGCTCATTAAATTCCGATCTTAACAGCATAACTCAGTGGGGTACAACCAATAGAGTGGAATTTAATGCTTCCAAAACACAATGCTGTCTCCTGTCATTAAAGCAAAACCCACACACACTGCCATTATCCATGAATGGCACTTGCATCGCTGAAACCGAAAGGCTTTCCATTCTCGGTATGTATATCAATGACAACCTTCGTTGGAATGACCACATATTCGATGTCGCCAAGAACGCCGCGAAATGTCTAGGCTTCCTTAAGCGTTGTAAGAAATATTTCACCCCTTCTGATCTGGCTACAATTTATAAGGCGTTTATTCGCCCGAAACTCGAGTACAACGCTCATATCTGGTCCGGTGCACCAATTACTTATTTGGAGCTACTTGACAGGATCCAAAAACGTGCGATAAAACTCATTGGCGACCAAGACATCGCGAGATCGATTGACTCACTTAGTCATCGTCGCAATGTCTCCTGTCTTTCGTTATTTTATCGCTATTTCCACCGTAAGTGCTCTAACGAAATAGCCAGTTGCATTCCACCCCTTGAACATTTCAACCGCAATACCCGCCATGCAAGGAATGCTCATCAGTTCACCCTCAAGCCTGTATTCGGACGTACAGTGAAGTACAAAGAGTCTTTCCTCAGCCGTACAACACGAATGTGGAATACTCTTCCACGCTCAGTTTTTCCTTTACATTATAATCTACCTATACAAACATTCAAAACCAATATGCATCGGCAACTCTCCTTTTCTTCTATTCCCTAACGCCCGCGCTGTGTAGCCAATACATGATAAGGGTACCAAAAAAATCCCTTTAGTGCGCGTAAATTATAAAAAAAAAAAGGAAAAGGGACTCCATGTGTGTCACTTAAATGCCCAAAGTTTATATAAGAAAATTGATGAATTTCGTACAAACTTTGTAGATTCCGATGTGGATGTGATTTGTGTTTCCGAAACATGGTTTAGAGAAGAAGTGAAAAATGACATATATAGTATTAGTGGCTATAAAATTTTTCGTGCCGATAGAAAGTCTACAGGTGGAGGTGTTGCACTATATGTCAAACAACGTATAAATTGTCGGATTGTGGTCGAGTCACCTGTAAATAATCCCGTTGAATTCTGTTTTATTGAGCTTTGTAATGGCACATCAAAAAGGCTCCTTGGTTGCGTCTATCGCCCTGACTGTAATACAATTTTGTCCAGCTTTTATAACATTTTAGAAGAGTACTCATCTCAGTAGGGGGAAATTATTGTGTTTGGTGATTTTAACTGCAATTTGTTATGTAATGAGACGTCAAAGTCTTTTATCGAAAACCTTAAGACCTTATCCTTAGTGCCAGTCAATAAAACACAACCAACCCATTTTACGAATACCAGCAGTACCCTACTTGATCTAGTACTTGTTAATAATCTAGATAATGTTTTGTTTTTCGGTCAAACATCGGCGCCATGTTTCTCTCACCATGATATAATTTTTGCTACGTTTAAATCAGATGTGTTTGATAGTGTAAATGATCCTATACTTTTAAGAGATTTTAAAAATATTGACTTAGAGCGGCTTGAAAGTGATGTCGCTTGTATTAACTGGCAATCAATTTATCTCATCCGATCTGCCAACTCCCAAGTATCTTTTCTTCAAGAACATATTCGACAACTTTATAATACGCATGTCCAGCTTAAAACAAAGCGATTACCAAATAGGTCCATTCCTTGGTTCACTTTTGAAATAAATAATATAATAAAAAATAGAGAACTTGCGTACAAAAAGTGGAAGAGATACAAGCTTGCGGAATTTTATGAAGTTTTTCGTACTCTTAGAAATAAAACAAATGCAAAAATAAAAGAATCAAAGCAATCATATTACTCTAAGCGGATGGATATAAACCTACCAAGTAATATACTTTGGAAAAATATACGCGATCTAGGCTGTGGGCGAACAAAATCCGATGTGCTCGAGAATGTTGATCCAGACAAATTAAATTGTGTTTTTGCGCAAACACAATCGATTCCCTCTTCATATGTCTCTTTTCCTTTTCACCATGACCAATTTGAGTTGTCGGAAGACCATGAATCTTTTTGTTTTTCGGGAGTTGATGATTGCGATGTCGTAAGCGCTATTTTAAAAATTAAATCAAGGTCAACCAGTTTACATAAATAAAAATTTAAATTAAAAAGCTTCACGCATAATATTTACAAAAATGTATAGATTTTATATCTATAATATATAAATATATTTTAATATATAAAAATATTTTAAAAATAGTTTTTGTACAAAGTTAAAAAGAGAAAATATTAATGATTAATATTTTTTAAAATCAAAAACAGTAGAATTTGGAAAAAAATGTGAAAAGTTTTGTTAAATATTTTTTTTTATTTGTACTCAGGTCACAGGTCACAGGTCACAGGTCACAAGTCACAGGTCAAAGGTCACAGGTCACAGGACACAGGTCACAGGAATCTATTCTTCTACCTTTTTCACGTATTCTGCAATAACTCTTTCATAAAAGTTAGGCCTACTTTTTATTTTTAAAAGGAGTCGCTTTTCTATGGATAAAAGTGCTAAATCAGAAAGCCTGTCTTCTCCTTGAGAATTTCTCAAATATGTATGAACTCTTTTCAGAGTGGAAAAAGATCTCTCCACGGAAGCAACAGTCATTGGTAGTGTTAAAAATAGTCCACTTAATTTTAAGATTTGGGGAAATGTTTCACACAATATTTCACTTCTTAAATGTTTATAGAGGGATAAAACGTCAAGTGGTTGAAGTGAAGACGTAGTATAGAGAACTTTCAGCTCATTTTTTAAACCTGCAAAATCGAAAATTCCAGGGAAAAAATCACCGAAAATATTTTATCATCTGGGCTTGACTGAGCAAAACGACTGTATTTTGATTTATTGAGTAAATCCAAAAAAATTAAATCCGTGAAAGATTTACGAGTATATCGTGTCTTAATTTGAGATATAATATTGTCCTTTATTTCTACAAAAAGGCGCTTATAGTGAGTCTTTAAATCAAAATCAAGTAATCGGCGTTTCCGTTTAGGTTCAGCACAATCATTTATACTTTCAAAAATTAAATCAAATTTGTTTAGAAACTCAGTAGAAAGCCAAGACTCAAAACACTCGATTTCTCGCTTAGCAACTTCAACATCTGTTTGTTTATTTTGTATTAAATTAAACAATACATCGGTTTTAGCAAATATTTCGGAAACCGCGTGCAGTAAAAAGCAAAAATCTTTCCCTTCTAACTGAAGCAATAAACTTTCGGCCATTGAAAGTGCGTCAGTGTCCCGTTCTTTTGGATGGTCTAATATTTGCTTAAAAGTTTCAATAATATCTAATCTATAGTTAAAAATAACGTTAACTATTCGGGAATGGTAATGCCAGCGAGTTTCTGATACTCCCGGCATGCGTCTGTTTGCTATTTGTTTTAAAATATTCGAACGTTTAGTTGATTTATAAAAGAAGCGTACTATTGTGTTTATATTGCCAAAAAAAACTTTCAATTCAGGTATATTTTGCAGTAATTGAGATAACACCAAATTTAAAACATGTGCGTTGCAAGGAATAAAATAAGCCATTGGACAAGCATCCAGGACTTTTTTTTAACACCACCTACTTCCCCTGACATAACCGTGGCCCCATCGTAAGATTGCCCAACTAATTTCTCCTTGCAACCGTATACATCAAGTACTCGTATATTGAAAATGTGTTTTGAGAGCTCATCGCCATTTCGACTCTCACTAACGTCAAAAAACCCAAGAAACCTTTCCTCTACTCCTTCCTCCGATAAGTAACGCAAAACGGCTCTAAGTTGCTCCCTATGGCTCATGTCTGGTGTTTCATCAATCATGATGGACACAAATCTCGTTTCACTTATTTCTACTTTAATTTCGCATTTGATCACTGCGGCTATACTTTGTATTAAATCGTTTCGGATGTCATTTGATAGACCCGAAAAAACCGCATCACGTGCACTTGAACACTGTTCCAAATGAGAGTCCATTAACTGGTCATACTTAGATAAGTATAAAAGTGTTTCGACATAATTGCCACGATTATTAGAATCTGGCTTTTCATTATGACCCCGAAATGCTTGTTCCTGTTTGCCTAAAAGAACTACCGTATCTATAAAACGTTCCATTACGGCCATATTATTCACTCCGGGTGTAACTCAAGTTTAAGTTAATTTTACACCCGCCCATTAATCCGCATTTTTTAAACCCGACAATTTAAACCTGTGTCCATATTATTCACTGAAAAACATGCGTTAAACCCGCTGGATTAAAGATGGATTTAAATGCGGATTTAAAACACTTTAAACCGTTTTTAATCCGTTTTAAACCTACGTAGTGTCAAAAGCCACATATAACGACATTTGTTTCTTGTTGTTTGTCAATTTTTTCTTGGAAATTTGTTATGTGCCAATAGTTTTGTGTTTTTTTCATCTTTAGTAAAATAAATTGAGAAAAATCTTAAAATGAAAGGTGTTGGTAAGGTCAACAGCTTATGTTCGGCTAAAAGCTCTCGTGACCTAAAATGAAAACAAACTAAATAAACCGATAAATAACGATATGTAGGTAATAAATAACATACCGACGTTCATTGCCATCCAATTCCTGTCGAATCATTTAATGTAACCTCCAAAATGCCTCTTTTTTTAGCCGGAAATCTAACGTATCGTAATCCTTTACACAAGCCCGCTTGTGCATTCGATACGTTCGACGATTAGAACGAAGTTGACTCACCATCTGCTGTTCCATCAGCTCTTCAATAAATTCATCGTCCGACGACGAAGACATCAACATTTCGTCAATATCACGAATGAAATCTAGTTTTTCAGCGTCTTGATAGATACTTTTTTCCAGCTTCTTTCATTTTATTTTACTTTTTTATTTCCTGCCTCCTGCGAGCAAATAAATGTCAAAAATGTGACCTAATCAAAAACAGTGAATATTATGAAATAGAGTTTTAACCCGAGTTAAAGTACTTAAACTGGTCTTCGGAGTGCAGTTTAAATTAAATCGGATTAAACGCTGTCAAGTTTAAAAAAACTGGGTTTATGTTTGGGTTTAACGACTGAATATTATGGACTTGGGTTAAATTTTTGGGTTAAACTATCTTTAATCCGGGTGTAACCTTTAACCCGGATTAAAGGGAGTGAATAATATGGCCGTTAGTTTACGGTTTCTATCAACTTTTTTGTTGTGAGCTACAAAGGAATTACCTAACGAGGTTTCAATACGATCAGTACCGAATTCGTGCAAAGATAAACAGCTACGAATGTGTTTTTCCGTCTTGACATGTTTATTTGCCGAATTAATTAAATTGTTTATGTCAGCGTAGCCCGTGCGACTCCAAACACTAGGAGAATTAGAAAAAAGGAGCCAAGGAAAACAAAACATTTTATTGAGCTTACAACTACCAGTCAACCAAGTATATTTTTGATATATGGATGCGTTGAAATGCGAAACAAAACCATCCTTGCGCTTATAATCTATTTTCATAGAAGGAGTAGAGCGTCCTATCTCTATAACTGCTGTTGCTTCTTTTCAAGCCAAACTACGATGTTTTTTCAACTTTTTACACAAAAGCGTTCGAGTACTTTTCTTAGAAATGAGAGGATTCTCTCTCGATTTTGGAGATTTGACACTTAATTTTCCTACACATACAGTACGCGAACGGACCTATTACTTTAAGTTACACATCGCAGTCTGCTTCACAACTGAATTTTTCAAACAGAACTCACCTCAGCTACATACAAAACTCGCCAAATAAGTCGCTGAAAAGCGGGTTATATTTTTGCATAAGGAAGCGTGTATCAAACAGAGAGGAGTCAAACGCGGTGAACGATAAGGGGAAAACAAGGAAAGAAAGCCAATTTGTTCTAACCAGCCACATATTTCATAACGCGACAATTTCCGGGTTACTATACTTTGTTTTGCTATCGCTTTGCGTATGTGTTTCTTTTGGGATATGGAGGGGAGTATGTGATGTTGGAGAATAGGCATGCAATGGTGTGAGTAGTTGTGTGCGTAGAGCAGTAGAACGATATGAGAGCAGGTGAATAGCAGGTGGTGGGTTGGTAGAATTTGTTGCTTGCAAGTGCAGGTGTAGGAAACATACAAATCTTATGTTTATATACACACATTAAGATGCATGTTGCTTGTTGGATTGAAACATTGTTGAAAGGTAGAATTTTAAAAGGTAACCCGGCGTGAATCGAGTTATATGGGCGCCTCGCCACTGGATTCCAACAAGATGGTGCCACAAGCCAGACAGCGGGTGCAACAAGCGAGTTATTGAAGCCTCAGTTCGGTGAACGTGTTATCTCGAGAAACGGACCCGTCTATTGGCCGCCGAGATCCTGTGATTTAACGCTTCCAGAATTTTTTTTATTTGGCTACATTAAATCATTGGTCTATGTTAACAACCCGACGAGCTCAGAGTTAATATTGAATGAGAAATAGCGGACGCATCAGTGGAAATGTGCGGCCGAGTCATCCAAAAATTGGGTTCAACGTATCGACCACTGCATGCGTTGCCGTGGTGGACATATGAACGAAATCGAATTTCATTCGTAAATGCGTTGATAGTATGTCAAGCTAATACATTTCTTTTTCAGATACCTCAAGTAGTTTGCATTTTATTTTAAAAAGAAGTTGTCAAGTCCTTAATGAAAGGCCCTTTATTTGATATTTGGTACTTTTTCAGGTGCTTCTCTGTCCCAAAATCTTCAAATGGGCTCCTCTTTGAAATTGAAAACGACAGCACTCTTCTCAGCTGCTGCTGATTCATTCAAAAGCCAAATGGCATACACTTCCACCGGGCCACTACCAGCCGCACTATAATTCCATTTTGTAAAAAAAAACCAAACTGAAATCATTTTGTCAAAAATTATTTATTGTGCCTCTGCCGAACATCCCGATGCATTGCACACTTTCTTGACTGCATGCCAACCATATCCCTTTGGACATGTCTGTTTTATTAGTACTCCATTTAAGCAACGGTAGTAAGAGTGGCAATCGTCAGGGTATGCGAAATTTCCAACCAATTGCTGTTGGCATCGTTCTTCCACAGTCGGTGATGATGGCCCCACTGCGGTTAATGATGGATCAAATTCAGGTGGTGTTGGCCTAGGATTTTTTGGTTTTACTATTGCACCAGTTGGGATCTTCTCCTCGGCTATAGTGTCTGTTGGCTTAGCGATCTAATTGGTAAATTATAAATAAATAAATAAATAAATAAATAAATGAAAATTAAATTACTTACCCTACAGTGGGCTTTTTCGGGAAAGTCACAAGTTTGTTTTTGGGGGTTATAGTGTAAATTGTTGGGGCAAGTCAAAGCTATAACGGATTCTTCATAGCACATGTAATAGCCAGAGCAAGATTCCTGACTTGGCACGTACGCAATCTCATCGAATGTCAACGGACAGATGCCATTTGCGGCAGTTGATGTAGGTTTTTCGATTTCATCCTGACAATCAACATTGCTGGGGTCATCACAGGAACCGTCCTCAGGGTTAAAGAAGAAACCAATTGGGCAACTGCCTTCGTAGGAAGATGCACCGTTGCAGTGGATGTACGACCTGCATCCGTTATCGCCGGAAATAAATACTCTTTTGGATACAGCTTTGCACTGCTTAAATGTCTTACAATTTACCATGCCAACGAGGACTATCAGGCACAAGGTAACACCAGTTAGACGGCTCATTGCAACAGTCGCTTTGATGTGTATACGTTACGAACCCGGGGAACTTTGCTTCTCAATCGATGTTGTCGTTGTGTTATATATCAATGATCGCGTGGATATTCAATAAATTATTGCGTGTATCACAGAATGTTTTTCGATTAGTTAATGTGATAAGAACGCGCATTTTTGTGATTGCAGTGAAATAAGTTGAAGTGAAGTTGTTTTTTTTCTGATGATAATCAACACCGGCAGGTTTTGGAATTTTCTGACTGCGAGCAGCACATTTCAATAAAGGTGGAAATGACTGTTTATTTGTTTTTCAATTATAGATACTTACATACTTGAGTGAGTTGCACTTGAAGAACCTCGATTACTTTCTCCAATATTGTCAAATGTCAAGACCACTTTCGACGCGATAGTGTACTTAGATTTATACATTATTTTCACATTAAGGGCTATCAAAACAAAAAATGAATTCCGTAATTTTTACTTATAATACCCATCCAGATGTCGTTATGGGGTTCTGTGTGGAACTATTTCAAGTCCTTCAACGTAGTTTATTATCAGATAGAGTGGCACTTAAGGAGTGACTTCCTAATCATATAAAACGAGGTATTGCAGCTAAGCGCATTTCAGTTTCCGACTAAACGATCCACATATCAAAATGGTTTCGAAAACTGTTCGCAGTTTCGGCGATATTGGATATTATTTTGGTGTTCTGGTGACGGTGCTTCTTCAGCTTGCCAGCGTTAGTGGAACAGAAGAAACTTGTATTGGCAAGCCGAACGGATGGAAACATCAGGACCCTTCCGATTGTCATGGATACTTCATTTGCTACAGGGAGCAGGCATATCAACAGTATTGCGATTATGCGGAAAAATTTATTGGGGAAACACAAAAGTGCATTGCTGGCAAGTGTCCGCCATGCAAAGATTGCGATACGGCAACTACAACGGCTTCAACGACTCTTTCGACAGAGTCGACGCAAACAAGGACAACGCCTACAAGCACGTCCACAGAGTCAAGTCCAACGAAAACAACGCGAACGAGCACGGCTTCCACAAGCACACCTACAAAGTCTACGTCGACGAGTACAACACGTTCCCCAGTATCACCATCTGGAAGCGAATCCTGTGAGGGTAAAGAAGAAGGCTACATGTTTAGAGACCGATACGATTGTTCTAAGTTCTATGTCTGCTCGGGTGGAAGAGAAATGGTTTATGTTTGTTATCCAGGGTTGCTGTTTGATACACTTCTAAATACTTGTAATTATGCAGATCTTGTTAACTGTAATAACGATCAATCATCGTCGTCATCTACGTCGACAACAACATCAACATCAACATCGACAAGTACAACACGTAGCACAACACCAACCCCAACCACAACAACATCAACATCGACAAGTACAACACGAAGCACAACACCAACCCCAACCACAACATCATCCACATCGACAAGTACAACACGTAGCACAACACCAACCCCAACCACAACATCATCAACATCGACTAGTACAACACGTAGCACAACACCAACCCCAACCACAACAACATCAACATCGACAAGTAAAACACAAAGCACAACACCAACCCCAACCACAACATCATCAACATCGACAAGTACAACACGTAGCACAACACCAACCCCAACCACAACATCATCAACATCGACAAGTACAACACGTAGCACAACACCAACCCCAACCACAACAACATCAACATCGACAAGTAAAACACAAAGCACAACACCAACCCCAACCACAACATCATCAACATCGACAAGTACAACACGTAGCACAACACCAACCCCAACCACAACATCATCAACATCGACAAGTACAACACGTAGCACAACACCAACCCCAACCACAACAACATCAACATCGACAAGTACAACACGAAGCACAGCACCAATCCCAACCACAACATCATCAACATCGACAAGTACAACACGAAGCACAGCACCAACCCCAACCACAACATCATCAACATCGACAAGTACAACACGTAGCACAACACCAACCCAAACCACAACATCATCAACATCGACAAGTACAACACGTAGCACAACACCAACCCCAACCACAACAACATCAACATCGACAAGTACAACACAAAGCACAGCACCAACCCCAACCACAACATCATCTAAATCGACAAGTACAACACGAAGCACAACACCAACCCCAACAACAACATCATCAACATCAACAATTGCAACACCAACCACAATGATATCCTTATCGACTCACACGACTCGTTCAACGACCAGCACACCAGGACCACCTGCATCGAATATTTGCTACGGGCGAGCTGATGGTGACATGATCAGGGATCCGAAAGACTGTACTGGCTTCTATGTCTGCTTTGATGGATCAGAAACCCTACATGCATGCCCAGCGGGATTGTACTTTGACATGAATATTAATTCGTGCAATTATCCTTATTCGGTGAGTTGTGACGACGCCCCAGCAACAAATAGACCGCTACCATCTACTCCTATAACTCCATCCACAATAAGGCCATACACACCAACAACGCCCACAATACCTACAGCAACAAAAACAAGAACTACGAGTCCAACTACAAAAGGTTCGACAACAACCACTAATTTTCCCACCACTCTAAGCCCAACGCCATCCAATCCTATTACACCAAGTCAGAGACCACCAGGCCCTTCCACGGAATATAGCTGCACGGGCCGTTTTGATGGAGAAATGTATAGGGATCCCGTTGACTGCGGTAGATTCTTTGTTTGTTCGGGTGGATCGGCGACTCCACATTCCTGCTCTCCTGGATTATACTTTGACACAAGGGGTAATGTGTGCAACTTTTCGTATTTGGTAAAATGTGACAGCGGTCAATCGACAGGAATAACAACAACTAGAAGGCAATCAGGATCCACTTCATCGACCAGAACTTCCAGCCCAATACTTCCAAGCTCCACCTCTAGGCCGATGCCTATGACAATGCCCAGTCCTCGGTCAACAACTCCCTCAACGACCACAAGCCGTTCCGAAACATCAACAACAATGAGTGATGGGCAAATTGACAACAGCGTCACAGACTGTTTTGGACGACCAAATGGATCCTTTGTTCGCAATAAAACTCACTGCAATGTGTACTACGTATGTCGCGACAATATGGCTGTCGAACATCGCTGTCCAATTAGCTGGTGGTTTGATGACATTTATTTCGTGTGTAACCTTAAGCCATTGGTTGAGTGCCCGGCAAACCAGGACTAAGTTACTTGCTGCAAGTCGATATATTTTTTTTTTTAATAAATACATCTACGGTTCTGATTTTACAAATTTAGATCCATATTAGTTCTTTAACGATTATGACCTCAGGGGCTTTGCAATTTACGACATCGTTCTAGTTCTACATCTTGAAATTTGCATACACTTTTGGTTAGGTTCAATTCTGAGTGCGATGCCTCAGTGGTTGGCTTAAATCCTGCCAGTAAGTCTGACTAACATTCGAGGGTGTCAATGGTCATGAGAAGCTTCCCAAAATTTGTTCGGTTTGAATTTTTTTTTTTTTTATAATTTACACGCACTAAAGGGATTTTTTGATACCCTTATAATGTATTAGCTACACAGCGCGAGCGTTAAGGAAATTAGGGTTAGAAGATAGGGAGAGATGCCGATGCACGTTGGTTTTAAATGTTTGTAAATCATAATGTGTAGGAAAAATGGAGTGGGGAAGAGCATTCCACATTCGTGTTGTAAGGCTAAGGTAAGATTCCTTGTATTTCACTGTACGACCGAATACGGGCTTATGGGTAAACTGATGCACATTCCTGGCATGGCGGGTATTGCGATTGAAATGTTCAAGGGGAGGAATACAAATGGCTATTTCGTTTGGGCACTTATGGTAGAAATAACGATAAAATAACGAAAGTCAGGAGACATTACGACGATGACTTAGAGAGTCAATCGATCTCGCGATGTCTCGGTCGCCAATGAGTTTTATTGCGCGTTTTTGAATCCTGTCAAGTAGCTCCAAATAAGTTATTGGTGTACCGGACCAGATATGAGCGTTGTACTCCAGTTTCGGGCGAATAAACGCCTTATAAGTTGTAGGCAGATCAGAAGGGGTGAACTATTTCTTACTTCGCTTAAGGAAGCCTAGACATTTCGCGGTGTTGTTGGCGACATCCAATATGTGGTCATTCCAACGAAGGTTGTCATTAACACACATACCGAGAATGGAAAGTCTTTCGGTTTCAGCGATGCAAGTGCCATTCAAGGATAATGGCAGAGTGTGTGGGTTTTGCTTTAATGACAGGAGACAGCATTGTGTTTTGGAAGCATTAAATTCCACTCTATTGGTTTTACCCCACTGAGTTATGCTGTTAAGATCGCAATTTAATGAGCTTAACATACGTTGCCGCTCCAGTTCCACACCTGAAGATGAGGGGCGTGACCCAAGAAACGAATATGAGAAGCTGAGGGTACTGTCATCAGCAAAGGAATGGATTGGATTAGAAGTTACAGACAGGAGATCATTTATGAAAATGAGAAAGAGAGTCGGGGACAGACCAGAGCCTTGGTGGGCACCAGCATTTATTTGGTGAGTTGCAGACTTGAAGCCGTCCAAAACAACTTGAATTGAACAGTCCGATAGGTAATTTCTAATCCATTGAAGAAGAGTATCATCGATTCCAAATGCACGCATTTTCGACAAGAGAGCTTGATGCCAAACTCTGTGAAATGCCTTTGAAATATCAAGCGCAACGATCTTACTTTCACCACCTTGATGAAGAGATTGGTTCCACTTTTCTTTTAGATATCGTCGTCCGAGAATTGTTTTGTTGTATACGCCATTTAGACGATTTTGGGAAATCGCATATTAAGGTGTGCATTGGAATTAAAAGAAAACAAACCGCTGAAATTTTTTATATTTTTAACAGAATATTATATTGACAATCTTCTTTCAATTGAGGTGCTCCAAACTCGTCAATCGCTTTTAGTTTACAAATTATTAAGGTTTTTTCTCAAAATCAGTTTGTTGTATACGCCGAGAAAATGAAGAGTTGTTTACACTAGATACACGTACGACAAAGTAAACGCACGTACGACATTCCAATACTGAGTTCAATGGTTGAATCAAATACTGAGTGGTATGATACATTTTTTTTTTAAATATAACTTGCAATAAATCATTTAAGTCTAATAAATGAAAAGTCACTTTTTCGTAGGTTAACAATTTTATTTATTAAATAAATATTTGAATATTCATATATTCTTATAAAAACACTCTTTTCAATTTTTAGCAACAGTCTTAAAAAATTGTTTAAAAAAACTTAAAATTAATTCCTGTAGGTAAAGTAAATAAAAAATAAAAGAAACATAACAAAAGTCATCCTATGACCATAAAATATAAAACTAGTACACTAAAATATAAAAGTCAACATTTTGTGTCATAAAAAGTAAGTAGGAAGAGGTCATTCTATGACCATTAACAATTAACAAAAATTATTCATTCATTTTCAAAAACGAAAATTATTAATTAAAAAATAAACAAAAATTAAAATATAACATAGGGGCGGGCTACAGTCCGCTTGGGCGAACTGTTGGATACCCTATTCTTATTCCTATCCCTCATAAGTGGGCGTGACAAAAGTCTAAGTATGGTTGAATTGTTAAGAACGCTCTACATATTCTGTTATATAACATTTAAAAGATTTTATCAAACAAAAACAAAGCTTTTGTAAAAAAAATGTTCCCTAGCTCAAACTTTGGTTTTTCAATAAAATTAATTTATTTAATTGTGGGCGTGTCAGTAAGCGGATTTAAAAAAAATTAACACATGAGCATAGAGGACCCCTAGAGAGTATATATTATAAATTTCAGCTCCCTAGCTCAAACTTTGGATTTTCAATAAAATTGTTTTATTTTTTTTTGTGGGCGTGTCAGTGGGCGGATTCTGAAAATTTTATATCCCGAGCAGTTTTAGGAGTCATAGATCATATATAAAAAATTTCAGCTTTCTAGCTCAAAATTCGATTTTTTCCAAAATTTTGTTTTTTTTTGAGTTTGTGGGCGTGTCTGTGGGCGGATTTCAAAAATTCGTAAATTTGATTATTTCGGGACCCTAGAGAGTATATGGTTAAAATTTCAGCTCTCTAGGTCCAGTTTAAAGGCTTAATTTTTGCCGACGGACATGCCTAGATCGACATTACTATCGATGCTGATCATAAATATAGTAACTTTTAGGGGTCTACGGGCAATATTAAGGTATGTTACAAACTATGCGTCAACATTAATATACCCTTAGAATAGGGTATAAACATGCATTAAGTATCCATATGAAGGAAGTGTTCAAAACGACTTTATCTATCTACATGCTTTGCGAAGAATATAACTTTTATTTCCAATGATTTCTTCAATAAAACGGTATTTTTTTTTAAAACACGATGGACGGATTTTAAAAAACCTTTGAATTTGAGTATTTCAGGCCCCTTACAAACCTTATTTACAAACATATTGTAGAGCCTGTATAACTTCACCCAATAGTTCAACTGCTCCCTTGCCGGAAAATTATATTTATTAACAATTTGCAACGCTGGGTCTACAACGATATCTCGAAAACCATAACATAAAAAAAATCCCAAAAACAAATATCTCAACTAGAAAAAAATATCTCGATATTCAAAAATTAGAAAAAATCTAAATCTCGAATGACAAAAATCTAGAAATAATATTAATTTTAATTTATATTTTTTTTACTGTATCGCATGTTCAACTTATCTTTTTTTTTACGTGCGATTTCCAACGCAGTTTAGCGCCTAAAGTCATGCCTAGATATTTGGCTGTGTTTGAATATTCCACTACATTGTTGTTAATGTAGACTGGAATGTGTGGTACGTTTGTATACGTCAGCTACAGAAATAAAGTCCTTGCTTGTTCGCCGTTGCCGCGAGGAGCTCAAAGCTCTTGGCGCGAAGCACAAATCGAGTCTCTGCTGGGTCCCTGGACACAAGGACATATCCGGTAACGAGCGAGCTGCGATGGACCATGAACAAGCACTTCAGTCGGTTAAACCACCACTCTGCAACCTCAGAGAAAGAGTGGAATACAAAACACGAATGAAAGCCAACAACAGGTGGTGGTCACTAACCACTTGTGACATATCACGCAAGCTGTGTCCAAAATATGATATGGGGCGAACCAACACACTTTTACGTTATGACAGGACATCGCTGTCAAAGTTGATCGGTACTCTTACTGGCCACAACCTGCTAAGGAATCACACAATGAAACTAAATCTCAAGGATGACGACATCTGTAGAGGCTGCGGTGATGAGGAAACCCATGAGGACACACCTCACTTTCTCTGTCAGTGTCCAAGCCTTTGTCACCTGAGGAACAGAACACTTGGAAGATACTTCTTCCAAGACATTCAAGAACTTTCTGTTGTCTCACTATCAAATCTTTACATGTTTATACGGACATCCAAATGGCTGGACAAACTGGAATAAGAAGGAAACCAAGGACGAAGGACCAAGGCCAGAACAGCGAGGCCAACACTCCCAACAAAGGGTATCACAATGGGACCACATGGACCTAAGTGTGGTGTAGCAGATTCGCTCTCTTCCATCAGCCCGTAAACCTAACCTAACCTATACGTAAAATATGAACTGACTTAAGGTCCTTTAATCTAATCCGCCATTTCTTAGTCCATTCTGAAATATTGTTTATTGCTGTTTGAAGCTTTTTGTTGCTATTTCGACAGTTGCTCCCACAGCAAGGAAAGCTGTGTCATTTGCAAAAGATTCCAGATGGCCCAGCTGTCCTCGAATTTATATTTTTAAAAAAAATTACTGGAAGTAGTGTGCTAGGCAGGTGCCTATATCAGCTTACTTTTTCGAATCAAACAGTGGGCTATATCATGCGAAAAAAGGGTGAACATCTTTTTACCAGCGAGTCGCGCTGCAAAAGACTCGCTGGTAAAAAGATGTTCACCCTTTTTTCCGCATGATATAGCCCACTCACGCAACTTCGTTGCGCGGCTTAGGGTAGGTGCTTGTTGTCTGGCAGCCGCCTTTGTTACCTTACTTTTTCGAATAACATAGTGTTAGGGTGGCCTGCTTTGCGAGTACAGTGGATTTAACTCTTCAACTCCCGTTTGAAGAACCGTGTTTATTATTTAAACTCTTAAAATGGATATAAAAAATTTCGAATATGCTTTTTATATTCGAGGTTTTTTCTCGAAAAACCCGAAATTTTTGGATTTGAAAAAAAAAAAAAAAAATGTTTTTTTGCGTTTAAAGACTGCGTAAGTCTTGCTTAAAAATGGCCGACGACAGTTTTCTCTCATTATCACCGTTTTCACCATTGACTCTCAATTTTGTTATACGTGAACTTCAAGGTGAATTATTGTTCATTCGAGATATCGTCATTATCCCGCAACGTTGCGTAACGCTTGCGTAAGTTAAATGCCAATATTTGCGTCAAAAGAATGCGTAAGGCTTGCGTAAAAATGGCTTGTAGCAGTTTTCTCTCATTCTCTTGCCGTTTTCGCCATTGACTCTCAATTTCGTAATACGTGAACTTTAATGTGAAACATTCGTTGCTTTAGGCTTGCGTAACTCAAACGCCTGCGTAAGACTTGTGTAAAAATTACCAATGACAGTTTTCTCTCATTTTCACCAATGAATCTCAATTTTGTAATATGTGAAATTCAAAGTGAGAATTTGCGATTGTTAATCTCTGCGTGAAAACTCTTAACCAACGAAAAGAAGTTTTTTCAAAATCAATCTGTTAAATTTTTGTTGCGTGTTTTATAAAATGTAGTAGAATCGTATGTTTTCGGTACTAGAGTATAAGTTTCTTTACTTATCGAGACACAAACCTAGTTTTCTAAGCACATAGAGGAAACAGTTGCAGTAAAGCTGCGTAGAGGTTGCGTAAATATATACAAGATGTTTACCTAAGTCATAGTTTAGAAGTGGTTAAAGGGAATCTAATAACTAAGGATGTAAGTATTTTAGATTTCAGCTCCTCGCTCGAATTCTATCGATTATCGGACGGACGGCTAAATGGACATTACTATCGATGCTGATCACAAATATAGTAACTTTTAAGGGTCTACGAAAAGTATTAAAGTATGTTACTATGTTACTATGAGTCAAAACTATAATACCCTTAGAATATAGTATTATAGCGGAAGGACACGGTGGAGTAGGAGCAGTGGCGGACTAAGCCCTTCAGAGGCCTGGGGCGGCAAAGCTGAATGAGGCCCCCCAGCTTTAAAAAAATTTAGTTTTACAAGCATTTTATTCCGTTCACATTTCGTCGGTGAAACCAGAAAATCGTGTAACTCCACTTTTAAACGAAAATGAGATTTGAATGATATCTATTGGTTCAACCCCATATCTACAAGTCGGCGAAATTTGAGCCCCCTTACAAGTTTATTTATTATATTATCGGAGATTCAGTTGGTAGCATATCTTCAAAATCAGTGCATTTGGTGGGTACCTACACTGTGTGAGCAAAAATGCTCTCCTGTAAAATTTGCTAAAATGGAGTTACACAGTTTTCTGGTTTCACCGACGATTTGTATGTTTATTTCGTTAAAATTTGGCAAGTGAAATTTAAATTCAAATTAAATTATTTAGTCTAAATAAACATACATACCTACAATATGGAATGGATATGGGTGAGGAAATTAAAATACGAATCGATCGACAAAAAAGAATTAGACAAAATAAATCAAAGAAAGTTTTTTATTTTTTGTAGGGTGTTATATGTTTTTCGTGCCTTCAATTTAATGAACTCCTCAATAACTTTTGTGAAATCGATTTCTTTGGAAATTTTTCTTTCTAGATTAGATTAGATTAGATTCTTTATTTCATGAAATATATGTACAATAGTTTGTGTTTGAGAACACGAGCATGGTCGAAATAGCCGTCTGCCGGAAATGACATTTCATAGATATTAAAGAAATTATTACATAGCAGTTAAATTGAAAAGGAAAATTGAAGAAGAAAGAAATACAACACAAGATTTAGGGTTTAAGCATAAAAGATTAATTCGTTATGTCTTTAACAATTAGTCGACAGAAAAGATGAAAAAAAAAATATATTTATATAAAATAAAACAAAAAAAATAAAAAAAAAATAAATGCAATTTGTACATCAGTATCTAAGTATAAAACTAGATTAAAGGAATGGAATGGAACAGCGAGGGAGTCTAAAACAATTTTGATTATTTGCAACATAAAGATTTATAGTTTTGAAGTGATTTAGAACACAAAAAAAAAAAAAATAATTAGCAATTTTAAATGATTTGAAACATAAAAGAAAAATTTTTGGATTATTAAAGCAATAACTTAAGAAGAACGGCAAAAGTGGCTTGTAGCTTGGACTTTTAAAATCTATTACGATATAACAGAGCATGATTGCAGTATTTGTACAAAACAAGCCACCCCCTAGCTCCGTTTAGTATATCGTACAGATCATTTACGGACAGATTGATTACTCGGAAGTATAGTCGACGAATCTCTTGTAAAATAGGGCATTCCGCAATGAAGTGGTGAATATTTTCAGGCACTCTCATGTTGCATAGATTACACGTTTCCTCAAGATCTGTTCTGTGTGGCATGGAATTCAAATTTATTAATTCTGCTCTCGCTCTAAAAATGGTGCTTATAACTTTCGATGAAAAATTTATATTGAAATAACTTTCGTGAGATAGCAAATGATGGCTTAGGTTCCTATAGATTAACATTGAAGCTGAGGAAGATGCTCTAATTAGGTGCTGATCGTATAATTTGTCATCCACTTTAGCAATGATCATTGCAAAAAGCCTCTGCCAGTCGTTAACATTAGTTAAAGTAAAGGAGACATTCAGTTCGAGAGATATCGCTAGCTGGTTCCAATCCTTAAATGGAGAAGCATTGGTTTGTAGCAATCTTATTAAGATAGTCTTGGAAAGATTATTCCCGCTTCTCATTACCACTCTGGTTAAATAATCAGAATGAGCTTTCAAGTTTCGCACGTAGATGGTTGGCAAACCTGACTCTACATGAATAGCGTAGGTCGGAGTCGCATTTGGTAGCCGGAATAGACGCTTGAAAAAGAATCTTTGGACTGCCTCAAATTCTTCGAGGGGGCTCACACCAAAGGCCTGCACAACATAGCACATACAAGTATTAACTGTGGCGTTTAACACTTGATACTTCGAAGAAAGGTCAATGTTTTGATTGGCGAAGAACTTCGGCCACATCATGTTGAGTGCCAGCTTGGCTTCAATACTTTTTTCTCTGGCATGCTTGTTAAAGTTTAGATTATACGACAACAAAACACCCAGGTACTTGAACTCACGAACTACCTCAATTTGTTCGTTGTTAAGGCGCCAAGTTCCTACCCCAGGACGTCTTCTCTGCCGGTTCTCAAATACCATGACCTTGGTTTTTGCGACGTTGATATGGAGATCCCAAGTTTTACCGTAGGTTTGCAATCTATTAATTTGCAGTTGCAAAGAAGAAGGATTTTCCGCCAGTAACACTAGGTCATCAGCGTACAGAATTACTTTTATGTGATTGCCCGCAAAATTAACGCCACCGGAAGAATATCAGATATTGCATCAATTTACAACGCGAATAAAATTGGGCTTAATATGCAGCCCCGAGGGACGCCTGCAGATGTTTCAAACCATTCGGACAGGTTCGACCCATCCCACACAGCTGCGCAAGATGACGAAAGAAATTTGGCATACAACATAAAGAACTTTCTCGACACTCCAAGCGATGCCAGTTTATAAATTAAAGCTTGCCTGTTAACTGTATCAAACGCTGCTTTAAAATCTACAAAGCACACAAAAAGTTTCTTATTATTTTCAATATATTTTCTATCGATGCTAGTCAGTGCGAAAATATGATCAACGGTGGAAAAACCAGCCCGAAAACCAGCTTGATACATGCTGAGGCGATTATTATCCTCTATCCACCTGGAAAGTCTTGTGTATAAGATCGAAGCAAAAAGAAGAAGAATTGAGAATAGAGATGCCTCTGTAGTTTTCTGGTCGACTCACATCACCTTTTTTGAAAATAGGAAAAATAAGCGCTTTGGTAAAGCACGTTGGTACACAAGCGCTGTTGTATATTAAATTGAAAAAATCCACAATATAAGTCTCGAGTTGGTCTGTTCCGTTTTTAAAAAATTCAATTGGAATACCATCACACCCCGGAGCTTTGTTGTTTTTCATAGCCTGCAAAGAAGCTTTAAGTTCTCCTAGGGAGATCGGGCAGTCAAGTTCAGATACCATTGTGTTTGGTAATTCAAAGCTAAAACTGTGAAGACCCTCCTCCGCTGATAGCAGTGTTTTAAAATGAGCAGCTAACGTATCAGCTTCGACAGAAATCTTCACAGTTCGAATGCGCCCTCCCAATTCCTGAACATTATTCCAGAATTCTTTTGAGTTTTTGGACTGTTGTAACCTAGTTGCAAGACTTTTGAGGTAACTAGCTTTTTTCTGATAGCATAACTGTTTAAATTCCTTATTGGCGCGCAGGTACTTTCTATTGAAAGCACGGCTAGATTAACTAGTCGCTCTTGATCCATTGTAGATCGAAGATAATTTTTAATTGATTTAAGTTTCGAAAAACTCCTCTCGCATGATGCAACCGAGATGCAAATGGTCAAGAAGTATTGAAGTATGAGCGATATACAGGGTAGCGATTCACTGAAGTCCCATTTTATTATAAATTATTGAAGGATTTGGGGGCCCCCCAAGACCGGAGGCCCGGGGCGGGCCGCCCCTTCCGCCCCCTGGTTAGGCCGCCACTGAGTAGGAGTTCATTCGCTTACTGACTAGAAGGTCATGCGTTCAAATCCCGGCCAACTCCATTTCTTTAGGTCGAATAAATAAAAAACTTGATCACCCTAAGCAACTTTAGACACCACCCGTGGAAAAAAACCCTTCAACTGCACCAAAACACTTCTTTCCTGTCTCTCTATTATTTCTAGTACTTAGAAGCACCGAAAAGCATGCAATGAAATGCGCCATTGCTATGTGCTGCTTCCTGTTAAACACAAATGCTTACGCTATGATCTTAGAATAATAAGCGTCCTGCAACATTTACAGAAACACCCCCTAGCATAAGCAAATTATGCAAAAAAAAATAAATATAATCCAAGACTACGCATCTTAGACAACGACAATGAGGCTGACTCCTGGTTATTAATGCCTCATACTTCGGAAGTCGGAACACTGTCATGGTAAGACAATTTGACTTGAACAAACTCATTGCCTCCGGTTCCGATATGCTTTAGTCGATTTCTCACTATCACTATATCAGGAATGCGTGATGAAATACTGTTCCACATTAAAATATCCTTGCTCCTACAAACTCTATCCACACTATTGTCCTCTTTCCCTCGACTCATTCTGCCGGCCAAATGGAAACTGTTTCCGTTTTACTGTCCTTTTCGTGGTGTCTAGAATGATTTTTTTTACTGATATCCTTGCAGAGCCATGCCAAGCAAACTGTCTTAATGACGAGGAGTCAACAGACAGCAAGAGGCGTACTCATATGGATGTTTGATGGAAAGTAGGTCAGTCGCGCAAGGATGCAGGATGGTTTGTGGGTAGTACATAGTATTCGTGTATGGAGGAAGACATTCTAAGGTCATAGGCATACCATAAGGGTAAATTATTATTTAATTAAGGACCTCAGAGGTTTTTTTTTCATAAACATACTTTGAAATTTTGTAGGTACACATGCGAATATGCATCCTTGGGGATAAAAAGCAATACATCCATTATGAACAATACGGCGACTGTAATATGAGTCTTGATGAGAGGGATATCATTTCGCGACGGGTTAGTAAATACATTAAACCTAAGAAAAAGCGTTAGAATGAAGTCGTTATGCGTAATCGTAAACGTCTTACTATTCGTATACGAGAAATTGATGACACCTTTCCGCTGTTATCCTTTGCTTTATTTCCATTTTTATTATTTTATTTTTTTCACTTTGGTATGGTTACGCGAGTTTTATAGTGGGAGGCTCATCATATTACGGTGGCTGGAATTTGTTATCCTTTGACTTTCAGGAGAGTGGATATATATTTTTTTTCTCATTTTAATGTTCAAGCTTTATCCTTTGCTGGTCGGAAATTCATCATACGAGGTAGATACGTGTTAGGTCAGAATTAAAGTTTGAAGGATAGTTGTTGTAGGATGCGGATCAGTTTTAGGTTTCAAGGTTATGTTTTGGAATTTAAAAGTTTCAGTAAACTTTATTTTTAGAAGCATTAACAATTTCAAAACGATGCCTTTTTAAGACAAACTTTGCATTTCCTGTTTTATATGTTATGTCTGACGTATCAATTTATTCCGTCGACAAAAGCCGCGTTGCTTTTAGAAAGGTATCCATAAGGACGTTGCTCAAAAGAACGATTACAAGAATTATGGCCAGCAGCCATATATTTTTGGTTGCAACACACATTATTGATGTACTTGCAGCATGTATTCGATATTATCGAAAGCTATCCCCAGTATTGCTGGCGATACAATGCTGCTGTTGTTTAAGGTGTAAATTCGAGCACTTCGAGTGGATGATGCCGTGAAATAAGGCGAAGTGAAATAAGACCAACTTTCAAAAATTGGCCTCATTTCGCTGTTGGAAAGTGAAGCCAATTTTATACAGTTGGTCTAATTTCACTTTGATAGCGATAGGGATACAAACAATTGGGAGAGTAATGATTTCTTTAATCGTGGTTATCGCGCTGCCGTTAGGGAAGAAAATGATAACTGAGTTCCTGAACGATTTTCAGTTTAGGCTTTTCACAACGTCACCATCAACACAAATCAACGTGCATATACCTTTCTCTGTGGATAAATACCGGGTAGTGAATCCTGCACACTGGCTGTGTGTTGGACTACTAATCAAAGGGCCTCGTGTTCAAATCACGAGTGCCGGGGCTAAGCAACACTTTAAGTTTAATGCAAACATCTGACAAACATTCAAGAATATCAATTGTCATGAGAAGCTTTTCAAATTTTCTTTTTGAGTTGTTTTGAATGAACAACCATATCTCTTACAATTGCTACCACGTGAAGTGGACGGTTGGAGTTACAGCACTGTTTCACGGTTCGTCAGAACAGATCAAACTCCTTCTTTCTATGGATCTGGTCTGTTTTTTCCATTCAGTATTTCCGAAAAACCCATTACCTCCATTGGGATTCGAACCTAGACGAGCGTCTTCTCAGGCCAGCACTCACGCACTGTGCCATTGGAGTCACAAGATTCAGCTCATCCTGAAAATTGGGTTATGATTGTTTTATCGATTTTTCATAGACATGCCACCATTTGTTAAGCGCCTGTAAGTATATAGCTATGCAATTCAATCTGTTTTCTTTCTGTTTTTATTTCTCCAATTATATTCCACATTTTGACAAGCATTGTTGGCCAGAATGGGAATGAGAGAGAGGGTGAAAGATTTGACACTTTTTTTTGGTCAAGAATATTACAATTTTGAAATGATTCTTGTGTGTCACTTGCAGTCAGTTAGGCTGCTTCCGTCAATTTCAATTTCAAATTTGCCTACAGTCACTGGCAAAATTATTTACAAATGCATTGCTCGCACGTTAACCAACCTAGAAAGCTGGAGAACTTTTGAAATAAGAACAAATTGTTTATTAACTTTTCTCATTTTTAATGTTTGCAGTTTTATTAAAAAAAATTGAGCTTTCCCCTGAAAAAAGAGCGGTCACTATTGCCGAATTCCAGGGGGGTTGTTTCGGCAGTGGAACTCTTTAAAAAATATGGTTGCAGCCGGAAGACAATTTATAATATAAATTATAAGTTTAACGAATGTGGAAGTGTAAAAAATAAAATTGGTAGAGGCAGAAAAAAAATAACATCAAAAAGGGAAGATGCTAAAATTGTTCGCTCTTTCAAAAGTAACCCAAATGAAAGTGTTAATAGTGTACTCATAAAGCGAAAATCATATTATAAGTGAGAGAACATTGCGACGAAGATTAAAAGAAAACGGAATAAATGCCCACGTTATCCAACAAAAGACGCATCTAACACCCAAAAACAAGCACGTTAGGATACAATTTGCAAGGGACCACAACAACAAACCACCAGAGTTTTGGAGAAGCATTCTTTGGACTAATGAAATAGCTTGTTACCTTGAACGGTACCTATAGGCTTAAGTTTTATTATTTCAACCCAATAATGAACGCGATACAACCCGTCACTCAACCCACACGACATTCCAAAAGAGGCAAGATAATGATATGGGGTTGCATATCAAATAGTGGAGTGGGTCCGCTTGTAAGGTGCTCCGACGACATGAAACAGTCACAATTTTTGAAAATTTTAAATGATGTTGCACTGGTTCATGGGCGCCCGCAGCATTTTTCCCAGGGGGGTGCAGACAAAATATTTTGATAACATTTTTAAGGCAATTTTAAATTTCATTGACAATTGATTTAATTTTTTTTTTGGAACCTACTCACCTTTTTTTCCCGTTATGATAATAATAAATACTAAAATAACGCTGATTAAAAATTTATCTTTATTGTTTTGAAAAGAGGAATTGCAGTTTTCGTGGTTTTTTACCAAAACGATCTATAATTTTATTATAAAAATCCGTATCTTCTTGTACTAATTTTTTGTGAATGTTCATCATGCACAACGCATCAAGCCTTTCATTGCTCATTTTTGACCTAAGCCAAGTTTTTACCTTCCTCAATGTACTGAAAGATCGCTCTGCTGTACATGTAGTGGCTGGAATGGAAAGTCCTATAGAAAGTGCTGCGAAAACCGAAGGAAAAATTTCTTCCGCATTTTTCAACACATCACATATATTGGTATATTGAGTTTGGTCAAAATTCATCTCATTGTAGTTAAACCACATAACGGAGTCGGCAAAAAATTATCCAGAAAGGATCCATATTAATTACCAGTTATCTTTTGGGCAATCGAATTGAAATTGGATGAGTCCATGCTTAGCATATTTTTAGGAGATAACTGAAATATTGCATAATGCGGACTCATTTTCTTCTGAAAACCGCTCTTTAAGCGACATTATCAGAGAATCCAAGTCAGGAACGAGAATTGATATTCTAAAATAATTTTCGGGTGAACTCGAAGGAATATTCGATCGGTGATTTTTTTTTTTTTTACAATTCTTGGGCAGCTCAATTCAATACCGGATTCACTCAAACATTTTTGAATTGTTTCCCAAAGCGTTTTGAAGGAATTCTCAGTATTCTCCCGATCTTCTTCAAAATGCTTGTTTAAGATAGTGATGTGCTCTTTTACACTTCTGTCAACTCTGGTCAACTCCCTGTAAAATATTTGCGACTGGTTCAAGTATCGACGAGTAATGAGCCATTATGAACAAGCAAAACTAAAAAAGTCGAATTAGAGCACGAGTAATAAAGTTGAAGGGCTCGTTGTTTTGTAACACGGTTTCCCTCGTCCATCAGTTTTTGCAGTGCTTCCATTACAACGAGTATGTTTTCCCTGAATACTCGTATACTTTTGTATTTTGCTGTCCATCTTGTTTCACAGAACAGGGGGATGCTGGGAATACATTTTCTTCGCAAAGAACTTTCCCGGAAAAAAGTAATTATTTCTTTTATCGTCCCAACAGCATTTCTGATCTCGGACATTTCGGTTACATTATTTATCACTAAATTTAATTTGTGCGAGCTGCAGTGGAAACAATTTGCCTTTGGGTACAAATCTTGTATTCTTTTCCTTACCCCACTCAATTTTCCAGCCATGGTGGAGCACCCATCATAAGCTTGTCCAACCAAATTTGACAAGTTCAACCCGAAATTTGTTAGTGACGATAAAATTGTGTTCGCTATGGTAGCAGCATCCATACTTTCTAGAGTTACAAAACCTATAAAATCTTCGCGCACTTGAATTCACCTGTTGACATTTTATGGACAAATCGTATTCCCAATGACAGATGTTCTGTGCCGGATATATCACTTGATTCGTCCGCTATTACAGAAAAAAATCGATTTTTGTTGACGTCTTGAATTATTTTTTTCTCTTAAAATGTCATTGCCAATTTCAATTAACTCATTTTGAGTGCGGTGAGAGATGTACGTTGCGTTAGCTGGTGAATGGAGTTGATGATCTTTCAAAATTAAGTCTCCAGCATCTTCTCTAAAATGCAGCATGTTGTTAAAAACTGCAGTTTCATCTGTCTTACCCCTTAAGGGAATGTTGTTTGTGGCACACAACACGATTGTTTTAACTATCGGTATGATTTTATTCCTGTTTGTTTCGATTTGTTTTTCTATCGAAGTGTTGATCAGTTGGTCAACACTTTTGGCCTTGTGGTCTAAAACTTTGCAAAATTCGTTAAATTTTTCTGTAGATTCAGAGTGCCACTTTGATTTCAAATGCTGTTTCGTATGTTCATGGAAGTCTTTGTACCTACTAAATTCTTTCAAAATAAAGCCACCTTGAAACCCGCGATCAACTTTTGGCTTAAAAAGAACACAATAGCGGCATAGAACACCTCTTAATTTGGCAGAATATAATATAAATGGGTAATCAGTTAGCCTCTGATGTCGAAATACCCGAGGTCCATCTGTGTCATTCTTAAAATCATATGATTTTGGTGGAATCCATGGTTCTCTCAAGGCCTTCAAAAAATATTCTGATCTATGAATTCGTATTTAAAACATAGGGGCGGGCTACAGTCCGCTTGGGCGAACTGTTGGATACCCTATTCTTATTCCTATATCTCATAAGTGGGCGTGACAAAAATTTAAAGGATTTTATCGAAAAAACTAAGCTTTTGTAAATAAAAACGCTCCCTAGCTCAAATTTTGGTTTTTCAATAAAATTGTTTTATTTAATTGTGGGCGTGTCAGTAGGCGGATTTTGAAAATATTTACACATGAGCATAAAGGGCCCCTAGAGAGTATATATTAAAAATTTCAGCTCCCTAGCTCAAATTTTGGTTTTTCAAAAAAAATATTTTATTTAATTGTGGGCGTGTCAGTGGGCGGATTTTGAAAATTTTATGTCCCAAGCAGTTTTATGGGCCAAAGATCATATATAAAAAATTTCAGCTTTCTATCTCAAAATTCAATTTTTCCCAAAATTTGTTTTATTTAATTGTGGGCGTGTCAGTGGGCGGATTTTGAAAATTTTATGTCCCAATCAGTTTTATGGGCCATAGATCATATATAATAAATTTCAGCTCTCTAGCTCAAAATTCGATTTTTTCCAAAATTTTGTTTTTTTGAGTTTGTGGGCGTGTCTGTGGGCGGATTTCAAAAATTCTTAAACTTGATTATTTCGGGACCCTAGAGAGTATATGGTTAAAATTTCAGCTATCTAGGTCCAGTTTAAAGGCCTAATTTTTGCCGACGGACGGACGGACGGACGGACGGACGGACATGGCTAGATCGACATTACTATCGATGCTGATCATAAATATAGTAACTTTTAGGGGTCTACGGGCAATATTAAGGTATGTTACAAACTATGCGTCAAAATTAATATACCCCTAGAATAGGGTATAAAAAGTGACTACAAGTGGTATTCTTGAGATACTTTTTAACTGTTATACCGAGAACAATTCAACGCACTAAAAAGTTTTGACAGAAATTTAATTACATATTTGTCTATTTTGCAAAGAATATTTTTTCGTATGACTTAAAAGTTTACAGTTAAAGAGATGAACAAATTTTCAACATGAAATTAAAAATTTAATCCATTTTTATAATCAGTAAACAATGTTCATTGTATACAAGGGTTGGCGAAACAATAGAACTTAGAGATTTATTAGACCAAAGTCCAGAGTCAGGGTGGAAATTGACGAAAAAATGTGAAAAAATGACCAATTAGTCAAAATTCCCTATAAAGAACTGATAAAATGTTGGTAGACAAAAGTCGTAGCTCAGAGCCAGGTGCGGGCGCCTATGCACTGGTTACTGGTTCAAGATATATCGGGAACGATTTTATCCTTCAACATGACAATGCGCCGATACACACAGCCTGGAACAATAAAAAGTATTTGCAAAAGTGGGTCAAGAAGTTTTAAAATGGCCACCGCAAAGTCCTGACTTTAATTATTATGTTATAGAAAATCGTTGGCACATAGTAAAAACTTTAAATCCTGAAAACATTGGCAGAACTGCAGATCAAACTTAGAAGGACTTTATAACGGCTTGGAGTACCATTCCAGTAGAGCCACTTCAAGGCTTAATAGACTCAATGCCCAGACGCCTTTCAGAAGTTATTGCGGCAAAAGGAGGAAACACAACCTATTAAGTAATGTTACTTTAAATAACGGCTAACTTCAAACTTGAAAATATTTTCTTTTTTTGCTTCCAGATGTAGTGAAAACGAAAAACACTGGGTTTGTGTAAATAATTTTGCCCGTGTTCGATGGATGTGTAAATAATTGCGCCACTTAGTTTTGTGTAATTTTAACAGTTACTTGTTGGAATTTGATTAATATTTTTATTTACTGTTTGAATAAAACTGCAAACATTTAAAATGAGAAAAGTTAAGAAACAATTTGTTCTTATTTCAAAAGTTATCCAGCTTTAAAGGTTGGTTAAAGTGCGAGCATTGCAATGTGTAAATAATTTTGCCAGTGAGTGTAGGTACAAGTCTGAAATACTTTTATTACATCTGTGGAGGTAAAAAAAAGTTATGGCTCCTTTAACTCAAAATTATGAAAATATGTTGTTCAATTTTTTTACTTAAAAGGCCTTTTCCTCAGAATTTTTATTTAATATGTAGTAGATTATAATCCAGAAAGGAAAATTATTTTCTGTTTGTACCGTTCAAGAGTGTGGCCACGACTTAAGACTGACAAGGGAAAATAGGTAGTAGCCATCACTCTGCAATCAATTCATCAGTGGACATGTTGCTGCGAAAACCATACTGCCGGCCATTTAGAAGTTTGCGAGATTCAAGATATTTCTTAAGTTGACGGTTAATCAGCGTTTCCATGACCTTGGTTAGAAGGGACTTAAGTGCAATTGGTCGGTAGGAAGAGGGAGAAGGAGATTCGCCTTTTTTTGGGACAGGATGGACATACAGTGCTCTTCACTTGATTAGACGCACTCGTTTTTTATACCCTATTCTAGGGGTATATTAATTTTGACGCATAGTTTGTAACATACCTTAATATTGCCCGTAGACCCCTAAAAGTTACTATATTTATGATCAGCATCGATAGTAATGTCGATCTAGCCATGTCCGTCCGTCCGTCCGTCCGTCCGTCCGTCCGTCCGTCCGTCCGTCCGTCGGCAAAAATTAGGCCTTTAAACTGGACCTAGAGAGCTGAAATTTTAACCATATACTCTCTAGGGTCCCGAAATAATCAAGTTTAAGAATTTTTGAAATCCGCCCACAGACACGCCCACAAACTCAAAAAAACAAAATTTTGGAAAAAATCGAATTTTGAGCTAGAGAGCTGAAATTTTTTATATATGATCTATGGCCCATAAAACTGATTGGGACATAAAATTTTCAAAATCCGCCCACTGACACGCCCACAATTAAATAAAACAAATTTTGGGAAAAATTGAATTTTGAGCTAGAAAGCTGAAATTTTTTATATATGATCTTTGGCCCATAAAACTGCTTGGGACATAAAATTTTCAAAATCCGCCCACTGACACGCCCACAATTAAATAAAATATTTTTTTTGAAAAACCAAAATTTGAGCTAGGGAGCTGAAATTTTTAATATATACTCTCTAGGGGCCCTTTATGCTCATGTGTAAATATTTTCAAAATCCGCCCACTGACACGCCCACAATTTTTTTATTTTTATTTTTGAAAGTCTAAAGTTTGAGCTAGGGAGCTGAAATTTATAGTATATACTCTCTAGGTGCCCTTTATGCTCATACTTAAATTTTTTTAAATCCGCCTACTGACACGCCCACAATTAAATAAAACAATTTTATTGAAAAACCAAAGTTTGAGCTAGGGAGCGTTTTTATTTACAAAAGCTTAGTTTTTTCGATAAAATCCTTTAAATTTTTGTCACGCCCACTTATGAGATATAGGAATAAGAATAGGGTATCCAACAGTTCGCCCAAGCGGACTGTAGCCCGCCCCTATGTTTTTTAAATACATTTAATTTTTTTGTTAGTCCGTGTAACAATTATCAAAAAATTGCATTTATTGGAAATGTTATTAAGTTCTCAACAAAAAAAAAAAACATAGGGAAGGGCTACAGTCCGCTTAGGCGAACTGTTGGATACCCTATTCTTATTCCTATATCTCATAAGTGGGCGTGACAAAAATTTAAAGGATTTTATCGAAAAAACTAAGCTTTTGTAAATAAAAACGCTCCCTAGCTCAAACTTTGGTTTTTCAATAAAATTGTTTTATTTAATTGTGGGCGTGTCAGTAGGCGGATTTAAAAAAATTTAAGTATGAGCATAAAGGGCACCTAGAGAGTATATACTATAAATTTCAGCTCCCTAGCTCAAACTTTAGACTTTCAAAAATAAAAATAAAAAAATTGTGGGCGTGTCAGTGGGCGGATTTTGAAAATATTTACACATGAGCATAAAGGGCCCCTAGAGAGTATATATTAAAAATTTCAGCTCCCTAGCTCAAATTTTGGTTTTTCAAAAAAAATATTTTATTTAATTGTGGGCGTGTCAGTGGGCGGATTTTGAAAATTTTATGTCCCAAGCAGTTTTATGGGCCAAAGATCATATATAAAAAATTTCAGCTTTCTAGCTCAAAATTCAATTTTTCCCAAAATTTGTTTTATTTAATTGTGGGCGTGTCAGTGGGCGGATTTTGAAAATTTTATGTCCCAATCAGTTTTATGGGCCATAGATCATATATAAAAAATTTCAGCTCTCTAGCTCAAAATTCGATTTTTTCCAAAATTTTGTTTTTTTGAGTTTGTGGGCGTGTCTGTGGGCGGATTTCAAAAATTCTTAAACTTGATTATTTCGGGACCCTAGAGAGTATATGGTTAAAATTTCAGCTCTCTAGGTCCAGTTTAAAGGCCTAATTTTTGCCGACGGACGGACATGGCTAGATCGACGTTACTATCGATGCTGATCATAAATATAGTAACTTTTAGGGGTCTACGGGCAATATTAAGGTATGTTACAAACTATGCGTCAAAATTAATATACCCCTAGAATAGGGTATAAACACAAACAAATGGTAGGTGACTGGAAGTTAACGGATATTTCTTCTCTTTCACTGCACGAGCGTTGTGGATTGGCGCATTGTCTTGTTGTAATAACCACTGTAGTGGTCCGAACAGTTCTTTCATGGCGGGGAAGGCTGATTGCAAAAGGGCTTTGTAGGAAACTCCCGTCATTTAGTTGGAAATGAAAACCAAATCGAACGTCCCATAGTACGTAATGGCTCCCCAAACCATTACTCCTCCTTGCCTCGACTGGTGACGTGTCAAAAACTTTTCCTTTTTTCTAAGATCATGGAAGTAGTAGTTGTAACCATCAGGGCCATCCAAATTTAATTTGTTTTCATCTGAAAAAAAAAACACATTTCGCCAATTTAGCGCTCTTCCAAGTTTGGTGTCCCATGTCATGTGATGGCGTGCGAATTCCAACCGCTGTTCTTTTCTTACGGCGTTTAGTGGGGGCTTTTTTTTAGTTTTTTTTTTAAAAATTTTTAGATGTTCTACACTCAAAATAGCTCGCCGAACAGTTGAGTGCTGGCAGTTATCCCAGCTTTTTCCATTATTTTTCTTTTGTCCTGAGGTGTTAAATCGGTTTTTGTCCTTCCCTTGTAATTTTTATCGTATGTTGCACTGTTTTTTATGTAATTTCTCACAACATGGTCACTTCGGCCTATTTTCTTGGCAATACCTCTCATTGAAAACCCTTCAGAATGCAACGCCTCAATTTAACAGATCGCGGCCAACTAACTAATTTAATGGGTGCGTCTAATCCTGTGAACAATAAAAACTGCACTTTTTCTTACAGCATAGGCAAGAAAGAGAAAAAATATCCGTTAACTTCCAGTCACCTACCATTTGTTTGCGTTTTTTTCTTGAGAACTTCATAACCTTTCTAATAAATGCAATTTTTTGATAATTGTTACACGGACTAACAAAAAAAAAAATTATGTAAAATAAATGTGTGCGTCTAATCAAGTGAAGAGCACTGTATGCTGTTTTCCATCTTCTTGGAAAGAGCCCTGAAGAATAGGACAGATAAAAAAACTTACGCAGTGGTTTTGCCAGCGTAGAAGCGTAGAGCGATATGGGAAATACCATCTGGACCAGCGCATTTGTGTATGTCAAGATCTCTAATCTGGAGATCACCGGGTGACGAAAACGTCGTTCAAATAATAATCAATAATGGGAGACAGGCCAACAAATTGCGGGGTAACATAAGCGCAATTGCTCCAGCATTGGATAGGCCTCAGTAAACTTCGACTTTAAAGGAGAAGATGAAGCATTTAGCTAGATTATAATCCTTCGCTGCATTGTGTATGCACAGAAATTTAAATTCCGCACATAAAGTCTCTGAGTGTATGCTAATTAAGGCCACCAGTTTACTTTATGTCGTCAATGAGGGTGACACACTGACAAGTGAAATTAAATATTGAAAATGAAAAGGGCAATGCTTCTCCACAGCGACAGCGGGACCATTCATTTCTCCGGTGCGTTTATTCAAGTCTTGAATTCCCGCGGTGATAAACCAAGACGCAACGCAATGCACAATCAAAGAACACACTCCAATGAACAAGCACACCAGCCAAATGTCGTTCATCAAGAAATGCAAACAATTGCACAAAATACTGAAAATGAAACAAAAAGAAAAAAAAATGACTATGTTGCTGGACATCCAACTGGGCGCTGTATGTGTCTCTGGCTGACCGCAATCCCGATACGGGATTCACACTGAAATTGTAATTTTATCGATTGCATAGCATAAAGCCAACTCATAGCATGCGGCTAGTTAAGTGGAAAAAAGAACGAACTAGGAAAAAAATTGAACGAATGGGAAAAATAAAACTGCGATGAAAAACAGAGCAACAGAGTGTTCAACGTTGCCTTAAGGACGAAAAACCTTGAACTTAACAAGGAAACTTCGAAAGAAAATCCTTGTCGAGGCAGGATTACTTGTAAACAAAAACCCAACCCATCTAACTGTGTGAATGTTATGCTCCTTGGAAATTGCATTCTCCATATTGTTGCTAAGGTCGGTCGATGCCACAGAAATGTTAAAGAGCATTTCTTGAATTTCACGAATTCTGTTTGTTATCTCATTCAGTTTGCGGATTGAAATTAGAATTTTGAATTCCCCCTTAAATGTTTTTTTTTATCGTAGGTATTCCAGGAGATAGTTGATAAAGTGAAGGCTTTTATGTTAAGGAAGGTGTTTTCTTGAGCACTGTATTTCGCTGAGTCTGATTGTGCTCGAATCAGCGGAAAGCTGAGTTGGATTTGTGGCATTTCTTATGGATTGGTAAAGCAACATAGATTTTTTGGAAAGCTTTTGAAAGCATTAGGGAACTGCGATGTGTGTTAGGCAGAGTTGTGTTATTGAAAGTCGAATCACATTACAGATCAATTACAGTTAATTGGCCTTGAAATTCAGTTACTTGCCAACCCGTGCAGGGTGAGGAAAAGAAAATCACGGTAACACCAGCATTTAATTGCTTTCAGTGACGAGGTGACCTTTTTTTAGTACCCTTAAAGTGTTATAGCTACACAGTGAGCGTTAAAGGAATAAGGATAAGGAGATAGGGAGAGATGCCGATGCACGTTGGCTTTGAATCTTTGTAGATTATAATGTGAAGGAAAAATTGAGTAGGGAAGAGCATTCCATATGCGTATTCAACGGCTAAAGAAGGATTCTTTGTATTTCACTGTTCGACCGAATACAGGCTTAAGGGTGAACAGATGCGGATTCCTGCTGCGGCGGATCGCCAATAAGTATTAGCGAGCAGTTTTGTATTCTGTTGAGTAGCTCCAAATATATGATTGGGGCCCTGGCCCCGATATGTGCGTAACTCGAGTCTTTATTTTATGTCAGGGATGAAAGGTTTCATGCCCAGGTGAATTATGTTTGTTACTACGTCAGGAGCAGCATCCAAGTCGCTGTTGAGGAAGTACAGCGATCGGTTAAAACACTTGGAGAAAACGTTATGCTTTTCCCAATTGGCTTTCTCGTATTGGTATAAGGATATTTTAGGAGTTTGTTCTTTAAGTCAGTGGTTGGGGTTCGAGAAATCAGCTGATTTGACACGAAGTTGTGACTAAATCAGAGGCGATAGATCTATATCGTATTTTTCAGAATGAAATGTGTGAAACAAGTAAAGTTTGTTTGTTGCCGGTTTAACTGCTATTATCCTTCGAACTCCACAGGCGGACCAGTAGGGATGCAGTTAAGTGGGAGCGTTATGATCCCTTTAATCCTGATTGTAGACTCAGTGCCATTCAAGGAAAAAGGAAAAGAAGACTGCTTATATCCGGTATAATAAGTCGACACTATTTACAAGTTGAGTCAGGTTATTTAACTCAGCAAAGATCTCGACGTATCCTTCTTCGAGTGTTGTCCGATCAGAATGTCGAAGCCTTGAACTTGAATTGTGTATATTGAATTCGCCCGCAATGACTTTTTCAGTAGGAAGATGAAGGGTCACAATTCTTGGGATGGAATCAGACAGGGCATCAAACTCATTATAAGTTGAATGTCTGTCCAAATTCGAGCTCCTGTAAGTAAAACAGTTGTGGATTTATTCTCAGGGAAATGAAGTTTTACCCCAATGAATTCCGGATTGAAACATTGAACATATTGAGCTAAAATTGGTAGGCTACATCGTTGCGTTTATAAACGGCGAGACCAGAGAAAGAATAATGGCACTTAGTTGTTCCGAGTTACACTTAACTTTATTAAATCGATACCAATGCCAACCTGTGTTTCACAGCTGGTTTGTTTTGAAAAACCTGGGCGTATAATGGAAAAAAAATGATTCCTTAACCTACGGCTGTTGCTCACATCCACTTCAAAATTCGTACACATAAAACACAAACACAAATAAAAACACAATCTCCGATGTTATCTACCTGAACAGAGCCGTGAAGTGAAGATCTAGGGTAGTTAGCTTTGGTCCACCATCACGACCCGCTATCCGCCAGATGCTGCCTCTACCCAACCATTCCAAGTACACACACAAATATATCGGCACTCGCAATAGCCCAGCAAAGGCAGAAGCGATGGAGTGGGATGGAGATGGAGCTCGGTGTAATACCAAATGCTGTGGTTTTTTTGTTTGCTTTTTCTTGGCACTTGGAACTGACACCGGCACTGGCACTGGCACTGTGTGAATTAATTAAATGACTGTGTCACACTACGCAATTTATTTTGCGCGCGAACTTTACTAGCAATAGTTAAAACTCGTGCGTACGCTACGGAAGGCAATCAGCAACTCTGTAATCTGGAGAACAGCCGATGTTTATGAGGTAGACCCGGCGGATCGGTAGGGATGCCGTGGAGTGAGAGGATTGTAATGCCTTTTAACCTAAACATTAAGTCGCCGTGAATTAATTACAGCGAAATTAATTGAAGTTAGTCGTTCTAAGAATGGTTACATTGTATTGGTTATATAATTCGTTGCTTGAAAAGCTCAAAGTTCTTTTGATTACTTTAAGAAGTGTCACTTTACCAATAAGCTACGTATCATTTTATATAATATTATTATAATCGATTTTTTCATTCAAGTTCCTATATTTTTTTTTATTATAGCTTAAATCTATTTAAAGTGGGTTGTTTCTACAAAATACGCAACAAAATACTGACTGTTATCTTTATTTTTTTAGCTTTTTTAATAATAATGTAGGTATATAATTTCTTTGTTTTAATAAATAAAATTTTATATTGTTTCTAAAATACTTAAAAAGAAGACTGCTGAAGAGTAGTTTAAGTTTTACATATCCTTTATGTTTGTGATTGTTATTTCTTTATTCAAATTAAACTTATTAATAAATCACTATATTTTTTGACGATTTTTTGACATTGCTGGTTTTATTTAAAAACAAAGCACTTTTTTACACATTTCTTTTTTAAATGAGTAGCTATTTTTATGCAAAATTACATAAGTCAACATTTTTTTTTGAAAAACGGCTTTTTGTAGTAACTTCAATATACCAGTTGAAAAAGAAAAAAAAATAATACTTTTTTACTTTACAACTTTTTGGTATTCTTTGAAATTCAAAACTAAAATGAATTTTTTAAGTTAAGAAAAACTTCAAATGGCTTTTCTGAAAATGTATGAATTCTGACATATGTCAGTTTGCTTTTCAATTAACTGTAACGTTTTCGAAGGCATTGCGATGATTAATGAATACCTTGAAATCTTACGGTTGTGGTTTACTTACCACAAATTGATTGTCAGCGAGAAAACTAAATTGATGTGTTTTAAAGTATCTGGAAATGTCCTAAATGAATATAATTTATGGTTTCACGAACTGTATTGCACAAACTAAATGAAATGTAATTGAATTTGTTACTTAAGGGTAATGCTAATGTAATAGGAGCTGCAAATTATTTAATAATTTTTTTTTTCGTTTTTACTAAATACAAAGGAAATGTATTTCCAAAAAAAAAACTTAACCACTTTTTCCTAAAACAATCTACGTTGCAAGAAAACAAATCATTTCGGGCCGAAAATCCAAGAATTTCAAATATCTCAACGAGATTTAAGTGATATTTTAACACAAGATTTTTTTAACATGAACATATTAATTGAAGAAAAATATGTTGAGGGAAACCACTTCGCGAAGCTATCTCTTTCTGAAGTGCCGAATCCCTTTCTTAAACGTCAGAAACAAATTAAACGATAGAATTTGCACAAATCGTATTGAAATATCTTTGTGATTGGTGATAAAGTGTATATTTAAGGGAAAACAGAAGCTATTGATGAGTAAACATAGGGACGGGCTACAGTCCGCTTGGGCGAACTGTTGGATACCCTATTCTTATTCCTATCCCTCATAAGTGGGCATGACAAAAGTCTAAGTATGGTTGAATTGTTAAGAACGCTCTACATATTTTGTTATATAACATTTAAAGGATTTTGTAAAAAAAAAACGCTCCCTAGCTCAAACTTGAGTGTTTCAATAAAATTGTTTTATTTAATTGTGGGCGTGACAGTAGGCGGATTTAAAAAAAATTAACACATGAGAATAAAGGGCCCCTAGAGAGTATATACTATAAATTTCAGCTCCCTAGCTCTAATTTTGAATTTTCAAAAAAAAAAAAAATAATAATTGTGGGCGTGTCAGTGGGCGGATTTTGAAAATATTTACACATGAACATAAAGGGCCCATAGAGAGTATATATTATAAATTTCAGCTCCCTAGCTCAAACTTTGGATTTTCAAAAATTAATATACCCTTAGAATAGGGTAAACAAAATTATTTTATTTATTTGTGTCAGTGGGCGGATTTTGAATTTTTTTTATCTCGAGCAGTTTTAGGAGTCATAGATCATATATAAAAAATTTCAGCTTTCTAGCTCAAAATTCGATTTTTTCCAAAATTTTGTTTTTTTTGAGTTTGTGGGCGTGTCTGTGGGCGGATTTCAAAAATTCGTAAACTTGATTATTTCGGGACCCTAGAGAGTATATCGTTAAAATTTCAGCTCTCTAGGTCCAGTTTAAAGGCCTAATTTTTGCCGACAGACGGACGGACATGGCTAGATCAACATTACTATCGATGCTGATCATAAATATAGTAACTTTTAGATGTCTGCGGGCAATATTAAGGTATGTTACAAACTATGCGTCAAAATTAATATACCCTTAGAATAGGGTATAAAAACCAAGTTAAGGAGAAAAAACCTGAGAAAGTATGTTAAAAAAAAACAATAAAAACAGTGTTGATCAAATACGCTTGTGCAGCTCTTGATGCAGCCATTTGCAATTATTTTCACTTTTTTTGTACAATTTTGTATTTCATTAATTATTGTTCTTCCTTTTGTGTTAATTGGTAAAAATGTATGTAATGAAAATTATTGTTCAACTTATTTTATTTGCCAAAAATTTTTTTTTTTTGCCACAACAATGCGATTCTCACGGTTTCACTTTAATTTTTTGTACACAATCCTTCTATATTGCTAATTTTTAGTATTGTTAAAGGTGATAATTAATTCAAACAAATGTTTTTATTTTCCTTAATATCTTTTCATTTTAATATTTTAATTTCACAACCTTTTATTGTTTTTTTGTTATTAACGCGACGCGTTTCGAAGCAGTAGCTTCATCATCGGGCGTAGACTTTTTAGTATTCAAAAATAGTGTTTGGATACTCCTTATTTTAAAATTTTTTTTTGTTAAAATTTGCTTTATTATAAACTTTTTACGAATTATTCGCGCAAAACTAGTCTCCTGCCATACAAATTCGCCATTGATTGCAATCATTTCATTCTGCTACAAGTTTTTTTTTATTTGCAACTGACATTATGGCGAAGTACCCAATTGACAGAAAAATACATGAAAAGGCTACAAACTCCACCCGGGCGAACCGAAAACCGGTTATTTGGAGCCTTTGAAACCGACCGGTTTAGCCAGAGGTAGAACTGTTGGATACCCTATTCTTATTCCTTTTCCTCATAAGTGGACGTGACAAAAGTCTAAGTAAGGTTGAATTGTTAGGAACGCTGTACATCTTTTGTCATATAACATTTAAAGGATTTAATCAAAAAAACTAAGCTTTTGTAAAAAAAATGCTCCCTAGCTCAAACTTTGGTTTTTCAATAAAATTATTTTATTTAATTTTGGGCGTGCCAGTAGACGGGTTTAAAAAAATTATATAAATATAAGTATAAGGGGCACCTAGAGAGTCTATATTATTAATTTCAGGTCCTTAGCTTAAACTTTGGTTTTTCAAAAAAAAAAATTTTTTTAATTTTGGGCGTGTCAGTGGGCGGATTTGAAAAATATTTAAACATAGGTAAAAAGGGCACCTAGAGAGTCTATATTATAAATATCAGTTTCTTACCTCAAACTTTGACTTTTCAATAAAGTTGTTTTATTTAATTGTGGGCGTGTCAGTGGGCGGATTTTAGAAACTTTATCTCCCGAGCAGTTTTAGGAGTCAAAGATCATACAAAATTTCAGCTTTCTTGCTAAAAATTCGATTTTTTCGATAAATTAATTTTTTCGATTTTGTGGGCTATAGTAACTTTTAGGGGTCAAGGGCAATATTTAGGTATGTTACAAACTTCGCGGCAAAAGTAATATTCCCTTAGAAAAGGGTTTAAAAATAGCATACGGCTGGCAGGCAATGTTTTTCCACTATTAGCATTACGCAACTTAGACATTTTGTTGAGTTCTTACACAACTTTAGGTCGACGGCAGGAATACATTGCCCCACTGTAGAGGTGGAAGGCATTGTTTTATTTTTCAACGCACTGCCAATTAAGATTTTGATATGGTTTCAGCACCACGCAACTGACATGTAGGTAACCTTGTTTTTCTTACAACTTTAAAAAGTTACTGTTAAGTATTGTCCCACTGGCGAGCCAGGAGGCAGCTATTTTATATTTGTAAAGCGTTAATATTAAACGAAAAAAATAAAATGATTAAAAATTAAAAATTTGGTGAAAACGCTCTAAACAGTGGGAGTGACAAAAATTGTTAATTTTTTGTTATTCCTGTTTTTATGGTTTGTCATAAAATGATCGAAAAAATACGTTATGTCAAAATCGCCCATGAAAAGTGGATCTGGAAAAAACATGTTGTACAGTACCTTGCCATATTATTTGACCCAAGTAAAAAAATTCAATTTTTTTTTTTAATTATTTAAAAAGTATGAAGTAGGCTTCTTTTATTTTTCATTTATATTTTGCGTTACCTAGGTAATTATTAGGCTTTATTTGAGACTTCTTTACGGTATATTATGCAACATTCGAAGTTTCTATTAAGTAGTGAATGGTTGTGTGACTAAAAAGTTCAAAAAGTGCCTTAAAATTATTTGCATATAAAAGTTATTTCTGTCAAATAAAGCTCGTGTTTTTCGGTAAGTTCTGATGTTTTACTTTTGTTTATGGGTAAAACTATGCATACAGATAGTCATTATATTAAAAAAAATTTTTTTTAGTATTCAATCGTTCGAAAGATGGAAAAAGGTAAAGACCTCTCCCCGAAGAAAGTCGGCCAAGTTGTTGGCCTATTAAAGGCATCCAACCTATCCCAATATGATATTGCGGGTGTAGTTGGAGTGTCGCGAAGTTCTGTTAAGAATTTAAAAAAAAAAAATGGATCTTGGGGTGTCTTTAAGCCCGAAGAGGAAGGGTAATTGCGGTAGGCCTCGCAACGCAACCCCCAGAACAGACCGCAAAATTCGGCATATTTGCACGGCAAATCGAAAATTACCAGTTTCCCTGTTGGCGAAAAAGGTTTCCGATGAAGGAATTGGAATTTCCCACCGAACAGTGCAGCGTAGATTGACTGAAATCGGTCTTTTTGCCAGAAAACCAGCTCGAAAACCAAAGCTGACTGCCACCATGATTAGAAAGCGTTTCGACTGGGCTCATAAATACAAAAAATTCACTGTTGAAGATTGGAAAAAGGTAATAAAATAAGACAAACTTAAAGCCAATAAGGTCATAAAAGTACAACTAATTTTTAAAAATCGCTATTTCTTTAACTTCGCAGGTTTGTTTCTCTGACGAATCTGTTTTCCAAGTAATGATGGAAAAAACGAAGTTTGTCAGAAGGAGACCGGGCGAACAAAATAAACCAGAGTGCATTGTGCCCACAATTAAACATCCCCCATCCATAATGATTTGGTCAGTTATTTCTGGGAAAGGCACGGGGCGGCTCTATCTGGTTGAAAAGACTATGCGGCAGGATCAATACAAGAAGGTCATGGAAACAAGGCTGCTACCGCAGCTTCAAAAATGGTTTTCTGTGGGCGAGCAACCCATTTTTATGCATGATGGGGCTCCCTGCCACAAAGCCAAGAGCATAACTGCCTTTCTCCAAGAAAGGAGCATCAACGTTTTCGATTGGCCAGGAAATTCCCCGTACATGAATCCGATTGAGAATGTTTGGGAGCTCTTAAAGCGGGCGGTGGCTAAAAGTGCCATAACCACGAAAAGGCAGCTGATGGAGAAGATCATTTTCGAGTGGAATCACAACCCACATATCCAAGTAACCGTGCAATCTTGCATAGAAAGCATGCCACGGCGAATTAAGGCACTTTTAGCTGCAAAAGGAGAGCACACCAAATATTGATTTTTAGGAAAAGCATGCATCCCCAACTCTTAAATAAAAAAAATAAATCAATATTAACTAACTAGCAAAACCTTTCCGTCTTTTTTTTTATTCCTGATATTATATATTATAGTAAACAAATTCAATCTAGAACATATTTATTACAAATTTAGTCACAGCAACCATTAAGACATTTTTTTTTATGCTGGGTCTAATAATATGGCAAGGTGCACGCGAATTGTAAAGAAGATCATTGTCTACAAATCTTATAGTTACTATTTCTACGTTTTGTAAAGAGCCTTGGAGAAGAAGTCCAACCTAACCTTGCTGGACAAAACTCAACGAGTTGCATGCCTCAGCATCACCGGTGCGCTGAGAACCTCTCCCACTGCGGCGCTCCAAGCCATGCTCCACCTTCTTCCGACCGACATCGTCGGCAAACAATTGGCTGCCAGCTCAGCAATAAGACTGAGAAGCTCCAAACAATGGAAAGAGCAACACACTGGACATGCCAATGTACTATCGATGTATCGACATCTCCCTAAGGTCACCGACCACCTGCCCACTGAATACAACTTCAACCTGGGCTACAAACATCTAATCCCAGACAGAACCGAGTGGACACAACGTCATGTCCTACACCACGAATCGCTGTCAATTTTTACGGATGGGTCCAAAACGGAGGACGGAGTCGGTGCCGGAGTCCTCTCTGAAGACCTGGACATTCACCTCTCCTTTAACCTTCCAGAACACTGCAGCGTTTTTCAGGCCGAAGTCACCGCCGTCCGCCAAGCCGCTGCCTGGCTGTCGGTTAATACGATATCGAAATCAGATATTGTAATATACATCGACAGTCAGGCGGCCATCAAATCCCTTGCATCCAGCACTACAAGATCCAAGGCAGTGAAAGACTGCCGTGCATCTCTTAACGAGATAGCCGGTCAGTATAGCCTCACCCTTTGCTGGGTGCCGGGTCACTGTGACATACCAGGGAATTGTGAAGCTGACGAACTGGCCCGACGAGGCTCTTCTGGTTTAAATAGCATAAGCGTCACCGACATCGAGGCGCCAACGTCGTATGCTAAAAACCTCATAGACACCAATGCGGTGAACGAAGCCAACCGTCGTTGGCACCAACTCGACCAGTGCAACACCGCAAGGCTACTCTGGCCGACATTTAACAAATCCAGGTCCATCGGACTTCTGAGGCATAAGAGAGGAACCCTTTCGAAATTAGTAAATGCCCTCACCGGGCACTGTGCTATAGGAAGACATGCCCAAAGGCTGGGCATCCCCTACAATGACTTCTGTAGAAGCTGTAGGGACGAGGAAGAAGAGGAGACCATCAGTCACTTCCTTTGCACGTGTCCTGCACTCGCCAACATTAGGAAGGCTACATTGGGTGAATACCTTTTCAATGATCTAAACGATCTTAACAACGCCTGCACAGCAAGGATTAGCTCCTTCATTCAGAGGAGCAAATGGTTCCCTGAGTAAGAGGGTGACCCACCCACCTTACACATCGGCAGCACAATGGACCTACTTCTGGTCTAAGTGCATCCTCACCGAGGGCCGTTTTCAACCAACCAACCAACCAACCAAGGAGTTTATCGAAAAAATAAGATTTTTTAATCAAAAACGCCTCCGAAAAGTGTGTGTCGCAAAAACCTGTATTGGGAAATTGTTAAGAAGATTTTATCTACGTATTCTTTGAAGCCATTTCCTTCATTTCTTTCAATCAATCGATTTTATTAACTAATTGGCGTGTCAATGGGTGGATATTTGAAAAATGATTACACTTGATCATTTTCGTCCCATAGGAGAAGTAGGAAAATGTAGTGATGATGTTCCAACGAGTGACATTTAAGCTCCAGCGGAGCTATTATCTATTGGATAGGTCATTTGTCAGCGTTTATTTGGGATAATATTAATTAATGGAATTGGTTGATCCTTGGTATTCTGGGAGCACTATGCCCCATCCTGAGACAACCGCAGTTTTCAACATTCACCTCACAACCAGAAAAGCTAAATTGGTTTTAGCTCCAGCCTGTTACTGCCACTTTCATTCCGAAACACTAAGTATTGATTCCACCACCCGAAAATCAATTTCAATCAATTTGTTTGTGAAGCATTGCCTAAATGGCATAGGCATCAACCCTAATCCACCGCTCAACATGTTACAAAATAAATTATAGTCAATGACAAGGGAATAAAATGTTTAAGCTACACCAGACTATACATCATTGAAATTCATAAAGCAAACGCCAAAACGCCCGCAATATTGGAATCGAATTATATTGCCGCGGAGGCATCTGAAAGTGATTCGGCGACAGATTTTAATACAAGAACATTCCAGAACTATCACAAATCAAACCGGGACGGCGCTGAGTAATTTTACTTTGTCCCTTTAAAGATTTTTCACTGTTTTTTTTCCATCATAATCCTTTCGCAACAAAATACTTACTACGTCTTGAATCTAAAACAACGAGGGTAGACATACGAAGAGGACATTCACTTCATTTAGCGTCCTTCAGAATATCTATTGCTGATGTTGACCCAGTGGCAAGCAGCAGCACTGATGATAGTCACCAGCAGCAGTAATATCAGGTCAATAGTTTTAAAGATTTGTGTATGTGCTGTGTCAAGCTATGATCCTTATGGCTACTTTAATGCGTGAAAGGACTAACCCCCGACTTGACGTTTTTATGATTACGAACGATATTAAACTAAAAACAAAAAACAAAATGTTCCTCCCAGGGACAGAGTGAGTGTGTCCAAGTGGATGTGGATAATTACACTCGCATGGGTGTTCGAACTAACTTATCTACGACATGATGTATATATGTGTGCGTCTAATATATATACCAGCAGAGGAAAAGCTCTACACACAGAGTGTGTGCGATTTTGATGAATAGCTAGTCCAACGCCAAGGACTTTGTCAATTGTTTTCGCAAATATATTCTATTTGGAGAATGAAAAGGGGATTTATTATCCGACTAGCATGGCTGTGTTGGTTTTGCAAAAAAGCCACAGATATAAAGGATTATAAACTGATATACGGTGTTTAGTTATTATAATTTTTATTGGCTTAATAAAGTTGATGCTGGCAGAGGTAAGGTGGGGACGGAGTTATAATATTTTGGTATCTCGCTTGATATAGTAACATGCGAATAGCAGATACAGGATCGCTGGCGGTGATAGAACTAAATTTTAAGTAGGTACATAAATGAAATTATTCAGCAATAATGGACTTTCAATAAAAGAAGCATGGAATCCAGAGATAACTTTCGGGGACGTGAAATAAAACCAAACGAAATAAGGCCGAATTCCCAAAATTTGGCTTTATTTCGTTTTCCAAAGTGAAATTAAACCAAATTTTTAGTTTGGCTTTATTTCGTTACTGAAAACGAAACAACACCAATTTGGCATTATTTCGTTTACATTATTTAACAAAACTGTGACCCCAAATTCGGAAAGTATTGAACATTTTCTTTACGAAGTTGTATTGTTCATGAAAGCTATGCTGAGAATTTTGTCACTTTCACTGTCACTGTATTATGTCACTTTCACAAAGCGTCATAAGGCCAAATCCGGAAAGTGACATAAAGCCAAATTTTCGAAACCGTACATCGCACCTACTCCAAATCAAACAGTGACCCCAAGCAGGGGGGTTGCAGCGGGGCAGCATGGCCCCCCATGGACATTGTACTGTTTATGCAATCTACTTTCGATTTCGCAACTAATCCCATAAACAGTGCAATGTATATCGGGGGGCATGCTGCCCCCCTGCAACCCCCCTGCTTGGGGTCACTGTTTGATTTGGGGTAGGTGCGAGGGCAAATTGTTGAAAGCAGCACCAAGCGAAAGTGTCATCTAGCCAAATTGGCCTTGTGACGCTTTTCCAATGTGTCATAATACCAAATCCTAAAATTTGACCTTATGTCACTTTCACAATGCGACATAAGGCCAAATTTCAAAATTTGGGCTTATGACGCTTGGGGTTATGTCACGGCACCGTTTTACCGTTAAGTCTCATAACATAATTGTAAGCAAACAAATCGATAATAGTTGCACATTTGCGCACAACAAAGTGGTTTGGTGTTATTTCCATTTGTTTTTTGGTATTATTTCGTTTTGCATGACGAAATAAAGCCAAATTGGCTCTATTTCGCTTTTGAAAGCGAAATGATGCCAAATTTGGAATTTGGCCTTATTTCGTTTGGTTTTATTTCACGTCACCTAACTTTCCACCACCTTAACAAAATGAGGAAAACAGACCGCGTCCATCAAGCGTTTATTCAGCAAATACGTGGCGCCAAATCTGAGCTGCTATTCGATCAATACTGCACATCGGTGAGTCAACAAGTATAGCCCTTCAGCAGTGCACGCCTCCGCCACAGTTTTGTCGATAAATCAATGTGCGAAATTCATCAATGGTTCCACAAATTGGTTAGGTATACATAGGATCGATTATTTGGAACGATATTTCATCTACTCTTCTCTTAGCACGTCCAAGTTTCAGGGCCCTCCTAATTAACTACATTCCCACGGGTCCGCCTATGCCGTTCGCCGGTTCAACCTCAGAAAATAGCGGTAGGCCTCCCGATTTGGAATTACTTCATTACTAAAGCCAATCAAATGCTGAATTTACTGCATTTGTATAATCCAGGAGTTTTTAGGCCTGTCTCTCTTTCGCGTTTGTATTGGAACGTTGATTGATATTGCCTTTTTGACAGGGTTCGTAGGATCGCTCCTTTGAACATGTCAGTACCAACTGAGCCGACATAGATTCTATGACGTGAAGGCTTCCTCGAACTTTGGAACTTCTTATTCCATCAATTACTCATGCTGTCATCCGAAGCGTCTTCATCTCAGCTGCTGTTAATTTGCCCTCATACTTTTTGTACACTGTCCAAAATTGTGAACCGTATATGAGCGCCAACCGCACAAATGCGGTGCAGAGTCTTCTTTTCAGCTCTGGGGCATTTTTCGGTCACAAAAGATGGCTGAGTTTTGCCGCCATTCCATCCTTCCAACACTTATGTGGCGCTTAATATCGTCATCGCAGCTTGCTTCGCTATTCGTCATAGCTACCGGATATTTGAACTTTTCGCATTTGGGAAATCACTCCTCCATTCATATAAATATCTGGAATAGGTCGGAGTGAATCAGAGAACAGGCAGTACAAGTATTCTGTTTTCTTCCGACTAATAAGATACCCATTACCTTCCAAAACTTCCACCCATACATGAAGGGCTCTTTGCAGGGATCATTGATCCTCACTAATGGTGGCTCAATCGTCAGCAAAGAACAACTGAAGCTCTTAGGTGTCCGTCACGTTTCCTTCAAGCAGATTAACAAGAACTGTAGTAAAGATCAAGGGACTTAATACGCTTCCCTGGTGTACACCGACTTTGATTGCGAACTCCTCGGTGACGCCAATGGGCCATCTTACTCTTGTCTTTACTCCCTCATTCATGTCCATGATCATATCTACGTAAGTTTCTGGAACTCCTCGTTGTCTTAGCGCCACCCATAACAGATCCCTTGGTTCTCTATCAAATGCCTTTTCAAAATCAACCAACACCATATGCCAAACCCTTTAAGGAATCACGTTGTTTTTCCCACTGGTCTTCAGATAGCCGTATTATGTTTCGCATTTGGCTATCCAATACCGGCTCAACTTCATGGTGTGGGACCATCAGCTTGATTGATCGGTAAAAGTCACAGGCTCGCATATCGCCTTTTCAGTTGTACAAAGGAAAGAAGAAAACTTTCCCTTCACTGGTTAGGCATTGGATCGCCTCTCATCAGTTTGGAGATGAGAACCATGAGCCATTTGGCCCCAATGTTACCCATCTTTTTTCAGAACTTAGAGGGTATCTTGTCCGTGCCAACTGCTTTTCGCTTTCTGGAGTGTTTGACCGCCTTCCTAAATTCTTCGACGGTTATCTCCATATCGTGTACTTCTTCATTGTTAAAAACGACTCTCGAAAAATATATCTGAGGAAATCGTTCATTGAGAAGTCCTTCACAATCCTGCTGTACCTGTGTAGTATTGTTTCGTCATGCATAAGAAGCCGCCCTTGAGCATTCTTGATGAACTTTGGGCATGCCTCCTGCTCTGAGCAGCCATTTTGAAAATGGTTGTGCCCCTGTTCAAGCTGGTTTGTTGGAGCTCGTGGACACTAAATAAAACAAAATAAAAATTACAATTTTAGCAGCCTGGTTTCTATCAGCAGCCTAAGAAGAAATTTCTTCTTACTCCCGATACAGACCCGCCACACACTTTGCTTGAATTTGGACGCACTTTATCTTTGCGAGCCTCTTGCAAAGTCTGTATTCCAATTCGAGGCGAGCTTTTTCATTTCCATTATTAGTGGAGCACTTTCGCATTGCTTTGAATGCCGCTTTCTTGTCACTTATCACTGCTTTGGCTTCATCTGTCCCCCAAAAAACTCTGTCAGGAGGAGGAGGCGCTGTTCCTGGGCGATTGCCTGTCCTAAGATCACTTTGCAATCTCTAACCAGAGCCTTCCAGGGACCCTAACTTAATGATCGAAAACGCTGTGGCGGAGACAGTCACTAGGCATGATCCAACAGAAAGTACGGCTTGACGCTAGAACTGTTGAGTGCGTTCAACAGAGAGTCGACCAGCATACACCACAGCAGTGGAGACAGTTGATGTTTACTCCTAGGGAGATGAACTCCTTAACTACCTCGAAGTAATTGCTATCAACAGTGACGTTTTGTCCTAGGCGGTGGACAGATGTTTGTGTGTTTGTTGATAACATGTACTTGGTCGAATTTCATTAGGTTTCTAACTAAGCGAAAAGCTTGTCAACTTGTCATTTGCATTCCTACAATAGTATCTGCACTTTAGCAATTTTGATGACACATATATACAGATTAATATATATTCCTGCATGATATCATTGTACTCGTATATACACTTTATAGTAGTGCCATCATGTCGAATTTTTTGTTTTAGCCGACTAAATGCAGATGGCGTTATGAATTGAGCTAGAATGTTTGTGTCTAAACTTTTGCTGTCATCTTCATTTTAAATACACACTTTGAAAACGAAGAGAGCAAGACCAAATAAACCGGTTTGTCTCTCTCGAATCTTTCCGCCCAACGAATTTCATTCCATTGTGTATGCATTTTTTTTTCATTGTAAGAAGGAGCATAGGCGTAGGCAGCGCAGGTAGCATGTTCATGTACGTATGCTTTGCAAGTAGCAGAGGTTGATGATGGAAACCAAGTAAGTTATTATTTGTATGGATAATGGATTTCGCATTATCGACTCTCTGGATGGAAGGGGCGATTCGTTTGAAACGAAAAATTTAATAAAATTTGATTTGGGTATTTTTCTTTCAAATGAGAAATAATGAATTTATCGCATTTTAGATTCTCGCTATTTTGGCTATATCTTGTCGAAAAATGTACCGATTTATATCATTCTTTTTGCAATTGATTTAGAAATATTCAGTCTAATTTATAAAGCAATGACATAATTTATTTTTTGTCAGTATTATGCCATGCTGCACCACCACTTATTAGCCGCGTTTTATTATCCCAATGATCTTGATACGGATGCGATCTGATAATAAAATGATCTGGATCATCAGTGGCAAGTTGTGGCAACAGTTGTTTTTAACACATAACAGACGATACCAGGTATTTCAAGTTTCGATTGGCACTCAGCCATATTGCAAATATAGGGTACAATGTGACGTCACAATATGATCGCTTGTTGTGTCGGTGGTGTTGCCATTTGAATACAAATCAACATACATTTTGCACTCAATATTTTTTTTTCAGAAACTATGTTCAAATGTTATGTTCAAATATGCAACATATTAACAGTATTGTACTGCTAATATTTCCATTAATTTTTGTGTATTATATTACGAAGCAAAACGTCTCAAAAGTCGCAATGGTAAATTATTCGAATATGAAAATATGCTAATTGATTTTTTGTGTTATTAATAGTGTTTCATATTTTGGTCTGGCAATATTATTATTGTGTTCCTATAATTTCCTATAATTTAAATAAGCAACGGCACGAAAAAACAGGTAGTGAGTTTTGTAATTACATTTTGGATCACGATTAATGATCCCGATAAATAGCAAGATCCTGTGTTGTTTTTGTTTTACGTATTAAATTGATTCAGATCCAGATCCGCATGGATAATAAAACATAGCTATTGATCAATAGGTACCTACACGATGAATATTTATATGGATAATACGAATTTTCGTTGTTTAAAGTCCCTGCACCTTTGCAATAAAGCATTGAGGAAGGTCACTTGTTTGTGTTTTTTGCTTCTAATGAAGGTTGCTTGATTGGTTCTCTTTCGCATTACCCATGTTGTAAGATTAGATATACGTGTTTTTAATCACCGAGCTTTAATCAGACGGCCTACTCCTCGTTTCGTTCTATTATTAGTTGTCATGCCCTGTGGTAAATGGTTCTGCTGAAATTTGCAATATATTTTTTTTTTAGCTTCTGGTTCGCCAAGGCGAAGAAAAATGTACTGCGACCTATGAGGTCGTTTGTACCGTCTGGGCCAGAAATATGTTAAGCTAGTAGTATTTCTTCTTTCCGTATAAAGCGGATAATGCTACCAGCGGACCACTTCTTTATATCTTCGGAACTCAGTTGTTCTCTGAGGCCTGACATTCACCTAGAATGTGTTCAGCTGTTTCGTCTTCCTCAAGACATAGCCGGCATTCTGCAGAGTCAACTATTTTCATTATGTTTAGGTGATATCGCAACCCGTCGTCGGCCCTCGTTGCCTTTAAAACCTTCGTGGCCCGGAATCCACCACATTTTGGTCTTGTTCCTTTACTTTACCTACTGAACATGTAAGAAGTAAAGAAATTATGAGTTTATGGTTTTTTAGACTCTTGCTATTTTGGGTATATCTCGTCCAAAAATTCACCGATTTCTATCATTTCTTTTGTAATTGATTCAGAAATATTCGATTTGTTTTTTATCAGATATTTATAAGCGAACACGTTGTTGGATACGTATATCTGTTAGAGGCAGCTCACCTGTCGATTTACATTTTTTTTATTATTATTTGAATGAATGTCAAACAAACTACCTACCTATTTAGACATGCAAAAATATATGTTTTCATTGCTTTCTTAAAAGAAAAAAAAAATACTGAGAATATTATGTATGTAGTTTAAAGATAAAGAAATGTTCATTTAACCAATTTGGATATTCGAGGCATAGGTACCAATCACAGCATTGAATATTTTATTTAAATTTTTTTTAATGCTGTGGTTGGTACTAAAAAAAACACGAGTCTGTTCTCTTCCGCATCATCCAGGAGGTGGAACATTTGATGCGTTTTTTTTTCCACCGAGGTATCCCCATTAGGCCTACTCCTCGCGCATAGTTCATAAATAAATAAATAAAATATTACCTAACATAACAACGCATAGGGTCCTTTAACCAAAAGCGCATACCTAAAGTATATATAAAAAATAAATAAACTATATATTAATATTACCATAACTAAAAACAAATAAAAATAAATATGAGTACATATAAATATTTATATATGAAAATCAGAAAAACACACCCATTCATTTATTAAAATATAACTTTATTTATAGATATTTATTTACATGATGCTTATCCTTAAAGTTTGGCAGCCTTAAATCCTTATTGTTTTTTTTTATTGTAAATTTAATCAGTCCGATTAAAATAAATTTAACGATGTCTTCGTTGTGTCCATAATTGCTACACGTCATGGTTTCTGTCACTTCCAACTGGTTTATCATCTGAGACATGAGGTTTTCAACCAAGTTTGCTTGTTTGCGGTCCTCCGGAAAAACTGTTTCGAATATCTCCTTTATTCTTTTCGCAGTATTTTCGAAGCTTATAGTAGGCACCGTAAGCTTCCCAAACTCTGACACAGTTTGTGTGGTCTCATAAGCCTTGAGACGTATTAACAAGGCTTGTTCTCGATAAGAATTTGTCTCATCGATCATAAATTGCGTGCAGGCTTCGTAATTAATCTTGTTCCGTAACTTAAACGCTGTAAATCCTGCGTAGAACGTCAAAGCACCTTCCTGTAGCTTCTTTGAACATCCTTTCGTTAGTACTGTTTCTATAGTGTTGTTCCTTGCGTAGTCTTCATCTGCGTCATCGTACTCGATATTGTTTAAAATATCAGTCTCCATGATGATGAAACTACCTGTTCGTAATCAGGTGAGACGGAGGTACATACCAATTGTATTAAATACCAGCAAACATCCTACGGCCTCCTCGCAATATGCCATAACCTACCCCAAATTTCCATTAGAGCCAACAATTAATATACCATCTTTGTATATACATACATAAGTGAATATGAAGACTTTTCTTTTTAGCTTAAAGATGGATAAGTTGTTTTAATTTTCCTTAAACGGTAAACTCTCTTAAGCGGACAAAAATGTGCACCATTAATGTCCCCTCAAGGAAGATTTCACTGTATGTATATACATACATATGAAACTTATATTTTTTCTGGCTGAGGTATTAACGAGGCTAGAATAAAAAATGTGGGTTTCTATAACATGCGATACGTCTAACCATGCGTTTGATGGAGTTCAATATTTTAATGCATTTGGGTACCTACCTATAAAATTTCATAATTGTACCTACCTACTTCAAAAGATATATTTAAACTATACTTCATTTCTTTAGTACCTACTGGGACATCCTGAAACCGAAATTTGCATTAAGTATATCGGCCGCTAGTGGTTGGTATGACGGTATCAAAAAGAATACCTAAATCAATGATATTTAGCTGCCCAAACTGAGGCACTCAGGTGCTTGTGCAAAACCAATTGAAAAAATTCTGTTTATATTCGGAGATTCGATTGTGTAACATAATGCAAACGAAATATGAACCAAATATGATTTTGAATACCGATTATGAATGAATGCCCTTTTTATTTGATGAACCAATAAATAAACCAATTTGAGTTGTTCATGAATAACCTACGGCAGCTATTATTACAAGCAGGGCACGCTCTCGTACACACACTCTAACTTGTGTTATCTTATCTCTGCCTCAATTAATTTTTTTCACATGCAAATATGATATGCCTCACTGCTGAAATGCGAATCTCCTTCGCCGATCTTAACATATACACACCAATTGTATAAAATACAACAAAATAAGTTCCAGGTGACGGTTTTGTTCTAATTGCAATATGCCATAACCTACCCCAAACATTTTGATCAGAGCAAACAAATAATATATAGTGCGTACCAAAACAGTTGGCCATTCTACTGCGCAGGTCTCTTAAAATGTGTTTTACAATCTCTTAAATTGCAAAAACAAGCATAAAGAGACGAAAATGGGCGGAGCCATAATAAAAAACGACGTATACCCTGCCTTGTGTTCAAGATCGCTGTCGCGATCTCACTGAGGGTGGTTTCTTCATTTTTCTTCTTTTATACTGAAATTAGGAGCGGAGGAAAAATATAGACCATTATATGTCAACTTTACTTGGAGGCAAATATATTGTTTCGTTTTTTGTCTTGTCGGTTCTTTGTAGGAGTATGATGTGATCACGGTCGGATAGATTAAGCAAAACATTGCACATGAATTGATTGTGTGACTGTGTCTGTATGAAGGTGTACGGTTTTAGATTTAAACCCTATTTGCTCATTATGCTTTCGTTGATCATTATTAATTGTGTCGTGCATATTGATCATGTAGGTACTGATATTGGCACGCAAAGTAAAGTAAATTGCAGTGTCACACCAAATTTTTTTTGTTTATATCATTGAATTTGGGCGAGGTAGGTAAATTTAATAAAAAATTTACAATTTGGGAATTTTTTGGAAACGTAAACGATTTTATGCCCAATAACAATAGGCACGATTTTCTGTCACAAAAAAGAGGATGGGGTATTAAACGGTTCGTTAAAGACAAAATGTTGAACGTTCTTGATTCTTCAATAATTTTTTTTAAGAAATGCAGTTTTTAAAACTTTTTGAAATACCCACCACTTTTAAATTTGTAACCTTGATTAAAAGTGTAAATTATAGCGAGATGAAATTGACGATGAATTGCAAATATAAAACAGATTTACAGCGAGCAGCAAAACAAAACACCAGTATACCAAATGGGTGGTTCGGTTTGGTTTGAATTAAGAAGTAAAAACACACACGTTTTAGTACTAAGATAAAAATATTTATTCATTTTGCTACCTATATATGAAATAGTTAATATTAATGTATATTAAATTGAATTCGAAGAACTGTCAGTTTCATAATCGGTTGAAGAATCATCTCCTGGATTGATAATTATTGCATCCGACATTGTGTCCCACATCTGCTCGTGTGAAAAGTATTCCTCCTCTGTCCTTATAATTTTTTTACAAACTTTGCGCCAATCTTCAACTGTTATTTTTGAAAATTCTTCTTCAGCTAGTTTCTGAACATCCGATAATCTAAACGTTGTATTTCGGCTTCCGACTCTTCCCTTGACTGTTGCCCAGATCTTTTCAATAGGGTTGAGATCTGGATGATAGGGTGGCAATCGTAGTACTTCGTGTCCCGCGCCGTGAATCATATCGTCAATCTTATGCTTGGGGTGGTGATTAGTCCGATGTCGCTTTATAAGGTCATAAAGTTCGACTTTGAGCATTTTTGAAGAATGCGGTATATTGTTGACGGAAAGCCATTCTAACATCTCCGATTTAACGGAAGCAGAAGTGATTTGCTTGTGTTCCCATTTGTTCTGATATGATACGTTGTCCATTACAATAACCGATGGTTCCTCTAGGTTATTTAAAACTTGATCCTTCATCCATTTGGAGAAATTTTCAAAATTCATCTCATCGTGATAATCTCCTGTTTTCGACCCAGATTTAAATAAAAGCAAGGCATTATTCACGAAGCCCTTCGCTCCACCTGCATGCGCCATTATCAGCCTTTGGCCTTTTGAAATTGGCGCCTTTAAACCTTGACTGGTGCCGTCAGTCCATGCCCTTGGCCTTGTGTGAGAGCTGTGAATATAGCTCTCGTCCAAATAAATAATCTCATATCCTTCTGACCTGTACTCCCGCACCTTCCTCAGATATTTCACTCGTAAAAGTTTGATTTCATTTCTTTCGCAAAGAAATTTACGGTTGTTCTCCGTTTTCCTATAAGAAAATCCATTTCTTTTTAAAATCCTATGTAGCGACATATTGCTTAGGTTCAGCTCCAAATCTTCCTGCACCCGTTGTCTTAACATTTTTAATGTTATCATCATTTTTTCTTCAATGTGGAAGTTGTATATAATTCGCCGAACAGCTGTGATACCAAATTCGTCCAATCCAGTTTTCCATTTTGTATGTGGTACTCTTTTAGTTGGAGATTCAATAGCGCCTTTCTTCTCATATTCTTTAATTATCCTTCTTATTGTTCGGGCCGAAATTCCCGTAAACTCCTCTGTCTGTGAATTTGCGTATGTGATGGGATTATCTATACATAAATTCCTAGCTTCTTCAATTTTTTTGTAATATATCCTAACAACGATCTTACGTCCTAGACTTCCTATTGATTTTCCTTTTCTTGAAAGATCCATGACAATTTATTTTATTTTAATAAACTTATGTCCTAGCAATGCTTTTGTTTTCGTGAAAGTGAATTCCAAATAGGAAATCCATAATATATATGCGTTATCTTAAAATAAAAAACTCTAAAAACCAAGCAACAAATTTATTCCTTGCCCCTACAGGTAACCAAATGCAAACACTAATCATGTCGTAAAACTTTTACACTTAAGTCAAACAGGTAAAATCAAACATCATAAAATTAATGCTAACCAAGCACACCACCCATACAGGTACCTAGCGCTAAACCACGAAATGTTCAACCATAAAAAGGGTTGGGAACCCTTTCAAATACAATCGGACTTCTACGTAGAAATGTATAAAAGTCGACCTCATAATAAAAAATTAAGTTTATTTAGATATTCAACAGCATTTTAGTTCTAAGCACTGTAAAGTTGGGTTACGCATTGTAAATTACAGGCAAAAACGCTTAGTGATTAAATCTCTTTCGCGTCATTTTTGTTATCTTAAATCCTCTCTCTGCGCAATCGACCGTTGGCCAACTGTTTTGGTACGGACTATACCATCAATCTACCCAACTACAATTATCCCACCTCTCTTCATCCACCATCGCCCCTACCATTAAATATGAATATCTGCTTTTCACTTGCAAATACTCGTATGAATTATAAAAAAAAAACATTTGAGAATCTTCACTGCTGAAATGCGACTCTCCTTCAACGATCATACACACACATACCAATTGTGTTAAAATCCAGAAAACATAACATACCCCTTCCATCAAAGCAAACAAAAAATATACCATAAATCTACACGAAACCTGCTTTGCCAACCACCACCACTACCTGCATCATCCTCCTACTCATATTCCCAGCACGAGAATGGTGTAGAACTAGACTATCACGATTTGTTGCGGGCGAATGCGCACTGATGGCGTATCGTCGTTTACGCACGGTTGCACTACTATAAGGTTTATATACAATGATGATATGCAATAACACAAGCTGTCAAAACTACCAAATTGAGTTGTTTAAAGCGGTAAAATAAAAAAATACCTCACCACCATTATTATTATTACAATAGAGTATTCATCCACTTTTTAAACATTGTCTAACCAAAACCAAATTAAAATTACAATTTTAGCACCTAAATGCAGATATAAGCAATATAAGCAATTAATTTAGTAATTAACGCTTTTTGATTGTAAACAAATGAGTTAACCAATTAGGACTACTTTTTTTTTTAAATTGCAAAAGCAAATTGAAAATTGAATTCACATCAACTTAAAAATAACGATCAACAAATTTATTGATCAAAGAATAGTACTGGAAAGCATTTCTATCGTCTTCGTGTATTTGATTTGTTTTCCACTTCTGCTTTTGGGTCAAGCGTACACATTCGCTTGGCTTAAAAAAAATAATTTCTATTTAAAAATAGCTATCCACCTGGATAATTGTTTTTCACTGCTAAAGTATCTGTGAAATTAATCGAATATTTTAATTTTTTTAATCAGCTTGATGGTGCGAAAGGGTGAGTTGACGAAACTCATGTAAGACGCATTGTTAATAACGGTATCATGGAATTGGTATAAAATGAAAGTCTTGACTACGGTCACCATAATTTGTCAAAGCAAAATAAAGGACAAAATTTGTTTTTAATCACAAACTTTTTGTATGTACGCAAAACTAGCAGAATCTGGCTAACCTTCTTTCGCCCTAGCCTGCATTCGTAAATAAAATATCCGATTCTTGAGTTAGGGTCGCGAGTTCATACAAAAATCCCATGGAAAAAAGTTTTTCCCCATTTTTCAGGCAACTCTTCAAATTGTTCTTTCAGTAAAAACCTTATTTGGACTATATCAAAAATTGAAGAAAAAAACAAGAGCCAAAATAATCCAGCTGTTCTCAAGTGATGCGCTTGAAAAAGAACATCATTTAATTTTCATTATACAGATACAACACTTATGCCGGTCCTCACCGACCAATCTTGAAATCGCAGTCGTAAGCCGTATTCAGCAACCCTTATAAGTGCAGATTTATGAGTACCCCTTCGGGATAGGGTTCAGAATTTACCCGAGGTAGGCATACCGGTTGTAAGAGGCGACCAAAATCCACCCTTCGGGATAGGGATCAGAATCTACCCGAGGTAGGCATGCCGGTCGTAAGAGGCGACCAAAATCCACCCTCAGTATACCGAGTGCATAGAGTATACAAAAAATGCAATGATTAAAACAAAAAGATATAATACTGCAGGTGGCAGCCCAGTTCTACTGGAAAATCCACACTCTTCGGAGGCAGGCTCTACGGATTCTGGGGAGAGCCATTTATTGCAATCATCCGACCCTTTCTGATCCGATCCAACGGGATCTGTGCCAAAAGCAAAAACTAATCGAAGTCCTACGACGCCAAAAGATTTTGGAAGCCTTTCGCGGGACTCAACGAAATGCAAAAGCTCGAGGACGAAAACAAGGAACTCCGCACTAAGCTTAACTGGAGCGTGCGAACCAAGCAACATACCTGGCTTCAGCATACATGGCTCATGGGAGACCTGTACCGCCAGAGGAGGTGGAGCTGCTCATAGCCTCAACAACAGTGAAGGACAACCTACTGATATGCTGCGACGCCAACGCCAGGCATTCTATATGGGGCAGCTCAGAAGATAATGAAAGAGGTGAGTCACTTTTTGATTTTCTGTTAACCACTAATCTATCAGTCTGTAACAAGGGTACGACCCCAACTTTTGTCTTTCCGAGTTCGGAAACGTACAGGGGATGGGAAGAGGTACTAGATGTTACATTAAAAACAAACAATAATAACTTTAAGGTCGACAACGGGAGAGTTTTCAATCTGGAGTCACTCTCAGACCACAGATGGATCCTCTACGACATGAGTCTCGAGGTCGAGACCATAAAACCTTATAGAAACCCCAATAGAGCTAATTGGACCAAGTTTGGCCAAGTCCTTCGGACAAAACTCAAAAATATACCTGAAACTAACACAGCTGCAATTAAAGAACTGGAGGTACAGGTAAAGACTTTTGAGAAGGCTATGGATGTAGCATACAAAGTCTCGTGCCCAGTTAAACGCAGTAAAAAAACGCTTCCCCCATGGTAGAACGAAGATCTCTCCAGTCTCAGACAGATGACTAGAGCGATTTTCAACATCTGCAACAAACACAATTTTTGGCGGCCTTATAAGGACTGTCTAAGTCTGTATAAGAAAGCCATAAAGGCATCCAAAAAGGAGGCCTGGATGGAGTACTGTCAGTCGATAGAAACCCTTAAGGACTCCGCTAGGCTAAGCAAAATTCTGTCCAAGGAACACTCCAACCCTTCTTTTCTGAAAAGACCAGACGGAGGATGGACAGAATCGCCAGCGGAGACCCTGGAACTCCTTATAAACACTCACTTTCCCGGATGCAGTGATATTAGTACGCAACCTGAGAGGCCTCGGCAAGTACAACCTGCTCCCAACAACAACATCACCTCAATAATTACCGAGGAAAAGATTTCCTGGGCTATTAACAGCTTCTCCCCATATAAGTCTCCGGGGCCTGACGGCATTGTGCCTGTCATGTTACAAAAAACACAAAACCTATCAATACCTTGGTTGGTGTCGATATTCCGAAGCTGTTTATCGCTAAACCACGTACCACACTCCTGGAGACGCGCCAGGGTGGTGTTTATACCGAAGGTGGGTAAACGCGGGCACGTATCCGCAAAAGACTTCAGACCTATCAGTCTAACCTCCTTTATACTCAAAACCCTGGAGCGTGTCCTAGACATCCATATGCGAAGTTCTCTGCCAGAAACATCGCTTTCCAAATCACAGAACGGCTATCTCAAAGCCCGATCCACGGAAACGGCTCTCCATGAGGTAGTGCGAACTATCGAAAAATCCATACACTACAAAGAATACACCCTAGCCTCCTTCTTGGATATAGAGGGAGCCTTCAGCAACGTACACACGGAAGCTATTCTGGAATCTCTGGTCGAACTGGGCATAGAGGAATCTATTAGGAAATGGATAGCTTCTATGCTCGGAACAGGAGTCATTCAGGCAACACTAGGCAACAGCCACTTAACCAAATTTGCTCATATAGGAACGCCACAGGGTGGCGTCATTTTTCCGCTACTATGGCTAATGGTTATGAACAAAATTCTAGTAAAACTAGACAGGGAAAGGATCAAAGCTGTCGCGTATGCGGATGACGTGGTCATACTAGTGTCAGGGAAGTTTCCCTCCGTGATAAGTGATATCATGGGGAATGCTCTAGACAATGTAAGCACCTGGGCTACAAGGTGTGGCCTCGTCGTTAACCCGAGCAAAACCGAACTGATGATGTTCACCACCAAAACCAAAATACCCTATTTTACCCTACCCCGCCTAAACGGTCAACCACTTACACTATCCTCCAGCGCTAAGTATCTGGGTATCGCGCTCGATCCTAAACTTAACTGGAAACATAACATTGAACACAGAGTGAGAAAGGTGTGTATTGCCTTCTATGCCTGTAGCAGAACCTTTGGAAAGAAGTGGGGACTTCAACCAAAGATGACCTTGTGGATGTACACAGCAGTAGTGCGTCCAATCCTCACCTATGGATCACTAGTATGGTGGCCCGCGTTGAGTAAAGGTTACAACCTCACAAAACTGAAAAGATTGCAAAGGACAGCCTGTATAGGCACCACGGGTGCACTAAGGTCGGCCCCAACGGACGCCCTCACTGTGCTCTTGCACCTTTTGCCTCTTGACCTACACACAAAAGACACCGCACTATGTAGTGCGGTAAGACTCAGGGAATCGGGGTGCTGGACTGCAAGGCCATACGGCCACAGCAGCATTCTGGACTCGCTACCAGAAGGCACGGTCACGTTTCCAACCGACTACATCACACCCAAACTAAACTTCACAAAAGGCTTCCAAGTAAGCTTCCCTTCCAGAGCTTGTTGGAAGAGGGACGAAGTTCTAAGATGAACTGTGGTGTGGGGGTCGGTGTCTACTCGGAATCACTAAAAATATCAATATCCCTTCGCCTGCCGGATTTTGCCAGCGTTTTCCAGGCGGAACTACTGGCTATCCGAGAGGCCTGCACGCAACTAGGGCGTGACACAGCGTACAAATAAAATATTGCTATCCTCATAGATAGCCAAGCCGCCACCAAAGCTAGTGACTGGTGCAGGAGTGCCGGAACGAGCTTGCGCGACTGGGCGAACGTTTCAGTGTTACACTACTCTGGGTTCCAGGGCATAGTAACATAACAGGAAACGAGCGTGCAGATGAGCTGGCCAGGCAGGGCTCAGCTCTGGATGGCTCACTCGCTGCAAGGGTTCACATTCCGCTAGGTGCGGTCAAGACACAAATACACTCACAAATCCTGCAGAAAGCCAATCTTCAATGGAGAAGGTTAACTAACTGCATCATATCGAGGAAGATATGGCCTATTTATGACAAAGGAAGAACAGGGGATCTTCTAAACAGAACCCGCCCCGAAGTCTCCAGAATTACGGCGATAATCACCGGGCACTGGCCAAATGAATACCATGCGGCCAAACTAGGTATCCCATTTAACACCCACTGCCGAAGCTGCGGGAATGTAAACGAAAGAGAAACTCTCTTCCATTTCCTCTGCGAATTTCCGGCACTAGCAAGAGCTAGACTGCGGGCACTGAACCTTATCCGTTATTCTTATCCGTTTTCTCAATTCCACAGGTTGGATATAGCCACACATCAAATGCTCTACAACCACTACAACATAGGTCACACGAGTCGTGGTAACAAAAAGGCACAATAAGTGCTAATTGGGTTCAAGCCGAACCGCCACTTCTACCTACCTACCTAACGTAACCAAATTGAACAGCTTTACCAAGAGCTAAAAAAAGAGCTAGATCAGCTGAAAGCTGAGAACAAAGCACTTGTTGAATCTCAACTTAAAAAACAGCCAGAAGCCAAATCATACCGCTCAGCTAGCCGCGATTATCATACGGACGAAGAAGGGCTAGTGCACGAAACGGATTGGATCACTAAGAGGAGACCGAACAAAAAACGGAAAGCCGGCTCCTCACCAGAAGTCGTTGTGCTAAAAGATAGACATCCCAAATAGGTAAATGCCAACGAAATAGAAACGCTAAGGAAAAAACCTCAAAATAAGGTATACCTTCCACCTCCAATTAACGTTGTCGGAGTTTCAGACTACAGCAAGCTAAGTAGCCTTCTTAAGGAAATAGCAAAGTCCACATTCAAAGTAACATCTCTGAATAATAATGTGTGGAAAATAAATGTAAGGGATCCTGAGAGCTATCGCGCAGTTTCTCAGAAACTGAATACTGAGAAGGTGCAATGGTACACTTATGAAAATAAGTCTGAAAGACCACACCGAGTTGTAGCCAAAGGGCTCCACTCTTCGTGCCGCAAAGATGATGTTATGCAAGATCTTAAAACTAAAGGTTTCAAAACTATCGACGCGGTTAATATACTTAAAAAAGAAAAGCAAAAAACGGAACAAGACGAGGAAATTGTTGTCAAACGCGGACTTCCGCTATTCATGCTTAGTTTCGAAAAGTCTGAAAACATCGAAAAAATATACAACATTAAAACTATCATAGTGTTTAAAATTGACAAGCACACATATTGCCAAAAAGAGCCGTGTTGCGTAAAATGTGCCGGTAAGCATTTATCGAAGGAATGCGCTCTAAGTAGACAAGACCTACCAACATGCATAAATTGCAATGGAAAACATCCGGCAAATTATCGCGGATGCGAAGTAGCTAAAGAACTTCAAAATAGGTGCGACAAAATAAAGAAAACTACGCTACCAATCGCAAATCAAACCAAAAACAAACCTGAAAAGGGCAACAATAAAACCAATGAAGGACTAAAAAAGGCTAAAGAAATGGTCAAAATACAACAAGCAAGAGAAGGAAAATTGTTTAGAAAAAAGTCGCCGAACGCTGTTCCACAAACATACGCTGAAGCTGCGTTGCAAGGACGCGAACAAACAAATAAAACATCTGATCCAGTCTTCCAAGTTTTCTCTGCAATTCTTGCCAGGCTAGAAGAACAGAGCCAAATTAATAAACGTATGTTTGAAAAACTCGACAAGCTCGAAAATCAATTTCGAAGCACACGTGCAATTAAATAAATATTTAGATATTTAGATATTTATTTATTTAATTAAACAACCATATACAAAAGATTACAACTAAGTATCTATAAAGTGTAGATGTGATCAAAATGAAATTATTTTAAATAAATTGATTATAAAAACAAGGAAACAAACAAAAAAAAAAAAAAGGTGTTTACATTTAGTGTGCAATTGAATATTATAAATTTATGAAAATAAACCTATCCTAGACCCTACGATCCATTTATCCTATTATCCTATTATTATTATTATTATATATTATTATTATATTATTATCCTATTATATTATATGACGGACTTAGTTAAATTAGTGACATGGATTGCGAACGGCCTCCTGCATAAGATGGACGAGCTCCAGATATTCATTCATAAATATGATATTGATATTTGTTTGATTTCGGAAACCCATCTGACCAAAGAATCCAGCACAAACATTCGACGATACATTGCCTATCACGCATATCACCCTTCGGAAAGGGCGAGAGACGGGGCATCCTTGTTGATCAAAAATACCATTGAACACTCAATCAGTGCAACAATTGAGCTTGACAAACTGCAATTATGCACGGTGAGCGTAAAAATTAAACACATAAAATATGTTTTTGCAGCTATCTATTGCCCCCCACGTGCAACGATGGAAAGAAGCGATTTTATAAGTATCTTTGACTCACTTGGAGGAAATTTCGTCATCGGAGGTGACTTTAACGCAAAACATACCTTCTGGGGCTCGAGATACATTTCAGTAAAAGGTAGAATTCTTTACGAAGCTAAGACCAAAAATGATTTCTACAACATTGAAGGGTTTAACCCTGAATTTACTAATCGTGATGCAATGAAAGGAGGAGGTGTAGCTATTTATATTAAAAACAGTATAACGTACAATATAATACCAGCAAAACCAATGAATTATGAAGGCATCCACATAGAAATCACAAATAAAGGGGAACCAAAACATATACATGCAATTTATAGGCCACCAAATTCTAGTGTTACAAGATTCATTGAGGAGTTGAATGAAATCATCAACGAAAACAAGAAAAATATTTTGCTAGGTGACGTTAATATAAATATCCAAGATAAGCACAACTCCCTTGTCTTAAAATACGTGGAGATGATGGCCTCGAAAGGATTGACAAACGTCATCAAACAACCTTCACGTGTTGACATAAAAAATAAAACTGCAACGCTTATAGACCATATCTACGTAAGCGTCACTAATCTAGATATATTCTCAGCTATAATTGAAACTGATCTCTCTGACCATTATGCCATTCTTTATGCGACAAAAGGTTCAAATAGCACGGAACCACCTGATATATATGAGACTGAACACATTAATCAGCAAAAAGTTAATGAGCTTATAGAGCACAAAAACTGGCAAAATATGCTCAAAGAAAACGATGTTGAAAGACTTTATAATAATTTTGTAAGAGAAATTAATAATATATACACCGAAGCAAAGAAAACCAAATCAACCAAAAGAACTAGGAAACATAAACCGTGGATTACAGCCCAAATAGTCCCAATGTGCAAAAGAAGAGATGAGCTTTATAGGAGGTTTAAAAATAACCCGAGGAGTAAGACTTATGAAAGCGAGTATAAGAATTTCAGAAACATTGTTAATAAAAACATCGCACTCGTAAAAGCCAATTTCTACAAACAACAGTTTGTAAATGCTTACAGTGATCCGAGGAAAACATGGGTGATTATAAACGAACTTCTCGGAAGAAAGAAGCGTACAATAGACGAAACCATTAAAACCAACTTTCCCGACACTGACAAAGGTTTACGCAATATTGTGGAGAAATTTGCAGAGCAATTTTCGAACTATGCGTCAAAGATGATACATGTTTGCACTACAACCACATCAAACCATGAAAGCCGGCAACTTCAACAAAACATTTACTTAGAAGAAGCAAGCGAATTAGAAGTTTACAATATGCTATGTCGATTGAACGATAAAAAAGGTCCTGGAGCAGATAACATCAAACCCGTTGATCTTAAGATAAATGCTATGCAACTTGCACCAATAGTTACTAAGATTATCAACCGAAGTATTTATCAGTGTTATGTTCCAAAGCTAATGAAGACTTCAATCATTCGTCCAATATACAAGGGAGGGACAAAAAATAACACTGAAAATTACAGGCCAATTGCAATTTTGTCAGTCGTTGAGAAATGCTTGGAAGAAGTTATAGTGAGTCGACTAAATAGTTTTTTGACCAAACATAAAGTGATTAACCCAAATCAGTACGGCTTTCAAAAAAATAAGAGCACTGGAAAGTTATTGGGGGAATTTACCAATACGGTTAATGCTGGATTAAACAAAAGCCATCACGTCCTTGTGCTATTCATCGATTTTAGCAAAGCGTTCGACACTCTTACGCATGAAAAGCTTTTGGAAAGTGTCGGCAGAAATGGCTGAAGAGGAGTACTTAAAAACTGGCTTAGGAGCTACCTAACTGAAAGAACTATTAAAGTCAAAATATCAGATACAGTGAGCGAAGAAAAACCAATCGAGTATGGTGTACCACAAGGTTCAAAATTGGGCCCTATTCTATTCATACTGTATACCAATGAAATTTTGCGACTACTTAAAAAATGCACTGCCTATGCTTACGCCGACGACATTGCAATCGTGGTTAAACACAAGTGTTTAAAGTCTGCAGTCGAAATATTGCAGAGCGAATTCAACGTTGTCTCCAACTGGTGCCATGATAATGGGCTAATTATAAATGCAGCCAAAACAAAGGTTATGCACATACGTGCTCCAACCAAGCAAGCCGAAGCTGTCCAGGTTTTTCATCAAAATGGCTGCTCTCTACTTTCAAGCAATAACCAACCAATTGAGGTAGTCGGAACCTTCAAATACCTTGGAGTAACCATCGACGAACATATGCTGTGGCGTGAGCATATAAATGTCCTACGTCTTCAATTAAAGAGCACTATCTTCGCAATGATATATCTCAAGCGATACTCGAATTTGAAAGTGCAAAAACAGGTATACTACTCGCTAGCTGAGTCTCGCATCAGATACGGGATTCTGGCCTGGGGAAACGCGGCGAAATCGAATTTGGATAAAATATCTAACTTACAACATCGCCTTGTTAAAATTTTTAGACCAAATAATTCATCTTTTAAAGTTTTAGATGTATATGCAATTTTCAAGATGACAACATTGCTACAATACAGGGATGACCAGCGTTTTTTGCAACCTATACGCCATACGCTAAATACAAGAAGACGAGCCCAAGAGATGTTAGATGTTCCGGAAGTTTACAACACCTACGGACAACGAGAACTACGATGTACCATCCCGAAACTGATCAACGCACTTCCACAATTTTTAAAAATCATTCCAAATTTTAAGAAAAGAAAAAAAGAGCTAAAAAAGTACTTACTTCAATTACACTTTGTAAAGTAAAACATAAACAACGAATAATATTTTTGAAATTAAATTATTTACCTTTAGTCCTTAAGAACTTATTGCAATTAGTATGTATACAATTTTTTTAAATCTTCGATCACTTCAAACCCAAATTTATAAACAACCATCTGCAGATAAGCACTTTGCTTTGCGGATAAATTATATATATGTATAACAAATGTGTAAAATAAAAAAAAAAAAAAAAAAAAAAAGCCGGTATCGAATTGGGGGTAGACTTTCATTCCTCAGGTAAACCGACGTACTGGCCCTCGGATATGGCAAAAACACCAGACCTCATCGATTTCTTCATCTCGAAGGGGTTGTCGGGAAATTCTATTGTAGTTGAGGAATGCTTCGATCTTTCTTCTGATCATTCACCGGTCATTTTGACAATTAACGGTTGTCTATGGAAAAAAGAAGCTCCGCCTAGACTAATTATAACATGAAAACAAACTGGGAATCCTTTAAAAAATACTGTGAAAGTAAAATCGATCTCAAAGTGTCTCTTCGAACAACCCACGAACTTGAAGACGAAGTGGATCAATTTATTGAAGTCATACAATGCTCAGCCTGGAAAAATACTCCCCATAAACGGAAAATATCCCTAAATAAAATATTCCTTGGAAATCACTGAATTGTTAAAGAAGAAAAGGAGAGCGCGCTAAAGATGGCAACAATCTCGCGCTCCACAGGATAAAACAATTCTTAACTACCTTTGTAGTAAACTTAAGAGAGAAATTCGAGACTTTAAAAATCGTGAAATTTCTACATACCTTGGAAGCCTAACCGCGGAGAAATGTACAAATTCTCGCTCTGGAAAGCCATGAAAGCCATTAAATAACCAAAAACGCAAGCGCCACCCATCAATGGAGAATGGGCGAAGAGTGACAAGGGAAAAAGCCGAACATCTGGAAGAAACATTTAAGCCATTTGATGGTCAAGCGTTGCTCGAATTTCCTGTCCTAACCGTGGCACCTGACAATTATAGAATTAAAAGTGTATCACTACCCGAACTACGCTTCGAAATAGAGAAACTAAAATTAAGCAAAGCTCCTGCATATAACTTAATCACAGGATAGGTTCTTAAAGAGTTACCTAGGAAAGCTTTAATCAAGTTTGCCTATTTTATAAATGCATTCTTCAGGTTATTGTACGCTCCACAACAATGGAAGGCAGCTGAAGTTATAATGGTTCCAAAGCCCGGTAAACCCCTAAATGACAAAAAATCATATAGGCCAATATCGCTCTTACCGGTAATGTCGAAGGTTTTTGAAAAACTTTTTTTTTTTTTTTTTTTTTTTTTTTTTTTATTGTATTGTATTGTATTTATTTATTCATCTTGCTAGGTAGGTACAATATATAAAATGTTATAAGAACAATTCAGATTTATTATTAGATTATTAGAAATTATTCAGAGGAATTATTAATAAGTAGGTGCAGAACAATTAAAAAATTTATAAAGCGTTCTTCAAAAAAAAAAAAACCAAAAGTATAAAAATATATTGTAAGACCCAACAAAATTAGGTTGAAGACACTCTTTAGCTATGCTTAAGCAAGAGCTAGTGGCGAGTGTCCTTTCAAAAATATAATAATTCAATCGTATGACTAAGTGTGTGCAGGGTGAACAAGAAAAATAAAAAAAAAAAAAAAATGTTTTTTATTGATTTAAATTATAATGTTAACTAATTGAATTAATTATGTGTTCGATTTGTGTGTGATCATGATTAAAAAGCCAAGATTTAATTTTGTATAGGAAAGGTGACAAATTCCTTAGACTTCTGATAGAGAAAGGTAATTTATTAAAAATTGATGGAGCAACTACTGTGAAGAATCTTTTGAAGTGGATTTTATTAAACGCTGGAGTATTGACCAAATTGACGGAATTTACACGTAAATTATGAAGCGAATTTCTTCTTACTGAAAGATATCGACTCCTTATAAAAAATAGTTTAAGAACTTTAAAATAGTACAGATGCCTTAGAGGAAGAACTTTTAATTCCTGAAACAAAATGAAACTTTTATGAAAACGATTTTTCTTACAAATAATACGCACAATATGTTTTTGCAGAACAAGAAGTGCATTGATCTTGTTCAAATAAGTCCCACCCCAACAAGTTATCCCGTACTGAAGCTTTGAGTGAACAATACCGTAATAGATCATAGTTAGTAATTTTTGTGAGCAGTACAAATTAAGATTATAAAATTGCCTAGTGCAACACAAAAGGTACTTTTTAAGCGAGTTGGTGTGATCGGACCAGTTCAACTTACTGTCAAGAATAACTCCAAGGTATTTGAAGGACTGGACAAAATTCACCTTAAAACAATGAACCGAGCAGGGTTCATTGGAAAGGAATGAAGTATTCTCACTTAAATTGAAATTGAATTTTTGACAGTCAGGAGAATGGTAAAAAAAATCACAATCAACGGTAGGCGACTCTGAGAGGCTAAAGTACATTAGTTTGGTTTTATTGCTCAACACCATTTTATGAACAGCAAACCAGCGTCTTAGAGTATCCAAGTCTGAGTTGATGTCGGAAATTAAGTTAAGCCGAGAACTGCAACCATATGAGAAGGCCATGTCATCAGCAAAGGCTGTTATTCCGCCCTTAAAATTCTGTATAAATATAGAATTGATGAAAATCAAGAAAAGCAGTGGACCAAGTACCGAACCTTGCGGAACACCAAAAATTATGTTGCGTAATGTAGCAAGGCAACCCTTTATTTTAACTGTCTGACACCTATCTTTTAAGTAAGAAGCTAACCAGTTATAAATAAAACCACGCATACCAGCATTATATAATTTTGACAAAAGAATTCTGTGATCAACTAAGTCAAAAGCTTTGGTTAAGTCAATGAAAAGCCCAGCCGTATGCAAGTTATTGTTTATGTTTTCATATAACTCACTGCAAAATTTCAGCAACGCATCTTCGGTTGACCTACCAGCACGAAATCCATATTGGGAATTATTAAAAAAATTATTTTTATATAGGAACGTTAAGATTCTCCTTTTCATAGCCTTTTCAAACAATTTTGAGCAAACTGAAAGCAGAGATATCGGTCTGTAATTATTCAGATCACAAGGGTTTGACTTTTTGTGGAGAGGAATGACTTCAGCAATCTTAAGCGCGCTTGGGAAAATTCCACCATATACACTATTATTAAACACATGCGCAGGCACATCGACAATATTGTAAGCAATTTTTTGGAAAACTAAGTTAGAGCAACCATCGCTGGTAACGGAGTTGGATTTTTTAAGGGATCTAATGATGCTAAGTAGTTCGCCAGACGAAATACGAGTAGGATCAAAAAATAAGCTTTTATTTAGGAAAAAGTCATTGACTATAAGTCCAGCGCCAAAACATTCATTGTTGTGCCCAAAAACTTCAGTAGATACATTTTCGGTTATTGAAATGAAGAAGTCATTGAAGCGATTAGCTAATTCAGTGGGATCACTAATCCTGATATTATCTTCTACAATAACTAACGGCTTCTCAGATTGAGAACTACGATTTAAGATTTTGTTAACTACACTCCATTCACCTTTAACATTTCGAGCATTTATTTTTTTCGAGCTCGGATAGATAAAAGTTTTCTTTACATGTATTTATTTCTTTTGATAACCTTTTGCATATAATTTTGTACTCAGCTTTTAGTTGGATGTTATTTGGGTATTTCTTACATTTTTGACATAATTTGTTTTTTTTTTCATTTACTTTACCCAAAAGGTAACTAGTCATCCACTCCTTCAGGCGTTTAGATTTACTGTTAGATTTGACTGAACTAGTAGTACAACTTTTCAGCCAAGAACCCAAAATTTTAATGAAATTATCATAGGCAACAGAAGGATCAGTTTCATTATAGACACTATCCCAAAATTCAAACCACAAATGGAAATTTAGCTTATCAAAATCAATTTTTTTAACATGCATATAGCTTATATCAGTTTCAACTTTATCTACAATATTAAAAAAATGAAGTCTAGTCATACAATGATCCGTAATTCCTAAGTCGGCTATAGAACTCACTAATCTAACATTCCGAGACAAGCTCCTCCTACAAAATATATGATCTATGCATGTCCTTGAATTATCACCAATTCTAGTTGGCTCACTTATATGGCAATCTAGACCATTAGCAGCTAAAAGCATTAAATAACTGTCCACAAAGAGGGTTTTCGAAAGAAGATCAATATTTATGTCCCCAAGAAGAATAAGGGTTTTAGATTTTTCATTCAACAACAAAAAGTTAAGTTCTTCAAGAAAAACATCTGTACTACCATCATGGAGTCTATAGATACGCAAAAAACAGTGCTTCTCATTATTAAGAGTGAGTGACACTTTTACAATATCCGCGGATTCCAAATTTGTGTTAGCAATATCACAGCCAATGTATTTATTATTAAGAAAAACACCGTGGGGAGAAAACCATATCCCGATATTAAATAATTACCTTTCTCGTCATCAAATATCCAAATTTCGGAAACAAATATTAAATCAGGCTTATGCGAACAAGATTCTAAATGGAGCAACAATAAGTCGAAATTTGCACGAAGACTGCGAATGTTTTGATGAATCATAAAAAAACTATCGGGATATTTAAGACTCTTTTGAAAAACGCTTGTTAAAACATCACTAACAAAATTACAAAATGAAACTACATTATCTTCAGGGTCAAAGTTATGAATACTATCAAAGGGCATTCAATTTAAAGGTTATTTAAATCTTCTGGACAATTAATTCTAATAACTTTATCGCCTTCCTTTTTTCTCATTAAAAGTTCAGAATTTTGTAACCACAAAAACTTGTAGCCTTTGGCTTTTTTCGCAATCTCAGCAACTTTACGAAGTTCACGGGTATGCAAAGATAAACTATTATTTATGTAAATAGCTTTGTCGCTGTAGTTATTTCCAAATAAGTTGGTTGATAAACGCCTTTTCTCCACTTTTTTCTTCATAAGCTTTACTTTGGTGTTGTGCGAGCAAAATTTCACATACAAAACATCAACGCCTGTTGTGTTTTTACCAGCAGAGGAAACTGTCGATTTATTGCTCCTAATTTTCTTAATGTAGAAACTGTCTATTTGTTCTTCAGTTGTAGTCTCACCCAACTTTTGTTAAAGCGCCTACATCCGATTGTCGAAAAACGTCGATTAATACCTGATCACCAATTCGGATTCAGGACTAAGCAAGCATTCTACAATCGACCAATTTTACAGAATAACCAATGTAATTGCAAAAGCTCTAGAGGAGAAAAAAATATGTTCTAGTGTTTTTCTCGACTTGTTTTGTCTCTCAGGCCTTTGATAAAGTATCTCATATTGGTCTGAAGCATAAGCTAAGACAAGCTTTTCCGAAACAGTTATCTGATATGCTTAGTTGTTACTTATCAGACAGACTCTTTCGTGTAAAATACGGAAATGATTACTCTGATTTTAAAGAAATCGTAGCAGGAGTTCCCCAAGGAAGCGTTCTTGGACCGATTCTTTTTCTAATATACACTAGTGATATTCCGCAAGAAGAAGGCACAACAGTGGCCACGTTTGCAGACGATACAGTTATATTAGCGGTCAGTAATGCGGTTGAATTAGCAATTAATAAACTCCAACGTGCTATTGACTAAATTTGTAATTGGACAAGGACTTGGCGTATTGTTCTCAACTAGGCCAAATCAACGCACGTGTATTTTACTTATAGAAATGTAGACAATTAACCCATTTTCATTGATTCGTACGAATTCCGTACGCAAACGAGGCAACATATTTGGGAATGACATTCGATGCGAAATTTAAATGGAAACCGAACGTCAAGAAGAAACGCGAAGAGCTCGCCATTCGATGTAAACAAATGCATTGGCTGCTTGGTAGATTTTCCCAACTCAGCATGCAGAACAAGCTGCTTTTATACAAGCAAGTACTAAAACCGGTTTGGACATACGGTATACAGCTTTGGGGTTGTACCCAATCCAGTAATATCAACATTCTACAAACTTTTCAAAACAAAGTGCTAAGAAAAATAGTAAATGCACCATGGTTTATCAGAAACACTGATATCCACAGAGACCTAAGTATGGCTACCGTCGAAGATGAAATAAAACATTTTGCCCGCAAACAACAGACTCGCCTTCACGGACATTGCAATATCACCATGCTACAAATTCGAGACGATACTAACCTAGTACGCCGATTGAATAAAACCATTTGAATTAGAGCAATAAGATGTAACCGCGTGCTTATGGCGTTATTTTTTTTTTTTTTTTTTTGTATACACTATCAGCTCTGTGTCGTGGAGTGCTTAAAGCAAGCAACTATCACGAGCAGAAATTGCCGGCACAAAAAGTGCTCTCACAGGCTCATCATTTAGTGCAGGTGTTAGTAAAGACAAAACAATTAAAAATACAATAATTATGTACCTACAAAATACTAACACAGACACAAAATACTCGTAATGCAAACAATTTAAGACATTAAAGCATTATTACGCAAAATATTTTTTAGCTTAATTTTACTAACATGCAAGTCAATCACATGATCATTTAGATTATAGATTCTACTCATGCGACTAATAGGCTCATGCTTCCCATAATTCGTTCTATGATGGGGGCTAAACAATAATTCAGCACTGCGCAAATTATGGGCACCACCACGAAAATTAAAGCCAATAGACGACAGCAAGTCAGGTGCATCTATTTGACCGGATATAAGCTGCTGTAAAAAAATGATATCGCTATTAAGCCTTCGTTGAGAAAGAGGTAACATTTGAAGAAGCTTAATACGCTGACTGTAAGGAGGAAGGTTAAAAGTGCAAATCGAATAAATTTACGTTGAATGGCCTCTATTCGATTTGAATGAATGTTGTAGAACGGCGTCCAAACTTGTGAAGCATACTCTAGAATCGGACGGATAAAACAATTGTACAATGACATAGTAACGTATGGGTCATTAAATTCTTTCGCCCACCTTTTTACGAAGCCCAGCATAGAATTAGATTTATTAACAATAAAATTGATATGCTTGGCAAAAACCAGTTTGGGATCGAAATAAACCCCAAGATCCTTAAAATTATCAACATTACAAAGAATATGTTGAGACAAAGAATATTGAAAGGTGGACGGTATATTCTTTCAAGAGAATGCCATATGTTGACATTTAGTAGGGTTCAGGGATAAACCGTTTTTATCCCACCAATTGGCGAAGCTATTAATGTCAGATTGAAGAAACATTCTGTCTTGCTGACTAGTGATAGATTTATATATCATCAGCGTAGATCAGGATATTACTGTGATTTATACATGCTTTAACATCATTAATGGCTAGTATAAATAGAATTGGTCCGAGGTGACTACCTTGGGGAACTCCAGACTCAGCTGTAAAAGATACAGATAGCGATCCTCTAAATTTGACTTGATAAACCCTTGATCTAAGGTATGAATTAACCCATTTTATGAAACTCGGTGGGAAACCAAAAGCCCTGAGCTTAAACTCGATTATTTCATGGGACAGCTGGTCGAAAGCTTTAGAGAAGTCAGTGTATATGCAATCCATTTCGCCCTTATTCTCCAAGGCATTGGAACAATCATGCAAGAAACTTAACAGATTAGTGACAGTGGATCTGTTTCTTACAAATCCATGCTGTTCATTACAAATTAATTTGCGACAAAGAAATATTAACTTTTCGCAAACAATTTGTTCAAAAAGCTTAGGGATACACGAAAGCTTTGAAATAGGCCTATAATTAGTGATATCACCACGTTCGCATTTTTTAAATACAGGTGTGATAAAAGCACTTTTCCATACATAAGGGAATTTACCAGTACTAATGGACAATTCAAACAGATATTTAAGATATGCAGCAATTGCATGACTACATTTTTTAAGAACGATCGGTGCAAAGCCATCAGGACCTGATGAATAATCATTCTTCAGAGAAGAAATAAATTTTAAAATTGTTTCCATGTCAAATGAGAAGCTACTAAAACTTAATTGGGAACAGCTAGTTAGATAACTAAAATATTGCTCATCTATGTGAAGAGGGGTCACCCTAAACGACTTACTGAAATAATCTGCAAGCAAACATATTGCTTGCATCTAGCGAATCAGCAGTTGTAGAGCTATTGTAAGTAAGTTTCGATGGATGACCATCGGTATTAGCAGGTGCCTCCACTGGGAAGCTGCCTGCCAAACGCGTATTTTACAGTTTAAATAAAACTACTAGATAGGAATAACCTAGTTGTAGTATGCAGGTTTCGAAGGGAGGTGGTTTTTGTTTTCTTATCTTAAGTGAGGAAGAGTCGCAAGTACGGTTTTCCACCTATCCCTATTATTCGTCCGAGCCTAGTTCTGGTTCCAAGTCTCGTGCTTTCAACCAGGATAGGTAATTCTCAGCTTGCTGAGAGTAACGTTAATATTACTATGGCTTGGGAGTAATATTAGAAACTCTATACGAAAAAAAAAAAAAAGATTTATAAGCGCTCATAAGAAATATGAGTGGTCCGTACCCCTTTTGTGTGTATTCATAGACAAAGTGGCGATTCCAATTGTTGTATAAATGAGATAAGTGTTAGCAATAACCCTAAACTAATAAACCTTCTCGCTGAACTTCCGAAACCTTACATGAACTGCGTGGTTACAGACGGCCTTCAGAAGACATTATGTTTCAATAAACGGCTCCCACGGGGATTCCTAATAGAGAAACATGGGTTAGTAACCCACCAAATAGGCATAACGGCATCAGGTGGTATACCGATGGGTTAAAAATTGAATCGGTTGTAGGACCCGGAATTTACGGACCAAATACTTGCAGCGCAATGCCTATGGGAAAAAGTCGTAGCTATTTCGAGCAGAGCTCCACGCCATTCAAGAATAGCCCAGTTTCTCCGTGAGTGTTGATGGCGATAGCAACATTAAAAAATGATCCCCTTCTTAGTTTAAGAGTGGTCGGCGAATACCGGCCTTAAATGACAAACTTAATCCTCGAAGGCGAAAAATCTGTCAATCTGCATTCTAATTTGTAGATGATTCGTTTGAAAAGTTGTCACCCAACAACAAACTAGTTGAGCTTTTCACTTACATCTGTTGCTTCCGAAAACCCAATCACCATCTTTAATGTATCTCAACATTCCAACGAAATGTTTTTCACCTTTCACGCAACATTAAACATCCACCACGGCATAATTGATAACTGCGCTCGTGGTACGAAAAAAAGAAAAACATATAAAAACAAACCGTTGGGAAAGTTTACGGTGAAGGCTGACATGAAAGTCCATCCGTTTAGAGTGGACTAGTGGAGACATTGTTCTACTTCCACTGTCGAGGACGAAGGAGAAAATTCCATCAACGCGACAATGGCTTAAGTTGCTTAAGACATTAACCCTTTTTCGCTCTCGAAAGTGTTCACTTTGGCGAGGTATCCGAAAGCAAATGACGATAACGACGTTCAACACAGGACACTGGTTATAATACTGTTCAACTACTGAACGACATCGAGAAGGACTGCTCCATCTAATGGATGCAAATTGGTATATTAAAGGTGGAGGAGGTATCACATCCGCTTCCCCTGGAACAATTATTTCAAGTCAGTTCCATTGATGTGCCAGTGAAATCAGATTGCTTGCCTTTCAACGCCAGAAGTGGGTCCCATTTCAAAGTTGAAAGGATATTCCACTCTCTTACTCAGTTATTACACTGGCACATACAGCAAAATGTCACGGCAGGATAATGGAATAAACAGAGTCAAATGCTACTGAACCTTGTCGTCGTCGTTCGGTCGTCGTTGTCGGTTACTTGTTTGAGTGGGAGATTTTCTTATTTGTTTTGGCTCGTGATGGTCGGGATGGGGAGTCCTGTTAATGGAAACGGGGACTATGCGCTCATATTTGTGTGCTGCGTTTTTGCTGGGTTTTCAATGGTTCTTACTTATTTGTTATTTGTCTGCAATCGACAAATATCAATTAGCCGATGTAGAAATGTGAAGAAGGATGAAAGGCTGCATGGGTCCTCGACGGGCGGGTGAAGCACCCATAAACTACTTGAACGAGGGTTCGATCGAAATCGATAAAACCATATTTAATGCGACAAAGACAAAGAAGTTGGGAACGGGTCAGTTGTCGAGTGCCATCAATTGTCTGAACGGCAGGATATCTAATGATGTTTACTGCTAGGGCGATAAAAGGTTTAACGACTCTGAAGGTCGATATTGTTATGAATGAGTTGATCTTTGGAATTGAAAGTCCTGAAAGGCAGGTAAGTGACATGAATGCGATTGGTACCTACATTTTTACTATCGTTGGATCGTTTGATTTGATTATTTGATTAGTAGGAAACTACTGGATGTGTCTGGAATGGAGCCATTTTTGCATTCATTGCAAGTTAGTTAGTGGATGAATATTAGTATTTTGTTTGAGGTTGAAATGCATAAGGGTGCATGGGACAAACAGAGATTGTTTCAACTTTTGCACATCATCTGATGGTTTACTTAGAATAGCGGGGATATCGCAGGAGTGCGTTCTCCCGAAATCGGGGACTAAACCTGCATATATACAATAGATGGAATGCCAAACAATGGCACCAAGGGAAGAGTATAGAGAAGTAACGTAAAGCAGAACTTCTTCTCGAGCGAATCGAAAAATCGTAAAACTAGACAGTTGTCGCGTATGCGGACGACGTAGTGATACTATTGTCAGGGAAGTTTCCCTCCATGATAAGTGAAATCATGGGGACCGCTCTAGACAAGGTAAGCACCTGGGCTGCAAGCTGTGGCCTCGGCGTTCACTACCAAAACCAAAATACCCGATTTTACCCTACTCCGCCTAAACGGTCAACCACTTACACTATCCTCCAGCGCTGAGTATCTGGGTATCACGCTCCATCCAAAACTTAATTGAAAACATAACATTGAACACAGAGTGAGGAAGGCGTGTATTGCCTTCTATGCCTGTAGCAGAACCTTTGGAAAGAACTGGGGACTTCAACCAAAGATGACCTTGTGGATGTATACAGCTGCAGTACGTCCAATCCTCACCTATGGATCATCATTAGTATGGTGGCCCGCGTTGAGTAAAGGTTACAACCTCACAAAACTGAAAAGATTGCAAGGAACAGCCAGTGTAGGCACCACGGGTGCACTGAGGTCGGCCCCAACGGACATGGTGCTCTTGCACCTTTTTCCTCCTGACCTAAACAGCAACATTCTGGGCTCGCTACCAGAAGGCATGGTAATTTTTCCAACCGACTACATCAAGGTTAAGTTAGGTTGCAGTGGCTGTCAGCACAAGGCCGACACACTTAGACCAGGGTTAGGTCCATTGTGATGCCACACGGATCGAGGGGTTTCCCCACTACGAGTTAAACCATTTAGAGCGCTATAGACTGCTAACGTCAGCGTTAGTCAAGTCGTTAAGATTATTAAGCAAGAAATCTCCCAGATAAAGATTTCTATTATGGGAGAGAGCAGACATGTGCAGAGAAGGTGAAGTATAGTCTCCTCCTCCTCTTCATCCAAGCAACTTCTACAGAAATCGTTCGAATAAACGCCAAGCCACGATGCGTGCATGCCTATCAGACAGTGCCCTGGAATGGCACCTATAGTGGAGCTAATATGCAATCGGTTTAGTGAGATCAGACTCTTAGAGCGTCGCAGGTCCAGTTTTGGCAAGATGTGCTTAGTCGCTAGACATGTATTACTGCTTGTCCACCTAAGGTTTGCTCTCTCGATTGCAGATAGCTTGAATAAAAGTTTGCAGGTAGCGATTGGGATACCCAGAGAACCCTTTTCAGGTAAAAGGGGGACTTTGGTTCCCTTTTTGGCGAATTCATCAGCCCTGCAGTTTCCTGAAATATCTCTATGCCCCAGCACCCAACAGAGGTGAATGTTAAACTGCTCCGCCATCTCCTTAAGAGATGAACGGCAGTCGGGGGCCGCAATGGAAATTAAAGATACTGAATCCACGGACTTGATCGCGGCTTGACTGTCCGAGAAGATACGGATATCCTTTGTGGATATCACATTTCTCTTCAGCCACGGCAGGGCTTCTTTTATCGCCATAATCTCCTCCTGGAATACGCTACAGTGATTAGGAAGACGGAAAGAGAGACCCAGATTTAGCCTTTCGGAGAAAACGCCGCCACCAACCCCGTCACTAGGTTTTGATCCATCGGTGTAGACGACTACATCAAACTCAAACTAAATTTGAAACAAGGCTTCCAGGTAAGTTTCCCTTCCAGAGCTCGATGGAAGAGGGACGAAATAGTGAAAGAGTTCGACACGGTCATATACACCGACGGATCTAAGATGAACTGTGGTGTGGGGGCCAGTGTCTACTCGGAATCACTAAAAATATCAATATCCCTTCGCCTGCCGGATTTTGCCAGCGTTTTCCAGGCGGAACTACTGGCTATCCGAGAGGCCTGCACGCAACTAGGGCATGACACAGCGTACAAATAAAACATTGCTATCCTCATAGATAGCCAAGCCGCCACCAAAGCTATTGACTCGGCTACCATATCCTCCAAACTGGTGCAGGAGTGCCGGAACGAGCTTGCCCGCCTGGGCGAACGTTTCAGGGTTACACTACTCTGGGTTCCAGGGCATAGTAGCATAACAGCAAACGAGCGTGCAGATGAGCTGGCTAGGCAGGGCTCAGCTCTGGACGGCTCACTCGCGGCAAGGGTTCACATTCCGCTATATGCGGATAAGACACAAATAAACTCATACTTCCTGCAGAGAGCCAATCTTCAATGGAGAAGGTAAAACATTAAACTGCATCATATCAAGGAAGATATGGCCTACTTAATATGACAGAAGAAGAACAAAGGATCTTCTAAAGAGAACCCGCCCGATGTCGCCAGAATTACGGCGATAATCCCCGGGCTTTGGCCAATTGGGGACCATGTGGCCAAACTAGGTATCCCATTTAATCTCCACTGAAAGAGAAACTTTTTTCTATTTCCTCTGCGAATGTCCGGCACTAGCAAGAGTCAGACTGCGGGCACTGAATCAACCATTCTTCGACGACCTTAGCGCTATATCGGGCAAAGGGATACAAGATCTTATCCGTTTTCTCAACACCAGAGGTTGGATATAGACCCACATCAAATCCTCTACAACTACTACAACATAGGTCGCACGAGTCGTGGTAACAAAAAGGCACAATATAGGCTGATTGGGTTCGTAGCCAAATGGCAAAAACGGAACCCTTATAGATTCGTCATGTCTGTCTGTCTGTCCGGGAATGTCACTGCCAATTTTTTCCGAAACTATAATAGCTATACTGTTGAAACTTGGTAAGTAGATGTATTCTGGGAACCGCATTAAGATTTTCACACAAAAATAGAAAAAAAAACATAGTGGCGGGCTACAGTCCGCTTGGGCGAACTGTTGGATACCCTATTCTTATTCCTATCCCTCATAAGTGGGCGTGACAAAAGTCTAAGTATGGTTGAATTGCTAAGAACGCTGTACATATTCTGTTATATAACATTTTAAAGATTTTATCAAACAAAAACGAAGCTTTTGTAAAAAAAACGTTGCCTAGCTCAAACTTTGGTTTTTCAATTAAATTATTTTATTTAATTGTGGGCGTGCCAGTAGCGGATTTAAAAAAAATTAATACATGAGCGAGCATAGAGGACCCCTAGAGAGTATATATTATAAATTTCAGCTCCCTAGCTCAAATTTTGGTTTTTCAATAAAATTGTTTTATTTTTTTGTGGGCGTGTCAGTGGGCGGATTTTGAAAATTTTATATCCCGAGCAGTTTTAGGAGTCATAGATCATATAAAAAAATTCGATTTTTTCTAAAATTTTGTTTTTTTTGAGTTTGTGCATTTCATTTGAATATGAAGAAATTTTGGAAAATCTGACAAAAATAGGTTGATTTTATTGGTATCCGTGATTTGTTTGGCAAAGGAATTAAAATAAGTAACTTACGTTAAAAATGTATTCTTATTCTAATTTGATTAAAAAGGTTAACAAAAACAAGTAGGCGGCGAAAGCAACGTAGGAGCTTATATATTTTTTCTGCCGTTCTGTCTTTACTTCAAAAGTTTCCAATCAAAACGCCAAGTTGTTTACACAAGTTTGAAGTTGCAATAATTAAGTGCGTGAAGTGTTACTTTCAGTCGATTTTATATCAATAAACGGTTGTGATATCAAGAGCAATACAATATGGAAAAAACAAGACAAGCATCTAGTTGTTGCATTTTTGGTAATATTGAAGATATGAAAGATAATGTTCTGCCTTCTTATAATGCGGTCATGAAGTTTTATAACTTTACGAGGTATCAAATTAAGCTTAAAAAAGATACCCGAAAGCAACCAGCCATTAACGATATCGCGGAAATTGTTGCGGTCAGATTGATAAGTATATGGTACAAGGCTTCTATTCCAACCGTTACCCTAAAGCGCGTGATACAATTGTTGAAAGTATACCACTCTAAATGTAAGAAGTTGATCAAATCTTGGAAGCGACTTTCAAGTCATAAAAAGGCAGAATTTGATATAAGTTCTAGCAAGCTTTTTGATATTTGTTCATGCAAGTGCAAAGATTTGAATAGATGTAATTGCTCAAAAGAAAAAAAAAATCCGAAAGCAGAACATAATTTTGTTATTGATCAGAGATCGGAGAGAAAAATGATAATAGGTGGCATAGACTCTTTAGCAACAACCAAAAATGAAAAACATCGTCATAGGAGCGAAAAACTATAACTATACTATAACGAAAATAGTATTACCAAAAAAGATACAGTAGGTAGTTGACTTAACTGAGGAATGTTCCATTTCATCCGATGACTCAGAAAGCAGTCAAAGTGACGATTATTTGCCGTCAACATCAGTGCCACGTGAGCGTGAGAGACGAACAAAAATATCACTTCTGAGACCGCCAACATTGCCCAAAACATGTGATCGATATGACGTATCTGATCGAGCTGCTGCAGCAATTGCATCTGCTGTGCTTTATGACACACAATCAGCTGTTGATGTAATAGATAAGTCTAAGGTACGTCGTCAGAGAGCAAATGTTCGCAAAGAGATCTGCGTTAAGAACCGTTGCATAAATGTTCCATCACTATATTTTGTTGGCAGGAAGGACAAAACATTAAGGATTGTTGAAAAAGGTGCAAAAAAATACCGCCAAGTTATCGTCGAGGAGCATATATCCGTCATCAAGGAACCAGACTCTGTTTACATCGGTTACGCTGTCCCAAGTGACGGGACGTCTAAGGCTATCGAACTTGCTATTTTTCAGTTGCTTTCTTCGCAAAATATTTCCTTAAAGGACACAAAAGCTGTTGGATGTGATGGAACAGCGACAAATACTGGAAAGAAAGGCGGTATAATAAGACTTATGGAAAAGCGTCTAGAGCAGCCCTTACAATGGATCATTTGTTTGTTACATATGAATGAACTTCCCCTGAGACACCTGTTTTTGCACTTAGATGGCACAACCACTGGACCAAATTCTTATGCAGGTAGTATCGGAGAGCTTCTGGAAGACTGTGAAAAAAACCCATTGTGCCATTTGAAAAGTTAGAGGGGGGTGTATTGCCGGATATTGGTGACGTCAAAGACCTAAGCGGTGATCAAAGCTACCTTTACCAGATATCGTCGGCTGTTGTGAGTGGTGAATGCTCTTGTGATCTAGCAAACAGATCTCCAGGAAAGATGTCTCACGCTCGTTGGTTGAGGAAAGCTAACAGAATATTACGCCTGTATGTTTCCACAAAGACACCATCTAACAACCTTAAATATTTGGCCACATTCGTTGTTACAGTTTATGCGCCTGTTTGGTTCGAGATAAAAGTCCATCCATCGTGTAAGGATGGATCTAGGCATTTTTGGAAGCTAGTTTCTAGTTCACGATATCTTCCATCTTAACTTAAAATGGTAATAGATCCAGTTATTAAGCGTAATAGTTTCTTTGCTCATCCGGAAAATATTTTAATATCAATGCTGGCAGATCCCCAAAAACACATTCGAGAGCTTGCTGGCAGGAGAATTTTAAAAGCCAGGCGTAAGATTAATTTCGAACAACATCTTCGTATTTTCACGGTACCGGACATAAATCTTAATGCAAAGTCGTACGTTGAGCTCATAGACTGGCAACAAGATTATCATATCAACAACCTCCTCTTCTTCGCGATATAACAGATGAAACACTGCTTTCGCTAGTGGAATCAGGAGGTGATGACATAATACCTTTTTTAAGGCTTCCATGTCACACGCAATCTGTAGAACGATCAGTTAAAATGGTAACAGAGGCTTCGATGCAGTTGTGCGAGAAAAGCTCCAGAGATGGTCTCATCAAAGCAAAAATAAGTTCCAGAAAATCTATGCCAAAATTCGAAAGCAAGCAAGATTTTAAAGTTTCCACTGACTAGTTTATTAATGTTTTTTTTATCAACTTTTGCATGTTTTTAACAAAAAAAAATATTTTTGTTCATTGATTCTTATTTTCTTATTTTATTTTCCAACAAAAAAAAATTAAAAATCTTTTCAGAATAAGAAAAATATCGAAAAATTGGCGAAAACACAAATTTTCAAAATCAATGCGCGGGTAGAAGGAAGGTTCTTAAAAAAATATTTTTTTTGGTTTTTAGTATCTCTTGGATAGGGGTCAAACTTTGATAACTATTCCAATCCAAAAAAAATAAAAAAAAAAAATTTCATACATCGATGACCCACCCTAATATATATATCGCGATAAGTTCAAAAATGTGATTTTTGAGTTAATGATGAGGAAGTGTTGGTCTCACAGAAACCTTTAATTTAAGGTGCTTGACGTTCTCATGTTCAAAAAAATAACTATGATATGACCATAAATCAAAAAAATTACGCTATTATAATTTTGGAAGTAGCTTGCATTTTCCAATGCAAAACTGAGCTAACACGAAATGTTACATTATTTTTTACCTCAAAAGTGACATGATTCCAGAGTAATACCGATGCAATCCAAAATGACTCTAATAACCGAGTTTATTTTTGCTGTTTTAAATTAAAAATCTATTCAAGAAAGCGACATTACGAAATATTCCCTTCTACTATTCAACTCTAAAGCCTCTTTTCCAAGTGCAAAACAGATACAAAACAATTTTTTTCAAATTCTTCTAATGCATTACAGCGATAAAACAAAATATCTCTACCTTTCTCCTATAATTTTTTTGTGCTAAAGAGCGACAAATGGCAAAAAAAAAACTATTTTTTCAATCGAAGAAAGCGGTAAGTTAAAATTTGGCGGGACTTTTCATTATTCCAAGACTTATTTTCTGAAAGTATGTATTTAGAAATATTTTGTGATTTGGTCGTGATAACATTTAAAGTGCATTATAAAACTATGAGTAATAAAATGGGAAATTCTAGCGGCTTAGCTATTTTGAGAAGGGTAGGAGAATGTTCAATTAGTCTACAAGGAAATGTTAAAATTTAGAAAGGCAAATTTTTTAGTGCCAAATTCAAGATCATTACAAAATTTTGTCGAAGGCATAAGGAAAAATGTTAACAAGGCACCTTCTTACCACTTTGGTGCTCTGTGCCTGTGGGTAAATTTTTTGAAATTCAATTTTTTCCTTATAATAGGAGTCTGAAAATTGTTATAATCATCAAAATGTACAACAACAGGAAGAATTAAGTCATTTGGGTAAAATTATAGACACTTCCAATTTGGAGATTTATACGGCATACCCCAGTCCCGGCAATACTCGAAGTAGAAAAGATTGGAAAAGAGTGTTTTTTTTTTTAATTTACTAGTATTATCTCTATTTACCATCATGTACAATGGTGGGCTTGAGACAGAAATTGAGATGAACATTGTTGATGAATTGGAGGTTGAGTTGGAAGCTGAGATTGCCGCTATTGTTGAGGCTGAGAATGGAGATGAGGCCGTCGTTCACCTTTTGAAGAGTTCAGGTTTATGAAGGAATCATTGAAGAATTAATAGAATTGAGTTGGGTCTTATCTAAGCAAAATCTTGCACCTTTAGCAGTTTTATTTTATTCTTAAGGTCAATGACAAAGTTCTTACAAGAAAGCGTGGCCGAAACGCCTTAACTGGACACGAAACATTACAAACTTAAAACGACGTTCGGGAGCTATAAAGCCGAAACAACGGGTCGGGGTTTTCAAGCCAGATCTGTGCAACTGGGTTGCAATAACATGTGCTTATAAATGCACTTTCAATTTTACTGACATGCAACGCGAACACATTTTAAAAAGTTATTGGAACTTGGGGTACGCATTGAAGCAAAAGGAGGTTATCAATAACAGTGCCCAGGGAGTCTAGCCGAAATACCGATACACAGCAGATAAGCAGATGTGTCCAACGGACGAAAAAACAAAAGTGATTTGCATAGACTTGCAAGCCGTTATTTCTGTGCCATGTGGCGATGTTTCATCCTTTTCTATAAAAGGAGACTACTTTGCTTCAACTTCACCATCTTGGAGATGTATTTAAAAGAAAGGCTTTTGTTATTTGTGGCATGAGGGCATAGCACACAGAGTGTCCGATGAGATTGGTGCAAGTCTTAAAATCTTCGTAAGTTTATGTGCTAAAAAACGAAGAGAAAACATAGTACTTTGGTCGGATAACTGCTCTGAACAAAATAAAAATAAATACATTTTATCTCTTAGTAGTTCAAATCTACGTTGTTAAATCAATAACGCAAACGTTTTTAATAGTCGGACACACACAAAATGAAGCTGATAACACGCATTCATTAATTGAAAAAAAACAAGGCAAAATGTTTAATATCAGGACCAATTTTTATTTGCGACAGTTAGCAAAAAAATCGAAGCCTTTCTATAAAGTTCACCAACCAACGAAATATTTGATTAAAATGACTTATGCGGCGAAAACAGGGAACAAAATTCCAGAAAAACCCCTTGATTGGGAAAAGGTTGTACGGGGCTGACATCAATGTTATCATGGTTGAAAAACAAAGTCCAACCATAGTTAAATATAAGACTTCGTTTGCTGATAAAAACTTCAAGGCTTTTAAAGTCGCGACTGAACAGAGGGTTATAAGTTTAAGTCCAGCTTATCCTAATGGTCCGCCAAAAATACCAATAGCGAAGAAAAAAGATTTGCTGGACTTATGCGACCGAAATTCTATTACAGCTTGCCATCACCACTTTTTCAAAAGCTTAGAACGTGAAGAAGCAGGAAGTCCTAAATTAAGTGTTATTAGAAAGAGAAGAGCTGGAGCTTAAAATAACATTTAATCTTTTAATACATACTCAAAAATTTCTTCTTTTTTTTGAAATACTCGTTTAGTTTCAAAACTTTGATATTATATTTCGAGTTATATCCTTCTTGCACAAGAATTATTGTTTCAATCCATAAGAGACATTTTGAATTATCGCTCTTTTGCATTAAAAGTTTGTACTGCTTTTCTAAATTAACTAAAAAACGTTAGTTATTTATTTGATGTGAGTAAACAAAATATAAGTTTTTGTTAGAAATTAAAAGGTTATTTATTTCTTTATGTAATAAAGCTTACACATTTGAAAAATTGTTTTCTTATATTAAGTTACAGGCAAAAGTTTGTTTGACATTTTTTGCAGTCGCGTTTTCTGGAAATGCAATTTTTTGACTTATCGATCTTTTGCACTGAGGGTGCGATATGGTTAAAATTTCAGCTCTCTAGGCCCAGCTTAAAGGCCTAATTTTTGCCGACGGACGGACGGACGGACGGACATGGCTAGATCGATATTACTATAGATGCTGATCATAAATATAGTAACTTTTAGGGGTCTACGGGCAATATTAAGGTATGTTACAAACTATGCGTCAAAATTAATATACCCTTAGAATAGGGTATGCAAACAATTTTTTTTGGGGGTTCCCCATACTTAGAATTTCATTTCATTTCCATTAATTTATTTATTTACAAAAGCCTTGAGGTGAAATCTCATTTGTGGCTTAAAAATATATTTATCATTTATGAACATAATAAGTAAAGAGTATTATTAAAAGGAGTTCACAAGCTTATCAAAAAAAAAGAGAAAGAAAAGAAGAAAATTAAGCACATGATAACAAGATATGAATTACTGAAAAAGGTTCAAAGAATTAAAATAAAAACAAGAGATCAAAAGATTAAAGAATAAACAAAGAGTGAAAAAGCAAAGCTATGGTGGGGTCCTGGAGATATTCCTTTAAAGAGCGGATAAAATTATCTAAATTGTCAATCGTTTTAAATCGAGCAGGTAATCTATTCCATATCCTGGCGCCTAAAACGAAGAAAGATCTACGAGTCTTTAATGTTGAACTAATTGGAATATTGATGTTGTTGGAACGCGTTGGAGTTGAAAATTCCAGTTTATCGTACAAGTACGCCGGAGTCCTATGTCGGATCAATTTAAAAATAAATTTACAAATTTCAATAGTGAAATGTGACATCAATGAACTGCCAAAAACACAATTAGACAAATGAGACACATGGTCAAACCTTCTTAACGAATGAATAAAACGAGTATAAGAATTAAGAGCTACATTTAATTTTTGTTTGCTGACTGAGTCCATCGCACTATACAAAGGCGATCTATAGATTATAATTGGGGCAAGTAAAGTTTTAACCGGCATTAGTTTTGTTTGCTGAGGTACATAATACGATACTCTCCATAGCCGCCTAAGTCCTCCGTAGATACTACAAATAACCTTCTTAACATCATCACTCCATGTGAGAGTTTTATTAAAGATGAAACCAAGGTTATTTACAGTCTGGCTATATTGAATCACATGTCCATTTAAAACTACTTCAGGAAAATAGGATGCCTCCTCTTATAAATAATTATACTTTGTGATTTAGCCGGATTTAAAATTAAATCATTTTGAACTGCCCATGTTAATACACTTTTGAAATCCTCATTTATGTTAGAGATTGCATCTTGCAAAAGGCCTAGCTGGAAAGATAAATAAATCTGCAAATCATCCGCGTAAAGATGGTAAGAACAATATTTTAATACTGCGACGACATCATTTATAAACACACCAAACAGCAAGGCCCCCAACAGTGACTCTTGAGGGACACCAAGTTTAAGCTCTACGAAGTTAGAGCCAAGCAAACGGCTTGCCTTCGATTTAACAAGAAGCTTTTAATCAATTTGAAAGCCCCTGACGAACAATAAAAATGGTGTTGTAATTTATGCAGTAAGATCGAGTGGTTTACTGATCCGAAAGAAAAAACATAGGGGCGGGCTACAGTCCGCTTGGGCGAACTGTTGGATACCCTATTCTTATTCCTATATCTCATAAGTGGGCGTGACAAAAATTTAAAGGATTTTATCGAAAAAACTAAGCTTTTGTAAATAAAAACGCTCCCTAGCTCAAACTTTGGTTTTTCAATAAAATTGTTTTATTTAATTGTGGGCGTGTCAGTAGGCGGATTTAAAAAAAATTTAAGTATGAGCATAAAGGGCCCCTAGAGAGTATATATTAAAAATTTCAGCTCCCTAGCTCAAATTTTGGTTTTTAAAAAAAAATATTTTATTTAATTGTGGGCGTGTCTGTGGGCGGATTTTGAAAATTTTATGTCCCAATTAGTTTTATGGGCCAAAGATCATATATAAAAAATTTCAGCTTTCTAGCTCAAAATTCAATTTTTCCCAAAATTTGTTTTATTTAATTGTGGGCTTGTCAGTGGGCGGATTTTGAAAATTTTATGTCCCAATCAGTTTTATGGGCCATAGATCATATATAAAAAATTTCAGCTCTCTAGCTCAAAATTCGATTTTTTCCAAAATTTTGTTTTTTTGAGTTTGTGGGCGTGTCTGTGGGCGGATTTCAAAAATTCTTAAACTTGATTATTTCGGGACCCTAGAGAGTATATGGTTAAAATTTCAGCTCTCTAGGTCCAGTTTAAAGGCCTAATTTTTGCCGACGGACGGACGGACGGACGGACGGACGGACATGGCTAGATCGACATTACTATCGATGCTGATCATAAATATAGTAACTTTTAGGGGTCTACGGGCAATATTAAGGTATGTTACAAACTATGCGTCAAAATTAATATACCCCTAGAATAGGGTATAATCAAGTAAACTCAAATACCGATACCTTGTCCGCAGACAATGCAATCCGAATATCCTCATTTTGTATACCCTATTCTAGGGGTATATTAATTTTGACGCATAGTTTGTAACATACCTTAATATTGCCCGTAGACCCCTAAAAGTTATCCGTCCGTCCGTCCGTCCGTCGGCAAAAATTAGGCCTTTAAACTGGACCTAGAGAGCTGAAATTTTAACCATATACTCTCTAGCGTCCCGAAATAATCAAGTTTACGAATTTTTGAAATCCGCCCACAGACACGCCCACAAACTCAAAAAAACAAAATTTTGGAAAAAATCGAATTTTGAGCTAGGAAGCTGAAATTTTTTATATATGATCTATGACTCCTGAAACTGCTCGGGATATAAAATTTTCAAAATCCGCCCACTGCCACGCCCACAAAAAAAAAAACAATTTTATTGAAAAACCAAAATTTGAGCTAGGGAGCTGAAATTTTTAATATATACTCTCTAGGGGCCCTTTAAGCTCATGTATAAATATTTTCAAAATCCGCCCACTGACACGCCCACAAATAAATAAAACAATTTTTTTGAAAATCCAAAGTTTGAGCTAGGGAGCTGAAATTTATAATATATACTCTCTAGGGGCCCTTTAAGCTCATGTATAAATATTTTCAAAATCCGCCCACTGACACGCCCACAAATAAATAAAACAATTTTTTTGAAAATCCAAAGTTTGAGCTAGGGAGCTGAAATTTATAATATATACTCTCTAGTAGCCCTTTATTCTCATGTGTTAATTTTTTTAAATCCGCCTACTGGCACGCCCACAATTAAATAAAACAATTTTATTGAAACACCCAAGTTTGAGCTAGGGAGCGTTTTTTTTTATAAAATCCTTTAAATGTTATATAACAAAATATGTAGAGCGTTCTTAACAATTCAACCATACTTAGACTTTTGTCACGCCCACTTATGAGGGATAGGAATAAGAATAGGGTATCCAACAGTTCGCCCAAGCAGACTGTAGCCCGTCCCTATGTTAAAATAAAATTTTATACCATAAATGCATGTCTTGTTTCTTTTTTCAAGGTTGTCAATATAATATTTTTTCTCATATGGACACCTCTAATAAGCGGACAAATTTCTTGGTACCGTCAGTGTCCGCTTATGAGAGAGTTCACTGTATATACTTTTTGGGGCCCTTAATGCTCATGCGTATTTTTTTTAAATCCCCCTACTGACACGCCCACAATGAAATAAAACAATTTTATTGAAAAACCCAAGTTTTGAGCTAGGGAGCGTTTTTTCTTACAAATGCTTCGTTTTTTTATATAAAATCTTTTAAATGTTATATAACAAAATATGTAGACCTTTCTTAACTTATGAGGGATAGGAATAAGAATAGGGTATCCAACAGTTCGCCCAAGCGGACTGTAGCCCGTCCCTATGTTTTCGTTTAATTTTATACAAAGTTAACCTTCTTGGTCCCAAAATATAATAATATATATTTTTTTTTTCTTGTCAAAACATATCAATTTTCGTCATTTTGGGGTAACTTTGCACTGGAGCAAAGTAACCCCAAACCAACTTTCGGATCCTGTGATCAAAATTGCGTGCAGTCTGAGTTCCTTATAGCATTACATAGAAAAAGGCAAGAGCCTACTAATATAATTGTAAAAAGAGGCAAAAAAAATGAATATTCCAGCTGGGAATAGTGTCTGTGCCCAGGAGACAATGGCTGATGAAGAAAATTCAGCGAACGTGTCGTGACTTCCATTGGATACAGACAGGATCAGCCAACTACTTCTCGCCAAACAACAGAATATGATGAAATTGTGCCCACTACTTCTCGCCTTAGTCAGGAGAATGATATGGTTTTTGATGACAACTCTTCGGATGATTTCAACTTTGATGAACTGGAAAACGAAGAAATCAGGGAAAACCAATTCTTAAATTTTTTGGAAGGTAAAACATCGTACCACGATATCTGTTTCAATGAAGTCGTTCGAGAAGTGGGACAGTTTGTCGTGTTTTCATATGAAGGGCAATTGTATCCAGGAGAAATTGTCTCATTTGATGACAATGGCGTGAAAATAAACTCAATGCAGAAGTCATTGAAGTTATGGAAATGGCCAGCAGTAAGAGATGAGCTAAACTATTCATGGTCAGACGTTTTAGCCTCCAAAACAAATTTCTAAGAGAGGTACATTCCATGTTCCAGAACTTAAATCTATATTTGACTAAAAAAAAAAAACAAAAAACTTAGATAATAACAAGGAGGCAACGACTAACATTGCCTCCTTGTTATTATCTAAGTTTTTTGTTTTTTTTTATGAATTGAAATACATTTTCAGCCTTATTCATAACACTTAATTAAAGCTGAATCAGACCTAATTTTGGTTTAATTTAAGAAAACTTTATTCATAAACATTTCTTAAAGATAATTCACACTTAATCAAATGTTAAAAAATTAAATGCCTAATTTCGCATTTAGCAGTGAATTAACTTTCGTTTTCCTGTTGTGCTCAGAAAGAATATAAAACCAGATAAATATTTCAGATACGTTTTCGAATTTTTTAGATAATTTTAATATTGAACAATGATATTGGTGACAGAAGGCGTTTAAAAAACTATAAACCACGTTTTAACCCTTTTGATATCAATGAAAGTGAAATTTCTGAATTCACTTCAAATATAGATTCTGTACAGAAAACATGAAAAAACTAATTGAAATCGTTCGAGGTGATCTGGAGGGTGACCCGAGAGGTGGGCTTATCGATGTTGAACTTCAGGTAATGGCAGCTATTTGATATTGGGGTCGAAATGAAGTAAGCCAAGCATACATTTTTCCCGCTTAAAATGTAATCCAATTAATTTCGTAGATTCAAGACGACAGCGCAGATATTCATGGATTTAGCCAGCCTACTCTCAGCCGATTATGTTCGAAGGTTTACAGATGCGATTCCAAGCTTCCCTTTTCCGGTGAGAAGTGTTCGTGTCGGTCCCCTTGTCCTCGATCACATCTATTTTCCCCTTTATTAATTCCACTAGGATTTTCTAAATTAAATACGTTCAAAGCAATTCATTACTTAAAACTATTTTAATATAATATTGAGAATTCAAACTTACCTTTTCCGGGGAATTCCAATTCTCAGAACGTTGGCGCTTCTTTTTGTCCATTCCAATTTTTGTTTTGCGTTTAAATTTGTTGTTACGACTTACGAGTATGTTGCTCCGTGACGAATTCGTTCTTTGTTTTCTTTTTAAAATTTATGTGAGCTGTCAAAATTTAAAAGTGACACAGAAGACCGAGAGTGCTGCCAGATTTTCAGATAAGTTTCGCTTAATTGATTGATTAGCTACTACATGGCTAAACAAATTTTATCAATAAACTTTTTTGACATCTAAGTTAAGGTCAAATTAACTCATTTGACGTGACTTAGTGGAGACACTGTAAATCTGTTGATTAAGGAAACCTAATGAATAGGATTGTTTATGTTCTGTTATTTATCATTGTTATTTTTTTTTATGAATTGAAATACATACCTACGTTTTGTTATTTATCGCTGCACATGTACCTACTGAATTATCTAATAAAAACTCTTATTTTCTTTATTAATTATACTAAAATACTCGTTTTTTTAAGAAAAATATTTGAGAAATTTTGTTTTGTTTTTTTCTTGTAAAAAAAAGTACGTTTTGGTTTTAGTTATTTTTTTTCACAAAAATGATCTTTGGAGCATTGTTAATAAACTGTATGAATATCATTGCTCCAACATTTCAAATAAAAGCACAATGATAGAAAATGTAGAACGGAGCAAAGTAACCCCTTCCCTTGTACAACTTTGCTCCACTTTTCAAAAAAAAATAAAAATATTTTTACTATTATTTAAATTGTTTTTAAAGCATAAATGCATTATTTCATATCTTATTAATGAAATAAAAAACAAAAAAACAAAAAAAATTGTCTACCATTTTTAAGAGGTTTTCTAATAATAGTGAAAAAAACGGTGCAAAGTAACCCCGGTTTACGGTACTTAATTTTAAGATCTAAAATCTTGTACTATCATTTAAAAAAAAAAATATCATCATGCACTTTAAGAATAGCCGAGACGCAACTGTGCTTCTTCCGAAATGCAGATTGCAGGGTTGACAGCAGATTGTGAGACTCAACGAATTCGGAGAGCTGATTGTGAGTTTTTCCAAGCCTTTTGAAAGGAATGGCAGAATGCTGATTGGTCGATAATTCGATGGGTCAATACTTCCCGCCTTTTTTTGTAAAGGAATGACCTTAGCGATCTTCCAGGAACTCGGGAAAAAAGACCTAGTCAGACAGTCATTGTAAATATTAGCCACGCTTGGAAGGATGACCGGGAGCAGCAGACGAATAAATTTAGGTGAAACTTCATCCAGGGCTATGGAATTGGATTTAATTGCATTAAGAGCAACGAAACAATCCTCAAGTGAAACGCAGTTAAATGAGAAAGATCCTTCAGGAAAGTTCGAGAGAGACACAGGAATCACTCGTGGGTTAGAGTTGTCAGGAGACAGGGAATGATTCAGTTTGTTCACAAAATCGAGATCCGCAGGGCACTCCAAGTCAGGTTTCCTAATCGCACCCAAGCTCTTTAAATTATTCCATAATATTTTCGTGGAGTTTCTTGACACATCTAATTTGTTGAAGAAGTATGTTATTTTGGCATGATTTATAGCACATCACGTTCTGTTTCTACAGGCGGTATAACGATTCCAATCGTTGGATCTTGTATTTTTGAACACGCTGTACAAAAAATCTCATTCACATATTAAGTTGCTAATGGCAGATTTAAACCACGGAAAGTTATTGGATGCGATTCCTGTCATTAATGGAACCTACTTATCATATAAATATTTCAATAGATTAGTTAGAAAATCAACCTTAAAATGTGTTGAGGTAGAAATTCTTAGAGAACGCCAATCTATACTAGCTACTTCCAGGGAGAGTTCCTCCATGTTGATGCTATTAAAATCATGGTAAAAGTCGGCAACGTCATTTAGTCCATGCGAGTCTAAAACATTCATCAAGTGATCCGATGACCCAGTACCAATGCTAACGTCAACGAACTGAAACTCAATTTTTTTTTTTAATGTCTAAAACTAATCTAACTAGGGGTCGCCCCATGGCCGAAATTCGACCAATTTATGTTATAAGTTGAAAAAAAAACAAAGTCGACTGTTATACATATTAATCGGAAAATGAAATTTTTCGGCATTGCATTCTCTGATTTCACATGATATAAATTTGTTTCGGCATTTTCAAGTAACTTCAAGTTTTCAAGCATTTTCAAGTAACTTCAAGCAGTTTCAAGTAACTTAAAGTAACTTCAACCATTTTCAGGTAACTTCAAATAACTTCAAGCATTTTCAAGTAACTTCAAGTATTTTCAAGCATTTTCAAGTAACTTTAAGTAACTTCAAGTAACTTCAAGCATTTTCAAGTACCTTCAAGCATTTTCAAGTAATTTCAAGCATGTCCAAGTAACTTCAAGTATGTTCAAGCATTATCAAATGCATAACATGCACAGCAATGTTGTTGTTGGTAACTTCAAGTAACTTCAAATATTTTCAAGCCTTTTCAAGTAACTTCAAGCATTTTCAAGTAACTTAATGATATAAAATTTTTCCGTTCCGATTGGCAGATTATTGCCTCACTTAGCAATATTGTTGTTGTTGTAATTTCATCCAATTCGCTTCATTTTATCTGCTGTAATTCATAATGTGTGTTATATATGTGGATAATTTTTGTATTGTGCACTTCTATGTATTGTCCCCTACCCAAATATATATAGTGTTGGCATATCTATGTGACGTGCAATAGCAGAAAAGGGGGGAAACACGTTATAGGCAACTCCGTATTAATATATAGATATCATTTTTTTCTAAACGGAATAGTTTGCGCGAGACACACTTCCAAAGTGGTAAAATGTGTGCCCCCCCCACTGTAACTTCTAAAATAAGAGAATGATAAAACTAAAAAAAAATATATGATGTACATTACCATGCAAAGTTCCACCGAAAATTGGTTTGAACGAGATCTAGTAAGTAGTTTTTTTAATACGTCATAAATCGTAAACCGTCACTATTTATTATTAAAACATCGATCAAAGTTACAACGAACTACAAGAACTTTTATATGATGTTACTTGCTGTTGCGGAACCCTTCATGGGCGAGTCCGACTCGCACTTGGCCGCTTTTTCTAGTTTTCAATAGGTAACGGTCCATTGTACTACGATGTTATTAGTTTCTCTTATTTAAGGAGTTGTTGCTGCTGGGTATTGAACCTGCACCGCACGGGTCACAAGCCAACACACTAACCTCTACACCATCGCCACCACTAAAGCGGATCCTGCTAAAATTACAAAAATCAATCCTATCAATTTGCAATTTGTTAGCCAGCAGCCTATAAATGTCTCGCTCTGTCGGCCAATTTATCGCAAAACCGCCTCCATCATTACTTCAAAAGGAAATCAATAATAAATCTGTCAAATAACTTGGAAAAAATTTAATTGCATTCCCCAAGCACAATATTAATACGTAACGTATGCAGCATGACTCCTGTGTTTGGCTCCGCTTTGAGATACTTTTCAATGGATATCACGTCGCACAGTACTTAGGCATATATTTAAAAAAGGCGGTAAAAAAAACAATTTTTATTTATTTTGTTTATCCTGTGGGAACATTTTTTTTCATTTTAAAATTGGTATACTTCAAAGAGCTGTGATGTATGAAGAGCAAACCGCCACTACACACAATGGAAACAATAAACACATTTATCATGCCGTTGAGTCCCGTCCCCGTCCCCGATTCCATGCCAAAACCCATCCCCTACCACAACCTTACCATGTGTGTTTTCAATTTCATTTCAATAAAATTGCACAAGGGGCGAGTGAATAAAATTCAAAATTTTGCAATTTTTTGCAGGTTTTCATCTTTTAGCACCCCGCAGCACTGCAATATTTCAATAAACAATAAAAAAGAGAAACATTTATATTTAGTTAATGCGATTGGTTTTCGCACACGTGTGCAAGTGCGCGCTATTTGGGGAATGTGGCTCATCTATTTCTTGCCTCACCGTCCAGGTGCAAACATGCGAGATTGTTTATTTTGATAAATAGATACAATTCAGTGCTATTTTGACTATTAATAAAGCAATTTTAGCTGTTGCTATGATCGCACAACTTTGGTGATATGTAATCAATTTTATTGAGCTCATCTGGTTTTCCGCTGATTAGTTTTTGCCATAAATTGAGTGTGTTTTCCACTTTTCTATTGTAAATATTTATCAACGATTGAGAAACGCAATTGAATAAAGTGCAAATGAGGCTGAAAAGGTGATGTGCAAATGATTGTTGGGAGATACACGTATGCGTGCGTCTGTAAGATTTTGAGGAAATGAAGAGCAGACTTCATCGATTGGGCAGATTTTGTTGAAGAACTGCGGTTCTTTTTAAGAAATCTACAATAAATTGGAAACATATGCAGTTACGTCATAATGTCATCACAATGATCCCCGAAACGGGCTGAATCGTTGTCCATTTTTTAAGGCCCTTTCTCCATGGCCATGGTTGCAATATACACCTGAAAAAGGGACGTTGTCTCATTATGGGGCCTAGAACTGCAAATAATAAATACATTGGCTGTACACTTTGGTCGGCAGTCAAATGGATTCTCTTATATAAAGAGTGTACCGTTAAGGACTTGACAACTTCTTTTTTAAATAAATTGCAATCTACTTGAGATATCTCAAAAAAAATGGCTTGAATTACTATCAAAATATTTATGAATGGAATTCGACTTCGTTCATATGTCCACCACGGGAACGTATGCACCGGCCGATACGTTGAACCCAATTTTCGATGACTCGGCCGCACATTTCGACCGATACCGCGTCTATTTCTCATTCAATATTGGCTCTGAGCTCCTCTAATGTGGCTGGCTTGTTGGCATAGACCAATGATTTAATGTAGCCTCAAAAAAAAAGGCTAGAGGCGTTAAATCACACGATCTCGGCGGCCAATAGACGGGTCCGTTTCTCTAGATAACACGTTCACCGAACTGAGACTTCAATAACTGGATTGTTGCACCCGCTGTGTGACTTGTGGCACCGTCTAGTTGGAACTACATATCGCTGATGTCCAAAAGATGCAATTTCTGAAAAAAATAATGTTTCAACATGCCTCTGTAGCGAATACCATTTTCCGTAACGTGAGGGTCATTTTCATCGACGAAAAAAAACGGCGCAATGACGCCACCGGCATGAAAACCGCACCAAACAGTGACTTTTTGCGGATGAAGTGCTGTTTCATGAAGCACATGGGGGTTCTCACCTGTCCAGTAACTCATATATTGCTTATTGACGAAGCCGTTTAAAAAAAAATGCGCTTCATCGCTGAAGATGATTTTGCGATGAAATTCTTCATTTTCTTCCATCATGCCCAAATCGAGAACGTACGTCGCGTCATACGATCAAGTGGCTTTAGTTTTTTAGTCAGCTTGATCTTGTAAGGGTGTAGGCCAAGATCCTACTCCTTTGAGAGGCCGAATTCTTGAGAACGCCGTGAAATTGACTGATTTGGCTGGTTTGCGACGGACGCCTCTACGGCAGCAATATTCTCCACACCTCGGGCAAAACGTAGTCTCACTGGCACGGCAACATCAAGCAGCGAATATTCTGACTCAAATTTTTCCCCTACACTATGAATTGCTTGACTACTGGGACGAGAGTTACGGCCGAAAATTGGCATTAAAGCTCTTAAAGTTGCGACCAACGACTCGGAATTTCGGTAGTAAATTTTAATTAATTATAAACTTTTTTACTTCGTATACTTCGCCATGATGAACATGTTTATTTTACTGAATATTTTGACATTGACATTTCGGTAATCGGTTTAAGGGTGCGTTCACACTGAAAGTTTGAAGTTGTCAAGTCGCTAATGAAATACCCTTTAGAATGACGGCTTTGGTGCAGCATTGCCAGACATTTGTCACTTAATTTCCTTAATTTTTCATCCAAAATTTGTTCTTCCCTTCTGGTATTGTTCTTTTTTTGTTAAAGAAAACAAAATTCTTTACAAAAATTATTTATTAAAACAGAAAACGTCTATCTTCTTTTTTTCTTCTTCTTCTTCTTCCTTCTTCTTCTTCTTCCTTCTTCTTCTTCTTCTTCTTCTTCTTATTCTTCTTATTCTTCTTCTTCTTCGTCTTCTTTTTCTTCCTCTTCTTCTTCTTCTTCTTCTTTTTCTTCCTCTTCTTCTATTTCTTCCACTTTTTCTTCTTCTTCTTCTTCTTCATCTTCTTCTTCCTTCATTTTCTTCTTCTTCTTCTTCTTCTTCTTTTTCTTCTTCCTCTTCTTCTACTTCTTCTACTTCTTCTTCTTCTTCTTCTTCTTCTTCTTCTTCTTCTTCTTCTTCTTCTTCTTCTTCCTTCATTTTCTGCTTATTCTTCTTCTTCTTCATCTTCTTCTTCTTCTTCTTCTTCGTCTTCTAGTGAGGCTTTGATCAGGATTTAAGTGATCGTAACCTTCCCGCCTGTGGGATTTGCCGGTTCAACCTCAGAAAATAGGATCACTTCGTCGCTGAGGCCAATCAATGCTGGAGTTGACGCATGTGATCCAGGTGTTTGTGGATATGGAGATCAGCGGTGTCATATAAGGACGATCCAAAATTGATAAATAAGAGAAAAATACACGTGTCGAAGTCGTAAAAAAGGCGGATCTAAAAACTTCTGGATCACACAAATGCAAGACCATACCAGCATTTGATTGGTCCAGATCGTGAGCTCGTCGTTAAAGAAAAGAAGATTAGTATACCGAATATTCAATCTATCTACTGACACAATCTTCTTCAGTTAGCGGTTCTTGGATAGTTGAGGTATGGATGCTTCGGTGCTGTGTCCGTTGACTTGAATATGATGTAGGCGTGTTGAGACCTAACCAGGTTCAACCTTTAGTGTATGTCTTCTGTGTTAAGTATTTTAAGCACGATATAGGTTCAGCTGATTCTTTTACCAACTTTCGTTAAAACCACTTTTTGAAAATGTCTTCACGACTCGGAGAAATAGTTAAATACGAGGGCGGGTCAATAAGTCCGTGACTTTTTGAATTTCTGACCTCTTTACTGAAACAGTTTGTGTTTGACAGCTATTTTTATCAGACTACTCACTAATTTGAGGAGAAAATGGAAAAAAGTGAATTTCGTGTGCTTATTAAGCATTATGTCTTGCGAAAAAAAACCATTACCGAGACCAAGGCTAAGCTTGAAAAAGACTATGGGGACTCTGCACCATCGATTTCAATGGTAAAAAAGTGGTTTACTGAATTTCGTTGTGGCCGTACAAGCACTGAAGATGCCGAACGTCCTGGACGCCCAGTTGAGGTCTCTACACCCGAAACAATCGAAAAAATTCACGATATGGTGTTGGCCGACCGAAGATTGAAAGTGCGAGAGATTGTGGAAGCCGTAGGGATCTCGCATGGTTCAGTGGTTTCAATTTTGAATGATCACTTGGGCATGAGAAAGCTTTCCGCAAGATGGGTGCCGCGTTTGCTCACAGTCGACCACAAACGCAATCGTGTAACAACTTCCCTGGAAGGTTTGGCGTTGTTTAATCGCAATATGGAGGAGTTTTTGCACCGTTTTGTAACCGTGGACGAAACATGGATCCATCACAACACACCAGAGACCAAACAACAGTCAAAACAGTGGGTTTCTAAGGGTGAATCGGCGTCAAAGAAGGCCAAGGTGGGTTTGTCAGCCAATAAAGTTATGGCGACTGTTTTATGGGATGCACGCGGGATAATCCACATTGACTACCTTCAAAAGGGAAGAACCATCAATGGGGAATATTATGCCAACTTATTGGACCGATTCAATGACGATTTGAAAAAAAACCGACCTCATTTGGCCAAGAAAAAAGTTCTTTTCCACCAAGACAATGCAAGGGTGCACACATGTGCAGTTGCCATGGCAAAAAACCAAGAATTGGGCTATGAATTGTTCCCTCATCCACCCTATTCTCCAGATTTGGCTCCGAGCGACTACTTCTTGTTCCCAAACCTGAAGAAATGGCTTGGTGGAAAAAGATTTGACTCCAATGATGAAGTCATCTCGCAAATAAAGGCCTATTTTGAGGACCTCGACAAATCATTTTTTTTGGAAGGGATAAAAAAATTGGAGAAGCGTTGGACAAAGTTTATAGAGCTCAAGGGAGACTACGTTGAAAAATAAAATTTTTTTTTTATCAAAAAATCTGTGTTTTATTTCAAAAGTCACGGACTTATTGACCCGCCCTCGTACATCACGCTGAAGATTTTGCAGCATTATGGCCAGGATGTACCAGGAGGGCGAATGGAGGAGAAGATACAACCGCGAACTCCATGAGCTGTACCAAGCTGTGGATGTAGTCCGAAAAGCTTAATCACATCGACTACAATGGTACGGCCACATTAAGCGAATGGACAATAATGCTCCAGCCAGGCAAGGAAGACCGAACCTCCGTTTTAAAGACCAAGCAATCGCGTATGCCAGAGTGCTTGATTTGGAGAACTGGAAACAGGATGCCCGGGATCCCAGAGGATGGAAAGCGGCAATGTCTCAGGCTGAGCCTCTTCACGGATCGGGAGCCCGTTAAGTAAGAAAGTATTACCAGGTTGCCGTTTAGACCCGGCGATTAACAGGGGTCCTAGATGTTTATTGCCCAAAAATGATTTCATTTCTTCCCAGGGTTGTGTGACTTTCGTCTCTGCATCCGGAAAAGTGAGTGATAAAAAAACTTCTAGATTTGGCCCTAGTTCTATCCACTTTCGTTATAAAAGCCGAACTGGAGTGTGTGTTGGATTGAATTTAAATAGAGCCTAGGAGAATCGTTTGGAGTTTCGATTGATTTGTCAACCTTCAACAAAACTCTTTTGATGGCCTGTACAGCGGTGTCCTATCCTTCAACTGAGTCTTTGAGACCTGGTATGTGGGAAAGCTTGGATCTTATGATTGGATGGAATTGCTTCCAGTCTATTCTGTTTGGCAATTTTTTTTTTATAATTTGCGTGCGCTAAAGAGATTTTTTATTTTTTCTGTAGTCACACAGTACCCTTATAGTGGAAACCACAGCGCAGGCATTTTGTTGTTTGTTGCTGTAAGTAGCTCCCAGGTCCCAGCAAATGATTCATTGCCTATTTTTGGGTGCTACTTACTGTATGAAAGAATTGAAGGATAGAAAAGAGGTTTGGTGCGATGGGATTTTTTTTTTTCTCAAGAGGTGGCGCCGAAATTGCTTTAGGTTGAATCGGATAAGGCAAAACGTTTTTTTTTTATTTCGTGAAACAAAGGAACATTGTTTCTTATGAGAGCGCACACACCAAAGAAAACGAAACAAAAAACCGGTTTTTGTTTCGAAGTGTTTCGGTGGTGGTTGTCGAAAATACATGCCATTGTATACGAGCAACACACACCGAATGCAACAAAACTGTTTCGACCCAGCGTCGTTGACGATAATTGCCTACTTTCTTATGGGGCAACACACACCAAATGCAACGAAACATAAAAACAAAAGAAAAATAAGAAAACGTGCTTCGTTGCCGATAGCGATAGTTTTCTGCAAAACATTGTATGGTTTTTCTTACTTTTAGACGCATCGACTTGATCCTCGTTGTGTATAAGTTTTCAATACGTGCAGTGGTACCTGATTTATTTTTAAAATGGTTTATGGCTGGTTTTTCTGATTATTTTTGGTAATGATTACACCAAATTATGAACCTCTACAATAACCATTCAGTCAAAAATATAAGTGTCCCTAGTCCCTACTCATTATATGAATATACTCTGGTTTACTCTGTGCGCAAATTTTAACAAATATGGACGTAGATGGAGAAAAGTTAATTTTTTTAATTGAGGCAAGAAGCCCTATCTATAATTATAAAGATAAGGAATATGCTAATAAAGTTACTATTGATAAGCTGTGGATAGAAATAGCAACTGAAATGAATTGCCAAGGTAAGTTTCATTGAATTTTAATTTTATTCATGTTTATTAATGTACATAATGTTTATGAATATTTATATACAGTATTACTTTAAATACACATGTTGAACAACACTAAAAGCAAGTCACTAATTCAATTTTGTTTTATTTCAACACACACCAAATGAAGCAAGAAAACAAAACGTTTTGTTTTGTTACATTCTGTTTCGCTTGGCGTGTGTTGAAATAAAAAATGTTTTCTTGACTATCGAATCAAAAACGTTTTGCTTTATCCGGTGTGTTTTCAGCCTAAGGGAGATCTGTTTTTGTTGTGTGTATTCAATTTATAAAGATCATGGCCCTGGTCGGGATTGGAGCGCACGACCTGCCAATCACTTAGTGAATACACTACCATCGCACCATTGCCACCTGTAAGTAAATAATTAGAATCTACTATTGAAACTCCGAGTCTGTCGTCGCAACTTTAAGAGCGTTAACGCCAATTTTCGGTCGTAATTCTCGTCCCAGTAGACAAGCAATTCGTATTGTAGTGAACAAATTTGAGTCAGAATATTCACTGCTTGATGCTGTCGTTCCAGTGAGACTACGTTTTGCCCAAAGTGTGAAGAATATTGCTGCCGTAAAACCGTCCGTCGTAAAACAGTCAAATCAGTCAATTTCGCGTCGTTCTCATGAAATGGGCTTCTCCCAGACCACATAATGGCGAATTTTGCATAAGGATCTTGCCCTACACCCTTGCAAGATCAACCTGACTCAAGAACTAAAGCCATTTGACCGTATGAAGCAACGAACGTTTTCGAATTGGGCTCTGGACATGATGGAAAAAATGAAGAATTACATTTCAAGAATTTCAAATTCATCTTCAGCGATGAAGCGCATTTTTGGTTCAACGGCTCCTTCAATAAGCAAAATATGCGTTGCTGAACTGGTGAGAATCCGTCACATCACGGTAAATGGTATTCGCTAAAAAGACATGTTGGAACTTTATTTCTTTGAGCAATTGCATGAATCGAACATCAGTGATATGTGGTTCCAACAAGACGGTGCCACAAGCCACACAGCGGGTGCAACAATCGATTTATTGAAGGCTCAGTTCGGTTAACGTCGGACCCGTCTATTGGCCACCGAAATCGTGTGATTTAACGCCTCTACACTTTTTTTTATGAGGCTACATTAATTCATTTTAGGTCTAGGCCATCAAGCCGGCTACGTTAGAGGAGCTCAAAGCCCATATTGAACGAGAAATAACGGCCGTATCGGTCGAAATCTGCGGCCGAGTCATCGAAAATTGGGTCCAACGTATCGACCGCTGCATATCCCGTGGTGGTCATATGAACGAAGTCGATTTCCATTCATAAAAATGCTTTTATAGTAATTTAAGCCAATAATTTTTTTTCACATATCTCAAGTAGTTTGCATTTTATTTAAAGAAGAAATTGTAAAGTTCTTAATGAAAGACCCTTTACAAGCATTTGCATGTTGGGAAAACTGAAAACATCGTCTCAAGGTTGGTGGGATTTGCTCTTCAACTTTGAATTAGGGGTTTAGGTCTAACGTTGAAGTCAAAGTTGAGGTTGAACCGCTAATGTTTTCCACCTCTTACATAGCATTGGTTCTAAAACGTGTGGCGTGATTATCAAATTTGAAGTCCAAGATGAAGTGTTGATGTGTTTCTACCATAATGGAAAACTATTCGGTGTGACTGGCAGATTGAACCTTAGACCCCTTTGTTAGTAGTCCAACGCACTTTCCACCACGTGCACTGGGGTGGTCCTTATTTTTAAAATTTCGAATTTTTTTTCGAGTACCCTTTTTTTTGTACCCTATTTTTTTTTTTTGATAACGTTAACACGTGCCGCACTGAGCTTAAAGTTAACACAGCATAAATGCACAGCACTTGCACGCATAGAGTACTTCTTTTGCACTTGTTTGTTTTCTTCTTTGCCACTTTTGCTTTTTTTTTAATTACATCACAGCAAGCGTAGGTGCAGTGGCGAGGCGCCCATATAAATTTAAAATTCTACCTTTCAACAATGTTTCAATCCAACAAGCAACATGCATCTTAATGTGTGTATACCAACCCACCACCTGCTATTCACCTGCTCTCATATCGTTCTACTGCTCTACGCACACAACTACTCACACCATTGCATGCCTATTCTCCAACATCACATACTCCTCTCCATACCCCATAAGAAACACATACATAAAGCGATAGCAAAACAAAGCATAGTAACCCGGAAATTTTCGCGTTATGAAATATGTGGCTGGTTAGAACAAATTGGCTTTCTTTCCTTGTTTTCCCCTTATCGTTCACCGCGTTTGACTCCTCTCTGTTTGATACACGCTTCCTTATGCAAAAATATAACCCGCTTTTCAGCGACTTATTTGACGAGTTTTGTATGTAGCTGAGGTGAGTTCTGTTTGAAAAATTCAGTTGTGAAGCAGACTGCGATGTGTATGTGTAACTTAAAGTAATAGGTCCGTTCGCGTACTGTATGTGTAGGAAAATGAAAAGTGTCAAATCTCCAAAATCGAGAGAGAATCCTGTCATTTCTAAGAAAAGTACGCGAACGCTTTTGTGTAAAAAGTTGAAAAAACATCGTAGTTTGGCTTGGAAAGAAGCAACAGCTGTTTTTTTTTTTGCTGGCAAACTCATAGGATTTCATCATTTGACAGTTTTCATTTTCTTGCCAGCTGAAATTCTGTGTGAAGAAAAATGAACGAAAGTACATTTTTCTTTCGTTCATCTTTTTACCATTTTCTCAGTACGCGAACGCGTTTGTGTAGTTTTGCACGAAAGTTTATATAAATTTACGTTTGCATATTAGTTCGCGAACGGACCTAATATTGAGTGGAATTATTGTTGTGCAATATATAATTATTTAAGGGATCGAAAACAGTGAAAACTGTGAAAAGTTTAAATTGTTTTGTTTTCAGTTAGATTCAGCAAAGGAGAAAATGGCATTATTAACAGTAAATTGTTGTTTAGTAGATTTGCTTTTGGAAGAAGAAAATTATTTTTGTAAGTTGAGTTTTCTTAAAAAAAAAAAGTTATAGAGATAGGACGCTCTACTCCTTCTATGAAAATAGATTATAAGCGCAAGGATGGTTTTGTTTCGCATTTCAACGCATCCATTTATCAAAAATATACTTGGTTGACTGGTAGTTGTAATCTCAATAAAATGTTTTGTTTTCCTTGGCTCCTTTTTTCTAATTCTCCTAGTGTTTGGAGTCGCACGGGCTACGCTGACATAAACAATTTAATTAATTCGGCAAATAAACATGTCAAGACGGAAAAACACATTCGTAGCTGTTTATCTTTGCACGAATTCGGTACTGATCGTATTGAAACCTCGTTAGGTAATTCCTTTGTAGCTCACAACAAAAAAATTGATAGAAACCGTAAACTAACGGCCATATTATTCACTCCCTTTAATCCGGGTTAAAGGTTACACCCGGATTAAAGATAGTTTAACCCAAAAATTTAACCCAAGTCCATAATATTCAGTCGTTAAACCCAAACATAAACCCAGTTTTTTAAACTTGACAGCGTTTAATCCGATTTAATTTAAACTGCACTCCGAAGACCAGTTTAAGTACTTTAACTCGGGTTAAAACTCTATTTCATAATATTCACTGTTTTTGATTAGGTCACATTTTTGACATTTATTTGCTCGCAGGAGGCAGGAAATAAAAAAGTAAAATAAAATGAAAGAAGCGGGAAAAAAGTATCTATCAAGACGCTGGAAAACTAGATTTCATTCGTGATATTGACGAAATGTTGATGTCTTCGTCGTCGGACGATGAATTTATTGAAGAGCTGATGGAACAGCAGATGGTGAGTCAACATCGTTCTAATCGTCGATGGTATCGAATGCACAAGCGGGCTTGTGTAAAGGATTACGATACGTTAGATTTCCGGCTAAAAAAAGAGGCATTTTGGAGGTTACATTCAATGATTCGACAGGAATTGGATAGTAATGGACGTCGGTATGTTATTTATTACCTACATATCGTTATCGGTTTATTTAGTTTGTTTGTTTGCATTTTAGGTCACGAGAGCTTTTAGCCGAACATAAGCTGTTGACCTTACCAACACCTTTCATTTTAAGATTTTTCTCAATTTATTTTACTAAAGATGAAAAAAACACAAAACTATTGGCACATAACAAATTTCCAAGAAAAAATTGACAAACAACAAGAAACAAATGTCGTTATATGTGGCTTTTGACACTACGTAGGTTTAAAACGGATTAAAAACGGTTTAAAGTGTTTTAAATCCGCATTTAAATCCATCTTTAATCCAGCGGGTTTAACGCATGTTTTTCAGTGAATAATATGGACACAGGTTTAAATTGTCGGGTTTAAAAAATGCGGATTAATGGGCGGGTGTAAAATTAACTTAAACTTGAGTTACACCCGGAGTGAATAATATGGCCGTAATGGAACGTTTTATAGATACGGTAGTTCTTTTAGGCAAACAGGAACAAGCATTTCGGGGTCATAATGAAAAGCCAGATTCTAATAATCGTGGCAATTATGTCGAAACACTTTTATACTTATCTAAGTATGGCCAGTTAATGGACTCTCATTTGGAACAGTGTTCAAGTGCACGTGATCCGGTTTTTTCGGGTCTATCAAATGACATCCAAAACGATTTAATACAAAGTATAGCCGCAGTGATCAAATGCGAAATTATAGTAGAAATAAGTGAAACGCGATTTGTGTCCATCATGATTGATGAAACACCAGACATGAGCCATAGGGAGCAACTTAGTGCCGTTTTGCGTTACTTATCGGAGGAAGGAGTAGAGGAAAGGTTTCTTGGGTTTTTTGACGTGAGTGAGAGTCGAAATGGCGATGAGCTCTCAAAACACATTTTCAATATACGAGTACTTGATGTATACGGTTGCAAGGAGAAATTAGTTGGGCAAACCTACGATGGGGCCGCGGTTATGTCAGGGGAAGTAGGTGGTGTTAAAAAAAAATGTCCAATGGCTTATTTTATTCCTTGCTACGCACATGTTTTAAATTTGGTGTTATCTCAATCACTGGAAAATATACCTGAATTGAAAGTTTTTTTTTGCAATATAAACACAATAGTACGCTTCTTTAATAAATCAACTAAACGTTCAAATATTTTAAAACAAATAGCAAACAGACGCATGCCGGGAGTATCAGAAACTCGCTGCCATTACCATTCCAGAATAGTTATCGTTATTTTTAACTGTAGATTAGATATTATTGAAACTTTTAAGCAAATATTAGACCATCCAAAAGAACGGGATACTGACGCACTTTCAATGGCCGAAAGTTTATTGCTTCAGTGAGAAGGGAAAGATTTTTGCTTTTTACTGCACGCGGTTTCCGAAATATTTGCTAAAACCGATGTATTGTTTAATTTAATACAAAATAAACAAACAGATATTGAAGTTGCTAAGCGAGAAATCGAGTGTTTTGAGTCTTGGCTTTCTACTGAGTTTCTAAACAAATTTGATTTAATTTTTGAAAGTATAAATGATTGTGCTGAACCTCCACGGAAACGCCGATTACTTGATTTTGATTTAAAGACTCACTATAAGCGCCTTTTTGTAGAAATAAAGGACAATATTATATCTCTCAATAAAAAAAATAAATCAAAATACAGTCGTTTTGCTCAGTCAAGCCCAGATGATAAAATATCTTCGGTGATTTTTTCCCTCGAATTTTCGATTTTGAAGGTTTAAAAAATGAGCTGAAAGTTTTCTATACTACGCCTTCACTTCAACCACTTGACGTTTTATCCCTCTATAAACATTTAAGAAGTGAAATATTGTGTGAAACATTTCCCCAAATCTTAAAATTAAGTGGACTATTTTTAACACTACCAATGACTGTTGCTTCCGTGGAGAGATCTTTTTCCACTCTGAAAAGAGTTCATACATATTTGAGAAATTCTCAAGGTGTAGACAGGCTTTCTGATTTAGCACTTTTATCCATAGAAAAGCGACTCCTTTTAAAAATAAATAGTAGGAATAACTTTTATGAAAGAGTTCTTGCAGAATACGTGAAAATTAGGTAGAAGAATAGACTTCCTGTGACCTGTGACCTGTGACTTGTGACCTGTGACCTGTGACCTGTGACCTGTGACCTGTGACCTGTGACCTGTGACCTGTGACCTGAGTACAAATAAAAAAAAATATTTAACAAAACTTTTCACATTTTTTTCCAAATTCTACTGTTTTTGATTTTAAAAAATATTAATCATTAATATTTTCTCTTTTTAACTTTGTACAAAAACTATTCTTAAAATATTTTTATATATTAAAATATTTTTATATATTATAGATATAAAATCTATACATTTTTGTAAATATTATGCGTGAAGCTTTTTAATTTAAATTTTTATTTATGTATTTATTTATTTAACAAACCGTGATTTATGAAGTTCCTTTTTTTTATTACTTACTATCAATTTTCTTTAAGGTACAGAATTTGCATCTGCCAAAAAGGTTTCTTTCGAAGCCACTTTTATAATAAGAAATTGTAATATAGCCCGGTCAGTTTACTTAGACCAAAATGCCACGTGAAAAATTATTTTTGGTCGGTTATATGAAAAATCAAATTCTCTTTTCAAAATTGCCTTCAAAACGCGATGTTTTAAGTGTTTTGTTTTACAATATGAGAAAAGTGAAGTTAATTTTACCGAATAGCGTTTCGTTAGTCATAGACGAGTATCCAATGTTTTGGAAAAAGGCAAGAATCCCTACTCGTGATCGATGCAATTGCTTAAAACAATTGAAAAAGCTTTACGAAGAGCTAAGAAACATTGAAAAAAGTAAAAACAGAAACACTGAGACATCAAAAAAAAAAGAATTTGCTTTCGAAGAAAGCTTAAATGATTTGTTCGACATCGCACATGCATCTGCCTTGAGTTTAATTAAAATTGAAGAAGACAAACAGTTTTTAATTTTACAAAGACAAAAAGGTCGACCTGGATGCATGCTTGGAATGGATCTTAAACTTGCTGCTTTGGAGAAAAGAAAGGAGGATCGCGAGTTTAGAATGCAACAACGAATTGAAGATCAAAGTCCAACAATTTCTAACGAAGGTAAGTAGCGATTTTGTTTATATATTAATCTAGGTACTTAACAGGAAACAAATATTTTACTAGTGGAACTTTCTTCTACGAGTTCTTCTGAGGGAGAAGAACCTATAGTTAAATTCTGATCTGAACTCACCAGTCCCAGGACCGTCAGCAGCGAAAAGAGCACGAGTAGATATTTTAACCCCCAGGCTTTCGGCAGTACTGGACAGATGCAAGATAAGTGACAGAGATGCCGTTCATCTCTTGACAGCCTGTGTTGAAGCCACTTCCACAGATCCGTCAAAATTTGTTATTACCGCACATCTATACGACTCTCTCGCCGAAATTTTCGTGAACAGGCAGCTGCTGCCAACAAAAAAAAAAAAATTCTCGATTTGAGTTTAAGCTTTACTGTTATACATTGGGACTCTAAACTTCTCCCCGATATAACTGGCCAAAACAAAGTTGACAGACTTCCAATTATTGCAACTGCTCCAAAAATAGAACAACTTCTTGGAGTACCAGCACTGTCAGCTGGAACTGGTATTGAGGTATCGTCTGCCGCGTTTGATCTTTTGGAAGATTGGTCAATGCTCGATAAAGTTCAAGCTTTTGTTTTTGACACAACTGCATCTAATACCGGACGTTTGAATGGACCTTGAGTTCTCCTTGAAAGTAAAATTGGCAGAGACATACTTTACTTAGCTTGCAGACACCACAAGGAGTATTTAACGGAGCAAAGTTTGACCCATCTTTTGGCCCTGATATTCCTTTGTTTAAAAGATTTAAAGCCCAGTGGAGAAACATTAACAAACAACAGTTTTCTGTGTGGTCAATTAATAACAAGGTTGTGAGCATTCTTACCGATGTAAGGCAACAAATTCTTATGTTTGCTATGAAAAAGCTTGAAGATGATTTTCCTCGAGATGATTATAAGGAGTTTCTTGAGCTAATTGTAATTTTTTTGGGAGGAACTCTCCCAGGTGGCATTAGATTTCGGGCACCAGGAACCTATCATCTGGCTCGGTGGATGGCAAAAGCAATATATTGTCTTAAAATAATGTTATTCCAGCAACAAATTAAATTTAACGCCAAGGACAAAAGAGCTTTATCGACGATTTGGATAGGAATATATACAAGGGTAGATCCTAAAAAGGGAACGAAATCAGTTATTGATCACATCCTAGTAAGCAGAGTTGATAAACAAATCAATTCCGCTGTGATCGAGAGTGGTATTACCGATCACTACCCAACTTTGTACACCACAGATGCGCTAACAACATCAGATAACCCCTTAGTCAGCTCATCGTATATATGTAACGCCAGAGTGAATGAGCTTATTTGTGAAGTAGACTGGGATGACGTCGTAAACTAAGATGATGCTGATGCGCTATACAATAAACTGGTCTGCAAACTAGATGAAATCTATAAAAAATCAACTTTCACAAAAACATTTCAAAACAAGCGGAAAAATAGCCCCTGGACAACCACTTATCTTATCGCTGAATGCAAGAAAAGGGATGAACTATACCGACGGTGGAAAAATAATAGAGCGAACAAAAGTTATGAAATGGAGTATAAACGGTTCAGGAACAAAACCAATAAAATGATAGTAGCTCAAAAATCAAACTTTTACAAGAACCAATTCATCCAATTTAAGACCGATCCTCGGAAAACTTGGGGATTAATTAACCAAATATTAGGAACGAAAAAGTCGAATATTGACGACACGATGAGTAAAAATTTTTCGACAGAAATCAGAACACTATCCAATGAATTTGCACAATTTTTCTTTACACAGACATCGCAAATAATTCATCAATGTAGCTCTATCACATCGAATCATAGGAATGCAATGCTAGAAAACTCACTTTTCGCTAAAGCTACAAATATATATGAGATGCTCAGAATTATAGGTTCTCTCGGAGAAAATAAATCACCAGGAATTGATGGAATTAGAGCAGTTGATATCAGAAGACATCCCAACATTTTTGCTCCCATCCTATGTAAATTTATCAACCTCAGCATAACACAGATAAAAATTCCGTCAACGCTGAAAACTGCTATTGTTAGGCAGATCTATAAGGGTGGCGTCAAAAATAACCTGAGCAATTATAGGCCGATTTCGATACTCTCAGTGGTGGAAAAGTGTTTGGAAGGCGTTCTTTCGGCAAGGTTACAAAATTTTATCGACAAAAATTCACTAATACACAAAAGTCAATACGGATTTCAGAAAAACAAAAGTAGAGGGAAATTGCTAGGTGAATTCGTTAATTGTGTCAATAAAAGTTTAAACAAAAGTCATCATGTCCTAGTACTGTTCATGGATTTAGCAAACCTTTCGACACTCCCAATCATGCGAACTTGTTAGAAGCGCTAAGAAGGATTGGCATACGAGGAGTAATGGCTGATTGGCTTAGGGATTATCTGCACAACAGGCTGTTCTGTGTCAAGATCAAGGATGTGATGAGTATGAAAAAGGGAGTGCAATATGGAGTTCCGCAGGGATGAAAGCTGGGTCCGATTCTCTTTGTCCTTTACACGAACGAGCTACTACGCGTCTTTAAGCAGAGTATTCCATTTGCCTTTGCTGACGACACAGCGATTGTGGACCCTCATAGGTCCCTGGACATGGCGACGAGGACAATGCAAGAAGAGTTCAATGCTGCAGTAAAATGGTGCCACGACAATGGTTTGGTTATCAACGCTTCAAAAACAAAAATGATTCACATTCGAAGTCCACAATTCAAACCCACTCAGAGCAGAATATATTTGAGTAATGATGCCTGCCCTAGCACTACAACTCAGACTATTGAATTAGTTGACAGCTATAAATATCTGGGAGTAATTATTGATTGTCATTTTCTATGGGACAAACACGTCGATAGACTACGCATGGAACTAAAAAAGGCTCTATATGCACTATCCCACTTGAGGTACCATGCCACTGAACCTGTCTTAAAGCAAGTTTACTATGCCCTAGTGGAGTCAAAACTTAGGTATGGTATACTTGCTTGGGGAAATGCAGCTGCAACCCACATCCGTAAGCTACAGAGACTTCAAAACGCAGCTCTGAAACAATTAAAAACAACTAACCAGCGAAACATTGAAAGAAGTATTAAAGTTCTTCACGTGGAGCACATTTTCAAGATGACAACAATACTGGAGTACTTTCACGATAGCCGCTTTATTCGACCAGTAGATCATCCAATAAATACAAGACGGCGACGGGCTCAAGGTATGCTCAAAGTACCTAGAAATAGCAACAATTATGGTAGGCGACAACTTGAATTTAGCGTTCCTTCAATTATAAATGAATTACCTAGAGATCTTATAAATATAGAAAACTTTAAAACTAGAAAAAAAGAAATAAAACAATTTTTTTTAAATCATAATAATTAATTAAATATACATACTTACATACATATTTTGAATTATATAATTTTCTACTCTTAAGCTCACTCTTACTTTCATATAAACAAACTTAAGAAACTTAATCTCCTGCAGACAAGCCAAAGCTTCGCAGGAACTTATTAAAATTGTTAAGTAACTATCATGAATAAATATTTAAAAAAAAAAAAAAAAAATTATCCAATTCATTGGGAAGACCAATCAGACTACAAGCGAGGAAAGGAAATAATTGGATCACTTAAAGTAGTCAATGATACAGTTGAACGTGGAGTTAAACTCATGGAAGAGTTCAATGATAAAATCACAAAAGACGAACACCAAAAGCAGTTCCTACTTCAAGTGAGTATCTTTAACATTTAAATTTAAAGAAACTACCACGTTTTTTTAAAAAAAAACTCTTGCTTATTTTTCATCAATTTGACATTATTCGCTAATCAAATACCTATCATTTTTTCAGACCGTGCGAAATTATCGTCAAAAATACCCTGGATGTAGCCGAGAAAGTCTCAAAGCGAGTTACGATGATTGAGTTTACTTAGCCTCTACTTATTTATGTTACATATATATTTATTAAAAAAATTATGAATGAACAATTATACTGTTTTTCTATTACTATTTATAAAACAATTTACTTTGCAAATAAGCATTATACATTGATATGATTTAATCCTATTTGGTCAGCAGAGAATGATATCTTTGAATTTAAATGTCATGCGGCAGGTGTTAATATATTCCGATTTGAATAAAAAAAATGTCTACGCGTTTTTAACCTAAAGGAACAAAATAAAATCAATTTTTTTTTCTTCATACAAATAAGGACCACCCTAACGTGTACACTTAAATAATTACAATTTTTTTAAGCTTTTTTTTTCAAAGCAACAATTCAAATGCAAACTGTGAATTATAAAATGGAATCACGTACTTTGCTCCTCGGATATGTAAATGAATATTACACAGGCGGTTTTTCCTCTCACATATTGCCATCATTATTCTCTTGTGGTAGGTTGAGTCTTATTCGCAAATTCGCACCCACATGTTGCCAGACAAATATAAAAGCTTCAGCAGCAGCAGCATTTCCACGCAACAAAAGCTTCAGTGAATAATTTCACCCTCATCTCAACATTGATATACAAACTGCAAAAACAAAATTTCCCCACAGAAATAAATCAGATATAGAGTACCCAACAGACAGTACCCGTAATAGACGTGAAAGTCGTTGTATCTTTAAGATACTTTCGCTTTGGTATTATCCGGTTTAGTCTGTCGGCTTTTGCGAACGTGAATAGTTCATTCCACCACCTTGTCTCGTTCCATATCCGTTTGGCGTAACGACTTCCTATTTTTATTTGTGTTTTGAAAAGAGAATTCGAATTTATCCTTGCAAAAATGGATATCAGTCCAAAAATGGAAAAATAAAAAATTCACCCGCCATAGGAAATGAAATTGAAAACGATAAACTATTCGCGTGCGTGCAATCTCTGAGTCCTTATTCGCAGAGATTTGACAAGAATAATGTGAAAAAAGGTAAATCTAACGACAAACGAAAATATCTACAATCTGCGAGTGCTTAGTGCGACAAATTATATTTGTGTTTGTTTATTGAATTGAAAATTTAGTGAATACGGAATTGAAGGTAGAGTTGTCGAGTGCAAGGACATTCAGTGCGGATTGTGTCATTGTGCTGATGAATAAATTCTGTTGATTAGAAAAAATGTCAGTGTAGTGCATTTGATTAACTTGATCTGATTTTTGTTTCACAAAAGTGTGAATTGTTCAATTAAAGTTCACATTGAAAAGGAGTAGTTGCATCGAGGACATTGCTGTTAAACAGACGAAGTACGTATACAGTCAAAGTCAACAAATTGGTGTCTCATTAATGGTAATTTCTTTTTTAATATCGCTGCTATACTATGTTTGTGTGATTAAAGAGCTTTATGCTTGGCAACCTATACATCACTCGATATTATATAGATAAGGATGTCAAGCATCGGCTAATTATAGCTGCTTGTCGGTGGTGAGGTTTTTGGCACTTATTACAATTAGGTTATTGATCTTGGGCTAATATACCCGATAAGGAGAGGTAAGGTTTATTATTTTCTAATTCTAGGAGGTTTAAAAAAAGTAATAAAAGAAGTCGAGAGTCAGATCATGCAATGGAGTTTTCGCAGTTCATTGACTTGGGTAACTGGCCATTTCGTTCGTGCCCCTATTTATTTAAAAAAAAATACCTAAAAAAAAGAAAAAATGTGCGTAGGTAAGGTAGTGCATGAATCAAATTTTCACGAGAGCTCAAAATTCGATCTATGTAGTTAGAGGAACTTCAACTTAGATCTTTTACATGAATACACGTAGAAAAGGGAATGAAAAATTGGCTCGGAAAATTCGAGTTACAGCGAAGTTCTAGTTAGAATAGGTTCAACTTAGAGGGATTCGAATGTAAATGGGATGAGTTCTTTTTTGGGTCGCGATAACTACATATATAAACTGCCATTCATTAGTTGAAGGCAGGATAACGATTATCCGTAAAAGCTCTATTCATATCTACCAATGTATAATTGGTGCAAAAACGTTCCACATGGTCGCGACTCGTAACTTGAAGCTATATTATTAGGCCAAAACAATGAAGTCAGACGGTTTTTCTACAAATCAGATTAGATAAGATTGTAAGAGGAGGTGTTACTTAGTAGTCTTATAACCGCAGCCATACTGGGCCTATTGTGAAGCTCAATTTTTGGTTTGAAGCTCACTCATGAAACGACATCTACAAGGTCTTTGGGTAAGCTGACCCTGACAGATATGTCAAATGTTTCTGGGTAGGGTTTACCTAAGATGCGCAGACCTAGGTCTAATCACAATCAACGACACGGCCGTAGAGTATTCCGAAGAAGTCAAGTATCTTGGAGTAATCCTAGACAAGAGACTTAACTGGAACTCCCACATTAACAACAAAATTACTAAAGCTAATAGAGCTTTTTTAGATATTAGAGGTACACAAATTAATTAAAAAAAGAAAATACACAAAAATTTATCTCTTGATAAACATAAATCAATATAACTGCAAGCTTCATTGAAAGATATAATTGTTCTAGTTAAAGGTTCATTACACCCGTATTTAGTTCTGTGCACGTTTGTAAAAATTAAATCTGTAGATCTTAGTAATCTAGCAGGTACGTAGATAGGTACCATTGAGAGAAGGGGTGGACATTTGATATTATAACTTAGTATATCTCTTACAAACATTAGGTCATAGGTTATAGGTTAAACATAGGGACGGGCTACAGTCCGCTTGGGCGAACTGTTGGATACCCTATTCTTATTCCTATCCCTCATAAGTGGGCGTGACAAAAGTCTAAGTATGGTTGAATTGTTAAGAACGCTATACATACGAGTATTTTGTTATATAACATTTAAAGGATTTTATCAAAAAAAAAAACGCTCCCTAGCTCAAACTTGGGTGTTTCAATAAAATTGTTTTATTTAATTGTGGGCGTGTCAGTAGGCGGATTTAAAAAAAATTAACACATGAGAATAAAGGGCCCCTAGAGAGTATATATTATAAATTTCAGCTCCCTAGCTTAAACTTTGAATTTTCAAAAAAAAAAAAAATAATTGTGGGCGTGTCAGTGGGCGGATTTTGAAAATATTTACACATGAGCATAAAGGGCCCATAGAGAGTATATACTATAAATTTCAGCTCCCTAGCTGAAACTTTGGATTTTCAAAAATTAATATACCCTTAGAATAGGGTATAAAAAAATTATTTTATTTATTTGTGGGCGTGTCAGTGGGCGGATTTTGAAAATTTTTTATCCCGAGCAATTTTAGGAGTCATAGATCATATATAAAAAATTTCAGCTTTCTAGCTCAAAATTCGATTTTTTCCAAAATTTGTTTTTTTTGAGTTTGTGGGCGTGTCTGTGGGCGGATTTCAAAAATTCGTAAATTTGATTATTTCGGGACCCTAGAGAGTATATGGTTAAAATTTCAGCTCTCTAGGTCCAGTTTAAAGGCCTAATTTTTGGCTACAGGCGGACGGACGGACATGGCTAGATCGACATTACTATCGATGCTGATCATAAATATAGTAACTTTTAGGGGTCTACGGGCAATATTAAGGTATGTTACAAACTATGCGTCAAAATTAATATACCCTTAGAATAGGGTATAAAAAGGGGTATGCAATTCGCATACAGCACTAGGCCCACCAGAAGGGCCCATCGCGATCCCTAGGGAACCGCTTGAAAAACTTCAATTGGAGATAAACCTAAAAACCAAAAAAACTTTTCCTAGACAGAACCCAGTCTTCCTGCAGAACTTAACCAGCTTCCTATGGTCTATGCCGCTCAGCTCCCCTAGTTCCTCGAAGAAGTATTCCCCTAGAATCCTCCTACGATTCCGTGCTATGCCCTCGCATTCACACAATATGTGTGTTATGTCTTCCTCGGCTTGTAGATCACCACAGAACCTGCACGTGTCCACATCCACCAGACCAAGTCGCCTAGCATGCTTTCTTAGAAGACAATGCCCTGACATAATCCCAATTACTGTTCTTCTTATCCAAATGGGGCCAAAGGGCTCTAGACACCCTATGTCCCTCTATGTTCTGCCACCTGAGGTCAGTCATTTTTAAGATCTTTTCATTGATTTTTCCCTTAAAGACGCCCAGGTTTGGTTTAATGTTCACACCTCCGCTATTTCCCAGCTCCCCTCGCTTTCTTGCTAGCTCATCGGCTTGCTCATTTCCCCCTATACCGCTGTGTCCCGGTGCCCAGCACAGTCTTACTCGATTCCGTCTACATACTGCTTTTAGCATTGTGCGACAGTTTCTGACTATCTCAGAGTTAATGTTAGCAGATTCAAGTGCCATAAGTTTCGCCTGACTGTCAATATAGATGGCAATGTCTCTTCCCGACAATGATCTCATCTGCACTATCTCTGCCGCCCTTAGAACAGCCAGAACTTTGAATTAAAGACACTGCTTATGTCCGGGAGTCGTGTAGACTCTCTCAGGTCTGGATCAGCAGAAAAAATACCAGAACCCGTTCTCTCCCCCGTCTTAGAGCCGTCAGTGTAGATAGCAACGTCGTTTGCTATTGTGAATGCATCTCTTTGCCACTCCTCCCTTCGCGGATATGACACCTCATATGGGATGTCATGGTCGACGAAGGGGCAAATCTCATCAGTCAGTATAGGATTTCCGGGTAGCACATCAGTTAAGATCGTGCAGTGCCCAAAACTACAGTCCATAAACTGGCCTAAATTTTTGAGGCGCAAAGCGCTGTTGCCAGGAAGTTGCTTTATTTTTAAATCTAGCGGGATAAAGTGCAGGAAGGCGACCAGTGCTGCCGTAGGAGTAGTACGGATTGCACCAGTGATGGCTATGCTTGTCGTTCTCTGCACCGTTGCTAGTTTTCCAATTATGGTTCTTTTATTTGTTGCCCTCCACCACACAAGTGAGCCATATGTAAGTATGGGTATCATCACTACTGTATATATCCAGTGTACCATGGCGGGTTTCAGGTCCCATGTTTTGCCTATTGTTCTCTTACAAATAAAGAGGGTATTATACGCTTTCTTCATTCGTTCCCTTATGTTAAGATTCCAATTTAATTTTCTATCTAGGATTACGCCCAGATGCTTCGCACTGTCCGTGAGGGACAGTTCCTCTCCCTTTCGGGAGATTGAAGTGCGGTATTTTGTGTCTTCTCGTGAACAGGACTAACTCCGTTTTCGAGCGATTGACATTTAGTCCGCAGCCCTTGGCCCAATTACTAATTTTCTTTAAGGCGGTCTCTGTGATCTCACTTAAAGTATTCAAATATTTACCCTGCACTACTATGACCACGTCGTCCGCATACGCTGTGGCACTTACACCCATTGACTTAATTTCCTTTAGGACGTTGTCAATGACCAGTACACACAGCAATGGCGATATGACTCCCCCCTGCGGGGTTCCTCTGGTTGCAGGCATCCTTATGGAGCTTTGACCAAGGGAGCAGTTTATGTTCCTGTTGGCGAATGTTGCATACCCAATTTATGATTCCCTGTTCTATGTTAGCGCCTGTTAAGGCGCTTTTTATAGCTCTACACTCAACGTTATTGATGGCTCCCTCTATATCGAGAAAAGAGGCCAAAGCAAATTCGCCGCATTGTAGACTAATTTCAATTTTACCCACTACGTTGTGTAGAGCAGTTTCTACTGATCTACCCTTTAAGTATGCGTGCTGTGACTCGCATAAAAAACCATTGCTACATTTATTTCTAATGTGAGCTTCCACCAGACGCTCAAGGGTTTTGAGCAAAAAGGACGACAAACTGATTGGTCTGAAGTCTTTCGCCGTCGTATGACCCTGTTTGCCGGCTTTGGGTATAAAAACAACCCGGACTTCTCTCCAGGCTTTTGGAATATGCCCTGTTCTTAGACTGAATCTCAGTATATCCAAAATCTTTTGTTTTGCATGCTCTGGCGCTTTTTGGAGCATGATCGGTGGAATACCATCCGTCCCTGGAGATTTATACGGTTTGAATGTATGCATAGCCCACCGTAACTTTTTTCGGTTGATGATATTGTCAATTTCTTCCCACTCGAAAGAGGGACAGTCGACTTCCTCCTGTCCTTGTAGGCTTATTTTTTAGGTAGCTAGGTACGCTAGCCTCCTTTGAGAGCATTTTACGCAGTCTCGACGCCTCTTCAGTTAACTCAATAGATTCACAGAACTTTTTCCATGAAGATCTTTTGGATTTCCTCACTAAGTATTTAAATTCCCTCTTGCTTTCGCTATACTCATCCCTTGTGGTATCGTTTTCAATGAGTTTTGCCCTATTATAAAGTCTTCTTACCTCCCTTCTTTTATTTCATTTTTTCATTTCATTTATTTATTTAAGAAGAGCCTATACACATTAACCAATTTTCGGCCGCTGTTCGCACTAGCGAACAGTAAAATAGTTTTTGTTTAATGTTGTTTTTTATGCTTTTTAAGTTTTAAATATAAAATGTAAGTATGCAATAATTTTACGTGTTATCTTAATTTTAGAAAACCAAATTTTAAATGGGGGTCTTAAGCCCCTTCTTTAAGTATGATGGGGTGTAATTAAACCCCCTTTTTAAGAGGTTTTCTAAAAAGAAAATATTATTATAAAAATAATAAAAAAACATAGGGACGGGCTACAGTCCGCTTGGGCGAACTGTTGGATACCCTATTCTTATTCCTATCCCTCATAAGTGGGCGTGACAAAAGTCTAAGTATGGTTGAATTGTTAAGAACGCTCTACATATTTTGTTATATAACATTTAAAGGATTTTATAAAAAAAAAAACGCTCCCTAGCTCAAACTTGGGTGTTTCAATAATATTGTTTTATTTAATTGTGGGCGTGTCAGTAGGCGGATTTAAAAAAAATTAACACATGAGAATATATGGCCCCTAGAGAGTATATATTATAAATTTCAGCTCCCTAGCGCAAACATTGAATTTAAAAAAAAAAAAAAAAAAATTGTGGGCATGTCAGTGGGCGGATTTTAAAAATATTTACACATGAGCATAAAGGGCCCATAGAGAGTATATATTATAAATTTCAGCTCCCTAGCTCAAACTTTGGATTTTCAAAAATTAATATACCCTTAGAATAGGGTATAAAAAAATTGTTTTATTTATTTGTGGGCGTGTCAGTGGGCGGATTTTGAAAATTTTTTATCCCGAGGAGTTTTAGGAGTCATAGATCATATATACAAAATTTCAGCTTTCTAGCTCAAAATTCGATTTTTTCCAAAATTTTGTTTTTGTGAGTTTGTGGGCGTGTCTGTGGGCGGATTTCAAAAATTCGTAAACTTGATTATTTCGGGACCCTAGAGAGTATATGGTTAAAATTTCAGCTCTCTAGGTCCAGTTTAAAGGCCTAATTTTTGGCTACAGACGGACGGACGGACATGGCTAGATCGACATTACTATCGATGCTGATCATAAATATAGTAACTTTTAGGGGTCTACGGGCAATATTAAGGTATGTTACAAACTATGCGTCAAAATTAATATACCCTTAGAATAGGGTATAGACAGGCAAACAATTACAGCGTGGTGAGACTGACTATCAGTTTGATAAAACAAACAGTTTGTTGGTCTCTCGGTGGGCTGACAACAAAGAAGTGACTATTTGCACTAACTTCGACCAAATAGAGCCAATGTGCACAGTTAAACGATGGAAAAAGGAGACAAAGATGTACACAAATTATCAGCAACCATTATTTTTTACCAACTATAACAATGGCATGGGCGGTGTCGACTTGCATGACAATGCAGTTCAAAACTATCGCATAAACATACGGTCAAAGAAATGGTATTGGCCATTATTTTTATCCATCTTAAGTTCTTCTGCAGTCAACGCATGGAAGTTGCATTGTTTTGTTGCAAAATTTAAAAATGAAAAACCAATGTCACAAAAAAAGATGCGTGTCACCATAAGCGGACAACTTTTGCTGACATCAGAAGAAACATCATCACAAGGATCATCTTCAGAAGAGTATCAGCCTAGCAATATGCCACGACTTAATGGTGAGCATAATCCTGTTATACAACCACAGGAAAAACCTCGACGTTGCCAGTTAAAAGGCTGTGGTAAGCCAATAAAATGGATGTGTCAAAAATGCAATGTCCATTTGCATCCAAGTTGCTTTAAAAAATATCACGAAAAATAATTCTTGTACTATGTTTTTATTTCTTTTCTAATACCTACATTCTTAATTTAAATTTTCTTAATAAAGTTGACTGTTTACTAAAATATTAAATCATTATTTTTTTAACTTAAAACATCCATTTTCATTCATAATTTGAGTTTTTATGGAAAACAAAAAAATGTCAAATAGCAGCCAGTGTTCGCGCTTGCGAACACCAGTTTCTGAGATCCGCAGACTAGCTAGCTGAAATTGGACAACGGATTCGTTTTTTTCCAGTGCCATATTACCCTAGACTATAAATTTCACATAAAAAGAATAAGTTTGAAATTTCGTGGCCGAAAATGGGTTAAATATAATATCTTATAAACTAGTGATAAGCTATAAAAATTAACAAAAGAAAGCTTAATGTATGTATGACCACATAGTTCTGAACAATAGTAACAGCAGTGAGTACTTAAATGTAGACGAAGAAAGAAAATATAATAAAAATAATAGGAGAGAATAAAAAAGGAACAAAAAAAGAAGAAAAGGATGAAGATTGAAAGAATGGGACTGAGTTGGAAGGTCCCTAAGCGAGAGGAGACATACTTTAGGGAACAGAAAAAAAGTGTCTTAATTGGTTTTTAAATCTTGTTGGATTACTTGTCCTTTTGATATAGCGCGGCAAAGAATTCCAAAGGCGAGTAGCGTTAATAAAAAATTGGCGCTGAGATGTCAGGGAAGCGTGGCGGGGTTGAATCAATTGGTTGGACCTGACCGAGGAAAGTCTCCTAATTCGTTCGAATAGGTAGGGTGGTTGGTGTGTTAGCAGAATATTTGAAAACAGTAATAAGGTGCGGAAGTGAAGGCGACTATGGTACTTTTACTGGGGTTAACCCTTGGGTCAACTTTTTTGCACTCGTCACCAACGAAATTCTGAACTCTCCAGAGGCCATCTAAGAGAGTTTCTTCAAATTTACCTCTGATTAGGATAGCATACCATTGAACATAGTTACAATCCTTGATGACCCGACTGAAGCCTTATAGCGTCAGTCACCCCTCGCTAGCACCACACCATGTTGCTGAGCCCGGCCTCTCCCATAAATGCTCTAGCTAACTTAATATACCTTTTAGAGCGAATGTTGACCACTCTCCCTTAACAAGCCACCAAAACTCGGTTGCTTCGGTTATTTTTCCGTATCGAAAGACCTGATGGCATATCTTACCAAAGATCAGAACCAATCTATTCACAAATTTGGTGAGAGTAAGATAGTTGCTCTTGATATTTCTATAAAATTATCTTTTCGGTATCTCAAGCATTCAACTTAATAAATCTCAATAGTAACCTGCCAAAAAAAAAAAAAAATAAGCCGATTACTCACACAGAAAAAAAGTTATTACCTCTTGTTTTTGTAGCATGATTCGTTCGCCACCCTGTATAAAAAAGGCCTGCTATAACAACTTCCTGGTAACCCCCTAGAAATCCTTTAAAAGGAAGGAAGATGGCAAGCGCTTGCTTCCTATGACATCGCCGTGTTAAAATCAGGCATGCAGTATGGGAGGGAGCGATGTTTAACATGGAAGGCATGAAATAATACCTGGGGTAATGTTTAAATTCCCTGCTGGGTGATTGATGAAGTAAGTGGTGATTCGGCAAGGCTTTGTGAAATCGCCAAGATTCCCTTCTGGGGGTAAGAGCGACCCGACAGAACAAATAACAAATGAACTTTTGTCATTGTGCGCTATGCGAACACCTGAAGGTACAAAGTAATTCCGAAATCATTGGAATTGACCTGTTGGGATGCAGTTTAGTGGGAGGGTTATGATCCCTTAAGTTAAGAATTGATTGAAACATTCGAGTTCGCCCATGACTAGCTGTAACCGTGAATGTATTGCTCTATCGTAATACGATCAACGAATCTTTCCAGCCGAAACTTCAAGGTATGGATGTGTGCGATAGCAAAAGAGCAAAATCGTATATATTTTTTTTTAGTTCCGTACGTAGGAAATGCTTGTAAGACCGTGCAACATCCCTCGATATGAAAAGCAAAGATACCGCTGTGGAGTCTCCTCTTGTAGTTATTCCACTTCTGAAACAAAAATCTTTATAGGTTCCCCATACTAGTATCTCCTTCCCCAAACGATACTAACCCGAATATTGCATTTTAATATTGTTCATTTGGTTTGAATAGCTTTTTGTACAACAAAACGAAATAAAAAGTGACACAACTTTTCCATTGTTCCTGGTATGCTAAGCGAAGATACAAAAAAAAATAGTCATATCTTCTCAACCCCACTTCGACTTTTATGCGAGTATCTCATGTGCCATTGTTCTCATATAACATTTCTAAAAAAAACAAAAATCGTTTCCTCATTCAATTTAAAGTTTGCTCTTGAGACAGACTATATTATAACAATTCAATATATACAACACAAAGCGGATACGAATACTTGCTAAAGGGGGACAGTTCAACAAATCCTAAGGAAATTGGTGTTATTTTCAACCTTTTTTTGAATGCGAGAATGCACAGAACAGACATACGTTTATCTGACATTCAAATAATCAAAACCATATGCCTGTGAAGTAAAAGAGATACGAGATTAAAATATGGAATATTCGAATAAAGTTATTATTCGATGTTTTTTTTTTTAGTAAATCGTATTAAATGTGGAAATCATTTATTTTATTCTATTTTATGCATGCCAAATGCACATTCAAATAAACGCACACACTAGCTAGTCCTGTATTCGTTTTCAAACGTCACGAATATGTCAGTACCAATGATGGCCAGAGTTGGCTTGAAGGTGATGAATGTCTATTTGAAGTTAGCACAGATTGTACATCGTGAAATTGTTTAAATATTATTTCAGAAAATGTTGTTAAGTTTGTAAATGTCTATCAAACTTTTTTTGATGGATTGCTATGTGTTTTGGATTTTTCTTAATATTTTGAGGAATACATATATTTTTTTTATTTTTATATGTTGGTTGTACAATGTAGGTCGAGAAGCGTGTCTATTTGCAAATTCGATTGAAATTTGGAAGACAATATAATGTAATGGGTTTGTTCGAGCCACCTATGAAACAAGCTAATAAATGTGCCGCAAAATCTTAAAAATCGGGAGGCTACTGCTTACCTTGAAGGTTTGACTGCCGTTAAGAACTCAAACTACTCGCTGTGGAAGGCCGTTTAGTCCATAAAGAAACCTGTAATGCACTCGCCACCGATAAGATAAGTTAACGGCGAGTTGGCAAAAAGAGAAAACGAAAAAGCGGATTTGTTTGCCGAACACCTAGAAGCAGTGTTCAAGCCGTTTGGCGGACAACCACTGAGGGAAGATATCAGTGCCAACTTTAACATTAAAGCCGTATCACTGTCCGAACTTCGAGAGACAAAAAGAAATAAAATAAAACCAAGGCTCCAGGATATGATTTAATTACTGGTGAAATCTTAAAGGAGTAACCTAAAAAAGCGTTTGTCAAGCTTCTTTTGCATTATGAATGCTTCCGTTAGGCAATGGGAAGCCATAATGGTTCCCATACCAGGAAAATGTCCAAATGACAAAAAATCATAAAGACCTATCTCACTGCTGCCAATAATGTATAAGGTCTTTGAGACACTTCTTATAAAACGATTACTACCAATTATTGAAGAAAGACGCTTGATCCCGGATTTCACAATCAGTCAGGTTTATCGAATTATAAATGTGATTGAAAAGGCATTAGTGCCTTTCCGGTCGTATGGCGAGCCTTCGACAAGGAATGGCACGAAGGCCTGAAGTATAAGCTTAAGCTCACCTTAACGGACAATTGTTTAGAATATTGGAATCCTACCTAGAAAATATGCTCTTTCGTCTTTCATATGGGAGACTTTAAAGAAATTTACGGCGGTGTACCGCAAGGCAGTGTTCTCGATCCTGTTCGTGCTTTACACAAGAGACATACCTGAAGACGAAGAGACAGTCGTAGCCGAGTTTGAGGACGAAACGAATATATTCGCAACAGGACGACTGTTGAGTCATCAACTGGGTATCTCCATCTCCGGAGAATATCCTGTATTTATACTAGGGGTCGCCCCATGGTCGAAATTCGACCAATTTATTATAAAAGTTGAAAAAAAAACCAATTCGACTGGTATACATATTAATCGGAAAATGAAATTTTTCGACATTGCATTCTCTGATTTCACATGATATACAATTTTTACGGCATTTTCAAGTAACTTAAAGTAACTTCAAGTAACTTCAAGCATTTTCAAGTAACTTCAAGTATTTTCAAGCATTTTCAAGTAACTTCAAGCATTTTCAAGTAACTTCAAGCATTTTCAAATAACTTCAAGCATTTTCAAGTAACTTCAAGCATTTTCTAGTAACTTCAAGCATTTTCAAATAACTTCAAGCATTTTCAAGTACTTTCAAGCATTTCCAAGTAACTTCAAGCATGTCCAAGTAACTTCTAGTATGTTCAAGCATTATCAAATGCATAATATGCACAGCAATGTTGTTGTTGGTAACTTCAAGTAACTTCAAGTATTTTCAAGCACTTTAAAGCATTTTCAAGTAACTTCAAGCATTTTCAAGTAACTTCAAGCATTTTCAAGTAACTTCATGATATAAAATTTGTCCGTTCCGATTGGCAGATTATTTCCATTATTGCAATGTTGTTGTTGTTGCTGTAATTTCATCCAATTCGCTTAATTTTATCTGCTGTAATTCATAATGTGTGTTATATACGTGGATATTTTTTGTATTGTGCACTTCTATGTATTGTCAAATATATATAGTGTTGGCATATCTATCTGACGTATAATAGCAAAAATGGGTGGAAACACGTTATAGGCAACTCCGTATTAATATATAGATTATAAGGGTACACAAAAATTCTTGTTGCGCGTACAAATTAAAAAAAAGGCAGTATGCAAGGAAGTCTTCTGATGTTTTTCAAATAAGGCTGCATTGTTACACGTTACCTTGTTTGCACATAGAACAATATTCTTTCATTTCTGCGATTTTTCATTTGAACGACACGATCAGCAATACTGTCCAACAGCACATCTCAAGTTGTCTTATGTTTACGTCAAATCGGCATGAATTGGAATATGAAATACTAAAATGGCGGTAGCGGACTGGGAATTAAGATTTAAAGCTTGATTTGTTAAATTCCAAAGTGAGGTAGTAGATGAAAGAAAGTGAAGTAGAATTACTTCGATAGTAGTGAAAGTGGCTGCCCTGGTTCTGGCACCAACAGCATGACAGCAACTTATCCCCTGGACGTAAAATAATTCTGCACATGTATTTTACATGTAGTCATACAGAACTTCTGCACATGTATTTTGGGCATAAGAATATCACTGCAGCCGCCCCAAAAAAAAAACACAGCGAGCGAATAATGCTGCATCCAAGACGACAAGGAAGATAAAACAATTGGGGATTGACTACTATCATTAACAAAGTAAAAAATCGAATCAGTCCACCAATCCCAATGGGTCTTCATTCAACCTTTTTCAAAATCATCTCCACACTCACCATAACATCCTTGTGCTTGGGCACCGGCTTCCCACCAGCTCCACTAACTGGGCAGGCCAGGCAGCATCTCCATGCTGTTTGCTCAGTACGGTCTTCGAATTACCCCGAATTCTAGTAGCAACAAAGGCACCCAAATCAGCAAGATAGTTGTTCTTGCTGAACGTTGCAATGCTTCTTGTAACCCGGTCATGTGCTTCCAGGACAATAACGTCCAATGGAAACTGCTGTAGCTACTGAGCAGCGACGAGACTAGAAATTCCCGCGCAAGCGTTTGAAAATTCCGAGGCCATGCCGCCTCCGAAACGTATGAATGGGTTTTACCAGATTCTGGTCACTCTCAAATAGAGGTTCAATGTCCTTAAAAGCATTTTTTTTTTTTAATAATTAGTCTACGCTAAAAGGGTTTATTTTTCTGTAATTGATACAGTTGTCACAGCGCAGGCATTTTCCAATTAACATTTTTCTTTATTATACTTCTGGCTCGCCAAGGCGATTTAAAGGTGGTCGCTTCGACCTAAAAGATCTTTTGTACCATATGGGCCAGAAAAAGGTTAAAGTAGTAGAATTTCTACTTTCCGTGTAAAGTGGATATTTTTACCAGTAGAAGATTTCTTTGTCTTCGGGGCTCATATGTTCCCTGAAAAAGATCTTCTTTCTAATTCCATTAAGGGCTGGACATTCACATAAAATGTGTTCAGCTGACTCGTCCTCTTCAAGACAAAGTCGGCCCTCTGCAGAGTCTGATATCTTCATTTTAGGTGATATCTTAAACCATGGTGACCAGTAAGGTTACCTAGTAAGTTTTTGATATCATGCCTGCTTAGCCTTAGGCATTTGCGAATGGCTCGCTTGGCCTGTCTTATACCATCCCAGCTTTCCCAAAGATAGATACATTTTCTATGTTTCCAGCTTTTAATTGCTGCCGTTGCTGCTGATCTAGGAGTGCAGCAGAAGGGTTCGGGACCTACGAAAGGTGTTTCTGAACCTTTTCTTGCCAGTTCGTCGGCCTTTTCGTTACCTTCTACCCCGACATGACCCGGAACCCACCATAATTTGGTCTTGTTTCTTAATCCGAGTGTTTGAAGGGTATTGAAGCAGTACATGACTGATGATTTGGAGTCGATGGTATGTGAGCTAAGGGCGTTTATATCTGCTTGACTATCCGTGAATATATGGATGCTTCCGCCTTTTATGCCAGATGAATAAATGCTGGCTGGCGCATTCTTAAATGGCGTGGAGCTCTGCTGGAAATACGCTCTGATTTGTTCCCATGGGTATCGTAAAGCGTTAATTTGGTCCGTATATTCCCGCTCCTATCCCCGTTTCCATTTTAGAACCATCCGTATACCACTTTATTCCGTTTTGGCTTCCAATTATCTACTATTAGGTGCTAGAATTAGAAAGAAGTAGAATGATAGGAAAGATAGGTTTGTGCATTTGGTATAGGTATTTTTTTTTTCCTCCACGGGTGGCGTCTAAATAACTTAGAAAGCATTATGTTGAAGTTTTTGTATTCAAGTTTAATCCGCAGAAAATTGATTTTTGTTCCGCGGATTTTTACTTCATGGACATGGTCGGGATTTGAACGCGCAAGCTTCCGATTAGCAAGTGAATACACTACCTCGCACTGTTACCACCCTCATTGTCTCTAATCAGCTGTTACTTTGGATTGTCTACCCACATCTGTAGCAGCCGATTTCGAATGTTGGGGAAGACCCTTTGCGTAACGACACCAGTTTTGGTTATGTCAGTGAAGCATGCGGCTTCAGCAGATATCACCTTCTCGAACGGAGTTCGAGGTTTGAAGGCTGCACCCAGCGGTGGCTTCCCGAATATCGATGATGTCTTTTGGATGAGGACTCCTTGTATGGCCAAACTTTTTTAGTTTGTTTAGACTGTCTGAGCGACGCTCGGTCGGTGGTTTATTTTCACCACATTCTTGTTTCCACAGTATTCTACCAGCAATGAATTTTACTTATAAGAATTGCTTCACGGAATTAAAGAGGAATCTATCTATTTATCTTTACGATACCTCCGGGAAAAAGTCCCATCGTATTTCAAGCAGTGCTCCACGCCATTCAAGAATGCGCCAGCCAGATTCATTCATCTGGCATAAAAGGCGCAATCATCTATATATTCACGGATAGTCAAGCACCTATAAACGCCCTTAGCACGCATACCATCGACTCCAAATCATCAGTCATGTACTGCTTCAATACCCTTCAAGCACTCGGATTAAGAAACAAGACCAAATTATGGCGGGTTCCGGGTCATGTCGGGGTAGAAGGTAACGAAAAGGCCGACGAACTGGCCAGAAAAGGTTCAGAAACACCTTTAATAGGTCCCGAACCCTTCTGCTGCACTCCTAGATCAGCAGCAACGGCAGCAATAAAAAGCTGGGAACATAGAAAATGTATCTATCTTTGGGAAAGCATCCCAGGTCTAAGACAGGCCAAACTAGCCATTCGACCCTTCAATAAAAATACCAGTAAATGCCTAAACACTATCAGGCATGATATGAAAGACTTAGTACGTTACCTTACTGGTCACCATGGTTTAAGATAGCTATTACCTAAACAAAATGAAAATAGCAGACTCCCTTGAGTGCCGACTCTGTCTTGAAGAGGACGAGTCAGCTGAACACATTTTATGTGAATGTCCAGCCTTTAATGGAATTAGAAAGAAGATCTTTTTTAGGGAACAAATGAGCCCCGATGACATAAAGAATTCTTCTACTGGTAAAATTGTCTGCTTCACACGGAAAGTAGAAATTCTACTAGTTTAAAATTTGTCTGGCCCATACGGTACAAAAGATCTTTAAGGTCGGGGTCCTCCCCCTGTTAAATCGCCTTGGCGAGCCAGAAGTTAAAAAAAAGTCTGTTTATCTATTACCTTCGGCTTCCCTTGTCGGCTGGTGCGCCGCTCATCGAAATTCGAAATATCATTGGAGCCCTCGTCATCCCAACCTTTCGGACATCGACGCTTGGAGATATCGTCTGTGCCTCCTGTTCCGTTATCAGAATCCTTGCTTATCAAAGTCACGTAGTCGCTGTTACCTGCATTCGATTTCACAAACAAACAGTCACTTAACAAATACAGGTGGGGTTTAAGGCGAAAACAATATCACAAAGAACGCATCGTCTGGTCTGGGCAACAGTCTGTCTCAAATCTTCAATGCAATGTCTCAAGTACCTAAGTAAATATAATTCGCTTACAAAATAGAATGAACAAATAAATTTATTTCACCCTAAAAGACTCTTCGAAGGATACATACGAGTAGGTAGTCATATAGAACAATCCGTGGGCTGAAAATTCGCATGATTTTTCTTTGTCTACATGAAAACAACTTCAGACACATTCAAATTGTATCTTTGAGTATTTGAGTAGTTGACAAAAACCCTGACATGGCATATCGTTATCAAACTAATATAATAGATATCCCCCTTTACCTATTCACAGTAAATGGATTGGCTTTAATAGGTAAGGAAGATACACGAAGACTAATCCGAACTTATAGGTACACATGTTTATCGAATGTATCATCGTGTTAGCACCCGCCTCAATGATCATTAGACATAACATTCCACAAAGCGTGTTACATTACATCCATAATGTGTATGTGCAGAGAGTCATGTTTACGAGTTCCCCATGCCATTGCAAACATCCCCTATTTTGAGGTGGTTTCTCCGGCAAGGGTAATTAAAATTCCTCTTATCAATTTACATAATATTATGTTGATACAAAAATGGCAACTTGAAATTGAAATTCCAAGATGTAGTGTTGAAGAAGTTTGCCTTACTTTCTCGTAGACTTTAATTTACCAAAGAAATACCTTTTTGTTATTTATATTTATTTATTTTTCAAAAAGTTTCCGAATCGCAGATATTTTACAAATAGGACGATAGAAGGTTAGATTTGGGTGCACGGTTAAAAATCCTGGCGTTAAATTTAATATTTTTAGGGTTGTATATATGACAACGCTGGAAAAATATTGAAATTTAATATTTTGAATATATTTAATTTGAAAAATTAATAAAAGATTTATTGAAATCAAATAATATCTGCTATTAAAAAATATATCCATTATATTACATTTTAACCTAGTTTAAGATTGTTTTCTACACCTCAAGTATTGAAACCAAACCCATTTTAAGTATTGAATTCTAATGTTTTTGCTTTAAGTTCAATATTTCTTTGACTTGTTATTAACCCAAAAAATATTAGAATACAATACAACACTATTATATTTTAATACTAATGCAGATTTGATTTGAATAAAGATGATATTTAATTTAACTCCAAAAATACTATGTTTTAATACAAAATTGTATTACTTTTTTAGTAAAGCGGGGTTATTATATAATACAAATTGTATTACATTTAAACATAAAATTGGATTAGTTTTAAGTAATAAATTGTAATATTAAATACACAACGTGGTACATTTGAATATAAAGTTTAATTAAATTTGAGTATAAACATAGGGACGGGCTACAGTCCGCTTGGGCGAACTGTTGGATACCCTATTCTTATTCCTATCCCTCATAAGTGGGCGTGACAAAAATTTAAAGGATTTTATCGAAAAAACTAAGCTTTTGTAAATAAAAACGCTCCCTAGCTCAAACTTTGGTTTTTCAATAAAATTGTTTTATTTAATTGTGGGCGTGTCAGTAGGCGGATTTAAAAAAAATTTAAGTATGAGCATAAAGGGCACCTAGAGAGTATATACTATAAATTTCAGCTCCCTAGCTCAAACTTTGGACTTTCAAAAATAAAAATAAAAAAAATTGTGGGCGTGTCACTAGGCGGATTTTGAAAATATTTACACTTGAGCATAAAGGGCCCCTAGAGAGTATATATTAAAAATTTCAGCTCCCTAGCTCAAATTTTGGTTTTTCAAAAAAAATATTTTATTTAGTTGTGGGCGTGTCAGTGGGCGGATTTTGAAAATTTTATGTCCCAAGTAGTTTTATGGGCCAAAGATCATATATAAAAAATTTCAGCTTTCTAGCTCAAAATTAAATTTTTCCCAAAATTTGTTTTATTTAATTGTGGGCGTGTCAGTGGGCGGATTTTGAAAATTTTATGTCCCAATCAGTTTTATGGGCCATAGATCATATATAAAAAATTTCAGCTCTCTAGCTCAAAATTCGATTTTTTCCAAAATTTTGTTTTTTTGAGTTTGTGGACGTGTCTGTGGGCGGATTTCAAAAATTCTTAAACTTGATTATTTCGGGACCCTAGAGAGTATATGGTTAAAATTTCAGCTCTCTAGGTCCAGTTGAAAGGCCTAATTTTTGCCGACGGACGGACGGACGGACGGACGGACATGGCTAGATCGACATTACTATCGATGCTGATCATAAATATAGTAACTTTTAGGGGTCTACGGGCAATATTAAGGTATGTTACAAACTATGCGTCAAAATTAATATACCCCTAGAATAGGGTATAAAAAGGTTATTAAGTGATAGGTTTATATTAATTCAAAACAATATTATTTTGAATTAAATAATTCCATCTATTTATATTCGAAATGTTTTGTTATGTATTTGTTAAGGCAAAATAACTTACCAACATATTACTGAGTTTATATCCCTTCATGATGCCTTTATCTATTCAAAAGCTAAATTTTCCAAAGCAAAAAATGGTACGGTTTGTGAGGCAGGGGGTAATTTGGATGTTGTTTTTCCCTGGTAGCAGAGGTGGCACGCTGGTGGTCGCACGGCGACAGCTCGTCGGAGGGGGGGATTTTTCTGCCACTTACCTACCTACAAAATAAATCGTGCCATCTAATTGCATCGTTATATTGATCTGATGCATTGCCTAGATATGTAGATGTTGTTTGATCTACGCGCCTTAAAATAGGGTATTGCCATCCTTACGGGATGACAAGATCGTAATGAAGATGAGAGAGAAATAGAAGAAAAGACAGAATGAAGGAATTTGAAGTTAGAGAGTTGATGTCAGCTGTTGGTGACACATAAGGAAGGTGATCGTTTGAATCCGAAACGATCACACAACCATGAGGCTTTCCCATATTGCCATCCTTACGGGATGACAAGATCGTAATGCAGATGAGAAAGAAATAGAAGACAAGACAGAATGAAGGAATTTGAAGTTAGAGAGTTGATGTCAGCATTTGGTGACACATAAGGAAGGTGATCGTTTGAATCCGAAACGAACACACAACCATGAGGCTTTCCCATCCTAATGCATGACCGAAGTCAAGACGCCTTGACTATCAGGTGCCTGTATGTAATTTATGATAGTCCCTAACAATACTCTACATATATGCTCACACTTTAGGAACCCATTAGTTAATGCTCACGCTTATCACCCTTCATTCGCCATTAGGAATAAGTTAATCCATAGTGAAAAATCCGTTAATTTCAAAATTCATTATACAAATTTATTAAGGTAAATATATATATATAAGTCATTGACGAATATTTCTGACAGAGTGTCAATCACAAAGAGAAATTAAAGAGAATTTAAGAGAAATGTACATTAGGGTGGGTCGAAAAATTAAATTTTGTCCGATCGTTTTGGAATAGCAACTAAAATGTGACCCGAAGCTTTAAAATGCGTGCAGATACTTTTTAAATTTTATTTTTCTAGTCGGTCTACCCGCGCATTTCATTTGAATATGAAGAAATTTTGGAAAATCTACCATTAAAATAGGTTGATTTTAATGGTATCCGTGATTTGTTTGGCAAAGGAATTAAAATAATAAGGTACTTATTTTCGTTAAAAATGTATTCTTATTCTAATTTGATTAAAAAGGTTAACAAAAACAAGTAGGCGGCGAAAGCAACGTAGGAGCTTATATATTTTTTCTGCCGTTCTGTCTTTACTTCAAAAGTTTCCAATCAAAACGCCAAGTTGTTTACACAAGTTTGAAGTTGCAATAATTAAGTGCGTGAAGTGTTACTTTCAGTCGATTTTATATCAATAAACGGTTGTGATATCAAGAGCAATACAATATGGGAAAAACAAGACAAGCATCTAGTTGTTGCATTTTTGGTAATATTGAAGATAGGAAAGATAATGTTCTGCCTTCTTATAATGCGGTCATGAAGTTTTATAACTTTACGAGGTATCAAATTAAGCTTAAAAAAGATACCCGAAAGCAACCAGCCATTAACGATATCGCGGAAATTGTTGCGGTCAGATTGATAAGTATATGGTACAAGGCTTCTATTCCAACCGTTACCCTAAAGCGCGTGATACAATTGTTGAAAGTATACCACTCTAAATGTAAGAAGTTGATCAAATCTTGGAAGCGACTTTCAAGTCATAAAAAGGCAGAATTTGATATAAGTTCTAGCAAGCTTTTTGATATTTGTTCATGCAAGTGCAAAGATTTGAATAGATGTAATTGCTCAAAGAAAAAAAAAAATCCGAAAGCAGAACATAATTTTGTTATTGATCAGAGATCGGTGAGAAAAATGATAATAGGTGGCATAGTCTCTTTAGCAACAACCAAAAATGAAAAACATCGTCATAGGAGCGAAAAACTACAACTATACTATAAAGAAAATAGTATTACCAAAAAAGATACAGTAGTTGACTTAACTGAGGAATGTTCCATTTCATCCGATGACTCAGAAAGCAGTCAGAGTGACGATTATTTGCCATCAACATCAGTGCCACGTGAGCGTGAGAGACGAACAAAAATATCACTTCTGAGACTGCCAACATTGTCCAAAACATGTGATCGATATGACGTATCTGATCGAGCTGCTGCAGCAATTGCATCTGCTGTGCTTTATGACACACAATCAGCTGTTGATGTAATAGATAAGTCTAAGGTACGTCGTCAGAGAGCAAATGTTCGCAAAGAGATCTGCGTTAAGAACCGTTGCATAAATGTTCCATCACTATATTTTGTTGGCAGGAAGGACAAAACATTAAGGATTGTTGAAAAAGGTGCAAAAAAATACCGCCAAGTTATCGTCGAGGAGCATATATCCGTCATCAAGGAACCAGACTCTGTTTACATCGGTTACGCTGTCCCAAGTGACGGGACGTCTAAGGCTATCGAACTTGCTATTTTTCAGTTGCTTTCTTCGCAAAATATTTCCTTAAAGGACACAAAAGCTGTTGGATGTGATGGAACAGCGACAAATACTGGAAAGAAAGGCGGTATAATAAGACTTATGGAAAAGCGTCTAGAGCAGCCCTTACAATGGATCATTTGTTTGTTACATATGAATGAACTTCCCCTGAGACACCTGTTTTTGCACTTAGATGGCACAACCACTGGACCAAATTCTTATGCAGGTAGTATCGGAGAGCTTCTGGAAGACTGTGAAAAAAACCCATTGTGCCATTTGAAAAGTTAGAGGGGGGTGTATTGCCGGATATTGGTGACGTCAAAGACCTAAGCGGTGATCAAAGCTACCTTTACCAGATATCGTCGGCTGTTGTGAGTGGTGAATGCTCTTGTGATCTAGCAAACAGATCTCCAGGAAAGATGTCTCACGCTCGTTGGTTGAGGAAAGCTAACAGAATATTACGCCTGTATGTTTCCACAAAGACACCATCTAACAACCTTAAATATTTGGCCACATTCGTTGTTACAGTTTATGCGCCTGTTTGGTTCGAGATAAAAGTCCATCCATCGTGTAAGGATGGATCTAGGCATTTTTGGAAGCTAGTTTCTAGTTCACGATATCTTCCATCTTAACTTAAAATGGTAATAGATCCAGTTATTAAGCGTAATAGTTTCTTTGCTCATCCGGAAAATATTTTAATATCAATGCTGGCAGATCCCCAAAAACACATTCGAGAGCTTGCTGGCAGGAGAATTTTAAAAGCCAGGCGTAAGATTAATTTCGAACAACATCTTCGTATTTTCACGGTACCGGACATAAATCTTAATGCAAAGTCGTACGTTGAGCTCATAGACTGGCAACAAAAATATCATATCAACAACCTCCTCTTCTTCGCGATATAACAGATGAAACACTGCTTTCGCTAGTGGTATCAGGAGGTGATGACATAATACCTTTTTTAAGGCTTCCATGTCACACACAATCTGTAGAACGATCAGTTAAAATGGTAACAGAGGCTTCGATGCAGTTGTGCGAGAAAAGCTCCAGAGATGGTCTCATCAAAGCAAAAATAAGTTCCAGAAAATCTATGCCAAAATTCGAAAGCAAGCAAGATTTTAAAGTTTCCACTGACTAGTTTATTAATGTTTTTTTTATCAACTTTTGCATGTTTTTAACAAAAAAAAATATTTCTGTTCATTGATTCTTATTTTCTTATTTTATTTTCCAACAAAAAAAAAATTAAAAATCTTTTCAGAATAAGAAAAATATCGAAAAATTGGCGAAAACTCAAATTTTCAAAATCAATGCGCGGGTAGAAGGAAGGTTCTTAAAAAATATTTTTTTTGATTTTTAGTATCCCTTGGATAGGGGTCAAACTTTGATCACTATTCCAATCCAAAAAAAAATAAAAAAAAAATTTCATACATCGATGACCCACCCTAATGTACATAGGTACATATATAATATGTACTGTGTGGATGATATCACAACAATAACGCAGTTGAGGTTTAATTCAATTTTGGATAATATTATAGTTAAAATCAATTTATAGAGAAGGTAGATAGCAATTTGAATCGAGTTGACTAAATTCAACATGCAGGTATATGTTGGTAACGAATGTTTAGGTATTTTATGTAGATATAAAATTGTGATCTTAGTATAATACAAGGTGGCGCAAAAATAACCTTCCGATGTTTTTTGGTCGCCGACCGATTATTGCTCAAATAAATAGTCACCAATATTCCGCGTTCTGGAGCAGTGTAGCGTAACATTGTTTATTAACGTGTATTTCGCATGTGTTTACTACACAAATGTCAAAACAGAACTGACATTAGCGGCCAATCGCAAAATTTATAGCATTTTCTGATAGGAGGATTACTTTTGCGCCACCTTGTATAAGTTAAATCAATAAGTCAATTATGTGCTTTAGCAAGTAGTAAGTGTAAATGTCTAGGTAATATATATAGGTAGTATAGCAAATTTTTAGTTTATGAATTATGTAAATATGTATAGCAAATTCAAAAATGTATGTATCTATTCGAGGTACTTGTTGCGAAAGGCACAATTTATCAAGAATCAAGTGGCATAATGTACCTATTGTACACTTGCTTTTAGGTATTTAGAATTTTACGTTAAGTTTAGGTTAAGAGTAATGCATGAATATTATCACTTAATTAGTTTAGAAAAGCCAAAAGAACTTACGGTTTCACTGTTGATGTATGTTTAATTAATTGAGTGTTTTTGATTGATGATTGATGAATGATTATGGTGATACCTTCGAAATTTTTGACAGCAGACTCGTTGTGCGCACATCGGTTCTGAAGATCACTGTAGGTACTGTTTGGAAAAATTGAAAACTATGGTAGGAGCAATACTTAAAAATCTTTTGGCGTTTCTTACCTCGATGAAATGTACACTATAATAATACCTACTGATATGTGAACATATAATATATGAAAGATTTTGCTTTTTTTTCTTTACTGCTAAAATAAGATCACTAAGTATGATGAAATGTAGGGATGACTGGAACGTGTTTTTTTTTTTGTTGTTTGCTGTGCATATGGTCTGCACCAAAATCAGGGGAATTTTGTGTTGCTGCTCAAATGATCGCGCTTTTGCTTCATATCACATGTGGCCTGGCTATTTGAAAGGTGATGCAGGTGTTTTATTAGGTGAATGACGTGGCGGCTACGAGTTTGGGTACTCCTATGCAGACCTCTTATAGGTTACACTTCTAATAGGTTAGGTTCCTTTGGCAAGTAGGTGCACGTGGTGAAAATGAAATTCTTTTGGGTTTTTGGCTTCTGCTGGTTTTAATATGTGATAATGCGATTTATTTCATTAAATTGGTAGGCACCAGTTAATTTCATTTCGCGAAATTATACTGAGTTGCCTCGTGGTTTCACAAAGGAGATGGGGTAGTGACAGTTTCACGTATCAAAATCACGTTTTAATTCGCCTACACTCTCTAGTGAAGGAAAGGTGTTAAAATTTGCACACTTTGAAAGCAGGTTAATTTTATACCATTACCTCTAATTTACGTTGCATTTGGTATCTCAATATCAATAGATCATTTATGTATCTACGAGTAAATGATTCGTCCGGGCTCTCTTAATTAAACTTTCGATTTTAATTTTGAAGATGCTTTGCGAACAGAATCATAAGCGTGATAGGTTAAGGATGGAAATTTACACCAAATGCCTGTAATTTAGGCTTAATTCGTTTTTGGTCACTATAAGGAGAAAATTGCTATGATTTAAAAACTTTACGATAAAACACGCCAATGATTTACCAATAAATCCTTTTGATAAATGCGCGCACTATCACTTAACTTTACTTCTCACTAGCCAAAAGAAAAAAAGACCGACCACACGGCTTACACAGACTATATACTCGTGGGTAGCCGCGAAGTAAGGTGGATAAAGTGTGGTGTAAAGTTCAAATTGAACCTGCACAGCCGCTTAGAAGGTTGGTGTATATGAGAAGCATTACCATCAGTGTTCAGAAATTGATGATAGCACGTCAAAAGGGACGTCAAAATTAATTTTGAAGGAATAGCGATGAGTAAAATTTTCAAGGCGACCGCTACAGGTTCTTTTTCAAATATGTATGTAAATACATTTTATTAAAAATAAACACTTAAACAAGAAACTCAAAACAATCTTAAACTTAAAATTTTAATTTTTTTATGTTCAACGAAACAATATATCATTCACAAAAGTAAGGCTGTAATATGCACATTTTGTACTTTATTTCATAATGCTCAAACGATTTTTTGAAAGCAAGATCATCATATTTAAAAAACAAATTGTTGTCATTTTATTGAACGTAAGTAGTCCGTTGCTATTGTCACTAATGCCCTTCGAGAAGAATCCTTCAGAGTATTTGTGCTGGAGTATTCCTCTAAAATATACCCCGCTGGTCTGGCTTAAATGAATGCTTCTAGATACTTTTAAAGAAGAAAATACTCATGTATACCTATATTATATTTATTATGAAACAAGTTTCTTACTTCTTTTTATATATGAAGACTACTTCCGGTAGCTGCATCTTGCTTTTGTAGATTTTCTCCGACAAGATCAACCGGATTTTCTCACTATATTGCTGAGACAATCAACCGGAATCTCCACACCGTCCCGATCTGTTACAATGAATCCACCTTTAACTTCTTCGCCTTCTAAACTAAATAAAACAAGAAATTGCATTGGTAAATACAAGTTAAAATAAGAAAACTTTGACACTAAAAGTTACTATCTCTCAAAAAAGCTTTCATCTTATGTAGTTACTTACTTAATAAAAATATATCCTCCTTAGTTATTGGTTCTTCAATATTGTTAGTTTGCTTTTTCACTTTTATAAATTTTATAGCGTTTCTTTCAGCATTTTTCAAGTAAGAACTCCATTGTCAAGTAAGAACTCCATTGCACAAGTTGTAATGCTGCGGAAAAGTTGCTAATAGTAGAGACTAAAAAAGGGGAAAAAACGAAAAAAAATCGGTTAATATCTTCCGGTCGCGCATGAGCTTTAAAATTTGCTGAAATTTGAAAAAAATTGTATGTTTAAGATATTTTTTTTATTACTAAACTTATAGCTATATTCGACTCTTAATCGAACCGACAATGATTTAGAAAAAAAAATGGTTCTAATCGGTCAAGGTCTTCCGCTCGCGCAACTACTCTCAAATTTTATAAATTTTCGTACAAAATCACATAAAATACCTGCTACTGATCTAAGGTTTGTTTACTTATTACGAGTACATGGAATAGGAAAAATTAGAGGGTTGGACTTGATTGAAATAAAGAAACATAATAAATCATTGGAAAGTAAATGGCGTGCCATCCATTTAACTCTGGATGATATTTCAAAAACCTCGTTCTCACAATCATGTGTAAATGTTGTCGAAACTGAAAATGAAGACCAATATTCTTCTAGTAAAGAAAGCGATAACGACCAAGATTTTAAAGTGTCCACAAAAGTTTCCTCTAATAATAAAAAACAGATGAGAAGCCAGTTAAAATCTACTGCATTACTGAGCGATCGCTATGGAGTTTCTGATCGCGCTACTGCTGCAATCGCATCAAGTGTTTTGCACGACTTTAGATTAATTACCGATTCTGACGTCTCCCAGGTTATAGACAAAAATAATACAAGAAGAGAAAAATAAAATGTTAGGGCTGAACTGTGTAGTAAATCTGACGAACTTCCACTACAAGGTCTCTATTTGGATGGGAGGAAGGACGACACTTTAGTTGTAGATATAGCTCATTCGAAAAGGTTCCGCAGAGTAAAAAAAAGAAGAGCATTACTCGCTAAATCAATAACCTCGTTCAGTCTACATCGGACATGTTACGCCGACTTCTGGAAGCTCTTCAGACGTTGTCACTTCTATTATTTCCTATCTGTCTGGTCGTGGCATTTCTCTTGACAAGTTAGTGGTCATAGGGTGTGATGGCACTGCGGTTAATACAGGTTGGAGAAACGGTCTGATTCGCCGAATCGAAATACATTTGGAAAAACCTTTACAATGGGCAGTTTGTCTTCTCTATTTCAATGAACTCCCTTTTCGACCTGTTTCAATACCTAGATGGTAAATCTACGGGTCCAAAATCTTTGAGAGGGCCAATCGGCGAAAAGCTAAGTGACTGTGAAAACGTCCAGTCATTGGTTTCAGGAGTATTGACTGTCAGATCCCGGCAATAGACAGAAATATACTAAGTAAAGATCAGCAATATCTACTCGATATTTGCACTGCAATAAAGTCGGGAATCTGTAAAGAGGATTTGGCTGTACGAGATCCTGACCCCTTGTCACACTCGAGGTGGTTGACAACAGCAAATTGAACTCTCAGATTGATCTTAAGTGAAGAAAGTCCAACACCTCAAGTTCAAGAAGTAGTTATATTTATTTTGAAGTCATACATGCCAATGTGGTTTAGAATTAAGACCAGTAAATACTTCACAGAGTGACCAAAGCTTGTGTATGAATCAATACAATCTTCAAGATACCTACCTGATGTGTTACGTAATATTGTCGACCCTGTGATACAACGAAATGGCTTTTTCGCCCATCCAGAACATTTAATGTTAGCCATGGCACAAAACAATACACAACACTTAAGAGAGCTCGGACTTCGACGAATTCTAAAGGCGGGACAGATAGATCAAAAAAGAAAAACTATCAGAACGGTTATGCCGCCAAAACTGAATTTCAGCGCTCAAGATTACTCTGAAATTATAAACTGGATGGGCTGTGATTTATCCATTATTAAAAAATATCAGTGGCGATGAAATTAAATCACATATTCAAAGCAGCATATTCCCTAATTGGGATATAACATTTAATGCATTCCCAGTCCACACACAGGCAGTTGAACGATGTGTGATCGTTACAGAAGCTTCAGGAAAAGTTTGCGGAGCTGAGTCTAGCGGTGGGTTTATCAGAGCCACTCTGCTGTCAAGGTCAACAATGCCAAACTTTGACCATAAATCAAATTTCAAAGTTCCATCAGCTAAGAATGAATGAGACCCTAGATGATGATGATCAATTGTTTCACATGATTTTCTTGGACTGACGACTCTTCACACAAAAACTTTAAATAAAAAAAAAATTTATTTACAAATATATAAACAATAATATTGGTCTAAAATAAGTTTTGTTTTAAACATTGTATTCAACAAAGAAAACCAAAAATAGAAACGTGAGAGTTGTTAGTATTTTTATCCTCAAACTGTGGTTTATCTTGTATTTTTTGCGCGACCGGAAGATGTTGATGGTTTTAAAAAATGTAAAAGCATTATTTTCTGTGGTAAAAATAGATAACAATTGGAGCTATTACATTCGGTAAGAGGATAATTTAAAAATGTTAAAAATTATCGTAAAAATATGAATTTTTTCAAATGTTGCCAATTTTTATAGCTCATGCGCGACCGGAAGATACTAACCGATTTTTTTTTCTTTTTTTTCCCTTTTTAGTCTCTACTATTAGCAACTTTTTCGCAGTATTACAACTTAAAACAAAAAAAAAAAAAATTTCGGCCCACCCTATTCCCACACGCTGAAACTAACTGGCAAATCAACGGAAACCAACCGACAAAATAATATCCTTTGGGCTAAAATGTAATACTGAAATTTTTAAATCTAATACTGAAGGGTTATAAAGTAATTCTAGACTATAACCTAAAAACTAATACTGAAATATTTAAAACTAATGCTGAAGTGTTAATTTTATTTCTCTCTATTTTTTTATATTAATTACATCAACTCAAGTAATACTGAACTGCTAAAAAGTAATTCTCGTTCGTTACGAAGTAATATTGAAGGATTAAACATTATAGTATCAAAGGGTTCAAAATATTTTATTCACTATTTTTTTTTTTTTTTTTTGCCAAGATCTTGTATTAAAACCTAATACAAAAGTGTTAAAATGGAAGGCATTGTAATAAATACGTATTAAAATGCAATTAGTCTGGGTGTTACAGTTTAAGTCATTTATAATTTAATTGTAATAAGTTCTTGGTTGAAATATCTTCTATATATATAAAAGAAAGTGTCCGAAGCGATGTAACCGCATAACTCGAGATTGGCCGAACCGATTTTGATGATTTATACTCGTACTTTGTTGGAAAGGTATTTTCTCAGCACGGGTTTTAGAAGAAAAAAAAATCTAAATTTCAAAATGGCTTATTTGGACCACACAGCGTGTTACGACAGGTTTTTTTTCGATTTTTTTTAAATTTTTTTTTTTTTTTTCATTTTGTATTTATTTATTTTGGCAACAACCAAATAAAGAATCACATTTGAATGTAACATATCGTATCACAATTGACGTGACTCTGCTCTGTGCGTATCACATGCGGAGGAAGTTTTCCCTCCGCTGGGATATGTAAAGAGAGAAGTGCTCCTGCACTTCATCTCAGGGGCCGAGACTAGATGGACGAATCGTTCGGACTGTGTCATTTCAAGAAAGATTTGGCCAACCTACGATGATGCCAGAACAAACAACCTCTGAGCCAGAACGCGTGTTGATGTCGCCAGACTAACGGCAATCAGTACGGGCCATTGGCCTTTAGGCACTCACGCAGCCAAGTTTGGCATCCCTCACAACACCCACTGCCGCAGCTGCTCTGACACAGAAAAGAGTGAAACAGTGTTCCATCTTCTCTGTGAGTGTCCGGCTTTAGCCAAAACCAGACGCAGCGCACTAGGTCATCCGTTTTACAATGACCTCTCGGCCATTCATACCATCCACTTCAACAACATCATCAAATTCCTCAACTCCACAGGATGGTTTTGAGCCCCCTTAATAATATCCATCTCGCCCTTTAATTTTAGGTTCCGTTAGTTGTGGTATCAAATCGGCGCTCATTGCGCTACTTGTGTTTTCCCTCGTCAGATGACGGGAATTACAGTCACTTAAACCAACCAACCAACCATCACAATTGAACTGTCAGATAGACACGCAACGTAACGCCATCTATTATCGATCAATGGAGAAGCCAATTTTGTTTCATGTTTGGTGGCGCTGTCGGATTCGGATTTCTTCATTGCGATTTTGTGAGTTTTTGTGAATTAAAATTGATATGAGAATATATCTATATCTATTTATATATATATGTATATAAAAATCAATCCATATTTGCGTTTGTTGCCGGTGTTTGGCCAAACGCGTTAACCGATTCCAATGAAATTTTTTTTTAAAGAAAGGTGACGTCTATACGAAGGATGTTATGAATGTGCGATGTCTGTATCTGCATCGGTGTGTAAATTATGTGTTTCTTAAAAAAGAAAAAAAAATTGACAATGTATTTATACACTGTGTGTTTCATTAGTAGGTATCATGTGCTTTGAAAAAAACAACAAATTTAAGTGAAATAATAAAAAGTTTTTTTGTGTAATATTTTCTATATATAAAAATCAATCCATATTTGTGTTTGTTGCCGGTGTTTGGCCAAACGCGTTAACCGATTCCAATGAAATTTTTTTCCATGAAAGGCGACGTCTGCACGAAGGCGCAGCAACATACGCCGGATACCCGCTATAGACAATTATAAGGAAGTCTACTCGAAAATATTGGCCAATAGAATTCTCGGGCACGGGCAAAGCCGAGCAGGTGCGGCTAGTAGTTTTAATAAAGATTGAATTAGATTGTAGACCTAAAAAATTAGATTTTAATCATTTCAGGTTAAAGTTCAGGAAACCTGTATTAAAATGAGCAATTTAATGACAAAAATATTCAACTTTAATACAAAATTATTACGAAAAAAATTCAATAAATTGAAAATATTAAAAACAAATTTGTCTTGTATTGCATACACCTGTAATATTGAGGCAGTATTAAAAAACACCCCCAGATTTTTAACCGTGTGGTATTGCCACCATTGCAACCTGCTAAGCTGCTGTTGTCATCGCCAGATCTTCAGCTTGTAAGATTTCGGAATAAAAACCCGCGCCGACGCAAGTATCCATCTTGGAGCCATCTGTAATATGTACAGATGGGGATCGTTTATTTATATATTATTATTCTCAAATTAAGTAGAGAACAGCTTAAAAAAGTACTTGGGATTATAACAGGACACTGTCTCCTAGAGATGCATGCTAGGCGGCTCAGAATGGTAGATGTGGATACATGTAGGTTCAGTGTAGACCTGCAAACCGAGGAAGACATACTGTGTGAGTGCAAGGGTATATCACGGAATCGTAAGAGGTTTCTAACAGTGTACTTTTTCGAGGAATTAGGGAAGCACACACACACACACACCACAGGGAGCTGGTAAAATTCTGCAGGAAGATTGGATGTTTCGTTAGAGAAAATCTTTAGGTTTTTCTCCATTTGAAGTCACAAAGATTTAACCCCAAAAAGCGATTATGCCAATCAATTGTACAAAACAACTCCCCAACATCCTTGAGTAATAATAAATAGTTACGAGTACTTACATATATTGCAATTCAAAAACGCTTCTGAAAAATGCTAAAACTACCAGTTGTGTCACTTTATTTGAAATTATAACCAACAAGTTCCTTGAATGTTTTCTTATTGGGGTGCGTATGCGTAATTTGGTTTTCCGAAGATTATTCAATTGCACATTTTGCGAATTCCTACTGAACTAATCCTAGATAAACAGAAGAATATATAACTAAACATTTAATATGAGATTAAGAAAAGCTTTGGCTTAGTGGGGCTTTGTTGGCGAACCTATGTCAAACTTCATACCCATTTCAAAGTTAATGGGACGTTACATTTGATACTTCCGCAATAATTGGGAAACAGAGGGTGGGCCTACCACTGAAGTCTCTGAATGTATTAGGAAGACATTTTCAATTAGCTTTAACGATGTGATGTGCGCTTCTATTAATTGTGTTTAAGGCGGCTTACCATAATCTTACTGTTACGCTCATTGACCCAGTGAACTGGCACTTTCTTAAAATCGCTGGAGTACTTTGTGTCCCAACATAACCGGTGACGCTTATTTTTCAGTGGCAAAATAGGTGCAGCATGGATGTATAAAATGGCCATCGTTGCCATATTAACAATTGGAAAAGATGCCATGCGACAACGAGTGGATAAAAATGGAATGTGTGGCGACCGACATATCTTTCGATGCTGATCACAAATGTTTTAATATACTTTTAGGGGTCTACCACCAAAATTAGGGCATGCGACCATTATTCAAGGCAATTCAAAGGAATTTTTTTTTATTCAGAAAAATTACTTAAAACTTGAAGAAAATAAAAAAAAAAATCTAAAGGTGCGATTACACGGTCATTTTTTCGAGACATTTAAATGAAGCTCTGACGTCAGGAAAAAATGTCGCATTAGAGAGACATTTAAGCTACGATTCGTCATTATTCATTTGCGAAAAAAAAAATGACGATCACACGGTAATGACTTGCGTCATTAAAAAAATTACACCTTTCCTATTATTTCGATTTCGTAATGAGAAAATTATAGCTTCTTTCATTTAGGGTTTTTCTCTCATCTAAATAAAAAATTTCGAAAAGAACTTTTGCGATGATGGTGGAATTTTTTTTTTTTTTTTTTTTTTTATTTTTTCAATTAAAAAAAGAAATTCCAAATCCTAGAGTACTCAGACTCGGCAACGGTCCATTGTACTACCAGGCGGAATTCCTCCTTTTGGTGTAGAGGCATGTGAATGGGTGGCGTGTGTTGTTGTGGTGGAAATTACTATACATAAAAAAAACTATTAAACGGAGAAATAAAACTCGGGTTTATATAAAATTGTAATATTTTTAATTGTTTATTGCCGACTCGTTATGAGAACTCACAAATTGGGAATAATATTAGCCTTCGTTTTCGACAAAAGGAGGAACGCCACAAGCCGGTGTCCTTTCCCCCTTCTGTGGAACTTGGTGGTGAATAAACCACTGATATGCCTGGAGGGGGAGGACTGCATGGTGATTGCCTATGCGGATGACGTTGCTATTGCCGTTTCAGGGAAATACCTCACTACATTAAAGGAACTCCTTCAAAATGCTGTCAACAGCTGACAGTTGGGCAAGAAGCTGTGGGCTGGGGGTTAACCCTCATAAAACCGAACTTGTCCTCTTTTCGAGGAACTATAAAATCCCTCATATTGACCCTCCCTCTTATTATCTAATTAAGGAACCGCATTACCTCTCCTACGCTACCTGATAAAGGTTTTCTAGGTTCATATACCTATCGCTACTTGTAAACTTATGTTTAAACTATCCGCAGTCGAGAGTACAGACCTTATGTGAACAGATAGTAATACATGTCACGACAAAGCATATCTGGCAAAAGCTGGATCTGCGACTGCACATTGGCTCTGCTATATGTGTTATTACAGGACACTCTCTAATATGCAAGCAACGCATCAAGTCTTGGCGTCTATTCAAATGACTTCTGGAGAAGCTGCAGGGACGAGGAGGAGGAGACTACACTTCATCTCCTCTGTACATGTCCTGCACTCTCCCATAAACGAAATCTCTATGTAGTGTGTTGGCTATCAGCTAACCGCCACCTTAACCTAACCTAACCAAACCTATCCCTATTTACTCCTGTTTTCTGCGTTTTGCCTAATTTGCTCGACTTTGTTGTACTTTCGGTATTCAAACTCACACGATAGTTGACAGAATAGTCCATATTGTCGGCACTTGACGGCAACGGTTCGTATTCCATTTCACTCAGAGTAATTTGTACCGAAATAGCAGCCAGACACATGCAACAAACAAAAAAAGGAAACCACAGATATCATATTAAATGCTGTGTCATTTATCATTTGCGTAGAAAAATGACACGGCATGAATTTCTGGCCATGTAATTTTTTTGAGGGTGTCATTTAAATGACGCAACAGCAAAAAAGTGCAGTCATTTGTCCCAGGCGTCATTAAAGAGCGATCACACGGTCCATTTTTCAAGTCATTTTAATGACACAAAATTCATGTCATTTTCTTAGTCATTATCCTAGTCATTTTCCTAGTCATTTAAATGACGCCTTAAATGTCGTCCCAATAATGGCGATCACACGGAAGGACATTAAAATGACGGCTTTGTGACGTGGTTTTTACGTCAGAGCTTCATTTAAATGTCTCGAAAAAATTACCGTGTGGCCCGATACATCTCCATTTATTTTATATGCCAAAATACGATTCCTTCTTAAAATCGCGGAGCTATGAAACTAATGCTAGTCTGGCTAATAGATCATAAAAGGTTCCCTTTAAATCCTTTATATTTTGGTATTATTGGTATAACGATTTTTTCACAGAATGTACCCCAGAATCACCTCTTAAAGCACTTTTACTCGTACATAGGTCCTGTACTTGTAGGTACTCATTTTGTGGAAAATGTTCTGCTGTTACTCGCATTTATTCATTTAGACGCCGCTGAAGAAAGCCAGGCACAGGCTAAAAATGGTATACTATCTACTCCTTCTTAACACTGCGCCTTAAGGTATGTGTGTAGTTTCAAATACAAGCACAAATAGCATATAAAATTTCCATACATTTTTTTATGGTTTAAGTAGTGAACAGGAACACTTAACCCTTTTCCAAATGTAATGGATTCTCCAGAGCATGTACAAAAGATATTTTTAGACTGTTCTTCGAATGCATTTATATTTCATGCAGATGTGTGTAACATTAACGAAATGTTTGTTTGATCAGGAATATGATAGTGCTGAGATATCACAGCCGGCGCTGCGGTAGTGATGATTACTATCATGCAACATAATCGATTAGGGTCGTGCAAATGAAGGTCCATAAGGGCATATGCGATTGCTAGATACTCACCGCCTTTGGCAAATCTACGATAATGGCAACATTATTACGTGGATGCGTACGGCGACCTGTTTAACGATGTTTAACCACAAGGTCCTCTGGGGAAAATTATAGCATAACATATGCTTTTATTTATGAAACAAATATTTTGTGTAGGTGTACCTATTCTAAGGAATTGCTGTACGAATCTCATTTTATTTATTACCAATGAACTAGTTCATTTTCATGCCGAAATCAGCTACTTCCGTCTTCTCAATTAGCGAGGTTATAATATCGATTGGAGGAGTCATAACCCTTCCACTTAACTACATAGTGAACAGGTCCGCTCGTGGGATTAGTCGGTTGAGCCCCCAAATTCTCAACAAGGCCTTCCCGTTTCGGATCCCTCCCTCATTAAGGCCAAACAAATGCTCTTTTTCAGTTGTGTGATTTTTTGAGATTTTTGGCCTACCTCTGGTTCTTTTGAAAGGATTTCGGCACATTCATGTTTCTGTTTTTATTGTTTGATCTTCCTTTTATGACACCATCAGTGTGTTTCTTTATTTTTTCCGGATAAGGAATAGAAATGACAGAATTTCGGAATTTTTTATCCGGAATATCCAGAATGCAATGAATAAAGAAACAAAAATGGACTGAACAGAATGACAGCCATTTGGCTCATGACCAGCGTTGCCACTTACTCGTAGTTCAAGAACAAGTACAAAGTTTAGTAGTTACAATTAATATATGTTTTCTATTTATATATTTCACATGTGAAATCAAAAGATAATATCTACTAATTTATTGATAAAAACCTGAGGAGGTATGTTAAAGCAAAAAAAAGTGATATAAAAACAGTGAATATGTTGACCAAATTCATTTCACCCTGTTATTGGGTACGCTGACGATGTGTGCATTATTGTCAGCGGCAGGAGTTTACCAACTCTTTGTGAGTGGATGGAAATAGCGCTCAATAGTGTTGGGAGTTGGTGCCGCGAGCAAGCTCTGTCAGTCAACCCCGCGAAGACTGAGATGATGCTGTTCACGAATAGAAGGGCAATACCTCAAGTGAGGTGGGCTTACTTCCAGGGCACTCAACTAAAGCTATCAAGCAAGGTTAAGTATCTGGGTATTGTTCTAGATCCAAAGCTTAACTTTTCTGAACATTTGGTTGCTAGGATTTCGAAGGCAACTAACATTCTGTGGCAGTGCCGTTGGATGTTCAGCAGAACCTGGGGACTTAGTCCCAGGGTGGTTCACTGGATTTACACGTGCATTGTTAGGCCATACCTTATATATGGTGCGATTGTATGGTGGGCTAGAGCTCACATCCTCAAACGTCAACTGTCGAAGCTACAGCACCTTGCGTGCTTTTGCATTACAGGTGCGATGAGAGGAACTCCCACAGCTGCTATGGAAGTGTTGCTCTGTTTACCTCCCTTGCAGTTCCTTGCTGAAAGTGAGGCCAGAAAATCACTATACCGCATGTGTGTAGTACTTGGACGGCAGGTCAATCTCGGCGATAGGGCCAGAGGTGCTAGGTACAGAGCTCTCTATGAAAGCCTACCTGGCCATCGGGGAACTTGACACTGTGTGCATGAAGCAAGTCTTTGAGCGGAGTTTTCAGATCATCCTTCCTGAACGGCAGGAATGGAACAGTGACGGTGGAATGGCTTTAGGCCGGGTGATGTCATCGTCTATACTGATGGCTCACTTATTGACGGTATCTCCGGAGCCGGGGTCTACTCTAGAGACTGTCGGATAAATCTATCTGCAGCCTTGGGTAGACAAACAACTGTTTTTCAGGCAGAAATCTTTGGGTTGCCACTGCCGCCAATATCCTGTTAAGGAGAAGGATTAAGGGTAAAACCTTATACATATGCTCAGATAGCCAAGCCGCTATCAAAGCCTGTTCGGCTGGCTCTCTCAACTCAAAAATAGTTGAGGAAACCATGGTTAGGCTTAACCGTCTGGGAAGATGTAACTCGGTATCACTTGCCTGGGTTCCTGGGCACATAGGTATCGAGGGTAATGAAAGAGCGGATGCTCTGGCCAGGAAGGGCTCTTCAACAGCCTTCATTGGCCCACAATCATCCATAGGATGCTGCTCATCCGTCCACAAACGTGAAATGGATTCGGCTCTACGCCAACAACATTCCGGATACTGGCATGACCTGGTCTCATGCAGGTATTCGAAGAAGCTAGTGGACGGTCCAAAAAGCAGCAGAGCTAAGTTTTTGCTTGCACTAAACAGGAAAGACTTGAGATCCTTGATTGGTCTCGTCACCGGTTTCAGTCCTCTTAACGAGCACCTCAAAACCATTCACATTAGGAGCTCGGGCCTATGTGAGTGCTGCATGGAGGCGGATGAAACGGCATCTCACTTCATTTGTGAATGTCCGGCTTTCGCCAGAACCAGGCTCACCACTATAGGCAAACAATTCGTTAACGAAGATGAGATGGGGGGAAATTGAACTTGCAAATATTCTTCGCTTTGCCAAGGCTACTGGCAGGTTCTCCCTCACTGAATCTTACTAATCGCCAATAACCAGCGAGCGGGCAGCTATGCTGAAGTACAATGGACCAATAGGTCTAAGTGCTTGTCATCTACTGATGACCCCACTGCACATACAATACAATACAATACAATGTTGACCAAAAGGGCTTGTGCAGCTCTTCCCACAGGATGCAGCAATTTAAAGGAATTTTAACTTTTTTTTGTATTATTTGGTTATTAATTAATTGTTTTTTTTTTGTTTGTACTTAGTAGTATTAAAAATATGTATGCAGGAAATTTGTTCAACCTAATTTGTTTCAAAGAAAATATATTCGTACACAATTCTATATTATTTTTTACGTTTTACTATTCAAAATAGAGTTTAGATACTCCTTCTTGATTCTGTAGCGCAAAACTCGCCTCCCGCCATAGAAATTCACCAATTTGTTTATACAATTAATCAGAAGTTTTTTTTTTTGTTTTCACTTGACACTGAGAAAATCATGATTTACTATTGTGAAAATGTATTTCATCTAACGTTTATGTTATTCCTATCTATTATCTCTGGTTCGTTCGTTTTGCTTAACTTAAAATTTAATTTTAATTTTGTTGTTAATGAGTTAATGAAACGAAAGCAATTTATGAACTTTTTGAGGTGTTTTGTTTAAGTTCATGCATTTTGTGACTGCTTTTTGTTTATAAGATTTATGGTAGTGAAGTTCCAGTGGTTGTATTTACTCAATAGTTTTTTTTTTATTTTCTCAAAAAACAATTCTACTCACGACATTTCGTTTTAAAAATGGTGTTTTACAAACAAAAACAGCAAATGAATGCTCGAAATTTCTTTGTCAGTGACGAATTTGTGATTGACTGAACATTTTAAAGCTATCAATATTTTCCACAACCAAAACAATACATATCGGAAAACGACTTGTCCCTATTTAAGTGTACACAGCTGCGTTTCTTAGCGAAGTACCCAATACAGTAATATAAGACTTTAGCTCAGAAAAAGCTTAATATATTTTTTTATTACAAAGATATTGTTATTATTTTTATGAATAACATAATATTTTCGTGTTGTTATTATGTTGAATATGTTAAATCGAAGGAAAAAAGTAAAACATTAAATATGTTGTCCTTTCGAGTAAGGATTTAGTACGAAGTAAAAAAAAAACGCGCACCTATGTATGTAGTATGGTACTGCGTTATATAGCATAAGTGGCAACGCTGCTCATGAAATCGTCTTGTCACAAACATCTATCATTTCATGCATACGGGAGACCATTTTAAAAATGTATTTGATTCTTTAAATCGTTAAAGGAAATCAAAAATATGTAATAAAATAAATAATTAACTTGAAACAACACACATAAAAAGACATTAAATTTTCAATAAATCATCCATTTCATTGTTTGCTGTTGCTTTAATTTTTTTTTGATCAAGTGCATCTGTCAAGCATCTGTCAAACAAGAGAATATTCCTTTTATTCCACATTTCTCTAGGAATAAAAAGAATGCATTCCATTTATTCCAGAATGAATAAGAAAAAACGAAATTGATTATCCGGAATATTCCATTGAATAAAGAAACGTAAATGGCTCACTCGGAATATTCCGAATATTCCGAATGAATAAAGAAACACACTGCATAAGTCGTTGCGGACCTTTTTACCTGAAAGTTTAAATTACCTTGATGTGATTTCTATCCTTAGCTGCCTCTTACGATAAGCTCTATTTTTAGAGGGCGTTGCAGTATTTTTCTTAGACGGACCCAATTGTTCGTCGTAAAATATGGTACTTCTTCTAAAAAAAACCCGCTTAATTGCATTACTGACCCAAAGATTATTCCCTATCTTTTCCGTTATTGAAATATAATTGTAATCGTATTTCCATATTATTCCATAATTTTATTTTTTCTTATATTCAGTTTTGCATTAAGATTGACTTTTGTGTGTTTGCATTTAAGCGGGAAAAACCATGCACACTACATATGTAATCTTACAGATGCTAAATTGTGTGGAGTTATTCAATGTGAGAGTTGTCGTTAACCAAGTGCACTGAACGTAGCTTTGCAGGTTTAAATGTGCTTTAATATCTGTCACATTGGAACTTGGTTAATGAGTTTCACCCTCTAGAAGCTACATTTATTCTACGAGGCAAGGAATCAATATTTCTGCAAACATAACGCACGGTTGCAGTAGATTTTATTTGGTACGAATCCAAGAATAATTTCGATTCTAATTCTTCTTCCTTTACGGCGAGGTTATGATCGGGATAAGAAAGATCATAATGCTCCCACTTTACTGCATCCCTACTGGTCCGATAACATAAACAGGCCTGCTGGTTTCGGATCACTTCATGAGGCCAATCAAATGCTGGTTTTGTTGCATTTGTTTGATCTAGGAATCTTAAGGCCTGCCTCTTTCTATGATTTCGACAATTGCATGCCCCTTTAATTGGTTCACGTTGATCGATCAAGGATGATTTTAATTATTTCACCTATTTGAATGAACTGCGATTGGTAATAGATCATTTACTGGCCAAACGATTTAAAGGTATACAGCGTTTATCTGTAGCTTTCAGTGCATATCCTTCTAAGTTGCCTTTATTTGTGTGCATTAAAAGTCCTTTTTCTTGTCGAATCCACAATCCTTCGGATATTTATATTAGGTATTAACGACAGGACTGGATGGGCTACAGTCCGCTTGGGCGAACTGTTGGATACCCTATTCTTATTCCTATCACTAGAAAAAAACGAAGCTTTTGTAAAATCACGCTCCCTAGCTCAAACTTTGGTTTTTCAATAAAATTGTTTTATTTAATTGTGGGCGTCAGTGGGCGGATTTTGAAAATTTTATCCCCCGAGCAGTTTTAGGAGTCGTAAATCATATATAAAGAATTTGAGCTTTATTTTTTCGAAAAATTTGTTTTTTTTAGTTTGTGGGCGTGTCTGTGGGCGGATTTTAAAAATTCGTAAACTTGATTATTTCGGGACCCTAGAGAGTATATGGTTAAAATTTCAGCTCTGTAGGCCCAGTTTAAAGGCCTAATTTTTGCTGACAGACGGACGGACGGACGGACATGGCTAGATCGACATTACTATCGATGCTGGTCATAAATATAGTAACTTTTAGGGGTCTACGGGCAATATTAAAGTATGTTACAAACTAAATGCGAACGTCTGACAAACACCCAAGGGTATCAATTGCCATGAAAAGTAGGTCCCTTCAACTTCGCCCAAGCAAATGGTTCGTGAAGCTAGGTTTTTAACCCTGCATGGGACATTAAAGCTTAATATTTATTTTTAAAATTTCTCCGAAAGACTTGATTGCTTGGAACACCTGGGAACCCATATGGGTTCTCCTTCCCTCAACTATTCGACCTTTTTTTTTATTTATTTTCAGCGATGAAATGTGTATCGATTCCTCTTAAAGCCAAATCACACAACCAGAAGTCGCACTCCCTCGTGTAACATGGGAATTCGAAAATCCGCCAAATGAAACGGCTCAATATAAAATAAAACCCTTATTTATTTATTTTTGTATCTTGTTTCAATCAAATTGCGCAATTAATGTGTTACCCCGACCACGACTCCAATTATTTCCATTGAAAGCTACGCCATCAAAAGGTAATCATCATGGTGATGGAAATTGACTTTTGGAGGGGAGAAAGTACCTACACGTAAAAGGTACACGCCAATCAGGAAGATTAAGTTAAGTCAATGCATGTTTTAATGTCTTTACGTTGCAAGGACACAACTTGCGGTGGGTCCTCCATTCAAGTTTTCCTGATACAAGTGAGTTCCTGATACGCTTTACGCCAATTTACATTTTCGTGCAAATGACAGAATAAATGCTACACGGACATTAAGCATGACCCCCACCAGCAATGCTTTAATATAGATGAGAGCACGAGAACGAGCTCATTCAACTGCTTCGTACTCGAAATATGCACAATTAACCTAAATTTTTGCAGGACTTAACATTCTCGCCAGCACAGAAGGGCGAGGATATGTATAATTTACCAGCACATATGGTAAATTTCCATCGACGCAACGGAGCAGAAGTGAAACTACTGACTGGAGGTTGTTGCCAGATTGTGAAGAGCTCTCGCCATTATCTGGAGCTGGAATCTCTATACATAATGTGGCCATGGGCAGCGTAGCAGCATTTGAAGAGGCCAATTGAAATGATATCCATTTGACGTGTTCATTGCTGGTCGATTACTATGGCTATGATGATGGTGATCATAATGATGGTGATGGTGATGACGATGATTATGGGGATTGAATTGTTGTTGTGAGATAGTTTGGTTGTTTGGTAGATGATGTAAATGATGGTACTCCTCTTGGTGCAAAGTGAAGTCGTGGAGCATACATATTAACATTCCTCAAAAGTTGTGTTCGAATAAGACTACGACTAAAACTAGTAATTGATAATTATCTTATACCAGTATATATAATTATAATTGACTTTGTTCAATGTGTTCTATTGTGATCGAACGGTTCTGGACGAATTTGTCAATCGAGGTCAATTAAAATAATGAAATTGACAGAAAAATCAACAAAAATCTTCCCTTTACAATTTCACAAATGCAATTAGTCAATTGGCAATAGCAATAATGGTGTATAGGTTGCACGAAATTAATTTCTTCCTTCGTCCTTTGTAAACTTTTGACAATTTGGCAATTTTACGATCTTCGATTGCATTCAAAACTGTAGTTTGTTTTTTGTTAATGCCCTGGGCCATGTTGATTTTTCTACATTTTAGTGGTCGAACCTCCGACAAATTTAAATTAATAAAAGTCTACTTATTTGCAAGCCTTCCGAAAATGTTAAGATATAGATGAGTATCCAATCATAAGATGGTCATATTTCGCTGATTTTCGACACACAAGCAAGGAAATATCTGACATATCCGATTCCTTGAAAACAGTTTGTCAGGCCTTTGATTGCCCCAAACATTTAAGGATTATCAATCTATCTTGATTTCCGGTAAAAGGTCCTGAAAAATTGAGCAGAATATTCCAGCATCGTTGGGTTTTCATGATAGCCAACAAGCCTATCAAAAAGTTACCCCAACCGTATCCCCGAAATATTTGTTTTCATCTTTTAATTTTCCATTCAAAAATTTAAGACATCGTCCAAATTAATTATAAAAAAAACTGGAAGCTGAGCTAAATTTTAAAAGAAGATTTTGACGTTAACGATGATCAATGAAATAGGATGCCAGAATTGTCGAGAAAATCCGATTGGTAAGTCTTGAGATATCATGTAATATATATAAAAACGGGGAGAGTACGATAAATCAGGTGACAAAGTTTGACGACAGATTTGTGTAGAACAGTTACGAGTATTTACATGCATTTTTACTATGGGAGAGGGCGGGAGGGGCGATTTTCTAAAAAAAAACACTTCAAATGGAAAAAAAAATATTTAAAAATAACGGTAATATTTACTTACAATATTAAGTATTGAACATTTTTTTAAAGCTAAGAGTCGGTTCTATCATCTTGTTTTGAAGTCAAGTGATTTCCATGAATATTTTTGATTTGTTTTTTCCCGACCAATATTTTGTTGATACTTTAGTTTACCTTTTTTCCGGCTTAATGGTCTTATTTGTTTCCGATGCAATTAAAACACTTTAATCCATCCTTGCACCCTACGTTTCGTCGGTTTCTTGCCAACTTCCTCAGGGGTTTTTAGTTTTCTTTTATTTAAAACCTTAAATAACAAACCAAGAATACATATAATAAGCATAATATCAATAATGTGTCAATCTGATGGCAACGAAACTTACATTATTTTACATATTCAATTTAACTTTATATTGTAACGACACAAAACACAATTTCAATAAATAAGTAAATATAAATATAAATAACATAAACGACATCACTATAGAAAATATCACAGATCAGGTATAGTTTTAAAAAAAAAATTATTTCAAACTCAAAGTTTCTTTAAATCCAGAGTCCTTAAATGCAAAATTGTATACGCCGTGCCGTACCGTAATGCTTGCATTCTACGTAACGCCAAATAACTAGATAGACAGATATATATAATATTTATTTCTTATGGTTCCATAATACAGAAGAAGTTTTATGATTTATAAGTTTTACAGTATTCATAATAAGTAGGAACATTTAAGAAAAGTAAGTTCCATTTTTTACTTTTATATACGTATGTAATAAAAATAGTGTTGAATGCCACATCATTGGCTTATACAACATAAACAAAGTTTTGGGTGGGGTGACCCTTTAAGAAAAACTAACAAAATGAAATCAGGGGTTCGAAAGAAAACATTATTTGTAAACGAAAGATTCAGAGGCAAGATGCAAGATACAGTATGAACAAGGAGATACAAATACCAAAAGAGAAATTAAAATTTTACAAATGTTAAAAATGTAATTTTAAAGTAAAGTAAAGTTTAAATTATCAAAATTAAATTAAACCAGAATATCAGAAATAATAGATTCTAAGCCAATATAATCAAATCGTAAGAACCAAATTTTGATTTGCTTTGATAATGCTCTGATAGACTGCGGGAGTTTGTTAAACAAACGATAAGACAAAATAGAATGAAAATTACGATAAACAATTGTACGGAAATTGGGAACAGATAACATATTAGAGACGTTTACAAGTAAAACATAAGTGGAAATGAGACGAAAATTGCGACTACCAGACTTCATGAAAAACGTTTTTAATACCTTGAAACAATACAAATGACGAACAGGAAGAATATTCAGGTCACAGAATAAAGGACAGCTAGGATGTCTACGAGGTTTACGGCATATAAGTCTTAAAACATATTTCTGCAATATTAGCAGCGGATGTGTTTTATTTAGGTACACACCACCCCAACAAGCAATTCCATATTGCAGCTTGGAATGGAAAATTCCGTAATATATAACCTTTAAAAGCTTACTAGAACATACGAGGGCGGGTCAATAAGTCCGTGACTTTTTGAATTTCTGACCTCTTTACTGAAACGGCAGTTGACTCCTGTCAAAATTTAAACTTGCTGCGTCAGTTAGTTTGTGTTTGACAGTTATTTTTAACAGACTACTCACTAATTTGAGGAGAAAATGGAAAAAAGTGAATTTCGTGTGCTTATTAAGCATTATTTCTTGCGAAAAAAAACCATTACCGAGACCAAGGCTCAGCTTGAAAAATACTATGGGGACTCTGCACCATCGATTTCAATGGTAAAAAAGTGGTTTACTGAATTTCGTTGTGGCCGTACAAGCACTGAAGATGCCGAACGTCCTGGACGCCCAGTTGAGGTCTCTACACCCGAAACAATCGAAAAATTCACCATATGGTGTTGGCCGACCGAAGATTGAAAGTGCGAGAGATTGTGGAAGCCGTAGGGATCTCGCATGGCTCAGTGGTTTCAATTTTGAATGATCACTTGGGCATGAGAAAGCTTTCCGCAAGATGGGTGCCGCGTTTGCTCACAGTCGACCACAAACGCAATCGTGTAACAACTTCACAGGAAGGTTTGGCGTTGTTTAATCGCAATATGGAGGAGTTTTTGCACCGTTTTGTAACCGTGGACGAAACATGGATCCATCACAACACACCAGGGACCAAACAACAGTCAAAACAGTGGGTTTCTAAGGGTGAATCGGCGCCAAAGAAGGCCAAGGTGGGTTTGTCAGCCAATAAAGTTATGGCGACTGTTTTTTGGGATGCACGCGGGATAATCCACATTGACTACCTTCAAAAGGGAAGAACAATCAATGGGGAATATTATGCCAACTTATTGAACCGATTCAATGACGATTTGAAAAAAAACCGACCTCATTTGGCCAAGAAAAAAGTTCTTTTCCACCAAGACAATGCAAGGGTGCACACATGTGCAGTTGCCATGGCAAAAAACCATGAATTGGGCTATGAATTGCTCCCTCATCCACCCTATTCTCCAGATTTGGCTCCGAGCGACTACTTCTTGTTCCCAAACCTGAAGAAATGGCTTGGTGGAAAAAGATTTGACTCCAATGATGAAGTCATCTCGCAAATAAAGGCCTATTTTGAGGTCCTCGACAAATCATTTTTTTTGGAAGGGATAAAAAAATTGGAGAAGCGTTGGACAAAGTTTATAGAGCTCAAGGGAGACTACGTTGAAAAATAAAATTATTTTTTTTATCAAAAAATCTGTGTTTTATTCCAAAAGTCACGGACTTATTGACCCGCCCTCGTATAAAGGGTCCGCCATCTAACTTTTTTTTTCAACTAGTGCGTATTTCGTGAATGGTAACACTTAGCTCTTGTCTGATTTGACAGATAATTAGTTTTATCCTTCCGCTGAACGAATATGGTTGTGTATACGCTTGAACAACGCTGGGAAATATTGCGACATTACTTTGAAAATCATGGTAATGTTGCAGAATGTGTGCGAAAATTGCGTACGGATTTTGGAAGAAGAGAAGCACCGTCAGCTCCGTATGTTCGCTATATTGTGAAAAAAGTGAAAGAAACTGGCATCCTCATCGACAAACCAAAGCGTGAAAAGCCAAAAACAGTGCGTACACCCGAGAATATTGCTGCTGTGGCAGAAAGTGTGCATGAAGCGCCATCAACATCAATTCACCGTCGTTCTCAACAATTGATCATTTCGGAGACATCATTGAGACGAATTTTCATAAAGACCTTGGTATGACGATCGTGTAGGCTACTGCATGGCCAGCCGAGGCAGCCATTTGAATGAAATTATTTTCCATTAAACCGGAAGGATTGTACTTTCAAATAAAAAAAGAAATTTGAGAAAATATTCAGTAGTTTTTTTATAGCATTTTCAAAAAAAAAAAGTTATTTGGCGGACCCTTTATTTCGCAGGTAATAAAAATATCTAAGTGAACATCGCAAATACTTTTTCAGTAAGTTTCTATGAAGCGAAAAACTCATTCTAGAGTCCAGGCTGAGTCCCAAGTACTTAAAGTTGTATACTGCTTCAATTTAAAGGCATTGATCACTGCAGATTAGACTATTACAGTAAGTTTGAGAGGAAAGACCGGATGTGCAATTGCAATTAGTCAGTTTGTATCTTTGACACTCAGGTGCGTGGAAGAACACTGTTTGGGAATAATCAAACCCAATAAGTGATTATTTCCGTTGCGACGACAAAATCGAAGGACCAGCACTTGGACTGAAACGACGAGGCGAGAGAATCAAAAAAAGCCCAAGACAAATTCTAATTAAATAATTTAATGTAAGATTGTGATACTTAGCGTGTGTCCTGGTTGACGATCAAATTCCAAGTGATCAAAGGAGAGCGTATCGCCAATCGAACAAACATAATTCTAACATGATTAGTTATAATATAAGTCTATACATACAAATGCAATATAAAGAGGGCAAGTAAACCCAGTATTTTTTAAGAGAAAGAGAAAGATTACGTGTTTAAAGAAGTTACGTTACTTTTAAACAGCATGTACATACAAGTGAAGGCAATTCAATTAATTAGAAAAAATGTAATTTATATGATGAAATATTTCCAAACAAACACATTTGCATCAAATTTGGCCGAGTGAGATAAGTTGAAGAACATTATTTTAGTTTTAGAGCTAATAACTAAATGGTGTTCAGCAAACCAATGTCTCAAAAGATTAAGATCCCAATTAACATCAGACACCAAGTTTAAAGGGCTGTTTGAACCATAAGAGAAACCTATAGCATCCTAAAAGGCAGTAGGTGATCTGAATTGATGTAGACTAAAAACATAATGGGACCCAAAACTGAGCATTGTGGTACACCTTGACTAATGAACTTGACTTCGCTCCTTACTTCACCAATTTTTACTTGTTGCGATCTTATTTCCAGATACGACCTAAGCCAATTTAGTATGAAACCACGGAATCCGGATCTCTCAAGTTTCCTCAAGACAATTTTATGGTTAATCATATCAAAAGCTTTGGTTATATCAATAAATAAGCCCGCCGTGCATTTTTTTCCATCTAGGTGTGATATAATTTAAGAACAAAACTGTGACAGTGCATCTTCCGTCGACTTTCCTTTTTGAAATCCAAATTGAACTGGATGAAAGAACTTGGTTTTAGTTAGAGAACTCAATATCCTATTTTTCATGAGCTTTTCAAATACTTTACTGAAAACAGAAAGAAGAGAAATGGGCCTATGATTGCAGATTTCAGCAGAAGAACCTTTTTTATGCAATGGTATGACTTCTGCACATTTTAGACCATCAGGAAAGATCCCTTCAAACACACAACGATTATATATATCAGCCAATACATCCATAATGAAACATGCAATTTGTTTTAGAGTAAAACTCGATATGCCATCAGCTCCACCAGAATTCGATTTAGTTATAGAACCAATAACTTTAAGAATTTCAAGAGGAGTTATGGGCTGAAAAACAAAACTACTACTTTGCAACAGTTCACAACATTCACAAATCGTCGGACAGAGCGAACAAAATGATAGGGCTGGACAAGGTTGAAAACTGCAGCCTATATTGGCCTTACTGTTCTCTACTTACTAGAAGGATATCATTATTTATTCATTGACGTCAAGGAAAAAAAAAGTCCATAAATAAAAATTTTATAAAAAGTAGGTTTGGTAATTTTTAATTTTTTCGAAAACTATTCGACTTAACCATCTAGTTTTTAGTATTCGATTAAAAACTAATAACAGCAACAAAATAGTAAACAAAATTAGTATGTAGTCTCACAATTTGAAATAAAGATAATATAAACTTGTTTTTTTTTTCCCGAAATATTGAGTTTGAAATTAGTTTTTTCCAAAACTATTAATGGAAATCACTTGATTTAAAAAACAGGATGATAGAACCGTCTTTTAGCTTTAAAAATGTGCAATACTTAATTGTAAGTATTACCGTTATTTTTAAATATTTTTTTTTCCATTTGAAGTGTGTTTTTTATACCCTATTCTAGGGGTATATTAATTTTGACGCATAGTTTGTAACATACCTTAATATTGCCCGTAGACCCCTAAAAGTCACTATATTTATAATCAGCATTGATAGTAATGTCGATCTAGCCATGTCCGTCCGTCCGTCCGTCCGTCCGTCCGTCCGTCCGTCCGTCTGTCAGCAAAAATTAGGCCTATAAACTGGGCCTACAGAGCTGAAATTTTAACCATATACTCTCTAGGGTCCCGAAATAATCAAGTTTACGAATTTTTGAAATCCGCCCACAGACACGCCCACAAACTCAAAAAACTAAATTTTGGAAAAAATCGAATTTTGAGCTAGAGAGCTGAAATTTATTATATATGATCTTTGGCCCATAAAACTGCTTGGGACATAAAATTTTCAAAATCCGCCCACTGACACGCCCACAATTAAATAAAATATTTTTTTTGAAAAACCAAAATTTGAGCTAGGGAGCTGAAATTTTTAATATATACTCTCTAGGGGCCCTTTATGCTCATGTGTAAATATTTTCAAAATCCGCCTACTGACACGCCCACAATTATTTATTTTTTATTTTTGAAAGTCCAAAGTTTGAGCTAGGGAGCTGAAATTTATAGTATATACTCTCTAGGTGCCCTTTATGCTCATACTTAAATTTTTTTTAAATCCGCCTACTGACACGCCCACAATTAAATAAAACAATTTTATTGAAAAACCAAAGTTTGAGCTAGGGAGCGTTTTTATTTACAAAAGCTTAGTTTTTTCGATAAAATCCTTTAAATTTTTGTCACGCCCACTTATGAGATATAGGAATAAGAATAGGGTATCCAACAGTTCGCCCAAGCGGACTGTAGCCCGCCCCTATGTTTTTTTTAGAAAATCGCCCCTCCCGCCCAAATGGGGCGAGATAGATCCCCCTCCCATAGTAAAAAATGCTTGTATCTAACTGTACTACACAAATCCGTTATTTTTTCTTGTCACCTGAGTTATCGTACTCTTGCCAAAAAATCGGTCAAACAAGCCAAAGAACGATTTTATACATAGTATAGATAAGATGCGATGAAGAACTCGCACTGTTGCAATGAAAGTTCTGCTGTGTCTGTGTGAGGCCAGGAAGGACACATACCTCTTGGACGGCAGGTCCTCTTCGACAAAGAAACAAAAGGCGCCAGCTACAGAGCTCCTTTTGACAGCATATCCGACTCTGTGTGCAAAAATCTGATTTTTGAGCGCCGTTTTGGAGTCCTCCATCCAGATCGGCTAGAACTGGAATAGTGAGATGTCATCGTGTACACTCTACACGGATTGTTCCCACATGGACAGTCTCTACGTAGTCTAGTGTATCGACTGTCAGAAAATACTATCTGTGGACTTCGGTGGACAGGCAGAAATCTTAGCGATGTCCTGTTGAGGAGATAACCAAAATCCGCCGCCGTATACATCTGATCTTATACCTGAACCTATTAATTATTAAACCTGTTCGGGTATTTTGATCAACTTCAAAATGTTGGAGCATGTCATCGAAATGCTGAATGGTTTGGAAATGTGTAATTCTCTAACACTTGGAAAGGTGAAATTAAGTAATACTGACCTGAGCTCCGGACACACAGGTACCCAGAACAATGAACGACGCGACAGTCTTGCCAGAAAAGGTTCACTGTTTATCTTAATTGGCCCCAACCATCCACAGGGTGCCGGCTAATGCAGACAAGCTAATTGCCGGTCTCAGAACCAGCAGAGCAAAGTTTCTGCTCGGACTAAATAGAGCGATATGAGATCCTTAGCAGGTCTCATCAATGGTTTTAGTACCATTAAGAAGTATCTTAAAACCCTATATCAAAGTAAGAAGCTTGGGCCTATGTGAGTGCTGCTTGGATGCAGATAACATTCGCCAGAACCAGGATAGATTTGCTATACCAACACTTATGTCATGAAGATGAGTTAAACGAGATCGGATTTGCTAGTCTTATTCGACAAGCATGTTCTGTGATCTTAACGTTCATGACAATCGCTAGAAATGGGCCTATTCGCCAGCTATGCTGAAGTATAATGAACCATTAGGTCACAGTGCTTGTTGTCTTCGGATGACCCCCATTTAAAAAAGATACACAAATACCAGTCAGGAAAAATTGTCATTGTTATTGTCATATGTTTATCCGAACTGCATACTCGGAGAATACAAACACAGCTTGCTGTCTCTCATTTTTATATCAAATCCAAGTTTTTTAGTGGAGTAAGAAGTAGATTGGCGAAACTGAATTCGCAAGAATAGTTCCTTGATACCTCCTTTGATTGAAATACCTACAAAAACCAAATCAATCGCATTCCCATTGCTCCATGCTCCTCATTCTGCTTCCTTATGAAGCCAGCAAAGACACTCCGTTGTTCATTTCATGAATGGACATTTGATACGTGAGTGATGGGTAGATTGATATTCATGAAAAGAATTATTCGTCCTCAAATCAAATAGCGGCAGAGAGACAACTATTTCAATGTGAAATATCAGAAGGTAGATTGAACTCTGTTCTAGATACTTGTCATTTGGATTCCTTTTATAGTTGAAATTCCATTGAAGATTAATGATATGAATAACTTTCATTTCATTCAGCTTGGGTCCTTTTCAAATGAAAAATCGACTCAATTTTGACTTGTATGTGATCGGAATTCGTCGAATCCTTTTATCCCAAACGGTATTGTGTACTACGAGCGAAATACCATCTCCGATAGAACCGATATTCAATAATGCTAGTCATCTTTCAGTCAACCAAATATCCATTCGTCCCATCCTTGTCAACCAATAGATGTAAAAATGTGATACAAGGCTTCGTCCCTTGCACGACTGGTATCGGTCGTCGTAACTAACCATTAGGTTATTGAAAATGATATTTCATTAAAGGAAACAATTTCACAACGATATACAACATACCGGAGTCCCGAGAGTTTTATCAAATAAAACGCCATTCGAGGAAAATCATACCCGAAAATGGAATTCGTTTATTCCTCGCATCATAGATGAATTCGGGAAGGCTCTATTGGTCAAATTTTGGTTCTCCAAGCTCTGAAATTCTCCTTTTTGATTACCTTGCTCTGCAAATTGACAATAATCATATCCGGATCTAAATCAAAAATCGATGCGGTTTCCGTAACAACTGGTAGGAATGTGGGGCACCAATTATCCTGGGAATCTTCTTGAGGCACAAAGTTTGCAATCACCAAATCAGTTGTCATTGAAAGTGGTGTAAAGGACGATGATGGCGATGTGATTATGTCATTATAATGCGTCGGCAACTTCATGTGTTTTGAAGTCTATTTGAATGGACGAGGAATTTAATTCATGGCTAGATGAGGTTATAACCCTCCGAATGTACGGGTGACTGTGCACAATGGTGACTCATATAGAAGGATCGTAGCATTTTTCATTTTGTGTTGCCACACATTTAACATCGAAATCGAAGTTAAACATACGCATAACTTCAGGGCGGTTGTTATGTAATCGAAGGCCCTGATTGCAGTTATCGATTTATTGATCAATGAACGACTTTTTTCGATTATCGTTCGTCGATTTCTCTATTCCGTATTGTGCTTGTCGATTGTGGTCTATGTTAATCCTTAGCGAGCCTTTCACAATAGAGCATTGCTCATTTGATTACCTTACACAATAGCAAACTTCGCAACCAATCGATACAATTGAAAAATATGGAATCGACAACCGCAATCGGAGCCAAGGAGTCGTCTATTCCTTTAAAACCAACCCCAATTCAGTAATCTAGGTCAGTAAAAAAAAAAACTTGGTTCAACTCACCTTCATCTTGAACACAAAAAATACTGCGCAGTTTCTAGGGACATTTTGGAAAAATATCTTTTTTTCAGGGTTTACCAGGAGATCCGGTAAAGTGACCTTGAACACAGAAATACTTCGCGGTTTCTCTTGATGCTTTGAAAATAAAGGGTCTTTCATAAGCGACTTGACAACCTAAAATGTTCACTGTGAACGCACCCTTAAACCGATTACCGAACTGTCAATGTCAAAATAATCAGTAAAATCAAAATTTGCATCATGGTGAAGTGCACTAATGAACAACGATTACAAATAATTAAAAATTACTACCGAGTTTCCGAGTCGGTGGTCGCTTTTGTTTTATATATATATATTTATTTTATTTCAGCAAAGATATACATTCTAAACACTACTATTGCACAATTTACAGAGATGTGGATATTACTACCTTACTACTGATAATATTATATAATTGTAAATGAAAAATATCAAACTATATATAAATTTTGTTATTAAATAAAAAGAGTTTCTTTCCTTTTTAATTTAATTTGAAACTTTATTACTGTCTCTTAACTACTGTACAGGTTGGTGGTAGGTTAAAGTCTGGAGTTTTATGATATGCTGACCGGAGTAAGTCACTTCGTCATCTTTTGTCTGGTGTGATGTGGATGGGGGTTGAAATGTGAACTGATGGTATGCACATGTTTAAAATGGCATTCCGATGCTCAAGTGGTTTCTTGGATTAGGGGTGTGTATCGCTTGGTCATAAACAATGGTATTTATGACTTCCAGATTATTTAGTCTTATTGTCACAGCTGCGTCTGGCTGGTTCAGATAACACTTCAAAACCATGTGTTATTCACGTCCAGTCGAGGGTTTTCTGTTGAACATGATATCATGTTCAATTTCCGAGGTTGGATTCTGGCATTCTGGATCATGTGTAACTTATATATTTAAGTAATAATTTGAGGAAAAGCTGATGGAGAAAACCTCAATATAATAGGATCATCGAAATGAGAGAAGTGGTGGTGGGCAACTTGATTTCAGATACATTAGGTAGGTAGGTATATGGATGCCCTTGTGACGGGTGTCACGGCTCACTTAGACCAACAGTTGGGTCCATTGTGTCCATTTAGGGATTCTTTAAAATTTCCGGGAACCTGAAAAGAGAGATAAAGGAAACTGCTGTTTAACAGCTCGGTAATACGCTTTAACAGAACCACCCTGATTCATATGTGAATCTCAGGAGTTTCTTTAGCTCTAAAGCAGCCAGATCCTCCAGCTCCTCAAAGAAGTAGCTGCCAAGAATCTTCAATCTTTTTGTTGTAAGGGCAGGGCATTCGCATAGCAGGTGACGTATAGATTCTATTTCTTCAACGTCCCTGCAGCTCCTGCAGTAGTCGTTGTGCAGTAGGCCCAGCCGCTCCGCGTGTATGCCCACTATACAGTGTCCAGTGAGGACCCCAGTCAGTGTTCGGATGTCTTTGCGGTTAAACCCGATCATGGTTTTTGATTTCGTTTGGTTGACCGCTGGCCAGAGCTCTCTTGTGTGTCTGCATGTATCAAGATTGATCCAACGTAAGTTTGCTTTACTCAAGGATTCGGTGTTGATACTTAGCATTAATGTGCTTAGCGGGGTTCTTATGGATTTTAGGGCCAGAGATGCACTCATCTCCGATCCCTTCCTTGCTAGTTCGTCCGCTTTCTCATTGCCCAAGATGTCATTGTGACCTGGTACCCAGCATAAGGTTACCGTATTGGCAGCTGATATCTCGTCTAGGTATTTTTTGCCTCTTAACACCGCCCTTGACCTGATTACTACTGACTCCATAGCTTTTATAGCCGCTTGGCTGTCAGAGTAAATGGTGATGTGTTTGTCGGCTATTTTTCGCCTCTGTACCTCCTTAGCCGCCTGTGTGATCGCAGCTGTCTCTGCCTGGAACACACTGCATTCATTGCTGAGCCTAAATGATTCGCTCAGGTCCAGAGACTCACAGAAGATGCCTGCACCAGTACCCACGTCCATCTTGGATCCGTCGGTGTAGATATCTATCTCCTCTTCTTTCGTGACCATTTTGTTACTCCATTCGCTTCTTTGGGGGATTCTGATATCGAATCTCCTTTTGAAGACAAGGGTGTTGGGTAAGTAGTCGGTAGCTACTTTCTTTTTCGATGCACTCCATTGTGTCTCCACGGAGGCATGTCCGTATGGTTTAAAAGACCACAGTCCCAACTCTCTGAGTCTGATGGCCGTTTTTACTGCTTTACTGCTGCAGTAGATGTCCAGGGGTACGAGATTAAGTAGAACCTCCATGGCTGCAGTGGGTGTAGTCCTTAATGACCCCGTTATCCCGATGCAGGCTGTCCTTTGGATCTTGGTGAGGTTTGAAAGATAGCACTTCTTTTCAGTAGCCTTCCACCATACCGCCGCGCCGTACGTGAGAATGGGCCTCACCACGGTTGTGTACAGCCAGTGTACCACATATGGTTTGAATCCCCACGTATTACCGAACGTTCGTCTGCATGCATATAGTGCCACGTACGCTTTTCTAACCCGATCCTCTATGTTTTCTTTCCAAGTGAGTTTGGAGTCTAGGATAACGCCCAGGTACCTTGCTGTCTTGGATATTTGCAGGTCCACTCCACCCATACTTGGTGGTTTAAACACCGGTAATGTCCTTCTTTTTGTGAACAGCAGAACTTCTGTCTTCGCTGGGTTTACCCCCAGTTCTCTGCCCGCAACCCAGTTGTTAACATGTAAGAGTGCGAAGCTGAGTCGTTCACTGAGAACTGGTATGAATTTGCCTGGGACAAGGATTGCTACATCGTCGGCATAAGCACTTACAATGAAGCCTTCCCTCTCCAGTGTCTTTAAAAGCTCGTCTATTACCAGGAGCCATATGAGTGGAGAGAGGACGCCACCTTGTGGTGTTCCCCTGCTTACTTTCCTCTCAATGCACATGTCTCCTAGGTAGGACTTAATCCGTCGTGTGCCTAACATAAAACCAATCCAGTCGCAGAGACTGTCATTGAGATGGGCCCTTCTTAGGCTGTGCATAATCGCGTCGGCCTCGATGTTGTTGAAGGCACCCTCTATGTCTAGAAACGCGCTCAAAGTGTGTTCCTTGTGTTCCAAGGACCTTTCCACTACTGACACTACCCTGTGCAGTGCAGTATCTGTTGATTTTTCCTTCATGTATGCGTGCTGTGAGTCCGAGAGGTAGTTGTCGCCTATAGCCACTCTTCAGATACATTAACATTAACATTAACAAGTACAATTAATAAATAAACATATATAAATAGATTAACAATTATAGATATAATTGACAAATATAATAAGTTAACAGATATAAATAATTTAAAGAAACATATATAAAAATTTAACAAATATAGATAATTTAACAAATATGAATAACAACAAATGCAGACGATGAATTAATATAATATTAAAGTCAATTTTAATTATAAATAAATAAATAGATAAATATATAAATCAATGTCTAGATAAATAAATAAATAAATATTAATAATTATAACAAATAAATAAATAATAAATAAATGAAAAAAATAATAAAAACAAATAAATAAATAATAACAAATAAGTGAAACAAGTAGTGATTTGATGTTTGTTTAATGTAGAAGACCTAAAATCAAGGGGTTGTCAGAGGAGCTGCAAGACCAGCTGTAGCGATCAAATAATTTATTCAGTCTTATGTAGGTACTGATATTGTTTCAATGTTTGAGATCACATCACGATTCTTCGGTCGAAAAATGCCAAGGTTAGTTTAAAATCATTTTCAGTAGTTTCTTTTGGGTTATCTGTAGTCTACGTATGTGGCTTTTTGCACATTTGCCCCAAACTGGAGATCCATAAAACAAGATTGCTTGAAAAATTACTTTAAAAATGATGAGTTTGTTTTCTCGACTCATTTTTGACTTCTATTTATAAATGAATACAGCATTTTAATTGTGATATTAACTTTCCTGGTGGTTTCTTGGATATGAAGGCTAAATGTTAACGACTTGTCAAGGTGAACCCCAAGATACTTAGCACTTGATTTCCAATCCGTTTGTATATAATTTATTACTAGTCTGTTGCTTGGTAAGAAGCATACTTTTCTTTTTCTAGTAAAAAAGACAGCCTGAGTCGTTGAAGCATTTAATTTGATTTTCCAATTGGCAAAGTATGTTTGGATGACATTTAAGCCAAATTGCAATTTCGTTTCAATGTTTAAACCAACTAAATCTGATGAATAAATGCATGTGTGGACTGCAAAAATGACAATTTCGCAGTTGGTTAATTTTGGAAAATCGTGCGTGTAAATACAAGGTGGCACAAAAGTTGTCAGGTAGCGCAAAAGCTGTCACCCGATGTTCTTTCGCTGTAATTTTTTTTATGAATGAAAAACTTTGGTTCTGCTTTTGGATTATGTTAATTGGTGTCTTAAGTTTTTTCTGTATAGTTAACTTCACAAATGTCAAAGTAAAATTTACATTTGCCGCCATTTGCAAAAATTATAGCTTCTTCCGATAGGATGATGACTTTTGCGCCACCTTGTATTATACAGGATTGGCCCAAGAACCGAACCCTGGGGTACCCCTGCGTCAATTGAGAAACCTGCTGATAACCAGTTATTTAAAGAAACTTTAAAAGAACGCCCTGATAAAAATGACTGGACTAATTTCACTAGGTAGATTGGGAAACGTAGGCTTAGTAGTTTGTGCAGTAAGCCCTCGTGCCATACTGTGTCAAACGCTTTTTCGACGTCAAGGATAACCATACCCGTACTTTTTTCCATATCAAAATTGTTTTTGATATGACTCGTTATGCGATGAATTTGGTGCACTGTGGAATGATGTGCTCTGAAACCGAATTGTGCTTCAGGTAAATTATAATGCTCGTTAAGGTGAGTTGTTAGTTTTATTTTAATAATTTTTTCGAAGCACCTTTAAGAGCGTTAACGCCAATTTTCGGGCGTAATTCTCGTCCCAGTAGACAAGCAATTTATAGTCCAGTGTAAAAATTTGAATCAGAATATTCGGTGCTTGATGTTGCCGTGCCAGTGAGATTACGTTTTGCCCGAATGTGGAGAATATTGTTGCCGTAGAGGCGTCCGTCGCAAACCATCCAAATCAGTCAATTTCACGGCGTTCTAAAGAATTGGACCTCTCCCGGACCACATTATTTTCGAATTTCGCTTAAGGATCTTGGCTTACACCCTTACCAGATCAAGCTGACTCAAGAACTTAAGCCACTCGATTATATGGAGCGATGTACGTTCTCGAATCGGGCTCTGGACATGATGGAAGAAAATGAAGAATTTCAACGAAAAATCATGTTCAGCGATGAAGCGCATTTTCGGTTAAACGACTTCGTCAGTAAACCAATTATGCGTTACTGGACAGGTGAGAACCCTCATGTGCTTCATGAAATAGTACTTCATCCGCAAAAAGTCGACGTGACGGTCATTTTCATCGATGAAAAAAAACGGCCCAATGACGCCACCGGCATGAAAACCGCACCAAAGGTTTTCATGCCGGTGGCGTCATTGGGCCGTTTTTTTTCATCGATGAAAATGACCGTCACGTCGTGGTAAATGGTATTCGCTACAGAGACATGTTGAAATGTTATATTTCTTTGAGCAATTGCATCAATGGGACATCAGTGATATGTGGTTGCAATAAGACGGCGCCACAAACCACACAGCGGGTGCAACAATCGAGTTATTTAAGTCTCAGTTCGGTGACCGCGTTATCTCGAGAAACGTATCCGTCCATTAGCCACCGAGATCGTGTGATTTAACGCCTCTAGACTTTTTTTATGGGCTACACATTGATCTATGGCAACAAGCCGGCGACGTTAGAGGAGCTCAGAGTCAATATTGAACGAGAAATAGCGGCCGCATCGGTCGAAATGTGCGGCCGAGTCATCGAAAATTGGGTTCAACATATCGACCGCTGCATACGTTCCCGTTGTAGACATATGAACGAAGTCGAATTCCATTGATAAATGTTTTGATAGTAATTCAAGCCAATACATTCATTTTTTTGAGATATCTCAAGTAGTTTGTATTTTATTTAAAAAAGAGGTTGTCAAGTCCTTAATGAAAGACCCTTTAGCTCATGGTAGGATACGTTACAAACAAAACCAGTTTGATTGGCTCATAAATATTTTAATATCTGACACAGTTCTCCCTGCTATGTCTCCTAAGATGAAATGAAATGCAGGATAAGCGCCGTTGCTAAAGAGTTGGGCACAGGAGATGATTCTCAGAATCTAATTCCTCCCTATCCCTGCAGCTTCTGCAGAAGTCATTGGTAAAGATCTCTAGCATTCAGGCCACATTTCCAATAATGCAGTGCCCGATTATAACCCCTTAAAGAACTCGGATTTTGTTTCTATCACAGGAATCTCTGACTTTGATTTTTTATAATCAACGGCGGGCGACATAGTACGGGTTATGGCACAACTACTGGCGTTGTTCCATATTGTAGGCGGGTTACACCGGCCCATGGGTCGAAATCAGAACCGTGACCAATGCGCTCCCTGCCACTCTAACCTGACCGGGAACCCATCAGCGTATTCCTGAGTGAGGGCTGACTGCTCTGAGCGCCAAGAGGCATTACCTAACCCATTTCGAGTTTATGAGACCAGAGTCGATCCTATTAAGTACTGCCTGACTATCCATGCAAATCTTGAATTCCATTGCTGGTAGTAACATCGCTAGGATGCTCTGCACAGCTTTCCTAACCGCTTTTATCTCCATTGGAACACACTACAGTGATGTGGCAGTATGTGTCACTGGTTGATACTCTGAGAAAACTCCTGCTTTTGCCACCTTCTCTGTGTTCAAGCCATCTGGTGACGATCGATATACTTTTGATGACTGTGTCTTGCAGGTTAACGAGTAGCTCTTTCTTTGATGACATCTTTGCGGGCACGATGAGCTTACGTGAATGTCACACGTTATAAAGAAGTCACATTTGCTATTGATAAATACGCCATACCCAATTTATTTGCACAAAATAAATCACCCCTCAATGCGTTTGACATATTTCCCTTTATACTTCAAATGGAGCAGGTGATATATCGTTTTGGATTTTCTCCATGCGACACACGGGAATGTGCTACACAACTTTTCAAATACCTATAAGCCGTAGGGTTGACAGTGTTTGATATACCGAATCGTGTTGCTGTGCATGCCACCGAGACTTTTTTATAGATATGTACCTTGATCCTAACAGCGCCCAAGAGTTCATTTCTCATTTTTGAATTAAAAATACATAGATAACCCAAAAGTGACTGGTTTACAACTTTCTCGAATGCATGAGTACCTATAATTTATTTTTACTGTCGTAGCATAAACCTCAGAAGAGTCTTAAAATGTGTGTTTTTCCAAGGAACATACCTGCAATCATAAATTGTTTGCCAGAGCAGTGTTTATTCCCTAAGAAAAGTCTACAATTTTCGAATGTTCCTTCACGTAAATCAAATACTCTCAGGTAAATAAAATTGACACTTAAACAGGAAAAGCCAATCATGTCAAGGAAGTGTCAATAACTTTTGTTGTAGGATACCTACCTACACATAAATCGTCCACTCCCTTAGTGTGGGTCTTTCTTCGGGTTCCATAAAGTCACGTCATCATTGCGACTTTTAACCCTTGGGCAAACCCCGATTTCCTAACCATTGTTCCGCCATAGTCAGTCAGAGTTATAAAATTGTACTCATCGTCCTTTAAACTTGTTTATCGCACGAACGCAGAAACTACTCTCTGTCGTTATTAAATCATGTTTTCTCATTCCATCCACCGCAACTCAAATAAATGTGTTTAGTTCCAGTTGTAATGCTGAGAGTAGTGCTGTCAGCCTTAAAGAAAATGAAACAAGAAATTTCTCTTCCTGTTTAAACATTGGCTAACCGCTATAACGACGAAAAAACACACAAAAGTTTCATATATTTCTATAAAATCAATTCTACACCATCAGCGGGGAGGTTGGATAAAAATGTCCAACGTCAACATCAACAAGAAAGCGGAAAATGATTTCCACGCGTTCAGCAGTATGTCTAACAAAAAAGGATACACAATTACTGAAATTGCTTTTACAGTTTTAACTCATATCGAGACAGTAAAGTAGAATTTTACAAGTGTTACAGATACCAGATCCCAAGGCCGTAGCCAGACAATTATTTCGCCGGGGGGGGGGGGGGGGGGGGATAATATTATTTCCATACACCAATCAGTGTGTGCCTTTCTAAATGGTAGCTAGATGTAATAAATAAAATTAATACAGCCCGCCGAAAATCGACCAAACACGATTTTTAATTGGGATTATGGTACTACGAGTATACTGTATATAAAAAAAAATTGAGACAACAATTAAACATGACATTCCGATGATAGGGAAGTAAAAAAAAAATGTGTTGGAAAATTCTGTTCGTCCGTCTGCCTGTTTGCAGATCTGCAGCCTAAGCGGATGGGCCGGTTTGCAAACTTGGTTCATAGTGTTTATTTAGTAGTCTCATACTTTACTAGGCGTTGTTGAATATGGAATTTTAGCTCTAAAACAATGGTATACACTTAATCACAAAAGTAAGTATACAGCACGACGTAAGAAGTTTAATTAACGAAAACAACCACTCGATTTAATTTAAATCAAATAAGTCGTATATTTTTTTGAGTAACTCTAATAGGCACTTTACGTAATAAGTAATAGAAACAAAGTAATAAAACAAAGTAAGAAAGATATTAAAATTAAGCAAAATTCATAAATAAATGCATTAAAAAAGTAATTATACACATTAAAGAAAAAAACAAAATAAGATAAGATAAAAAAATAAGAAATGAGATTAATACCTAGTAGGATACCCCTTAGACTTAATCACAGCCCTTATCCTGGATGACATTGAATTGACAAGATTTTGGGTCACGCTGGGGCCTATTTTGTCCCATTCTTCTTGAATAATGGCCTTAAGTTGATTTTTTGTTTGAATATCATGTTTTCTTATTTGGCGTTCGAGGTGATCCCACAAATGCTCTATAGCATTCAAATCTGGTGATTGGGGTGGTGTTTTAAGCTGGTTGCGAGCATGGTATAACAACCATTCTCTAACTGTGTGAGAACTATGCTTAGGGTCATTATCTTGTTGAAAGACGAATGACCCCTCCAATCCCAATTTCTGCGCACTTTATTGAAGATTGTTTTTGAGAATATTTTAATAATCAAAACGATTCATAATTCCTTCTATAAACACCAAATTACCGACCCCAGATGCCGCCATACACCCCCAAATCTTTACGGAGCCACCACCATGTTTTACGGTTCCAGCTAAATTTTCCGGATTTAACTCCATATTTGGTTTTCTACAAACATTGATGCGCCCATCTACACCATAAATATTGAATTTGCTTTCATCTGTTAATATAACAGTGTTCCAAAAAGCAATATCAGACGTAACATATTTTCTTAAGACTTTTGTTAAACTCACATGGGTGTATACTTACTTTGTATGTCATGTCATATAACGGTTTGTTAAAACTTAATTTTTCTAAAAACGGCCTTAACGATTTAGACAAAACAGTCTATCTTTTGATAATAATGGATTTTACGAGATTTATCTTAAAACGGTATCTCCTATAGAACCGATTTTTTAACATCACAATTTCTCGCTAACAACAAAACCGATTTCAATTAAATTTAAAATTTAGGAAGGTTTTTATGATCAAATTTATACATAACTTTTTTGGTTTTTTGAATGTGCTGGAAACGGGTATATTGAATTTTTACAGATTTTTTTCCAGATCAAAACTACAGATTTCCTTGTATTGAAATATGTAGGTACTCAAAAAATTGCAAAATATTTTTCAAAAATTAAAAAAAACCGGTGTAAAAAAAACTGCTTTAACGATTTTCAATATTTTTTTGTCCTAGGTAGACTATTGCTAATAAAATACTATTGCATACTTAGTTTTTCCAAGAAAACTCTCAAACAAATTTGAAAAACTAAAAGACTTTTCCAATATTTTTTTTTAAATAATTTTAAGTTATTATTTATTAGGTACATACGAGTATCATAATTCTTTAAGATTTTATTACTACAAAAAGTATTACGTAACATGTTGGAAGGAATCATTTTTATAAAATTAAATTTAATCATCTGGTCTTCTGGGCTGCAAATATATCTAAAACTTCCTCATTGTCAATCTCAATTTGTTGATGAATTCACATTGCCCCCAATCCTGTTAATCTTTTTTCATCGGTAGAATTTTCGTCTTTTCCGATGTACTTCGGTGCTTTCGGGCGGATGATACGTGTCGGTATCCAGGGAGCGTAACACATTTTTCTCGTCTGTTGGATTTTGATTGCATACTTGGCTTAAAAATGCTTTTCGGTGTACAATCTGGTAGAGTCTATTATGAGTATTATTACAGGGGAATTGGAAAATATCTAGACGTACGAGTTTTTTTTGAGAATAAACTGACCGCAATTTTAGAAATGCATTGAAGAGCAAGGACGTATTCATCCACGCATTCAGCCATCTTTCTTACATTTTTCTTCCATGATGGCGCGGCTATGATAGCGATTAAGGGGATCATAACCCTTTCAGTTCACTGCATCCCTGCTGGTCCGCCTGTAGGGTTCGCCGGTTTGGCTGCTATAAACATCGGCAGGCTTTCAGGTTTCGAATCTCTTTATCACTGAGGCCAATCAAGTGCAGGTGTTTTTGCATTGATGTGATCCAAAAGCTAGCAGACCTGCCTTTTTGTACGATGTCGACACGTGCAAGCTCCCATTAAGGATTATTGTTTGATCGAACTTTTACGACATCGGTGATCTCCAGCCGTGTGAACGGCAATTCGCAACCATCCATCTACAAGGCTATAATTCTGAAGTCTTTTTTCGGGCAGAAAGTGTGAAGAGGTCCGTCTTTGTCTGGAGTTTTAACAAAGTTTGGTAATTTGGGGAATATTCGTATTCGTATAGCGAGAGCGTTCTTGAGTTCTAAGTTTTAACACAGATGTGCGAGGCAGTGAATAAACATCAGTCGACCCAGTGTCCTGGAGCAGAATACGACAAGTATTGTTGAAGTTCCTAGATCCGAGGAAGCCTCCATGTCAATGATCCTGTTTCGAAGAAAATGAAGCACGACTGGCTAAGTTGGTACTGTCTTGTTGACAGAAGAGATCCTATGTACCCTGTTTTGTGATCCGCACAACCATACCCAGAACACCCGAATATTACGTTGTGCTACTAGGAAATCAATTAATAATTACTGAATGGTTGACACATGATACCAGCACAAGGCAAAAGACACCCAAGTTGTCATTTGGACATTTTTAAGTGGAACGGATGAAGGAAAAACAATTAAGTGATTCTTTTAAATAGCGCGTAAGCAATTACAGGCAAATTAACAGGAAAGGAATGATGTATGGAAGGTGAAGACAGGAGAAAGGTTATGCCAAAATAAGAGTATAAAAGAGGATGTTTGCGAGTAGGAAAATAAAATACTATTGCATACTTAGTTTTTCCAAGAAAACTCTCAAACAAATTTGAAAAACTAAAAGACTTTTCCAATATTTTTTTAAATAATTTTAAGTTATTATTTATTAGGTATACGATGACGAATGATGATCATTCTTTAAGATTTTATCAATACAAATAGTATTACATAACATGTAGGTAGGAATCATTTTTATAAAATTAAATTTAAACTTCTGGTCTTCTGCGCTGCAAATATATCTAAAACTTCCTCAGTGCCAATCTCAATTTGTTGATGAATTCACATTACCGCAAATCCTGTTAATCTTTTTTCATCGGTAGAATTTTCGTTTTTTCCGGTGTACATGTTGAAACCGGTAGTGTCGCCAAAATTTTAAGAAGCTTGTGGATGTCAGGAAACAGATCCTTATTGCATTCCCCAAGAGCTGTTATTGCACTCTTTGAACGCTCTATATCTTTTTGTGTATGGCATTTTGTCTTCCATAGCGCAAATTCAGCTTTAAAAGTATCCAATCCAAAAAACATTTATAAAATTTGAAGTTTTCTTCGTTATAATTTTGTTCGTTTTTGCCAAGGATCGATGGAATCAAAATGAACAAAGAGGAAAGTATGGACTTATGGTTTTCAAATCTCATTTTAAGCTTACTTAAAAAGTCATCCAAAAGAGGAATCATTATACATACTTATCCTAAAATAGGTTTCAGGATCTGTTGTGCTCATGTTTAGTCTGTGCTGCTGCCTTGACACAATTCGTGAAATTTTAAGTTTTTCATCTACAACATTTACTAAGTTTTGTGCAGTCTCAAAAATTTGTTTTGAATTCCGGAATGATATTCGTTGGAATGTGTTTGTTATTAATTCCACATGTTCCAATCCAGACACTAAGTCGCATGAAGGGGATTGTAAGATCTTACACAGTGGCAATGTATATGTAAACAAAACACTCATACAACACAAAACTTACTACAAAATCAGTAGCTGAAATAGATCTTAAAAATCAACTCGCCTTCGATGATGTATCAGAGTCTTTATCACTACACAACTCTTCCAAAGCATCAATTATCGCTTCAAAAATGTTCTCATCAACTCATTATGGTTTTCCACCCAGCGTGTTTCACATATTGCTGTTAAATTTTTCCATTTATTTTGAGGATAATTTTGTTTAATCATTTCCTGCAACAAATGTGTGCGCTTTGCCGATAATTTAAAAAAAATTCCAACGGATTTTTTGGTACCAATACAGGTTGAACTCCGTTAAAACTGCCTTTCATAGCTTAAAACTAAAATCTGAAATTTTTAACATAATCAATAATTATTTGAGTACAAATTTCAGATGCATTTTTAAAAGATTTCGGGGGGGGGGGGGGGGGGTTCAAACCCCTGTGATCCTCCCCCTGGCTACGGCCTTGCCAGATCCCACTGCGGATCACTGCCGATAAAAGCAGAAGTGATTTCCTGCGGCGGATAGGTTGAATGAACATTGAATGAACTTGAATGAACATTTGGTTGGTTCGTTCTTATATGTTGGTACGGTTGGTAGGTTTTATGCTTCGTTCGTAGAGTAGCGTTGAAATCTCGATGCAGGTTTTCGACTGAATTAAGATTGATTTTATTTTTTCTTACCATTTCGTCCAAATTATTCATTTTTATTTAAATAAATTTGACAGCTGTCATCGTAGTAAAAGAATCACGTTTCAAATATAAAAATCAGGCTTCTGCGGATCGTTTCGGTGTTAGTTCCTACTTTACTATAAATAGCATTCCCAACAAAACAGGGGTAATGTTTTTCCTCTTCTTTTGATGTAGGAGTTTCTATTGGGATAGGGGGGGGGGGTTATCAACGCATTTGGAAAGCCTTAAACTATAAATGTCAAGACCTGTCAAAATACCGTATATCTTCCTTAACGGCTGCCTTTTCAGCTCAAGACTCAATGTTACATAAAGTTGCATACCTCTTCTGGTGGACATATTCACTTCCATTGTGCGTTCAGAAATCACGACTGTGCAGCAAATTTGCAGCAGCAAATCACGTCAACTCAAAGATATTCAAGTCTATTAAAAAATCTTTGGTTGCTTTTTATCTAAGGTCATTAATTTCTTTAAAAGCTTAGGATTCCCAAAAATTAGAATAGACCCGGAACATTTATTACTCGTACCTTGATTTCTGCCGTTTTTCTTAAGAACTTATGTTCCTTTGAGGTGAAGAGGTGCCTTTCTGGCAAATTGCGGCTGTGGCTAAATAATTTTAGAATCGATTGAGTATTTTATAGCTTCTATATACACTTACTTACTTAAAGGGCTCCCGACCCGTGGACAGCCTTTGCCTGAGACAATTCCGCCTTCCATTGTCCGCGTTCTCGGGCACTCCGCACGTTTTTTTAAAACGGAGGTTCCGTCTTCCTTTTCGTCTCGAACCTGGTGGCTGGGAGTCGAAGACCCTCTTCGCTGGAACATTATTGTCCATTCACTCGAGCCAATGTATTGGACGTATTTAAGCTTTTTGAACTACATCTATATCTTGGTACAGCTCATGGATTTCGTGGTTATATCTTCTCCTCCAATCGCCCTCCTCGCACACAGGACCAAATATCCGACGGAGTATTTTTCTTTCGAAAGACCCCAAAATTAGGGCTTCTTTCCTGCTTATCGTCTAGCACACGGCGCCGTAAAGCAGAACTGGCAGTATTAGTGTTTTGTAGAGCTTACACTTGGTCTTTCGAGTTGGGAGTTTTGAACCCATTTGCTTGGCCAAGGCGAAGTAGCAACGGTCTCCTAGGGTAATTCTTCGTCGGATTTCCACTAAGTTTGTGAAATTGATGTTTACTCCGAGATAGGTGAACTCCCTTACCGAAGTTGCTGCTATCAACAGTGATGTTTTGTACTAGTCGGTGGACAGATGTTTGTTTGTTTGTTGAAAGCAAGAACTTTGTTTTTTCCTCGTTGAGTTTAAGTTCAACCAATTTTGCCTGTTCTTCAATCGCCATGAAAGCCTCTTACTCGGCACGCTGAAATCTGCTGATGATGTCGATGTCGTCTGCGTATCCCTGTAGTTAGACGGATCTGTTGAAGATAGTGCGTTCCGTATTGATAACTGCCCTACCCAATATCTGCTCCAGAAGATTGAAAAAGTCATATGATAGCGCATCTGGTTTGGAATAGTGCGGAAGATCTATTTCCAAACTGCACATTGCACTGCGTGTTTTCCAGAGTCACGCGACACAAGTATATCAGTTATAGCCTATTGATATACATAGGTCCTAATTGTGTTGAAAAGCCTTACCATTGATGATGGACATATCTGGTTTGTAACTTGGCAAGTGATCTATCTGCACTTACCTAAATGATGACCTAAGCCAATTTCGACCACTTAAGCACCTTTGATCCTGATTTTGGTTCTTCAAGTGCTCCAAAGGGTCATTGAGGTGTTATGGGTTTACATAGCTTTATATTCTTAGAGTCAGTTTACACATTTTAATATCCTAAACCTTAACAAGTACGTTAGTTTGTTAAATCAAATATAATTTGAAACGATAAAAATTTATAAAAATTGATATTTAAGCGGCTTCCGATCCGTGAGGAGTATCAGCCTGAGGCACTGGAGCCGTCCGTCTTCTGCGATCCTGGGCACGCTGCCTTCAGTTGCCCAGACCACGCATTCTGGCATAGGCGACGGCTTGACCTTAACAGATGATCGGTGTTGAACAAGAGGAAAGAGCATCCCTTTAATTATTTATCGGAAAGACTGTCTGATAAGTCTTATGTGAGCTCCTCAAAAAGACGACCTATGGCGGATGAATTTAATAGATAGAATCAACCGGTGTCGTCGATAGCCAGATAGTCGTCCTGCCAGCACTTCCGGCGATATGTCCTCGCATTCTTGACGATTTTCTCCTTAAGGGCTTCAAGTATCTGATCCTTGTTAACATAGACTCGTGGCTTCAAAAAACTCCGCAGAAAAAGTCCGGGATGGTTAAATCGGTCTAACTTGATGGTCATCGCAAATCTCTAAAACGAGAGATTAGACGACCCGAAAACGCAACCCTCAGAATCGGTTGTGGCTGGTGCAGTGTGCGCCGTTGCCCCATCCTGTTGAAACCACATGTGCTGAAGTCCCGATTCATCCAATTGAGGAAGGAAAAATTAGTTGAGCATGGCTCTGTAGCGCTCGCTGACTACAGTAGTCGTTTGGCCAGCGGCATTTTCGAAAAAAAAATCAAGGATACGCCTCCAGCATAAACAGCACACCATGCAGTAACTTTGAGCGGGTGTTATGGCTCTTCGTGGGTTATACGCGGATTTTCAGTGCATCATAATTTTCTTATTCACATATCCACAGAGATGGAAATGGGCCTCATCGCTCATAACGATTTTCGATGAATCGTTGTCTCTCTCGAGGGCGAGATCCAGGATGTCTTGAGCGTAGATTATACGCGCTTGGCGGTCAACAGCTAACATCTGAAAAAAATCGAAACCATTATTCCGCCTTCTTCAGGAGTATAGTGATGCATGTCTTGTTGATGAGTATTTTGTATCTGTTTACTTCACAAATGTCAAAGTAGAGTTGACACCTGCCGCCATTTGCATAAATTATAGCATCTTCGGATATGGTGATGACTTTTGCGCCACCTAGTTCCTACATCTCTTCGTGTTCAGCTATTTAATCGTATATTTGGACATGATAGTAAAGTAGCAAAAAATGGGGCATTAATCAAAAGAAATCGTTTGACATTAGTCTAAAAAGTCACATTAGCAGAAAATGAGCCTTTTTAATGTGGTATATGGCAGACAAGCCTTTTTTTTAATTATAAATAGCTGAGCATGGTGGATGTGCCCATTTGAATTGGTGATATTGACCCATTTCCAAATTAGAAATATGCCTTTAAGGCTTCACACAAAAATAAGGCACTGTTTAACGGATCCAAATATGCTGCTTACTCAATTTGTGCTATATGGAGTTAGTGCCCTATTTTTCTTAGGAAGGCAGTGTAGCAGTTTTACATTGTTTTCTTTTCGAATCGTAGTTTCCACCATAAGTGCTCAAACGAAGTAGCCAGTTGCATTCCTCCCCTTGAACATATCAACCGCAATACCCTCCATGTAAGGAATGCTCATCAGTTCACCCTCAAGCCTGTGTTCGGACGTACAGTGAAGTTCAGAGGATCTTTCCTCAGCCGTACAACACGAATGTGGAACACTCTTCCACGCATTGTTTTTCCTTTACATTATAACCTACAAACATTCTAAACCAACGTGCATCGGCATCTCCCCTTTTCGTTTCTCCCTAATTTACTTAACGCCCGCGCTGTGTAGCTATTACATTATAAGGGTCCCAAAAAATGCCTTTAGATACATAGATAGATAGATTTATTTCGCATAATAATGATTTACATTCGGTGCGCTACTACACATTTTACATAAATACAGAGATATGATATTTTTGTATCTTACTACTGAAACAATACATTTAACAAATCTGAAGAGAATTATGATTTAGCAAATAACAATCTTTTTGAAGGAAAGTGCGAGAAAAACCTCCAATTAAACAAAAAATAAACAAATAAATAAATAAATAAATAATTAAATAAATAAATAATAAATAAATAAAAAATAGATAAAAAATAAATAAAAAATAAATAAATAAGTAATAAATAGATAAATAAATAAACAAATAAATAAATAAATAGATAAATAAATAAATAAATTAATAAATAATTAATTGATAAATAAATATAAACAAAAACAAATAAATAAATAAACGAATAAATAGATATACCTATATATTATATACAAGCACATAAGTAAGTGTATAAACAGGAACAACATAAGATGGAATTTAAAGATTCATTTGATTGATTTTTTGAAAAGTTGTTTTTATTTCTGAAGTTATCGGTTAGTTTTTCGATTCTAGCACAAATCATTTCAACAACATTTGCTCCTCTATGCAAATCCAGGGTGGAGTAATGCCATGGTAGATTCAACATCATTTTTAATATTTTATTTTGAGCTATTTGCGGCATAAAGAAGAATGGCTTGAAAAATAACCTTGTGCATTATTAACTTGTTTTAAGTAGATAGTTTTGATCTTCTGTTGATAAAGGGGTATACAATTTTAATGGCGATGTTAATTTTTTTTTTATAGTTTTGCTGGTGTGATCTTGCAAAGTTAACCTTGGACTTTGTATATAAACTTTATATGTAGTATTATCATTGTATATACACTTTATAGTATTCTCACTTCGTGTATACGACGATACGCCACCATACGACGTAAGGCCAAAACAAATTATATTAGTTTATGCACATTATGTGGGTTTTATTTTTTTTTCCTTCAATCTCCTGAATGGGAATATGAGAATGAAGATCATTCAGGTAGCAACTAGCGACTACCGATGCCGATGGTGGCTGATGTTTGACGTAGCGGACATTCTCATCGGGTAGATTTATCGTATTTTATTTTATTTTATTTGTTGGCTCTGATGGAAGTATCAGCAGAATATTTTTATTTGGTTTTACGCAAACAGCTGATTTTTTGTTCTCCTTCATGCTCGTGAGTAGGTATATGAGAAGTAAGAAGACTTATGCCATATTACTCGTATTTGTTTGCTCTGATGGAAGTTTGGGGTAGGTTATGTTTTCTGGTATTTAATACAATTGGAATGTGTGTGTATGATCGTTGAAGGAGAGTCGCATTTCAGGATTGAGGTTTCTCGAATGATTTTCTTTATAATCCATATTTGCAAGTGAAAAATGGATATGCATATTTAAAAGTAGGGGCGATGGTGGATAAAGGAAGGTGGGAGAATTGTCGTCGAGTAGTTGATGGTATATTATTTGTTGGCTTTGATGAATGTTTGGGGTAGGTTATGGCATATTGCAATTAGACCATCACAGTCACCTGTAACTTGTTTTCTTTTTTTTTAATACAATTGGTGTGTATGTTCACATCGGTGAAGGAGATTCGCATTTCAGCACTGAGGATTCCCAAATGGTTTATAAACCATATTTGCATGTGAAAAAATATTAATTGAGGCAGAGATAAAAAAAGATAAGACAAGTTATAGTGTATTCCCAGCTACATTGCGAACGATCCTTAAGGGTTTCCACTTCAAAAAGAAAATCGTGGATATTTTCGGACCCGTCGAATGCAATTTGCCACTTTTCAATTTTACAAACTGAACTTACTAAAGAAGTTTGTTGACTTATTAGTGGTGCTTGTCTGCGTTGCACAGTGCGACGAATCGCTGATTTAGCTTGGTTTAATAAGGAAAATGACATGCACAAAATTAAACAAAAACCGGTTAAGCCTCCTACGTAATGACTGTGCAATTTTTTTGTTGTTGCTTAGTGCAAGAAAAAAAAAATCATCTCAAACTCCAAATTGTATATATTTTTTTTTATAAGAAGGTCAATTTGAACAGAAAGTGTTTATATCGGTTTTAAATGGTTCGCGTATATTTTATACCTTTTTTATCTTTTCTCAATAAGTTAAAAGTCAATTGATATAAAAGTAAGTTTATCTTAAATAATTAAAGATTTTGTTTAATAGGTATAAGGGGTAAATAAAAGTAAAATTTATAGATAAAATATGTGTTTTTTGCATTCATTAGACGAAAAGTATACCTAGTTGTTCAGTGTTGTCCAAGTTGGAGACCGTGTTTGTTCTAAAGCCTTGTATATGCACTGCTAAAATGTGTTTCAACAAAGTTTTTCGTTTTTTAGGATGCCCATGGAAATCACGAAAAAGCAAATTTTTTATGTTTGGATTTCTTAATTTAAAATTAAGCGCTTAGATGCTGTTTCTGCTTTTGTTGTGGGCTACTTTAGCCATATAATATTTTCTGAGGCTGCAACAAAGTCAATCAAATTAACCTTTAAAACTTTATGTTTAAGATTTGACGAGAGATGGGCTAAAATTGGTCGGCATAGAGAGCGCTTCGAAAATTCAAATTCTCTGTGGCTAAATGAAAATCTAACATTACCACAACATAACTTAGATGAAATACCTTCTTCATCTAGAGTAGGAAGACCGAAAAAAAGCTTATAGATTAGATGTCAAGTTGCGGCAGGTAAAAGACCAAGGCAGTAAAGAAAAAGTCAAAGCCAGAAAAAAACTAATCCAAGAAAAATTTACAAGAGAAACAGGGTTATTGGTAGATATGCCAACTCAACAGTCTGGCAATCCTAATGACGGGAACAAGGCTAGACGATTTTTTAGAGATGATGAAAAGACTGCCCAAATTACAGTAATAGATAAAGAAATTATCAAAAAGTTTCATATCATCTTAGAAGCTCTTGGGTCTGGGTTCCCAATAGAAGCTGATGCTTTTGAAAATTATGCCTGGTATTTTAAGCCATTAAGTGTGCATAAGTTCTTCTTTCATGGAAAACAAATAATTTCGACTTGTATACTTCAAATCGGACAACTTTCAGAAGAAGCGCAAGAGGCAAGAAACAAGGAAAATAGAAGGTTTAGGGAACATCTTACCAGAAAAATATCACGTGTAGATACAAATACTAACCTCTTAAATAGATTGCTTATAACCTCAGATCCATTCTTAGCAAGTCTAAGATACTTTACCAGAAGAAATAAAAGTGTCATGGAACATGAAGTCTTGCAACTTTTAGATATACCAAATAATTAAAAAAATTAAAATAAGCTGGTGTGTATGTATTGTTTTGTATTGAAATTTGTAGTCATATGTTAAAAAAAAATTGTTATATTCTATTCTGTGAACAATTTCAATTAAAAAAAAAAACAAAAAATTTAATTTTAATTTAATTCCGCTAAATCAGCTATTCGTCACACTGTGCGTTGGGTCGAAAACGAAACGTTATTTAAAAAATGTTAGATGTCAGAACGAGCGTTCGAAGGTCTCGTAGGATTCACATTGGGAGTATTTAAATTCAAATTATCCAATCCTCCAACTAATTTATCTCTAATAGACTGCATTTCACGAATGAAAACTCGTTGGTTTGCATTGAGTATTCGTTGAAATGCTGACGTAATAGCTCTAATGTCTGTGGCCTCTTCTTCAACAGGTGGAGAATTGTCATTAATATCTTGTCGCTCATTATTGTCATCACTATTGTGGTTACTTGCCTGACCGGATTGCATTGCTGCACTAGGGTTATCTACCAGTTGTGGTAAAATCTTATCCTGGCTTAAGCCTACACTAGCCCCAGGTGGATGGATTCAATTGCTCGGGAGTTATATTTCGAAACCAACGACCATACCACGTCGAGTTAATCGGTTCTCGTTAGATCACCGAAATTAAACGACGTTGGGCGCGGTTAGTACGTAGATGGGGGACCGTTTGAGAACAACTGCGTGTCGTTGGCCAGTCCCATCTACAGAGTTGAGGTAGATAATATACGTGGTATCACAATGGACCTAAATTGGTTTAAGTGTGTCGGCTTCTGCCGACAGCCACATAAACCTAACCTAACCTATATTTCGAAAAGTTGACGAATTTCTCAAATTACTTGGTCTTCCTCTAGAACGTGTATGTGGAACTATATTATCCATAATAGGAAATTTCGGATTTTAAATACAACTTCAAAAGTTTTTAACTTTCAATATCTTTTAATAAATCTGTATTAAAAAAATAACCTACATGCACAATTTGGGGTCAGCGCGGTCGGTGCTAAATTCGATATTAAATTAGATATTAAATTTGATAAGATTAGATACAATACGCTTAAGAGCAAGATATCTATCTTGGTAAACAGACGGACTGTGCAAATCAATGCACACAATACGAACAAGACTGTATATAATTGGCAACTATAGGTAACATAGCAGCAACAAAGTCCAGTGTAATAACTATCAGACAATGCATTATACTATAAAAGAATTAGGATTTATATATTATAAAAATATTCATATGCACAACTTATCTTTTCAAGAATAAAATTAGACCATATGAATACAAAAAGCAGTTCAACTCTTTCTGATATCCAATAGTCGCAACGCGGATTACAATTAAAACTATGAATATACTGGGACTATACTAATGAAACTCATACTCAACTTGGACCGCCAAGAGATACAATATAACACTCTACAATTGCTGGAGCTTAGCTAAAAGCTCTAGAGTTAGCCAGCATAATCCTTGTAGTGACGTTCTTAATGCCTCGAAGTATATCTATTGTTAGAACATGTTTAATGCAAAAGAAAAACAAGCAAGCAGCCTTCATTAAGCAAAAAATACCAACAAGTGACCTTCCTCAATGCTTCATTGAAAAGGTACATGGACTTTAAAATATATATACCAACAATTTCACATGTTGATTAAAGATAAATAAATTTGTGCAATACTCCTATAAAATATGTCGTTCATCGAATTTAGCAATCTAGCTCCACGCAAAACAACGAAAATTCTTACTATCCATATAAAAATTCATCGTATAGGTACATATTGACCAAGAAGTGGTGGTGCGGCATGGCACAATACTGACAAAAAATAAATTATGTCATTGCTTTATAAATTAGATCGAATATTTCTAAATTACAAAAAAAAAGATAGAAATCGGTACCTTTTGCGACAAGATATAGCCGAAGCAGTGAGAGAGATTTTCTTTTTTGCAGTTTCCTCTCAATGTTGAGAGCGAATATATGCGATGAAAAAATTGCAGTATCATCCGCATAAATACCTATTTTACAGTTTGGTACACTCGATAAATCCGAAGTGTATATATTATAAAAAATGGGGCCGAGTACGGAATCTTGCGTCACACCTGCGTGAAAATACACTAAGATGGACGCGCTACCATTAACATGCACAATGAAAGAACGGTTTGACAAGAAACTTTGGACTAATTTACATAGATACGAGGGAAAATTAAAATTTATCATTTTGTATATGAGACCAGCGTGCCATACAGAGTCAAATACTTTCTCTATGTCTAATAGTATCATTCCCGTTGATTTTCCTTGTTCACGGTACTATGGAAGCGCCGAAAACCAAACTGTTCATTCGTGAATATATTCTTTTCATAAATAACACCCATTAATTTTTCCTTTATTACTATTTCCAAGATTTTGCTTACGCTGCAAGCAACCACTTCCTTGCCACACATACTGTCGACTATTCTGCAACTGGAATACCATATATTTTCTTTTCCTTACTTACGTGACAGAACACCATCCGGTTGTAACGAAATGATTATCAAGCCATAGGGGTATTTGATGCTGGCATCTTTGCGTGTTTGTGTTGCATCAACGATTACTACTGGTGCAGCTGGTGTGTGGGTGAAATTCAACCTTCCATCATTTCTCAGTTAAAGGATGTCTAGAGACCACAATGTAGTGCAATGATTGTTGTTTTTTTTTCTATCACTAATATCGTTTGCTTGTTTATGTGGTGGTAAGTCTCTGTAGTATTTTCCTTGTTGAGATGAACAAAATTGCAATAAGGACCATCGCCTTGATGTGTGCGGTTATTTGTCAGCGTTTTGTTTCGACTGACATATGAATCTTCTTCAGAAGCAGACACACAAACGGTCTTATAATGGTTCAACAACACCTCACTCGTTATGGTGAAACGAAATTACGAAAACAATATAACCGACTTGAGGGAGGATGGTCGTTGGCGGAGCCATCTTTTCTATTTCAATGAATCCTCATTTATATGTCCCAAAGCAAGCTAATGACTTTCGAAATAGAATGTAATCTTATCCTGGGTGTGTGTAGTCTAAGAACATTTATCTAGGTATATATTTCGCTTAAAAAAATATTTTAAACAAACAGGACGACAATCTACGTCTTTGTTTATATTTTGCTTTTATTTTTTGTTTTTTTTTTTCTCTTCGGGATTTAGAAAATTATGCTTCTCATCCTTTCATCCGGCCGAGGGCTTATTTTGTTTTGATTGGTGTAATTTGGTTTTTGAAAGCAGAAGCCCAAAACCTTTCTCAAGGTATCCAATATACGAAAGGAGGGCATGTTTTGTTCAGCCTCCCACGCTGGGGTAGTTGTTTATGTTTTGCTCCAGCTCTGCTATTAAATCAATTACGGGATATTCAATTTCTTCGAACTCAGGGATCTTTATTCGCTTCGTTTTGTTTCACAGCTTAAGCTAAGAAAACGTTCGTTTTAACTTTCCCAAACAGGAAGTAAGAATATAAAAAACAAAGGAATAAACACCAATTTAAGGATCTCGACTGTGGTGGGTGAAATCGTTACTTAATTATCCCAAATTGGCTGTATGAAGTCTTAAATTGGATGTTTTTGGCATTTAAAAATTATCTTTATACATCCTTATGGATTGCTTATTTATTAGTTACTGCTGCACTCTTCCATTGCTTGATGGAAATATGGCTTCGATTTACGGCATCTATGAAGTGTAGTGTCTTGAACAACAAAGAGTCAATTAAGTGATTGTTTTTTTTTTGAACCGTGATTGGCTGCGAATATCATCATAGCGTTTGTTGCACCCACAAAACCAAACACTTTCACTTTTTTCTGTTGCATATTTTTAGGAGTAGGAAATAAATGAACATTATTCTCGAAAACTCGATTAATAGGTGTACTTTCAAGCATTCATTGAGCATTAGGCGAGTTCCACTTTCGAAACCCTCTGGGATTTTCCTCTGTTGTTTCATTTAAATTTTTTTTATTAAGTGGACGTGGTAGAGGAGTGTGTTTTATAGGGTAGACTCTGATTGGCATCTTTCATGCACATCAAAACCAACAGGTACTAATCTCGCTCACCCCGGCTTAGCTTGCTAAACTTATAAGCGCGAGTATTGAACCCGGAGAAAATAACAACACTATAGTGCTGTGTCGGAATCGGCTGTCTGCTGAGCCTCATAAGTCTAACATGAGCCCGTCAGAAAGAGGATGTTCGGCGGATGAATTCACGTGATTAAATTAAAGGTGACGTTAACAGTTGACTGGCAGATACATTAATGAGCCACTTCGACGTATTTGGAGCTGAGGTCATTAAGGATATTTTAATAGCAGTCAGGGTGTTGAAATAGAGATGGTGCCTTAATAGGTCAACGGCTGCTCTCCTATCCCCGAAGCGTGTTACTGGCTCCGGCTTTTTTCGATCAAGGGGTTACAGAAAGGTCCTGAACCTCCAGGATGGTGTCGTACATGGGGTTAACTGCCCAGCCACGGAAAAACAAAATGGTTACAAAGCAACCAAAATCCTCGGATTAGGACGGATTCATTGTTGACGACCCTGCAAAACGAAATAAAGACAATGACGTTCGTATCTGCATATGGAATGTTCGAACCCTGAACAGACCGCGGGCTGTCGAACAATTAGCGGTGGCAGATATCACCGAAACCCGGAAGTGAGGTGGGATGGGCGGGCAAAAAGAGGATGAACTGCGATTGCTACAGGGAAGAAAAGCAGTGTCTATTGGGATGCGGATTTGTTGTAAGCGATAGACTTAGGCAAGAAGTCTTTAGATTGCGGCGCATTAGTGAACGCCTAAAGATGATCCGCATTAAGGCTTAATTCGCCAATATCAGCATAATATGCGCTCACGCTCCCACGGAAGAGTGGAAGGAGTGCTTCTATGATGCCCTCAACAAAACATAACAGCAATGTCTTAAATATGACATTCTTCTTCTTTCTTTAATGGCGGTGAAGGTATGATCACGATTAAAGGGATCATAAACCTCTCACTTAACTATACGTAATGTTGTAATGTTATGTTACGTATGTTAATACATGTTTTTTTTTTTTTTTTTTTTTTTTTTTTTTTTTTTTTTTAATATTATTTATTATTATTCATAATATATTTACAATTAATTAAGTATCTGCGAAGCCGTAGCTTGTCTGCAGAATATTGTGTTCTATGAAGTTAAATAATATATAACGTGAGCGAAGTTACAAGAGTTATTGTATAATTCAGAGTTTAAATTTAGAATTAATATTACAGTAATTTAATTACTAGAATTTAAGAAGAAATTTTTCAGTTGTTTTTTTCTTTTTTTAAAATTTACTATATTGGCTAATTCACGAGGTAGATCGTTCATTATTGTAGGAACAGTATGTTGAAGTTTGCGTCTACCGTAGTTATTGTGATTTCTAGGAGTTCGTAGCATTCCTTGGGCACGTCTTCTGGTGTTGACTTAATGTTGCATTGGTTGAGTAAATCGGTTGTCATGAAAGTACTCCACAATAGTGGTCATCTTAAATATATCCTCGACTTGAAGAGTTTTAAAACTTGCGTCATTCGTTCGTTGATTACTGGTTTTGATTTGCTTTATAGCTGCATTTTGAAGCTTTTCTATTTTTTGGATGTGTGTTTTAGCTGCACTACCCCAAGCAAGTATTCCATACCGTATCTTCGATTCTATCAACGCATAATACACTTGTTTTAAGACGCCTTCAGAAGCGTGGTATTTCAAATGTGAGACGGCAAATAAAGCTTTCTTGAGGTCCATTCGTAATTTGTCAATGTGCCTATCCCAAAGAAAATGACAGTCTATTACTAGACCAAGATATTTGTAGTTGTCAACTAACTCAATACATTCCTTCGAAGTGTTCGGGCAAGCATCATTTTCCAAGTAAACTCGCTGCGTTGTTGGCTTGAAGTGTGGACTTCTAATGTGCATCATTTTAGTTTTGGAAGCGTTTATAATTAAACCGTTATCGTGACACCATCTCACAGCCGCATTAAACTCTTCTTGCATCACCCTTACTGCCGTCTCCAGAGAACTATGGCGGACAACAATAGCCGTATCATCAGCAAAGGCGAATGGTATACTTTGTTTGAAAAGGAAAAGGAAGGAAATGCAGGAATCTAAACAAAATGGTGAAAAACTACTGACACATTGATCAGAGCTCGCAACTAAATTCTAAGCTATTACTAGATTGAACTACCCAATATTTTTGAAAGTGATCTAAATAAACTGAATTAAACCGCAGTGAATAACATCAAACTGTTTGTTTTTGTTAAAAGTGAGTTCGTTTGGTTTAAAAGTTGCCGAAATATTTTCTCAAGTTGGTAAATAAGTTTTCGCGCTCAAAATCATCTGTCAATATGTCTCTCTCTCACTCGCCACGCACTTTAAGATCTAAACCACCTCAGCAAGTGTCACCCGCGATTGTTTTTTCTATGAAAGATGAGAAAATGTGGAAATCTCTTGAAATGCGATTAAACAAAAAAACTGATGATAGCACTACTGAACTGAAATCCATTATCATGGATGTAAATAAAAACATTCTTCAAAAACTGGATAATATTGTATTGGACTTTAATCGCCGCTTCGAAGTTATCACAAACACAATATCTACTTTGGCACTGCGAGTGGATGAACTTGAGCTACAGCAACTTGCATTAAAAAAGGAATTACCCATATCACCACAGCAAAATACTGAAATATCTGCACTTAAAGGAATTGTCGATAAGTTTCATCGTGAACAAATTGCAGCCGATTCATTACTACATGGAGTACCATTCACTGAGAAGGAGGATCTTGCCAGTATGTTTGACACACTTTGCTCATCGATAAAATGTCCCAAAACCCTCGTTCCCAAGCAGATTTTTCGTATCAGACCAAAGGGCAACTCATTGGATGGGGCAATCGTAATTAAATTTCAATCCGTATCAGACAAGAACACGGTGCTAAAATGCGTTAGCAATATGTACAAAACATCTAAACAATCACTTCGCCTTCATCATCTTGGACTTGGGTCTGACAGCCGTATATACTTAAATGAAAGCCTCACTCCAGTTAACCGCATAATTCTTCGGAAAGCTTTTCAGCTAAAGCGACGATGTCCCTCCCAGCTGGCTTCTGTTTACACTCGCAATGGGTGTGTATACGTGCAAAAAATTCCAAATGGAAAAGCTTTTCGCATAGATCACTCCACCTGCTTAGACTCTATAGTTGCTGCAAATGTCGGTAACAACAATGATAATGAAAGCATATCAACGTAAACTGCTTACTATTTTGACCTTAGAATTTAATTTCTTTCACTCGAATGAATGCACTTTTTTATTTTTTTTGTATTTCACCTTACTTTAATATTGTAATTTTTGTATTTTTCTGTCCTATGTTTCCATTTTTTATTGCCGGTCAGGTTTTTTTGGGATGGTCGTTCCAGTCACGTTTGACAGAGTCTTTTGCCAGGGAGGATTTTCTTGTTGTTTCCTGTACATTTGTACTTTTGCGTCAATGAATGGGAATTTTTCCAGTAGCGATGGTAGAAATGATAAATTGCGGGTTTTAATTAATATTTTTTGTAAACAGCGCGATGGACTACGTATATGTCACATTAATGCACAGAGTTTGTTTGGTAAGATCGACGAATTCAGAAATCTGTTTGTTGGCTCTGACGTAGATATCGTGTGTGTTTCCGAGACCTGGTTTTCGCCTTTGGTTAAAAATCAAATATATGACATGACTGGTTATAGATTATTTCGAGCCGATAGACATGATCGAGTTGGTGGTGGTGCAGCCATTTATGTGCGATCTGCTGTTAGGTGTTATCCGGTTGAAAAGTCATCACCTGGAAGTTCAATGCAGTATTACTTTCTTGAAATACGTAATGAAAATAGTAAATGCCTCCTTGGAGTTTGCTATCGGCCGAATAGTCATATAGATATAACACCGCTGTATACGATTCTTGAAAAATATTCAACCCTATTCACACATAACATTGTGTGTGGAGACTTCAATTGTAACATGCTCAACAAGGGGATTTCATCTTCATTTGTTGAAAATATGAAATCTCTTGGGCTGAATATTGTAAACACGGTCGCCCCTACTCATTTTACTAGCAACAGTAGTACTCTACTCGATTTATTTGTAGCAAGTGAATGTGCGAGAGATGTCTTTTTTAACCAAACCTCAGCGCCTATGTTCTCAAAGCACGACCTTATCTTTGCCACCTTCAATTTTATGTGTTGCAAGCAATCGCTCCCTTGTGTCTTTAGAGATTTCAGGTCATTAAATCTTGATCTCCTTCATTATGATTTGCTTAGAGTAAACTGGCAGTGCTACAATGAAGTGTCGCCCGATGAACAGATTAACAAATTTAATAATATTATAATATCCCTGTTTAATCGACATGTTCCTATTAAATCACTAACGGCCAAATATAAAGTGAATTCATGGTTTACGGCTGAAATAGTCCAACTAATATTTAAACGTGACGTAGCATTTAGAAGATGGAAGCGTTTTAAGCTGGCCATATTGCACAAAAGTTTCCAGATGCTAAGAAATTTGGCAAATTTAAAAATACGTAAAGCAAAGAAAAAGTTTTACTCTAAGCGACTAGATATTAACTTGCCATCGAAGACCTTATGGAATAACGTTCGTGAAATAGGTGTTGGTGGGCGTAGCGATTTTGACTTCAGGAATACTGATCTTAATGAGCTTAACAACGAGTTTGTCAAAACTCATTCACCAGCCAGTGCTAACGCATGGTCAGTTGAATCATCTAATGATTCCAGCATGTCTGAATTTGAGTTTTCGTGTGTTGAGCCAACTGATATAGTTAAAGCTATTATGAGTATCAAATCGAAGTCTGTGGGTCTCGACGAAATACATCCTTGTTTTGTTAAGATTATACTACCTCACATCCTTCCTCTACTTACACGCATTTTCAATACTATACTCATGACCTCCTGTTTCCCAAGTGCCTGGAAGATTGCAAAAATAGTCCCCATTCTAAAAAAAAGCGGGAACTTCACAATTGTCCCCTGAATTCAGACCCATATCCATTTTGCCGTTTTTATCAAAAGTTATGGAGAGACTTATCCATCATCAGATGTCATCTTATTTACAGCGTAATGCCCTACTATGTAGGTACCAATCTGGCTTTAGGTTGCAACACAGTTGTACTTCTGCGCTGTTAAAAGTGTCAGATGACATAAGGTCATCTCTAGATAAAGATCATATCACTTTTCTGACTTTGTTGGATTTCTCTAAAGCTTTTGACACTGTGAGTCACTCTCAACTTGTCTTTAAACTTAGAACTTCTTTCAATTTCTCAATGAGCGCTGCAAAATTGATTTCCTCTTACTTGTCAGGCAGGAGTCAAGCTGTCGTAGTAAATGATAGAATGTCAGATTTCATACCAACTTTTATGGGGGTACCACAGGGATCTATCTTGGGTCCTCTACTGTTTTCAGTTTTCATTAATGATCTGCCTGGTTGTTTAACTCACTCTTCAGTTCATATGTATGCGGACGATGTTCAAATGTATTTAAGCTGTAAGTACGGACTTATTGAGGATGCACTTACTAAACTAAATGAAGATCTTGATAGTATTAACCTTTGGTCCGAAAGAAATTGCTTACAGCTAAATCCTAAGAAATCGAAATGCTTGGTTATATCCAAAAATGCCGTGGATACAGTTTGTTTACCAATTGTTAGTTTAGGCAATGATATAATTGAATTTACTAATAAAGCCAAGAATCTGGGGATTTGGTTTAACTCTCGATTAAGATGGGATGATCATGTTGGTACCGTTATAGGAAAGATATATGGGTGTTTAAGAAATTTGTCTATGTCACAACACTTTACGCCCCTAAGCACAAGATTGATGCAAATGCTCTATTTTGAAGATAGTCAGTCAGCCAATCAGCCATTGTGCCACGTATCCCAATCCTTCGTAGTGCTTCTATAAGATAAGCGTGGTTCAATGTATCGAAGGCCTTACTGAAATCCATGTATAGTACTAACACGTGGTGACCTTTGTCCAAGCTTTCATTTACACAATTTGCAAATTCTCCCAGAAACTTTCCGGTATTCCTATTTTTCTGAAGACCGTATTGGCTCTTATGTATCAGTGAGTGTTTTTCCATAAAACTTTGCAACCTGTTCGCAATTACACCTTCCAAGCACTTTTCTACTACCGAGAGAATCGATATTGGCCTATAGTTGTTTAATTGATTTTTTACTCCCCCTTTATAAATTGGTCTTATAACTGCTGTTTTCAGGGTTGAAGGAATAATTGATTGAGTAAGGCTCAAATTAATCAAATTACAGATGATTGGATCAAAAATATCGGAATGGCTTTTGATATCAATTGCTCTTATTCCATCAACTCCAGGCGACTTATCTTCTCCAAGAGATTTTATAATATTTTGTATCTCAGGAACGTTTGTTGCGTAGGCAAATATTGAATTTTCCACTGTTGCATTCACATTCTTTGATGTTACTGCATTGCATTTGTGAATTAGGTTCTCCGTCTGCGAAGAGAAAAACTCTGCAAGTTCATTGGCAAGTGAAATCATCTCTATCTTAAAGTTTTTTTCCATTGTTTCATCGATGTTTGTTCGCTTTCTTCCTAGTATTTCATTGATCAGTCCCCATGTTTTTCGCGGATCAGATTTGAATTGAATAAACTTATTTTTGTAAAAATTGGATTTGTTTAACGCTATGCTTTTATTAACTTTGTTACGTAAACTCTTATACTCTTTTTCATAAGTCAAATTTCTACAATTGTTTTTCCACCTTCTGTAGAGTATATCTCTTTGTTTGCATTCTGCTATGAGATTTGGTTTTATCCAAGGGCTGTTCTGTCTTTTTTTTAGTTATTTTGCGTACCAATGTGGATTTTTCGTAGATATTTTCCAATTTACAAAACAGTTTATTGTACATCCTCTCTGCATCTTGTTCTTCTAACACTACTTTCCAATCTTCTTTCTGAATAAGCTGATTTACTTTTGAGCTACACACATAAGTTGAAATTGGGTTTTGTTTATGCGTTGGTTTTTCAAACTTCTCGCAATAAAGAATTGGATAATGATCGGTGATATCGCTTTCGATTACAGCTGTTTTAATTTGGCTGTCCAATCTGCTAACAAGAGCATGATCGATTAATGATTTGGTGCCTTTCTTAGTGTCTACTCTTGTGTTTTCAGTAATGACATTCATTAATCTCTTTGATGCCAACATTTCGGCATAGTCTTTGACATTATTCGAGTTGAAGTCTTTTAAATTAATATTTATATCTCCCATTGCAATAAGGTTTTCATTTTTCTTTATTTGAGATTTGGTTTCCAAACTCCTCACAAAACGCCGCTTTGCTGAAACCTGGTGGCCTATAAATTGCAATAACAGATGTTTTTCTGTTTCCTTCCAAGTATTGGATTTGAATATTTTCGTAAGATATTGTTGGCGAGTGTATTACTTCATGAGTCAAATTACTTCTTATGAACATCATAATTCCTCCACCTCTTCTCTTGTTTCGATTAAGAACTTCTTGTTCGAAACCCTCAAGTTGATAAAATTCCTTTTCTTCATCATATATATTTGTTTCTACCAGAATGATTATTTTTAATTTATTTATAAAAGGGTTTATATTTAAACAGAAGGTATTCCAATGTAATCGCGGTGATCTTATATTAAAACATAACAAGCACAAATTAAAATTTTTTAATTCATTTACACCAATGCCATTAAAACCATGTAATGTTACTATACGTAACGTTACTATATATAATGTTACTATACGTATGTTACTTTACGTAATGTTACTATACGTAATGTTACTACCCGTAATGTTACTTTACGTAATGTTCATATACGTAATGTTACTATACATAATGTTGCTATACGTAATGTTACTATACGTAATGTTACTATACGTAATGTTACTATACGTAATGTTGCTATACGTAATGTAACTATACGTAATATTACATACGGTTTTTTCACACCAATATTCATAAGGGAACTGTGCGGTCACAAACTAATCATGTTGAAATCGACGTAAGTCACTCGTCCAATATTCACGATGTCCGAACTTTCCGGGTGCCCAAACATAGACTCGGAACACTGCCTTTTGTAGCCAAGGAACGAATGCTCATATCTGAGATGCCACAACAACGAGGAAATGCTGTAAGTAGTTTTAACGTTGAACTGCTACAATCGGAACAAAAAAACGGAACCTTTGCTGATTGCGTCTCCCCCAACCTCTTTAGAAGTCGTATGAAGCCAGCATCAAGTGGCATGGATGCCAAGAAGTCATCAGTAAAGTTGCAAATGATGCGCTGGGCTTCATTAAACCACCCCCTCGCAACCCCTGGTTTGATGAGCAAAAGAGGAGTGAAGAACATCGGATTCTCCGGAGGAAAAAGATAGAGCACGAGAAGCGCGTGATTGAGGAAATAGAGAGGTGCTACTCCAGGAGCAATTATCGGAAGTTTAAACAAAAGTTGGAAAGAAGGTATCACGGGAACAAAACCCGAACAGAGACCTGTAAAAACGAACAAGGAAATCTTCTAGTAGAGTCATAGTCGGCGCTAAGGACATATACAAATCAACTCTGCAGACTTTTGAACGGCAAAAGCGACACAAGATTCCGGAACCAGACAGAATGAAAAACTCAGTCTGGACCATGAAAGCCAAGGCTTCCATTCCGTCCACCTGACCAAAGTGAAGTGATATTACAATATTCAAGCTCAAGTCAAACAAAGCTGCTGGACCGGCCGGTTTAACTGCCGAGTTTTTCAAGCCAGTTGCTGATGACTTGGTGGAGAGCTTACATATGTACAATGCCTGAAACCAATCGTCAACGAACTAATTGGTCCCTATACCAGTGTGGTTCTAAGCCCGGTAAGTCCACAACCGACTTGGAGGAAACACAAGAAGTCCAAATCGATACTCACCATCTTTTTATCGGTTTTAATGCCGCATATGACAGCATTTATAGAGACAAGCTTTACAAAGCCAAAGTCTAGCTTTGGCATCAAACTTGTCAGATTGTGCAGAATGACGGCGGAGAATGCTCGCTGCTCCATAAAGTTCGGAAACAACCTCAGCTAGGTAGTTGATGTCAAAGCAGGATTTACACAAGGTGATGCGCTGTTATGTGATTTTTTTCAACATCATACTTTAGCAAATTGTGCAAAACTCCCAAGCCAGCACTAGGAGCACAATTTTCCAAAAGTCTGTGCAACTATGTACTTGCATACGCTTACGACATTGACTTCATTGACAGAACTCAGCGACATGTCACTGGTGTATTTTCTAGTATTAGCACAGAGGCGGCAAAAATGGGTTAAGTGCTAAATAATGGGACAAACAAAATACATACATGCTGTCGAGGAATCGGGAATCACGTCACGATAGGCAGCTAGAAATTTGAGTCGGTTAGGGACTTTGTCAACCTCGTCAACCTCGGAAGTCGAACGAGAGTTACACTTGCTAACCGCTGTGTCCTTGGACTAAGAAGGGAGCTGACTGTTAAGGCCTTGTCAAGAAGTACTAAGGAAACTCCATATAAGACCCTCATCCTCCCAATGTTGCTCTATGGCGCAGAAGCTTAGACGTTAGTTAAGGCGGATGAAGATTTTCTTGGTCGTTTCGAACGCAAAAATTCTTCGAGTGATTTTCGGTACCGTTTGCGTTGACGGGTTTTCGAGGAAGATATTTAATAGCGAACTCTTCGACCTGTACGGCGAGATCGACTTGGTCAGAAAAGTAGGTATCAGTCGACTAAGATGGGTAGGCTATGTTGAGCGAATGGACACCAACGCTCCGGCCGGAAGAGTCTTCGATTCCAACCCGGAGGGACAACGCAGTAGAGGGAGACCTTGCCTTAGGTGCGCGCACAAGTGGAAGGATGCCTCAACCACCTTGAAGTGCGCAACTAGAGGCAGGTAGCCAAAAACCGGGCTAAATGGAGAGGTGTGTTGCTTGATGCCCACGTCCACCCCGCACTGTAGCGCCTCCTTAGTATGTAAGTAAGTAGGAACAATACCGAAAGAGGCATACGTATCTGTCATCACGAACACACGTTTTCTCTTTTTGCCACAGCAAACAAAAGAAGACTTCTCCGCTTTCTCTGTGAAGTTTCCTTACATATTAGCATAATAAGTGGTTGACAAAACGGAGTCAGTAGGCGAATCCTAGAAATGTTTATCTCAGGAAATTGATAAAATCTCTGCATCCTCAGGTGAAGAATTGTAATTTAATTTAATTTTTAATTTGGTGAGGGCAGAGATAGCCCTCATTTATTTGGCTTACTACAAGCTAAAACTAACATCTAATGAATAACTTAAATACTAAAACTTAAAAAAATAAGAAAGCTTAAAACTAAAGCTTAAGGATTAGGGGAATGGTGAAGGAGATCGATTTTAAGGCGGGCAGGGTTACGGTTGAAATCAAAGACGGAAAGATTTGAGTTAACCTTCTGCAGCATACGGGAGATTGGTTCGTTGGAGCCATATGAGGTTCGATGGGTCGGAAGGTAAAAGAGACGAGGGCAGCGTAAATTACGAGGATTAGTGTTAAAGAAAATAGAGTTGTTAAGAGAGGCGCAGTCGACGGAGCCTGAGAGTAGGCGATAAATGAACAGAATGTCCGCAGCGTCCCTACGATCCTCAAGGGATTTCATGTTGATGAGATTTAGGCGATCTGAGTATGGAGGCAACATAAAAGGATCATTCCAAGGCAATCCTCGAAGAGCAAATCGAAGGAAGCGACGTTGGATGTTCTCGATTCTGAGCACGTGAACTTGATGAAAAGGAGACCAAGCTTGGCTGGCGTACTCAAGGAGGGGGCGAACAAAAGTGGTGTAGAGGGATCTAGTCACGTAGGGGTTGCAGAATTCTTTAGACCAGCGTTTAACAAAGCCAAGTGAGGCGTTGGCTTTACGAATTATTTCGTCAATATGTAAACGAAAATTTAACTCACTGTCGTACAATATTCCAAGGTCACGGAGAGATTTAACGAAGGAGATTGGTTGACCATGGAGAAGGTAGTGACGGGGAGGGGATTTGTTGCGCTTGCGCGATAGGGTAATAGATTGGCATTTGGGAATGTTAAGCTCTAAGCAATTTTTGAGGCACCAGGTTGAGAACCGATCAAGGTCTTGTTGAAGGAGAGAGGAGTCATGAGGTGAAGAAACGAGTTTAAAGAATTTGGTATCGTCGGCGTATAGAGAAAGAGAGGAGTGATAAATGACCTTTTCAATGTCGTTTATAGTGAGGATGAAGAGAAGGGGGCCCAAATGACTGCCTTGCGGAACACCAGAGGTTGCCAAGAAAGGGGCCGATAGGACGGATCTGAAGCGAACACTATAAAACCGGTTTTCCAGGTAGGAAGATATCCATTTTAACAAAATGGGTTCAAACCCAAGAGCGGACAATTTAAAATGAATTAATTGATGAGGTATCTTATCAAAGGCCTTGCTGAAGTCAGTTGCAATAACGTCAACTTCGTTGCCGTTCTCTAATGCTGACAGGGCAAATGACACGAATTCGACAAGATTTGTAGTGGTTGATCTACCTTTCAGAAAGCCATGTTGGTAAGGGGAAATAAGAGACTTGCATCGAAAGCTTAAGGCTTCGTATATGATACTTTCGAAGATTTTGGGAATATGTGAGAGTTTGGCAATAGGGCGATAATTAGTGATTTCACTTTTTAATCCTTTTTTGTGTATCGGGGTGATGAAAGCGCTCTTCCAAATCTGTGGAAATGCTCCTTGGGAGAGAGATAGACGAAAGAGGAAAGAAAGAGGGACCGACAAATTGGAAGCACACTTCTTGAGGTAAATTGCGGGGAGGCCATCTGGGCCGGGTGAGAATTCATCGTTTAGCTTTTGTAACTTATTTTCGATGAGAGTATGGTCAATAGTTTGAGAGAGAAAGGGGCCAATAGAGAAGTTAGGTAGGTAGCTGAAGTACGTGGAGTCCGGTACAAATAAGTTGTCAGAGAAAGATTGCTTGAAAAATGCGGCAAATGAGTTGGCAATGGTATGTGGGTCCGTAAATGATACGTTTTCATAAGAGAGAGAAGGAGGGTAGCCGTCTGATTTTTTTTTGTAGTTGACAAATCGGAAAAAGGACTTGGGGTCATTTATTAAGTTGACTTGTGCAGTATTTATATAGCGTTGGTAGAGAGAGTTATAAAGCTGGACGAATTGTAGATAGATACCGAGATAGTTAGAGTAGTCCGAAGAAGAGTTGGTGCGAAGAAAAACTGTCCATAGCTTGTTTCTCTTGTTTCGTAAGGAACGAAGTCTATGATTATACCATGGGGGAGATGTAGATGACGTTTTATGACGAGAAATGGGAACATAGTGCGAAATGGAATTGAATAATTCTCTGTAAAACATGGACAGAGCATCATTTAATGAAAGATTGGCGAAGTCGAAAGAGCACTTGCTGAGATAGGAATTAATTTTTCGGAAGTTAGCCTTATGAAAATCATAAGAGGAGAGAGCTGCGGTAGATGTGGGCTGAAGTGGAGAGTCGTTGAATAACGAAAGAAGGAGAGGGGGTGATAGTTATCAATGGTAGAGAGCGATAAGGGACAAGGCGAGACCGAGGAGTTGATAGGATTAGTTGTGAAAATCAGGTCTAATTGCCTACCCATGCAGTTTGTGACTCCACTAACTTGGGATAGGCTAGAGTCTGTCATCCTATCTATGAAGAGACATTCCTTAGCTGAGTTGGCATTTGAGGCGATGAGAAAGGATTCATCGTCTGAAGGGGTCCAGTGCAGATGAGGAAGATTAAAGTCGCCGAAGATGAGGATATCATCTAGGGAGTCAGATGAGCCAATTATTTGGTCAATCGCATCAATGGCAAGTTGGTAGGATTCAATAGGTTGGGCAGGTAAAATATAAAAACACATAATGTACAGGGACTTACGGGGGAATGATATTTTTATTGAAACGAAGTCTAGTTTTGAGGAGGAGGAAGTAGCAAGGGGAGATGCGTCCAGGCTATCGTGGATGGCTAGTAGAACGCCACGACATGGAGAGTCATCTATGGCATTGGTACGTTCGTCATCTCGAAAGACATTGAAGAAAGGGGGGAATAGCTCTTGGTTTTTTATGTCGGGTATTAGGTTGGTTTCAGTAAGAGCATATATATCAAAAGGGAGAGCATGAGCTTGGCGCAAGACGGCGCTGGATTTAGAGCGCAATCCTCTTACATTTTGGTAATAAAAGGTAAGGGGAACATTGTTTGGGGATGGTGGAAGGCATTTGGGCGGGTTAGGGACGAAAAAATTTGCTGTGGTCAGCTCGGCTCCGTTGGAGGTGTGAAGTCCTTTTAGAATGAAGAAAATTTCTAAAAGCCGCGAGGTCTTCCGCTACTTTTTGGGGGGATATGTATGGGGGAGTCTCATGAAACTTGATGTAAATATCACGGAGAATTGTAGGGTCGGAAGGGAGTCCTTCCTGTTGAATTGAAACGATGACACTAGTTTTAGTTTTACCCTCATAACAAACTGAGTCAGATTTATCATGAAGGTAAGCTAGAAATAGACGTATATTCTCGTACGTCTTTTTTTCTCTGAGTCTAGAGAGCGCATAGCGACATTCTGTCAATGGTGTATCGATTGATTGCTGGGTTAGTTTAACATGGGGTGGCATTAAGGGATCAGGGAAGGGGATAGTAGTGCTAGTGGTTGTGGGATTCATAAAATGGGAGCTAATAAAGTTGGGGTACTTAGCTCCTGTAGTTAGGTCGAAATTTGGGAAGGAGTTGCAAGCAGACGCAGATATTTCTGATGGTTGAGGAAGGAGAATGTTCGGAGTTGGGGTTAGTTTGAAAGAAACCCGGTTACGTTGAGGTTTCGGTGGTCTGGGTGCCATTGATGGCAGAGAGGAAATGGTTTTGGGTGTAAGGGATGGTTCACTAGAGGAGGAAGGTGGGTTATTAGGTAAATGGATAGGAGGGGCACTAGAGGAGGAAGGTGGGTTATTAGGTAAATGGATAGGAGGGGCAAAATTTGGAAAAAGGTTCGTTTTGAGGCTCCAATTTGAGTCAAGTTTAGGAGGGGAATCGATAGATTTTGATGTCTTAATCTTAATTCTAGGTTTCTTAATATTATTAGAGGACTTGTCCGTCCACTTACAAACACGCATCTTATCAAGGAGGGAGATATTCTTCGCATCGGGGTTGCAGAATAGCCATTCGTATTTTTTTGGGAGGTCGAATTTAAAGTTGCGATTCTGTTTATGATGAGATGGCAGGAACATTTTGCATTGGGTGATGGTTATGCCGAATCTATTTGCAAAAAAATTCGTTATCCAGTGAGTATCAGCGTAATGGGGTGCACCCTTGATGAAGAGGGTGGTGAATAACTGGTGTCCTGACTCTAGTTTATCGAGTCTCTGTTGCCATTCGGAAGTTGTCCATGTAGTTCCAAAATGTTTAATGAGCTTACGTGGAGTAGGGGTTGGAGGGCCTCGAGCTTTGGGATTCGCTGTAGTTTCTACTGATTGGTTGGGCAGGGGGGGACGAGGTGGTGGTAGGCGTGATTCGGATTCTGTGTCTAGTATTTCAGCTAATAGCGATGCGTTATACTGTATTCCATTGATGGACCCCTCAAAAATCTGGCAGTGTCAGAAATCTCAGACTGATCCGTAAGTGGAGCTGGCCTATTCATTCAATGCTGACGAAATGTTTAATTTCCCCTTGCGCCTGATTATTATTTATTTCAAGTAGGTACTTCTCGTTCAATTTCAAAGTAAAATTATGTTCATATCAGCTTACGGTCTACAACTATATCTATCGGCAATTACCGTTCCTATTTTCACGCTCAACCACCAGATAATATTTACAAATCCACTTGAAAACAATGCGTCAAAACTTAATTAATTTTGATTATAATTCCCGGCGCAAACTGTGTAGAGTTTGCCAACTCCCCTGTCCAGTTCATCCCTCATAATTCAACGGCAATGATATGAGTTTCCAAAACATACTAGCACTACTAAAAGGATATCGATAATCCCTTGTATGAAAATAGACCATCAAGCACACCTGTCACCAATAAATGGAACACACTAACACTAGTGACTAGAGATTGAGATCGAGCATAGGTGTGTATACAGTAGAACCATTATAATGGGGACACTGATACGACCGGCTCTTTGTTGTCCGGATTAGGAGGTGCGCCAATTACGGAAGTTTGTATAATAAATATAAAAAAAAACTGCTATTTTCGATTGTTTCACTGTTTAATTTTATTTTTATGTCTATACATTAAACGCCATATTGATAAAAAAAAACACTATCCACTCCTTAATACACGAGTTACCTGGCACACGGATAGCGGGACTTGTCCATATGATAACTTTTCTGATTAATAAAAATATGTTTTCCCTGTGTAAGCTGTTTGCTCTTTATCACCTACAATACGGCAGCACTTTACCAAATCATACTCAAAAATTGAGTGTATCTGTAATATTACATCATTTGACACTCATTTCTTTGTATTCCATTCCAATCCTATTTTACTACTATGGAGTCAACGCATTATGAAAGAGTAATATGCCCAAATGGGAGACAGTGTTCTCTCTCATCCTCTCAATGATTTCACACATGCATGCACATCCTCTCAATTTGTGAATGCATGAACTACAATCTGAGAATGTGTGAAGTTATCCGTTCCTTATAGCTTATACGCCGAATTCGGTGAGTTAAGTTATCCACTCGTTATCACATGTCAGTGAAAGCTAACACACGTTTATTAATCAGAATTATGAGTTAACAGATGTGCTAGTGCTAACTCGCCGCTATCCGTTGTTTATTAATACGTTGGCTTATAACTAAGTGTAAGGCTAACTATTACAGTGTGATACGTTTTTGAATAAAGCAGAAGAAAAGATACTATAACAAGACGTGGTTTAATTTACACAGCGAACTATATATTTAACATAAGGTTCCACTATATTGTACACATTATTACATCATATGCTTTGTTGTTCATCGTTGGTAAAGAAGGTTCAGCTTCAATCTCTTCCACGATCTCAGAAATGTGCTCCTCAGTTATTCAATTTTCAATCTCATTATTTTAAATTGTTTCTGAACATTCAATCTGTTGGAGTAACGATGAAACGTCGTGAATTTGTGACGGCATCTCATTTAATTTCTGTGCAAGCATTGCTAATGGAATATCGTCATCGTCTTCCCATTCTGAATCATTTGCAAAAAGTTCCGTGAAACACTTTTCAATTGACGATTTGTCAACTCTATTCCAAGCCGACGCCAGAAGACATATCGCTTGCTTCACAGTCATAGTTTTTATGGCTTCACACAAATGAAGACCACATGATAGGATGTGACTCAAGAGAGCTTTTTTAAAAAAGAGTTTAGTCAATCTGATCGTATTCTGGTCAATTGGTTGGAAAACTGCCGCACAATTCGGAGGAAAGCACATTATTGAAGTCAAGCCATCTGAGCTCGCCAATTCGCCATCTTTAGGATGACAGGGCGCATTATCAATCAAAAGGAGAGCCTTTGATGGATAGCCTGCTAATAAAGTTAAGTCTTTACTTTTCAGCTGATTTTTTACCTCAAGAACAACAAAACAAATAAATAAATAAATATTAGGCCCATAAAGCGCCTTAAACCTAGCTTCTCCAAGCACTTTCTTGTGTGAAGTGGAAGGGATCTATAATTTTAAGCCAAATCCGACCGGCAAATTTGAGAAGCTTCTCATAAGAATTGATACTCTTGGATGTTTGTCAGACGTCGAAAGAGGTGGGGCAGTGGAAAAAAAAAACTCAAGATGTTATGTGGCCCAGGCGGGATTTGAACAGGCGAACTTTCGATTGGTAGTCCGCCACACTAACCACTGAGCCACTGCGCCAGACACGCCAGGAAAAAATGTCTTGCGAAACCATTTCTCAATTATTTGTTTTGAATGAATAGCCTTACATTCCTTACCATGTAAAGTGGACGGCTGGAGTTACAGCGCTGTTTCACGGTCAGCCACAACCGATCATCAGACTCCTTCTGTGGTGCTGGTCTGTCTTTTTCCTTCATTTATCCCGAAATTCCATTTTCTTCCACTGGGATTCGAACCTAGACCAGCGTCTTCTCAGGCAAGCACTCTTGCACTGTGCCATTGAAGCCACGAGTTTATCCAGTTTTTATTTGCAATTTCACATAAAAAACCATTAATCATAAAATTCTCGACAAAAAACAATGTCAAAAGTCTTTCACCCTCTCTATCACCCATTTCAGTCCAACTATGTTTGTCGAAATGGAATAGAATTAGAGAAAACACAGAAAGAAACAACCTGAATGAATAACATAGTATACTTACAGGAGCAAAAAAGTTTGTCCAAGAAATTGCAAATAAAAACTGGATAAACTCGTGGCTTCAATGGCACAGTGCAAGAGTGCTTGCCTGAGAAGACGCTGGTCTAGGTTCGAATCCCAGTGGAAGAAAATGGAATTTCGGGATAAATGAAGGAAAAAGACAGACCAGCACCACGGAAGGAGTCTGATGATCGGTTGTGGCTGACCGTGAAACAGCGCTGTAACTCCAGCCGTCCACTTTACGTGGTAAGGAATGTAAGGCTATTCATTCAAAACAAATAAAGGAATTGACGGAAAACAAAAATTAAAACCAGGAAAAATTGTGCGGTATCACATAAAAAACCATTAACCATTTCTCAAACAAATCAAGGGTCATCCATGCAGATTTGGTGCTTTATATACAACTGGCTTATCAGCAAAGTTTCTCTGCTCTTCCTATGACAAATAGCGTGCCATTTGCATTTGAACATGCAATCAAGGTCAATCTTTCCTTGCTATACTTGGCCCCGGGGACTAATTTTTCTTTCGATTGTACAAAAGTTTTATCCGGTAGAAGCTTCCAAAATAATCTAGATTCACCTGCATTATAAAGCGTCTTTCATTAAGGACTTGACAACTTATTTTGTAGATAAAATGCAAACTATTTGTGGTATCTAAAAAAAAATTAATGGCTTAAATTACTATCAAAACATTAATGAATGGATTTCGACTTCGTTTATACGTACACCACGGGAACGTTTGCAGCGATCAATACGTTGAACCCAATTTTCGATGACTCGGCCACAGATTTTGACCGATACGGCAGTTATTTCTCGTTCAATATTGGTTCTGAGCTCCTCTAACGTCGCCGGCTTGTTGGCATAGATTAATGATTCAATGTAGCTCCATAAAAAAAATCTAGAGGCGTTCAATCACACGATCTCGGCGTTCAATAGACGGGTCCGTTTCTCGAGATAACACGTTCACCGAACTGATACTTCAATAACTCGCTGTTTGAATTATGTTGGAACTAGTGATGGGCATAATCGAATGATTTAAAGAATCGATATATTAGTATTCGAATGATTTAATTAATCGAATGATCATTCGAATGATCTTCGAAACAATTTTTTCCGCTAGGTTTTATTTTTAAATCACAGCCGATTACACAAAATATTTAATATAAATCACAGTAAACTACTGATTATAATTTAATTTACCTACATTTATTGCTTTTTAAAATTTTTAAAAAAATAAAAGATAGACAAAACATTCATAAATTACTCGTACCTATCGTACCTTCTTTTTCAGTTTTCAGCACAGAACAGAACAGTTAATTAAAACAAATGAACAAAAACCCAACACAAAAAAAATCATAACAAAACGGTTCTCGCTTCTGGCTTTTCGTTTACAATCAAATATTCAACTTCAACCCTCAACTATGCATCGATGACGAAAATGAATACACACACGAGATACACAAATAAGAAACTTCTCGAGTTCTCGATTTTGTGTTTTTTCTTCTTTTTTGTTCTTTCATTCTTTCGTTCAATGTTCTCTTCTCGGTCTCGAATAGGCACTCGAGTATCGATTTCGATTTCGCATAGAGTAAGTAGATGTGAGAAATCATTCGAATGATTTGAGTGAAGAATCGAGATATCTCGAAATGTTGTCTGAATCGATTATAATCGATTATATCATTTGAATGCGCCCACCACTAGTCGGAACCACATATCACTGATGTCCAATTTATACAATAGCTCAAGGAAATAACGTTCCAAAATGTCTTTGTAGCGAATACCACTTACCGTAACGTGACAGTCCTTTTCATCGACGAAAAAAAACGACCAAATGACGCCACCACCGGCATGAAGACGCACCAAACAGTGACTTTTTGCGGATGAAGTGCTGTTGCATGAAGCACATGAGGGTTCTCACCTTTCCAGTAACGCATATTCGGCTTATTGACGAAGCCGTTTAGCGAAAAATGCGCGTCATCGCTGAACATGATTTTGCGATGAAATTCTTCATTCTCTTCCATCATGTCCAGAGCCCAATTCGAAAACGTACGTCGCTTCATATGATCAAGTGGCTCTAGTTCTTGAGCCACCTTCATCATGTAAGGGTGTAGGCCAATATCTTTACCCAAAATTCGCCATAATGTGGTCTGGGAGAGGCCCAATTCTTGAGAACGCCGTGAAACTTACTGATTTGGCTGGTTTGCAACGGACGCCTCTACGGCGGCAATATTCTCCACACTTCGGGGCAAACGTAGTCTCACTTGGCACGTTGCCGTGCAAGCAGTGAATATTCTGACTCAATTTTTTCCACTCGACTATGAATTGCTTGTCTACTGGGACGAGAATTATGGCCGAAAATTGGCGTTAACACTCTTAAAGTTGCGAACATCGACTCGGAATTGCGGTAGTAAATTTTTTATTATTTGCAAAAAATTGTCCCTTGGTGTAGTTCACGATGACGAAAATTTTACTGAATATTTTGACATTGACAGTTCGATAATTGGTTTAAGGGTGCGTTCACACTGAAGCTTTGAAGTTGTCAAGTCGCTAATGAAAGACCCTCTATAACGGTGCTATAGCGCAAAAGGTGATCGAGGAATTATTGTATATTTGCATTGTAAAACATGAGACGCGATCAAACCGGTCGATGCCAACTGCATTGGACCTTACAGACAAAAGACTCTCAACAACATCAGTACTTTCAACACTTTTAAACCCGAAAGTCAGTTCTGCGGAAGACCAATTAGGAAGCTCTTCAATGACGGCGGAAATGCCAGAAAGGGTGGAAAAAGGTAAGGCAACAAAGTTGTGATTAAAGTAAGGAATTGACGTCGTAATTCACTTTCAGAATTGGTTCTGCTTCCCTCTACCTAACTCCTTCAAGTTCTTCTATTTTCTTTTCTTTTTTTAAAAAAAAGGAAATCCAAATCAAAGAGCAGACTCGGTAACGGTCCATTGTACTACCAGGCAGAAATCCTCATTTTGGTGTAGAGGCGTGAATGGGTGGCGTATGTTGTTGTTTCCCATGGGGATTGAACCTGCACCGCAAGGGTCACAAGCCAACACACTAACCTCTACACCGTCGCCACCGTCGCGAAAGTGGATTGGTCCCATGGAGTATTCTACGCGCTCGAGTACAGGGGGAGATAAAGCACAATCTGGAAGATTCAAATTGGCTATATCTAGGGAGCCAACAGCTGGATTGACGTTGTAAATGAGTGTCGGGATAGATGACGAGGTCGAATTCCTGATGTTCTTGACAAACGACCAAACGTTTTTACTACCCGTGGGACTTTGTAGTATTTTTTGCCTCAGCTTTTGGTCGTAGGAGAATTTTACACGATTAATAAGGGCATTGCAGTCATTTCTGGCTCCTTGGAACTGTTTCCGGGTTTCCTCACACAAAAGCAATGTTTTTTGTCTTCAAATGAGTCACTGTCCCGTTTGGAGAAGTCACAGTTGTTTTTTTTATAACGTGTCTCGTATCGGAATTGAGAGGTTCAACCCGAATTGTCCCTATAGAGAAGTCATATGTGTTGACTTTTTTAATAACATGTCCCAATATGAAGGTCTAGCGGTTTGGTTGGTTGGTTGGTTGAAAACGGCCCTCGGTGATGTTGCACTTAGACCAGAAGTAGGTCCATTGTGCTGCCGATGTGTAAGGTGGGTGGGTCACCCTCTTACTCAGGGAACCATTTGCTCCTCTGAATGAAGGAGCTAATCCTTGCTGTGCAGGCGTTGTTAAGATCGTTTAGATCATTGAAAAGGTATTCACCCAATGTAGCCTTCCTAATGTTGGCGAGTGCAGGACACGTGCAAAGGAAGTGACTGATGGTCTAGCGGTTTTATAATAGTTAAATTGAGTGTCCTAATTGTGAGGTGTCCCGAATTCCGTTGCCACGATTACAGAGGATTGTATATATATAGTGTATGGCATGGGCTGCCAAATGGGTATCTCGATTGGGAGGTGTCCCAATAAGGAGGTTCTACTGTATAAAATAGATAACACTATCGAATTTCATCCAAAAATGATTAAATAAATAAATGGTACAGCAGCGATTTGCAATGGCTTGGCGACATCCATCGAGGGGTGGTAATCCGTATCCATTCAATCGGTGTGTGGTTTATCAAACGAGCTAAATTTCACACAGTTACGGAGAACACGTTTTGTGCTTATATGTGGAAATTTCGAGGTCCGCTTTTGATACTAATTTGGAGTAAATATTTTGCTCGATATAGTGAATGCTGGGCCACGGCTAAGACAGGTGAGGATGACACATGTAGTGGATGGGCGTTGGAAATTGTCATAACTGATTTTCGTTTTTTTTTTTTTTTTTTTTTTTTATTTATCGGAACCACTGACGAGGATGAGATTTATTGGTCATATAAAGTTTTTTATGGGATTGTTCGTGGAATAGACTTATGTTGAGTCACGTTTATTGATGTTAGTTTCACAGAGTTATGATAAGAATTTGACCTGACCTACTTTGTTTTGGCCACAACTTTCAGCAATCAAAATAAAGGAAATACAAAATATTAGGAAAAATATTTAGGTCAGTATTAAAGCAATCGGATTTCGAAATTCATGTTAATGTGTTTGCTGGACTTGTTTTGTTTCTCACCCCATGGATTTCATTAAACCAATATTCGATTAATATAGTGATGTACTACATTCGAATAACGTACTATTTGCTTATACCATTTGAAGCCCATTTTGCAGTTGATTTTGTTGGAGAAATAGAACACAATTCCGCATATAAAACAAGATTGATTGTGCTATTGAAATGCGAAATGTTCTGTTGAATAAAATAAACACACTTCTATGTGGGAAAAAACACCAATATCCCGCAGAGAGGATTTAAGCCAAGATATCCGGTCTTATTTATTTCCATTCCAACAACTATCGAAAATATCTCCAAATGGCAATGGCAAATTTAGGAAGAATTTAAGCATGGAAAAATCAAATTTCAGATATTCTTTTCTTTAACGACGAGGTCATGGTTTGACACTAAGGGGAGCATCAACCTCCCACTTCTGTGCATCCCTACTGGTCCGCCTTTGGGGTTCCCTTAAATGGAGATATTTATAAAATTAGAAATTCGTAAACAAAAACCTCTTGGGAGCGCATCTTGATTTCGTTGTCCAAATAATGTATCAACATATGGAAAGGCGACAGTCCGATTTGGCGAACTGTTGGATACCCTATCCATCTGCATATCCTCCTAAGTAGGCGTATATTGAGTTGAGAACCGTTGTCTATTTTGGAAGTTTTTTTTTGTTGGAAAAAAGAAGCTCCGCCCAGACTAACTATAACATGAAAACAAACTGGGAATCCTTTAAAAAATACTGTGAAAGTAAAATCGATCTCAAAGTGTCTCTTCGAACAACCCACGAACTTGAAGACGAAGTGGATCAATTTATTGAAGTCATACAATGCTCAGCCTGGAAAAATACTCCCTATAAACGGAAAATATCCCTAAATAAAATATTCCTTGGAAATCACTGAATTGTTAAAGAAGAAAAGGAGAGCGCGCTAAAGATGGCAACAATCTCGCACTCCACAGGATAAAACAATTCTTAACTACCTTTGTAGTAAACTTAAGAGAGAAATTCGAGACTTTAAAAATCGTGAAATTTCTACATACCTTGGAAGCCTAACCGCGAAGAAATGTACAAATTCTCGTTCTGGAAAGCCATGAAAGCCATTAAATAACCAAAAACGCAAGCGCCACCCATCAATGTAGAATGGGCGAAGAGTGACAAGGGAAAAAGCCGAACATCTGGAAGAAACATTTAAACCATTTGATGGTCAAGCGTTGCTCGAATTTCCTGTCCTAACCGTGGCACCTGACAATTATAGAATTAAAAGTGTATCGCTACCCGAACTACGCTTCGAAATAGAGAAACTAAAATTAAGCAAAGCTCCTGCATATAACTTAATCACAGGATAGGTTCTTAAAGAGTTACCTAGGAAAGCTTTAATCAAGTTTGCCTATTTTATAAATGCATCCTTCAGGTTATTGTACGCTCCACAACAATGGAAAGCAGCTGAAGTTATAATGGTTCCAAAGCCCGGTAAACCACTAAATGACAAAAAATCATATAGGCCAATATCGCTCGTACCGATAATGTCGAAGGTATTCGAAAAACTTTTGTTAAAGCGCCTACATCCGATTATCGAAGAACGTCGATTAATACCTGACCACCAATTCGGATTCAGGATTAAGCACTCTACAATCGACCAGGTTTACAGAATAACCAATGTAATTGAAAAAGCCCTAGAGGAGAAAAAAATATGTTCTAGTGTTTTTCTCGACGTCTCTCAGGCCTTTGATAAAGTATGGCATACGGGGTTGAAACATAAGCTAAGATAAGCTTTTCCGAAACAGTTATCTAATATCCTTAGTTGCTACTTATCAGACAGACTCTTTCGTGTAAAATACGGAAATGATTACTCTGATTTTAAAGAAATCGCAGCAGGAGTTCCCCAAGGAAGCGTTCTTGGACCGATTCTTTTTCTAATATACACTAGTGATATTCCGCAAGAAGAAGGCACAACAGTGGCCACGTTTGCAGACGATACAGCTATATTAGCGTTCAGTAATGCGGTTGAATTAGCAACTAATAAACTCCAACGTGCTATTGACTAAATTTGTGATTGGACAAGGACTTGGCGTATTGTTCTCAACTAGGCCAAATCAACGCACGTGTATTTTACTTATAGAAATGTAGACAATTTACCCATTTTCATTGATTCGTACGAATTCCGTACGCAAACGAGGCAACATATTTGGGAATGACATTCGATGCGAAATTTAAATGGAAACCGAACGTCAAGAAGAAACGCGAAGAGCTCGCCATTCGATGTAAACAAATGCATTGGCTGCTTGGTAGATTTTCCCAACTCAGCATGCAGAACAAGCTGCTTTTATACAAGCAAGTACTAAAACCGGTTTGGACATACGGTATACAGCTTTGGGGTTGTACTAAATCCAGTAATATCAACATTCTACAAACTTTTCAAAACAAAGTGCTAAGAAAAATAGTAAATGCACCATGGTTTATCAGAAACACTAATATCCACAGAGACCTAAGTATGGCTACCGTCGAAGATGAAATTAAACATTTTGCCGCAAACACAGGCACGCCTTCACGGTAATTGCAAAAACACCCTGCTACAAATTCGAGACGATACTAACCTAGTGCGCCGATTACAAAGGATAAAACCATTTGAATTAGCGCAATAAGATGTAACCGCGTCCTTATCGCGGTATTAGCAGGTGCCTCCACTGGGAAGCTGCCTGCCAAACGCGTATTTAACAGTTTAAATAAAACTACTGGATAGGAATAACCTAGTTGTAGTATGAAGGTTTCGAAGGGAGGTGGTTTTTGTTTTCTTATCTTAAGTGAGAAAGAGTCGCATGTACGATTTTCCACCTATCCCTATTATTCGTCCGAGCCTAGTTCTGGTTCCAAGTCTCTTGCTTTTAACCAGGATAGGTAACGTTAATATTACTATCACTTGGGAGTAATATTAAAAACTCTATAAAAACTGTTCCGTGTTCAAAATTTGACTAGCCGTTGCCCTCTCGTTCTAGTCGAAACTTCGGGTGGGTCCGGAAGCTAGATCAGCGATTCCGCGTTGGTTGACCTGCCGTTGCGAAAGTAAACAATAATGCTGCGTAAGCGAAGTAATGTCATTGCAATTAACCGCAATGAATTTGTGCACAGCAATGTTGTTTTACCTCAGTGCAACGACTTGCAGGTTGATCAACCGGAGGCATGCGCTTGTGCCGAAACTGGGGCACACCAGTGTCGCAGAGGTTAGTGTGTTGGACTACTAATCTAAGGGTCTCAGGTTCAACAGCCTCCGGGGCCAAGTAACATCTAGAGTTTGTTCCACTGCCCCACCTCTTGCGAACTTCTGACAAACATCCAAGAGTATCGATTGTCATGAAAAGCTTCTCAAATTTGCCGTTCGGATTTGGCTTAAAATTGTAGGTCCCTTTCCACTTCGCACAAGCAAATAGTCGGAGAAGCTAGGTTTTGGGCCCTGCATGGGCCGTTAATGCCTTATATTTATTTATTTTTAACCGAGATCGTGTGATTTAACGCCTCTAGACTTTTTTTATTGGGCTTCATTAAATCATTGGTCTCTGCCAACACGCCGTCGACGTTCGAGGAGCTCAGAGCCAATATTGAACGAGAAATAGCGCCCGTATCGGTCGAAATATGCTGCCGAATCATTGAAAATTGGATTTAACGATCGACGGCTGCATACGTTCCCGTGGTGGACATATGAACGAAGTCGAATTCCACTCATACATTTTTTGATAGTAATTCAAGCCAATACGATAATTTTTTTGAGATATCTCACGTATTACATTTTGTTGTTTTTGTCTCCAGTTGTGTGTTGACTATTAGAGTGATATTTGATTCAAACAATTTTTTATTTATTTTACTTAATATCTTTTTATTAATCGTTATAATTTTTTTTTTTTTTTTTTTGTGACGCTTTTCGAAGCAGTAGCTTCATCATCGGGCGTTAACTATATCATTGTCAATAATTTTGTTGTTATTATTCGTAAGTCTATTGTTGTATGGGTGTGGGGCTGTTGGAGTTGATTGTTTCTGAAAAATTCCCAGTTATCCTTAATGATAGACACTTTGTTGCACTTTTTCCGATAATAGGAATTAACCCCAATAACTTTTATTGCTTAAACTAATTGAATTATTTGCGGTCGCTACCGCCGAGATAAAAATACCGAACTTCCAAAACCGAACTAAAACGTCAAAACCACGGATCGTTGGATACCAAGAAGTGCAACAAGAATCGCCTAGAAGGCAATTTCCCGGTAACTCAGCCTGGGGTGGGTTCGTTTAGAACGAAATCAAAAATCCTGGAATGTTAGTTTACGCTGTTGAACGATCTTCGAAGAGCAAAAAAGAAAAATAATGGGCGCCACACAATTTTGTGGAAAATTGTGAAACCTTGGTACAGAACCACTGAAATAAAAAGGTAATTTCCCAAAAAAAGGAAGACACAACGGTTTTAAACAACGTTATAAAGCTCCGTTGGAGCGTGGTCACTTTATTACTGGAAGTCAAAAAAAAATTAAAGATACGAGTAGCACAAGAAATCCGATGGCAAAAAGGTTAAAGCGATTGTGGCCTGAAGGGCAAATAAAGGTGACCGGCGTGACCCGCTATGGCGTCGCCCGGAATACCAAAATGGTTTAATGGGTCGCGTGTCCCGATCGTTTCGCGGGATAAATTCGCGGCAGAACCCTACCAGACTATTAAATTATAATACACCTAACACAACCGAATCACAAGAAAAATGTATGCACGGACTAATTCACTCTACTTAGCTTTGCTCTGGGATCCCACTCCTTAATCCTGTTCTTCTGAAAATCTGTCCTGCTATTTCTACTCCTTCTGATGTCCTTTCCTCTTCCACGTTAGTTGTCCCGTCTCCACGTTTATTTTTCCTTTTACTTTTTTTTTCCAAAAAAAACTTCGCTTTTATTTCTTGTATAAATTAATCTCTTTGCACTTTGACAAAACTCCTGTCGCAACAAAACTGACTAACGAGTTCGGTGGTTGACCAAGAAGTGATCTTCCAGAACTTTCATTGTTCCAGTTCGGCCAACTCTCATCTTTCGCACACTCGCACACACATTGGTAGTGGAATCCCACTCATGGCGTGCAATGGATGTCCGCCTATGTGTTGGTGGTTGTCCGCCATATCCCACTACCTCCATTCGTTCCAGCGAGCCAACGGCAGACCACATTCAGCGGCACCGGAGCGTGTTCGCAATGGGGTGCGTGAGTCTGAACGTTACCCCCTCGCTATTCTTCCATCCACTCAATCCATCCACTCTTATACCCACGATCCACCACTGGAAAGTCGGGTTATTGAGCTGCTAGACCGACCTCGAACAATCTTCTCATCACATCAGAATATAATCTACGTTTGACATTTCTCGTCTGAGTTCTGCCAAAGTGCAAAGCAGTCAAAACAATACATATCCCCAAATTATTAAAATTACCCTTAAATCGGTGAAAAAGGAGTGATTGGATCTCTAAAGGGGTGACCCATATCAGGAGGAGCAGAAATGTCCGGACGATGTTGTAACTCCCTCCCAGCGCGTGGAGTACAGTGCGAAAATCCCCCAGAAACCACAACAAAGCAAAGTGAGTTGACATTAATTTAAGAAAACCGCGAATTTTAATCTTGTCTGGTGGAATCCTGTTCAGATAGGATGTAAGGGTCTTGCCAATTGCGGGTCATTCCTTACATTCTGTTTATATACCGGATTTCTCCTTTTTATTTATGTTGTACGTTGTTTCAGTTGGGTTGTGTTGTGTTGACCAATCTTGTGTGTGTCTCGCATTCCTCTTCAGTGTTTGCTAGCGTTGTCACGTCTTCTATGGGAGTGTTTTTTGTCGTGGCCGTCCGCCTACACCCCTCTGCTGCTCCTTCGGTGCTCCTACGACGGAGTAGAAAGGAAGATCGTCTTCTTCCCCCTCATCGAACCGAACACCCCACCGTGACAGTGGTGGTTCTTGCGCAGATGTAACTGTGTAGGCCGTCCACCCACACTTATCTGCTGCCTCTCCATGTCGTTGGAGGGCACTCAGGATACGGCCGTGTACTTTGCCGCATTGCCATTTGTCTCGCACGGGTACTGGTGTGCAGACAACGTTAGGCCCATTTCGCATGACTGGTGCGTTACTGCTGCGTGGGCACTTTTTAACGGCTGACATTGTGCCGTATCGTTGGGGTGTTCGTCCTTCTTTCCCCATTTCCGCTTCCTCTTAAGGCCTCTTCCCTTTCAACTCTGGTTGCTGGTTCGTACGTCGGGGTTGGGTACCTGTGGGGGTGGTACCTTCGAGGTTCGGGGAAAGTGGCCCAAAGGCTGATGGGACCTTGGTTGCCCTCCACTTTCCTATGACCTCGCAGATGCCACCCAATAGAAGAAGGGTACGGGGAGGGAAGTGAAGGAGCGAAGGTGAAACTTGTTGCGTAAAAATCCTCCGCAACAACTTTATGTATAAATAAAAAAGTTATTCGTTTTTAACATTGGTTGGTTTTATTTGGGCCACCTTATGTCCACTTCAAGCTGTAGCTTGATTTTACGGATGTCATAAAGAAGTGATGTCGAAACCTTCATGTTGTATTCTTTCAAGGATACACAACATCTCAATATTTTTAAATGTAATTCAACTTTTTTATCGTTGAAAAAGCAGAGTACCCTATTATCGTAAACTATTCAATGACTTCGCTCTGACTATACATTTGAGAAGCGCTTATGCACATCAAAGCAAATATTCATTACGCATTCAAGCAAGCCTGACCCAAAAGACACATACATCCTCTTTCGTGTCATCGATTACTCCTGATTGCGTTAGATCCCCATAAACTCTTCATGCGAGAAATCCAATAAGCTCATAAAATATGTACACGCCTAGCATCAAGATCAACATGTAAATTTCACATGCATCCTTGGTTTCGTCTCTTCGTTGACCCTATCTGGAGCAATATTACATATCCTTAAGAGTTATTTCAAGAAAAAAACCTTTTAGACTTACCAATCACTGGAAATTTATTTAGTTGGGATTTTTTTTTAAAAATTCAATCATAATTTATTCACTTGTTAAATAGAAAAAGGAAAGGGTAAAAAGGATACCATTAACCCATCGTTTTCATTTACTTGTTATGCTAAAATGAAATCATACAATAAAACTAGTGATTAATCTGTGAAGGACTTAAGTCCTTTACCCCTTCTTTACTATTCGGGCTTATTTTAGAAAATTTTCTTTGAAATTTCTCGTAAGGACTGCTACCTATTACGGTATACACTACCCGTACCACTTGTTAAAGGATAGGTAATTTATTTTGAAAAGCTTACGATATATTTAAGACCATTCACTCGTCTTGGAAAATCCTTTTGCTGGAGGTAAGAAGGATATTATAGCGATCATGTTGTAAAAAGAAATGCACAGTTGAGTTAAACATTTTTAATTTCATGAATATTTCCAACGAGTTGACTTATAGTCTCTGGCATACCCTTATATTGCTCGTAGACCACTCGAAGTTGCTATATTATCCAAATCAGTCAATTTCGAGGCGTTCTCAAGAATTGGGCATCTCCCAGATTATTTTTTAAATGTCCAACTGATACAAACAAAACAAAAGAAGCAAATTCATAAAATTAAAAAAATTCAAACTTAAAACATGATCGCTATATATCCTTGCTACCTTCCCCTTTATTAGTGTGTGGGTTTAAAAGCAATCATGGCTGTTGCCACCTCACTAGGATGGTATTTTTTTTTTATTCTACGTCGGTAGAAATTAATTTAAAATTCTTGATGGCTCTCATTGTATTTGTTCAGTGCAAAGAAAGAATTTTTTGTTTTTTTTCTGTTTTTCGTTTTAAAATGAAAGTATATAAGTACATATTTTATGCACGATTTTCCGTTAAAAAAAATTAGGGTGGAATTAACATCCACGTCATATGATTGTCAGACAGGAAATGGGGACATATCATCTGGCAATGGGCTAGGTGGTGAATACAGCAAAACCTTAAGGAATTTAAGTCGTTGTTATTGTAAGGACAATAGGGGTAGGAAGGTAGGAAGGCGTGGAGTTTGAATTTCACATTATTAATAGTTGGGCTATATTTCGAGAGGAGGCAAGTATGTACATATATATACACACATGCCGTTGTTGGTTTGAGGTGTCGACTAATTGACATTCTTTCTGGGAATTGCTAATTAGTTTAAGGGTGTGTCGACTTGTTGAATTTGTCCTATCCTGTGACGTTGGAGTTATTAAGCGTTAAGTGGAATCGAAAAGACAGTGACATAATATTTATTTCGAAATTTCTAAATGCTACCTTGACTGTGCCTGGGTTTGAAGCTCTAATAATTTTAAAAACACAGGCAAATTATGGGCCTTTCCTTCAATTTACATGCAAAAGTTTTTAGGATTCCAAAGCTTTGTTCATCGTTGTTGTCTCCGGCGAAGCAGATGTGGTAATGTTTCATTAAAAAATCGCATCTTTTGGGTGAATTGCACTTCAATTCATTTTATTTCGTAACAATGTTTTCAAAAAAGTCTTTGACCGCACACTTTACAATTCAGAGATTTGATACATTATCTTTCTACTGAAACATTTGCTTGTATATCAAATTATAAATAACTATAAATGATGGGAAAAATTTATCGAAGGAAAATACGAAACTTAACCTTTATTTGACAAAAAAATAAATAAAAAATAGATAGACAAATAAATAAGTAAATAGATAAATAAATAGAAAAGGAAATAAATACATAAATGAATAAACATATAAACAAATAAACAAATAAATATATCAATAAATAAATAAATAGATAAAGAAATAAATACATAAATAAATAAATAAATTAATTAATAAATAAATAAATATATGAATAAATAAGTAAATAATTGATAAATAACTAGTAAATGACAGCAAACGCAATAAATATTTACACAGAAAAATCACAGAATAAACATTTAGCTAGTTTATTATGAGAGGATTCTTAAAACTATCACAGCTGTTATTAAAATTAATTGTAAGTTTTCGAATCCTATCGATAATCAATTCAACATTTGTCCTTCTTTGAAGATCTAAGATTTAATTATGAAAAGCCAGATTAAAAATCATTTTTACAACTTTGTTTTTTTTGCATGCTGTTTTTTGATACCTATTGGACACCCATAAAATAGGTTCTATTTCTAATAAGACGGTGCTACAAGCCAAACAGCGGGTGCAATAATAGAGTTAATGAAATCTCAGTTCGGTGAACGTGTTATTCCGAGAAACGGGCCCGTCTATTGACCGCTAAGATCATGTGACTTAACGCCTCTAGACTTTTTTTTGAGGGGCTACATTAAATCATTGATCTATGCCAACAAGCCGGCGACGTGAGAGGAGCTCAGAGCCATCCAACGAGAAATAGGGACCGTATCGGTCGAAATGTGCGGCCGAGTCATCGAAAATTGGGTTCAACGTATCGACCGCTGCATACTTTCCCGTGGTGGACATATGAACGAAGTGGAATTCCATTCATAAATGTTTTGATAGTTATTTAAGCAAATACAATTTTCAGATATCTCAACTAGCTTGCATTTTATTAAAAAAAGAAGTTGTTAATCGTTGAAGACAATTATTTAAATCTTGAAAACAATTCTCATATTTACCTGACAGATACAACTTAAAGTCGTCTGAATTCAATAGCATGCGACGATCCAGTACAAAATTTACAACAACATTTACAATCAAGACAAATAAGAGAAGACCTATGTGGCTTCCTTAAGGAACACCAGACGTATCACATTTTTTGGAAAAGTGATTACCAAACTTGACAAATTGATATCGATCGCAAATAAATGTTGAGAGCCATTCAATAGGTGGACATCCTAATCTGACAAGCTAACATAGCAACATTTTATGGTTCACGCTGTCAAAGGCTTTACTGAATTCCATATAAATTGCATCCACTTGGTTTCCCTTACCCATTTCAGAAATTACAAAAATTCTACACAAACAGTCGATAGCTTCTTCCAAAACCATATTGTTCCTTGCAGATTAAAGATTTGCAAGAGAAATTCAATTTGTCAGTAACCACACAATAAAGAAAATTATTGTTTTGGTTAATTAAAAATTCTAGTGGGAATGAAAAAAAACATTTTATTGCCGTTTCCATTGCAACAGTAATTTGCTAGCAGCAAAATAATACAAAAACGTTCCGCGTTTATCTCCAATAAAAACACAAACATGAACAGACCTTTTAATGAGGTTAATTCTTTTGGTAGCACCAACTTTATTATCGTTATTAATTTATTTATTCATAATCAGTTACAGTATTAATAGTGAAAGCAGCAAAAGCAGTGCTAACTTTAATAAATGATACCCAAAGCAAAACCTGTCTATTTCATGAAGCACATGAGGGTTCTCACCTATCCGGTAACGCATATTTTGCTTATTGACGAAGCTGTCTAACCAAAAATGGGCTTCATCGCTGGAGACGATTTTGAGATGAAATTCTTCCGTCATGTCCAGAACCCAATTCGAGAACGTACGTCGCTTCATATGATCAAGTGACTTTAGCTCTTCGGTCAGCTCAATCATATAAGCGAGTAGGCCAAGATCCTTCCGCAAAATTCGCAATAATGTGGTCTGGAAGAGACCCATTTCATGAGAACGCCGTGAAATTGACTGATTTGGCAGCAATATTCTCCACACCTCGGACAAAATGTAGTCTCACTTGGCGCGGTAACATGAAGCAGCGAATATTCTGACTTACATTTTGTCACTAGTCTATGAATTGCTTGTCTATTCGGAAGAGGATTACGACCGAAAATTGGCGTTAACGCTCTTAAACTTGTGTCCACCGCGACTCCGAATTTCGGTAGTAAATTTTAGTGAATTGTAAACGTTTTTCCGTCGTATACTTCACAATGATGAAAATGTTGATTTTAGTGAATATTTTCACATTGACATTTGGGTAATTGGTTTAAGGTTCACACTAAAAGTTTGAAGTTGTCAAGTCGCTAATGAAACACCCGTTTATTTTTTTTGTTAGGCGCAGCGTATGGTGGGTAGGTATCCGCTTGGGTACGGCAAGTAGGGGCGAGTGCAGCTAGTTTTAGAATATAATTTGAACTTTTCCTTGTCTGTAGCGGACATAATTTTCAAAAATTATAATTTTGATGACATTTTTCAGTAGCTCAAAAATGCTACCTCAAAATTTTTAAAATTTCCGATGTTGACTTGGTACCTTCAAAAAAACATGAAAACAAAATTTTTGAAAAAAAACAAAAAACAGGTCGATTAAATAATTCAATTAATTCTCAAAATCAGTATTTAGTTGATTTAAATTTATCATCAGTTAAGTTCCAGACGTCCACACGTATGGCGTTGCGTTAGCCGGAAATGGGTCTGTTCGTTGTTTCGTTCAACCTATCTCGCCAGTCTGTGTTGGCGCATTTGGGTGAACAATATGCGAAGGGAACTGAAGCTCCTTTGTTTATAGTGACAACCTGTGATATGGTGCGCAAAGTTTCCTGGAGCACAATATCATATTACGTTGCAAAGTCACAATAATGTGTCAAAGTGCTATACATTCTCATCGCTGCATCTTCCTTAATGAACGATATAAATAACTTTGAAGTGATGTAATCGGGCATTAAAAACATTTATAGCGTAGAAATTATTTACGATCTATGTTATTCGAAATTTCATACATCAAACCCCGAAGCTGGTGCGATTAAAATATTTCAATAAACTCCAGAAGGTTCTCTAGGTAAATTTTATTGTTAGACTTTCACTTCGCACAATATTCTATCGGATGTTGCTGTCGTTGATAAAACAAGTGTGACAGCCTAAAGGCGCAAAATGGCATAAGTTTACGGAAAAAGATGTCACCAAATGCCTAAAACCAGAATGAGGAGAACAAAAGAAAACCAATTTTGAAATGTTCCTTGTCATTTGATGTGCGGATTTTTATTTCAACAATTTATTATAGGTACTGACTTGCTGGTGGGAAGGAAAGAGGATTTTATTTTGTTTGATATTATATCTTTTCTCGCTTCGTCACCACCAGCATCCTTGTATTTGTGTGTTGAATAACATCATTATCATCCAATTATAATATATATCATGCTGTTTTCTATCGCACCAAAAGTGTAAACAAAATGAAAGAGCAGGAAGTCCTTGGAGCGAAATTTAATTTTTAAATTAATCACAAAGCTACAATGTAAAGTTACCATAAATACGCCGAAGCAAATCATAGTAAACTTTGTCCACAATTACAGGGACTAAATAGTAGTGTATCCTAGTTGGTTTTATTTTGTAATCGTTTGGCCCATTAATGGATTAAAAATCAATGTGGGTAGATAAGAGAGCGATAATTCTACAAAACAAGGAGAATTGAAAATGAAATTGTGCCGGCTATGTGAATAATTATTTGATGGGGACGTGGGAGGAATAGCGTTGGACTTAATTAAAAGATTTATGTAATCGTCTTATTTTCTTTAGTTGTTCCACATTGTTACTTCTTTCTTATCCACTGCTAATTCACAGGAGAGGAATTAGCTTTCATTAGGGACAATGAACTCATTAAATTTCATTAAGAAATTTTTTTTAGGAGGATTTCGATGGGTCCTATCCCCCGTACTGTGGGCCATGAACTCCTGGTCTTACTCAGCAAGGATGTTTACTATGTTGAAGGATATGCCGACGACATCGGTATCCAAATCAGACGGAAGTTTGAAGAAACACTCTCAGATCGCTTCCAGACAGCTCTGAATATCGTTGCTGACTGGTGGACAAAGTTGACCCAACGGCTGACTTCAGTAAAATCACCACAGTAGCCTTCACCAAAAGAAGAAAATTGGAGACAGTATTGAATCCAACATTTTGAAAAGATAGAGTTTCATAGTGAATTGAAATATCTGCGTTTTACCATCGGCCAAAAACTCACTTGGAATAGACAAAAGATAGATCTCGCTATGGACCTGGAAAAGTCTACTGGAAAAAACCTGGCCTCAGGTTTCCATTATGCGCACTAAGCCAATTTTTTTTTCTGGTTTAAAATGACCTTAAAAGCATAAATATAAAATTTGTTTCTTTTCTTAATTAAATGAAAAAAAAAATTGTATTAATTTTTTTTATTACCTATTAAATTTAATTTTTTTTTTTTTTAATTTTAATTTTTTTTTTATATTTAATATGGATTATTGTAAAATGTTCTGTAAAAGAATTTTGGTGAGGAAATTTTTTTTTCTGTTTTTTTTTTATTTTTAAAATTTTTAATTTTCACTACAAAAGTGAAATAAGGCCATACGCAATAAGGCCAATATGGCGTTATTTCACTCTCCATTGGTGCTGTTTTCAACAATTTGCCCTTGCACCTACTCCAAATCAAACAGTGACCACACGCAGGGCCCATATGCATAGCAATAAAAAAAATTAAAACTAAAATTTTATTTTCATTTCCTCAAGAAAAAAATATTATATTTTTTTAGGCAATTTTGAAAAAGAAAAAAAAAATTTTGCTTAGCGCGCATAATCCAAACCCGCCCCAAAACGTGGGTTTAAGCTCCAGTATGATACAGTGGATGTACACAGCTATTGCTAGACCCATTGTTACCTAACCAGCACTCTGCTACTGGAGAGACACAAAAGAATAGTCTACACAGGCCAAGCTCAACAAATTGCAACGACTAGGCTGTTTGTGTTCATCGGGTGCGCACCTACACCTACCGCAGCGTTGGAAGTTCTACTGCACCTTCCACCTCATCATCTATACAAACTGAAAGAAGCAATGGCAAACGCCTACACGCTCATCTCAATAGATGAAAGCAGCTCCAAACTCATCCACTCAGACCTGGCCCATGAACTTAGGAATGAATTGCTAGGAATAACCTTTACGGACGGGCTGAGAATATCACTGAAGTGCCCCCCCCAAAAAAAACAGCGCTTGTCGTAAAAGGTGAATAAGGGGGAAAACCCACTTCTAGGCGATTCTAAAACCATGTGAGCCATCTAATATCTTTAAGCTGTCCCGCAAGTGTGAATGCAAATCCATTGGTTTCTACGACTGGAGATCATCTGTTGTTTGTTATGTTGTTAGGGTGGCGCTACAGTCCGGGTTGGACCTGGGTCTCAACAAACAAGCGTCTCCAGGCAGCACGATCTTTGGCCAGCTGTCTCCAGTTTCGCACGCTAAGTTGGTTAAGGTCCCCTTCCACCTGCGTGCGGCACCTGAGTCGCGGTCTTCCCCTACTGTGCCGTCCCTCGGGTGTGGACTCGAAGATCTACCGGGCCGGAACATTCACGTCCATTCGCTCTACATGACCCAGCCACCTCAGTCGTTGGACCTTTGCTCTTCTGGCTAAGTAGATGTCGCTGTACAGCCCGTACAGTTCGTCGTTGTATCTCCTCCTCCATTCACCGTCTATGCAGACGGGACCAAAAACTACCCGAAGAATTTTCCTCTCAAAACAACCAAGAGTGACCTCATCCGCTTTTGCTAGAGTCCATGCCACTGCACCAAAGAGAAGGACAGGGATTGTTAAGGACTTATAAAGGGTCACTTTAGTTGTTCGAGAGAGGGCTTTGCTACTCAATTGCTTTCTTAGCCCACAGAAATAGCGATTGGCAAGAGTTATTCTTCGTTTAATCTCAGCGATGGTGGCATTGCCTGAGTTCATTGCGGAGCCCAGGTAGACAAAGTCCTGAAACACCTCAAAGTTATATCTGTCTATAGTGGCATTCTGTCCGATACTTCGGTGTTGGGTGTCCTTTCATGATGACAGCACATACTGTGTCTTGCCCTAATTGGATGCCAAACCCATCTTCGCCGCCTCCGTCTCAATCCCGCTGCGTTCTGCCGATTATGTCGATGTCGTCGGCGTATTCGAGTAGATGGACCGACTTTTGAAAGATAGTACCTCTGATGTTAGCATTTGAGTTTTGCAATATTCTTTGAAGAACCATGTTGAAGAAGTCACACGACAGCGCATCGCCTTGTCTAAATCCTTTTTTGACATCGATGGTCAAGGTGAATTCTTTACCGACCTTGATGGAGCAGCGTGCATTCTTCATTGTCATCCTGCACAATCGGACGAGTTTGGCAGGGATGCCAAAACTAGACATTGCACTGTATAGCTCGTCTCTATAAATGCTGTCTTAGGCGGCCTTGGACTTCCTGGTGTTTCTTCAAGATCTGCCGCAGTGTGAATATTTGTCCGATGGTAGACTTTAGTGGCCCCAAGCCACACTGATAGGGACCAATCAGGTTGTTGACGAAATGCTTCAGGCGTTTACACAGCACGGCAGAAAAGATTTTGTAGGCGATGTTAATAAGACAAATACCTCTGTAGTTGGCGCAGTTCAGAGGGTCTCCGTTCTTGAGGATGAGAAATTAAAAGATATTTTTTTTAAGCGGATCTAAGGCTTCCATCCAAGACACTATATAATGCTATACACGTCCAATCGGTATTTCCGCCAATTTTCCTTAGGAGTTCAAAAGCAAATGCAACTTATATCATCAAAGTCATGCAAAGATCTAACAACAGTTTGCAAAAAGATTCATTTAGTGTCCTTACGCTGTATAGGTCGGCCAGTTGGCCCTAAGTGTGGACAGTGTAGATTCTTGGAGGACTGCTTTCTTTTTCTGAATTTCAGATTTCTCAATCGTACGTGAGAGTCTATGTCAAGGACAATTTACTGTAAACTTAACCTCAGTATTGGAGATGAGTTTTATATTTACAGCTCGCACATAGATGCTACAGCTCAATTACAGACCGCCTGCAACTGTGATTAACCCCAACTGTACACTCTGTAGCCAGGACTTAGTTGAACATTTCCATTGCCAGTCGTCGAACTAAAGATGCATGGAAATGTTAAATAAAAGTAATTCCCACTGACTTTAGTGAGATGAATCAAGGTATACTCGGCAAAAATCAGCTGTGTGTGTAAAAAAGTGTTTAAAAAAAACCTCCTTGTTATAGAGCGATTTTTAAATGGCTCTGGAAATTAAATTATTAATGACTAAAATAAGTCACGGTCCTAATTATATTTCTTGCGCCTTCTGCACTCTGAACTCGTAATTAAATGAAACTCCAGGCATATGCAGCCTCACTCTTCATTGAAGGGCAATTAACAGGGGCGCCTTTGGGTGCTCATTCTAAATGAACTCCCAATTACAGATAACTGGTGCACAAGGACCGTCGGTAACTGCAGCTACAGCGTACACAATCCTGAATAATAGTTCTGTTATAGACTATACCAAAGAGTAATTTGCTGTGCAAGGTTTCTCCATCTCCAGCTGTTGCGTTTGTGCTTATTAGCTAGGTACACCTTTGAATAAACTTTTGTTTAACAAAACTTAATACCGAAATCCTTCAGAGAAGGCAGCTACTGAACATTCAACCGAAAAACTCATTATTGAGTTTCAGTGGATACTAATTTTCGAAAACCTATTTTCAAATGTTCCACCGAAGGCATACACTTAGTGTTGTGCGGTGCTGTCTGTTGAAATGAGGAATACGTATTTTTGTATGCATCTTTGTTAAGCCCTCTTCATACTCGTACTTTCGAGGTAAGTCAGGGGTTCGTCTTCATCCGTCTCTCAAAGAGAACTGCGAAAAGTTCGATTGAATTAATCATCTCACTCTTCTCTCCTTAATCAGAACCAGTTGGAAACAGGTAATCAGCCAACGTCATGGCTCGATTGTACGAGTCATCCTACCTTTCCTTTTCGTCACGGGAGATTACACCGACTACAACAGGCATAAGTACCCATCGTCATTAGAGGACTGGTATCCCCATTCAGCTAATGGAACTTGCTGGTACCTAACTAAGGGTTCCTTAGTGGGTCAAATGTAATCTTCGTCCCTTCTCTCTCGCGCTGGAATCGCAAAGGATCAAAACAACAGTCTAAGTGTGCATTTAACTTGGACCAAGGCAGCCATCATACCTAACTTAACCCAAAATTTATTCACAGTTTACTGGCGTAAAATAATCTCACCTCCTTTTGTCTGCAATGAATTATACCTAAGTTGCTAATACCGTTCACTGGGTCGGAAGTCTCAAGGGTCCTTTAAATTGGCCGTGTCGTAAATCAATTGATTTTCGTCTAATTGGTTTGATGGTCCATCTTCATGGAAATTCGAGTCAGCAAGTGGGGTGCTGAACTCAGAACAACTGAACTCGAGGTAATTGAATTACTTTGGGTTGAATTCCCTTTTGGGGACTGTGAACTTAAATACTAAACAATTTGTTAATTCGAGTTTAAATTCTTATTGGGAAAATTTTTGTTTTCGTGGGTGAACTTGAAATATTTACACGAAAGGAACCAGAGGTATGCAATGTCGAATCAATTGAAAAACATGCGCAATTGCTTTGTGGAAAATTTCCTTTCATGGAGCGCCTGGCGTCTGCTTGCATTTTCAGGTGCTTAAGTTGCAAATTTCTCCAAGTTCAAGAATTCTTCTGAAATTGGTGCTGTAAAAATATTGATTTTGTAATTTTTTGTGAGTTGTGTAATGACACATTATTTCGCGTCAAAAATTTTCGGATTTCTAACGCACCTTAAATATTTAAGGAACTAAACAAATGCGTGCCCACATTCCAGCTTTTAAGATAGGTAATACAGTATTGTTTTCTTACGAGGAAAAAGCAAGTGCTCTAGCAACTGAATTCTGTGCGAACTACTTGGTTGCAAGTAATTTGACTGTAGACAGAAATATTGAAAACAATGTTTCTTAATCAATACAACTCCTTAATACAAGTACCATCGAAGTTACGAATGATACTGTATCTACCGACGACTTAAAGGAAATACTAAATCACCTGGATTTGATGGACTAAAAAATGTATTCTTAAAAAACCTTCCTAAAAAAGGTGACGAATCTCTATGCTTTCAATGCGTGTTTCAAAATAGGATAATTTCCAAATACGTGGAAAATGGCAAAAGTCATCCCAATCTCTAAGCCGGGCAATAATGCTTGCTTGCCTTCTAGCTACATGCCAATAAGTTTATTAAGCTCTTTGAGTAAAAGCTTAGACAAATTAATAAAAAACAAACTATTGGAACATGTCGATCAGTTTGATATCCTCCACAAGATCAGTTTGGTTTTAGAAAACATCATAGAACTGTTCACCAGATTGACAGGATAACAAAAGGTATTAAAATAATCTTACAATAGGGAAAAGTACGGGAATCGTCTTTCTTCATGTTGAAAAAGCGTTTGACTCGGTGTGGCACGAAGGACTAATTCACGAACTCCTTGTTTTAAATTTCCCACTTTACGTAATAAAAATGATTTCGTCCTTCCTTACAAAACATACTTTCAAAATTTCTGTAAAAAATTCGTATTTCGATGTAATTGAAATCGTTGCAGGTGTACCCCAAGGATACGTTCTTGGACCGTCATTGTATATTATATACACATACTAGCTGCACCCGCCCGGCTTTGCCCGTGCCCGAGAATTCTATTGGCCCATATGTTCCAGTAGACTTCCTTATTATTTTCTATAGCGGGTATCCGGCTTATGTTGCTGCGAATAAAAAAAGAAGACCGATTTTGACCAAACTTCACAGAAACACTCTCAGGCCAATACCGAAGATTGTCTGATTTGAGATCAACCGGTGAAAGGGATTGCACGTTTTTCCCCGCTTAGGCCGCTCACGCAACTTCGTTGTTCCGCTTAGGGTAGGTGTTTGTTGTCTGGCAGGCGCCTATGTCAGCTTACTTGTCAATAAGAGTTATTTAAATAAAACATTGATATCTCAAGAATGAAAGTGCGCACAAACACCAAAATAGGCTTGAAACGTTCGTGTGGTCTCCCTCTTTCATATGCGCGTTTGGATAACAAAATAGGTGACGTCTGTACTATGGTTTTTTATATGTGTGGTGTCTGTATCTGCATCGGTAATTACACGCATACGCACATATACATGTGTACTCATTCAAATGCCCATAATTCACACACCGATGCAGGTACAGATATCGCACATACATAAAATCCTTTGTACAGACGTCACCTTTTATGGAAAACAAATTTCATTGGAAACTGTCAACGCGTTTGGCCAAACACCAGCAACAAACACAAATATGGATTGATTTTTATATATATATTTGATTTTCCGAAACCCCATAACTGTAAAACCGCAATTTTTGCTGATGATACCTGCATTTACTCAACAGATTCAATTGGTTACTTAATTGAAACCAATCACCAATCTGCTTTGAATTTAGTCAAATCATATTGCGATGATTGGAAAATGAAATTGAATGCTTCTAAGACACAGGCTCTCTTTTTCACTAGAAAAAGAAAAGCCTGTTACTTTCCAAGCAATAGGGTTCAGTTGAATGGGGTGCAAACTGAATGGAAATCGCATATTCAAGAAACACTTAATAAACTTAAAATGACGATAAAAATCCTATATCCTTTTATAAATCGTACGTCCAACTTAAGTGTTGAAAACAAATTGCTATTATTCAAAGTAGTATTCTAAAGCATAATGCTATATGGTTCGCCCATCTGGGGAACATGTGCTAAGAGTCATATTCGCAGGCTGCAAATTATGCAAAATAAAATTTTAAAATTGATGCTTAATATTCCCTGGCACTATTCTACGAAGGATCTCCATGAAGAGGCAAAAATTAAAAAAGTTGAAATGCGAATCACAAAATTATATGATCGATACAAAGTTTTGTGCGGTTGCTCTAATAATAACTTAATTTTAAATTTAAAAACCTATAGTGTTGTGTTTAATTTATATACATTACTGTGATATATATAATATTTTGATGTTCAAAGATTTTATTGGTTAATTGTTAATTTACTTGTTTAATTATTTATTTATTTTCTTTTTTAATTATTTATTTATTTATATATTTATTTATTTTTTTATCTTCGTTTTCATTGATTTATCTTCTTATTTATTTATTTATTTGCGTTAGTATTTATTTGATCGATTATGTAAGCAGCATCTTTTTCTGTGATCACACGGACCCACTTGTCTCTCCTCAGGAAAAAATTAATTTATTAATTAAATGAAGGTTTTTCCATGTAGCTTTTTCTTCTAAAACAGCCTTTTTTATACCCTACTAGCTGCACCTGCCCGGCTTTGCCCGTGCCCGAGAATTCTATTGGCCAATATGTTCGAGTAGACTTCCTTATAATTGTCTATAGCGGGTATCCGGCGTATGTTGCTGCGCCTAAAAAAAGAAGACCGATTTTGACTAAAGTTCACAGAAACACTCTCAGGCCAATACCGAAGATTGCCTGATTTGAGCTCAATCGGTGAAAGGGACTGCACGTTTTTCTCCGCATGGCTTAGACCGCTCACACAACTTCGTTGTTCCGTTTAGGGTAGGTGCTTGTTGTCTGGCAGGCGCCTATGTCACCTTACTTCTGCGAATAAAACAACAACGCGAAAATAAAAAACTTCGATTGAATCACTTTTCATTCACTTCCCCACCGATTGTTATCAATGTTGGAAACGCAACTTTCCGATGTCCGATTCACAAAAAAATGCAAAAAATTTCAATAAGAGTTATTTGAATAAAATATTGAACACACGATATCTCAAGAATGAAAGTGCGCACAAATTCCACAATAAGCTTGAAACGTTCGTGTGGTCTCCCTCTTTCATATGCTTGTTCGGATAACAAAATAAGTGACGTCTGTACGATCTCTGTATCTGCGTCTTAATTTACACGCATACGCACATATACATGTGTACTCACTTGACTGTGCAGCCGGTACACCCCGACGCCCCCTCCAAGAAATGTAATAGCTTGCTCGGGATTGACTATATCAGTCTCCCTGGCACGGTATTGCCTGCAAAGAGAGGGAAGAGCAGTTTGAGGTTCGATTGTAACAGTCATCTCAAAAGACTCTTCCCTCCCCCGGTGATCAGGAGGCAATAGCTTCCCTCCGCGGTGCAGAATTTGAGATCGACCTGGGGTTTGATTGAATCAATCGCCTCATCTCGATCGCAACCCTTGGTTCGGATGTCGGGCGAAAGTCGCCTCTGCACTAGTCACTCTAACACATCGCAACCTATGCGAAACACAGCCCCTGACCCCTTCAGGAGAATCTTCCCCCCCTAAAAACCACTACCTCACAGGAGGCAATTACAGGGAACTCAGTAAGCCGAGCGACGACCGGCAGAACACCCCCCCCCCCCCTCTTTGTGGTATCACAACGGGCCGAAACTGCGGCCTAAGTGTGCCTGGGCTCATGCCCTTGCAGCCACCTTAACTACCTACCTACCATGCATGTGTACTCACTCAAATGCCCATATCTCACACACCGATGCAGATATAGCCAAATATAACAACCTTCGTGCAGACGTCGCCTTTCATGGAAAAAAATTTCATTGGAATCGGTTAACGCGTTTGGCCAAACACCGGCAACAAACACAAATATGGATTGATTTTTATATACATATATATATAAATAGATATAGATATATTCTCATATCAATTTTAATTCACAAAAACTCACAAAATCGCAATGAAAAAATCCGAATCCGACAGCGCCACCAAACATGAAACAAAATTGGCTTCTCCATTGATCGATAATAGATGGCGTTACGTTGCGTGTCTATCTGACAGTTCAATTGTGATACGATATGTTACATTCAAATGTGATTCTTTATTTGGTTGTTGCCAAAATAAATAAATACAAAATGAAAAAAAAAAAAATTTACAAAAAAATCGAAAAAAAAACCTGTCGTAACACGCTGGGTGGTCCAAATAAGCCATTTTGAAATTTAGATTTTTTTTTTCTTCAAAAACCCGTGCTGAGAAAATACCTTTCCAACAAAGTATAAATCATCAAAATCGGTTCGGCCAATCTCGAGTTATGCGGTTACATACCTTAATATTGCCCGTAGACCCCTAAAAGTTACTATATTTATGATCAGCATCGATAGTAATGTCGATCTAGCCATGTCCGTCCGTCCGCCCGTCCGTCCGCCCGTCCGTCCGCCCGTCCGTCTGTCGGCAAAAATAAGGCTTTAAACTGGACCTAGAGAGCTGAAATTTTAACCATATACTCTCTAGGGTCCCGAAATAATCAAGTTTACGAATTTTTGAAATCCGCCCACAAACCCAAAAACAACAAAATTTTGGAAAAAATCGAATTTTGAAGTAGAAAGCTGAAATTTTTTATATATGGTCTATGACTACTAAAACTGCTCCGGATAAAAAAATTTCAAAATCCGCCCACTGACACGCCCACAAATAAATAAAACATTTTTTCTGAAAATCCAAAGTTTGAGCTAGGGAGCTGAAATTTATAATATATACTCTCTATGTTCCCTTTATGCTCATGTGTAAATATTTTCAAAATCCGCCCGTGCCAGTGGGCCCACAATTATTATTATTTTTTTTTTGAAAATTCAAAGTGAGCTAGGGAGCTGAAATTTATAATACTCGTATATACACTCTAGGGGCCCTTTAAGCTCATGTGTTAATTTTTTTTTAAATCCGCCTACTGACACGCCCACAATTAAATAAAACAATTTTATTGAAACACCCAAGTTTGAGCTAGGGAGCGGTTTTTTGATAAAATCCTTTAAATGTTATATAACAAAATATGTAGAGCGTTCTTAACAATTCAACCATACTTAGACTTTTTTCACGCCCACTTATGAGGGATAGGAATAAAAATAGGGTATCCAACAGTTCGCCCAAGCGGACTGTAGCCCGTCCCTATGTTTTTTTTATATAATTTGCGTGCGCTAAAGGGATTTCTTCTTTCTGTAGTTACACAATACCCTTATTATGGTAAAACCACAGCGCAGGCATTTTGTTTGTTGATGCAAGTAGCTCCCAGCAAATGATTCTTTGCCTGTTTTTGGGTGCTACTTACTGAAAGAATAGAAGGATAGGAAAGACGTTTGGTACGAAGGGGTTTTTTCTCCACAGGTGGCGCGTAAATTGCTTTTGGGAGATCTGTTTTTTTTGTGCGTATTCAATTTATAAAAATCATGGCCCTAGTCGGGATTCGATCGCACGACCTGCCAACCACTTAGTGAATACACTACCATCGCACCATTGCCTTGAATCTGTGATAATGCTATTGTATAAATGTTATTAGTTTTTCAGTAGTAAGGTAGAAAATACCATTTCTCTGCAAATTGTGCAATCTAAAAATACGAAAAAATATTATAAAAATTCAGCTACAATAAAAGTTATAAAAAAAAAGAAAAGTGGTGTGTGGTGCGACCCGCAAGGTCCACACGACTAACTTCCCAGTGGCATTAATATGATTTATGCGATTAGTGGTAAATTTTGAAATGTGGTTAACCATAAGATATGGTTAAGAATTATTTAATATTAAAAAATGCTCTTTATTACTGTTCATGGAAATAAAATATTGTTAATAACAGCGAAGTGTGATATATATTAATGCAAAAATTGTTATCAACACGGAGACCTGTAAATTTACATGTATGCGAAATAACGGAGCACAATGCAATAGTGATTTGCTCAATGAAAAATGACAATAAATAGTACAAACAAAGCCAAATTATTTTAGTTATTTATTTACTAATAAAAAACGGCTGGACCGATTTCGCTGAAAACTTAATCAGTTCTGAGTTACGTAATTACGCTTCGAATAAACCCGGTCCCATGTCAATATCATCTTACTTTCTCCAGATAATCGTGGCGAAAGATAATTCCGAATGCACATACGCACATACGTACATACACACGGACAGCCATCTCTATAAAAACGTTGAATTTGGATTCTAGTGACCTTGAAACGTGGAGATATGTCAAAATCCGCGATTCACAAAATCGGCCCCATTACAAGAACTTCCACTGGGAAGTTAAAAAGGTATATATTTCATAAAGTTCAGAAACAAAGTAATGGTATAGATTGCGGAGCATTTGCAATCTATTTTGTAATATTGTTATGCTACGAGAAACTACCAGAAAACCAAATTCCGTATGATGTATCAATTATGAGGAATCATATAGTTACGATGCTACTAAATAAGAAATTATTTATTTTCCCAAATGGTGGATATCGAAAATAATTTTATTACACTCGTCATATATAATACATAATCGCATAATATCAATGTAATAATGATTTGCCCAATGACAATAAATAGTACAAACAAAGGCAAATTATATGTTTTAGTTATTTTTTTTTAGTTATTTGTTTACTAACACAAAACGGCTGAGCCGATTTCGCTGGAAACTTAATCAGTTCTGAGCTACGTAATTCCGCTTTAAATAAACCATGTCAATATCATCTTTGGTTCTCGAAATAATCGTAGCGAAAAAATAATTCCGAACGCACAGACGAACGCACATACGCCCATACGCACATACGTTCATACACACACACACATACATCTCTATAAAAACGTTGAATTTGGATTCTGGTGACCTTGAAACGTGGAGATATGTCAAAATCGGCGATTCACAAAATCGGCCCCATTACAAGAACTTTCACTGGGATGTTAACAAATGCGTGCCCTTTGGAGAATCGGATGCTATCTCTAAGGCTAAAGTTAAACGAACAGAAAACCAAACAGTCGAAGATTAACCTGAGGCTGAGACAGACATTGAAATAAAAGGCAAATCACAATTTGTATAACCCAATTTGTACTTTAGAGAGCGTTGAGATTGATAAGAAGTAAAAAATGCGCTACGATATGGATTATAAAGCTTGTGCCATCTTTTGTGACTGTATGTGAATATTGAATAAATTTAAAAAAAAAACCTCATTTCCAAATATGACATATTTTTATTTCATTTGGTCCTTAACAATTTATTTGGACTAGTTTTTGAATTCGACATCAATCAAGTGGCCACATCTATTGACCAAAGCCAAATTTGCCCTTTTTACAGCGTTTTCCATCATTTTTCCGAGCAGTTTCGGCGGTTAAGCGATGATTTCGGCACGGCCGGTGGTCCAAATATACACTTTTTGGTCATGCAATGATGTTTCATGAATCTCATGTGGTTTCTCTTTTCCCCAAATGCGGCAATTTCGCTTGTTAAACGCCGCAGAGAGTGTGAAAAAGGCTCCCTGGCCATAATATGAAGTATCATAATCGAAAGGCTTTTTTACAAACTTCACATTTATAACATGAAAGATTTTGGAAGTCTATCATAAATGTTGTTACTTATGAATAAATAAATATGAAATATAAATATGAAATTTGAGAATAAGATTTTGGTCCAAGGAACGCAGATCCGGATCTCGTTGTTGCAAGTTCGCCTGCAGATTCAATGCCTGCTATACCTTGGTGGCCACGTACCCATCCAAGTTTAACCTTGTTGTTTTTGGCTAGATTTTGCAAGGCATCGTAGCAGTATTTTAGAGTGAGAGAGTCCATTGTTTTGGACGACAGTGCATAGGTATCACATAGGTATCGAGACTTTGGTATTGGGTCCCACGACACTAGCTCCAACTCCAGATTCCATTTTCGATCCGACGGTGTACTATACCAGACTTCTCGGCCACAGTTCTGGAACACCCTTGGATCATTTAGAAAGGTCCAATATTTCTACCTCATATAATTTCCCAAAAATGAATTGCCTTACCATTAAGTCAGGGATGGTGTACAATATGTCTAAGTTTGGGATTGAGTTAAGAATTTTCAGGTGACCCACGAGGTTATTTGATTTACTTGTATTAATAATGAAGTTTTGTAAAGGTGATAGCTTCAAGTGCCACTTAACGGGCGCCCAACCCGTGAAGACACTGCAGCCTTCCATCCTCTACGATCCAGACCAAGCGCTCTGGCATCCACGATGGCTTGGATTTTGAATTGGAGGTTCAGTATTCCTTGCCTTCTCGAACCAGACTGGGAGTCTAAGATCCTAGTGGCTAGACCATTATTTTCCATTCGCTCAATGTGGCCGAGCCAATGTAGTTGACGTGATTTAGCTTTTTGGACTACATCCACATCTTGGAACAGCTCATAGAGTTCGCGGTTGTAACTTCTTCTCCATTCGCCCTCCTCGCACACAGAACCAAATATCCGACGGAGTATTAGCTCCAATATTATGTCCCCTTTTCTTTTCTACTTATCGTCCAGCACTCGGTACCATAAAGCAGGACTGGCAGGAGTAAGGATCGATGAAGCATGCTTTTTGTCCTTCAAGTGAGTAGTTTTTTTTTTTTTTTTTTTTTTTTTTAAATACACTATCAGCTCTGTGTCGTCGTGGGGTGCTTAAAGCAAGCAACTATCACGAGCAGAAATTGCCGGCACAAAAAGTGCTCTCACAGGCTCATAATTTAGTGCAGGTGTTAGTAAGGACAAAACAATTAAAAATACAATAATTATGTACCTACAAAATACTAACACAGACACAAAATAATGCAAACAATTTAAGACATTAAAGCATTATTACGCAAAATATTTTTTAACTTAATTTTACTAACATGCAAGTCAATCACATGATCATTTAGATTATAGATTCTACTCATGCGACTAATAGGCTCATGCGTCCCATAATTCGTTCTATGATGGGGGCTAAACAATAATTCAACACTGCGCAATTTATGGGCACCACCACGAAAATTAAAGCCAATAGACGACAGCAAGTCAGGTGCATCTATTTGACCGGATAGAAGCTGCTGTAAAAAAATGATATCGCTATTAAGCCTTCGTTGAGAAAGGGGTAACATTTGAAGAAGCTTGATACGTTGACTGTAGGGAGGAAGGTTAAATGGATCATCCCATGGAAGTCCTCTAAGTGCAAATCGAATAAATTTACGTTGAATGGCCTCTATTCGATTTGAATGAATGTTGTAGAACGGTGTCCAAACTTGAGAGGCATACTCTACAATCGGACGGACGAAACAATTGTACAATGACATAGAAACGTAAGGGTCATTAAATTCTTTGGAAAAAAGTTACTTCAAGACCTACCAAATTTGCCTGTTCTTCAAATTTATCAATATTATATGGGGGGCAATCATTTTAATGTTCGAAACCATTTAAAGCAACACAGAAGACTGATTAGAGAAGTGAGTAGAAGCTGAAGTATACTGGCCAAGTTAAGAAACAAAAGTCTCCAAATCCCAATTTGCAATGAAATCTGAAAAGTCAGCGTTAGGCCGGTATGCAATACCGACTATCATTCCAGGATCAACATTTACCAGTTCAACAAACACAAATCTCAACCTCATCACCCTCAGAAGAAGCAATATAAGTTTGATGTTGTCCCTGAAGTGGAACGTAATGCCAATATGGTCTGAGTGTAAAACTCCCTAGCCACCCTGACAACATTTATAAATTTAGGAATCACTAAACCATTGGCATTGTACCCACTAGAACCTTTCAACTACAACACCCGCGATGGCAGAAATGCTCACATTTTCGCCCAGAAGCCTGTATTCCGATGTTCACACGAATATTGAAAGCTCTATCAAAACCCTCCCACATCTCCATCACTGTCATAATTTACCACAATACCTACCCACGTCAGCTCGATACCTAGAAAATCTCCTTTATAATCTTCGAAAGGGCTCCGGACAGGAGCTTAACATTATGTTGTATAACACCTCCGACACATGCGACACGTGTCAAATTTTTCGTTGTGCATCTCCGTTACCACATCGAATGTGGTAGTCCCCTTGTTGCACTTCCTCCTATTTGATATTCGCTTACAATATCATAATGGATGTTTGTTCCGAGCATCTATTTCTGGATAAAAGATAAAAATCTCCTTTTATCTCGTTATACGTCTCAACTGCATGCAACATGACGACATGATGACAATACATACCATTATGCGTAAAGTTGTCCCGCAATGGAGTATGGAGACCATTTCACGAAGTATCTATGCATCGCGCACATGGTTTCAAGTCAGAGTCGTTCTGTGCTGTGTGTCCTTGCCAGGCTTATTGGGTGAAAGTAATTTTATGAACAATCTATAGAAACCAAACCATAGATGGAAGAGAGGATTGCAGACCATTTTAATCGTGAAACCACTTTCAACTTAATTGAACGTAAAAAAAATCGATTTAATGCAGATTTTTGCCTCTCTTTAGTTTTAAAAGGATTTATCCTATCCTGATCATATCTCTCCACTTATTCTCTTCATTGTCTCATACAGCTACCGCTACTGCTTCAGCTGTGGTTCGGTATGCACAAAACCAATCAAACGGAACTTATATACAAATTAATGGTCTAGATGGAAGAATATCCTGTTGCTGAGTTGTATCCTTGTGCTGGATGTAGGTCTTCTTTTCTGGTGTGGAATGGATAAGGTGCCGGCAGTAAATATATGAATTTTATGAGGCTGTTTTTCATACGGCAATGGGGTTGACTTGTTTGCTCCTGGAGGATTGGTAATACAAATTGAAAAGCATAAACCGCAATAATGAGTAGGACTCGGCTCAGTTGAGGTTCTATAAAGAGAAATATTTTATGTGACCACGTAATTGAGGCAGTAGTTCAATATTGATGGTTGTGGACGGCTAAGATGTCAGAGGTCGTAAAATTATTTGAAATATTTCCTTATTCATCTGCTGTCAGGTTGTTTCAAGGAGGATTGTAAAGGCGAAGGCGGGGTTTGCAAGAAGTGGACAGTGAGGACATTGTTCGTTAAGTAAGTGGATGGTGGACTTCCTTTAAATAGTTTAAGAAGATGCGGCAGATTTTTTTTTTTTTTTTTTTTTATAATAAGCTACACAGCGCGGGCGTTAAGGAAATTAGGGTGAGAGGAAAAGGAGAGATGCCGATGCACGTTGGTTTTGAATGTCTGTAGGTTACAATGTGTAGGAAAAATGGAGCGGGGAAGAGCATTCCACATTCGTGTTGTACGACTGACGAAAGATTCTTTGAACTTCACTGTACGTCCAAACACAGGCTTGAGGGTGAACTGATGAGCATTCTTTGCATGGCGGGTATTGCGGTTGAAATGTTCAAGGGGAGGAATGCAACTGGCTATTTCGTTTGAGCACTTATGGTGGAAATAACAATAAAATAACGACAGGCAGGAGACATTACGACGATGACTAAGAGAGTCAATCGATCTCGCGATGTCTCGGTCGCCAATGAGTTTTATCGCGCGTTGTTCGATCCTGTCAAGTAACTCCAAATAAGTTATTGGTGCACCAGACCAGATATGAGCGTTGTACTCGAGTTTCGGGCGAATAAACGCCTTATAAATTGTAGCCAGATCAGAAGGGGTGAAATATTTCTTACAACGCTTAAGGAAGCCTAGACATTTCGCGGCGTTCTTGGCGACATCGAATATGTGGTCATTCCAACGAACACACATACCGAGAATGGAAAGTCTTTCGGTTTCAGCGATGTAAGTGCCATTCATAGATAATGGCAGTGTGTGTGGGTTTTGCTTTAATGACAGGAGACAGCATTGAGTTTTGGAAGCATTAAATTCCACTCTATTGGTTTTACCCCACTGAGTTATGCTGTTAAGATCGGAATTAAATGAGCTTAACATACGTTGCCGTTCCAGTTCCACACCCGAAGATGAGGGGCGTCACCCAAGAAACGAATATGAGAAGCTGAGGGTACTGTCATCAGCAAGGGAATGGATTGGATTAGAAGTAACAGACAGTAGATCATTTATAAAAATGAGAAAGAGAGTCGGGGGATAGAACAGAGCCTTGGGGGACACCAGCATTTATTTGGTGAGTTGCAGACTTGAAGCCGTCCAAAACAACTTGAATTGAACGGTCCGAAAGGTAATTTCTAATCCATTGAAGAAGAGTATCATCGATTCCAAATGCACGCATTTTCGACAAGAGAGCTTGGTGCCAAACTGTGTCAAATGCTTTTGAAATATCAAGCGCAACGATCTTACTTTCACCACCTTGATGAAGAGATTGGTTCCACTTTTCGGTTAGATATGTCATCAAACCACCAGTGGACCTGTTGCTGCGAAAACCATACTGCCGGTAATTAAGAAGTTTTCGCGATTCAAGATATTTCATTAGCTGACGGTTTATCAGCGTTTCCATGACCTTAGAAAGAAGGGACGTAAGTGCAATTGGTCGGTAGGAGGAGGGAGAAGAAGATTCGCCTTTTTTTGGTACAAGCTGGACAAATGCTGTTTTCCATCTTCCCGGGAAGAGTCCTGAAGAATAGGACAGATGGAAAAGCTTACGCAATGGTTTTGCCAGCGAAGAAGAACACCTCTTCAGAACGATAGGGGAAATACCATCTGGACCAGCGGATTTGTGAACGTCAAGATCTTGAATTACTCTAGCCACTGTACGAGTGCGAAAGTGGATTGGTCCCATGGAGAATTCTACGCGCTCGAGTACAGGAGGAGACAAAGCACAATCTGGAAGCGTTGAGCTGACTGCAAAGTGAGCAGCAAGCAGATTGGCCTTATCTGTAGAGCTGACAGCTTATCAGGGTGAGAGGTAAGAAACAAGTCCAATGTGTTGGCAGTTTGGCTGCTAATGTCCGGTATTCGTGTCGGCTCATTTACAAGCTGAGTCAGGTTATTTACCTCAGCAAAGATCTCGACGTACCTTCCTTCGGGTGTTGTCTGACCAGAATGTCGAAGCCAGCTTGAATTGTGTATATTGAAATCGCCCGCAATAACGATTTCAGAACGAGGATGAAGGGTCACAATTCTTGTAATAGAATCAGACAGGGCATCAAACTCATTATAAGTTGAATGTCTGTCCAAGTTGGGGCTTCTGTAAATAAAACAGTAGTGTATTAATTGCCTACGGACATGGAGTTTTAGCCAAATGAAATTAAATTCTGGCTTGGCACATTGGCCATATTGAGGCTGAAGTTCTTAGGCTACGTCACTACGTATATAAACGGCGATACGGCGATGGGCAAAGAATAAAGGCACTAAGTTGTACCCAGGTAGACTAAATTCTGTTAAATCAGAGCCAACGCTAACCTGGGTTTCACTAAGTGCCAAAACAGCTGGTTTGTTGTGAAAAACATAAGCGTATAATGAAAAAAATTCTTTCTCAACCCACGAATGTTGCTGACATCCACAACGAAATTCCTACACATTATAAAACATAGGGACGTTCTACAGTCCGCTTGGGCGAACTGTTGGATACCCTATTCTTATTCCTATCCCACATAAGTGAGCGTGACAAAAGTCTAAGTATGATGGAATTGTTAAGAGCGCTCTACATATTTTGTTATATAACATTTAAAGGATTTTATCAAAAACGGACGGACGGACGGACGGACGGACGGACATGGCTAGATCGACATTACTATCGATGCTGATCATAAATATAGTAACTTTTAGGGGTCTACGGGCAATATTAAGGTATGTTACAAACTATGCGTCAACATTAATATACCCTTAGAATAGGGTATAAAAACAAACATAAAAAAACACAACTCCGACGCTAACTAAGCATAGGCCGTGAATTGAAAATATACGTTAGATTTCCAAAACAATCTACCGCAGGTGTTATGCCCGTACGGTAATTTGTTTGGTCCACTAACAGAATCAACAACTCACGACCCGCTATTCGCCCGATGCTGCCTTTACCCAAACATTGCAAGTGCACAAACGATAATCGATCGACACATGCAATAGTCAAGAAAGAGCAACAGTGATGAAGTGGGATGGGGGACGGAAGGAAAACCCTACGCTGTTGCTTTTTTTTCGCTTTTTTCGTTATCACTGCCACCGGCCACCGGCACTGGCTCTATGTGGATTTTTTTTTTTTTTTTCACACACACGCGATTTTGTATTTTTTTTTTGCGAAACGTATTGGCGAGCCGGTAGGTATTATGTTTGTCGGTTTAGTGGCACCGAAATTGCATTTAAAAGAGGCAACGCGTCCGCACGCGACGGGAGGCAAACAACAACCAACCAAGATATCTGTTCAAAAGGAAGACAGCAAGATTTTGTTCAATTCAATTGACAATGCAAGTTGGATAGGAATAATGCGATTATTTATTGTAGCCAAAAACATTACATTTCTAAACTTAATCCTATATTGCACAATTTACAGATTGGTATATATGCTACCTTACTACTGCCAAGTAAAGATAAATTGTTTAATCAAAAATATAATATATTTAAATAAGAGGATTTGAAGGAAAAGCTACCGTTAAAAACCTTCATTAAAGATGCAAAAAAGAAAAAAAAAGGAAAGTTGTGAGTAGGGGTCACTTAAACACAAAGGCGTACAATACCCAGTTCAAAACCGCTTTTACAAACATTAAAAATAGATACTCACTTAAGGATAAATAATGTGTAATAAGATAAATTTGAGAAGCTAGATTTGAGATTAGGGGATTGTCGGAAGATAAACAAGAAATGTTATACCGTTCACTTAACTTTGAGATTCTGCTCGATACCATTTCGATGTTGGCTAAAGCGTGCAATTCAGTTGTTGAAAAGCGCCATGGAAGATTTAACATCATTTTCAGGAGCTTATTTTGTGAAATTTGAAGTCTTTGCACGTGACTTTTTGCACAATAACCCCAAGCAGGCGATCCGTAAAACATAATGCCTGAAAAATCGCTTTATAATTCAGTAATTTGTTGTCACTACTCAACTTAGATTTCCTATTTATAAAAGGGTAAAGTATTTTTATTGTTAAATTAATTTTTTTTAATGATTTCTTGTACGTGTGTACCAAAAGTTAATCTCTTATCCAGATACACTCCAAGATATTTAGCACTAGACTTCCAATCGGTTCCGCAACCATTGATAATGAGACTACTGCTAGGTAGGAAACAGGGTTTTTCGGGTGAAAAAGACAGCCTGAGTTTTAGAAGCATTTATCTTTATCGTCCAGTCGCTAAAGTAGTCTTGTATAATATACTCGTATAATGAAGATGACAAGTTAGTTCCAATAGTGGAACCAATTGAATCTCTTGAATAAATACAAGTCGTCAGCAAAAATAGCTGTTTCACAATTATGAAGTCTTGGGAAATCAGACAAGGACTGAACCTGCAACACAAACAAAGACTTGAGAAAGACCATTGTTGACAGACACAAGACATTTTCTTGAAGACGAAAACGATTTTATGATTTTAATAAGGTACATTGGGAAATTAAGAGCTAATAGCTTATGTAGAAGTTCTTCATGCCAAACAGAATCAAAAGCTTTTGTCCACGTCAAGCAACACCAGTCCTGTACTTTTGCCTATACTAAAATTACTTTTTATGTGTTTTGTTATACGATGAACCTGTTGCACAGTACTGTGAAATTCACGGAACCCAAACTGCTCTAAGGGCAAAACATTATTTGAGTTAACCCATTTACGCCCGCCGTACTTTAAAATCGACACCACTATAATAAACGTTCTATGCCATATAATCAATTGAATTCTCGATTTATTTCTTAAAATTATAGTAGGCGGTTATTTTTTTTATTTATATGTGAAAAGAAAGTACCATACATAAAATTTGGCGCCAAATGTTGATAGTTCTGAAAGTTGAGTTTTCATAGTGAGGTGGGTGAGTTTTATAATAACTGTAATTAACTGCTGTTTTTACAAATCATGACTTTTTACAACTAAATAGAAAGGATACTGGATAACCTTATTGTGGTAACCCTTTTTCTGCGGCTCAGAATTCATATACAGTATTTGGGGCGCTGTTTATATAAGTGTCGTTTTTTTAGTACAATGGGCCCAACTGTATAGAAAATTCGAATTTTCTTTTGTTAGGTATGGAGATTGAAAATGTCGAAATTCACTGTCAAAAATAACTATTTAGGACTTTTTTTTTTTTTTTATTGATTCAATTCCTTAAGATGCTAGTTGGTACTTAATAAAGTAGCTTTACAAAATTCACTATAATAAAATTACTTTACTAACATTTAAGAAATAGAATAGTAATCATTCTGTAGCACATAAGTGACTAGAGGCGAATGATTCTTCAAATACAATTCAATTTATGTGGGGTAAATTCAAGAATAAAATAAAAAAAAACAAGTATATTCTTGTGAATATAATAAACAAAAACAAGGTTTACAAACATCAAATTAGATAGCTGTATTTACAAATGTTTGAACTGTAGAACTATCCATACTAAAAAGAAATTTTTATACTTCACTGAAAAATAAAGTAGGTACTACAATCAATCTAACTTCGATTGGTAACTTATTAAAAAGCCTTGGTGCTGCCGCTGTATAAAATCTTAAACAATGAGTTTTATTGGAAATTGGAATGTTAACCATTGCCTTATCATTCACTCTTAGTGTATATTTATTCGAGCTTCTTAAAATAGCACTGTAGCCGCTGCGCATGAAAAAAACTTTAAGAACCTTAAAGATGTAAAGATGCTTAATCGGAAGTATACGTAGGCTAGAGAACAGTGGCCAACTATGGGCCAGTCGATTTTCTTTGCAGATAATTCTTATTACGTGTTCTTGGGCAATATGCAACATATCAATGGTGTTGTTGTAAGTTTCACCCCAACTTGCAATACCATATTGAAGCTTAGAGTGTACAAGTCCGTAATAAAACATTAATAGTATTTTTTTTGAACAATGCTCTTAAGAGATACATTTTGCGGGTGACAGATAGCATATATTTTTTTAATTCTTCCACGTGTGCCTTCCAAGACAAGTTATTATCTATTAAGACACCTAGATACAACTTATAACTCTTAACACCTTCTATTTGAAAACAATTTGAACTGCAGACTGAATCTTTGTGAAAGTTGTTGCTGTTACAAGTATGAACAGATAAAGACAATTTAGTACAAGAGCTAGAGTGGAAGATAACATCACAATTAAGTGGACAAGGACCTCTCAGGTTGCATATCATAAGTTTTGTTTTATTGCTTATAAGCAGCTCATGTTTGGCGAACCATTGTCGCAGAATACTTAAATCCATTTGTAGTTTTACAAACTGAGTCCAAAAGACTTTTATTATTATATGTTAATGCCATATCATCAGCAAATGCTGTAATGCGACTACTGGTGTTTTGGTAAAATATTGAATTGACATATATTAAAAATAAGATTGGTCCCAAAACTGAACCTTGCGGTACACCGATTGTGGTTTTTAACTGTCCGCTGAAGATTCCTTCCAATTTTACCCTTTGAGTTCTTTCTGATAGGTACGATGAAAACCACTCATGAATCGAACCTCTCAGTCCAGCCCTATATAATTTGTCTAAAAGTATATTCTGATTTACCATATCAAATGCTTTTGTCATATCTATGAAAAGTACTAGACTAGTGTTATTACGAGTATTATTAAAACTTTCATAAATTTCACTACACAACTTAAGAATAGCATCTTCAGTAGATCTACCTTCGCGAAAGCCAAATTGTTCGTTTCTAAAAAACTTGTTTTTATTTAGAAACGATACTATACGTGTTTTTATCAGTTTTTCAAATAATTTACAAAAAGTTGGGAGTACAGAGATGGGCCTATATTGGGTCATTGAACTTCGATTTCCCTTTTTAAACAGTGGAATGACTTCAGCACATTTTAAAGACGCAGGGAAAGTACCACAATGAACACTTAAGTTGAACAAGTGACTTAACACATCAACAATAAACAAAGAAATACGTTTTAAAAGACAGTTAGTTATGCCATCGGATGTGCAAGAATTTTTGTTATCAAGGGACTTTTTTACTTTTAAATTCATTTTTATTAATTATTAGCTTATATCAACTTAAATACTAGACAAAAATGATTAAATCTAACTTAAAATTAACAGGATACTTATTCTAGATTATTGATCCTTATGCGGACGCCCTAAACTTAACTCTATCTTATAATTATTGCCTTTCGGCCTAAAAACTATTTTATGAACTAATCTTACATAATTATGTTTTCATCGAGAAAATTGTTAAGAAAACTCGGAATCTTTATCAAATTTTATATTTTTATATAAAAAAACAAATTACAAACTACCTACTCTACTTACTTAAACTACTTAGCATATTCTAACTATAATTAGGATTCTGAGCACTCGTTGCTTTTTTTTGACTTTGAAATTCATTTTTTTTTTATTCATTGATAAATATCTACTTACATACTAGACAAAAATGATTAAACCTAACTTAAAATTAACAGGATACTTATTCTTATTTATTGGTCCTTATGCGAACGCTCTAAACTTAACTATATCTTAGAATTATTGCCTTTCGGCCTACGAACTATTTTACGAACTAATCTTACATATATATTCCTCGAGAAAATTTACTAAAACTCGGTATCATTATTGAGATTTTATATAAAACAAATTACAAACTACCTATTCTACTTACTTAAACTACTTAACGTATTCTAACTATAATTAGGATTCTGAGCACTCGTTGCCTGGCGCAATAAGTGGTCAAAATCCCAATTGCTTTCCGAGCGCCTGGCAGTCGTCAACGTGCACACGCGCCGCCGTGAGCCGACTGAAGCCTTACAGCGTCAGTCAACTCCCGGAAGCACCACCACACGTTGGCGAGCCCGGCCTCTCCCAAAAACGCCCTAGCTGACTTAATCTAACTTATAAGCTAAGAGGATGTTACCTAGAGTAACGCACCGTCCTGGGAGGGCATGTTGACCCCTCCCCCCTCAACAAGCCACCAAAATTCGGCGAATTGCTTTTCCGTGTCGAATATATCCCTCTCCGATATTGCGGTACTAAAACGGAGGAGCTCATGAGCATTGGCGACGTCCCCGTCATGGCGGAGCCGCTTATCTCTCGCGCTGCGGTAGCGATGGTATAAGACCGGGATACCATCCCTCATCTGTAACAGCCCTTTTGAATCAATATGGATAAATGCCTCTGGCGGGATAAAGCCAGACCGGAGCGTACTCTCTATGTACATTTCATTGGGGTAGTAAGCCCCAAATATCAGACTATTGTCGCTGGCCATCGCTCTTGCAACGTGCCTTCGAGTGACCTTAATGAGGAAATTGTCAATCCTATTCAACTGAGCCCCATCGTATAGGACCTTGTTGGGATAGTATTTTATATAGTTGGATTCGGGCGTTCGGAACAACCGGAGACAGGTCCTAAGACATTGTCTCTCCAAAACCCGAATCTTTTCCATATAACTAGGCGCTATATTAAACCACAATGGACAACCATAAGCGATGATCGGCCTTATAAGGGCCACGTAGCAAATGACCTTCACTCTAGAGTCAAGTTGACTGCTATGAAACAGTCTCCTTGTCAGAGCATAAGCCTTCTTGGCCCCAGCAAGACAAGCAACTATATGTCTATCGAAATACAGATACTGGTCAAGCCAGATACCCAGATATCTAACTACGCTTCTCACCGCCAATGGCTGCCCATTTTGTCCAATAATGGCCAATTTTTTCCAGTTTTTTCTGGTATCCCTAGAGGCCCCAGCCAATGGAGTTCTGAACAAGATTGTTTCCGTCTTCTGAAAGTTGATTTTCAACTTCCAGTCGTCGCAATATCGCTTAATTTGATCGAAGTCACGCTGCAAAAGGATATTAATGACCTCGATTTTAGGACCTGATCTGTATGCCACCAAATCGTCGGCATACGCTATAGCATGTCTGAGTGAACCCACCAGATCACTCGTGTAAATGTTAAACAGGATCGGAGAATTGACCGCCCCCTGCTGTAAACCGTTTTTAATTTCAAAGACTCTGCTCGAAGTCACGTTGCCACATTTGACAACGAACTTCTTTCCCATAAGCATATTATAAATTACATATAGCAAAGGTTTGTGCATCCCCCGCCTGGTCAACTTGTAGAAAAGTCCCTCTAACCATACGGTGTCGAAAGCCTTCTCAAAATCAACCAGACAAGCACCCGTGCATTGGCTCTTGCATTTATTCCACTGAATGTCGGAAACCAGTTTCGACGCGGCATGAATAGTGTCATGCCTCGCCCTGAAACCAAACTGGTTGTCCGGAATTATGTTATTGTCCTCGACCCACTTTAACAGAGCTCTATTGACAACCCTTTCAAAGACCTTGCTAATATTCGGAAGCAAGCTAATTGACCGGAGATTGGCTGGGTTCGTCCTATCTTTACCTCTTTTCGGGATAGGGTGTACCACAGCTACCTTCCAATGCGCCGGATAATGTGCATTATTCAGCGCATTGTTAAACAGCGTGGTGAAAATATCTACAGCCTCCAAAGGCAGGTGTCTCAATACGACGTTTGGGACACCATCCATCCCCGCCGACTTTTTATTCTTTAGTGACTCGAAGATGCACAGAAGATCATCCTTCGACACGAACAAGTGCGTTGCATCTCGGCCATTGGCGACAACTGCATTAGCATGGTTTTCATCAGTGAACACGGTGAATCCGTTATTCTCAGATCGCCAATTCTCAAGTTCGGTGCGGAGATAGAAGTGGCTCACCAGAGCCCTATTCTCAATGTCGTGGTTACGGCGAACAGGATTGTTCACCGTATACACGGCCTCGAAACAAGCGCCCAGCAAATCCACTTTCTCCTGTGGGTCCTCGACCACGAAAAAATCGTCGTTTGAAGCGACACTTTCTGGACTTATTCCAACAGTCAGTACTGTCTGTCTGTTCTCTGCTGTCTGGGAGATTCGAACACAAGGAATATAATTGTGATCTTTCCTCCTGAACAACTTATTTATCTGTGGGAACATATTCGGACTACAGGTTTTAATAGCCCGAATTTTATTGCGCCAATACAGACTTACAGATTTTCTGTAATTTTCCTTTATCAGCTGTTTCAGGATTCGGATCTCTGAATTCAGCATCCTTACCTCCGGGTCGTTGCGATCAGTAAATTGCCTGTACAGCCGTTTAAGCCTCGAGAGCAGTCTACTTTTCTGTCGGTATAGTGCGTCGATTGTAGGGTTTCTGTACTTTTCTGTCTGATCATCGTCGGAACGTCCTACTCGAGGAATAGTTCGTTCCATAGTTCGTTTGATGGCGTCGTTCATTTGCAATAAATGCCGATCAATGTCATCATTTGTCATGTTACTGTTTGTCGGTGGGTCGATCCCACTCGAACGTATATCTCGCTTTAAAAATCTGGAGAAGCGCGACCATTGTGCCCTCCGATAATCGAATGAACACACTGCTTCGTACTCCTCCAGCAGCGTTTGCTCGTTCGGGATCCGTATTGCGGCGGCGAGTCCGTAGTGGTCACTATCGTACTCAAACGCACGCAAACAGTTCCGCGTGTATTGGTCTATATTTGTCAGTTGAAGTCTTGCGTCCGTTAAGGCCAAGTCCAGGAAAGCACCGCTTCTTGGGAAGGAAGGGATATCCGTCGCGTTCAACTCGAGTTTGTACTCAATCATATTGAGGCGCCACCAGTCGTGAAACTGGTTGCCCCTGGGATTTGTAGTAACATTTCCCCATGCCGCATGTTTGGCATTAATATCTCCGGCTGTTATCAAGGGACATTATACATTTGTGGATTTTAAATGGTTTGAAAGGTTGAAAAACAAAACTGTTTTCTTGAGAAATATCTTCTACTATATCTGCATAAATATTACAATTGCAATTGTATTGCGGAGCATATGGTTTCGATTCTGTTGCGATAGTAGCAAAAAATTTATTAAATTGATTAGCGATATCTATTGGGTTTGATATTTCCAAACCACCAACATTAATATTAAGAATTTTGTTTTTTTCATTCCCTTTATTAAGGATATTATTAACTAATCTCCACTCATATTTCACATTGCCTTTACAGTTTTGAAGTTTATTTGCGTAATACTTATCCCTACTTAATTCGACTTGCTTCTTTACCTCTCCGCTTAGTTTAAGATAATATTTTTTTTAAATTTTGGTTACAAGGATGGCGATTGCATTTCTTCCTTAATGTGTTTTTCTTGTTTATTTTTTTAAGCAACCCTCTATCAATCCATGGCCTAAGACGTTTCAAATGTGAATTTTTTACCCTTTCAATATTGGTGCAACTTTCAATATGAAATTTAAGAGTGCTCAAAAATATATCGTAAGCTACTGATGGATTACTTTCCTCATAAACAGACTCCCAGAATTCAAACATTAAACACTCCACTAATTTATTATTATCAATCCTGCGGTTTTCCTTAAAAGGAACATATTTACTACTTCTTGATTGAACGGTTTCTATGTTTAAATTAGTCATGCAATGATCTGTAATTTTGTAGTCAAGTACTTCACCAGATAACTTATGTGCAAATTGAGAATCTAATCTTACAAAAATATGATCAATGCACGTTTGTTTTTTTCCATGATTCGTGTGGGTTCCCTAATAAGGCATTTTAAGCCAAATGATGACATTAAAAGCAGATAATTGTCCGAGTCGTTGCTACTTTTTAATATATCTATATTTATATCTCCTACAACCAATAAGTTTCGTGTCTTTACATCTCTAAGTAAGTTACTTAGAGTGGCGACGGTGTAGAGGTTAGTGTGTTGGCTTGTTACCCATGCGGTGCAGGTTCAATCCCCATGGGGAACAACAACATACGCCACCCATTTACATGCCTCTATACCAAAAGGAGGATTTCTGCCTGGTAGTACAATGGACCGTTACCGAGTCTGAGTGCTCTGGGATTTGGATTTCCTTTTTTTTAGAAAAAAAAAAAAAAAAAAAAAAAAGTTACTTAATTGTTCAATGAAAACGTTTTTACTTAGGTTATTTTCATGCAGACGGTAGACACACAGAATAGTAAAATTTTCGTTAACAATACGACAGTTAATTTTTAAAATATCAGCGCTCATCAGACTAATTTTTACCACTTTACAATCGCTTTCGTACTCTTTTTTTTATGTATACTACGACACCACCTACGCTATATGAATTATTGCAATTGGCATAGGGTTCATAACCGGGAATACTGTAGTTGGATAGTTCATAGTCGTACAACCAAATCTCAGAAAGTATAATAAAAACTGCATTAAAATTATAAGCATCTAAATGAGCTAAAACTAAATTAAAATTTTTTCTCATACTACGTATATTTTGATGAATAAGTAGTATAGACATGGGTAGAGCAGCATAATTTCTTGCGTTAGTTGGGTTTTTTTGTTTCATTTTAATTGAACTATTATTATAATTTATTGAGGTCTTCAAAGCACCTCACCTTAAAAGCAATATCACCTTCATTCTTACGCAAGAATATTATGCTGTTCCTCATCCATATATATTTAAATTTCTTTTCTATTTTAATTTGTTTTGTTGCATTAAATAATGCTCTCATATTGGAAGTTAAGCTTTCGTTGATGTAGATCTGTGAACCATCATGATGTTCGCCTAGCAGTTTTGTTGTTAATTTCTGTTTATTCTTTCCCTTTAGCTTCATGATATTCTCCTTTGTTACGTGGCGAGTTAGGTTAAGAGACGGGACAGTGGTGGCAGTAGCAGCAGCAGCTTTAAGAAGCTATCAACTCGATCTTTGATGAAGAAAATGACAATGAGTTTGATGTGGTGATTGTGCTATCGGAACCTAGTGCCCTCACAGATGAAGATGACATTGAAATGTTCGCTCTGCCTAGAGAAGTGCCGGGTACTTTACAGGTGATGCGCCGACATATGCCACAAGATGATGATAGTGGATGGGAGTGATGACGAACCGCTTTCTAACAAACGACGACGAACTGAACCATTGGATTCTTTACCAATTTGGAAAAGGTGCGATGAAGCATATTCTGAAAAAATTACAGTTTTGAACGCGGCACATACCAGGAGGAGTCGGCTATGTAAAGAATTGGTAAACCTTACTCCTGTGGATATATTTGAGAATTTTTTTGATGAAGAGGTGTATGACCTGATTATACGCAACAGCTGGTTGTATATGCAGGACAGCATAATTGACATAGCTTTGAGCTAAATAAGGATTTGCGTTGATTTTTGGCGATATAACTTTTGTCTGGTTATCATAAAATAGCTCGAAAGCGCATGTACTGGAGCTTCGATAAATATGTAAGAGTCTCTATTGTAGCTGATTGTATGTCGCGAAATAGGTATTTAGATATAAAGAAAAACATCCATTTGGCTGATATCACCTTTGCCGAGAAGTCTAATCATAAAATGTTCAAAGTGAGGCCTTTAGGCGACCTACTGATAAAAAAGTTTTGTCAATGGGGCATATGCAACGAAAATCTATCAGTCGATGAATCAATGATAAAGTATTATGGTCACCACCCATCGAAACCGTTCATTAGGGGGAAACCCATAAGATTTGAGTACAAGGACTGGGCAGTGGCAGGTGATAATGGCTACTGTTACGCATTCGATGTATACTGTGGAAAATCCGTTGGAAGTACTAATGAACCACTAGGCACTCGCGTGGTCAAAACTTTGCTCCAAAAAACATCAGCAATACCAGAATTGATACGGTGTATTTCGACAATTTTTTCACAAGTTACGATTTGCTAAAAGATTTGAAAGAGTGTGGGTATAAAGCAACAGGAATAATTAGAGAAAATAGAACGAAAAAGTGAACACTGCGGTCAATAAAAGAGATGAAAAAAAAAAGATGTGAGTATGATTATCGCTTTGACACTAAAAATAAATTACTCTTTATGAGATGTAAGGACAATAGTGTATGCACCATTGATTGGTTGAACCTATAGGTAAAGTAAAACGGTGGTGTTCGGAAATGAGAGAAAAGGTGAATATGGATGTACCGCATCTATTTAAGAATTATAATAAATGTATGGGCAGTGTCGATAAGATATACCAGTCAATTTCATTACGTCGCACAAGCATCCGGGGTAAGAAATAGTGGTGGGTCATCTTCACTTATTTGATGGATATTGCCGTTTCAAATGCATGGCGCTTGCGTGTATTTTCGAATTCTGAGCCACTTGATCAACTAGCTTTTAAACAAAATATTGCCAGAAATTACCTGCGCCCTAGAAGCAGAAATAAAAGCCGATCTAGCTCAGCGATAGTTGGTTACAGTTACAGTTACAGCAAACAATAACAGACACAACCCTAAGAAGCCGGAAAAAACAACTGCGATGTGTGATGTGTCACGCGCGCATCAAATGGAAGTGTGAAAAATGCAACAAAACTTTGTGCATTGACAAAAATTGTTTTGCAATATATCACACATAAGTGTCCAGTGTACTACAAAAAGTACACCTCCCAAATGCACTTCAGAATTATTTTTAAAGTATTTTTTTCTATAAAATCTATTAGAACTATTCCTTTAAAGATGATCAATAAAGATATTTCAAAATTATAACCATTTGTTTGACTATGGGCGTAAATGGGTTAATGTGCTCAATAAGCCTTTTCTTGATCACTTTTCCAAAACATTTACTAAGCGAGCTCAGTAGACTTATGGGTCTGTAGTTACCAGGCAAGTAAGCGATCTTACCAGGTTTCAAAATTGGAGTTACCTTTGCTATTTTCCATTCACTTGGAAAATATCCGATCTGAAGACACGAATTATTGATTGATTGTAAAAATATTAAGCCTGACCTTTTAAGATGTTTTAGATACAAGTTTTTTACATAGTCAAAACCCACTGACTTTCCAGTTTTTAAAGAAAGCAGAACGTCCCTTATGTCGTTAGTTGTGACGAAACCTACATTATTATTTACATCACTGGTGTTAATTAAATTAATTGAATTTATAACTAAAGATTCAAAAGTGATATTACTTATAGCACTGCTAGCTAACAGTTGGACTTAACAAAAAGTTTCTGCCAGTGCAATTGAATTTTCAGTGCCCGACGTCATAAATTGGTTTCCTACCTTCAGTGCAGGAATATGGGAATTAGGCTTTTTAATTATTTTTACGACATTCCAAAAGGGTTTGCTAGCTTTGTCCATTCGTAACAACTTTTGGTTCCAGGAATTATTTCTAAAAGTCGCAATGCCTTCTTTAATCAGTGCGTTTAGGACTTTCATTTCAGCCAAATAAAAACTATTTCTCGTTCTTATCCATCTGTTTCTGTAGCTGTTCCTTATTTTAATTAGTTCAAGTAAATTACTAGGTAGGGTATTAGCGCTTCCAAGTTTAATCTTTTTTTTAGGTACGGAAAGTTCAACGCTTTCAACTATAGCAGATGTAAAAGATGCAACATTTTGATCAATTTGAGATTGATTGATATATGCATTTGCAATATCAGGAAAGTGACTCAATTTTGTATTCATTTGGCTCTTAAATGTTCCCCAATTAGTATTTTTAAAATCTAAAGTTTCACTTCTCCCACATAAAGGCGAAGTGAAGGTACAGATAGCTACGGGTAAGTGATCAGAGCTCATTTCATTAATAACCATAGGTTCAGTAAACAATCCCGGCATATTTGTCAAATATAAATCTAAAGTTGAAGGATTGGCTCTGTTATTTGCAGGACAATAAGTGGGAAGAGGTGAAAACAAAATGTCAAAGGAGTGCCTTGTATTAAGATTTTCCAGTATATTTCCCCATGCGTTTGCTCTCAGACAACCCCAATTCCTATGCTTGCAGTTGAAATCCCCACCAATTAAAAAAATATCATTTAGACAAACTAATTTCCTTAAGTCATTATTCAGTTCGAATCTTTTCTGAGGCATCGCAGTACCACCCGGAAAGTATGCAGCAAATATTTTTAATGCGGACCCATTGGAGAATGGAATCTCAATACCTATGTTTTGAATTAATTTAGTATCTATTGATAATAGGAATTATTCTGTGGCAATTTTTTTTTAACAACAATAGCAACACCACCACCCCTTCTCTCTTCTCTATCTAATCTATAACAAGAAAAATCAGTATTTGATAATCTATCATCAGAACTAAGATAGATAGATAGATAGATAGATAGATAGATTTCTTTATTTAGCAATGTCTTAAGCTATTGTTTTCAATTTTTACATTTTACATTAATTGATTAAAATTTAAGTTTTACGAAATTCACTACACAATTTTTAAAGGTTCTTACATTTGTTATGCTTTTAGCAAAGCTAGGCAACTGATTAAATAAATTAAAACCTTTGTATATTAGCGAGTTCTGTGCTCTTGCTGTTAAAAAATTAGGTAATCTAAGGTCACACATATTTCTCAGACTGTAAGGTTGAATTTCACCAACCTGTAGTATGTATTTTGATAAATACTTTGGCATTATATTATATTTAATTTTGAAGACAAAAATTAACATGTTCATAACAATTCTTTGTTTGACAGATAGCCACTTTAACGAATTTAACATAAAATTTATTGACGTATATCTATTGCACTTCAAGATAGTTCTCATAGCTCTATTCTGTAACAGTTGGAGCCTGTTTATTCGACTTTCATTACATAAAAACAACACAGTGGAACAATATTCAAAATGAGGCTTGACAATAACATTATATATATTAATAGAGGTTAGTGTTGACACATCTCTTCTGATTCTTTTCATAAAACCAATTTTTTTAGCTATTTTTTTACATAAATAATCAATATGGCTTTCAAAATTGAGGTTCTTATCTATAATAATACCGAGATACTCGTATTTTATTTCTTCTACCATTTCTATATATTCATTTTCAATACTTAAATTTAAATTAAAGTTTTGTTTGTTATTTACAATCATACATTTTGTTTTTTTTTGTATTAATTTTTAGCTTGTTTTGGCAAAGCCATGTGTATACATTATTTAAATCCTGTTGAATTTTTCGATGACAGTCTTCGACATCCTCACCAGCAATGAATAGGAGAGCGTCATCAGCAAACAGTGCCAGTTGGCCATTCTTCACCACACTTTGCATATCATTAACATATATAATGAACAGTAGAGTTCCGAGCACCGACCCTTGAGGAACCCCCAGTTTTACTTCCTTTGGGTTCGAAAGTTCACCATTAACTTTGACCCTTTGGTACCGTTTTTCAAGATACGAGGCAAACCAACTCAGCTCTTTGTTCTTGACTCCATATTTTCCCAACTTTTTTAGAAGAATATCCCTATCGATCGTTTCAAAAGCTCTTTTAAAGTCCAGAAAAACACTGTATACACATTTTTTGTTTGATATGTATTCTTTCCAGTTCGTTAAAACGTAATTTTAGGCGGTTTCACATGAGTGGGATTTTCTAAAACCTGATTGTGCTTCGATTATTAAACAATTTCTCTCGAAGTAGTCTTCAAGTTGCTTAAATACTATTTTTTCTACTATTTTTTCATATAGAGGCATCGAATTTACTGGCCTAAATTCATCACTTTTTTTTGTATTTGCAATCTTTGCAATTGGAGTCACAATTTATTCTTTCCAAGAGTCAGGAAAGTTTCCCGCTTGAAAAGTTTTGTTAATTATTGTTCGTAGGACCGGACCCAATGAATCAAAGCTATCCTCGTATATTTTAGGACACATAAACGAACAATCTCTTTTGTTTTTTAGTTTACTAAGCACTTGTTTTATATCACACAATGAAACAGGAACGAACGTAAACACGTTGGCACTATTATTTATACAATTAACGAAAGGGACTGACGGAATGGAGTTGTTTATTTCATTAACACTATCTACAAAAAAGTCGTTAAATTTATTGGCTATTAATTTATTGTCACTAACATTCATGTTGTCGAATAGAAAATGGTCAATCACACTTTCTTCTTTTTTTAAAACAAGCTTTTTCAAATTACGCCACATGTCCTTTTGGTTATTTGCGTTGTCCACTTTGGTTCTAATATATCTTCGTTTTCTTTTCCTTATCTCCTTCTTGTATTTGTTGCTGGCCTCTGTGTAATGTTTCCAGTCCACACCTAAACCGCTGAGAACCGCTTTTGCATGACTATCTATTTTTATTTTTTTTAAGTTTTGTAAGTTACTGTTGAACCACACGTTTTCACTATATATTTTACGTCTTTCCATTATAAATTTCTGTGTAGTACGAGTACGTTTAATTAAGTCCACAAACATATCTCCAGCCATATTAACGCTGTTAATATCGTTTATCAAAGCTACCTGGTTATTCTGTAGTTCACAATAAAAACTATTTCTATTATATTTTAATATTTTTGTATAATGGTACTCGTATGTTCTTTTTATGATAGTTTTGAAACTCAATTCAATAACAATTGTCTCATGATCACTTATTCTTAGGTAATTCTCTATTTTAGCTGATATATTTTTATTATTAGTCACGACATAATCTATTAAAGTTCTTGTAGTTTTTGTTATTCTTGTTGGCTCACTTACCATTTGATAGCATGTGTGATATACAGGTAGGTGGGGTTGTAAGTGGTGGTTGACCTAAGTCCCATGACAGCTATAGGCACGCTTGCGGATGCGCGGAGTTAGCTCGACGGTGGGGTGGGATCTTGCTGTCTTCCTATACACACATATTTTGTCGTGCCTAAAAATGATGTGGGGGTAAAGTTGAGGAGAGAGAGAAAAGAAGAGGCAGTGATTCAAGCGAGAATCAAGATAAAATCTGAATAAAAGCGAATAAGAGCGAACAAAGCTGACGATGTTTCAGGTGTTGCGAAACATTTTGGACTTGCCCTGCCCCTATGCACCTGTGCGAATTCAAGGTGCACCATGACTATCCTGCATCCATATCTTTCGAGGATAGTCCCAAAAGATGCCCCCCCACACGTATCTACTCAATCACAGCCCTAATAACCGATAGTTTACTTCTGAATCGAAATCATATTAAAGGTCTAACATAAGGTTTGTGTGTATGTGTGGGTTACATGTACTTTTATTAAATGAAAATATAGAAAATGTTGTATGCACATAAATAATCAAATATGTAATTTATATCTGTAAGTTCAATTAATGCTAATTCACTTTGTTTACAGTAGATTGAATTAATTAAACGTAAACTACTAAAGAGGTAAATTAAATATTTTGGAAAACAAAAAGTATAGTATTCTTTAAGTACTAAAGTTCGATTTAATATAGGGTAATAATTTCAAATTTGTAAGGATGTAAATAATATTTTAAGGTTTGCCACCGAAATTGTATACAACATTATGATCCATGATATTATTATTTTGGTAAGTACATACTCACGGTTTTCCGGACGATGAAATATGTGGCCACATGTTTCCTTCGTTGCTATTACGGCTTATAGGTGAAATTTTAATTTGTTTTTTTTTTATTGGTTTGAGTTTCGCGCGATGTTGGCAAAACTTAAGAATATCGATATGGGTATGAAGGGTATGATTATTTGTTACTAAATTTTAATACTAGACTAGATTTTAATACTTTAATTAACACATGTGAATTTTGCACTGGAAAATAGAGATTACGTTAGATTTAATCAAGATAAGTGGAAAGCACTTTATACAAATACATATGTGCATAATGCAACACATCGTATGTAATTTTCACTAATTATGATGGATTATTATGACCTTTTATTTTTTATTTTATTTTGTTGGGTTTTGTTGTGGCTCAGATTTGCGGATTCTCTTATCAGAGTAATCCTAAAAGGGTTGTTTATTTCGATTTTGGATGCCTTCTACGGTGGTGTGGGACGCTTGACACCTGTCCGCGGTTGCAGTATTGGCGAGGAGTTGTCTTACGTGTGTGGACGTTCTCTGCATTAGGGTAAGAGTAAGCCCTCAAACAGCCTTTATGTTTATTGTGCACGTGCTTGCGTTGGATCAACTTGATCGCAATATTATTGGCGAGAAAACGTAGAAAAAAATGTTGCGGACGCTCCTGATCGGTTAACTTGTGGATGTGGGCAAGAAAACACTACCGAACTTTTATGATGGGCGTCCGCAATTTCTGGGGACGACAGATAAAGGTTACAATTAATCATTTGACACTGTCTAATTGAATTTTACCATACCTTTTAATTTTTATGAAGATTATTTATCAATGCTTTGAATCATAGTGGATTATCGAACCACGAGGCATTAGCGCATCAATAGCTGACAGGCGGGTAAGTGATGGGATAGGTGTAAGAGTAATATTCATCCTATGGACAGAATCGTAATTTCTTTTATTTTTTTAACAAACTGAAAATATGAATACTCAGAACGAGATTCAACTCTTACCTTCGACTCAATACGCATTCAGAATATGAGCATATTGTCTTTTCCAATATGTGGTCGGATAAAAAAAAAATTGCTTTTACTAAACTTATCGCGTTGACTGTCGGGATGCAAAAAGAACAAGCGTGCAATAATCGCTAATAAAAATGGTTGATTCCTGTGCGTTGAACGTTGAAAGTTCAGTGGCACTGGCAGCTTATTGTGCAGATTTTATGGAAAGGTTGGTACGAATTTCCGGTATGAGTTTCGGAAAAGGGGAGCAGCAGTTAAATTTAAAATTTACCGAAAGAAAAAGAAATAGTTTTTCGGGTTTAGGGTGTAGGCATATGCCACACATGCATTGTCATTTATAAGTTTAAAAACTTTTCTTCTATACGTGTCCCTTAAGGAAAACCAATTTATATTAAAGTCACCAGTTATAATGAAGTCTTTTTTAAGGTAACAAATATTATCCAATAAGACGGCAAATTCATTACAAAACTCCACATCCGACATACTAGGTGATCTGTATACACCAACAATCCAAAACGTATGGTTACCGAAACACACACACACTTGTAGCCACCATATATCTATATTTTTAACAAATTTTACTACATCTATTACTCGAATATATTCTTTTAAGTATATTATTACGCTTCCCGTATGACTAGAATCGCTATCACATCTTATTATACTATAGTTGTTTATGCTGATTTCACTATCATTTATATGTTTGGTTACGTGTGTTTCCGACAAAACTATAACGTCAAAATCATTATTATAAATTATATCCAGCAGCTCATCAAAGTTATTTTTTAAACCTTGGATATTAAAATAAACTATTTTTGGTTTTTTTTGTAATTGCTAAAAAGCTATTCTGCTCTTATGAATTTCTACTTTTTTCTTAAACACTTCACAAGATGGACTTCTAGACTTCTACAATCATGGTCATCCTTTAGCTTAAATCCTAATTTTTTGTTTGCTTTATCACAATTATTGCACTTAAGTATTGTTTTATCACAGCTTCTGGAATCATGGTTCTCAGCACACTTGGCACAGACAACATTATTCTCACATTTACTCGCTTCATGATTATATCCCCAACATTTATAACAACGCTTAACAGGCACAAAATTATAAACGTTACATCTATCCCAACCAATATTTATTTTCGCTCTATCTGTTATTAATTTGTGATCACTATTTTCAATTTCTAAAATAGCCTTGTAGCTTTTCTTATTGTTTTTTTATAGCACTATATAGTTTCACACACTTGACATAACCTTTAATATTGTTTTGGTTTCTGATTGCTTTCTCTAAAGCTTCTTTCTCCCACTCATCATTTATACCGCACACTACCACGTTTGGTTTTTTTAACTTTGGCACTAACACATCATAATTTGCTCCCATTTTTTCTTTTTTTCTAAGCCAAGTTTCGGATACTAATCCTATATCTACTTTGTATTCGTTTGTCCAGCGATGTTGTTGGTTGTCCACGCATTGAAATCGTTAACAATTGCATTTACTGCATTTGACATCGGTAAACTATGGTTGGTGACCTTATGTCGAGGAAGTAGAGGTGGGAAGTCGCTCATTACGGGTGCAAAGCAACGAGTATGATGTGATCTTTTCGAGGTAAAAATCGTCGATTGTCTATTGTTTTTTTGCGGAGAGTTTTTCTCTTATTTCGAAGAAGATCTTTCTACTTGGGCATTCGAGATCTGTAAATGTGTGTGTCTCGTTGCGGTTAGCACACTTAATATTTTTAGAAGTGCATTTGTTGGTGTCGTGGTTGTCAGAGCCTCAGAGCAGATAGCGCAGTGTGTTTTTATATTCCAATTTTTTTCTCTGTTCCCGAACATTTGGCAGTTCAGTTCACTGTGTAACTTTTTTTGCAAAACACAGATAGATGGTATTTTGAAAGTTTTTTTTGTAGGTGGAGGGAGTATTACCTCTTCTACTTCAATATCATTGTCAATACCAGAATATCTTTGGTCACCCAAATTCATTTTACGTTTTTTATGTTGAAAGACAATTGAATGTCTTCAACAGGGGTGGGAGATCGATTTCTTTTCTTAATTTTAGCATTGTTTAGGTTACGCACAGAGAAAGTGTCTGATCAGATCAGAGACCGGATTAGTACTGAGAATGCGATTATCAATTGGATAAATGTATTTAAGTTTTGGTTTTGTGGAAAAGCCATTATTCGTTTCATAAGAAAGGTTTTCGACTTTCAAATAATTATTGACGAATTGGAAATAGCGCCTGACTCTGACTTCTCGATATGAACTTGAAACAATAATCTTCGAGCTCTATAAAGACAAGTTAAAAAGAACAGAGGAATCACGGTCCAGCCTCATTTATTACAGCTTGAAGCTTGAAATTCACCAGGATTTGTCTCTATATGCCGAATAGATTAGATGGTACAAGATTTTTTTTTAAACTCGGCCCTAAGTGGTGGAAAAGGGGGTGCTAACTTATTATTGTGACTTCACAACCATCAACTTGTCATTCCTGTAACAGAAGTTATTCAGTACAAAAAAGGTCAAACTTGTTTTAAGGCAACAGTCTTGCAAGTATTTAAAGCTATCATTCAGCTTTCTACTCCATCTAGAAGCTAAGCTACAGTAAATCTAAAACAGATTTTTTTGTATCAAGTGCGAAAATATTCAAAAACGATTGTTCCCAATCGTACCTTTGCTTGGGGGTGGTGCTGGGCGCGCATCGGGTCCATGACAATAATACTAGGCGCGTTTTATTGAGAACTTATCTCAAGCTCAGCAATGGAAGTCCCAATAAAATGCTATCTTCTTTTTCTTCCTTAACGGTGGGGTTGTGATCAGGACTAAGGGTATCAGAGCCCTTTCACTTTACTGCGTCCGTACTGGCCCGCCTGTGGGGTTCGCCGGTTCGACCTGAGAAAAAGCGAGAGGCCTCCTGATTTTGAATCACTTCATTACTGAGGCCAATCAAATGCTTTTGTTGCTGCATTTGTATGATCCAGGAGTTTTTAGACCTGCCTCTCTTCCGCGTTTTTATTGGAAAGTTGATTGATATTGCCTTTTTGACAGGGTTCGTAGGATCTCTTCTTTGAATATGACAGAACCAACTGAGCCGATTGCGCTCAATTTTTGTTCGAGATAGGTTCTTTGTCGTGGAGGCTTCCTCGGATCTTGGAACTTTTTTTTCCAGCAATCATTGTTAGTCCTGCTGTCATGCGAAGCATCTTCATCTCAGATGCTGTTAATTTGCCTCATAATTTTTATACGGTGTCCAACATTGTGAACCATATGTGAGCGCTGGGTGCACAACTGCGTTGTAGAGCCTTTCTTTCAGCTTAGGGGGCATTTGTCGATCACAGATGATGACAGAGTTTTCCCACCACTTCATCCAACCTACGCTTCCGCGATTCTTAGTGTCGTCATCACAGCTTGCTTCGCTATTGATCATAGATCCCAGGTATTTGAACTTTTCGCACTTGGCAATCTCTCCTCCATTCATATAAATGTCTGGAATGGGTCGGAGTGGATCAGAGAACGGCCAGTACAAGTATTCTGTTTTCTTCGGACTAATACGATACCCATTCTCCTAATAAACTTCTACCCATATATCAACTGCTCGTTGCAGGGGCGTTTGATCCTAGCTAATGATGGTTCCTTCGTCAGCTTAGAATAACTGATGCACTGTGGGGTCAGTTTTACTTCAAGCAGATAATCAAGGACTGTAATAAATATCAAGGGACTTAAGATGCTTCCCTGATGTACACTGACTTTGATTGCGAACTCCTCGTTGACGCCAGTGGGGCATCTTACTCTTGTCTTTACTCAGTCAGACAATTCCATGATCATCTGTACGTAGGTTTCTGGAATTGTATTAGCGCCACCCATAACAGATCCCTTGGTTGTATATCGAAGACCTTTTCAAAATCAACCAGCGCCATATGCATATCCTTAAAGGTATCACAATGTTTTTCTATCATGATCCTTATACTTTGGACTTCATCTGTAGTTGATTTACCTATGCGACAATCTAGCACTGGTCTTCAGATAGCCATATGCATTCGGCTATCTAACATCAGCTTGATTGAATGGTAATTGTCTCAGTCTCGCATATCGCCTTTTCCTTTGTACAAGTGAAGAAGAAAACTTTCGCTCCAGTGGTTAGGCAGTGGGTAGCCTCTCATCAAGTTGGAGATGGGAATCATGAGCCAGTTGGACCCGATGTCTCAAATATTTTTCCAGAGCACCACCATTTTTCTGTACCGTGTTGATAGTGCCCTTTTGAAGTCCCTAGCAGGCTTTGGCTCTATCCAAGCAAAGTCGTTGTAGGGAATTGCTCATATCTTGTGCTCTGCACGCACTCTGCATCCTCAACTTAGTTGATCTTAGAGATAATTTTGCATATTTGCAATAAATGCCTCGCCTTTCTCTTTGTCCAGATTGTACCATTTGATTCTCGCAGACACTTTTGATTGTTTACTTCTGTTCGTCCCCACCGCCATGAAAATTTTCAGTCCAGGCGGTGTTGCTGGGCGATTGCCTCTCCTTGGATCACTTTGCAATCTTCAACCCGAGACTTCATGAAACGTGTTACCAAATGGTAATCAATCTTTGTTTCATATCCGGCGCGGCTGCAAGTGACCTGATGCCGGCTTTGTTTGACGAACATGGTATTTAGAGTGATACGACTTATTTTTTGTTAAATAAATTTGTTTAATTTACTTTTTTGCTTTTGCTAACTTTTTATTTTAATTTTCTTTTAAATAAACTGGAAGCTATATTTCAGATGTCAGCCCATTGCCATTCCTTTAACGCTGAGCGACTTAATGAGGCATACAACTTGATTTATTTCTTTTTAAATACAGAATGCCACAAGCATATATTTCTCTCTATTTTGTTCAAGTTGAAGTAGTCTTCATTTAAATAACATAAATAGCTTGAATTAATTGAGAAATAAAAATCTCTCCCTCTCTATCAATCTATGTAGCTAGCTATGTACCTTATAAAGCTTCGTGTCTCTTAATAATTTGTCTGCTGATATGATACATATTTTGAAGGCACTTTTTTGTCGCATTTGTATGTGTTCTCTATATAGATTCATCTTCTAAACATAAAAATCAGAAAAGAAAAAACATCTTACTTCGTTAACTTAAATTACCCTTGTATCTTTTTTTCTGGACTTTTTTTCGAAAGAAAGACAAAAAAAAAAACACATAGATTGTCGTTTCCATCGCATACATTTTTGTTTTAATGACGCAAAATATGTTACAAGAAAAAATATCCCTGCAAAGGCCGGAGACAGATGGGCAGCAATAATTATTTATGCCTGTCCCTTTCGATCCACTTATCCATGAGAAGCTATCATCACTAATTTGTGGCGAATACGAGCTGCTAAAGATTTATTCGGTTGATGTCCTTTTTGTATGTTGGAGTTTCCGAAAAGCAATTTATTGAGGGATTTTTATATTTAATCTGAAAAGAGTCTGTTGTCTTTGTTAAATATTAACATAGGCCAGGAACGTTGTTTGTGATTGTAATCGAGTCTAGTTGAATACCTTGTTTAACTGGCCAAAAGGAATGATTTAAGAGGTTTTGTGTTTATTTTTTGCTCAATCTCCTTTTCAAATATGTCCCCACAGATGATGAACCTTGGGAGTTATGGTTGAGAAAAGGAATGGAATTATTTGTGAACATGACAAAGTTGTAAAAACAGATAAAGATAGATTTGCGAGATCCTTATGCGAGTCGAGAAAACAAATTTCTAAATAACGACAGCTGTTAGCATAGTTAGGATGCATTAAGAATTCTGATAGTCGAGGTATGCGATCAAGTGGACGAGTATCACAAACAGGTTCCAAGGAAAACATTCAACACCAATAAGGAAATTGAAATCGGTTTAGGGTTAAATCAGAGAAACAGCTCACCAAATGGAGCCATTGATGCTGTCACCTGCGATGATCAGGGTAAAAAAAACATTGCCCTATATTATTATTATTTTATTTATTAGTAGCAAAAGTTTTACAGATGTTGTCTGAAACATTAATGTACCTACATACGAGTAGATATGGTATTTATTGACCTTTCTTATGAAAATATATAAAATGAATGCAAGCCTTATATGTTAATAAGCAAGGCCGTAGCCCTTCAAACCCCTGTGATCCCCCCCCCCCCATGAAATTTTTTAAAAATGCATTTGTAAATCATACTTTTCCGCATCAGTATGACATTTGTACTCAAATAATTATTGATTATGTTAAAAACTTCTGATTTTAGTTTTAAGTTATGAAAAGTTTTATCGGAGTTCAACCTGTATTGATACCAAAAAATCCGTTGGAATTTTTTTTAAAATTATCGGCAAAGCGCACACATTTGTTGCAGGAAATGATTAAACTAAATTATCCCCAAAATAAATGAAAAAATTTAACAGCAATGTGTGAAACACGCTGGGTGGAAAACCATAATGGGTTGATGAGGAAATTTTTGAAGCGATAGTTGATGCTTTGGAAGAGTTGTGTAGTGATAAGGACTCTGATACATCATCGAAGGCGAGTTGATTTTTAAGATCTATTTCAGCTACTGATTTTGCAGTAAGTTTGTGTTGTATGAGTGTTTTGTTTACATATACATTGCCACTGTGTAAGATCGTACAATCCCCTTCATGCGACTTAGTGTCTGGATTGGAACATGTGGAATTAATAACAAACACATTCCAACGAATATCATTCCGGAATTCAAAACAATTTTTGAGACTGCACACAAGTTAGTAAATGTAAATGTTGTAAATGTGTCAACGCAGCAGCACAGACAAAACATGAGCACAACAGATCCTGAAACCTATTTTAGGATAAGTATGTATAATGATTCCTCATTTGGATGACTTTTTAAGTAAGCTTAAAATGAGATTTGAAAACCATAAGTCCATACTTTCCTCTTTGTGCATTTTGATTCCATCGATCCTTGACAAAAACGAACAAAATTATAACGAAGAAAACTTCAAATTTTATAAATGTTTTTTGGATTGGGATACTTTAAAGGCTGAATTTACGCTATGGAAGACAAAATGCCATACACAAAAAGATATAGACCGTTCAAAGAGTGCAATAACTGCTCTTGGAGAATGCAATAAGGATCTGTTTCCTGACATTCACAAGCTTCTTAAAATTTTGGCGACACTACTGGTTTCAACATGTACACCAGAAAAAACATTTTCGACAATGAAACGTCTAAAAACTTATCTAAGAAATTCTACCGGTGAAAAAAGATTAACAGGATTTGCGGTAATGTGGATTCATCAACGAATTGAGATTGACACTGAGGAAATTTTAGATATATTTGCAGCGCAGAAGGCCAGAAGATTAAATTTAATTTTGTAAAAATGATTCCTTCCTACATGTTACGTAATACTTTTTGTAGTAATAAAATCTTAAAGAATTATGATACTCGTATGTACCTAATAAATAATAACTTAAAATCATTTAAAAAAATATTGGAAAAGTCTTTTAGTTTTTCAAATTTGTTCGAGAGTTTTCATGGAAAAACTATTTTTTTTTTTTTTTTTTTTTTTTTTTTTTTTTTTTTAAGGAAATCCAAATCCCAGAGCACTCAGACTCGGTAACCATTGTACTACCAACTACCAACTACCAGGCAGAAATCCTTCTTTTGGTGTAGAGGCATGTGATTGGGTGGCGTATGTTGTTGTTCTCCATGGGGATTGAACCTGCACCGCACGGGTCACAAGCCAACACACTAACCTCTGCACCGTCGCCACCCTTTTGGAAAAACTAAGTATGCAATAGTATTTTATTAGCAATAGTCTTCATAGGAAAAACAAATATTGAAAATCGTTAAAGCAGTTTATTTTAAACGGTTTTTTTTTTTAATTTTTGAAAAATATTTTGCAATTTTTTGAGTACATATGTATACAGGGAAATCTGTAGTTTTCATCTGGAAAAAAATCTGGAAAAAAACTGGTTTCCAGCATATTCAAATAAAAGCCTTCCTAAATTTAAAATTTAATTGAAATCGGTTTTGTTGTTAGCGAGAAATTGTGATGTTGAAAAATCGGTTCTATAGTAGGTACCGTTTCAAGATAAGTCTCGCAAAATCCATTCTTACCAAAAGATAGACTGTTTTATCTAAATCGTTAAGGCCGTTTTTAGAAAAATTAAGTTTTAACAAACCGTTATATGACATATACCATTGTTGTAGAGCTAAAATTCCAATTTCAACAACGCCTAGTTTGAGACTACTAAATAAGCACTATGAACCAAGTTTGCAAATCGGCCCATCCGCTTAGGCTGCAGATCTGCAAACAGGCAGACGGACGAACAGAATTTTCCAACACATTTTTTCCTACTTCCCTATCATCGTAATGTCATGTTTAATTGTTATCTCAATCTTTTTTTGTGCACCAATCCATAAAGTGCCTTATAAAGGGTGATTTTTTAAGAGCTTGAGAACTTTTTTAAAAAAAAAATCGCATAAAATTTGCAAAATCTTTTGAAGATAATTTCATTTTAATGTTGACCGCGGCTGCGTCTTAGGTGGTCCATTCGGAAAGTCCAATTTTGGGTAACTTTTTCGAGCATTTCGGCCGGAATAGCCCGAATTTCTTCGGAAATGTTGTCTTCCAAAGCTGGAATAGTTGCTGGCTTATTTGTGTAGACTTTAGACTTGACGTAGCCCCACAAAAAATAGTCTAAAGGCGTCAAATCGCATGATCTTGGTGGCCAACTTACCGGTCCATTCCTTGAATGGCCCTTTTCTAGGGCCCATTCACTGAAAATTCGACGTTGTGGCAGATCGTTCGGCTTCAGTTCTTGCACGAGCTGTATTTTATACGGTTTTACACCAAGATCTTTGCGTAAAATCTTCCATGTGGTCGAATAACACAAACCCAATTGCTGCGAACGGCGACGAATCGACATTTCACGGTCTTCAGCAACACTCTCAGAAACAGACGCAATATTCTCTTCTGTACGCACTGTACGCATTCGTGTGGTTGGTTTAATGTCCAATAAAGTAAACTGAGTGCGAAACTTGGTCACAATCGCATTAATTGTTTGCTCACTTGGTCGATTATGTAGACCATAAATCGGACGTAAAGCGCGAAACACATTTCGAACCGAACACTGATTTTGGTAATAAAATTCTATGATTTGCAAGCGTTGCTCGTTAGTAAGTCTATTCATGATGAAATGTCAAAGCATACTGAGCATCTTTCTCTTTGACACCATGTCTGAAATCCCGCGTGATCTGTCAAATACTAATGCATGAAAATCCTAACCTTAAAAAAATCACCCTTTATATAGTATAGTCCCATAATCCCAATTAAAAATCGTGTTTGGTCGATTTTCGGCTAAAATATGCTGCATTAATTTTATTTATTACATCTAGCTACCATTTAGAAAGGTTACATATATATATTAAGAAACAAATAAATAGGTAAGTAGATTAAATTATAATTTAATTTAATAATGCGATTTGAAACAAGTTCTTTATTTGCCACGTTGTGGAGAAGACTGGTGGTAAACTGCCATGGTAGATTGTGTATCATTTTCAATATCTTATTTTGCACTCTTTGCAATATCAATATATGACCAAGCTGGGAGCTGCATAAAACATTATTGCTTGAAAGACCGCCCATTGTGCCAGACTGAATCGAATGCCTTTTCTTTATCCAAGAGTACCCTATATGTGCTTTGACCCACATTGAAGTGTTGCTTAATGTGCTCTTTTATTCGGAGGACCTGGTGCGTAGTACTGTAATATGAACGAAAATCAAACTGTTCAGCAGGAAGGAAGCTGTGTTCCTCTACGTGCAGTAGAAGTTAGTGTCTAATGGCCTTTTCAAAGCACTTACTTAAGCTATTTAAGAGGCTTACGGGCCTGAAGCTAAGAGGATCACTAGGTATTTTGCCCGGCTCTAAAATTGGAATAATTTGTGCATGCTTCCATGCAACTGGGAAATATCCGATTTGCATACATTTGTTGAAAATAAATTGGATGACTTTAATACCAGGTTTTGGAAGATTTTTCAAGTAGATATTCATAATCTTGTCAGGACCAACTGATTTGCGGTTGTGCAAGTTACGAGGGCGGGTCAATAAGTCCGTGACTTTTTGAATTTCTGACCTCTTTACTGAAACAGCAACACTGCTCCTGTCAACAAGCATCTGTCAGTTGACTCCTGTCAAAATTTAAACTTGCTGCGTCAGTTAGTTTGTGTTTGACAGCTATTTTTATCAGACTACTCACTAATTTGAGGAGAAAATGGAAAAAAGTGAATTTCGTGTGCTTATTAAGCATTATTTCTTGCGAAAAAAAACCATTACCGAGACCAAGGCTAAGCTTGAAAAATACTATGGGGACTCTGCAGCATCGATTTCAATGGTAAAAAAGTGGTTTACTGAATTTCGTTGTGGCCGTACAAGCACTGAAGATGCCGAACGTCCTGGACGCCCAGTTGAGGTCTCTACACCCGAAACAATCGAAAAATTCACCATATGGTGTTGGCCGACCGAAGATTGAAAGTGCGAGAGATTGTGGAAGCCGTAGGGATCTCGCATGGCTCAGTGGTTTCAATTTTGAATGATCACTTGGGCATGAGAAAGCTTTCCGCAAGATGGGTGCCGCGTTTGCTCACAGTCGACCACAAACGCAATCGTGTAACAACTTCACAGGAAGGTTTGGCGTTGTTTAATCGCAATATGGAGGAGTTTTTGCACCGTGGACGAAACATGGATCCATCACAACACACCAGAGACCAAACAACAGTCAAAACAGTGGGTTTCTAAGGGTGAATCGGCGCCAAAGAAGGCCAAGGTGGGTTTGTCAGCCAATAAAGTTATGGCGACTGTTTTTTGGGATGCACGCGGGATAATCCACATTGACTACCTTCAAAAGGGAAGAACCATCAATGGTGAATATTATGCCAACTTATTGGACCGATTCAATGACGATTTGAAAAAAAACCGACCTCATTTGGCCAAGAAAAAAGTTCTTTTCCACCAAGACAATGCAAGGGTGCACACATGTGCAGTCGCCATGGCAAAAATCCATGAATTGGGCTATGAATTGCTCCCTCATTCACCCTATTCTCCAGATTTGGCTCCGAGCGACTACTTCTTGTTCCCAAACCTGAAGAAATGGCTTGGTGGAAAAAGATTTGACTCCAATGATGAAGTCATCTCGCAAACAAAGGCCTATTTTGAGGACCTTGACAAATCATTTTTTTGGAAGGGATAAAAAAATTGGAGAAGCGTTGGACAAAGTGTATAGAGCCCAAGGGAGACTACGTTAAAAATAATTTTTTTTTTATCAAAAAATCTGTGTTTTATTTCAAAAGTCACGGACTTATTGGCCCGCCCTCGTAGATATGACATCTTTTACATCTTCTAGTGACACCAGTAGTGAGTTGTGAGAAAAACTCGGCTACGTAGGCTATTTACCGTTGAATCTACCGAGTTCTCAATTGAGCTTTGATTATGTAAAGGCAGCAAAAAGTTGGATTGGAACGATGTTGCTAGTGTATTTGCTTTATCAATATTTGAAAGGGATGCACTGTTCCCATTTCTGAGCGGTGGTACAGTCATAATCGGTTATAACGACTTTCAAGGGACTGACGAATTTGGTCGTTATAAGCGATAGGTTGCTATAACCGATATCAAGCTGTGTATATACTTACTTTTTCTCCCCTAATTTTTCTTTGATTTTGAGCCATAACATAATAGGAATACACATTTACAAATATACGTTTACTGTTTATTAAACAAATTGGAAATATCTAATTGCTTAGTATCTACAGATTTTTCTTTTTTGACTCATTTTTCTAGTACAACTTTTCGCCTCACAAAATTAAATTAAACTTCTACAACCACTTGTCACACTGAAAAATTTGCACTGAGTAAAACTTCCCCAACGTAGAACAAACTCAATAAACGCAAAAGCAAAAAATAACGCCTACAAATGGTAACTGTAACATATCCCAGATTCTAAAAACTTAGATACATCGCATCTACAGAGAATCAGTTTACCGTTGTAGAAAAAAAAATCAGTTGCGCCAACAGCTGCGTCATTTAGTCGTTATAACCGATATTAAATTAAAAAAAAGGGTAAACTCGGTCGTTGTAAGCGATATGTCGTTATAAGCGATGTCGTTATAAGCGATTGTCGTTCAATGGAATTACAATGGCGCTGATTCGGGACCTAATAATTTGGTCGTTGTAACCGATACGTCGTTATAACCGATGTCGTTATAAGCGATTTTGACTGTATGTTTGTTTTTTATTATTTTAATATTATTCCAGAATGGTTCACTTGATTCCATTTTCTAATTCTTAACTTCGCTATTTCGTCTTTAATTTTTAAATTTAGGAACTTGAACTAATCGGAATAAAACTGGTGTCTGCATTGTTGCCACTTCCTTCTGAATCTATTTCGGAGCTTAATTAAGTTTAGGATAGTTTGCGCCAACGGACTATTATTAACGGACAAAACGGACTTTTAAGGTACTGATACATTTACCCTTTCCAGGATCGATGTATTCAAATATTCAATTTATTAGTATTTAAATCTTCCACATGCACATTTTCTAACAGTCTTTTTAAAGCTGACTTACGAGTATATCTACTCCAGTTTGCTACCTTAAAGTCGTAAACATTGCCCTAACTAAACCATCACTTTGAATCAAGTCTTTCAACAGTTCACTTTTCTTTTCCATTTCAGAAAACAATGCCATCGCTAAATTCAACGTGACGACGATAAACATGGCAAGACTTAGAGCTACCATCAGCAGTGGTCGACTGAATAGTGGTATTGCAGTTTTTCTTATCGCAACACTTGCGACTTCCGTCACAATGACACTCAGCGAAGAATCATCATCGTCGGCTGTTTATTCCACATCCACATCATTTGGGCTATCGTCCTCACTCCTACTCGATGAGTATCCTTCGAATTCGTTTATCCAAACAACCCTGAATTCGTATCAATATCTCCTGAACGTATCTACCATCTCCTTGCCAAATAAAACTGCAAGTAATTCATCCTCCTTCGACGACGACGAATACGATACAGATATGGACATGATGTGTCCATCCAGTCAAAATGCCATTGGAAAATTCGTTACCATGATCCTGTATGCCGGAGTGTGCATTGTCGGGCTCCTAGGCAACACACTTGTCATTTACGTAGTGATGAGGTTCTCGAAAATGCAAACTGTCACCAATATTTACATCCTGAATCTGGCAATTGCCGATGAGTGTTTTCTCATTGGAATCCCTGTTCTGCTGTTCACCATGCAAATCGGTAGTTGGAAATTCGGCGAATACATGTGCAAGGCGTACATGGTTAGCACCTCGATCACTCAATTCACGTCATCCATCTTTCTACTGATCATGTCAGCTGACCGTTACATTGCAGTTTGTCATCCGATCTCGTCGCCACGCTATCGCACTCCCATAGTGTCAACAATCGTGTCGGGAATCGCATGGATTGCCTCTGTCGTTCTAATGCTACCCGTGATCCTGTTCGCGAACACAGTCGTAATCAATGAGGATCACCTGTCGTGCAACATCAAATGGCCCGAAAGTCACAATACACAATCGGGTACCACATTTATACTGTACACACTGATCCTTGGCTTTGCCACGCCGCTCTCTTTTATCTTGTGCTTTTACTACTTGGTCATACGGAAGCTGCACACCGTTGGGCCGAAGAACAAGTCCAAAGAAAAGAAGCGGTCCCATCGCAAAGTCACCAAACTGGTATTGACAGTGATTACAGTATACGTCCTGTGTTGGTTACCCTATTGGATATCACAAGTGGCTCTGATAAACTCCAAGCCCGACTCGTGTGCGTCTCGATTGGAAATAACGGTGTTTTTGTTAGTCGGTTGCTTGGGTTATTCCAATTCGGCAATGAATCCGATACTGTACGCGTTTTTAAGTGATAATTTCAAAAAGAGCTTCATGAAGGCATGCACCTGTGCGAAGCGATCGGACATCAATGCCCAGCTCCAGCTAGAGAATAGTTTCTTTCCCAAGTTTGGAAAAAGCCGGCAAACAGAACGGCTCCTAAGTTCAAAGGCAAAACAGAAAGCGGCTCGAAATAATAATACAACAACGACGACGGTAACTACGGCCACAGTTATTGGATGCTCTGGCACCTATACGGGTCGCGTGAATGCATCTGTAATGAAAAGCTGTGCTAATTCTGCCACCAACACCATTGGAGGGGATCAAACAACTACCACCACGCTCCTGTTAGGCAATGAGAAGCCACCAGTCTTGCATACAGATTTGTAAAATGGCGCCGAAGAGTGATTTATTTTTTTTATCGAAATGTTGAACATTTTCAAAAAAAAAAATCCTTACTAAATCTTAACTAATTAAATGTAATTAATTTTAAAATAGATTTACAAAAATACTTTTTTATTTTAAGAAATCAAAATAAGCTTCTTGTGCTGCATAAATTGTTTAAATTGAAAATTAAATTTTTTTGAAATATAAAATACTTTATAGATATTTTTTTTACTTAAAACATTTTTAAAATTTATAACAATAATGGCAAACATTTATTATATAATATTATAAAGAACAAGGGACTTATTAAAATGTTAATACAAAAAATAAAATTGTAGGTAAAGATTTAAATTTATAAAAAAATTAATGTTTTAAAGAAAACCGAAAGCCTATTGTAGGCGAATTAAGGAAAGTAATGTTTATTTTTTGTTGTAAGAACCGTTGTGCTATATAAATAAATAAAATAGAGTTTTTAAGTAAATTGGAAAGAAAAATAAAAGATTTAAATTTAGGAAATGAAAATATAGTTTAAAAAATTAAAGGCCAGGCAGTGAATGCAATTTGATTTTGTTTCGATGAGGGATAGAAGCGCAGTAAGTAGAATACATACGCATGTGTTTTAAGTCAGAAAATCGACGACTTACGGGGGCTACGAAAAAGTGTTATCTTAATTGGTGCATTAAATAAGGGCAAAATGCTATATAAATAAAAATCGTTTAGCTCTTAAAGGTGTTTTTTCTGCAACTCAGTAATAACTCATTCGTCATTTTATCTGTTAGCCGGAAACAAATCTGCTCTCAGTATTATTTTGTCAGTCAACCCAGAACTCAGTATAGTTTGTTAAGACTGAAAACCTGACGGCGGTGAAATCAGTTCAAGGTTGGGGAGACTTCCTTCTTGCTGAAAACGAGGCATGGAAAAGCTGGTCGAAATTCATATGCACAAAACTTTTTTGCGACACACGATGGACATTTTCATCGATATTGAGGGTGCTTTTGCCAATGCGACTTTTGACAGCACGTGTAACTCTGCCAGACAATACGGCGTAGTCATTATTGCTGTGGATTAAAGCAGTGCTAATAAATAGAACGTTGGTCGCGGATGTGGATTGTGGGCGTTATGTGATGGCGGGGGTAAACAGGGAATAGAGAATGCTGGTCGACTGTCTGTTGAACGCACTCAACAGCTCTAACGTCTACGGTAAGGAGTACGCTGATATTGTTGCCGCACTTTCTGTTGGATCATGCCTAGCGACTATCTGCACCAAAGCGCAGGTGGCTCTAGACGTGATCGACAAATGGTGCAATAGGGATGGGCCCTCGGTCAATCCCCTCAAAACTGAGGTTGTGCTCCTTACGAGAAGGAGGAATCTGATCGTGTGGACTCAGCTAGTGCTAAAAGACTTCACAATTCAAATCTCCATAAGGAAAAATATCTAGGGGTCATCCTGGATAGCTAACTTCTTTGTTTTCTGGCAGTGTAGAGAAATTTTCGGCTAGACATGGGGTTTATCACCGAAAAGAGTCCTATGAATTTACACGACTATGATAAGACCATTTGTAGCATATGCATCGGTAGTTTGGTGGAATAAGCTTTTACTTAAATACGTTCCTGGTGTTTTCGCCAAACTCGAAAGAAAGGTATGTCTCGGCTGCACGAGGTTCCCCAGCTCGCCTGGATCCGGCCTTGATGTATTATTGAACCTCCCGCAAATTGATGTCTCTTTGTCCTGTCTTATGGATATGCCGTCCGATGCAATGGCACTGGAACTTCGGCGAATGCGCAATCACGAAGACGACTTTTCTCGTGTTCAGGACTGGCTCTGAGCCTGGAAAGCAATGCAGTTGAATCTTCACGCATGGGTCCAAAACCGATCAAGGATCTGGTGCTGGTGTTTTTATGGAGATCGACAAAATTAGACTTTTCAGTATGCCAAACGGAGCACATGCAATCCTAATGGCTATGAACTATGCCGTGGGGAACGGTTGGAGCGGGTGAAGTATCTGCGTCTGTAGCGACAGTCAGGCTGCGCTTAAGGCCTTGCTCATCTCTTTAAGCAACTTAAAAATTGTTCGTGAATGTAAGATCTCTCTGAATTCGGTCGGAAGGCTGAATTTACTTAGAATTATCTAGGACCCTGGTCATAACGGGACCACAGGAAATGAGTTCTCAGATGAAATTGCTAGACAGGGCTTAGAGGAAGACTTCTCAGGACCTGAACCGGCGTTAAGTCCGCCTGCGTCCTCGGTCAGGGCTTCCATTGACGCTTGGGTATTATATGAACACATTCGCATATGGCATGACACTCCAGGGTGCTGACAAACTAAACGAATGCTTCCCGACGTCTGTAAAAAATCTGCGGCATTCTTGTTGTCTATCAGCTGACAAGACTGCAGACAATTAACTAGCGTTCTTGCAGGCCATTACGCTTTTGCCAAGCATCTTAAGGTGCCTGTGGAGGAAATGATGACACTGCAGAACATTTCCTGTGTGATTTTCCTGCATTTGCTCGTGCCAGGTGGTAGGGATTTGGTGCTGTAAACCTAAGCTCCTCAACATTGAAGCGCCTACTCGTTTTCCTTAGGAAAACATTTCCTTAAAAAAACACCGACGAAAAAAATATATAGTAATTACTGACATTAATTTATTTGGCATTAGTGGTGTTCCATGAAGCACATGAGGGTACTCCCCTGTCCAGTAACGCTTATTTTGCTTATTGACGAAGCCGTTTAAACGAAAATGCCCTTCATAGCTCAAGATGATTTTCCGATGAAATTCGCCATTTTCTTCCATCATGTCCAGAGCCCAATTCGAGAACGTACGTCGCTCCATATGTTCAAATGGCTTAAGTTCTTCAGACAGCTTGATCTGGTGAGGTTGTAGGCCAAGATCCTTATGCAAAATTTGCAATAATAGACCACATTAGAAGAGAATTAGGAAGAGGCCCAATTCTTGAGAATGCCGTGATATTGACTGATTTGCTGGTTTGCGACGGACGCCTCTACGGTAGCGATATTCTGCACACCTCGGGCAATACGTAGTCTCACTCTCACGGGAACATCAAGCAGCGAATATTCTGACTCAATTTTTTTCACTAGACTATGAATTGCTTGTCTACTGGGATGAGCATTACTGCCGAAAATTGGCGTTAACGCTGTTAAAGTTGCGATGACCGACTCGAAAATTTGGTAGTAAATTTTAATTATTTGTTAACGTTGTTCCTTCATGCACTTCACTATGATGAAAATGTTGATTTTACCGAATATTTTGACCTTGACAGTTCGGTAATCGGTTTAAGGGTGCGTCCATACTGAAAGTTTGAAGTTGTCAAGTCTCAAATGAAAGACCCTGTATAAAGATCAGTATTTGAAAACATCACGATTCCTTAAAGGATTGGCGTATGGTGTTGCTTGATTTTGAAAAGGCCTTTGATAGCCAACCAAGGAATCTGTTATACGTGTCGCTAAGACAACGAGGAGTTCCAGAGACCTACGAACAGATGATCAGAAGTGGTTTGCAGATTAAAATGTATCCTCTCAAGTATTTGCGACTGTAACCAACACGACAGGAGTAAGATGCCCGCTGGTGTCACCGAGGAGTTCGCAATCAAATTCGGTGTACACCAGGGTAGCGTCTTAAGTCCCTTGATATTTATTACAGTCCTGATTATCTGCTTGATGGAAAAGTGATTGATCCCAAGTGCATCAGTTATTTTTTGCGGACGATGGAGCGATCATTGGCGATCACCATCTGGTGCCCGCTGGTGTCACCGAGGAGTTCGCAATCAAATTCGGTGTACACCAGGGAAGCGTCTTAAGTCCCTTGATATTTATTACAGTCCTTGATTATCTGCTTGATGGAAAAGTGATTGATCCCAAGTGCATCAGTTATTTTTTGCGGACGATGGAGCGATCATTGGCGATCACCATCTTCTGTGATCGAAAAATGTCCCTTACCTGAAAGCAAAGCTTAACACCGCAGCTGTGTGCCTGGCGCTCACATACGGTTCACAATGTTGGACAGCGTACAAAAAGTGTGAAGGCAAATTTACGGCAGCTGCGATAAAGATGCTTCGCATGAAGCAGGAGTAACAAAGATTCATCGAATAGTGCCATCGGCTCAGTTGGTACTACCATGTTCAAAGGAGAGATCCTTCGAAACGTGCCAAAAATGCAATATCAATCAACGTTCCGATGCAAACGCGAAAGAGAGGCAGACCTAAAAAATCTTGGATCACACAAATGCGGTGACTCCAGCATTGATTGCCCTCAGCGACGAAGTGATTCAAAATCGGGTGACCTGCCGCTATTCTATGAGGTCAAACCGGCGAACCCTACAGGCGGACCAGGGATGCAGTTAAATAGGAGGGTTATGATCCCTCTAATCCTAATCATAGCCCCATCGCCATTTAAAGGAAGAAGAAGGTGCGCATTGACCAACAATCAGCATATAATTGCTGACCACTGACATGTTACGTCACCCCGGCTGTCAAATTCAAATTAAAATAACGGGCGACATGCGCAATGCATAATCTTTTATCTGTCATTCCAACAGCCTCTAACTGCATACTTTATGAATGAATACAAAATTTAATTCAAAATCTGTGTTTTCTATTGAAATTACTTCTTGCGTGAATTTTTGGACACCCTTTATTAGTCGGGCGTTTAAAACTACTTTGCTCAGTTGGTATCGGTCCAGTGTTTACTTAATGTCAAGGCCAGATCTTCAACGGATTTCCTTTAAAGTATACAAAAAGGTTTACACAAGGATTTAAGAAGAAACAGATATATTTCGTGCGACATTTATGACACCATTAATTATAATTTCAAAGTGTAATTTTCCGTCCTTGTTAGCTTGAGTCAAATCAACACATTCAATGCAACGACCAGGCGATGATGGAAACTGCATTCGCCCTAAGGCATGTAGGTATTAATAAATCCAACAAGTGCAGGAAACTGTCGATAAACTATCCAAGCCAATCACATAATTCGCTAGACTTATGTATCCTGTAAAGTGTAACTACTCGTGTGCTCTTCCCTTCATTCCATGACGATGGATAACATTTTCCAATAATTCAGTGTAGCTATATAAACATCTGCTACCCTGGACAGTTCCGTATCTGTTTTTTCCTCTTCCTTCCTGTATATCAGTTTTTTAGCTACTCGAAAGTATTCCGATTTTTTTTTGTTGTAGTTCGCTTTTTCTTTTTTACACAAATCGATATTCTTGGATATAAATTGGTTTTGACCACGCACTTGAGTGAGCTCCTGTTCCTGTTGTTTGATTAAGAGGGGCGATATAAATGTGTGACAACGATGATCTATGGTGACGCATGGCACCGTGCGCAGTGTTGCCGAAAGTACTCCCATAAGAGTATTGTACTACTTTCTGCACATCCGTACTCCCGTACTGCTCCTTTCACATACGTACTCCTATTTTTTTAAAGACCTAAAATATCTTACACTTGCAGCAAAGTGTAATACCAACATAAATAAATTTAAGCCACTTAAAATTTAATGCAAACTTGGCAGCACCTGCTGCAAGAGCCAACGATATTGAGTTTTCCAATGCTGAAAAATTATGTGTGCTGTTGAAGTTGATACACCGACCAAATCAAAATCGGTAGGCAAAGGCAAAAAAAGTTCCACATGTCAATGTCAATGTGTTCCTGAATCCCCAGCCGAAAGAATCGACGATTTTGAGATTTCTGATGCTGATGAAGTTGATACACCTACCACCTTAAACTAAAAAAAAAGCTTAAAACATCAGAAATAAAAATAATAATGTTCCTTTTGCCGTATAACGTAGCCATGTCCTTAATTGAACCTTTAATTACATTAATAAAAAGTATTGATGTTGAAACCTTAAAAGATATAAAGCTTGGGAGAACAAAACTCATAGAAACAAAGTTTGTTAGAAGAGGCAAATCGTGATATGGTGGATGTTTTAAAAAAACAAAAGTTTTTTGTGATAGTTGATGAGACAGCGGATGTCAGTTCCTCAAAGTGCTTATGTGTCGTGGTAAGGTAATTTGATATCAATTATTGTAAACTTAGAGTTCGATTTCTTTCCTTGATTGAGCTGCTTGAGTTAGATGCTAAATCTGTTTTTAACGTACTATTAAAGTGCTTTAATGATCTTTCAATACCGTTTAAAAATGGTGTTGGTTTTGCAGCTATTATGGTTGGAGAAAAAGGTAGAGTTCGATCTCTTTTTTAAAGAAAAATCCAAATAAGTTTACTTTAGGGTGTATGTGCATTCATTCATTACATCTCTCTTCCTCGGGCGCAGCTAAACAAATGACACAGAATATTGAGGTTTTCCTAAGAAACATGGCCCAAAGAAGCAAATCGAGTTTACACTTTTTCGCGATTAAAACAGATTCCAAAAAGTTAAATTAGTTGCAGTCACTACTGCCGAAAGAAAATAGGAAAATTTTAATATAATTCGCGATCTGTCGCATACAACACCGTGCAACAAGAATAACCACAATAGGCTATTTCCCGGTAGTTCAGCCTGGGGTGGGTTCGTTTAGAAACGAGCAAAAAACCTGAAAATTAGCTTACGCTGGTGAACGTGAATCCGCAGAAAAAAATGGGCGCCACACAATTTTGTGGGAAAATTGTGAAACCGTTTAGTGGACCGGTGATTGTCACTGGAAGAAATTACAAAAAAAAACGCCAACACCGTTTTTTTTGAAGCACGTTATAAAACTCCGTTGGAGCTTGGTCACTTTATTAATTATTATTATTATTAATTAGGATGACGAATTGAAAAAAAAGAAAGAGGAAATATCTCCAAATAATATCCAAAAATGAAAACTTAAACTTTTAAATTTATAAGTATGAACTCAAAAAAAACTAAATAAAAGTGACCGGGCGTGACCCGCTATGGCGTCGCCCCGAATACCAAAATGGTGGACCGGGTCGCGTGTCCCGAGTATTCACGGGAAAATACAGGGCAGAATCCTACCAGACTTAATGGTCACAATACTCCTAACCCACCGAATCTACTATTGGTGTTTGAGATTTACACTACAAAAATTCACTCTACTTAGCTTTATCCCTTGGATCCGCTCCTTAATTCGGATTATTTTCCTTTTTCTGCTAGTCCAATTCCTTCTGCTATTGTCTCTCGAAAAATCATATGTCCTTCAAATGACTTTACTTTCAAATTCACTCTGGAAAATCGCTCTAACCAAAACTCCTGTCACAACCACTAAACCGCTCAGTTAGCCAGGCAACCAAGAAGTGTCTGCCCAGCTCTTCTTGTAGCTCCAGTTCGGCCAGTGTACTCTCACTATCACGCATTCAGCCACTGTTAATGGGATCTCACTCATGGCGTGCAATGAACGCCACCATTGTGTTGGTGGTAGTCCGCCATATCCCACTACCTCCATTAGCTCATGCAAGCCAGCGAGAGACATCATTCCGCTACACCGCAGCGTTTTCGCCATGGTGTGCGTGCGTCTCTCATTACCCTCTTGCACTCATTTTTCCTTCACACAATTCATCTGCTCTTCCGCTGAACGATCCACCACTGGAAAGTCCGCTGAATGAGTTGCCTGGCCGACCTGGACCAACTATTCAATCTTTTTATATTTTGTCTACGTGTGACATTTCTTTGCCGGGAGTTTTGCTTAGGCGAAATAAACAAAATTTTATTATCTCCCCACAGAGAAAATTACCCTCAAATCGGGTTAAATTCAAGGAATAGCAGAAGGAAGAACAATACCAGGCCACGGATACAACCTGATCACTGTACGTTAGAGAAAATATTTCATCCAATAATACCTATTCGTCAAGCCTTTCAGTAGTACAGTTTCTTTGTATTGAGCTTAACAACTCCCTTGAAAAATGCCTACTTGTTGTTGTTTACTGTCCACCAAACTGTTTTAGAGAGGAGTATCTAACGGAACTGGAAGATATCCTTCTGAAGCTAAGTCCAAAGTATAATCATATGTTAGTAGGTGGTGATTTTAATGTTAATCTTTTGGATAACAACAGCACTACACGTTTGTTTCACTATTTCTGTGATAAACTGGGATTGTCGGTCATTAACAATCGGTATCCGACATGCTTTCAGTCGAGCACGAATCCATCTTTTTGAATTCATTCATGATTTTATTTTTTGCTCTCTTGATTTTCATGTCAACGAGTTAAGTAACAGTGGATTTTATAGTTACAGATCATATCGAAATTTCGATTTAGCAAACCTTGAACGCGACAGTAGCAACTTCAATTGGCACGAAATTTATAACTTACCCGACGTTAGCGACAAAGTTGAGCTATTTAATTCTATTGTAGGCAGATTATATAATGACTACGTTCCTATAGTCACAAAAATGGTCAAACCTAAACACTGCCCTTGGTACAACAATGATATCAAGTTGCGTATCAGAGAGAGAGAGCGTTTTTATAAAACATATAAAAGAAACCCTTCGCCTTCAGTGTTTAACAGAAGACAGTACACAGTTGCTCGAAATAACGTCAACGCTCACTTAAAAGAACGTATTTATTGAAAAGACTTGATCCTTCATTATGCTCAAAAGATCTCTGGAGAAACCTCAAAGCTGAGGGTGTAACTGCCGATAGAAGCAAATTAAAATGTTCCTTGAATCCAGAAGATATGAGCCGATTTTTTGCTCCATCTCCCAGTGTTGTAAACGAACCCTATGTTGTGTCACGAAATGAGAGCTCTGACCAGTCTTTTTCTTTTGAGTGTGTAGGGGTAGCCGACGTTCTGGATGCCATTAGTTCAGTCAAATCAAATGCTCTCGGCCATGATGGCATTTCTCCAAAATTTATAAAGCTGATTTTGCCATTAATACTAAGATTTATTTGCACATTTACAATGCATGTATTTACTCCTGTCAGTTTCCTGAGCAATGGAAAAAAGCCACTATTGAACCAATCCCCAAAAAAGTGAATCCGTCGAGCCCCGCAGATTTCCGGCCCATTAGTCTTTTGTGTTTTTTATCCAAAGTTTGGGAAAAAATTATTGCTAAACAAATACAAAACTATCTAGCTTTGCATGAAATGTTATCGGAATGGCAGTCAGGTTTTCGAAAAAATCACAGCTGCGAATCAGCCGTGTTGAAGGTAACTTCTGATCTCCGTTTGGCACTTGATATTGGCAATTTTGGACTTATGGTCCTCCTGGACTTCACTAAAGCATTTGACAGCGTTGATCACTCAATCTTATTAGTCAAACTTAGAAATAAGTATAATTTTTCCTCTGCTGCCATTAAATTATTGAGTGAATACCTTAAAAATAGGGTGCAGATTGTCGAAACTGTGAGTGGAACATCCTTACCATCGGTTGTGAATTCCGGGGTGCCACAGGGTTCAGTTTTGGGCCCGCTGCTGTTTTCAATATTTATTAACGACCTTCCTGAATCGGTTGTAAACTGCAAAGTGCTGATGTATGCTGATGATGTTTCAATATACCTAGCTCGACCTATAGGTTTAATGGAAGATTGTGTTGCTCGAGTTAACGAAGATCTAGGGAAAATTCATAGCTGGTCTTCATTAAATAAACTTCAGCTTAATCCATTGAAAACTGAGGCTATGATCTTCTCGAGATCTCAAGTTAATTCACTTGGTTTTCCAGCGATTCAACTAGGTGGCAAAACTATTCCGTATGTCAGTAAGGTTAAATATCTGGGCTTCTGCATTAACTCATCCCTTAGTTGCTGTGATGCAGTCTCTGACACAATTAGGAAAGTTTACGCCGGTCTTCGTTCCCTAAGATGTTCATCTCACCTGCTGGTTCCCAGCATGAAACTGCGTCTAGTAAAAAGCCTGATTGTTCCGTTCTTTACGTTCAATTGTAATGTCTATCCTTCCATGGATTATGAATGTCATCGTAAACTAAATGTTGCGTTTAATGATTGTATACGTTACATATATGATGTCCGTAGGTATACCAGTGTTTCACGTTTTAATTCTACTCTTCTGGGTATCAACCTGGATAAATTCTACTCCTTCAGAAATCTTTTAAAGATGCATAGTATTATTCACAACAAGTGTCCGGTATACTTAAGTGAAATGATACATTTTCCTCAGTCCCGTAGAGGAGTTTGCTTGATATTTCCACGCTTTTCTCACACAATAGCAGAACGCTCCTTCATTGTGTCAGCGATTCGACTCTGGAATTCTCTTCCTGTCGAATTGCAGACAATTACTTCTTTACCCATGTTTGAGAGAAGGATATTTCAACACCTATCACCCTAATTTTATCAAGGAAATATTTTAGAATACAATCTTTATATATGTATATAAAAAAAATAAAAAAATTAAAAAAAAAAAAATAAAAAAAAAAAAAAACATAGGGACGGGCTACAGTCCGCTTGGGCGAACTGTTGGATACCCTATTCTTATTCCTATCCCTCATAAGTGGGCGTGACAAAAGTCTAAGTATGGTTGAATTGTTAAGAACGCTCTACATTATTTTGTTATATAACATTTAAAGGATTTTATCAAAAAAACAACGCTCCCTAGCTCAAACTTGGGTGTTTCAATAAAATTGTTTTATTTGATTGTGGGCGTGTCAGTAGGCGGATTTAAAAAAAATTAACACATGAGAATAAAGGGCCCCTAGAGAGTATATAAATATTATAAATTTCAGCTCCCTAGCTCAAACTTTGAATTTTCGAAAAAAAAAAAATAATTGTGGGCGTGTCAGTGGGCGGATTTTGAAAATATTTACACATGAGCATAAAGGGCCCATAGAGAGTATATACTATAAATTTCAGCTCCCTAGCTGAAACTTTGGATTTTCAAAAATTAATATACCCTTAGAATAGGATTTTAACTAAATTCACCTTTTTAATCGTGAATATTATAGCCAAGTTTGTGGTCAGATCATTAATTGAAAGTTATTACACCTTATTGACCGCAAAAATCGTAATAAAAAGAAGTAAAAACTAAAAACAAAACCGAAAAACTTTTATGTTTGAAATTTTAATTCTTTTTTTTTTTTTTTTTTTTTTATTAGCACGTATGCATTTCGGTTCTCAGCTGCGGAACCATCATCAGCGAGCGACAATTAAACAATTACAAAAGAGATTAGGTACATATGTTATACATAGTTGGTTAAATAAGTTAAGTTAAGTAAACATAGTGAAGAGAGTGACAAAACAGTTTCTAATTTTTCTTTTTTAATAAGTTGAACAGAAGAGAATCAATTGGTCCAGCTTCCAAATTCATCAAGTTGTCGTTCAAGTGGATATGTATCGATTCATAGGCGTCTAGTTTGTGTGGTTTGTTTACATTTTTTATGAGTCGGAAATTATTGTCAAATGATGTAATTGTATGTCGATCTGCATTACTTGGGTCAAATATGTGTGCCGCTATAGCTTTGTCAATCTCTTTCTTTTTCACAGATCTAAGGTGTTCATTAAATCTAGTTTCGGCGGCTCTTCTCGTTTGTCCAATATATTTTTTCTCACAATTAGAACAAGAGATCTCATAAATTCCACTGCATCGATGAGTTGGTGTGTGGTCTTTTGTGGAACCCAAGCGCAATTTTAGTTTGTTGTTGTTGGTGTGGATTATGTTCATTTGGGCTTTGGCAAAGACATGCATTAATTTGTTGGTGATGTTCGGGGTGAAGGGTAAAGTGACACGGTGTTTAGGTGTGGATATGTTTTGTTCAAATAATGTACTGATGTTGTTTCGTTTCAATTTTGTCGAGTGTTTTTTAACTAAATTGTCAATAATAGATTTCTCATATCCATTGACATCAGCTATGTTTAATATTTGTTGGTATTCCTTCATATAATTTTGTATGGTCAGAGGTAGACGGCATAATCTGTACACCATTGAATGAAAGGCAGCAAGTTTTTGGCTATATGTGCAGTATGAGTCATTGGTTATGTAGCGGCCTGTTGATGTCGTTTTTCGGTAAACACTAAATTCAATTTTCTTTCCTTTTCGTTTTATTTCTAAATCTAGAAATGGTATAGTGTGGAGTGTTTCATCTTCCTTCTCAAAGGTGAATTGGATGCTTGGAAATCTGCTGTTGATTAGTTGGAGTACCTTGTCGGTTTCTGACTTTTTTACCACGGCAAATGTATCATCAACATACCTATACCAAATGCGTGGTAGTTTACCTATTTTATTTAGGTCGGTTTCAAATTTGCACCTTAGAATAGGGTATAAAAAAATTATTTTATTTATTTGTGAGCGTGTCAGTTGGCGGATTTTGAAAATTTTTTATCCCGAGCAGTTTTAGGAGTCATAGATCATATATAAAAAATTTCAGCTTTCTAGCTCAAAATTCGATTTTTTCCAAAATTTGGTTTTTTTGAGTTTGTGGGCGTGTCTGTGGGCGGATTTCAAAAATTCGTAAACTTGATTATTTCGGGACCCTAGAGAGTATATGGTTAAAATTTCAGCTCTCTAGGTCCAGTTTAAAGGCCTAATTTTTGGCTACAGACGGACGGACGGACGGACATGGCTAGATCGACATTACTATCGATGCTGATCATAAATATAGTAACTTTTAGGGGTCTACGGGCAATATTAAGGTATGTTACAAACTATGCGTCAAAATTAATATACCCTTAGAATAGGGTATAAAAATAATAATAATAATATCAATTAATTTGTAAATGTACTTTTAATAACTTTCATATAAGTTTCCTTTTCCCTAAAATGTTTTGTATTATTACTAGATACTTAATTTTAAGATTATAAATCTTGTAGTATCGTGTATTAATAAGTTCAAATAAAATACAAATACAAAATACAAATACTCCCGTCCAACGCCTGGAGACTCTCTTACAACTCCCCCTGGGTCCGTGAATAAAGCCGAGTGAGTATTATTGTGCTATCGAATTCGCGAAATTACTAATGTCTGGTGGGATTCTGTTCAGACAGGATGTGAGGGCCGTGCCATTAGCGGGTCATTCCTTGCATTCTGTTCTGCTGGACAGGATTTCTCCTTTTGTTGACTTGCTGTCCGGGTTGTATTCGTTGACGGTCTTCTTTTGTGTCTCGTGATTCCCTTCAGTGTTTGATGTTGCTTTTTGTTTATGTATTGCCAGTGCTCATGCGCGGGAGTGTCTCTTATCATGTCGGTCCGCCTACACTCCTCTGCTGCTCCTCCGGTGCTCCATCGACGGAGTAGAAAGGAAGAGAGTCTTCTTCCCCCCCATCGAGCCTAACACCCCACCGTGTCAGTGGTAGTTCTGGCGCATATCTAAAGGTATGGGCAGTCCGCCATTACTCATCTGCTACTCCTGTACTCTGTTTGCGAAGTGTCTCCAGGGTCTTCGTGGTATAGGCGGTCCGCCTACAACCCTGCGATGTGGTCAGTTGGTCTGTCTCGCACTTTCTTTGTGTGTGACCTCGTTGGGCCCATTTTGCACGGCTGGTTTAGTACCAGTGCGTGGGCACTTTTAAACGGCTGACGTTTCGCCGTTGCGTTGGGGTTTTCGCCCTTTTCTACCCATTTCTGCGTCATCCTGGGGCCTCCTCTCTCAACTCTGGTTGCTCGGGGTTATACGTCGCGGTTGGGTACCTGGAAGGTGGCCCAAATGCTGATGGGACCTTGGTTGCCCTCCACCTTCCTATGACCTCGCAGATGCTACCCAATAAAAGAAGGTTACGGGGAAGGAAGAGAAAGACAGACCGCAACAAAAGAGCTTCAAGCTAAGATTTTAAAAACGTCTTTTAACAGGTGGCTAGCTCTTGAACAGGTTGTGGCAAGAACACTAGAACAGTAACCTGCATTATTACATTATTTTGTGGAGAATTCCTTTGAATCTCCTTACAGCAACCTAGATCGTGTTCATAAGATTCAAGAAGAGCTAAATGATACCACAAAATTGTATTTATTATTTCTAGCCAATGTTCTTCAGTTAAATAAACAATTAACTAAGAATTTCAATATCAGTCCTTCCGGATTCATAAATTTTTGCCATACATAAAACTTTCTACAAAACTACAATTACAATTTACAATTAGTTTTTATTGAGACTTATTTCTTTGATCAATACATTGTTTGTGTAAAGTAAATGTTTTTTTTTGTAGCTATGACTAATATAATATCTGGCTAAGAAAATATAAAAATTGATTTTTCAACAATTTAATCTATTTTAAGCAAAGTATGAGTAAGAAATTACGTTCTACGTACGCTTGCTCCCGGCGTAACTTCAACATTGCTTCAAGGAGCACTTAAAACTAAAATAAAATTATGACTAGATTACAAAAAATAAAAAAATAATATAAGGTATTATATATTTTTTAAGTAATTTTTAGGTCTTTATAAGACATATTAGGTCAATAGTTCTTAACAAATTGTGCAAGTTATTAACAATTATTGTAAATGTATGAGTGTATCTATAGTAATTCACTTTAGCTTGTGATCCGCTTAACGAATACCATATTAAAGCCATAATACTCGTATGTCCAAAAGCAGAGCAGAAGCTGAAGTGGTTAGAAAAAAAATTCTGTAAGCTACCGGAAAAAGAGGAAAAAGTTATCGCCGCAAATTGGACGGGGATGCTTTTTCGTAAAAGGGAACGGAAAAGTTTCGATTTTCGTTTGGTCTAAGCGTGTGTAAAGATCTTGGATTTAACAGGTTAAATGGTGAAAGGTAATAATGTTCCTCTGCACTATCGGTAATATTTGAGTCTATTAAACATTTAACAAGCGGGTTAGGATGTTCACGTACACTCTCTAATTTTTTAACAAGTAGTTCGATTTGGTATGTCATTAAAGGTTTGATTTTGTTTTCAAAATAAAGCGTTTTGTTCTAAAACCATTTTTTGTTTGGTCTCCTGAATTTACCGCAACAGAATCTTAAGATTTTCCTTTCAAAAGTCTGAAGCTCTTCGGCTACAGTGGGCGAAATTGTAAACCAGGTACAACATCCATAAGTCAATATTGGTCTCACCAAAGTCTTATACATTAAAGTCTTAGTGTTTGGCAAAACTTGTGTGGAATTAAGCATTGGTTTAAGCATTGCTGTGACCATTTTAGCTTTTTTCAACGTTTCTCGGGCATGCATATTGAAGCTAAGTCTTTTATGGAAGGTAATACCGAGGTATTTTACATCGTCTCGAAGGGGAATTTCACTTCCATTTATTTGTAGTCTTAGAGACTTACTATCTTTGACTGCAAGATGATGTCCTTTCCCGCTTGCATTTCTGAAGCATGTTATGCCACATTTATTATTATTCATTTTTAATTTCCACGTTTTAAGGTAAGTTAAAAGAATTGGTATATTTTCCTGAATCTTATTTAGTGCAACCTGTGGTCTTGTGTCGCTTGCTAATATCATAGAGTCATCTGCGTACAGGATAACACTAGGATTATCTTGCATTGTATTTTGAAAAGGAAAGTCATGAATATAGATATTAAAAAGGAGTGGTCCTAGAATTGATCCTTGGGCCACACCTGACAGGATTGGGAAACAGTTCGAGTACTCAGAGCCTACTTTCTACAAAACTATTTTAAAAAAAATCTATCAAATTGGAGTTTTTACGTGACGAGTTTCTCTCCGATTCGAAATTTTCTGACACCTATGTAAAAAATATTGTCGCTGTATATGTTGGGGCTAAAGCTGAACTTTTTATTCAAACAAATAAAACAATGAAATAAATCAAGTAATTGAATTTCAAGGTGTTTGCGGAGAACATTTTAAGACACTGTGTGCGTAAATTACACAGCGAATCGATTTTGATGACGAAATTTTGAAATCCATACAAGGCATTGACCCTTTAAATTTAGCACAAAGCGCAACTACAATAATTTCTTCCATTCCTGATTTGATTAATGAAAATAAAATTAAAAACCTTGGCATGGAGTGGCAGACTTTACTTAATCAAACTATGGTCTCTAATTCTTTAGAAATAGACGAATTTTGGTCAGAGATATTTTTCTTAAAAAATGCCCTTATTAATGAAACAATTTTCCCTGTGACAAGGGATTTTGTAAGTGCTTTGTTAAGTTTTCCGCACAGCAGCACAGCGGCAGAACGAACTGTTTCTCTTTTAAGATAAAAAACGGAACAGATTGGAGGTAAATACATTGAATGCAATTATGAGTTGCAAGGAATTGTTAAATGAAGTTGATTGTTGCAAATGGAATCGTTCACAACAACTTTTGAAGGCGTATAAAAAATAATGTTTGTTTCCTTTTTTGTATTTTTGTTACACTTTTACCATACCTATAAAATGAATAAAAAAAAATTGTGCACACACTTATTTTTGAAGGCTAAAAAATATCTGTACTACTATTTTTTTCAAAATACTCCCCTTTTTTGGCTGCAGTACTACCTTAAAATACTTCTGCCCGGCAACACTGATCATGCGTGTATCGGAACTCGGAATTTATTCGGCGATTCAGGTCAATAACTCATCAATATTCAAGGAGGTTATAGTCCAGCAGTATGTGAAATAGTTGAGGGATTGGCATGCAATTCTTCTGGCAAGCGGACAATTTTACCAGTAGAAGAATTCTTTATGTCCTCGGGCTCATTTGTTCCCTGAAAAAGATCTTCTTTCTTGTAATGGTCAGGTGTGTCCTTTAGCCTGTTTTCGATGAGGAGATGGCTGATCCTCGACACGACACGACAAGCAGCAGCTAGCACGCTTGCGGTTGCACGGCGTTAACTCGACGGAGGGTGGGTCTTTGCTGCTTATTGGCTATCCTGACTCAACAAAAATATTTATCGTGCCAAAAAAAAATCAAAAATGAAAGAAAGGAAAGGGGAAGTCAAACAGACCGTGACCTCGCACATCTTTGGTCATCGATGGCGGATGCCATTGAGTCTGAAAAAAACTGAACTCAATACGGGAATGGAAGCAGAGGGAATTATATGGACTTTTATCAGCTGTGGTGTCGTAGCTGTGTTGACACCTGGAGGAACCCTTCCCCTTTAAACGGTGATTATCGTTTAACCATGACTGCTCTCGCCTCGATGCTTTGAGAACAGCCCCTAAATGAAGGTTCAATTGCACTCAGAAATCACCAACACATCTCAACAATTCTGATTTTAAATTAACACATTTTATTTATCTCTACTATGATCGTTTCATAAATTCAACCTGCTAATCCTTGAGGCAGAATATAAGGATAAAAGTACTAATGAGTAATGCAGAGGTAATAAGGATCCGTATTATATAAATATTTATTTGATTAAAAATATGGCATGAAAATGAAATCCCAATTAGGCAGGTAAATCATATAGGTAGGTATGTATAGGTAAGAATACTAATATGTTACTTCAAGTAAAGGGTTTTTCAACAGAGACGCTACAAAAGTAGAGCGACAGGGACAGCAAAGGACGCCGAATTTCTTGCCGCACTTTTGACATTTCTCTTCAGTAAGGTTTGCCATTTCAAGACCTGAAGCCGCTTGACCACCAGAAGCATCGTGTGTTCGTAAATTGGGCTGAGCAACAACTTGAAAATGATAGGGATTTTCATCGAAAAATCATTTTCAGCGATGAGGCTCATTTCTGGCTGAATGGCTTCGTCAATAAACACAATATGCGGTATTGGTCAGGCAGCAATGCATACGTACTCCATGAGTCATCATTGCATCCCGACAAAATTACGGTTTGGTGTGGTTTATGGGCCGGTGGCGTCATTGGGCCGTACTTCTTCCGTGAAGATCAAGACCGGCACGTTACTGTGAATGGGAATCGCTACCGTTCAATGATAACCGAATATTTTTGGCCCCAATTGGATGATATGGACTTGGAGGACATGTGGTCCCAACAGGACTGCGCCACAACCCACACAGCGAATGCCACAATCAATTTATTGGAAACCAAGTTTGGAAATCGTGTTATCTCACGAAATGGTCCAGTCGCTTGGCCGCCTCGGTCGTGCGATTTGACGCCGTTAGACTATTTCCTGTGGGGCTACGTCAAGTCTATGGTCTATGCCAACAAGCCAGCGACAATTGATGAACTTCGTACGAATATCGAACGTGAAATTGCAGCAGTATCGGCCGATTTATGCTTGAAAACCGTCGAAAATTGGGTTCAGCGTCTGGACTTCTGCAAGCGTGCCCGTGGTGGCCATGCAAACGAAATTGAGTTCCATACATAATGGCATGGGTAAAATGTCTATCCGCCATGATTAAAATTTTAACCCACAAAACAAAAAAATATGGATGTATATTACGGATAGAATTCTGGGTGGTCACGACCAATGTTTTTGTCAAACATTTTAAAAGTGAGTATACGAGTCAACAAACCGCTATTGCAATGCATAGTTGAGTACGTGCCTCCGATAATTAATCAAAATGATTTTTTGTTTGTACACGCAAACCACATTCTCTACCTTCTGCAGGCATTGCCCTACAATCAAGTTTGTATAATTTTAATCCAAATACAAGAAAATTAATTATAAACTAGGATATTCGCTACTTACCCACGGGTCACGGCTATCCTGTTCATGTGAACCTGTTCAACGTTTGTTTGAACATTGACGCTATTCAAAGAGAAACCAAACCGCGTGCAGTATTAATAGTCTTTAATTACAAGACGGAGAGAGAAGATCATATTTAATTCGAAACACTTTGTGCGACAAAAAGGTTGGTTTGCTTTACGCATGGTTGTCCTTATGGGTTGTTGGTAATTGTATCCTACCTTTGAACTATTAATAATTATCGGAAGGCATTGTTTCATCAGCCTTTTTTTATTTATTCAAGTTTCCGGTTTGTTGCCATTGCCCCGTTCATTAGGAACTTTATTGAAAGTGTCCTGCGAGACGAGCTTCCCTTTTTTGTTCATTAACATTTAATGGTTCCTTGCGCCATTAGTGAGTTTCCAGTCATGTGGAAGATATTAAATATTTGAATGATTGAAATTTGAGCGTGTTGTCCTTGAGAAGGCAGAATGGCACTTTGGATAAAAAAAAGGATATTATGGGTGCAGTGATTCAGTGGTTGGACTGTTGAGTGAGGAGTTCTACCCATGAACAACTAAAGATGTATTCACTGCCCCACAAATATCGTAGAGTATAAACAGTCATGGCAAGCTTCTCCTTTCATCCTTGCCATTCGTGCTAAATAAATAACTTGATATACAGGAATGTCTGTAGAAGCTAGGCTTTATGGGCTGTTAATGTCAGAACATTATCATTATTATGAAAGACATTTGAGGTTTTTTTTCAACTGTAGTCGGTTCGATAAAACACAGGAACGCAATGCTTTTTAGATGATTGCTTTGCCATCTTAATTGATTGCCTTTGAATGTACGTCTATAGATAGTTGAAGGTATATTGTTCGAATACCCGACCTGATAGAAGTTTTAAGTGGTGAATAAATGTGCTGTGCAAACGGCGACCGTTAAACATAAATTATTATAATTGAGTTCTCTTTTTTAGTGGCTCACTTAGGGTGAGATGAAATGAATTGAATGAAGAAAATAATATTTTTTGGAAACTTATTTGAGTTATTGAACCATTTAATTTGTTTAATGATTTAAGTTGTAAATGGATAGCCAGCGCACCCACTTTCGAAAGTATTTTACGGGGTGGCATTCCAGAAGGTACGTTTACATGATGTGAACTTTTAAAAAAAATATTAATTACGTAACAAAATGTTGTCTTTGATTTATTTCAATCATTCCATCTCCGAGTTACCCCTCCGCCCCTCACGGTTAACTTCACTATTCTTGTTTCTGCTTCAGTGATATAAATGGTTTTTCATTAAGGACTTGACAACTTCGTTTTTAAATAAAATGCAAAGGTCTTGAGATATCTAAAAAAAAATGTATTGGCTTGAATTAATATCAACAAATTTATGAATGAAGTTCGACTTCGTTAATATATCCACCACGAGAACGTATGCAGCGGTCGATACGTTGAACACAATTTACGATAACTCGGCCGCACATTTCGACCGATACGGCCGCTATTTCTCTTTCAATATTGGCTATGATTTAATGAAGCCCAGTAAAAAAAAGAGGCGATAAATCACATAATCTCGGCCAATAGACGGGTCCGTTTCTCAAGATAACACGTTCACCGAACGGAGACTTCAATAACTCGGTTGTTGCACCCGCTGTGTGGTTTGTGGCACCGTCTTGTTGGAACCACATATCACTGATGTCCAATTTATACAATTGCTCAACATGTCTCTGTAGCCAATACCATTTACCGCCGGCATGAAAACCGCACCAAACAGGGACTTTTTGCGGATGAAGTGCTATTTCATGAATCACATGAGGGTTCTCAGCTGTCCAGTAACGCTTATTGATGAAGACTTCTAACCAATAATAGGCTTCATCGCTGAAGATGATTTTGCGATGAAATTCTTCATTTTCTTCCATCATGTCCAGAGCCCCATTCGAGAACGTACCTCGCTTCATACGATCAAGACGCTTTAGTTTTTTAGACAGCTTGATCTTGTAAGGGTGTTGACCAAGATCCTTTCGCAAAATTCACCATAATGTGGTCTGCGAAAGACCCAATTCTTGAGAATGCCGTGAAATTGACTGATTTGGCTGGTTTGCGACGGACGCCTCTACGGCAGCAATATTCTCCACACCTCGGGCAAAATGTAGTCTCACTGGCACGGCAAACATCAAGCAGCGAATGTTCTGACTCAAATTGTTTCACTAGACCAGCGGTTCCCAATCTTTTTTGGTGACAGAACCCTTTTGGAAAGCGAAATACCTGTCGGAACCGTACAATAAACCAATAGTTTTTAAAAGTGTATTCTTTATTAATAATCATAATAAAAGTAACATGTAACAGTTACTTATTACTTACTAACATAACAAGTATAATAATAAAAGATATTAAAAAAGAAAAAAATCTAACTAGTGGGAGGTATGAAATTGTTATTTATTTTTCATCAATTGGTTGGTTAGAGGACACTTGGAGTCAGGTTCGGCGTCCAGTCTATTGCCTGTTTCCACAAATATGTTGTTGAGAACAGGAGAAGAATATTCAGAGCCATTTTGGCAAGCATTGGATATTCATCACGGATTCAGATTCTGCAGCAAAAATCGTTGAGAGGCGTCGTTTTGAACAGTGACTCCATACTTGTGTCTGATGACATTTCTAAAAGAGATTCATATATCTCATTTGATATACTTTCGGGTTTTTTAAAGTTGGGTAAAAAAGGATTATGAATCCATGAATTCAGTTTTATTTTTGTATTCTGTTCTTCGGGAAAATACTTCTCAAAAGATGCGCGCATCGAAGTGAGATATTGGAGCAATTCTTCAAATACATCATCTTGAAACATTTCTGAGACGTTATCGCTAACAAACTCACTGAGTGACGTAAAGCTTTCTAAAGGGTTTTTCAATAAGAGCGCTACAAAAGTTTTTTTTAAATAAAACAAAAACGGTTTTTGATATCAATGAAATTCTTTATTCCTGTGAAAGTACGTTCGATGCCATTATGTATGGAACTCGATTTCTTTTGCATGGCCACCACGGGCACGCTTGCAGAAGTCCAGACGCTGAACCCAATTTTCGACAGTTTTCAAGCATAAATCGGCCGATACTGCTGCAATTTCACGTTCGATATTCGTACGAAGTTCATCAATCGTCGCTGGCTTGTTGGCATAGACCATAGACTTGACGTAGCCCCACAGGAAATAGTCTACCGGCGTCAAATCGCACGACCGAGGCGGCCAAGCAACTGGACCATTTCGTGAGATAACACGGTTTCCAAACTTGGTTTCCAATAAATTGATTGTGGCATTCGCTGTATGGCTTGTGGTGCCATCCTGTTGGAACCACATGTCCTCCAAGTCCATATCATCCAATTGGGGCCAAAACGACGTCACAGATATGCCCAACGACGTCACAGAGATACCCAAGGCTTGAGAACGACGTCTGAGCGACACAACGGGCACTTCTTTGTCTCACTGGCACGGGAACATTTTGTACTGTGCTTGTGGATTCAAATTCTTCCACTAGACGCTTAATTGTTGATCTGCTAGAACGATTATGACGACCATAAATTGGACGTAGCGCTCTTAACGGTGAGGCCACTGACTCCGAATTTCGGTAGTAAATTTTAATAATTTCGACTCGTTGTTGGCTCGTATGTCTTTCCATCATGAAATGGCAAACCTTACTGAAGAGAAATTTCAGAAGAGCGGCAAGAAATTCGGCGTCGTTTGCTGTCCCTGTCGTTCTACTTTTGTAGCGTCCTTGTTGAAAAACCCTTTATTTCTCTCTTTCCAACGCAAATAATCCAAAAATCAAATTTTCTTTTAAAGGCAGTTATTTTGTTACAGGTCTGGAACACTGCTGTCTGTTTACCTAACAATGATAAATTTATTTCGTTCAGTTTTTGAAAGATATCCGCCCTAAGAGACAGTCATAAAAGACAAGTTTTATCATACAAACGGTCTTTCAAATTAAAAGAAGTATCTGAAAGAAACATTTGTAACTCGGCTCTAAGTTCAAATAGTCTTGTTAAAGTTTTACCCCGAGACAGCCATCGCACTTCTGTATGGAGCAGCAGTGTTGTTTGCTGCCATAATTTTCACACAATAATGAGAACAATCGGGATTGTAGTGGTCGTGATTTGATAAAATTTATTATTTTTACCGCTTCATCCATAACTAATTTTTGATTTGACGGCATTTACTTGATCGCAAGTGCTTGTCTATGCAGGATAAAATGGCTGGAACTACAGTTAGGCGGTTTATTTTTTATTCGTGACACTACTCCTGCTGTATTACCCGTCATGGCCTTGGCCCCATCTGTACAAATGTCAATGCAGACGGTCGACCAGAGAGAGGTGTTTTGAATTTTTTTTCTAAATTCTTGCGGAACCCCAGAACCTCTTTGCTTTGCTGGGACGAGAATCACGGCCGAAAATTGGCGTTAACGCTCTTAAAGTTGCGACCACCGACTCGGAACTTCGGTAGTAAATTTTAATTATTTCTAAACGCTGTTCCTTCGTGTACTTCACCACGATGATAATGTAGATTTTACTGAATATTTTGACGTCGATAGTTTGGTAATCAGTTTAAGGGTGCGTTCACTCTGAAAGTTTGAAGTTGTCAAGTCGATAATGAAAGACCGTTCAGTTCTATTTCTTTATAATATTTTGTAACTAAATTTCGTTTAATACTTGTGTCTATGAAAATCTCTGTATTTTGCTGACAAAATAATAATAAATAAATTAATAATCGTCGATCATCTTATAGATATTTTATTTTCTAAACCATACCTTTCAATGAATTTTCAAAATGAATTTTTTATCTCCATCAAAACACTCTTGACAAAATTAAATAAAATTCCTATAATTGTCTCTGCGAAGTCACATTACCATTCATATATTATGTACTCGTATGTTTACGAAGTTATGTCCTCCATATATATATATATATATATCTACAATATTATTCAAAGACGAACATAATAAATCAATTTGTTGGTCAGAAAATAGAACTAGCTACCTTACAAATGCAAGCAGCATTAATGAAAAACAACTCGAAGCCAAGAACTTCTTTTGAAATTGATTAAATTAAAAATTCAGCAAAACTTTTCTTTGTTAGGCTTCAGAGCCCAAAGAACCGCAATTTCCAATTCACAATAACCAATATCCCTCTGATAACTTATGTTGATTGACTGATTTTGCAAAATATGAATCCTTATGCAGATTTTCGTCGAAAATATCTAGCAAAGGAACAACACCCAGTCCTTGATTTGAATTACCCTCGTCAATGACGCGAGTCCAGTTTCAAGGACATCTTTTTGCTTACATAGCAAATAAATGGCCATTGTGTTTTTTGATTGTTTTCAATTATTAACATGGCGAGTCTTTTTTTTTAAATGATAAGTTAATCATCAGAGTGCTGCTTGGATATTTATTTTTCGAAAGGAGCACGACCTCCATTGGCACCAGAAGCATCTAATTTGTATACGACTGAGAAGATATAAAAAGTGACTTGTTGTTGTTCCAAGTGGACTCAAATGAGAGAGAAGCCATTTTAAAATCAATCTGTTCGACTTGTTCAACAACATCAAAATTGAATACTCTTCCCCGTTAAGGAGCGAGAGCTCACCGCGAAAAACCGAGCCTATAAGACTACACGGTGGGCGCACGACGCATATATACCATGCTTAAATACATGCAATAAGTTTGGCAAGAAACGCAGAGATGCGATATCAACCTCCATTTTTGTTAAGACCTTTGTTTTAGCTATTTTTATACCCTATTCTAAGGGCATTAGTCCAGTCAAATTAGCCCTTAAAATAGAGGTAGGGTTAGGTTAGGTTTATGTGGCTGTCGGCAGAAGCCGACACACTTAGACCAATTTAGGTCCATTGTGATACCACGTATATTATCTAAAACAGCTCTGTAGATGGGACTGGCCAACGATACGCGGTTGTTCTCAAACGGTCCCCCATCTACGTAATAACCGCGCCCAACGTCGTTTAATTACGGTGATCTGACGAGAACCGATTAATTCGACGTGGTATGGTCGTTGGTTTAAAATAGAGGTAAGGTTACATTAATTCCGATAGAGCTAAAAATTGGAATGAATGTTCAGAATACTATTATAAATGAATTGTGAAAAGTCCCCATCAATCCCCCTTCGGCAAAAAATTTTATTAACGGTAAAAGTTTGCAAAAATAGGTTTTTCGCGTTTTTCAGCTAAACGGTGAGCTTTACAGCAAAATAGTACAGACAAAAATTGTAGATCATCCGATTCTCTACAAAAAATGTATTTATACTTTTTTTCATAAGTATTGCCATTTCCGTGATATAGCGGTTGAAAGAATTGAAAAAAAAAATTTATTCGTAATATGCACGTTAATGTACTTTTATATACATTTTTGAACAGTTATACGAGTAAACATATGAGTCCGTATGTCTTATAAATACAAATTATAAAATTCTTAGAATATAAATGAACGTCAAAAACTCCGCCCCTATTTCCATTTAGGCCCGCCATTCACTACACAAAATAACTGCGCAAACAGAAATAGAAACGCCAATTTGGAGCAGTTATTTTGTACAGTGAATGGCCGGTCTTAGGCTACAAAATAACTGCGCAAATAGATTTCTTTTTTTCTACACGCAATAACTGGCTGCGATACAACATCAGCATTTCGTCGCCCTAGTATTGAGTTGCCGTATATGCCATTTTTGCATTTTTGGGAAATCGCGTATAAAGGTTTGGAAGTCTATTGCGTAAAAACCGATCCCTGGAATTTTTTTATTTTTTAATATAATATACATTTTTTAATTTTCTTTTTATTACTGTTATAATAATATTATGACTCTTTCAGTGATTAAGATATTAAAATTTTCGTCGAAAATGAGTTTGCCGCATATGCCATAAAAATCAAAAGATTCTTTTCTTCATACACGTACGTCAAAAAACAAGCACATACGCCATTACAATAACAAACTAAGTGAATTAAGATTTTTTTCTTTCTTTTCAAATATTTTTTATTCTAAAAGAAACATTTTGAGAAGAAAAATAAATTTTATTTCAAAATTCTTTAAGCTGGGGGTCTATTTTTAATAGGAAAATCTTAACCTACTCGTATCACAATATAGTCATAGAAAAAACGAAAAAAAAACTTAAGCGTAGTGACTTCATACATACATGCGTTTGTACTTTCTTTTCTTTAAGTTACAAGTATTAATTTGACTTATACATTACATTTTTTTTAATACAAACTTAACAAAAAATACATTTGCAAGTTATAAAATAAATAAATGGTTCCATTTACTGAATTTAAACAAAGCTTCGAAGTAAATTATTTCTGTCAATATCTCTCTCAGCTTTCGTAGATATTTTTCCATCCCTGTGGTTATTAAACTCAGCAATTTCAGAGGTTGTAGGGTTCTCATTTGCTTTAAATGTTAGGCAGCGGTCGCATTGGTCTTTTTTAGGCTTATAAAATGATAAATTAAATGAGTTGTTAAATTCCTTTTTGTATATATTTTCTTTAACTGGGGCTTTTGTAAGCTCTCTATACAAGTGGTACATTTTGGTGATGTTGAGGTGGCTCTCTAAATATTTTCGGCCAGAGCTTGCCCTACAATAATGCGAGTCTACTGTTGGGAAACTTTTGATGTGCTCATGTACTTCTTTAATTTTACTTGGTGGTGTAACTTTTTTAACATTTTTTCCTCTTTTGTAAGGATTTTGACAGCCGCTTTTATTTAATTTATTAAAGTAGTAGTAAATTCTTTTTTCATTTATACATAGAGTATTTAAGAAAAATATTTTGCAGACTTGATGAATTCTCTCATCAATTTGCATATAAAAATGGAAAGTTTGATGTTTTTTTGTTGAATCACTTACTCGCCTTCGCTTTATTGGGACTTGCTTAACGAATTTGCAATAAAATGTTGACTTTTCACTGTCCGGTAGCCTCCAGAAAGAATTATGTATCACTTTTCTATTTTCATGAGAAAAGTTTTTCGAACACAAATAAAAACAAGTGTGCTTACATGGTTCCAGGACTTGCTTCTTTTGGTTAATTTTTCCTGTAGCACTCATGTATTCCTTTCCGGATTCTCGTAACCGCTTTCGAACGTGTTGTTTCCACATTTCTGGTTTGCGTTGTCGTTTTCGGGCTGCATTTTGAGGGCTCATATAACTTTCTATTTGGAGGAAACTGGTTTAAAAATTTTGAATTTAAACTACTCGTATATTAGACAACTTTTTACCAGAAGTGGATCTTGAACAGTATCATCGCTTCCTATAAAAATAGCGAACAATAAGATTCCTAAACAGTTTGGAGGTGATTGTTTTTTTTATACCAAAGTCTGCACTGCTTGAACTTAAAGCATCATATTTATTTGTGTCATGCCTAAACTCATTTTCATTTGGAACCACTTCGTCGATGAATCTAAAACATGAGAAAACATTAGAATAAAGACTTCAATGTTCAATCCATTTGAATTATAAGTCCTTACGAAAGGAGTTCTGCATTCATATCAGGCACTGGGGAATTCATTTTACACTAGCGAAGCACTTCCTCTCTCCACAAAGCTTTGCGGACCACTGATAAATAATTTTTGTCGGCTGTGATATTTATACTTTTTCACCAATACAGCAAAAATAGTATGCACGTACGGCAAATTAAGGATAAAACATTTTTCGTGCTTGTGGCGTACGTGTATACGATTTTTAAGCATTGTACTACAATTTGTATACACATACGGCAAAACAATTCTGAACATAAATTTAAAATTCTTTGGCTTTTGTTGCACACCCATAAGACGTACGTCAAAACAAATACCTCAACTTGATGATTTTGCTGGATATACGTCAAAACCATTCTGAATATCTCAGCAATGGAAAGAGAAAGAAAAAAACGGATACCAGATTTGAAAAGAGTGCCACTGAAAACATAAGACTACATTCTTAGTTCAAAAAGTACAATTTGGCGTATACGGCAACTTAATACTAGGGCGACGATTTGTCAAGAGGGGAAAAACAACGGTTTTGAAATTGTTCGAGAAACAAAATTTAATTAATTGTGCTGAAGTTTTTAAAGATGTCTGTACTATTTTGCTGTAAAGCTCACCGTTTAGCTGAAAAACGCGAGAAACCTATTTTTGCAAACTTTTACCGTTAATAACATTTTTTGCCGAAGGGGGATTGATGGGGACTTTTCACAATTCATTTATAATAGTATTCTGAACATTCATTCCAATTTTTAGCTCTATGGGAATTAATGTAACCTTCAAAGTCTAATTTGACTGGACTATATATTAATTTTGACCCATAGTTTAAAAGATACCTTAATATTGCCCGTAGACTCCTAAAAGTTACTATGTTTATGGTCAGCATCGATAGTAATGTCGATCGAGCCATGTCCGTCCGTCCGTCCGTCCGTCCGTCGACAAAAATTAGGCCTTTAAACTGGACCTAGAGAGCTGAAATTTAAAACATATACTCTCTAGTGTCCCGAAATAAGTTTAAGCATTTTTGAAATCCACCCACAGACAAATCAAAGAAACTGCTGAAATTTTGTATAATGATCTTTGACTCCTAAAACTGCTCGGGAGACAACATTTTTAAAATCCGCCCACTGAAACGCCTACAATTAAATGAAACAATTTTATTGAAAAGTCAAAGTTTGAGCTACGGACCTGAAATTTATAATATAGACTCTCTAGGTGTCTGATAGGAATAAGAATAGGGTATCCAACAGTTCGCCCAAGCGGACTGTAGCCAGTCCCTATGTTTTTTTAAATAAATTATGTCTTAAACCTTCTATTATAAAGGGTCTTTCATTAGCGACTTGACAACTTTAAACTTTCAGTGTGAACTCACCCTTAAACCGATTACTGAACTGTCAATGTCAAACTATTCAGTAGAATCAACATTTTCATCATGGTGACGTACACTTAGGTACAATGTTTGCAAATAAATAAAATTTACTATCGAAATCCCGAGTCGGTGGTCGCAACTTTAAGAGCGTTAACGCCAATTTTCGGCCGTAATTCTCGTTCCAGCAAAGCAATTCATAGTCTAGTGAAACAATTTGAGTCAGAACATTCGCTGCTTGATGTTTGCCGTGCCAGTGAGACTACGTTTTGCCCGAAGTTTGGAGAATATTGCTGTCGTAGAGGCGTCCGTCGCAAACCACCCAAATCAGTCAATTTCACGGCGTTCTCAGGAGTTGGGTATCTCCCAGACCATATTATGGCGAATTTCAAGAAGATCAAACTGACTCAAGATCTAAAGCCATATATGAAGCGACGTACGTTCTCGAATTCGGCTCTGGACACGATGGAAGAAAACGAAGAATTTCATCGCAAAATCATCCTCAGCGATGAAGCGCATTTTTGGTTAAACGGCTTCATCAATAAGCGTTACTGAACAGCTGAGAACCCCCATGTGCTTCATGAAACAGCACTTCATCCGCAAAAAGTCACTGTTTGGTGCGGTTTTCATGCCGGTGGCGTCATTGGGCCGTTTTTTTCGTCGATGAAAATTACCGTCAGATTATTATGGTATTCGCTACAGAGACATGTTGGAACGATACTTCTTTGACCAATTGCATGAATTGGACATCAGTGATATGTGGTTCCAACAAGACGGTGCCACAAGCCACACAGCGGATGCAACAATCGAGTTATGGAAGTCTTTTTTCGGTGAACGTCTTATCTCGAGAAACGGACCCGTCTATGGGCCGCCGAGATCGTGTGATTTAACGCCTATAGACTTTTTTATGGGGCTACATTAAATCATTGGTCTATGCCAACAAGCCGTCGACGTTAGAGGAGCTCAGAGCCAATATTGAATGAGAAATAACGGCCGTATCGGTCGAAATGTGCGGCCAAGTCATCAAAAATTGGGTTTAAAGTATTGACCGCTGCATACGTTCCCGTGGTGGACATATGAAAGAAGTCGAATTCCATTCATAAATGTTTTGATAGTAGTTCAAGCCAAGAAATTTCCTTTTAAGATATCTGAAGTAGTTTGTATTTTATTTAAAAAACATAGGGGCGGGCTACAGTCCGCTTGGGCGAACTGTTGGATACCCTATTCTTATTCCTATATCTCATAAGTGGGCGTGACAAAAATTTAAAGGATTTTATCGAAAAAACTAAGCTTTTGTAAATAAAAACGCTCCCTAGCTCAAACTTTGGTTTTTCAATAAAATTGTTTTATTTAATTGTGGGCGTGTCAGTAGGCGGATTTAAAAAAAAAATTAAGTATGAGCATAAAGGGCACCTAGAGAGTATATACTATAAATTTCAGCTTACTAGCTCAAACTTTGGACTTTCAAAAATAAAAAAATAAAAATTGTGGGCGTGTCAGTGGGCGGATTTTGAGAATATTTACACATGAGCATAAAGGGCCCCTAGAGAGTATATATTAAAAATTTCAGTTCCCGAGCTCAAATTTTGGTTTTTCAAAAAAAAATATTTTATTTAATTGTGGGCGTGTCAGTGGGCGGATTTTGAAAATTGTATGTCCCAAGCAGTTTTATGGGCCAAAGATCATATATAAAAAATTTCAGCTTTCTAGCTCAAAATTCAATTTTTCCCAAAATTTGTTGTATTTAATTGTGGGCGTGTCAGAGGGCGGATTTTAAAAATTTTATGTCCCAATCAGTTTTATGGGCCATAGATCATATATAAAAAATTTCAGCTCTCTAGCTCAAAATTCGATTTTTTCCAAAATTTTGTTTTTTTGAGTTTGTGGGCGTGTCTGTGGGCGGATTTCAAAAATTCTTAAACTTGATTATTTCGGGACCCTAGAGAGTATATGGTTAAAATTTCAGCTCTCTAGGTCCAGTTTGAAGGCCTAATTTTTGCCGACGGACGGACGGACGGACGGACATGGCTAGATCGACATTACTATCGATGCTGATCATAAATATAGTAACTTTTAGGGGTCTACGGGCAATATTAAGGTATGTTACAAACTATGCGTCAAAATTAATATACCCCTAGAATAGGGTATAAAGAAGTTGGCAAGTCCTTAATGAAAGACCCTTTACAAAATTAAGTACCTATAATAGTTTAGAAGTTATAGCGTTTTAAGTGGTTATACCCCCAAATTAGAGGTCACCCACTTTGATGGGCTATGACTTGAAATGGATGGAGAATAGACCCGCATCCCTGCCATACAATTTTTGTCCGGAGGAACTTCCTTTCGAAGATCAAACTGCTTAACTGGGACACCCTGTATAATATTTTCCTTAAGTGAAAAGTTGGTGAAGTGACAAAAAGAATTTTCCGCCTCCGCGCTCAACAATTGCGAAGAATCCTGTGATTCTAACATACGATTGCCGTTCAATTGCAGGTCCCTTCCATTCGTGACACAACTAAAGCTTTGCAAAGAAGAATGTATGTGAAAGTTAATCCTACAACCCTGCACATGGATCGAATCATCATTATTATTAGATACACCTGCCAATTTGCAAAATAGCAGACACAAAACCAAGAAGTATCTTAAGGCGCAATTTTAAATTTGTGGGGTCTTTTCTGTTGGCACAAATATGCAAAACGCTTGGAGAGGTTCGGCAATTACCCAAAATACAGCTGTACAAACTGCTCAAGGGCACTGCGGAAACAAGCGATACATTTCCATTAATGGAAAATTCCAACCCAAGGAACATTTCTTAATACAATGTTGGCTTAGCATATTTTTTGCATATATCTACTCAGTTTCGCAGTGGAATATCCTGCGAGATACACGTACATATACAACTATTCAATATCGGCATCGAATTCAATTTGCTTCTCGTGTTATTGAGTTCTAACAGAAGGTCGATTACTCGCAGATACTTTTATTTGTATAATAATTTTAATATTTTCGTTTAATTCCCAGTGAAAAAGTTTTTGCCCAATCGAGAGTCCCCAATGAAATATAAACAAAGTGGGTAATTTGTTTGTAGAATAATTGTCTTTTGATCCACAGCGAATAATGTTGTTTGGACGTGGAAGTTGCCAACTAATTAATTTCGTGTCACGCACGACGGACATAATTTATTGGTCGCCAGTTAAAAAAATAAACAAAAAAAAATAACTCTATAAAACTAGAAATAAAACAGTAAGGTTCTCAGATACGCAGAAACGTATACAATACTGTTAGTGTATATACGAGCAAGCAAACGCTACACTTGATTTTATTTCTTTCCTATGGATGTTGGAGCCATTCTGAGGCAATTATGAATTGGAGCAAATCATTTATAGACCTGCCAGAAAGCTCTTCAAATCTTGGAAGAAGTGCCATCCAAAGATTTTATTTCTTACGTGGCAGAGTGAAGGGCAGTGTGGAGTGTCCTCATTCACCTCCTTGCCCCGGCATCCCCTGCACAGATCATCTCCGCCACCCCTGAACCGATTGAGCGAAAAGCTTTAAGAAAATCTTTAGAATTGTTCTAAGAGTACTTCTGTTTGGTTTGGTCAAAATCGGTGCAGCAGTCCATCCACAACTGCATTTGTTTCTTATATAAAAATTAATGTTCGTCTTCTATGCGTTGGCGCATAGTTCATCCGATTAAATCTAAACTTTGTACAGTTGTTGTCGAAAGTACTGCGCGAAAGGACTCTACATAATACCATTGACATGAGCTTAACCAAGCGAAGAAAACCCGTGAAACTGGCATTGGTTGATTCGAAAAGTATGCTGACAAAGGCGCCTGAAATGTTGTATTTCAGATTTTAAGATAGATAGATAGATAGATAGATGGATTTTGTTCGCATAATATTGATTTATATTCGGTACGCTACCACACATTTAACATAAGTACATAGATATGACATTTTTGCATCTTACTCTTGAAACATTTATATATATTTAACAAATCTCAAGAGAATTATTATTTAGCAAATAGCAATTTTTTTGAAGGAAAGTGCGAGAAAAAACTCCAATTTAACAAAAAAAAAAAAAAAATAAATAGAAAATAAATTATCAAATTAATAAATAGGTAGATAAATAAATAAGTAAATAAATAAATAAGTAATAAATAAATAAATTAATAAATAGATAAATAAACAAACAAATAAATAAATAATTAATTAATAAATAAATAAATAAACAAACGAATAAATAGATATATATATGTATATATATAAGTAAATTTCAGGCACATACAGGTAGACGTCACTTAACACGCGGGTTACGTTCCTGATAAATGCCGTGCTAAACGAAATCGTGTTAAACGATACAAGAAACTAGTGCAAAAAGAGTGGTTACGTTCCATGATTTCAGAAAACCTTCAGAATTTTTGTCCAAATATGTTTTATTCGAAGTTGTATTATTATTAAAGATGAAAAAAAAATTCATCATCAAGTACAAGGTGGCGCAAAAGTTGTCAACTGTTTACTTCACAAATGTCAAAGTAAAATTGACATTTGCCGCTATTTGCAAAAATTATAGCATCTTCCGATGGGTTTTCAGCCCTTGGGTGTGCCTTAGGCAATTCTGTGTGCCAATGTTCTAAATGATCCACGACGTTTGACATCTATCCTATGTAGTTTTCAGTCGGATTGGTGAACGCCACTGGGTGATGACTTTTGCGCCACCTTGTATGTACCGAGCGAGCTTCGTCAACACAAAAAAGGAACTGAGTAAATTCAACTGAAACCAGTTCCCACACCACCATCCGCTTTCTACATGTAAATTGGGGAAGTCCCTTTTTAGATGTATGTTCCTATAGAAGCAGCTCATACGCGTATATGGCCAGAAAAATATGTATACGTGTGACATTTGTGCAAACAAGGACATTGTGTCTCGCACACCGTGTTAGAGCCAGGCTTTTTTCGCGTTAAACAAAAATATGCCGCAAAATCTGAGACGTGTTAGAACGAGGCCGTGCTATAAGAAGTACGTGTTAAGTGAGGTCTACCTGTATTGAGTAAGTATATAAACAGGAACAACATAAGATGGAATTTAAAGACTCATTTGATGGATAAGGGGATTTTCTGAAAAGTTATTTTTGCTTATAAAGTTATCGGTTAGTTTTTGGATTCTAGCACAAATCATTTCAACATTCGCTCTTCTGTGCAAATCTAAGGTGCAGTAATGCCATGGTAGATTCAACATCATTTTTAATATTTTGTTTTGAGCTACATATTTGCATCTTCTTAATGTGACATTTTGCACAATTTCCCCATACATGGCACAAATAAAGAAGAATGGCTTGAACAATTTTTCAGATTTTAAGATACAAAAAAAAAAAAAAACTGGTAACTAACGTTCGAAGCACTCCGCTTGGTTATTATAAATAATACTTATTATAAACAACACTTATGTAGATAAGTGGGAGGGCTATGATCCCTTAAATCCTGATCATTGCCTCACTGCAATTAAAGAAAAAAGAAACAGAAGGACACTCTTTTTCCTTGGCCCGCTTTATACGAGTTTTTGAGGAAAGGAAGGTGCTCTTTTGTGAGATAGTTACGCAGCACAACTGTATTTCGTATTTTTCTAAAGAAGAAAGCTACAAATTTACGCCGTCAATCCTTTTAAATGTTTGGATTTTTGACACTCCCACACGTATTCCTCAAGTAACCTCTATCATCCTCACAAATCGATAAAGAAGTTTTATATGACTACCATTTCACTCACGTATGAGCCGGGTCATTGCTATTCCCCTCGGAATTGTAAAATGTCAAACACAAATGATTGTGCATTCTGATGTCGTCAGTGAAAAGGTTGGGACGTTTAAACAATTTCACTACACCATTCCATTATCACTCGCCTACGGTGGATACATTTTTTCCACGAAATATTTTCAAACGCCTTGAATCACTCAAGAAAAATCCTTCGGTTTTATAGTTATTTTTTAGTATTTTTGTTAGCCAACTGTAGGGTAAAGTCGGGAGAGATGGCACCCATTTTTTATTTTATTTTTGAACTCGAAAAATATAACAGATTCTAATTTCAAACAAATAAATATAACTTCTTTATTACATTTAAAAAAATATAAAATGGGAATGGATGTAAAATGTCTTTCATTAAGGACTTGACAACTTCTTTTTTAAATGAAATGCAAACTACTTGAGATATCTCAAAAAAAAAAGGAATTACTATCAAACCATTTATTAATGGAATTCGACTTCGTTCATATGTCCACCACGGAAACTTATGCAGCAGTCGATACTTTGAACCCAATTTTCGACGACTCGGCCGCACATTTCGACCGATTCGCCGCTATTTCTCATTCAATATTGGCTTTGAGCTCCTCTAAAGTCGCCGGCTTGTTGGCATAGACCAATGATTTATTGTAGCCTAATAAAAAAAATATCGAGAGGCGTTAAATCACGATCTCGGCGGCCAATAGACGGGTCCGTTTCGAGATAACACGTTCGCCGAACTGATACTTGAATAACTCGATTGTTGCACCCGTTGTTTGGCTTGTGGCACCGTCTTGTTGGAACCACAAATCACAGATGTCCAATTCATGCAATTGCTTAAAGAAATACCGTTCCAGTATGTCTCTGTAGCGAATATCAACGTGACGGTCATTTTCATCGCCGAAAAAAAACGGTCCAATGACGCCACCGGCATGAAAACCGCACCAAACAGTGTTTTTTTGTGGATGAAGGTTGTTTCGTGAAGCACATAAGAGTTCTCACTGATCCAGTAATGCATATTTTGCTTATTGACGAAGCCGTTTAACCAAAAAAGGGTTTCATCGGTGAAGATGATTTTGCGATGAATTTCTTCATTTTCTTCCATCATGTCCAGAGCCCAATTCAAGAATATACGTCGCTTCATACGATCAAGTGACTTTAGTTCTTGAGTCAACTTGACCTTGTAAGGGTGTAGGCCAAGCTCCTTACGCAAAATTCTCCATTTCTCATAATGTGGTCTGGGAGAGGCCCAATTCTCGAGAACTTGAAATTGACTGATTTGGCTGGTTTGCGACGGACGCCTATACGGCAGCAATATTCTCCACACTTCGGGCAAAACGTAGTCTCACTGGCATGGCAACATCAAGCAGCTAATATTCTGACTGTGAATTCCTTGTCTACTGGGATGAGAATTACTGCCGAAAATTGGCGTTAACGCTCTTAAAGTTGCGATGAGCAACTCGGAAATTCGGTAGTAAATTTTAATTATTTGTAAACGTTGTTCCTTCGTGTACTTCACCATGATAAAAATGTTTTACTGACTATTTTGACATTGACAGTTCGGTAATCGGTTTAGGGGTGCGTTCACACTGAAAGTTTGAAGTTGTCAAGTCGGTAATGAAAGACCCTATATAGGGAAGCAAACTAATCGACTGAAGAGTGGGAGGTTCCGTATTTTCGTAGCTTTTTTTGGTATAGGTTGGATCGTAGCTACCTTCTAATGCGCCGGATAAAATAAATTGTCAAGCGTATTGTTAAATAGCGTTATTCTCAGATCGAAAGTTCTCAAGATCGGTGCTTGGAAGTGAGTCCCCGGTATCTTATTATCAATTTCTTGGTTACGGCGAACAGAATTGTTCACTGCAAACTCGAGTTGGAACCATGAGCGCAGCAAATCTACTTTCTCTTCTGGGTCTTCGAGAAAAAGAAACAGTCGTTTGGTGCGACACCTTCCATGCTTTTTCGAGCAGTCAGAACTGTCTGTCTTGTCTCTGTTTTCTGAGAGATTCGGACCCAAGGAAAATTATCCTCCTAAACAACTTTTTTATCTGTGGTATTTGCCACAATACCCTAAGTTTACATTGATCACTGTCAAACTTTAAGGACTCAAATTCATACCGACTTATATCCCTGCCTAGCATTAAAATCCATCACTTTGAATAAGATAACTTTTTTTACCGTCCATCTGAATCTGGGATAACTACTTAACTTCCAACTCAACTTGACGTTCCAATTCCACTTTCTGCTTTCCTTTATCATCCACTTTACATATTGGCTTTCAAAACTCAAAGGAAAGCGAACAATTGTGGCCAAACCCATTCACAAAATTACTATGCAATTATCCGCAACTCTTCAGTATTTGAAAATTCAAATTCACAACTTCAGTTAAACTACTCGTATCTTCCATTCAGTTCTACTTCTTCTTCAAACATTGTGTATATGAATATATCTGCCGTTATAGAGAGTAGCTAAACTAAAAAAGCCAAAAACTTTGCCAACAATTTGTAAAATATAAATTTCCCATTGAATACAAAGGACCAAGGATGTCAGATTGTTATGTACTCTTATGAAAATCTCGAACATTCCATCTGTGTACGAGGAGGTGGGTATCGCTTTCCGAATTCCTAAAAATCAAGTATATGGATAACTTGAATCTATTCAAATCAGAACAAAACCATTTTATCTAGAGAAAAGAAAACTTTTGAGTCTTGTACAGGATATCTTGTGGTTCATCAAAAATCCTAAACAAAACAATGACAGAACTAACAATACCAACCCAAGTAATTTGATAAGTGCGGCTTGGATGGTATTTATAATCATTTCTCTTTAGGCAGACATCTTACCAGTATCTTTTCATTGAATTTCTTTCAACGAGAATTGTTTGTTATTTTTAACAAATAAAAAAATAATGAATAAACATTTTTCAACAAACTGATTACAACCATAATCTGCCCATTTGAATTGTATCTCATTAAAATCGAAATTTGTATTTAATTTCCGGCAGTCAATTGAGAAATTAAATCATTTTAAAAAAATAAAAATTAACATTTTATTTACGAGGAATTTCTTTCAGTCTGCGGCTATTGAATGAAATTGAAGGTTCATGCTTGAACAGCACTATGCCACGTCATGTTCGTCGAATGACTGAGCCCCGTCCGTGCTAATTGACAGCATATGTCATAAAATGCATCACAACTTCATTGTTAATTGTTTTTTGATTGATGTTCTTCATGTCGTTGCTCGAAACGATTTTAATTTCACTTGGTAATTAGGGCAAGGATGAAAGTATGTATTGGAGGGGAATTATCCGATATTTCGATGACCACTAGTTATTGTGCGAATTTTGCAAGGATATAATTCATTTAAGAATAAATTAAATTTATAACGCGGGACTTAATACCCTTATCACTGCGGCTACGTTTGGACCTATTCAGAGTTTCCTCATTTTTAAAGTTTGCTCATGAAGCTGTAGCAGATTTGACAAATATTGACTTCAGCTATTCCAATGGCCAGAAGTTGTTTGTTGATCCGACAGTGTCACAGTAACTTACTAACTTATCCGGTTTGCTTACGATTTTTTGTAGAGCTGGGAGTCAAAGACGCATTTGCTTTTTCTTCTCACCCTAATTTCCTTAACGCCCGCGCTTTGTAGCTAATACATTATAAGGGTCTCAACAAATCCCTTTAGTGCACGCTTATTATAAAAAAAAAAAAAATGCGAAAATATTCAAAAACGATTATTCCCATTCGCCGTTGTGTTTGGAGATCGGTGGTGCTGGTGTTGGGCGCACGTCAAAAAAGCCGATTGAAGCGGAACGGCAAAAACGTATTTAAGAATGCTGATGTGCTGTGTAAAGACGAATTTACAATAAACAGTGTTTGGTGAAGTGGAACAATTGCATATATGTAAGAACAAAAAGGTGATGTTTTCCTGCATGGGGATGTGTCCGTGCATGGTATACAGTCACACACACCGACATTCTGCTTAGAAAAAAGATTAATATTGCCCTATTATTATTTTTTCTCGGTATAAAGCGAGTATGAGGCAATTGTAAAATTGACGTGAATTGTTTTTTTCATTTCCAATGCATTCTCAGTTCGAAGACTGATTCTACACCACCAGATGTATTCTGTGAACAGCATTAAGATTTTCACATAAAAATGGAAAAAAAACAATAAATTTTGGGGGTTCCCCATACTTGGAACTGAAACTCAAAACTTTTTTTTTTCATCAAACCCATAAGTGTTGGGTATCTATGGATAGGTCTTCAAAAATGATATTGAGGTTTCTAATATCATTTTTTTCTAAACTGAATAGTTTGCGCGAGAGACACTTCCAAACTGGTAAAATGTGTGCCGCCCCTGTAACTTCTAAAATAAGAGAATGATAAAACTAAAAAAAATGTATGATGTACATTACCATGCAAACTTCCACCAAAAATTGGTTTGATCGAGATCTCGTAAGTAGTTTTTTTTTAATACGACATAAATCGTAAACCGCCACTTATCTATTATTAAAACATCGATCAAAGTTACAACGAACTACAAGAACTTTTATATGATGTTACTTGCTGCTACGGAACTCTTCAGGGCGAGTCCGACTCACACTTGGCCTCTTTTTTACTATGGGAGGGGGGTCTATCTCGCCCCATTTGGGCGGGAGGTGCGATTTTCTAAAAAAAAAAAAAAAACACTCCAAAGGAAAAAACAATATTTAAAAATAACGGTAATACGAGGGCGGGTCAATAAGTCCGTGACTTTTGGAATAAAACACAGATTTTTTGATAAAAAAAAAAAATTATTTTTAACGTAGTCTCCCTTGAGCTCTATAAACTTTGTCCAACGCTTCTCCAATTTTTGTATCCCTTCCAAAAAAAATGATTTGTCGAGGTCCTCAAAATAGGCCTTTATTTGCGAGATGACTTCATCATTGGAGTCAAATCTTTTTCCACCAAGCCATTTCTTCAGGTTTGGGAACAAGAAGTAGTCGCTCGGAGCCAAATCTGGAGAATAGGGTGGATGAGGGAGCAATTCATAGGCCAATTCATGGTTTTTGCCATGGCAACTGCACATGTGTGCACCCTTGCATTGTCTTGGTTGAAAAGAACTTTTTTCTTGGCAAAATGAGGTCGGTTTTTTTCCAAATCGTCATTGAATCGGTCCAATAAGTTGGCATAATATTCCCCATTGATTGTTCTTCCCTTTTGAAGGTAGTCAATGTGGATTATCCCGCGTGCATCCCAAAAAACAGTCGCCATAACTTTATTGGCTGACAAACCCACCTTGGCCTTCTTTGGCGCCGATTCACCCTTAGAAACCCACTGTTTTGACTGTTGTTTGGTCTCTGGTGTGTTGTGATGGATCCATGTTTTGTCCACGGTTACAAAACGGCGCAAAACCTCCTCCATATTGCGATTAAACAACGCCAAACCTTCCTGTGAAGTTGTTACACGATTGCGTTTGTGGTCGACTGTGAGCAAACGCGGCACCCATCTTGCGGAAAGCTTTCTCATGCCCAAGTGATCATTCAAAATTGAAACCACTGAGCCATTCGAGATTCCTACGGCTTCCACAATCTCTCGCACTTTCAATCTTCGGTCGGCCAACACCATATCGTGAATTTTTTCGATTGTTTCGGGTGTAGAGACCTCAACTGGGCGTCCAGGACGTTCGGCATCTTCACTGCTTGTATGGCCACAACGAAATTCAGTAAACCACTTTTTTACCATTGAAATCGATGGTGCAGAGTCCCCATAGTATTTTTCAAGCTTAGCCTTGGTCTCGGTAATGGTTTTTTTTCGCAAGAAATAATGCTTAATGAGCACACGAAATTCACTTTTTTCCATTTTCTCCTCAAAATAGTGAGTAGTCTGATAAAAATAGCTGTCAAACACAAACTGTTTCAGTAAAGAGGTCAGAAATTCAAAAAGTCACGGACTAATTGACCCGCCCTCGTACTTACAATTAAGTATTGCACATTTTTATAAAGCTAAGAGTCGGTTCTATCATCCTGTTTTTAAATCAAGTGATTTCCATTAATAGTTTTTGAAAAAAAACTATTTTCAAACTCAAAATTTTGGAAAAATGAAAAAAACAAGTTTATAAAGGGTTTTTCAACAGGGACGCTACAAAAGTAGAGCGACAGGGACAGCAAACGACGCCGAATTTCTTGCCGCTCTTTTGACATTTCTCTTCAGTATGGTTTACCATTTCATGATTGAAAGATATACGAGCCAACAACGAGTCGAAATTATTAAAACTTACTACCGAAATTCGGAGTCAGTGTCCTCAACGTTAAGAGCGATTTTCATCGAAAAATCATCTTCAGCGATGAGGCTCATTTCTGGCTGAATGGCTTCGTCAATAAACACAATATGCGGTATTGGTCAGGCAGCAATCCACACGTACCCCATGAGTCATCATTGCATCCCGACAAAATTACGGTTTGGTGTATTTTATTGGCCGGCGGCGTCATTGGGCCGTACTTCTTCCGTGATGATCAAGACCGGCAAGTTACTGTGAATGGGAATCGCTACCGTTCAATGATAACCGAATATTTTTGGCTCCAATTGGATGATATGGACTTGGAGGACATGTGGTCCCAACAGGACTGCGCCACAACCCCCACAGCGAATGCCACAATCAATTTATTGGAAACCAAGTTTGGAAATCGTGTTATCTCACGAAATGGTCCAGTCGCTTGGTCGCCTCGGTCGTGCGATTTGACGCCGTTAGACTATTTCCTGTGGGGCTACGTCAAGTCTATGGTCTATGCCAACAAGCCAGCGACAATTGATGAACTTCGTACGAATATCGAACGTGAAATTGCAGCAGTATCGGCCGATTTATGCTTGAAAACCGTCGAAAATTGGGTTCAGCGTCTGGACTTCTGCAAGCGTGCCCGTGGTGGCCATGCAAAAGAAATCGAGTTCCATACATAATGGCATCGAACGTACTTTCACAGGAATAAAGAATTTCATTGATATCCAAAACCGTTTTTGTTTTATTTAAAAAAAACTTTTGTGGCGCTCTTATTGAAAAACCCTTTATTATCTTTATTCCGAATTGTGAGACTACAAACATACATACTAAATGTTTTTTACCATTTGTTTGCTGTTATTAGTTTTTAATCGAATAGTGAAAACTAGATGGTTTTAAGTCTACTAGTTTTCGAGAAAATTGAAAATTACCAAAACTACTTTTTATTAAATTTGTATTTATGGACTTTTTTTTCCTTGACGTCAATGAATAAATAATGATATCCTTCTAATAAGTAGAGAACAGTAAGTTATTGGCTTTACCTAGAATGCAAGCAATACGGTACGGCGTATAAACAGTGAGGTTATGTATGGGGGGGCATGCTGCCCCCGTGAAACCTCCCCTGCTTGGGCTCACTATAGGATTTGGGTAGATGCAAGGTTGGGTGTATGCAAAGTTTATTTTGCATTTAAGGAATCTGGATTTTAAGAAACTTTGAGTTTGAAATTAGTTTCTTTAAAAACTATTCATGGAAATCACTAGATGTAGTAGCAAGATGATAGAACCGACTTTTATCCTTAAAAAAATGTGCAATACTTAATTGTAAGTATTACCGTTATTTTTAAATATTTTTTTTTCATTTGAAGTAAAAAAATCGCTCCTTCCGACCAAATGGGGCGCGATAGACCCCCCCCCCCCTCCGATAGTACAAAATGCTTGTCAATAACTTTTTTTTTTTTTTTTTTTATAATTTTGCTTACGCTAAAGGGATTTTTTTCTGTTGTTACAGTACCCTTATAATGCTAAGAACACAGTGTAAGCTACTTGGTATTAGAAAGAATAGAGAGATAGGAAAGAAGTGTTTGGGTGCAGTTGTAGGGTTTTTTCTCCACGGGTGTTGTCTAAGTTACTTAGGGAGATTACGATTTCATGTATTCGTTATAAAGTAATGGACTTGGCCGGGATTCGAACGCACGACCTTCCATTCCGTAAGCGAATACACTACTACTGCACCATTGCCACCCGCACTGTGACTGTCATTAAACTTTGTCGCCTGAGTTATCGTACTCAACCAGTTAAGCAGTATAATCCTTTAAGCGAAGGAGGGGGGATTTTCTCACCCCATTTCAAGTTATAGCCCGTCAAAGTGGGTGACCTCTAATATCGAGGTGTACTTTAAACGCTATAACTTTTAAACTGTTATAAGTAAAATAGGTATTTTGTACATTTAAGAAAGACAATTTAGTAGCGCATACAAGTCTTTAACACCGTGGGTACATCTGCGCAGCTACAAAAAAAGTTATGGCTCCTTAAATTCAAAATTATGAAATTTTTTAACTTAAAATGCATTTTTCTCAAAATGTTTACCTAATAATTTTTTTTTTCTACAAATTGTTTTAATTGTTTAGGCACGATCAACAGAAGTTGTAGAAAAGGCAATTTTTTGTCTGACAAAACTGGTCAAAAGGAAGTGAACTACTGAACTACTCTTAAAATCTCTAAGATATTTTTTTTGTGGTCCCGAAAAGGTCCTTTTTGGAGCAGTTTATGCAATGGTTATAGGAATTGTTTGAATTGCGTTTCTACCATTTGAATTCACAGGCAGATTAACGAGCAGTAAATTTCTTCTCTTCTCTTCTGAAACGGCACTAACTTTTTCTTGGAGCTCTTCCTGACTTGACATTTCTCTTAAATAAACTTTTTCTTTCATAGCACCCCAGAAGAAAAAATCCATGGGTTGGGGTAAAATCAAACCAATACACAGTTTGTTAAAAGTATGGTTGAGGAACGTAGTAACCCCGCTGCTACTGTGACAAGGTGCTCCATTTTGTCGCCCTACTCTGAACAAGATCAACATCTTCAAGAAGCTCCGCCAATCGTTCTCCATAAACCTCCAGGTGGTAGTGTTAATTAACTGTATGTAGAAGAACGTGCGGGTCTACTAAAGTGTTTCCTATAAATCCAGTCAAAACATTTACGCTAAGCCTCTTCAGCAAACCTAATAAGAACCACATTTTGAAGACGTTCTTCAAAAGTTATTAAGTTCTTACCTTTGAAAGGATGTTGTGCGTATTAAATGAGAGTTGTAGGCTGACTACTGGTGCAAATGAATTGCCCTTCGTAAGTCCACAGAAAGTTCTTGAGGAAGTGTCCGTCATCTGCCTGTTTGCGCAGTAGCCATTGACGAAATTACAATTTTCTTTGCGCATCTCCTGGTAATAAATTCTGTTCCGGTGGTAAATGGAAAGGCTGTAATCTATTGCTCTGTGGAGCTCTGTAAATCCTGGTTCTGTGAAGTTCCAACTACACAGCTAGTCTGTGGAGGCTGACTGAAGGCTGAACTTCCACAGCATGCGACCTAAAGTTAATCTCTCTCTCATACAGAGCACCTAGGTCGCGGATGGTTGGAACGGTAATGTGTTGGGTGTTCAAAAAGTATCGTCTGGGGAGACTCAGTCCGCTTACGTGAAAAAGTAAGAAATTCACATTTAGCTATATTCAGCTCCATTTTTTATGGCACCAGACCGAAAAACGATTGAGGTCTTGTTGAAGAAGATCAGAGTCGAAGAAATGATTTTAAAGAATTTAGTGTCGTCGGCATAGAGGGAGATGGAGGAGAACTTAACGACGTTGTCAAGATCATTTATTGCGAGAATAAAAATCAGAGGGCCAAGGTGGCTTCCTTGGGGAATACCAGAGGTGGCTTTGAAAGGCAAAGAGAGAACAGAGTGAAAACGAACGATGTAAGATCGGTTCTCAAGGTAAGATGAAAACCAAGTCAATATAAGGGGATCGAAACCCAGGAAGGAGAGTTTGAAAAGAATCAAACGATGCGATATTTGTCAAAGGCCTTACTACAGTCGCTGCCGATTAAATCCACTTTATTGCCACTTTCTGCAGGTTGGTGGTTGTGAATCTTACTTACTTACTTACTCTGGCCAGGAAGGGCTCTTCAACAGCCTTCATTGGCCCACAACCATCCATAGGATGCTGCTCATCCGTCCACAAACGTGAAATTGAGGCTCTACGCCAACAACATTCCGAATACTGGTATGACCTGGTCTCATGCAGGTATTCGAAGAAGCTAGTGGAAGGTCCAAAAACCAGCAGAGCAACATTTTAGCTTGGACTAAATAGGAAAGACTTGAAATCCTTGGTTGATCTCGTCACTGGTTTCAGCCCTCTTAACGAGCACCTAAAGACCATCCACATTAGGAGCTCGGGCCTATGTGAGTGCTGCCTAGAGGCGGATGAAACGGCATCTCACTTCATCTGTGAATGTCTTGCTTTCGCAGAACCAGGCTCTACACTATAGGTAAACAATCCGTCAACGAAGATGAGATGGATGATTTAGAACTTGCTAATATCATTCGCTTTGCCAAGGTCACTGGCAAGTGCTCTCTCACTAACTCTATCACTAATCGCCAATAATCAGCGAGAGGGCAGTTATGCTGAAGTACAATGGACCACTAGGTCTAAGTGCCTGTCATCTACTGATAACCCCACTGCACATACAATACAATACAATACTTAACGGGCTCCCGACCCGTGAATGGTCTCTGCCTGATACACTGCAGCCTTCCATCCTCTGCGATCTAGGACACGTTGCTTCCAGTTGTCCAGACAAAGCGCTGTGGCATCCGCGATGGCTTGGTCTTTTAAACGAAGGTTCGGTCTTCGGTTGTAGATACCTTTGTGGAAACCATGCTGAAGGTGGGAGATAAGAGACTTGCACTGAAAGGATAATGAATCGTACATCATGCTTTCAAAAACCTTTGGGATATGCGAGTGCTTAGCAATTGGTCGATAGTTTAATACATCATTGTTTGGTCCTTTTTTGTGAACTGGTAAAATGAAGGACGTTTTTTCAGAATTGAGGAAATTTTCCAAGAGATAGAGAATGTTTGAAGAGATCAGCAATGAAAGGTGAAAGAACCGCAGAACGCTTTTTAAGAAAGATGGCTGGAAGGCAATCTGGGCCGGGTAATAAATCATCATTAAGATGAAGAGATTTGTCGTACACCGGAACGGTCAAAGGTGGGTTAAATGCATGGGCCAACGGTATAGTTCTTCCGATAACTAAAGCAAGAGTGATCCAGCTCTGGGCAGTGGTCAGCGAAGGACTGTTTGAACACGGTTCATGGTGGATCCGTTGAGGACTCGCCTTTAAACAACAGTGAGGAGGAATATCCATCAGCTTTCCTTTTATAATAAACAAAATGAACAAATTACCGTGGGTCGTTGATGAGGTTAGCTTGAGCATCACAAAGATAGCGTTGATAGAGACGGTGAGAAAGGTTAGAGAACTGTAGGTTCGAACCTAGATAATTCGAATAATCTCTTGCAGTTCTGGATTGAAGACAGATTTCCTATAGTGAACGCAGTTTTCTATTATACCACGGAGGGGAAGATTACGAGGTTTTATTGCGCGAACAAGGAGCAAATAAGAAAATGCATTTAAAGATTTCAATATAAAAACGGGTGGCAACACACTAACCTCTACACCGTCGCCAACTTTTACGTCCAATATTAGGAAGCGAGTTGTACATCCCTTTGGGAAGTTAATGCCCCCTTGTACAGAGTCATTGACCTGAGTCTTCTTTGATTAATATAATCAAAAAGTATGTTTGTCTCCGAGAAACAAATAAAAATTCCAAGTACTACGCATTTTTTCCGCCTCAAAAAATTTGTTTAATTGGTTTTCCTCACACAGAAAAAGTCTTGCAAAATGTTGCGGATAAAATAAATTGAATAAATTGTAAGCCCTGGAGTGGTAGTAACTGTACATTCTACACTTAATTTTAAGTCCATGGGATACTTGTTTCTGGGAGTGTGCGTCGGGTGGGAGGATATAATACGACGAGTAATAAAGTTGAAGCTTTTAACTTATCCAATCAGCACTTTAAGTATCGGCATAAAATGACTGACAAAAATCAATGACTGTTTAAAATGTATTCCCAGTAGGATGACGACAAATAGATTTCGCATTGACATTCTCCTGGGAAACCCTAATGGAAACTTGTACAATAAATTGATAAGATTTCTTTATGGGTGTGTTCTCAATTTACTTAATTTTCAAAAGTGTCTTTGAAACGTTAAGAGGGATTTTTGAGTGAGATCCTTGTAAGGTTTGGTGGGGCCGGGTTATAGTCATCACATCAGGAATACAGAAGAAATAAAAGGAGCTTTGGGAGTTCAATCTAGATCAGTGAATGGCCCAAAATCACACAGACAGTAATGGTGCCAGCCGTAAACTTGTTGAATACGGAGACGAATGTATAGCCTAGCGAAGTGTTAGGCTTCAATAAAAAATCTTACAGATAAATACGAAACAGCTGATCACATATTATGTGAATGTCCAGCCCTCAATGGAATAAGGAATAATATCTTCTGCAGGGAACAACTGAGTTCCAAAGACATAGAGAAATCTTCTGCTGGTCAAATTGTTTGCTATATACTTAAAGTAGAAACTCTATTCTAAATATTTTCCGGCACCTAGGTTAGGTTGCGTAGGCGGGCTGGATTTGTGTCACACTCAGGTCAATACTGACCCATTGTGAAGCCCATAGGGGGATGAGGGTTGTCCATTACTCATTTTTAACCCTCTCTACAAAAACTAAGATTAATTACTCACTGTGTTGTTCGATACAAACCATCCTGTAGATTTGGTGAAGTTCATTATCCTGTCTATCGGTGTGTTGGAGAGCTCGTCTAGGTCATGGAAAAATGTCTCCCCAGGAATCTGTATCGGATGTGTTGGAGACGCGGGCAGAGACATACGAGGTCGGTTGTATTCTTAAACTTAAAACTTACTCAACAATTATTATAGTAATTCTCCAGAGCTTCCTCGTCGCCATAGCCTCTTCAGAGTTCTTCCTCCGTCAAGCGCAATTGCTTCATATGGTAGCGCAGAGTATTGGGCCCCGTTAATATACCTACGAGGGTGAGTAGTGATTTCCTTTGCTTTTCCATGAGACTCTCGGTTCTGGTTCCATTGAAGGTTGGCTATACTTGTGGTGTGGCAAGTATCTAGTGCCGTCCATCTAAGGTTCGCCTCTCTCATTGCCTTTTTCCCTGCTTCAAGCCTGAGTGTACAAGGCGGGATGAGTAGTGAGGGATCAGCTTGTTCTGACACAGCTGCCGAACCTTGTATTGCTAATTCATCCGCCTTCTCGTTGCCTAGAATACCTTCATGTCCCGGAACCCAGCAGAGCGATACTTTATGCTGAGTACCGAGAACCTTGCGTTCTTCGCGACAGCATTTCACAAGCTTCGATTTAATTAGTGCTGCAGTTAAGGCTTTTATTGCTGCCTGGCTGTCAATAAAGAAGTTAATACCATCGAGTGGTTTACCACAGACTTACGGGCTGCTGTTGTCACTGCCAGGACCTCTGCTTGGAAGACGCTGCTGTGGTTGGGGAGGCGTACCGATTTCAACATGCCCAGTGGTGCGCAAAAGACGCATGACCCCACCCCCGTGTCCATTTTGGCTTGCGTGCTGGGGACGAGTGCGTTTATCCATTAGGCACTCGAGAAAGGTCTTGCGAAATCTAAGTATGGTGTGATATGGGCCGTAGTTGGTACATGGCCAAAGTATTTCTGTAGGATCGTCGAATGACCCATTTCGTTTGGTTTCCAGTTCACTGTTTGGCAAATTCTCATGGCACTAATGGCGACTGTGATTGAACAAAGATGTCTAGCGGAAGAAGGTTGAGGATAGCCTCCAGTTCTGCGGTTGGAGTTGTCCTCATCGCACTGGTTGTGCCGATGCACACTAGTCTCTGAACTTTTGTAATAACCTTTAGGTAGGTGGCTTTTTTGGTTGCCTGCCACCATACCAGACTGCCATAGGTCTGACTATTGCCGTGTACATCCACAGTTTAATTTTGCGAGATGGTGCCCAGGTTTTTCCAAAAAATGTGCTGCAGGATTAAAAGGCTATTGTGGCTTTTTTGATTCTCTCATTGGTATTCATTTTTCAATTTTTTCTGGCACGTAAGGCACAAAACATTAGAAAGCTTCAAATATCCCAAAATAAAATATTAAAAATGATACTTAATCTTCCCTGGTATTATTCTACAATAGATTTATATGGTAGAGCTAATGTTGAACTGATATCCTCCAGGATATACAAGCTAAATGACGCATTCAAACTGAGATGTAATATCTCCAATCAACTAATTTCATCGTGATATATAAAATATTTTGTGTTCACTAAATACCGATATATTTTCATTTGTGTTTGTTTTTGTTAACTTAATAATATTAATTTAACTGTTCAAATAATTACCTTTGGATTTATGTTTGTATCTATTTATTTGTTTATTTATTTATTTATTATAATATATACTATTTGTTTATTTATTCATTTGTTATAATATATACTATTTGTTTATTTATTTTTATTTATTTATTTTATTTATTTATTTATTTATTCTTTTTAATATCATTATTATTATTATTTATTTATTTTTTTCTTTAATTTGAGGTTTTTCTCATGATTTTCCTCATTAATAATAAAATTTTCATATTTATTTGTGTTTTTTAAAAAAATAATAAATAATGATTCAGTTGAAAGACAAAAAACAAAAAAATGTCAAATCTCTGCAATTGTATGATGTAAATTGGGCGACAACGTATTTTTATTTCATGAAGCAAGAATAAACTATCTATCTATCTAAGGCACAAAAGATCTTATAGGTCGTAGTGCATGTTCCTTCGAACCAGAAGTTTAAACAAACAAATTTAACAGAAGCAAAAATAAGAATACAAACTACAAAAACGCAAAGAATACAAAATATAGAGTTCGAGGAACGTGTGTGCTATTACAAGGGGGTATTGGGGTATATGGCTCCCAGCCCCCTGGTTCGAGAAGGCTAGCAAGACCGAACCACCGTTTTAAAGACCAAGCCATCGAGGATGCCAGAGCGCTTGACCTGGAAAACTGGAAGCAGCGTGCCCGGGATCGCAGAGGATGGAAGGCTGCAGTGTCTCAGGCAAAGACTCTTCACTGGTCGTGAGCCCATTAAGTAAGAACTGGGGTATATGGAGTGAAATAATGCCAAACGAAATAAGGCCAAATTTTAGCGATTATCCTTATTTTACCGTCGAGCTCTCAATTAAGCTGCGACAACGAAAGGATTGGAGTTAACGTTTGCCCCTTAAATGTTTTGACATTTAGGATGTTCGACGCGTACCTCACGACGATTGGCACGTGTTAAATTTGGTTGGCGGTTCGACCATCGGAGAGCAACAATTTTGTTAAAATAATTTTTGGAATAAGCCTCACCCCATTTGAATCTACAGTCAAAATCGTTTATAACGACATCGATTATTACGACTTATCGGTTACAACGACCGATTTTACCCTTTTTTACATTTAATATTGGTTATAACGACGCAGCTGTTGGCGCAACAGATGGGGAAGTTTTATTCAGTGCAAATTTTTCAGTGTGTCAAGTGGTTGTAGAAGTTTAATTTAATTTTGTGAGGCGAAATTATCGAAAAATAGGTCAAAATGAATATGAATGAAAGTTATGTAGAAAATGAATTATAATATATACTATTTGTTTATTAATTATGATATATTTATCTATCTATTTGTTTATTTATTTTTTTATTTACTTATTTATTTATTTAGTTAATTATTTATTTATTTATTCTTTTAAATATTAGTATTATTTATTTTTTTTATTTTTTTTCCTTAATTTGAGGTTTTCTCATGATTTTCTTCATTAATAATAACATTTTCATATTTATTTGTGTTTTTAAAAAAAAAAAAAATAATTATTCAGTTGAAAAACCAAAAAAAAAGTCAAATCTCTGCAATTGTATAATGTAAATTGGACTTGTCAGCGTATTTTCATTTCATGAAGCAAGAATAAAATATATAAATATCTAAATATAAAAGCAAAATGGCAAACATTTTAAATAAATTCATACCGACAAACAAAACTAAGCGCCCAAGCAAAGCGACTATTCTTCTTCGCCCGCTGTAGAGAGGAAATATTGTCCCACTGAACGATATTCACCATGGGTATTATTTACTCTCGTCCCCTCTCAAAACACACCCACACATCCACTCAAGCAGCGTTTAATTTATCAATATCCGTTCCACCGTTTTCTGTGGCCGAAAATATTAATTCAGCTCTATATTTCTAGGGATGGTGTAGAATGTCTACAGCTCAATCGCAGTCGCTTATAAATGCAATAAAAAAGTATGCTTTCTCTTACGTAGTTCAATAAAACTATTTTTGAAACTTTTCTTTTTAAAATCCCTTTCTTGGATATGCCATCGTACTAGACGGCATCCATATTTCAAGTTTGATTACAAAGAAGTAATAAGAACCATGTCAAACGAACTTTCATCCCATCTCCCTACAACTACAAGAGTTTGTCAATACCGTAAAGTTCTAAATTAAAAAATCTGAATTAAAAAAGAATGATTTGTCTTAGCTGAAGTTTGAATTCAAAAGAACATTTGAACTTTTTTTTATTTAAACAACATTTCCGTAAAGATGCAAACACTGCTACTTCTCTAAGAACTCACAATGATTATGACTTTATTTTGCGACTAAATGCCACTTTAATGAAGCCATATTGCTGGAATTTGTAGTAACCCACCTCACCGAATTTGGCTATAGTCCTCGAGCAAAATCCTCCCTCGATATCGTCGATGCTTCTTTTCAATTTTCGAACTTAGTTTTATGATGACACTTTAAAGTTGAGAAAAAAATAAATTCCTGGTTAAATAATTGAGTTTCCTCTCAAGAAGTATAGGTTAGATTTGAGGACCTTAGAACACTTTTTTAAGGCCCATCTAGTTAAAAGTAATAATTTAACTGCTGTGATATCAATCTTAATCAGTATCAATATTCCCTTTAAAGTCGTCGTTACCTAACAGAGTCACACTGACAACCGCGAGAACAGAAAAACTCCCTGTGAACGCTAATGCATCTGTCAAATTTATTTCTCTATACCTTCCTTCCTAGATCAGTATTGCCGTAGGTATAACTATTTTTTGAAAGTAAGTTTGTTACAGCAGTATTAATAAAAAATACTTATTTGCCTCCAATTCACTAAAATGTGCAATTCTCGATATGTAATAAATGGTTTGGAAATTGGAATTCGTTAGGTAATAAATTGTATGGAGTTTGATTCAGTGATTGGATTCAAACCATATCCAACATACCACATTTGGTTCAAGGAATCACTCTTAGTTGTCAGAAATGCCGTCAGTTATATTTCAACTTAATAAGTCGTTAATTCACCAACTTCGGTGAATTAGTTGACTGCGTGTCAATTAAAATTTATTAAGATAATTCACCCTTAATTTGCGTTTATTAATACGATTGCAAGTTCTTAGTAGTCCATTGATACCATTTTGAGGGATTGTTACTATGTCAGAGGGAAAAAGGGACATTACGGTGAATTAGTTGACTGCGCGTCAATTAATGTTTATTATCAAGATTTCTCATTTCATTCATTGATTAATATAATTCACCCTTAATTTGCTTTTATTAATACGACTGCAAGTCCTTAGTAGTCCAGTGATGCCATTTTGAGGGATTGTTACTATGTCTGAGGGAAAAAGGGACATTTCGGTGAATTAGTTGACTGCGTGTCAATTAATGTTTATTATAAAGATTTCTCATTTCATTCATTGATTAAGATAGTTCATCCTTAATTTGCGTTTATTAATACTACTGTAAGCTCTTAGTAGTCCAGTGATGACATTTGAACTATTTAAGGGATTTTCGTTCATCGTTACAACTAACATATTATTAACTATAACTTTTCAAGTCCAAAGATATCTTAACTCATTTATTCTCAAACAATTTTTTAAAAATATTCAAAAAGTTTGAAAACAAAAAAAATATTGTCCTTTATTTTGCTGTGAGAAATGTCGTCACCGTATGTATGACAGAGGATGATTATTTATGTGTATTATTATGTGTATTCAGTGAGCGACTCCATTCTGTTTCGTGCATTAATTTTTTATTCGAGACCTAATGTCCTTTCGGCATTTTTCTTTTTTTTGAAGATATCGTGGTACACCCATCATTCGCAGGGTCCCTCATTAATTATCCTAATTTTTTTTGTTACTTTGTACAAATAAAATCCTTTCTGTCACGCCTGGTCTACAAAATCATTTCGCCGATGATTAATTTTTCTGAAATTTGTTTGCTGCTCGCTTGTTCATTCTTGAAAGCTGCCGCCTTCTGCCGCCAACGATTTATTATTAGAAAAACTAATCCTCATTTCCACTCACACCTTGTTGTTTGTTTATTGCTTCTATATACGTACACATTCGCACTGACCCTATGGTTATCTACTTTGATAGTTCCTGTGGGAATTATACGAGAATCGCAGCAATAGAAATCTCATTATTCTAATGCCAACCTTAATCTTTGATACGGTATCAGTTGTCCAGACCCCAGGCAGAAGACCGATGGGCTTTCTATGCTCGACGACCGTCACCTATCCAATAATAATCAATGGAAGGGATCTCAGTTGGGATGAGATGGAAGGCAATGTTCTCACAACATACCATGTTTTTTTATTGCAATTTTATTGCCTTGGTTCTTGGTTGGCTTTGGTTGATTGGTCTTTGTTAGTCTGTTTTATGACAGAATTTGTATTTTTTTTATAGTGAATACCCGAGACGGGATAGATGGATAGCCGGCTGAAATGTATTGTAAATAGCCAACACAGATGCCTGAAATATAGGTCGTACCAAGGAGGAGTTCATTAAGTTTGATGTAGTGTTTGCCAGAGATGAAGGACTACAGAGTATTTCGAATAATAGGAAAAGTTCAGCAACAGTGTTTACGATGATCGATCAAAAATAATAGATATGGTTCGATGAAACTTAAAGCAACATCAAACAATGAAGTAAGTGGGTAATTGACATTAGAAAAAAAAAACAAAAATATATGTTCCTTGTAGCCTTAACACTCCACAAAACCACCCCCTTAGTGTCATTTATCATCGCTCATTTGAGAGAACTGTCCACAATAAAATTTGCCATCTCACCTGTCTCTGGAATTTCCTAACTGAACATACACTACCGATTACAAGGATGAGGCCATGCATTTTGCAATCGATTTTCAGTCTTTATACCTGTTGGAAATTGTGTACCCAGAAACTTTTACTACCTTTGAACAGGTGCATATTTTCAAGACAGTTAGTCATAAAATTAAAAGGTAAATAAGAAACGACCGCTGGAATTTCGTCGCCCCAACATTGGGTTGCCGTAAACGCCATTTTAATATTTTTGGGAAATCGCATTTAAAGTTTTGACAGCCTATTGCATGAAAACCAACCGCTGGAATTTTTTCATTATTTGACACGACATTCATACGAAAATCCTCTTGAATTTATTCTAAAACACTTTTAGTTTTTAAAATATTGAAAAATTTATTACAAAACCTACGTCAAATATTGTGCACTTACGGCATTCCATTTTTTTTATTTATTTATTTAACCCTAGAAAGATAATCATATTTTTTATGACGTAAAAGATAATCATACGTCTCAGAGACGTATGGCACTTTGCTAGTATTCAATTTTCAATTTCAATTTTCAATTTCAATTTTCAATTTTATTCCAATGTACAAATAAGACTCAGTCTTTTGTAGTACTTTACAATACGTATAATTATAGATAATAATAATAAATCAATTTTAAAGCTAATCTCACAATATATAATTTTTTTTTTTTTTTTTTGAATTTACAATACGTTATGTATAATATAACAATTCATAATGATAATAATACATACATCAATCTTACACCTAATATTACTACAATAATTTTTTTTTTTTTTTTTTTTTTTATCGAAAGAAAGAAAAGATTGCAGTTTTAAAGTATGCTATACCAATTATTCTTTTGATTGAGAAAGGAAGGGAGTTCCATAGCCTGGTTGCATGAACAAGGAAAAGTCGTGAAGAATTCAAGTAGTTGAAAGCCGGTACTATAAGATTAGTAGTTCTAAGAGATTGAGCGAATTGCAGTTTATCAAAAACGTAATGAGGCGCTTTATTTTGCATGATTTTGTGCAAAAATATACAGCATCTTGCATCAAGAAACTGCTGTAGCGAGCATCCAAGGACCAGTTGATGGTAATGTGAGATGTGTTGGTATCGTCGGAGGCCATACACGTATCTTACCATGTCATTAAAAGCTACAAGGATTTTATGTTGGGAGTGCGAGTCAGGCTTACAATAGACCACATTTGCAAAGTCAATTGTAGGTACTAATAAGGTTTTTATGAGTCGTAGTTTGGTATTAACTGGTGTTATATCGGCAAATCGCCAGAGTATACGTAATCCAGAATAGATTCTTCCCACTATGTAGTAAGTGTGATTAACAGCTGAGAGTGACCGATTAATTTTAAGACCTAGACTGGTGACACATTCAACAAACTGTAGCTGGAGTTGGGAGAGAAAAACTGGTGGCAGGAGTGAAGTGTCAATGTGCTTTTTGGAAATAGCAATAATTTGAGACTTAGCCGGATTCAATGTCAGACCATTATCAATGGACCACTTGGAAATTGCCGTAAGATCTTCATTAATCCTACAAATTAGATCCTCCTGTAAGCCAATCGGACGGGACAAGTATATTTGTACATCATCAGCATATAGGTGCAGCGATACATTTGAACAAACATTCGGGAGATCACTTATAAATGTGCAGAATAGTAATGGCCCTAATATTGAACCTTGTGGAACACCCATAAGTAAGTTTGATGGCGCTGACTCTGCTTGGCCAATCTTGAACTTTTGGCAGCGATTGCACAGATAACTCCTAACCAGACGCACAGCTCTATCATGAAAGCCAAAATAGTATTTCAGTTTTTGACAGAGAGTTTCATGGTTAACTCTGTCAAAAGCCTTTGAGAAATCCAACAGACAGAGAACAGTAACGTTATTCAGGTCATATTCACACCTAATATCATCAAGGACTTTGATCAATGCAGTTTGGCAGCTGTGATTCGCACGGAAACCAGACTGAAGTGGTGACAGTAAATTAAACCTTTTAAGGTAATTCGATAACTGTGAGGCCAGAACTTTTTCAAGGACTTTAGACAGGCAAGGAAGAATGCTAATTGGACGAAAGTCAGAGCATGAACTTGGGTTGGACTTCTTAGCGACAGGGATATATTTAATGAAACCCATGAACTTTTTAAAAAATATTCACGTTTTATTTATTTATGTAGTTCATATTAAGAGAAATAAATCAATGATTTAGTATAAATAAATATTAATTTAAACAATAAAAACAAAAAACTTAAACCCCATTACAAATCAACAAAAAACAACTTATATTTTAAATTAACCTTAAACGTGACATTAAGTCATAATAGTTGCCAAATTTTAATTTGTCGGTTTAAAATAAGTCTACTAATAAGTCTTAGTAATTTTAAATTATATACGATTAAATTAAATGTAAGAATGGCACACGTGACACACGCCCCCAGAAGTACGGCATAGCTATAACTTGTTACCTACCGCAGGTACTTACCGTCGCGCCACGACCGTTGCGGGCAAGCTCCGACCACCGACTGAGTTAGTTTAAGCAACCAACCCAATGCGGTTTATAGTTGAAAGGATATAACATTTTTTCCGCGCGTCATACGTCTCGCAGACGTAGATTATCTTTCTAGGGTTAACCAAGAAATATAACACACGTTTTTATGTTTCAAAAAAAAAGACAAAGTTTTTTACTTTTTCAGAATTCATTTTTTTTTATAAAAAAAATCGTAGTATTTTGCACACAGTCTTTCATTATTAAAATAAACAATACAAACAAATATAAAAAATTTTATACATTTTTGTTTATAACAAAAATAACAAAACAGTAAAAGACCTTAAAAAAAACATTTCATATTACATACTAAAATAAAATAGAATATTTTTATTATATCAGTTGATTTAAAAGAGCTTCAAAATATTTCTTATCCTCTGATGTTATAAAAGAATACAAACTTTTTATATCATTAACTTTTTCCTTTGAAATTTTTTTTTTCTGAATGGTATTAACATTTTGATTATAAATATAAGGTGGCGCAAAAGTAATCCTCCTATCAGAAAATGCTATAAATTTTGCGATTGGGCCCCTAATGTCAGTTCTGTTTTGACATTTGTGTAGTAAACACATGCGAAAAACACGTTAATAAACAATGTTACGCTACACTGCTCCAGAACGCGGAATATTGGTGACTATTTTTTTCATTTTTTTTTTTAAATTACAGCCAAAAAACATCGGAAAGTTATTTTTGCGCCACCTTGTATAAGTTCTTCGAGGTTCCTAAAGTAGTTTTAGTATCAGCCATTTCAGTCCAACTATGCTTGTCAAAATGTGGAATAAAATTAGAGAAATACAGAAAGAAAAAACCAGAATGAATAACATAATATACTTACAGGCGCAGGTCTGTGCAAGAAAATCTAAATAAAAACTGGATGAACTGAAAACTCGTGGCTTCAATGGCACAGTGCATGAGTGCTTGCCTGAGAAGACGCTGGTCTAGGTTCGAATCCCAGTGGAAGTGATGGATTTTCTGGATAAAATAAAGGAAAAAGACAGATAAGCACCATAGAAGGAGTCTGATGATCGGTTGTGGCGAACCGTGAAACAGCGCTGTAATTCCAGCCATCCTTTTCCCGTGGTAAGGATATGCTTTGAAATGTGAGGGTTGCATCTGAATTAATTTCAGATGAACCTTCTCATAGCGCATGTTCTTAAGTTCCCTTAGAAGTGCTAATGGACTATGTATCTCAATGTGCCAAATTGCTTGTCTATTGCATTATGAACAGAGTCAACTTCCTGTATGAGTGAGTGTCCAGGCACCGAAAATGTTTGTAATATCATTTTCAGGTTTGGTGACTTGTGAAGAAAAGTGTTTAAAGCTGTTGATATTATTTTATTTTTATTTTAAGGTACACAAGAATCATACAATAATGTCAAAATGTCCACATGAGGATGTTCTATCAAGACGTTGTGTAATATTTTAATCAGAGCACTGGCTATATTGTCACCAGAAGGACCACTTTGTAGTTCACTCCAAATAGCACAGTAACTTATTTTTGGTTTTTTATCGACGGGGAAAACTGTTGCCGTCAAGTTAAAAACACTTAGTTTTCGTTTGTAGTAGAATGAGGAAGCGTCTCCTTTGGGAATTGAAAAAACGCTCTGGAGGTCAAAACAATTTATTAAATTGTTTGGCTCCAAGTTGTTACGGTCTAGGTCTCTTTCGGTCTTCATGAATATTTTATCATCTTTATGTTCATTAAACTCTGCAATTTCATTACTTGTAGGTATTTCTTTAGCTTTAAAAGTCAGACACCGATCGCATTCTCTTTTCTCTTTTCGTTTATTGAGAGAGTAGGAATTAAAAAAAAAAATGTTTGCAGACTTGAAGAATTATGTTAGATTTTTGTACACAAATAAAAACAGGTATGAATAAACGGTTCCAGCACTTTCCTTTTCTTAATATTTCTTCCTTTAATGTTCGTGTACTCCTTTCCAGATTCTCGCAAACGTTTTCTAAGGTGCTGTTTTAGAATTCTTTTGTCTTTTTCGGGTAGAGTTTTTTTGGAGTCATGTTGTTGAGAAATGTTTGGCGTCGTGGTGAAATCCAGCCCACGAAGTAAAGCAATCGCGTTAATTCGTTTTGAAGACTTTAATTTCCTATAATTCATTTATTAATTTAAATATATATTTTATATAGGTAAGTATAAATAGTTGTTTTACTTTGAATTCTAACTTTATAAGTTTTTTATTCCTTGTTTTCGCCAAATTTCTCCGACTAATGGCGATTCCTTAGTTCCTGGTTTTATTCTCGTATTAGTCACCATTATGGTGGTCTTTTTTCCGGCTTGGGAGACGTTTATGGTGCTGCCGCCACTGTGTCAGGTTAAGATTTTTAAGTGCTGCCAGGTTTGGCAGTAGTATGGAACTAGTTCCTATATTTGTATAAGATCCTATTTGCCAAAAGTATCACACTCTGATGGCATACTTCTTACACTCTCTGTTAAAGATTGTCGCAAATTTGGTTAATAAACATAATTAGGGTCATTTACTCTAACATCTGATCCTACAAATATGAAACAACAACCTTTAAGAAAACGAAAGTTAGAGTTATTTGAAATTTGTTACCAAAGTCTTGTTCCGATGAACTTAAGGAAGCACTACTTGTTTCTTCCCTGAACTCTGCTTCATTTGGGACTGGCTCGTCTAATAAACTAAAAAGATTAGTACAATTTAATTGGTTTTATATGTGATAGCACACAATTTTTCCTGGTTTTTGTTTTTGTTTTCCGTCAATTTCCTTTATGTTATGTTGTTTTTGAATGAACAACCATATATCTTACAATCCTTACCACGTGAAGTGGATGGCTGGAGTTACAGCGTTGTTTCACGGTTCGCCACAACCGATCATCAGACTCCTTCTATGATGCTGGTCTGTCTTTTTCCTTCATTTAATAACAATACTGAACAAGCATTAAAAGTTTGATGGCATATGTTGTAGGACAATAGGACGTACGTCAAAACAATTGTTAAACAAAAACTTGCTTAAATTGTATGGAAAACAATACATAAACTTGATGAATTTTATCGATATACGTCAAAACCATTATGTATATCTTTGCAATGGAAAGAAATAGAGCAAAACGGATAAAGGATTTAGAAAGAGCTACCCCGAAAACATAAGACTGCATACCAAACTTAAAAAGTGAATTTTCGCGATTACGGTAACCCGACGAAGGGCGACGATTTCTCAAGATCAAAAAATGAACCTATTGAAAAGCGTATAAAGGATGAGGCCACATGCAAAATCTTCGAAAGAAAGGAAAAAATGAATAAAATGTGTACATCTTAAACATTTTTAAAACATTTATTTATTATGTTTTTATACATTAATAATGAATATGCCGCCATTTTTCGATATGACGGTTTGGAATAGAATCATACATTTTTTTTAAATAACTAAGAGAAATTTGGGCCCAGGCATCACGAATAGCATCGATTGAATTGTCCTTGTCTTAAAATTATCTGCCGCCTTCATACACTTTACGAGATAACCATGACCAAACATTTTCAGTTATGTTTAAGTCCGGCGAATAGGGCGGTTATGGCAAAAGTTCCGCGTCTTCTGATTGAATCCAATTTCTAACAACCCTGGAAGTGCGGGTAGGGGCATTCTCTTGTTGGAATATCCAAGACAGGGGTCCGAAAATGTTTTTCACTTTTGGAAATGACGGTTCCAGCAAACACTTGTAGTTGTTTCCGTTCATTGTTGTGAACAAAAACTTAAACTCGATTGTGCCATAGTGGGTAATAGCATCCCACACCATTACACCTGCTGTCCGGCTGTGATGTCTAGACAAAATAAGCTCCTCCTTTCTTAGATCGTGGAAATAAAAGTTGTAACCACCGGGGCTGTCAAGGCTAAACTTTTTTTCATCCGAAAAGCCAACGCGTTTCCATTCGCTGCTCCAAGCGACATATTCTCTGCAATCATTTTTATTTATTTAATAAACCATCTGGTTTATTCAGTATCCATTGAGAGACAACAGAAAAGCCCTCAACCTCTGTTGTCAAAAGAAACGCTATTGAAAAGTTACCATCAGGAAAGCCATCGAATAGTGGCCCTCGGACAGCCGGAGTGCAGACCTACGCTCAGGCCGCGGCATTCGAAGGAGCAAAAAACGTTGAAACTTCGCCGGACCCTGTTTCTCTCGTTTTCTCAGTTATTCTCGAGAAACTTGAAGAACAAAGTAAAATAAATAAAATTATTCTCGATCGGCTGGTTAAGCTCGAAAATAATTCATTGAAAACGCGCACTTCAAATACAACATGAATGAAAAACCAATGTTAAAAATATGCACTTGGAATGCAAACGGACTTTTACAAAAACTTGACGTATTGGAAATATTCATACGTGAGAAAGATCTTGACATTTGCTTGATATCTGAAACTCACGCAAAAAAGGGATCGAATTTAAAAATAAAAGGATATAATGATTTCCACGCTTGTCACCCTTCGGGAAACGCGAGAGGTGGATCATCATTGTTTATTAAAGACTGCATTGAACAATACGAAGACCTGAAGATAGAGCTTGAAACTATGCAACTGTGCACTATTCGAGTAAAAAATAGTCAGCGTACTCTTAGAATTTCATCTATCTACTGTCCACCGCGTTCCGCGCTTGAAAAAAGTGATTACACGAACTTGCTTAAATCGCTCAAACAAATTTCATTATTGGCGGCGATTTTAATGCGAAACACACGTTCTGGGGTTCTAGATACATCTCGCGAAAAGGTAGAATGCTCTATGGGGCAGGTATGGAGTACAGTTGCGATTTCCACTCGACGGGCAAACCGACCTACTGGCCAACTGATACTTCAAAAATACCTGATCTGATAGATTTTTTCGTCGTGAAAGGAATAACTACCAACCACATTAAAATTGAAGAGAGCTTTGATCTGTCATCTGATCATTCACCGGTTATTTTAACATTGAGCGTAAAACTAGCCAATAACCTAGAGCCAGCGAGATTAACTGGTAAATCAACTAACTGGGAAGGCCTTAGGAACGAAATTGAAGAGAATGTTGAACTGAGCGTTCCACTTACGACACCCTATGAACTTGAGGCTGAAGTTGATCGCTTCGTTGAGATCGTACAGCTCGCCTCCTGGAATAATACGCCTAATCCAAGAAAAACGCCGGCTAAATACGGCTTACGATATCCTCAAGAAATAAAAGAATTGGTCAACGAAAAAAGGAAGGCGCGTAAAAAATGGCAACAGAGTCGCGCTACGCAACATAAAGCACATTTGAATTATTTGTGCAATTTGTTGAAGACAGCTATTAAGGATTTTAAAAATCGGGCGATAGGTTCCTACCTTTAAAATTTAACATCAAAAAAAGATTCAAATTATTCATTTTGGAAAGCTATAAAAGGCACCAAAAGGCCTAAAATCCCCGCGCCGCCAATTAAAATAAATCAAAATGAATGGGCAAGGGAAGATAAGGAAAAAGCGGACGTTTTTGCCGCCCATCTAGAAGAAACCTTTAAACCGTACGATGGTCAAGCGGTCCACGACAATATTAATAGGACGGAATTACTACCTGACAATTTAACACTCACAAGTGCAACGCTAAGGGAACTAAAACTTGAAATCGAATCTCTAAAACCTAAGAAAGCTCCTGGTTATGATTTGATCACTGGAGAAGTTCTCAAAGTCCTACCAAGAAAAGCATTAATTAAGCTTCTTCAGATTATAAATGCGGCACTCAGACTAAAACACGTGCCGAGCCAATGGAAAGTTGCGGAGGTCATAATGGTTTTAAGACCAGGAAAACCGCCAAATGAAGTAAAATCATATAGACCAATTTCCCTCCTTCCAGTGATATCCAAAGTTTTCGAGAGAATACTATTAAGGCGAATACAACCGGTTATAGAAGAAAATAATCTTATCCCTGACCACCAGTTTGGGTTCAGAACCAAGCATTCGACGATTGACCAAGTGCATAGAATTACTGACGTAATCGAGAAAGGATTTGAAAAAAAAGATATGCTCAAGCGTATTCCTTGACGTCTCACAAGCCTTTGATAAGGTGTGGCACGACGGCTTAAAATTTAAATTACGACAAGTTCTTCCCGTATGCCTATATGATATTCTAGAATCATATCTCGGGAATAGACTCTTCCGTGTTAGAAATGGGAACGAATACTCGGAGCTCAAAGAAATTTCGGCCGGCGTACCGCAAGGTAGCGTCCTCGGGCCGCTTCTCTATCTCTTATATACACGCGATATACCAAGAGAAGATGAAACTACCCTTGCTACGTTCGCCGACGACACCGCTATCCTTGCAGTAGGTAATACAATTGAAGAAACGACTGCAAAACTACAAATCGCACTGAATAAGGTAAATGAATGGACGAGGGACTGGCGGATCGCCCTCAACGAAACTAAATCTGTTCACGTGAATTTCACGTATAAGAAAACTAATCACTTGCCAATTTTCCTAAACATGTCCCGAATACCCTTTGCAAACGAGGCCAAATACCTGGGAATGACTCTCGACGCAAAGCTAAAATGGAGTTCGCACGTGAAAATGAAACGTAAAGAACTCGATATCAAATATAGAGAAATGTACTGGTTACTCGGAAAACATTCCCAGCTCAGTACCGAGAACAAACTGCTTTTATACAAGCAAGTGCTAAAGCCGGTGTGGACCTACGGTATACAACTTTGGGGTTGTACCAAGAAAACAAATGCCAATATTTTACAAACTTTTCAAAATAAAGTGCTTAGAGAAATTGTACAAGCACCATGGTATATTAGAAACGACGATATCCACAGGGATCTCGGAATTCCAACAATCGAAGCTGAAACTAGAAGCTTCGCGAGAAAGCATAGAAACCGACTAATCGGACATACCAACAATACAGTCCGACAAATCTTGGATGAGTGCAATTTATTGCGCCGACTACAAAGAACGAAACCGTTCGACTTGGCAAGATAAGATTAACCGCGCCTAAATTGCGGAACATGCAGGATCTTTCATTGGAAAGTAACCTGTCAAAAGTTATTATTTCGTGATAGAAAAATTGCTTGATAAGTTATATCTTAGTTGAAGTATCCATCAATCTATCGAAGGGAGGTGTTTTTAGTCAGTAAAAATCTGACACTACTATGAGCACGCGCTTGCTATTCTCATAGTGTCTTTGGAAGATCTTCACCTACCTACCCTCTTACAAAAAAAAAAAAAAAAAAAAAAAAATATTCTCTGCAAAATTCATTCGATGCTCCTGGGCCCTATTGCACCAACCACTTTTCACTTTGCAACTTTTCACTTTAACTTTGCAAATTTCGTTTCACCAAACGCAAATTTGCAAAGAGGAAATTATTTTTTTGAAAAGTAAAACAAAAATTCCTTCTTTGCAAATTGTGTTCCACCAACCACAAATCTGCAAAGTGAAAAGTACTTTTCTGAAAAGTGCAAAGTTTTGCCAATTTGCAAAGAATTCTTTGATTTCGTTTCACAAAACAAAAAAACTTTGCACTTTGCATTTCAAATTCCGCATAGCTTTTCAATAATATGCAAAGAAAAAATTTAATTTGCTGTTGGCCATTTGTCGTGTTAATTTCGTTAAGTTCGGGTTTATTAAATAATAAATTAAAATGAATCGCTTTGAACGACTTTTTGAAGACGAAGGGTACAGTAATAGGTACGTAAAAGATGTAAAATTAAGAATAAATTTTGAAATTACAAATAGTTTTCAAACAGTGGAAAGTTTTCGATTGACAAAAACAAATATAGAATTTGTTTTATCAAAAATTGGACATAAGTTGCAATATAACAGTCAAAGGAATATGTGTTTAAGTCCCTTGCAACAATTTTTGTGTACACTGCGTTGGATGGAAAATGGAGCGCAATTCCACGGAGTTGCATCCATGCACGGAATAAACAAAGCACCAGTCTGCAGAGTAGTACACCGAGTTGCAGATGCAATCATTGATGAATTTCTTGCAAACACCATTTGCTGGCCAGAGAATTCTTCGGAAATAGCTACACGGTTTTTTTCTCAAGGAGGTATTCCACGTGTAGCTGGATGTATTGACGGGACGATGATAAACATCGATACACCCAGAGAAAATTAGAAAATTTCGTCAAAAGGCATGGAAAGCATGCTTTAAATGCAATGATGGTTTGTGGCCCAGATCGGTCCTTCTACGCTGTTAACGTAAGTTGGCCAGGAGGTGTACATGATGCAAGGGTGCTGAGAAATTCCCGTTTGGCAGCTAATTTTTACGCAGGTTACCGACCATTTCCAAATGCAGTTCTTTTAGGAGATAGTGCTTATTCTTTAAGTGGATGGTTAATAACACCAATAAGGACAAACCCAGACAATCTTGTGGAACAAAGATTTAATCGGGCACATAAAAGAACTAGGCGAATCGTTAAAAATAGTTTTGGTAAGTACTTACTTGTTCCACTTTGCATTCTCAATCATTAAATTGTTTTAGTCATATTGAAAGAAAAGTTTCCTTGTTTAAATTACCTCCGTATGCAGCCCTCAGCTGCTGGGAAAATTACAATAGCCTGTTGCATTTTACATAATCTAGAAGTGAGAAGAGAGGCATCAATAGGGGAGCATGATAACAACGATGATGAAGAAAATGACAACATTGAAGACATTGAAATAGAGAATATTAAACGACCAAATGAAAACGCTTATGCAGTTTTAAATGAGTTGAGGCTTTTTTTTTCTGATTAAAACAAATTGACAAATTAAAAAATAAGAAACAATTTCCATTTAACAACCTTTTTATTTCAATATTCACTCAAATTTAAAATAGTTTCCGCTCTGGAACATGAATCTTTATGATTGCCCTCTGAATTGTTTAATTCTTTTGTAAATTCTGATGCCGGTAAGCGTAATTCACGTTCCAGTTTAAAGGTTTCCAAAGTAGCTTTATATATATCGATGGATCATAGCTTTTTTTTAAAAGCTATGAGTTCCATCTCCTCAGCTTCAAGTTTCCTCTTCCTTGAGGACACCTTTTTCTCCCGTGAAGAGGAAATATGAAGCTGAGGAGTTTGGGAAGTTTGCTCGAAAGGTGGTACTTCAGATCCATCGCCACCTGCTTCTGGCAAATTGATTCCCTCTGCAACAGGCGAATCCTTGCCAATAATGTCCAGAATTGCTTCATCCACAGCGTCAAGAACAAAGGCTCTTCCTCCTCCAGTTCCTGTTTTTTTGGAATTGTCCCTTTTGGCCTAAAATATAATATTTATGCTCATTTAACTGCATTTAACCCATAACCTAGCACTAACTTACTAGCATCCGACTCTTCCACAAGCCGAAAAGATTATCCCTTGCAAAAGTCCACTTTCGGTTGGCTGTGGCCAATCCAAGTGATTTTGCTTTAAGCAAGACTTCCTCCCAAGCTTCCTCTTTTTGCTTTTTTGACGCAAAGTTATTTTGAAACGAAGCAAAGAGAATATCCTTTAATTAAAAAGTAAACGAAACACTGAAGCTTGTTTTTACATAATAACTTTAAAAATTACTTTTTTATTTTTTATCACTTCCAAAAAAGCTAGCTTTTTACCGTTCTTGTCAACACGAATCATTTCGAATGTTTATTTACAAAAATGTAACCATGACAAAAGCACCTTCAACAGAAAATGCATTAACATCATATGTATATGTAAACATACATTTGATTACATTCAGAACGGTATTATACTCATGCTCGTTTCACAATAGAGCTGTAACCGTATAACATACATAAAGTACATGGACTGCTCTTTCATCATGGCTACAGGGCCTCATCCAGCGTTGCCAACCGCCTTATTCAAAATTATTATAAGAAAAGTAGATTATGTTAATTGAAAAAATACAAAACAATTGCAATCGCAAGTTAATATAATGAATCCGATTATTTTTTTCTTTAAACAAATATTGTGTACAACACGAGGTGCAGCACAGCAACATTCCAAATAACAATTAACAAAAAATAAACAATGATAAAGTAAAGTGCAACAAAATTGGGCGACGCTTTGAAAAGATATCGTTGTTTAAGTAAAAAAACAAGACCTCAACTTTTTTAATTTTGTCATCACAACGCAACGAAAAGAAGTTGAAACCATTTAAATTGTTTCACTTTGCAACTTTTCAAATTACGACTGAAAATGAAAAGTTACATTTTTAGTTGGTGCAACGCCCACACTTTTCACTTTGCAAAAACACATCAAAAATTGCAAAGTGCAAAGTCGAGGACTTTTCATTGTTGGTGAAACACTTTGCACTTTTACTTTGCAGGAAATTATTATTTTGAAAAGTTGCAAAGTGCAAAGTGCAAAGTGGTTGGTGCAATAGGGCCCTGGTGTAGTTGCCTCAAAACATGTTTTTTTTTAAGTTTTCTTCTCTGCATAGTACCACTTTTTCGTATTATCCTTCGGACCGAACGTGTAACTATTATATTATAAGGGTCCCAAAAACTCCCTTTAGTTCGTTCATATTATAAAAAAAAAAAAAAAATAGCCTGAGAGTCCTATCAGGCCGAGAAATTGTAGGGAGGCTATTTTTTTTCCCCCTTGAAAGCATCTATTTTTCCTCTTTCTGTCGCTGTGAAAGTCTTTCCGGAACCCAATTTTTTAAACTAAATAAAAACAGCTCTTTTCAACGCTTTTTTAAATATTCTCAGCAAATCATCGCTGATGTGAACTGCTGCAATGAAATATTCGCAATGGCCTCATCCTAGTGTCGCATTTTTTTATACGCTTTTCAAGTAGTTCATTGTTTGATCTTGGAAAATCCCAGCGGTCGTTTCTTAACTACCCTTTAATTTTATGACTCACTGTTGGGAACATTATGTACCTTTTCTCAGGTAGTAAAAGTGTCCTGGCATACAATTTCCAACAGGTATTAAGACTGAAAATCGATTACAAAATGCATGGCCTCATCCTTGTGAGCGCCAGTGTATATCCATGTATTATGCGGGAATCTATCTATATTTTTTAAAGCAAATTGAACTTTAATGTGTACACTGGAAAATTGTATGTTCTGAGGGCCCGTCATTAATGTATGATGATGAAAAGCCCCAGGATTTCGAAACCCGTTCGTCCTTGTGGCGTCTGAGGATGGGTATTTATTACGTATGTTGTATCAAAGAATATATGATTTCGAAATGATTCCCCGTTAACGAAGGGAGGTTTATGGTAGTAGAACACGGTTTTGAATGCGAGGACATGTAATCAATTTCTATACAGCGATATAGGTACGTGGCGTTTTCATTAAATTCGGATACCAGTGTTATGAGCAATTTTGAATTTAAAGTAGATTTTACGGGAGCAGTGTGCTTTTGCAATTGATGCGAAATAATGTTATAATGCGAATATTTTGTGGTTGGGATTATTGCTTATGTGGTAGCACGTGGATTGAAATCGCTTGTTTTAGTTCCTAATCACTGTTGCGTAAATACATGCGTTCAATTCAATTACGCCTTAATTTTGATCGATTTTTGATTCGTTTTGATGGTGAGTATCAATGGGGGAGCCAGCAACCTCTGTATGGTGCCTCCTCGGGTGGCGGATAGTGGAAAGGGATTAATTGGATATGGGGATATACCACTCGCCGAACAACAGGTCGGAGAATAAAACCTCGTAGCCAAACGACACCTGCTGGCTTCTTAAAAATTATTTGGAGTAGAGACAACGCGTGTTGCAATGCAATTAACCGGATCATGTGGATTAGACAGCGGCAGATAAAACACTTAGTCGGTTAATTCGGCACTCTTTGAATCTGCCTGTGAAAAGGTACATATTTTCGCAACAGTTAGTCATAAAATTAAAGAGTAAAAAAGAAACTACCACTGGAATTTCCCAAGATCAAACAATGAACCACTTGAAAAACGTATAAAAAGATGCGCACTAGGATGAGGCTATTGCGAATGTTTCGGTGAAGCAGTTCACATCAGCGATTTTTTTCAAAACTTTGTTAAGAATATTTAAAAAAGCGTTGAAAATAGCTGTTTTTGTTTAGTTAAAAAATGGGTTTCGGAAAGACTTTGACACCGACAGAAAGAGGAAAACAAGATGCTTTCACGGAGTTAGGACTCTCAGGAAGAGAAATTGCAAGGAGGCTAAATAAAAGTAAGGCTGTTGTAAACAGTTATATTGCGAGAAAAGCGGGTTATTCTACTGTTTGCCTCAAATACTACTCTACCAGTGACTAAAATAAGGGCTAACAGCGGAGTATCAGCCAGCATAGCAACGGTCCGAAGGATAATACAAAACAAAGGGAGTAGGGCTACAGTCCGCTTGGGCGAACTATTGGATACCCTATTCTTATTCCTATCCCTCATAAAAGGGCGCGATAAAAGTCGAAGTATGGTTGAATCGTTAAGAACGCTCTACATATTTTGTTATATAACATTTAAAGGATGTAATCGAAAAGAACAAAGCTTTTATAAATACAGTGTACTCTGTCCTAACGGACACCCCTCATAAGCGGACACCTCTCATAACCGGACAAATTTCAAAGAACGGAATAATCTACACAATTTTTAATGTAAATAATTCTCTCATAAACGGACTCTTTTATAACCGGACGCGGACATCAGTTTTCATAGCCACAATAGAATTTCACTGTCTCTTAAACGGACAAAATGCATTTGACACACTTCGTTGTCTTTTATTTTGTTTGCTTTTTTTCCTTTTCTTTGCGCTTTACCCTTGATACCCAGCAACAAATTGAAGAAAAAAAACGGTAAAGAATGTAAACATAGTAAACTGCGGCGCCGGCGGCCGTCTGTCGACTATCCGACTAAAATTCTGGTGGCATAATTTGAAGCATAAATACCTACATAGTTTCAACTACATAATGCAACAATGAATTTTTAAAGGCTTTGTTCTTATTTATATTTTGTTATTATCCTTTTTATTACCAACAATTAATGTTTATCACAAAAAATGCATTCCGTTTTAAAATAAAATGTCATGTCATGCATATGTCTTGTTTCTTTTTTCAAGGTTGTCAATGAAGTATTTTTTCTCATAACCGTACACCTCTAATAAGCGGACAAATTTCTTGGTACCGTCAGTGTCCGCTTATGAGAGAGTTCACTGTACACGCTCAATAGCTCAAACTTTGCTTTTCCGATAAAATTGTTTTATTTAATTTTGGGCGTGTCAGTGGGCGGATTTTAGAAATTTTATATCCCGAGCAGTTTTAGGAGTCAAAGATCATATATAAGAAAATTCAGCTTTCTAGCTGGTTAATATTTCAAGTCTCTAGGTCCAGTTTAAATCCTAATTTTTGCCGACAGACGGACGGACGGACGGACTTTGCTAGATCGACATTACTATCGATGCTGACCATAAATATAGTAACTTTTAGGGGTCTACGGTATGTTACAAACTTCGCGTCAAAATTAGTATACCCTTAGAATAGGGTTGACAAACATTTCAAAATTCAAATTTTCAAATTTTATTTCATCTGAATTCAAATATAACAATAAAAGCATTAAGTTTTAACAATATATATATTTAAATACAGAATTCAATAAAATAATTAGGGACATTTTTTATTTTTTTATACTTTAAGTAGGTATTGAAAATAGTGTCAAATGCCACCTTGATATTATATACCTTAGAAAATAATGATTACGGGTGGGGTGCCCCATTTAAAAAAAAAAAACATTACATATATGCAAAATGAAAAATCAATAAAAGAAAAGAAAAATACAAAGTAAAATTTCATAAACAGAACATAACGTTACACCAAAATGTAACGAAAATGTAAAGGATGGATTCTATTTCAGCATATTTGAAATTTAATTTAATTAATTAATTAATTAATTTAATTTTAATACTCATTGCTTTAAGGAATTTTCAAGCCTACCAGAAAAAGTTGCAGCTCTTATGCGTTGAGGGAGCTTATTAAATAACCGACAGGATGATACCAAATAAAAACTGCGAAAGGTAGTCGTGCGGGCGTGAGGTACAGATACAACATTCATAAAGTTTCTACGCAGATTATATTCAGAAATTAATCTGCAATTTAGATTACCCGATCTTTTAAAAAACGTTCTTAAAACTTTAAAACAGTACAAATAGCGGACTGGAAGTATTTTCAAATCACGAAACAATGGGTAAATGGGAGGACGACGGTGTTTTCGGCATATTTTTCTCAAAACATTTTTCTGTAGGATTAACAGAGGTTGAATTTTGTTCATATATCTACCACCCCAACAAGCAATACCATATTGAAGCTTCGTCTGAAAAATACCATAATTAATAATTTTTAGTAGTTTGCTTGAACAAACATTTTTTAGATAAAAGAAATATCTTAGAGTACAACGAAAGTATTTCCTCAAAGAATCCGTATGGAGTGCAAAGCTCATCCTGGTGTTAAAAGTGAGCCCCAGATACTTAAAATGGTCAACTTGAACAACAAAACACCGTTCACTGCAATTTTCCGTGGTACAGAAAGTTGGGTGGGACACAACGGAAGCACATCAGCAGCTTGGCATTTTATATTTTTTACACTCAGGTTGTTTTTTTTTTTTATAATTTGCTTACGCTAAAGGGATTTTTTTTCTGTTGTTACAGTACCCTTATAATGCTAAGAACACAGTGTAAGCTACTTGGTATTGGAAAGAATAGAGAGATAGGAAAGAAGTGTTTGGGTGCAGTTGTAGGGTTTTTCTCCACGGGTGGTGTCTAAGTTACTTAGGGAGATTACGATGTCATCTATTCGGTATAAAGTAATGGACTTGGCCGGGACTCGAACATAAACGCATCTGAGTTGTTAGATTAAAATACATGATTTTGGTTTTAGAGTTTATGGACAATCTATGTTCAGCGAACCAGATCCTCAACAAATTAAGATCCCAGTTGATACCAGATGTCAAATCCAATGCACTATCGGAACCATAACAACAACCTAAATCATCTGCAAAAGCAGTAAGCATACCCTTAAATTGAAGACCAAACAGTGAATTTATATAAATGAGAAACAGAATGGGTCCCAACACCGAACCTTGGGGAACCCCCATATTAAGAAATTGGATTTCACTTCTAGTTTCACCAATCTTTACCCTTTGAGATTAATTTGAAAGGTAAGACCCAAACCAATCGAACATGAAACCACGGAAACCAGCATTTTCAAGTTTTTTTCAGTAGGATAAAGTGGTCAACCATATCAAAAGCTTTTGTTATGTCAACGAATAGACCTGCGGTGAACTTTTTTTCATCAAGGTTGGCAAAAATGCGGGAACAAAAATGTAAAAGCGCATCCTCAGTTGATTTTCCCTTTTGGAAACCAAATTTCACCGGACTGAATAAGTGGGTATTTTTTAAAAAGGTGACTATCCTCTCCTTAACAACTTTTCCAAAAACCTTACTACACCTAGTCTTCTTGATCTTATGATTCTCTCTGATCTTTCGTATGTTCTCCTCCAAGACCAACTGTCCTTGGATGGTATATCCGACCATGATCTCATTTTCTGCATTCTGATTTCAAAGTAGTTGATAACTATGCGCTGCAAGCTGATGCAATTTAGTTTCCTTGGCATCTTTGTCATAATTTTACCAACTCTACCGAAAAAGTTGAATATTTTCAATCTATGGTAATTGAACTGTTTGAAAAACATGTCCCCCTTAAAACGGTGTCAGTTCGTAGCAAGAAGTGCCCCTGGTTTACCTCTGATGTTCTAAGGTCAATTAAAAAAAGAAGAAAATCTTATTTGAAATGGAAGCTTAACCCTACTAACGACAGTTGGAATTTATTTTGCCGCGCAAGTAATTATGCGACTTTCGTTGTTCGCAGAGCAAAGAAACGATTTTATATGTCAAAGTTGGATACAAAGCAGACGTCTCGCAAGCTATGGAGCAATCTTCGATCAATTGGTATTGGAAAAGGAGATGGTTTGAAATTTTCCTGATCCTTATGACTTGAATAAGTCATTCATATTGAGAGATATCCAAGAATTGAACTTTGTTCCTAACGATCAAATTGTTTGTGATCCATCCACAGTGTTCGAGTTCGATACTGTCTCTGAATCTGTTGTTGTGGAGAGCATTCGATCCATAAGGTCAGATGCTATTGGAGAGGAAGGGGTGCCAATGTGTTTCATAAAAATGATTATGCCACACGTTTTGAGCGTCCTGACGCAATTGATAAATTTCTGCATTGAGTCCTGATCATTCCCTGAAATTTGGAAAATGGGTAAGGTCATCCCTGTGGCTAAGAAGTCCAACCCAAGTTCATGCTCTGACTTTCGTCCAATTAGCATTCTTCCTTGCCTGTCTAAAGTCATTGAGAAAATTCTGGCCTCACAGTTATCGAATTACCTTAAAAGGTTTAATTTACTGTCACAACTTCAGTCTGGTTTCCGTGCGAATCACAGCTGCCAAACTTCATTGATCAAAGTCCTTGATGATATTAGGTGTGAATATGACCTGAATAACGTTACTCTGTCTGTTGGATTTCTCAAAGGCTTTTGACAGAGTAAATCATGAAACTCTCTGTCAAAAACTGAAATACTATTTTGGCTTTCATGATAGAGCTGTGCGTCTGGTTAGGAGTTATCTGTGCAATCGCTGCCAAAAAGTCAAGATTGGCCAAGCAGAATCAGCGCCATCAAACTTACTTATGGGTGTTCCATAAGGTTCAATATTAGGGCCTTTACTATTGTGCACATTTATAAATGATCTCCCGAATGTTTGTTCAAATATATCGCTGCACCTATATGCTGATGATGTACAAATTTACTTGTCCCGTCCGATTGGCTTACAGGAAGATCTAATTTGTAGGATAAATGAAGATCTTACGGCAATTTCCAAGTGGTCCATTGATAATGGTCGGACATTGAATCCGGCTAAGTCTCAACTTATTGCTATTTCCAAAAAGCACATTGACACTTCACTCCTGCCTCCAGTTTTTCTCTCCCAACTCCAGCTACAGTTTGTTGAATGTGTCACCAGTCTAGGTCTTAAAATTAATCGGTCACTCTCAGCTGTTAATCACACTAACTACATAGTGGGAAGAATCTATTTTGGATTACGTAGACTCTGGCGATTTGCCGATATAACACCAGTTAATACCAAACTACGACTTATAAAAACCTTACTAGTACCTATAATTGACTTTGCAAATGTAGTCTATTGTAAGCCTGACTCGCACTCCCAACATAAAATCCTTGTGGCTTTTAATGACATAATAAGATACGTGTATGGCCTCCGGCGATACCAACACATCTCACATTACCATCAACTGGTCCTTGGATGCTCGCTACAGCAGTTTCTTGATGCAAGATGCCGTATATTTTTGCACAAAATCATGCAAAATAAAGCGCTTCATTACGTTTTTGATAAACTGCAATTCGCTCAATCTCTTAGAACTACTAATCTTATAGTACCGGCTTTCAACTACTTGAATTCTTCACGGCTTTTCCTTGTTCATGCAACCAGGCTATGGAACTCCCTTCCTTCCTCAATCAAAAGAATAATTGGTACAGCAAACTTTAAAACTGCAATCTTTTCTTTCTTTTAATAAAAAAAAAAAAAAAAAAAAATTGTTGTAGTAATATTAGGTGTAAGATTAATGTATGTATTATTATCATTATGAATTGTTATATATATATAACGTATTGGAAATTAAAAAAAAAAAAAAATATATAATATATATATTAAGATTAGCTTTAAGATTGATTTATTATTATTATCATTAATTATCCGTATTGTAAAGTACTACAAAAGACTGAGTCTTATTTGTAAATTGGAATAAAATTGAATTGAATTGAATTGAATTGAAATTGAACCGGAAGAAGCGAGACTGGCCTATTGTCGGTTAGGTATGGTTAGAAAGGTTCTTCTACAGGTGGCACACAGAGGTCAAAAAGGCCCATTGGGAGTACGTTTATAATACATGCTGAACCCCAAACATGTCGGCAGGATCCAAAAACGCGTGATAAAACTCATAGGCGGCCGAGACATCGCGAGATCTATTGACTTTCTTAATCATCATCGCAATGTCTCATGTCGTTCGTTATTTTATCGGTATTTCCACCGTAAGTGCTCTAACGAAATAGCCAGTTGCATTCCACCCCTTGAACCCTTCAACCGCAATACCTGCCATGCAATGAATGCCCATCAGTTCACCCTCAAGCCTGTATTCGGACGTACAGTGAAGTACAAAGAGTCTTTCGTCAGCCGTATAACACGAATGTGGAATACTCTTCCAAGCTTAATTTTTCCTTTACATTATAACCTACAAACATTCAAAACCAACGTGCATCGGCAACTCCCCTTTTCTTCTAATCCTAATTTTCCTAATGCCCGCGCTGTGTAGCCAATACATGATAAGGGTACCAACAAAATCCCTTTAGTGCGCGTAAATTAAAAAAAAAAAAAAAATGTTAACAAAATCAACATTGGATCTATTCATTCATATTTTTAGAGCCGATAACGATGTCCTCGTCAGTTGGGATAAGTCGTCAGAGAACCATGCGTCTATGCAGGATAGGCGGTCTTCCTGGAAAGCAGAAGACTGCAACTGCTGCAGAAGTCACGTCTACGATGCAGTGCCGGAGTTAATACTCCTACGACTACCCGGATTTGGTTTCCATTAGGGGATATAAGGTATTAGATATTTTAATATCGTTTGTGAACTGCAAACAAGGAAGGATGGCACAAGCGCTTGTTTCTTTCTTATTTGCTTATTACTCGTACCTAGAAAACTCCATCGATGAAGCTCTCAGCTGTGTTGTACTGCTAGCAGAACCGGTAGTCTTTTACAAATGTTCGTTACTCAAAAGAAAAGGTCCCGTTTTATCAGGTATTATATTAAACGCTTTTAGTCACTAAATAAAGCAAATATTTTCCATAAATTTAATTTATTACTTTCAATACATCCCTTCGTAATAAAAAAATATATAAAAAAACAGACTTCCGGTCCTGGGCGCCGTCCGCGGGTAAAGGAACTTTTATTCTCTTAAGTCCTCATTGGATTGTCATATAAAAAGCAATTTTAAGAAACTCCTCTCGGAAATACTTTCGTCCCAGGAGTTTCTAAGGATAACTTACTATTTTCTCCTTTCACAGAAATAGCCTGAATTATTATCCTTAATCATTAGTCGTACTACGCGAGAAACATCTCCTTCAACAATTCACATTCAACCGCGTTGGACAAGCTGTTTCTTAGAGACTTATGGAGACAAAAAGTCAACACTCCCAATGACAATCATTTTAATAACCTCAGGGATCAGGTGAATCTGAGGCACTTGAAAATCCAGTTGATTCAACTCATTTTGCTTTGTGCTTTGCAATCCCTACCCACACCTGAGTAGATTGACTTTAAATTTTGATTTCCCAGTAGTAGGACTGTTATCGTGCCTGGGAAGACCCAAAGAATCTACAACAATAGTTCCTATCACAGAGTGCCCTGAATAATAATGCGTTCAAGTGAAGTAGCATAACCAGTAAATTGATGCCAAAACACATTTCGTTTATCAAACTACTCTGTTGCAGGCACATCGTGTGGCATCATGTGATTTGAGTGAACAAACCTATTTGCATCCTACCAGAAATGCTTTTGGCAAAAGTTTGCATAAGCATAAGTCAAGTTACTTTCCTAATGCATGGAAAACAGCTAAGACTATACCAATTTTAAAGCCTGGTAAAAGCGCAAACATACCAAGCAACTATAGACCAATAAGTTTGTTAAGCTCGCTAAGTAAATGTTTTGAGCAAATTATTAAAAGTAGAAATTGTTTCTCAAATAACAAGTCATAACACTTTACCACTTGAACAATTTGGTTTTAGGGCTCATCATAGTACAGTCCACCAAGTTCATCGAATAACAAAATATGTAAAAACAAATTTTAGCACAGGAAAAAGTACAGGAATGGTACTTCTTGATGTCGAGAAAGCATTCGATACAGTTTGGCATGATGCTTTATTACATAAACTTCTTAGACTACAGTTTCCTATGTACTTAATCAAAACAATTCAATCATTTCTGTTTGAAAGGAAATTCAAGGTTTCGATAAATAATTGGTACTCCGATATTTATAACATTTCAGCAGGTGTACCTCAAGGATCGGTGCTTGGTCCAATCTTGTATACTATTTTCACTTACGATTTCCCATGTTTAAACAACTGCGAAAAAGCAATATTTGCCGATGACACCTGTATATTCTCGTCAGATTCAGTTGGTTTCAACATTGAAACAAATTTGCAATCTGCACTAAATGTCATTCAAAATTACTTTTTCGACTGGAAGATTAGAATAAATGCCTCAAAGACACAGGTTATCTTTTTCACACGAAAAAGGAAAGCCTATTTCCTTCTGAGCAACAATCTTCAAGTAAATGGTGTAAACACTGAATGGCGTTCAAGTGCTAAGTATCTTGGAGTCCATCTTGATAAAACTTTAACCTTTGGCTTGCATGTACAAGAAGTAATTAAAAGGATCAATATAACCACTAAAACTCTTTATCCCTTTATAAATCGGAAGTCCAGACTAAGCAATGAAAACAAGCTGCTGATTTTTAAAGTCGTGTTCCAAGCAATTATGTTTTATGGTTCACCAGCATGGGGTAAATGGGCAGCTAGTCATATTAGCAGACTCCAAGTAGCTCAAAATAAGCTTTTGAAAATGATCCTGGTCATTTTCAACAGCTGAACTTCACGATATTTCAAATACGGAAATGGTATCAACTAGAATTGCCAAGCTTAATGAACGTTATCTTACATCTTGTTTATCTTCAGATAACCCTCTAATTTCAAACCTAGCTTTATAGTTATAGTTCTTTTATTTAAAATATAACTTATTATGTGATATTAAACTTAATTATTTATTTCCTTTATTCACTATTTGTATGATTTTTTGTAATTATTTATTTATTTATTATATGCTTTTTGTAATTATTTATTTTGTTTATTATATTTACTTACTTGTTGTTTTTTATTATTATGTACTTTATTTATTTATTATTATTTTATAATTTTAATTTATTTATTTATTGTATCAATTAACTTATTATATATATTTATTTATTATATTTATTTATTCAATATATTATATATTTATTTTCTTACCTGTTCATTGTACTTATTTATTTTATTTATTTCGTTTATCGTTTATTTTGCTTTCATGTTAATTTATTAGATTTCCCTTTGATATTTAGTTATTCATTTATTTATTCACATTGATGTAAATAATAATCATTTTTAGTTTATTTTTTATATGTAAAACTTAAAGCTTGGTTTGAAAAAGGTCCCGCACCGCCCACCCTTCTTCTCTTCAATCTACGTTGTATATTATTATCGTTATTTAATTATTTTTCTGTTTTTTTTTTTTCTAATGAAGGTTTTTTCCTGTAGCTTTTCCTTCAAATACTTTGTTAATTAGTTCTTCTTCTTTATTAAAATGTCTAAAAGATTATCAGTAGTAAGGTAGTTTTATACCATAACTCTGTAAATTGTGCAATATAGTTTAAGAAAATAATGTATAAATATTCTGCTGCAATAAATACAATACAATACAAGTTTGCATAAGCTCGAGCAAAAATAATTTGCTTTGCATCGTTGAAAGATGCGAAGTTAAATATATTCCAATTTGTATGTTCAAAAGAAAGGATTCGCTTGCGTAAGGAATTCTTAACACATTCAAACACATCTACAGCTACAGTTTTAACTTCTTCCTTTGAACTGCATACAGATTCGGGTATAATCCTTTATAAACATTTCCATAATGTCTGTTTAAATTATTTAGCAATCCTAACCAAAGAAATGAAATTACAAAATTCACCTGGTCTTGACTGAATTAGTAATCGGTTTTTGAAAGCTTTACCAAAGAAAGGCATAACTTACCTTACATCAACTTTTAATCTTTGCATTAAACATTCCTATTTTCCTGAAAAATGGAAAATTGCTAACGTGGTGCCAAAAGAAAACCCTAATAATGTAATATCTATAGCCCACTCAGGGCTTTAGGTAAAATGTTTGAAAAAGTTTTAAAGGAACGTCTCTTAGATCACGTGGAGAAAAAGGACTTTTATCGTATGCAGCTTCCACTAAAAATCAAATTTTTAGGATAAAACAGTTTGTTGAAAACAGCCTTAGTTCAAAATGTAGCCGTTAAATAAGGACAAGTGAAATAATAACATCTTTCGAAAGTTGGCCTTATTTCGGTGTTGAAAAGTGTGATAAAGAAAATTGTATGCATGTGGTCTTATTTCAATTTGCTAAAGTGCAATAACGCCAAATTGGCCTTGTTGCGCTTTTAATTGATGAAAGAGACTTAATTTAACAGCAAGTCAGTGAAATAAGGTCAAAGGTTGTTCAATTTATAGGAATATGTTATTTTTGTCTCGTTTTGTTTTTGCTCCCCCCGTTGCCGCCCTGCTTGTTGTTGGATTGCTAGGAGGCGCAATGTAAGGTAGGCGCTTTATGGGGTATATTATAGATAGATAGATAGATATATTTATTTCGCATATAAATTTACAAAGGTATGGTTACCACACATTTTACAGTATACAGAGATGTGATAATTTGTATCTTTCTTCTGAAATATTATCTGCATAACATTAGTGATTTAAATTGGAGAAACGAAAAATTTTACAATACTGAAGGAAAATACGAAAAAACCTCCAATTAAAAAAGAATAAAAAATTTAATACATAATACTCGTAGATATTGATATTTAATAAATTTATGAAGCAATGTATTTTTGTCTAAGGAAAGATGAGAAATCAGGTACTAATTAAAAACTTATTATTAAAATTATCACAGATATAAATAAATGAAAAAAGATAAATAAATAAATAAGTAAATCAATATACTAATAAATGAAAAAATAAATATGTAAATAAATAAGTAAATAAATAATCGATTAAGTTAATAAATAAAGAAGAAAATTATCACAGATATAAATTAATTAAAATAAACAAATAGATATAAGTAAATCAATATTATAAATAAATAAATAAATAAAACGAAAAAATAATAAATAAATAATTTGGTAAATGAATGAATAAAAAGGTAAATAAATATATAAATAGTATAAACAAATAAATAAGTCAATAATTAATGATTTATTATACAAAAAAGTTAATATAGTTATACAAGCAACGAATAAACACAAAAAGGAAGAAATAATAGCGTACATCTCCACTATAAGGTATTTAAACTATTTACAAGAGGATTGTCAGCAAATTTACATCGGTCTAGGAAACGATAAGTTAAGTCTTTGAATTCTATCTAAGATCAATTCAACATTCGCTTTATCGTGAATGTCCAACGTTGAGTGGCACCATGGTAAATTAAGAATCATTTTCAACAACTTATTTTCAGATGTCTGTAGTTTTTTAATATGTCACATTGCACAATTTCCCCATGCTTGGCATCCATATAACAGAATTAACAGGTTATATAAAATAGGCCCAAGAGCTGAGCCTTGGGGAACTCCTGAATAAAAGTACACTAGGTTGGAGACACCACTATTGACGTGGACTTTAAAACAACGATTTGACAAGAAATTTTAAATTTATCATTTTGAATATAAGTTCGTCATGCCAAACGGTATCAAAAGCCTTTTCGATATCGAGTAGTATCATTCCGGTAAATTTGCCTACTGAACGATGACTTTTGATATGGTTGCAAATCCTAAGCACTTGATGAGTTGTGCCATGAAAAGGTCTAAAGCCAAATTGTTCCCTTGGATACAAATTATTGTGGGTAATGTGCTTGTTAATTTTTTCCTTTAAGACTTTTTCATAGATTTTGCTGAGGGTGCTCAGCAGACTAATTGGCATGTAACTTTCAATTTTTTCAGCCGATGTACCAGCTTTTTTTATCGGCACTGCTTTGGCCAATTACCATTTATCAGGATATTCTACCTTTATGCAGGCATTTATGGGTATACTATTGAGGTGGGTTATTTTTTAGCATTTGTCCTTATTTGACTTTGGGAAAATGAGTTCGGTTCGCTAAAATTTGACTTTCACTAAGTAAAATAAAGGCAACTTTTGTAAGTTGTCCTTATATCACGGCACCTTCAAACCAATCGACTGGTCTAGACATGCTCTCTGGCATGAAGGACTTATCTAAAAAATGATATTATTTAATTTTCCTGATTACCTTATCAAAGTTGTGCTGAGCTTCTTGCATAAAAGAAAACATGTTGCATACAATGGAACCGCAAAGTCGTCCATGATTGATATTTCTTACGGAGTCCCAAAAGGCTCCGTCGTCAGTCTAATCCTTTTTATACCCTATTCTAGGGGTATATTAATTTTGACGCATAGTTTGTAACATACCTTAATATTGCCCGTAGCCCCCAAAAGTTACTATATTTATGATCAGCATCGATAGTAATGTCGATCTAGCCATGTCCGTCCGTCCGTCCGTCCGTCGGCAAAAATTAGGCCTTTAAACTGGACCTAGAGAGCTGAAATTTTAACCATATACTCTCTAGAGTCCCGAAATAATCAAGTTTAAGAATTTTTGAAATCCGCCCACAGACACGCCCACAAACTCAAAAAAACTAAATTTTGGAAAAAATCGAATTTTGAGCTAGAGAGCTGAAATTTTTTATATATGATCTATGGCCCATAAAACTGATTGGGACAACAAATTTTTAAAATCCACCCACTGACACGCCCACAATTAAATAAAACAAATTTTGGGAAAAATTGAATTTTGAGCTAGAAAGCTGAAATTTTTTATATATGATCTATGGCCCATAAAACTGCTTGGGACATAAAATTTTCAAAATCCGCCCACTGACACGCCCACAATTAAATAAAATATTTTTTTTGAAAAACCAAAATTTGAGCTAGGGAGCTGAAATTTTTAATATATACTCTCTAGGGGCCCTTTATGCTCATGTGTAAATATTTTCAAAATCCGCCTACTGACACGCCCACAATTATTTTATTTTTATTTTTGAAAGTCCAAAGTTTGAGCTAGGGAGCTGAAATTTATAGTATATACTCTCTAGGTGCCCTTTATGCTCATACTTAAATTTTTTTTAAATCCGCCTACTGACACGCCCACAATTAAATAAAACAATTTTATTGAAAAACCAAAGTTTGAGCTAGGGATCGTTTTTATTTACAAAAGCTTAGTTTTTTCGTTAAAATCCTTTAAATTTTTGTCACGCCCACTTATGAGATATAGGAATAAGAATAGGGTATCCAACAGTTCGCTCAAGCGGACTGTAGCCCGCCCCTATGTTTAATATATTTATTGCAGACATACCATGTTCTGCAAATAATACAGAAGTCGTTAAGTTTGCAGATGATACTGCACTGTTTTCCTTCAAGTCTTCTTCCTCAAGACGCACTAAGTGTATTACAAAATTTACTAGATACTCTAAGCAACTACTTTAAAAAGTGGAAAAATAAGGGTAATGCTGCAAAATTCCAAGCTGTGGGGTTCACTCGGCGCAGATAACAGAGTTTTTTGCCCCAATCTTCACCTAAAATAAACTCTAACGAGATTAAATTGTAGATATCTTGGTGGCACATTGACATTTCAAAGTCTAACACAATCTACAAAAGCAATCTTTTAACAAAATACTGTATCCCATTCACTAACAGAAAGTCTAGACATCATCTGAGACTCACATAAAAACCTTTAAATAAGTCAAAACAAAGTTCCGAAGTAAATACTTAACTTACCGAGGTTTTATTCAACAGATAGACTCCACAATAAAGTAAATGTCAGTCCAATAAAAAATGTTTTATACAAACTCCAGGGAAAGTTTTTTGCAAGATGTTCTTAGTCAGATGTGCGAGCAGTAGCACAGAGGTTAGTGTGTTGTACACCTGATCTTTGGGGCTTACTACCCCAATGAAATGTACATAGAGAGTATGCTCCGGTCTAGCTTTATCCCTCCATAGGCTTTTCCATATTGGTGCAAAAGGGCCGATCTAGAAGCGGTTCATTCGCGGCGGGGACGTCACAAATGCGGAGAGGGATACATGATACGAAAAAGCAATTCTCCGAATTTTGATAGGGGGTAGGGGTCAACATGCCCTCCCAAGATGGTAGTTTACTCGAGGTTACATCCTCTTAGTTTATAGGTTAGACTAAGTGGATAGGGCGTTTTTGGGAGAGGCCGGGCTCGTCAACTTGCAGTGGTGCTTCCTGGACGTGACTGATGGTGTACGGCTTCAGTAGACTCAAGGCAGCGCGTGTGCATGTTGACGACCGCCAGGCGCTCGGAAAGCAGTTGGGATTTTGACCACTTGTTGCGTAAGGCTATTTTATATTTTCTCGAAAAATATAATATGTAAAAAATATAGTTTGTAAAATAGTTTAAAGGCCGAAAGGCAATAATTATAAAGTTATATTTAAGTTTAGAACGTCTGCATAAGTAAAATTAATTTAGAATAAGTATCCTGTTAATTTTAATTTAGATTTAATCATTTTTGTCTTGTATTTAAGTTGACATTGAAAAAGCAATTGGTTCGCTTGGGCGAACTATTGGATATCCTATTCTTATTCCTATCGCTCATAAGTGGGTGTGACAAGAACTCTCTAGATATTTTATTAAACAACATTTAAAGGATTTAATAAAAATAAAAACGGTCAAGTGCGAGTCGGACTCGCCCACGAAGGGTTCCGCGCGAATTATAATTTTTATTTACTTAGGCACCTATTACAGATTTATTATTAGAAAATAATGGTTCACGGTTTACGCAAAGGGTTTATGTTTATGAAATTAAATGTTTTTTTTTATGTTTGAGTTGATTGAATGAAAGGTAAATTGCGGTTTAAGATTTATGACGTATTAAAAAAAAAACTACTTACTAGATCTCGTTCAAACCAATTTTCGGTGGAAGTTTGCATGGTAATGTACATCATATATTTTTTTTAGTTTTATCATTCTATTATTTTAAAAGTTACAGGGGGGGACACATTTCACCACTTTGGAAGTGTCTCTGGCGCAAACTATTCAGTTTAGAAAAAAATTATATTAGAAACCTCAATATCATTTTTGAAGACCTATCCATACAATAGATACTTCACACGTATGGGTTTGATGAAAAACAATTTTTTTGAGTTTCAGTTCTAAGTATGGGGAACCCCCAAAATTTATTGGTTTTTTCTATTTTTGTGTGAAAATCTTAATGCGGTTCACAGAATACATCTACTTACCAAGTTTCAACAGTATAGTTCTTATAGTTTCGGAAAAAAGTGGCTGTGACATTCCCGGACAGACAGACAGACAGACAGACAGACAGACAGACAGACAGACATGACGAATCTATGAGGGTTCCGTTTTTTGCCATTTGGCTACGGAACCCTAAAAACGCTCCCTAGCTCAAACTTTGGGTTTTCAATAAAATTGTTTTATTTAATTGTGTTCGTGTCAGTAAGCAGATTTAAAAAATATTTAAATATAAATATAAAGGGCACCTAGAGAGTCTATAGCCGTGTTTCTTTGCACGCGGATATAGGGATAATTTGAAATTTGCATGTAAAATACAACAACAACTTATCCCACGCTAACTTTAGCGGGGATAGCTATCGCCGCTAAGTCCTTTGGCGGGGATAAACAGCGCTTCCAAAATTCATTTTCTTCGTTTCTCATGAATTTTTCAGGAAAAGTCCAAGTTTGACATCCCGCCGACAACTGACACATCCCGCCCAATATTTTATTCGTGATTTTATTATTATTATTTTTCAAACTTCATTAAAAGGGTAATTGAATTTAGCAAAGCTGTTAATGTGAAATTGTTTCTTATAATTTTAGAATATGCATCAATTTCGATTGGCGGAAGTAAATATTTTTCAATTTTAGGATTTTCAATACAAATCTCTTAACTACAACTTACAGCTGTGTCACGGTGCATGTCATAGGTGCATGTGTGCTGCCAAGTTTTTGTTGATGAATTCTTAAGCGGCGATGGCCGTTTTTTAATGCCATCCCTATATCCGCGTGCAAAGAAACACGGCTTACATTATAAATTTCAGTTTCCTAGCTGAAATTTTGACTTTTCAATAAAATTGTTTTATTTAATTGTGGCAGTTTTTGGAGTCAAAGATTATATTTAAAAAATTTCAGCTTTCTAGCTCAAAATTCGATTTTTTCGATAAATTTGTTTTTTTGAGTTTGTGGGCGTCTGTGGTGGATTTCAAAAATTCACAAATTTGATTATTTCGGGCCCCTAGAGAGTATATGGTTAAAATTTCAGCTCTTTAGGTCCATGGCCTAATTTTTGCCTAGATCACCATTACCATCGATGGTGATCATAAATATAGTAACTGTTAGTGGCTACGGGCAATATTAGGGTATGTTACAAACTATGAGTCAAAATTAATATACCCTTAGAAGAGTTTATAATGAATTTAAAAGTAAAAGAGTGTTGGACTACTAATCTGAAGGTCTCAGGTCCGAATCCCGCCGGGGCCAAGTAAAATCTAAAAGTTTTCCGAACGTCTGACAAACATCCAGGAGTACCAATTGTCATGAGAAGCTTCTCAAATTTGCCGTTCGGATTCGGATAAAAATTGTAGGTCCCTTCCAGTTCGCTGAAGCAAAGCAAATGGCTGGCAAAGCTATGTTTTAGGCACACTGTGGGCCGCTAATGCCTAATATTTATTTATTTATTTATTTTGTTCTTACTCAGATAGCAAACTTAGACTTAACCTATAAATACTCGTAAAATCTATCTAAATATGATTTATTTTTATTTGGGCTTGTGTGCAATGTTAGTCGTTAAGTGTTATATAAGGATCTTTCTTGTAGTGATTTCCCTTAAATTAGTTATAAAATATATAAATTTTGTCAAAAATATAATTTGTTCTATGTGTAAAGTTAAATTTCTGTAATTCTTAAATTATACAAATATTCAAACCACTGTTAACTTTGAACTGCAAATATAATTGAACTTGGAATTGATTGGTGATGTGACATGTGAACAACGTGCGTTGCCAAATGGCTTTTGTCAAAGTCAATTAAATATATAATCAATAGAACACCTGTATTCGCTGAGACGTAAGTCAAAATACTTATTCCCGTTACTGCTTTGCTCAGTCATGTAGAGCTGACAAAATTAAATACATAACGAAAAATTATGCTTTTCGACACAATGCTCTTCAGAGTCAAGAATTTGTCAACTCGAGACAGGCGACCTATTGTGTAAGCATTAATGCTTTCGTATTTACATATATTTATATTTATTTTGAACAGCGCTACGCACCAACCAGGGTTTCTTTGTATTCCAGCAGTTGTTAATTAAATTCTCTTGGCTTTGTGAATGAATATCTATATAAAAAATCAAAAAAACACTAAGTTAAAAAGAAAAACAAAGAGAAAGTATTTAAAAAATAAAAATAAATAAAAACAGTCAACATGTTGACCAAATACGCTTGTGCAGCTCTTAAAGACATTTCCCCTTTTTTTGGTACAAGTATTATTATTATTAACTAGCTGCAACCGCCCGGCTTTACCCGTGCCCGAGAATTCTATTGGCCAATATGTTCGAGTAGACTTAATTATTATTGTCTATAGCGGGTATCCGGCGTATGTTGCTGCGCCTACAAAAAGAAGACCGATTTTGACCAAACTTCACAGAAACACTCTCAGGCCAATACCGAAGAATGCCTGATTTGAGCTCAACCGATGAAAGGGACTGCATGTTTCACTCCGCATGGTTTCGTTGTTCCGCTTAAGGTAGGTGTTTGTTGTCTGGCAGGTGGGAATACCTGTGCGAATCAAACAACAAAGCGTAAGTTAAACATAGGGGCGGGCTACAGTCCGCTTGGGCGAACTGTTGGATACCCTATTCTTATTCCTATATCTCATAAGTGGGCGTGACAAAAATTTAAAGGATTTTAACGAAAAAACTAAGCTTTTGTAAATAAAAACGATCCCTAGCTCAAACTTTGGTTTTTCAATAAAATTGTTTTATTTAATTGTGGGCGTGTCAGTAGGCGGATTTAAAAAAAATTTAAGTATGAGCATAAAGGGCACCTAGAGAGTATATACTATAAATTTCAGCTCCCTAGCTCAAACTTTGGACTTTCAAAAATAAAAATAAAATAATTGTGGGCGTGTCAGTAGGCGGATTTTGAAAATATTTACACATGAGCATAAAGGGCCCCTAGAGAGTATATATTAAAAATTTCAGCTCCCTAGCTCAAATTTTGGTTTTTCAAAAAAAATATTTTATTTAATTGTGGGCGTGTCAGTCGGCGGATTTTGAAAATTTTATGTCCCAAGCAGTTTTATAGGCCAAAGATCATATATAAAAAATTTCAGCTTTCTAGCTCAAAATTCAATTTTTCCCAAAATTTGTTTTATTTAATTGTGGGCGTGTCAGTGGGCGGATTTTGAAAATTTTATGTCCCAATCAGTTTTATGGGCCATAGATCATATATAAAAAATTTCAGCTCTCTAGCTCAAAATTCGATTTTTTCCAAAATTTTGTTTTTTTGAGTTTGTGGGCGTGTCTGTGGGCGGATTTCAAAAATTCGTAAACTTGATTATTTCGGGACCCTAGAGAGTATATGGTTAAAATTTCAGCTCTCTAGGTCCAGTTTAAAGGCCTAATTTTTGCCGACGGACGGACGGACGGACGGACGGACATGGCTAGATCGACATTACTATCGATGCTGATCATAAATATAGTAACTTTTAGGGGTCTACGGGCAATATTAAGGTATGTTACAAACTATGCGTCAAAATTAATATACCCCTAGAATAGGGTATAAACATAGGGGCGGGCTACAGTCCGCTTGGGCGAACTGTTGGATACCCTATTCTTATTCCTATCCCTCATAAGTGGGCGTGACAAAAGTCTATGTATGGTTGAATTGTTAAGAACGCTCTACATATTCTGTTACATGACATTTAAAAGATTTTATCAAACAAAAACGAAGCTTTTGTAAAAAAAACCTAGCGAACGTTTTTTCTCAAACTTTGGTTTTTCAATAAAATTATTTTATTTAATTGTGGGCGTGTCAGTAAGCGGATTTAAAAAAAAATTAACACATGAGCATAGAGGCCCCTAGAGAGTATATATTATAATTTTCAGCTCCCTAGCTCAAACTTTGGATTTTCAAAAAAGGTTTTTTTGTAAATTCTGGGCGTGTCAGTATGCGGATTTTGTAAATATTTACACATGAGCATAAAGGGCTCCCTAGAGAGTATATATTATAAATTTCAGCTCCCTAGCACAAATTTTGGTTTTCAATAAAATTGTTTTTATTTTTTTGTGGGCGTGTCAGTGGGCGGATTTTGAAAATTGTATATCCCGAGCAGTTTTAGGAGTCATAGATCATATATAAAAAATTTCAGCTTTCTAGCTCAAAATTCGATTTTTTTCAAAATTTTGTTTTTTTGAGTTTGTGGACGTGTCTGTGGGCGGATTTCAAAAATTCGTAAACTTGATTATTTCGGGACCCTAGAGAGTATATGGTTTAAATTTCAGCTCTCTAGGCCCAGTTTAAAGGCCTAATTTTTGCCGACGGACGGACGGACATGGCTAGATCGACATTACTATCGATGCTGATCATAAATATAGTAACTTTTAGGGGTCTACGGGTATGTTACAAACTATGCGTCAAAATTAATATACCCTTAGAATAGGGTATAAAAACATTGATAGAATCGCTTTTCATTCACTTTCACACCGATTGTTATCAATGTGGAAAAGCAACCTACATATATTTCGTGTTCAATCAATTCGCGACCTCGGCATATTATGCGACAGGGAACTAAGATTCCGTTCGCGTAATAATGACATAATTACTAAAGCAATCTCATCACTTAGCTTCGTTAAAAGATGGTCAAAAGAATTCTGCGACCCATACGTGACCAGATCCCTGTACATCACTTTTGTTCGGATCCTCCTAGAGTACGCTAGCCAAGCGTGGTGTCCCTTTCAACGAGTTCATGTATCCAGAATCGAAAGCATTCAACGTCGCTTTCTTAGATTTGCTCTTCTTGGTCTCTCTTGGAACGATCCTCTCATCTTACCTCCTTTCCTTATCGCGACCGTTCTAAACTTATTTACCTAAATTCCCTTGAGGAACGCAGAGACGCAACAGATATTCTCTTCATTCACCGACTTCTTTCAGGCTTCGTCGTTTGCTCCTCTCCTTACAACTCTATCTGCCTTAGCACTCGTAGTCTACGTTGCCCACGACTTTTCTATCTTCCAACCCACCGTACCTCGTATGGCTCCAACGAACCATCGTTTCTAACGATGTTATATGCGACACTTAGCAGAGATACATAGTTCTTGAAAGACATGCGATCGACATTTGAATTTTGACAGATGGGCATGACTAGATCAGTTACTTTTAGGGGTCTACGACCGATATTTAGGCATGTGACAAACTATGAGTCAAAACTAATACACCCTTACGCCTTAGGGTAGGGCATAAAACGTTTTGATTTTTTTTTTTGATTTCATGGATAGCATCAGATTCCATTTAAAATGTCGGATATCGAATTTCACTTCCTCTTCTGACATAATAGTTTGAAAAATTGTAGTCCGCAGAATTAAATGAATGATGAATTTAATATTCACCTTTAAGGGTTCATTTTTCAGTCAAATAAATTTAATTAAAATTAATTTCAATTTTAACATATATTTCCTTCATTTACGTTTCACACACCACACTGAGAAAATATATCAACCAAAGTCATATCTTCGGGTTTAAAGGTTCATAAGATGGATACGAACAGGAATGTCCATACATATTAGTCCCACACAAAAGGTTTTGGTATGTATAATGTATACGCAGCTATGTATTGCTTGGGGGACAAATATCAATTTTGTTAGCACATTTGAATGCTTTTGTGGGTTTGGCACATCCATTTCAAAGGCTAAATCAAATGTATATGTCTAGCTATTTTCGAATCTTGTTTATCAGTGATTTCAGACATTCTGGGGATATTTGCATTTGTTTATTTTGTTTGATGTTGAATGGAAATTGTGGTTTATGGTATTCAAATTTTTGTAGATACAAACTTCCAAAGATAATTATTCGAAGGGTTTAATCTTTAATGCCCGTAGAGGACCTAAGACCCAGATTATCCAACCAACGAAGTATAATTTTAGTTGGCACAAATGGAAGGGGCCTACTGTTTTGCGCCGATTTTGTGAAGCTTCTCATGTTTATACCAATGGTTTTTTTTTTGGTTTGTCAGACTTGTGGCAAGATGAAAGTAAGCGAGGAGGCTTGGTGTTACTGGTTAACCTCAAAGTCAGTAGTACAATCCAGTAAACACTGAGCCACTGCACCCATTGAGTAGAAGTCGAACAATAATCAGAGTGTCGATGAGGTGACATCAAATAGGACTATATAGGTAACTTCAAGATGTGTCTGCGGCAGAACTACATCCCACAAACACTGCGGCTGGAAGAATTAACATCGAATTCCCTTTTCCCTATTATTTAATTAAATGAATTTGCTAAATTATAAGACTGTCATTTGACATTTCGTCAAAAGAAAAGAGCAGCCAACAATTGCTAAGCGCACTCACTTTGCGAATGAGTTTCTGTGAAATAAAAGCGAACACAAAACTCCAACCATGAGCACGGCGGTCAGATTTTTGTGTTGGATAACTCCTCAAGGTCGCAAGTTCAACTCTCCCAGTAACACTCAAAAATGTTTCCCTGCCCCAATTCTGAAAAAGTATCCATACTCTACGAGCAAAAGAGGCCGGAAGCCCGTCGGCTTCTACGGAGGAAAAAGAAAGAGCATAAGAAGCGCGCTATCGAGGAAATAGAAGGTGCAGGTCCAGGTACAATGTTCGGACGACTTACCAAAAGGTAAATGAAACGAGCCACGGCCCTCGAGAAAAAGAATCGAACTTAAACGGCCACAAATTCCCAACCAAATCACTGCTCATAACTAACGTCTAAGCGGTCAAATCCTGTAAAAATGTGCTTGACAACGGTAGCCCTTTACTAGAGTTGTAAAAAAAGCAGTTAAGTTAGTACTGCAGTTAAATGAACTTAAAGACTTATTATGCGAGTCTATTAACTAACTTACAGAATTTAACTGCAAAACAACATTCAGCAGTCATTTTGAAGATTGTGAATGGGCAGTTAAAAAAAGCAGTCAATTGACTGTAAGTTAAAAGAATGTAGTACTTTTTGACTTGTTGCATTCTTTAAGTTAGTTGTAAGTCTTTTAAAGTCTTCTTTTTTTTGCAGTCAGTAAGTCTTTTGACTGCATTCATTTAACTGTAAGTCTTTTGACTGATTTTAAGTCGTTCGACTGCTTTCAGTCTTTTATGGATTATTGCAAGTCCCTATTTTTTATATGTATGTACATATTATGTATATGTGTTCTTTTGCTAAGAGGTCCTTGCAACAACAAAAATGGTCCTTTAATCCTGGAAAAAGGATTTTTTTCCAAAATGTGATTAGAAACCGCACAGTATAATTGTGATGAACGTCATTTTGCGGAGAGGTCCTTGCAACAACAAAAATGTTCCTTTAATCCTGGAAAAAGGACTTTTTTGCAAAATGTGTCATTTTGCTGACAGGTCCTTGCAACAACAAAAATGGTCCTTTAATCCTGGAAAAAGGATTTTTTCCAAAATGTAATTAGAAACCGCACGGTATAAATGTGTTATAGGTTATTTTACTGAGAGGTCCTTACGATAACAAAAAAGGTCCTTCAAACCTGGAAAAAGGATATTTTTCCAAAATTTTATTAGAAAGAGCATAGTCTTTCTGTGTTCAAGGTTATGTTGAGATCCTTGGAACCCCCAAAACCCCCAAAAAAGATGTTTTCCCAAAATGTCGTAAGAAATCGGGCACTATTTTTGGGTTCAATTGTTTGAAAGGACCGTTGACAGACGGAAACACGAACGAACAGAATAACTCCGTACTGAAAGAAAACAAGTAGTCATTTTCTTGAGTGGGATTTTTATATTTCATAAGACAAAGATAACAAAATAACTTAAAACAATGTCTTTGATTTCGAAAGAATAACAAATACATATTAAACTATTGAAAATAAAAATAATAAAATAAATAACACAAATAAATCGTTGAATGTTAGACCTTGTTACTGTTCACTTTCAACATCAAACATTTTTCAAAATTGGAGTCTGAAAGAGCTCCACGCTTAGGAGTGTTTAATAAACCAGCGATAGAAAAAAGCCGCTCTCTGATGCTTCAACAGGTGTGTTGTACCTTGAAAATGTTTTTTTAATGTTGGGGTACTTGTGCAATCAGTCAAGAGATGGTGATGATTGGGCATACAAATCAAAACTTTCGTTCTCCTCAGACATTCTAGATGCACTTCCTATATCATCTGTAAATTGTCATTAGATACTTGATTTTATTTTTGTTAAACCAATAAGTGTATACTGTCAATAAAATATAGCTCAGAGGTTTTACCTGACACGAAAAAGTCGAAATATGCACTCTCTGGTGCTGCTTGCATGGCTGATACTCGTACATTAGGCGTATTGCTGCATCCGTTGATTTTGGATCTTACCAAAGAGCTTATCTCACAAACTTTAGCTTCCCTAAAATTTGTTTTAAGTGCTGAGATCCACTACAGCTTGACAGAGGGACAGAGGGACAGAGCACAAAATTAGTATTAAACTAATAAAGCTTCTTATTTCTAATTACACAAGGTGTTTTGTCCTTGAAAATTCATATTTCAGAATGATTTCTTTGCATGTTATAGAAAATTAGGGTTTAATGGTAGATTCTGATCAAAAATCCACCAAGGTTTGGAAAACGAAAGAAAAATCGAGGTAATTTATTATTTTGATGACAAACATCTATGAGTATAAACATTGTCAGAGAAGCTTCTCAAATTTGCAGTTCGAATTGGGAGTTCTAAGTCCCTTCCATGCGAGCCAAAAATCATAACCTGTATATAGATATAGATTGATAGATAGATATAATTGTTTATTTTCATATACATATATAACAGATAAGTACCTACAGACCATAACATTATTCATAAAACAATGCTAAAAAGTTAACAAACATCTGCATATTGTATGAACATTATGAATCATTCTATATTTTTGTTACAATTGTTGTTGCCTATGCTCCTCTCCGCTTAACAGCAGCGGAAATATTTACAATCGGCATTATTTTTGAATGTTAAACCATCGCCATCTTACCATTAGCTCATGTCAAACGAGGAAGAAAGCTTTCTTTCTTGATTTAACCTCATCATCGACTGGATGACTCTGCGCAAAGACTTGGTAATATATATTTTAAAAGCAAAGAATAAACTAATTTTGTAACCTTTATTCAGATCAAAATAAATCTCTGAATTTAAATATAACAAATTGGATTTTACCGCGTTTTATTTTGTCTGAAGGTTTAACAAAACTGTTCCCAACAATTGTAATAAAATTGTTTTGAATTCTACTTTAAGGAGCATATAGAAATTCAATTTAATTTTGAAATGTGGTGGCCATAAACACCAAACAACGAAAAAAATGTCACTGAATTATAATAGATGGTGTATGTAAATATATACAAAAATATAAAATAACAAATTTGATTATGCAAAAAAAGGGCACAAAGAGCAAAAATCTTACACAAATGGTTGGAGAAATTCAGGGCTATCGGCAATTCCGTGGGGAAAAAATTCCCCCCGCTATTTCTTACGACATTTTGGGAAAACATATTTTTTGGGGGTTTTGGGGGTTCCAAGGATCTCCCTGCAACATAACCAATAAAATTTTGGAAAAATATCCTTTTTCCAGGTTTGAATGACCTTTTTTGTTATCGTAAGGACCTCTCAGTAAAATAACCTATAACACATTTATACCGTGCGGTTTCTAATTACATTTTGGAAAAAAATCCTTTTTCCAGGATTAAAGGACCATTTTTGTTGTTGCAAGGACCTGTCAGCAAAATGACACATTTTGCAAAAAAGTCCTTTTTCCAGGATTAAAGGGACATTTTTGTTGTTGCAAGGACCTCTCCGCAAAATGACGTTCATCACAATTATACTGTGCGGTTTCTAATCACATTTTGGAAAAAAATCCTTTTTCCAGGATTAAAGGACCATTTTTGTTGTTGCAAGGACCTCTCCGCAAAATGACGTTCATCACAATTATACTGTGCGGTTTCTAATCACATTTTGGAAAAAAATCCTTTTTCCAGGATTAAAGGACCATTTTTGTTGTTGCAAGGACCTCTTAGCAAAAGAACATATATACAATATACATAATATGTACATACATATATAAAATAGGGACTTGCAAGAATCCATAGAAGACTGAAAGCAGTCGAACGACTTAAAATCAGTCAAAAGACTTACAGTTAAATGAATGCAGTCAAAAGACTTACTGACTGCAAAAAAAAGAAGACTTTAAAAGACTTACAACTAACTTAAAGAATGCAACAAGTCAAAAAGTACTGCATTCTTTTAACTTACAGTCAATTGACTGCTTTTTTTAACTGCCCATTCACAATCTTCAAAATGACTGCTGAATGTTGTTTTGTAAGTTAAAGTATTATGGTTAAGTTTAACTTACATTCAATTTTTTCAGTCATATGACTTAGACTTATCTGAATGCAGTACCAAAGTAATGCATTCATTCACAACTCTGCCCTTTACGTAAAGATTTTTGCATCCAAAGTGCATGTCCCATCTATTTGTGTTAAAACTTCTCCATTCTCTTTCAATTAATAAGAGTTACAAACATTAGTTACTAAGGCTCTTGAATATTCTCACACACCTACTTCCAAAGTGTTTCACCTTCACGTTGCTATTCTGCTAACCAAATGCTAATGCCAAGATTTAACTAATCAAGTTGATGGTATCCACACCACAGACCATACAAAATAAATTCCTAAGTGAAGGAAAAAATGTCGAGTTGTGTGGAAATATGGATTTAATCGTATTTGTAGCTAAGGCAGTGATCACAGTCATTTCTCATTGTATATTCACAATCAGCTCGCCTCCCTTCCCCTCACTAGCCCAACCCCTGAATCAGTGATAAAAGACTTTGGGAGCAAGTTTTTCCGCGGTGATACTCAAAAATTCCCTTATGTCCCACGCCATCGTTTTAAATATCCCACAATTTTGCCGCAAAATAAAAATTGAAAAAAAAACATACAATAGGCTCGTTTTAATGGGAAGGCTATACCCAGCTCAGCAAAATATTACATCAACAACCCAAAAGCGAAGATAAATTGCTCAGCACAAGAGTGAACTTATAAAGTGAAGACAAATGTCTTGGAACCTCTGAAATGGAATGACACATAAGCAGGTGCCCGAACCTTAACTAAGATTCTCAGTGTCTAGGCTAAGCTGTGGAAATTACATAAATTTACTGTTAAGGAACAGATGAGGGCATTCTGAAACAGCAAGTAACGAATTCGGAGGATTCATACAAAATGAAATCTAACCACACGAGGAATGAAAATGAAATACAATTTATTTTATTGATTAAGATGTGATACAGTACCAAGATGTTTGTTACAAAGCTGCTGAAATCCAAGTGAAGTTTGTCTAACAGCTAAAGGGCAGCAGCAGCACAACGAATGCATGCACAAAGAGAAAAATAACCAAGAACCATTCGCACGACACGCACACTTCAATTATGCGTGCGGTATTTTTATAACGCACTTTTGTAATTGTTGTGATGCTACTGCCGAAAATATGTACACATAATTTTAAAGTCTGAAGACCAGTGAGTCGAACAAATACTGATACAAAATTAATAACAAATCCTAAGCAGAAAATTAACTTAACTAATTTAACAATAACGTTTACTTAATCATAACAAAAAAATTTCAATATTTGTATATTCCCAAACATTTACTATCCCGCAACAATCCACACTCATTCGCTCACAGTAGAAAGGAAAATTAATTTGGAAAGTAAAATTAGATTAAATATTCGGGAATTGTAAATTAGAGACGTTCTTTCGTGAATATAAAGAGTCTTCCATTAGCGACTTGACAACTTCAAACTTTTAGTGTGAACGCACCCTTAAACCGATTACAGAACTGTCAAAATATTCAGCAAAATCAACCGCTGCATACGTTCCGTCGAATTCCATTCATAAATGTTTTGATAGTAATTTAAGTCCATTTGCGTATTATTTGAAAAATATGTTGTCAAGTCCCTAATGAAAGTCCCTTTATTTGGCGTTTCATCTTAGTAAGTGCAAAAATAAAACTACACGCCTTCAGATATTTATAATCCGATTCAAAGATGGCAGTATATTGCTTTATTCGATACAACGCTTACATATTCGAAAATTTGAGCATAACGTATAACTCCTTGTGAGGTTCGAAAAATCGCTCTTTCCCTTTAATTTTTTTTAGACAAGAAATTCGCACAAAAAGGGAAATTTCCCACGATCTAGTATCAGTGTTATGAATATCCTCATTCAGGGGTAGATATTTGCGTTTGGAGATAGAGATTGATATGACATATTCATTTGATAGATTGCTGGCGTAACCTCTTCTTACATAAAGTATAGTATTATATACGAGTAGGTACATCAACATTTAATGTATTTGTGTCTCGCATACGAGTATACCTATATGCATGCTATTAGCAGTTATAGCCTAACAGTGCGTGTCAGGTTATTGCGGTTATGTCTGCAGTGTTATAATCAGTATGATTTTGGAAAGGGGTAAGCCGTGAGAACATTGGAATTGAATGAACCTTCAGAAAGGATTAAAATAAAATTTAAATGCCTACTAAATTTTCAAAAATTATAATTTTCAAAGCTGTTTACGGTTGTTTAACGGATTAATTATAGAATTCGGAGGATTATCTTCAATATAATGGGAGAAGCTGAAAGCCTCTTAAAAGATAATTATAAACTTTAAAGGGAAACCATTTCATGCGAGTGCTAATTATGAGCTGTTTCATAAGACCGCAAGCCTTGAAGTACACCAATCAGCATATGGTGAAATCGGCCCAGTCATTCCCACAATTTGCTAAAGAGGCTATAAAGAAAATATAGGCTCGGTACCAAGTATCCGGTTTTTCTTTTTAAATCTTGCCTTTAATAATAATAATGAAAAGAAGTGTCATACTCAGTCGTGTTTGACTAACTGCCAACGAAATTAAAACATAAAATAAAATGTTTACAGATCTTTGACTTACGATCTGGAAGGAACACCCTGGCACTGGAGAGCTATGGCTTCATCTGGTTTAATTTAATGTTTTCAAATAAAAACGCATGCTTTTGAGAAATGGGCTATTAAAAGCGGGATTCTGGGTATCAAATCAGGATTTTGACGAAGCGGGATTCAAAAGAAAACAGAAGGAAAGGCTACAGCCCGTTTAGTCGAAATGTTGGATACCCTATCGATTTTCTTTTTCCTATGGACTGGGCGTGCCATTGGGTTCAGAGAGCCTACTTATTAATCCCTGAGTCTTAGGCCAATTCGCAACACACTAATCGGCACGTACCAGTGTGGCTTCCGGCCCGGCAGATAGACAATAGACAAAATCTTCAAACTAATGCTAATCCTGGAAAAGACCAACGAATTTCAAGTCGAGACCAACCACCTTTGCATCGACTTTAAAGCCACATATGTTAGCATTCATAGTCAGGAGCTCTACGTGGCGACGGTTAGGTTAGGTTAGGTTAGGTTAGAGAGGCTGACGGCACAAGGCCGACACACTTAGACCAGGTTGCATTTAAAGATTTCGTTTCATCATCAGCTTCATCAACGGATAAGTTCGAGAAGTTGAGTTCGATTCTGCTCAGAAAGTCATTGATCTTTGGGAAGTAAGCTTTGTGGAAGGCGTAGGAGTACAGGTTAGTTGGAGGCGGGGTTAACGAGCGAGATTTTTACTACAACAAAATCCAGAAGAGGGGAGGTTTATGATGAGATGATGGAAGAGTTCAACCTGTTATGAACTGCAATGAGAACGCCACGGCAGGGAAGAATGTCTAGAAGACAAGTGACGTTATTATCACGAAAGACGCTGAAAGAAGCTTAAAAAACAACTCTTGATTTAAGATATTCGGGGAAAGATTAGTTTCGGTAAGAACATAAACATCAAAAGGAAGAGTGTGAGTACGACGGAAAACTGCATGCGTAGTCCTCTTACGTTTTGATAGTAGAAGGATAGAGGCAATTTCAGATCTGAGGCGGCCAAAGGTGATTTAGGGACGGACAAAATTATTAATTATTGTGATCAACTCGGTTACGTTGAAGATATGAGATACGTTTGGAGTTAATATGTGAAGCAAAAGCAGATAGATCCTTAGCCACATTAGTAGAGGAAATATTAATGCTTTCATGGTAACGGGTGTAAATATCACGGAGTGCAGTGGGATCAGTTGGAAGGCCTTCTTATATGAATATTCGTCATAAGAACAGGCGAAAATAAACATCTGTCCACCGCCTAGGACAAAATGCCATTGTTGATAGCAATAACTTCGAGGTAGGTAAGGAGTTTATATATCTAGGAGTGAACATCAACCCCACGAAGGACACCTTAGTGGAGATCCGGCAGAGAATTACCTTGAGAAATCGCTGCTTCTTCGGTTTGGCGAAACAAATGAGTTCAAAACTCCTCACTCGAAGGACAAAATGCATGCTCTAATCGAACCTTAATTCTACCAGTCCTGCTTTATGGCGCCGAGTGCTGAACGACAAACTCCGTCGGGTATTTGGTCCTGTGTGCGAGGAGGGCGAATGGAGGAGAAGATACAACCGCGAACTCTAGGAGCTGTACCAAGATGTGGATGTAGTACAAAAAAAAAAATCACTTCGATTACATTGGCTCGGCCACATTGATCGCAGTAAAAATAATGCTTCAGCCAATAGGATCTTCGACTCCCAGTCCGCTGGTTCGAGAAGGCAAATAAGTCCGAACGTCCGTTGCAAAGACCACGCCATCGCGGATGAAATAGCGCTTGGTCTGGACAACTGGACAACTGGCAGCGTTCCCGGGATCGCAGACGATGGAAGGCTGCAGTGTCTCAGGCAGAGACTTGTCACGGGTCGGGAGTCCGTTATGTAAGTAAGAAGGTAAACTGAACTAACTAAAGTTGCATTGGTTTACCGGTAAGTAAAAACAAAGTGGTTACTTGAAATGCATTCGGCAAAAGTGCGCAGTCAGTATTGGAATTAAAAAAGCGGCCAAGTGCCCATGAAGGGTTCCGCCCGAATTATAATTATTATTTACTTAGGCACCTATTACAGATTTATTATTAGAAAATAATGGTTGACGGTTTACGCATGAGGTTTATGTTTATGAAAGTAAATGTTTTTTTTATATTTGAGTTGATTGAATGAAAGGTAGATTGCGGTTTACGCCTTATGACTTATTAAAAAAAAACTACTTACTAGATCTCGCTTAAACCAATTTTCGGTGGAAGTTTGCATGGTAATGTACATCATACCTTTTTTTTAGTTTTATCATTCCCTTATTTTAGAAGTTAGAGGGTGTGGGGAGGGGGGGAGACACATATTTTAGCTCTTTGGAAGTGTCTCTCGCGCAAACTATTCAGTTTAGAAAAAAATGATATTAGAAACCTTAATATCATTTTTGAAGACCTATCCATAAATACCCCACACGTATGGGTTTGAAGAAAAAAATAATTTGAGTTTCAGTTTTAAGTATGGGGATCCCCCAAAATTTATTGTTTTTTTTTTTCTATTTTTATGTGAAAATCTTAATGCGGTTCACAGAACATCTACTTACCAAGTTTCAACAGTATAGCTGTTATAGTTTCGGAGAAAAGTGGCTGTGACATTCCCGGACAGACAGACAGACAGACAGACAGACATACAGACTTGACGAATCTATAAGTGTAGAATATTCCTGTGAAATAAAATTCCACACCAACTTTATTTTATACACGAAAATGAAAACAACCGCGTGACTGCTGTATCCAAAAAAGAATGGTAGTTTTTATTGTCCATCGCAAAACAACGAAGAAGAAAGACAAAATAAGAAAAAGAAAGAGACAGCTGGCTTCGACGAGTGGCACATACTGCTGCAACTGAAGCGCCAAGAAACCCAAATATGTCAATCGCTAAACTAACACATGTGGTCCATAATTTAAAATACATTCGTTTGGTCCGTTGGCTCGCCTCATAGCCTATATTCCTTAACAATAAGGGTTCCGTTTTTTGCCATTTGGCTACGGCACCCTAAAAATGGAATATTTGTTTTTCATTAAGCAATTAATTTAAATTTTTGTCGCCTTAGAGTAAAAATAAAAAGTGATACTCTCGTTTCCATTAAAAAGAATATGTAAGGCATTGACGCCAAAAGACAGTCTTTAACATATCTCTAAAAATATGTTTTTTTTGTGGCTATATTCTTAAAACGACTGGAAGGGACTTACAAATTTAGGCCGATGCCGAATGGAACGATTTGAGGGAAGGCTCATGACATTTTATTACTTTTGTACTTTGGGATGTTTGTCAAGAGGTATTTTAACCCTGGATCCCTCGATCAGTCTTAAGCAATAACCACTGACCCTCTGCCGCTATTTTTTTCTATTACGAAATTCAGTTGATTATAATTTTTTCAAAATTGCTGTAAAATCCTGACTTAAATGTAAACAACTGATAAAAATAAGCAACACCCACGTACCTCTACAACTGAGGAGCTTTTAAAAAAAAGTGATTAAAACTTTCTGATCAACTAAACCCAACACAATATCTAAACCCAGCGCCTGGGATGTCTCCGTTGGTGACTCATAGGAATGCACATACAACCAACACGAACAAGAGGATTTTTGCAGGACATACTTTTAATTCCACCCAGAGAGACTAGGTATTGTGTTGTCTATTGGCGTTGGAAAAGCTTCAGCTGCTGCACAGTTTCTGTGAAATTTTCTAAACCAATAACAGATGGTAGCAAATAATCCTTTCAAACTAATTTCCTCTTCCGCCGCACGGCCACCCCAAAGGGGTTAAGAAATAATAATAAACTCAGTGTACGCCAATATAAAGGTGATTTGTATGTCTTGTCGGAAGTTGGTGCTGTTGCGTCTGATTAAAAAATTCGCATGCAAATGAAACTGCTGGCTACGAGCCAGGAAGGAAAAGCTCCTGGCAGACGTTGCAGGAGATTACATACTGTGTCGAAAAATGTATTTCCTGAATGGTGTTCCAGTGTTTGTTGAGTTCCTTCTTTGGAGATAAGGCGATGAATTAATTAAACTTTGCAAATGGTAAAGTTTGTTAAAAGGTTTTCGCCGTAAACCGATAGTTCATGGCATTGTGGAAAAGTTTTTGGGTTTCATTTGAATGGAAATAAACTGAAACCATCATGAGGTGAATGTTACCTTAATTTTCCCTATGTTAGCTCAAACTTGGCATTTACTTTACTAATTGATAATTATTGGTCGCCCAGATAAGATACTCTGAATGAAAAGCCACAAATTGTTAAAAAATAATAAACCTGTCCAATCGTAGCGATATTTTAATCAAAAATAAGTTCCGCTTCCACCAAATCCAATTATGCTATCGACGAATGCCTACACATTTTGGTGAGAAATTATTAATCAAGAAATTACTATAATCATTTATTTAGGTGGGCGGTCGTCACACGACCTACTGTCCCAAACCCTGTTATTAAATGGATACAGGATACTTAATGCGAATGATGTCGAACATTCCACTTTGTTGATATTAATTTCGATTATACGAGTATTTCTCTTTGAAAGAAATAATGATGAAGGAAAATAAGGACATGAATAAATTATTAATTAGTAAGCCTACGAACAATCTAATATGAATGTAGAAGTATTTAGACGTTGAAGAACCCTATTTACGTTGTCGTGGTTTCATATGCCAAATTCACAATGTCACGTTGGCGCGCACATGGTGTTGACAGTTTGTGTAGAAGCATCGCGTTTGTATGGTGAATCCCAAAATGCAATCTAAGGTGTTTGGTCGACTTTGGATTATAAATACTGAAAAGGATCAGGGAACTAATACATCCGGGAAGAGGGTACGGACGATATAAATGGTCTTTCATTAAGGACTTGACAACTTCATTTTTGAATAAAATGCAAACTATTTCAGATATCTCAAAAAATGTTATTGGCTTGAATTATGTACTATCAAAACATTTACAAGTGGTCCTTCGACTTCGTTCATATGTCCACCACGGGAACGTATGCAGCGGTCGATACGTTGAACCCAATTTTCGATGACTCGGCCGCACATTTCGCTATTTTTCTGAGCTCCTCTAACGTCACAGGCTTGTTGGCATAGACCAAGGATTAAATGTAGCCCCATAAAAAACGTCTAGAGGCGTTAAATCACACGATCTCGGCGGCCCATAGACGCGTCCGTTTCTCGAGATAAGACGTTCACCGAACTAAGACTTCAATGACTCGATTGCTGCAACTGCTGTGTCGCTTGTGACACCGTCTTGTTGGAACCTCATACACATATGTAAAATTCATGCAATTGCTCAAAGAATTAACGTTACAACATTTCTCTGTAGCGAATACCATTTACCATAATGTGACGGTCATTTTCAGCGTCGAAAAAAACGGCCCAATGACGCCACCGGGATGAAAACCGCGGTGCCGTGACATAACCCCAAGCGTCATAAGCCCAAATTTTGAAATTTGGCCTTATGTCGCTTTTTGAAAGTGACCCCCCCCATAGGCATTGTACTGTTTATGCAATCTACTTGCGATTCCCATAAACGGTGCAATGCAGGACTTTTTGCGGATGAAGTGCTGTTTCATGAAGCATATGAGGGTTCTCACCTGTCCAGTTACGTATATTTTGCTTATTGACGAAGCCGTTTAACCAAAAATGCGCTTCATCGCTGAAGATGATTTTGCGATGAAATTCTTCATTTTCTTCCATCATGTCCAGAGCCAAATTCGAGAACGTTATGGATCAAGTGGCTTTAGTTCTTCAGTCAGCTTGATCTTGTAAGGGTGTAGGCCAAGATCCTTACGCAAACTTCGCCATAATGTGGTCTGGGAGAGGCCCAATTCCTGAGAACGCCATGAAATTGACTGATTTGGCTGGTTTCCGACGGTCGCCCCTAAGGCAGCAATATTCTCCATACTTCGGGCAAAACGTAGTCTCACTTGGTACGGCAACATTAAGCAGCGAATATTTTGTCTCAAATTTTGTCACTAGTCTATGAATTGCTTGTCTACTGGGACGAGGATTCGGCCGAAAATTAGCGTTATCGATTTTAAAGTTGCAACCAGCGACTCGGAATTTCGGTGGTACATTTTAATTATTTGTAAACGTTGTTCCTTCATGTACCCCACCATTTATTTTATTTTATTTATTTATTTATTTGTTTCATTTGAATACTTGCATTTTAAGATACAATATCTTATAAACTAATACAAGTTTAAATATGAACTACTGTTAAGCTACTTCAGGTAAAAAATAAAAATTTTAACACGCATATCAATTTATAAATTTGAAGTATTAAAAAAGAGAAAAAAGAGAAAGAAGGAAATAAAGAAAGAAAGAAAAGAAAAAAAAGAGAAGAGAGAAGAAAAGAGAAAAGATAAAAAATTTAATTTAAGAAAGAATTGTTAAATATTATTCATTTTTACATTTGTACTTTATCTATCTCTGTGAGAAACAATAACACGGTTTAGTTGGAGGCCAAATAAGCCCTTAGATCTTTTTTGAAACCCCGGGGGTCTCTGATACGTCGTATACTTCGAGGTAAACTGTTCCATAAACGAGAAACGTTAATGAAGAACTGGCGTTCAGAACGTTAAAAACGTAAAACGAAATTGTAAAATTTGTTGCGACCTAATCGATGAGGACATTCGCAATCTGTCAAATAGATAAGTAGGTTGATGTGTTTTCATTATCCTAAACAGCAAAATCAAAGTTCTATACCGAATGAGATTATCAAATGAAACATTATAGATAGCTTTTGAAAAGGACGATATCCTATCATATCTTTTTAGCCCTTATATGTATCTCGCTACACTATTATATGCAACATTTAGTTTTCTTTTGCTATTATAGTCGCAGTTGCAATATATCTCACATCCATAAATCAATATAGGTATAACCAATGTTTTAGCTAGCAATATCCTAATTTTAAGAGGAGTATAACTTTGCGCGACCCATAAAGTACGCACTACACCATATACTTTCCCTATTACTGTATTTGTTTGTGTATGTCCCAAGTTAATTTCCGGTTAAATACCATTCCCAGACATTTTGCATTCTCTACATAATGAAGTACAGCACCATCAAGAGTAATTTGTGGAAAGTATGACAGATCAACAGGTTTTTTTTGGAGATAATGAGGCATTTAGACTTGCTCGGCTTCAAAAAGAGACCATTACTTTTGGCGAAGAATAAGATCTTTTCTAAGTCTTCATTAATAACCGAGACACAATCTGCGATTAATGCAAGAGGGCAGCTTTTGTATAACTGGACGTCGTCTGCGTACATTTGGATTGTGGATTGGGAAGCGATTTGAGGAAGTTCATTAATGTAGAGAGAGAATAGCAATGGACCAAGTATTGACCCCTGAGGAACGTCTCTGGCAGTAGGAAGGAAACGGGACATTTGACCATTCACACACCCAGCTTGCATTCTTTCAGCTAAATATGAATTAATGAGTTGAACTGCAGAGTTTGAAAATTTGAACAACTGTAACAGCATGTTACAAAGATTCATATGGTCAACCGTATCAACTGCTTTCGAAAAATCCAGCAGTATTAGAAAAGTAATATTACCATCATCTAAGGCAGTTATTCTCAACCAGTGCGCCGCGGCACTTTTGTGTTCCGCGAAATTCTAAAAGTATGCCGCCAAATTTTAGATATATAATCATGTTAATATTATTAAATAATATGATTTAAAAAGAAAAATCCTTTTAACAGGAATAGATATTTAAATCCATAAATTTTTTTTAAATTTTTTCATTATTTGTTTTGCAACGCCTTCTTTCTTAGAATCATAAACTGATTTTTATGCCTTAAGTAGGGTCACACTTGTCGCTGGTACAGTACGTACAAAAACAGGTTGTTTTAATGACAGCGGGGATTCTCAACGCGTAGTAGTTACTGCACATTTTCTTTCGTTAAAATTGGCAAATGTATGTGATTCAATTTACTATTAATATTTGCTTGCAGTTTCAATTAATAAAATTATATAAACATATTGGCTTTGCAGTATTGTATTCTCAAACTTGAATAAATCGTATTTAAAGGTAATATTTGATTCGCCTTTATTTAATAATATTTCGACAATATTATTTTTATTTTAATAGAAACTTCTGAAAATGGATAAATGGTTAAAAAGAAGAAAGCCTAACGATGATAATAGTGATAATGATAACGTTTGCGACCAAGTTAATGAGTCCATGCCCGGTTCATGTAAAGATACTTCTTGCTCTAAAAAATACGCTGTTCATCGGAAATACAATGACGATTTTTTGAAATTTGGATTTACCTCTACAATGGAAAATGACAAACTTGTTGCCGAGTGTGTGTTATGTGGTTGTAAATTATCAAATAGTGCTATGGTTCCGAGCAAACTCCAACGTCACTTGGTGACTAATCATCCTTCGCTTTCAACAACAGATAAAAGCTACTTTCAAAAGTCTTTCTCTTCAAAATCCAAGCAAGTAAAAGTTTTTGAAAAGCCTCAAGTAGCTTCTTACGAAATAGCTGAATTGATTGCTGTAAAATTAAAACCTCACAATTTGGCTGAAGAAATTATATTACCAGCTTGTCGCAAAGTTGTAAAAATAATTTATTTCTTTATTTTTATTTATTTTTATTTATTTTATTTAACGTACAATCTATTGTCAGAGTGACAAGTGTTGAATGTACAAGAAATCTATCAAATAAATTGACACAAATTGTTGATGGGGAATAACATAAAAGAAAATAATGGCAATAAAATAAAAAAAAAAACTAATACAATTATTTTATTTAAAAGACAATGAAAGAAAAAAAAGAAAACCAGACATTCAATAAACAATATTCATAAAAAAAACCTATTTATGGCTGAATAGTCCAAAGACAACAACCATTTCTTAACACCTTTTAAAAATACATTTTTAGCCCTCTCACACCTAATTATATCTGGAAGTGAATTAAACAAACGTGGTGCGGTGGCATAGTAAAATCTTTTAAAGTATGCTTTATAAATTAGAGGAACAGTTACCAAACTTCTAGTATTGACCCGCAAATTATAGTTATCTACGTTTCTTACAAAGTAAAAACCCGAGTTTTCGAAAAATATTTTTAAGACTTTGTAGCAGTAAAGATGCCTTAGCGGAAGAATTTTTTGAACAAAGAAAAACTTGGAGTTCTGCGATTTACTTTGCATATAATCCGTATTGCATGTTTTTGTTTTATCAATAGTGGTTCCGTTTTATTAAAATATGCACCACCCCAACAAGAGATACCATATTGAAGCTTAGATTTTAAAAGACCATTATATCCGAGTTCTATAATTGTTTGTGGACAATATAGACTAAGATGATAAAGCTGTCTTACTACTTTATTAAGGTATTGTTTAAGATAAAGTGTATGATTATTCCAACAGAGCTTGTTATCTAACACTATACCTAAATATTTAAAATTGTCAACACACTCCACCCTGAAACAATCATTGCTACAAGATTTAAAATTGTCGAATGTTACAAAATTATCATTGAGATTGGTAAAGCAAAATTGAGTGCAACTTGGAGAGTGATAATAAATCGGCAAATCATCACAGAAATTACTTTTAATATTAAATATCAAAAATTTGGTTTTATCACTTATAATGAGTTTGTGTTTTGTGAACCATTTTCTCAGTAAATCGAGGTCATAGTTCACATCCGCAAACATATTCAGCAAACTTGCATTTGAATATGAAAGAGCAGTATCATCAGCAAACGCTGTGACTTTACCTTTAAAAGGTTGAACAAACAATGAGTTGACATATATCAGGAACAAAATAGGACCTAAAACTGAACCTTGTGGAACACCTAGTTCAATGTACTCGTAATTCGGAGCGCTATAAATATTTTTGATCTTAACCATTTGGCTTGGATTTTTCAAATAAGAAGCAAACCAATCGTATATATAACCTCTAAAACCTATATAAAAAAGTTTGTCAAGTAATATTGAGTGATCCACCATGTCAAATGCTTTAGTGATGTCAATAAATAAGGAAGCCGGTATTTCTGATATATTTAGACTGTTGTATAATTCGCCAGTTAACTTTAACAGGGCCGTCTCAGTAGACCTTCCATTCCTAAAACCAAATTGGCAATCACTAACGAAATGTGTTCTATCTAGAAACGACAACATTCTTGATTTAATACCTTTCTCAAATACTTTTGAAAAAATCGATAGCAAAGAAATAGGGCATAGTTGTTTAAAATAGTATTATCACCTTTTTTGTGGAGTGGCATTACTACTGCTTTTTTTAGGGATTGTGGAAAAATACCTAGCTGCATACTACTATTAAATACAAAACGTAAGACATCAGAAATTTGAAACGAAATTTTTTTTAACATAGAGCTTGATATATTATCGAAAGAAGTAGAATTCGATGTTTTAAGGGAACAGATTATTTTATGAATCTCCAGAGCTGTGAATGGTTCACAGAAAAAACTTTCAGTTTGACTATCCGTATCATTGTTGGTATCAAAATTAAGGTTATTGTGTTTTGAGTTCAGGCAAGAACTTATATTACAAAAATAATTATTGAACAAGTCGGCAATTTCCAAAGGGTCAGAGACAGTTGAGTTGTTGACATTGAAAACTATATCCACTTTGGAAGCTTTTCTATTGAGAATTTCATCAACAATTCGCCATTCCTTTTTGGAATTACCAAGACTGGTTAATAATTTATTGCGGAAATAGTTATCTCTACAAAGAGGGATTTCCACTTTAAGTTCATTACTTAACTTTTCAAAATACGTTTTGAGCCTTGTATTGATTAGGTGTTTTCTCACACGAACCCACAGCTTATTTTTTTTCGAATTTTTTTCAGGAGTGATAGAGTCATCCATGGCTTCAGATATTTATTTTTGCTGTTTACACTATTTATGTACTTGCTCTTGGAAATGTGAAATTGCAGCTTATTGAGAAATAAATCGAATCCAATAGATGGATCACTTGCGTTAAAAACATCTTCCCAAAACTCGAAATTCAAACGGCTTCTCAGTTTACCAAAATTGATTTTTTCATAAGTTTGACACTCAGCTGCTTTGGTACGCGACACATTACAACCAAATTGAATACATGTTAGATTGTGGTCCGTAAGTTTCAGGTCATATGACGCAGTTTTAAACTCTATTAAATTACTACGGTGAACCCTTGCAAATATGTGGTCCAAGCACGAACTTAAGCGAGTAGGTTGAGTCAATAAGGAGTCGAACCCGAACGCAGACAGAGTCGACAAAAAGTAATCGGCATCTGATGAGTCAGATAAAATATTAATATTAAAATCACCGAGCAAAATAATATTTTTGCACGATTGCGACTCCAAAAACACGGAAAATTCTTCAGTAAAGGTCTTTGCTGTACATTTGTGCAACCTATATACACATATAAAACAATAGCAAGTACTAGAAATTTCGCAACTAAAACTAATTATGTCGGCACTCTGCAAATTATATTTTATAATTTTGTTGGCTACTATACCACTTTTAAAGAAAACACCAACACCGCCAGCGGCATGCAAATTATTACATGTTGCATCAAATGAAAAGTTAGGAATATTAAAATCAGAAATTTCATTTTCAAAAATCCAGATTTTAGAAACAAAAATTAGATCTGGTAAATGGTCTAGGGATGACAAATGAGATAAAAATGTATCAAAATTCATTCTAAGACTTCGAATGTTTTGGTGAATTACTGAAAACCCTGAATATTGTTCATTGTTTGAATGTTCTATGCAATAGCAATTGGAATGTTCAGATAATGAAGTGTTATTTACATTATTACTGTTAATAATTATTGAAGAAGATATACAAACATTATTATTTAGATTGTTATTTAGATTAATCATAGAAAAGGGAAGCAAAAACAGTTTAAAAGTTAATTAATAAAACCCTGACTTTGTAAATCTTCAAACGAACTTATTTTTAATACTTTTTCACCTTCTTTTTTTCTGATCAGTACAGTACAGTAATGATTGGGGGATCAGCAGATATTGATATTTGTAAAATACCACTTTCGAATGACACAATCCATCGCAGAATTAAAGATATGTCACAAAATATTGAGCAAAATACTGCAAAAACTCTTGCAAATTCAAATTTTGCTCTACAAATCGACGAAACAACAGATATTATAGGAAAAGCTCAATTAATTGCATTCGTTAGATTTATTCACGAAAATGATATAATTAATCAATTTTTATGTTGTCGAGAGTTACCTGATTTTACAACTGGCAAACACATTTGGTGATGTCCCCATCAGAGCTAGTTAGCTTTTCTTTATTGCAGTGACAAGTTGCATTGTCAAGAAGTAACAATGCTTTTTTTGGCAAATTATTTTCTCTTAGGTATCGTTTAACCTGAAAAAGCGTTAAAAAAAACAACAGGTGGGTGGTAAGTTTAATGTTATGATGTGATTTAATTTAGAAAAACAAATCTTAAAGTTCCAATATGTAAAGTGCTTACCTCTTTAGTAAAATTTTCATTAAACCAATTTTGAAAGATTTTACTCGTCATCCAAGCATTTTTGCTCGACATATAAATCAGTGGAACTTTGAAACCTGAAAAAGCTCTAGGGCATTTAGACTACCCGATAACTAATGGAGTGAACTTATGCGTTCCAGTTGCATTTGTGCAGACCAAAAATGTTATCCTTTCCTTGCTAGTTTTTCTTCCTGGTGCTGTACGTTCTGTAGACAAGACGAGTGTTTTACTAGGAAGAAGCTTCCAATATAGGCCGGTTTCGTCAGCATTATAGATTTGTTGTGGTGTAAGATTCATTTCGGATTGTTTCATGTAATTTTTCAAAAAATAGATTAACTGCGCTTTTATTACATGACAACTTTTCGCCGCATATTTTTAATGTTCTTACACCATGCCTTTGTTTAAATTTGTACACCTAACCTTGACTAGCTTTAAAATTTAGAGCTTCTTTAAATTGCAAGTTGAATTGGTTTGCTTTTCGGCAGAGTAAATCTGTTGAAACCGGAACGTGGTTCTCTCTTTGCTTTTTTAGCCACTCGAACAATGCATTTTCCATTTTAGGCATTTCGGATTTCCTTAGCGTCTTCCTTTTCCCTGTTCCAGATTCCGTTTGTTTAAAATGGTCCAACAGCTTCTTCGAATTTAATTTTATTGCAGTAATTGTTGACCTTGACACACCATACTTCTCAGCTAATGCAAATCCAGGATGTCCAGCATCTAGTTCGCGTAAAATGTTGCACTTATCTTTAATCGATAAAAATCGATGCAATTTTTGTTTGGATGTCATTAGGTACCAATTGAGCTTATTTTACTGACAAAACGAAAAAAGAAACACGAACCACACTAGACACAACTGACTGAAAAGATATATCCACGAACTGATCATATAGCATACCTACACACTTGGCAGCCATTGTTTCGCTGTAAGCTGCAGCTGCTTTTACAACTTAGAGAGAAATAACAGTTATTTAGTCCCTAAGATCGCACGCAAAACGAGCAAGAGAAACAAGAGAAATATAAAAACTTTTACAAAAAATTCACATTTTAGAGGTTGAAAATTTCGGAAGTTCACATTATAGAGATGACAATGTAAAGTTTTGCCGATTCACATTTTAGAGAAATTCACATTATCGGTAATTCACATTATCGAGGGACTACTGTAGTTCATATTTAGAAGAAATTAAAATTTCTTGGAAGTCATGTATTGGCATTTGTACAGAAAAATTATGATTTCGTTCATTTGTTGGAAGATAAAATATGGTGTACTAAACTGGCTTACTTACCAGATATTTTTTTTTATTTTTAATAACAAAAATTGTAGTATACAAGGGCCTAATGAAAATATCTTAAACTCAACCGATATGATGGTGGGATTTCAAAAACAAATAACTTTATGGAAGAATAAAGCTCAGAAAAGCAATTTAGAAAAGTTTGAGTCAGTCCTAAAAGACTGCTACTCGTATAAAACTATTAAAATAATTCTAATTGACCATTTGACAACATTAGAGGAGAGAATTATTCATTATTTCCCAAAATTAGATATAAAGAAATTTGATTGGGTTCCTTATCCATTTCTCATAGCGGATACTTCTGTATTTGACTTACCTTTGAATGAAGAGGGGGAACTCATTTTGCTTTCCAATAATCGAGATTTAATTTTAAAACATTCAGAAGAATCAATTAATTCATTTTGGATTGACATTAGATGTGATTATCCAATGATAGCCAAAAAAGCTTTAAATATATTATTACAATTATCCACATCTTATATGTGTGAATTCGAATTTTCAGCATTAACCAACATTAAAACTAAGAAAAGATCTATATTGTTAAATGTAGAAGATGATTTGAGAGTAGCATTGTCATTTTTACGACCAAATATAAATGAAATTATTAAAACACATCCAGCTCAAATTTCGCATTAAAAGTATTACTTATATTTAATCCCTAAATAAACGTACTGTTATTTTTGTATTACATATTATTTTATTTCGCACATTTTAAATTAGTATCATAAACTATTTTACGGTGTTATAGGAAAGTAAATAATTTTTAAACTTATCTTTTTCTTTGTGTGCCGCCAAATTTTGAAATCGTTAAAAGTGTGCCGCTACAAAAAAAAAGGTTGACAAACTCTGATCTAAGGGTTCTCGTATTAATGTTTTTCCCTAAAACCAGATTGGTTTGGTGATCACATATTTTTGGTGCGGAGGCGATTTTTTCGAATACTTTTGATAAGAATGGCAGTATTGAAATGGGTCGGAAATCATGAGCACTTTTTGCAATGGGTATTATTTTAGCCATTTTCCACTGGTCGGGAAAAATACCTGTTGTCAGGATATGACTTTTAGGAACTTGGGATGTATTCCATCTATTCCTGTTGCATTAGACTTTATCGACAAGAGACACTCCACAACATCAGTATTCTCAATTCTTGAAAATTTAAACAAATTTTCCAGGTCGTTTTGATATTCATTAGCACGTCGAAGTGGCCCTTTTTTTCTTCGCCACTCCTACGTCACGTAAATTTTTCCACAGTTTCTTGCCACCCATAGATAGGCTCAGACGGTTACAGTAAAAAAATTGTTGTGCCGATCTTATTTTTTTAATGACTAAATTGCGCAGATTTCGATAGTTTTGTTTGAATTCTTCAATCCTATACCGTTTCCAATTGCAAAAAGCTTGATTTCGCAGCTGCATGAGTTCACGAATTTCAGGAGTAAACCATGATCGTTGATCGTGCCTTTGCGTTTTCATTCTTAGTGGCACGTGGGTATTAAAAAGCGATAATACTTGTGAGTTTATAAATTCAATTTGATCACTCGAAGAAGTAAGGTAATAAACGCTGTTCCACTCGACATTGCGAACATGTTGCTCTAAGTTGACGTAATCAATTGAATTGAAATCCCTATATTTATACGAAATATCCGAACCCTGAATTTCAAAGTCAAATGTCATGTAAATAAGATCATGCTTTGAGAAGCCTGGTGCTGAAAGCTGATCCTTAAACAGTACCACATTTACATCACTTACAAAAAAAAAAAACACCTAAAAGTGTCCTCGTATCTTCAGAGAAATGTGTCGGAATAGTGGTATTCTTGACGTGGAGAAGTCAAAAAAACGTATAGTTCTTGGGGATTTTAATATTGATATTTTGGAAAATAGCTCGAATACAAGTAAATTATTGGATTTATTATCTTGTCATGGATTGGTATCTTTTATAAATGAACCAACAAGAAGTGATTCTGGCACATGCTTAGACCACATCCATGGGAGGTTTGCTAAAATGTCTGTACGTTTGTGTGAAACTTGTGTTTTTGATCTTGGCATCACCAATCATTCGATGACTGGTTTGCTTGTTAATGAGGCTATGAAAACTAGTAAAACTAATAGCTGCAGTCAGCACAATACCAAAAGTAAAATTGAATTAGCCGAACTACGATCTCTGCTCTGTTTTGAAGCATGGAATAAAGTGTATTGCGAAGTAGACTGTAATAAATCGTTTGACATTTTTATCGATATCTTATCAAAGTATATCAAACAGTGTACTTCTATTGTTCGGGTTCGTAATTCGCAAAAAAAAACTTAAACTGTGGATCACTGGTTCCTTGCTACAAAACATAAGGTATAAAAACAAGCTCAGAATTAAATGCCTTAAACATCCTCAGAACCAACAGTTAAAAATCAATATAAAGCGCTGAGTTCCCAAATAAAAAAAGAAACTACCATGTGTAAAAATAATTACTATAGAAATCTGTTTAATCTATCTAAAGGTAAAATCAAAGCAGAATGGAATATAGTCAATAATATATTGAAAAAGTCTCAGCTTTCAAGAAAGAATATTATACTTCGGGATAATGGCACGACTGTTTCGGATAATTCTGTCGTTGCTGATAAATTCAATACTTATTTTGCTACTATAGCAAACACACTGAAACCTCATTCAAGTCCTTTTAAATGTACATCTTGCAGCCTTGGGCATACTGAGCCCTTTCTTGATAGTAGTTATTTTTATGAACCAATAACTCCTTTGGAAATATTACATACTATAGGGTTATTGAAAAATTCTAGTTCCTCTGGTTTTGATGGGATTTCCAGTAAACTATTAAAAAATATAGCCTGCTTTGTTATAGATGTCCTTTCACATCTCTTTAATATGAGTGTTTTTTCAGGAATTTTTACAGATGCACTCAAATGTGCTGATATTTTACCGCTTTATAAAAAGGTCAACAAGACAGCGTATGTAATTATAGACATATTTCGCCCCTTTCATCAGTCAGCAAAATCTTTGAAAAAGTGATGAAGAAAAGATTTGTGAAGTTCCTAAAAAAAGTAAATTATTTAAGCTCAGTGCAGTTTGGTTTTCAGGAAGGCAAATCCGCCGAGGATGCACTTTTGGATTTCTGTTCTCAGCTTTATTCGAGTTTAGATAAAACATTAAATACAGCCGGCCTTTTCGTGGATATAGCAAAAGCTTTTGATATGGTTAACCATGATCTGTTGTTGGAAAAGCTCTACAAAGCTAGCTTCAGAGGTTTTGTGCTCGACTGGCTTAAATCATATCTTAAGGATAGGACCCAACGAGTGAAAATAGATGAAATGAGGAGTAGTATTCAATATATAAATATAGGCGTACCACAAGGATCTGTTTTGGGACCTATACTTTTCCTTGTCTATATAAATTCTCTCTTCAGCCTTAAATTTAAAGGCTTTTGCTGACGATATAGGTTGTGCTTATGGCTCAGTAAGTCTCTTAGAGCTTGTTTCAGATATTAACTGGGACCTTCATTTATTAAGAGTATGGTTTGCTGAGCATAAACTTGTCATAAGCTCTAAGACCAAAATAATGTTTTTTAGCCTATCAAATAAAAATGCTCCTGATGTAGATATCTTTTATCATGGACCAGAGTGTCCAAAATTTAAGCTTACCTTATGTGCCTGTAACTCCTCGGAAATTTTCTCTAGCGGCCTTAACTGCAATGCCAATTGCTTCTTGATTGAAAAAGTTGATGAGTTCAAGTACTTGGAGTTAATCATTGACTCAAGTTTGTCCTTCTCAAAACATACTGAGGCTTTAAGAAAATATTTTCGTCTTGCGCTGAGATATTTTTTCTATTTGAGAAGTGTTTGCTCTTCAAAGTTACTAGAAACTGTATATTATGGAATTTTTCATTCCAAACTTCAATATGGTATAAGCTGCTGGGGAGGAACACACTTTAACAAAATTCAACCAATATTAACTCTCCAAAAATATACAGTGAGAAAAGTATGCCTAAAAAATCGTCTGCATCACAGTTTTCCCCTATTCAAAAATTTGAACATTCTTCCAATCCGTCATCTTTATTGCTTTAAAGTGCTCAAAGCATTCTTTATCAATTCTGGCAATCGGAATTTTAGAATTCTAGACAGTTATAAGGCAACCTTCTGAATGTAGTGTCTGTACCACCTTTTCGAACCACAGCGTTTAGAAACTTTTTCACTGTATCCTCTTGTCGTTTGTTTAATAAACTTCCACTTTTGTTAAGAACTATCAGCTCAGATGTTAAATTTCTAATGGAATTGAAAACCTGGTTAATGAGCTTAGAATTTAGTGATGTCGAAACTCTCTGTCGGGACTAAATAATTAATTATTTTAATAAAAACCATATATTTCTCAAACTCCAGTAGGTTTCTTAGTCTAAGTAGTATTAGTATCTATCTTATATGCCTATCTCTTTTCTCTTTTAAAATTACATGTAATCTGCTTATTTGCTTATTCAATTTTGTTGTCCTTCTACATTTTTTTTCTCTTTTGTTTTGCTATTATTTTTTTTTTTTTGTTTTTTTTTCAAGGGTCACCCCACCCACAGTTTGCTTAATTTAATTATTTATTTTGTATAATAGGCATTTAACACTATTTTATTTTAAAATATAAAATGTCTCATGTTTCTCTTTTTAATTTAAAATTTTGTATTAATATCATGTCTACGCAATATTGTAAATGTAACCATAATTATTATTTGAACTGAGAAATAAACTGAACTAACTAACTATTTACTGGAAACATATTGAATGTTTTCATTCCGTCAACTAAATTGTTTTCAACTAAAAGATTACTGTTAAAGTCTCCACAAATAACAATCTTTAAAGATTGAACTGATATTTCATCCATGAAAAAATGTCGACAGACTAATGTTCTTGTTTGGTCTATATACCGTTCCGAAAAGCACCTTGTCTTCACCACATATAAGATCTACAAACACATATTCAATTGCACTACCAGCGCCTGAATGGCGTTTAAATTTGCATTTGATCTCTTCTCGTACAAATATCGCCACGCCACCACCTATCCGTCCTTGCCTATCACCACGAAAAACCTATACCTACCCCCCTAGACCACACGACTCATCGTTGAAACTACTGTTAAACCAAGTTTCAGAAACCCAAATTACATCGACCTTAGTATCAACAAATATATCTCTGAACTCATCGATTTTTGGCAACAAGCTTTGTGCATTTAAGTGGCATATTTTAAGACCATTTCCCTGATTAATAAGAAATGATGAAAATGTTTATTTTACTGAATACTTTGGCAAGGCACTTCGGTAATCGGTATAAGGGTGCGTTTACACTGAAAGTTTGAAGTTGTCAAGTTGCTAATGAAAGACCCTTTATTATGTTTCATAGTTTTGTGTCACTCCGTATGCATACTTTTTCAGGCATTAATAAGTATCCAATTTGAATACACGGAAGTTAATGAATGCCATAAAGGCATGAAGGAAACACCATCCTCTCGTTAGACTTTTTGTTCAATGACTCTGATGTTATTTCATAGACCGGATTCTGGATGTATCATCTGGCGAAGCTATATTATGATTTTAAAACTTGCTCCTCCAACCGTCTAGCAATGGAAGCGCATTTTAAGTAAGTTTTGTTATTTAATTGCTTTTTCTTTCACTCAGTAATAATTGAATAATATTTGAAGGAAGATTAAGGAGTAATTTCGTTCTCAAAATGTGATTTTGATTTATATCCGTTTGTTGCGGTTCGCCCAACTCAGCTAACTTTCTTCATACCGAAGGAAACTGCTCAACGAAATGGAAGCGGTTAAGCACCTACGCATTTTTCAGCCACATGTACTTAATTGACGTTTCATAAGATATTCTATTTTTTGAGTCAGATAGTTAGAACGATTTGAATGTGCCTAGATGTACACCTAACTCAGTTTGAGTTTTTAAATCCATTTATTGCGAGACGAAAGTTTCAAGCGTCATTTTAAATGCCAAAATAATAAATCAAATATTTTTTTTACGAATTTTCGACTCCCACTGTGAGATCAATTTAAATTCCGCAAACTTCAGTAGAAGCCAAAACTGTCTGTCAAAATGTTGACACTCTTCTTGGCCTTTAAGCGCAGACGAAAATTCACGAAAATAAAATGCATTTTCAGCGCGTCATGTCGCATACACGTCGCTGTTGACTGCCACGATGAAAATATAGTTCATTCATATATTTTGCCAATACATACATATTAACGATGTTACCTATAACTGAAAATGGATTGTCCTTTATACATGAAATGTCAGCCGCTCATAAATGACAAAATGAAGCAAGAGAACAGTGAAGTGTTTTCCATTTATTCGTATGTTAATTCATTTATGTATGTCTGTTAGCTGTCTCCGTGTGACAATGGGATTCAATTTTCCCGTCGCAGATACCGCAATAAGAAAACGACGCAACAAGATTAACAACGTATTCGCAATGTGTAATTGTGTAAGAAATGCGAACGCTCAAGACGGTGGCGACAGAATACGTGAGAGTGAAACTTTTTCAATTATGTCCAAACATCACTTCATCACGCGCGCCGGCCGTCGTCGCGTCAGTGGGCAAGCAAAAAATAAAATAAAAAAATATGATGTTATTTTAAGCGTTTTATAACACGAAGGATGCGCTACAGATTTCAACGAATTGACGCAAATGGTGTTTGCCAAACGAGCACAATGACGGATGGTTCTGAATTCTGTGACATGCTCAATAAATTGTTTAAGGATATGTATACTCAAAAACGCCTCTGAACGCGAAAACCTTATTCATAAAACGTAGGCAATGTTGTATAGATAGAGGCACATAGTTATCCAGACATACCGGTCAACAACCTGCTTGGAATCACATCAAAGTTAACCCTTATTCAAGTACAATAAAATAGGATACAAATAGAAAATAATTATTAATCCCTGATAATTGCTAAAATTATTGCTAATCCTATGCGCAAACATTTCAAGGTTGTTTTGTGGCAGCGTTTATCACGTCTGCTGCCAATCAAAACTCAAACTAAGCAGACACTATCGTAATGATTAACGAGAATTAATGTTTATTGGGCGGAGAATCTTCAAAGTCAATTCACGGAGGAATCAAAGAAAAGCCCATTTCAATGTATCGTCCTTGAAAGATTGGTCTAATCTAAAATTAATTAAACATTCTTCTGGCACGTTTTAATTCTATTTGCGAGATAAGCAAAGAGAATTGAATTAACAAATCACCTAAGAGAATATATTTATATTTTTCCTTGCGAAGTCAAATGGATTTTATGGCACAAAAAAAAACAACACGTCAGGTCCATAACACGTGCGGCTCGCTTACTTACTCGCATGACAATGTCCTTACAAACAGAACGTTTTATTATCAATAAGTGAGCTGAACCCTTCGTCCTGGTGAAGATATGCCATGCAGAAAAACAGATCTCCTTCAGGTAGTAATGGGGTCGGTTGTCGTGTGGACTTTAAGGACGTTCTATGGTTAGATGGATATGACAGATAAAAAATACCTATAGGGAAAATTAAATGTCACTTTCGGACGACTTATATACGAGTATGACACAAAGGTAAGGAAACGAGGTTTTAAATATTGCAAGTAATAAGGGGCTAATAAATGCGGTCATGAACAAGCCAAAAGCATCGCTTGTAAACCGTCACGATTCTTATGCAGCTGTCGCCGGGGCGCGTGTTTATATAACGTCAGTTTGAACCTACTTAAATAAATTTTTGAGAAGAAGGATTTTACAACTCCTCAGAGCATTGGGCATCATATTAAATGGAGATTAAATCGATGTTCTATGAATTGGAATGCTTACGAAATTGCACGCAATTTTGCGACCCAAACCGTTCGTTGTTTTAAGCGTAACTGTTTTTCATCGAAGATAAATGGTTCACTGCCCCCAAAAGTGTTATGGAGGAACCTGACACAAATTAGTATTTGCAGTAGATCCATTGAAGACTGCGTTTTGGACACTGATGAACTAAACGAGTGTCTCTAACTTTGAAGAAATAGATGAAGGCATTGGAGGTCAGACTGAGTTTGAAGTGGTGACAGATCACGAAGTTGTTTCCGCGATAGCTTCAATAAAGTCGAATGCGACTGGTGAAGATGGTATTCCAATAAGTTTTCTTAAACTAATCCTACCGGAAATCATTGGCCAGCTAACGCATATAATAAATTTCTGTATAACCTCATCAACCTTTCCCCAATCCTGGAGGTATGGAAAAGTTATACCAGTTGCTAAGAAAGCTAATCCTGCCTCTTTTAGTGATTTTAGGCCCAAAAGCATCTTACCATGCTTGTCAGAAGTGTAGAAAGATATGTTTGAAGGATTGGTTTTTGCATTTTAAGTGTTTGCCTTATGTTAAACTACTCCACAATGACACGTTCGCGAACTCGGAAAGATATGCCCTGCTGATAGTTTTCAGATGTCCTGAAACCAGTGATGAGACGAACTGAGGATCTTAAGTCAACCCTAGTCAATCCAAGCCGATATCTTGCTCTTCTGGTTTCGCTACCGTCGTCGATCAGGTCCTTCAAATGTCTGCATGGGGCAAGATCATGCTAATATTCGGTATGCTGAACATTTTGAACCTTTGCCAAATCACAGAATATGAACAGACATGAAGTCTGACGATGAGCTTTTTCTGGCTAGAGTACTGGCTCTTTCATTAACCTGGATACCTGTATGGCGACGGAACCAGGTCAGTGTTACAGAGTTGCATCTTCTCAACCTGCTTAGCTTAGAAGATGGCTCTCTCACTAATTTTGAAGGTGATCGTAATAACTGAGCAAGCTTTGAAAGCGGTTTGGTTATTTAAGCATAAGTATACGGTAGATCCTTTTGCACACATCCTTAAAAGGAAAGTAGCGGAGGAGGTCGATTTCTGCCTAAAAAAACTGTTGTTTGTCCACCCAAGGCTACAGAAGGTCTTATCCGATAGTCTCTTAAGTCGTGTCTTCCTCCGGAGAAACAGCCTAAGCTATTGATTCACCCGGTCTAAAGTCATTCCATCCCTCGCTGTTCCATTCCAGTCCATCTTAGAGGAGAGTTCAAAAGTGGCGTCCAAAGATCTGTTTTGCTCCCTCCCGATGGTCATATATACCTACTGTTCCTAGCAACCCTGATTCCTTCCGCGAAAATGATCATTTTCAGCCTTGCCTGATAAAGTTAGTTGAGTGCCCAGGAAACAAGGCCAAGTAAAAGATGTATCATTCTTTTGATACATACCTCATCAGCGTATACAATAACAAGATGTCCTTCCTCTTAAGTCTTCCATGGAGTCACCAAATATGTGTCAAAATTTTTTTTTTTATAATTTTGCTTACGCTAAGAGGGCTTTGTTTTTTCTCTATATGTACAGTACCCCTATAGTGTTAAACACAGCGCACGCATTTTTTGTTGAACAGTAAGCAACACCTAGCAATGAAGTACATACTGTATCGCATGATTGTAGGTGCTACTTACTATTCGAAAGAATCAGTAGCGACGCGTGTCAAAAATGTGTTGTCGTTCAGTGAAGTTTTAATTGCTGTTAAGATCATTTTTACTAGTAAAAATTAATTTTGAAATTAAATAAAAAAATAACGTTTACATCGTTTTAAGCAAATTTATTAAACAATACGAATTTTTCAGACTAAAGGAACAAAATGATTTTTTTACATTTAGATTTTATTTATACAACAAAAACCAATTCTTCAACACTTAAAAAAAATATAAATAACGTTTTAATAAACAAGCAATTGATAAGTATAGTCCCTGGCCAAATTATTAGATGCACTGCAGTTTTTTAATAGTTGTATGTGCTTCACGAGTTTATATGCAATATTTTTATATTTAAACATACATATAATGTATTTAGGAGATTTTAAATATGATTCCATTTTGTAATTAATTTAAACGCGTTGCATTACAGTGTTAAACAATTGATACGCGAACGTAAACAAATACAAACGAAGTACACAGAACGTTACAGTGCATCTAATAATTTGGCCAGTGACTGTATGCACCTTCATTGTTTTACTTAAATTCATCTTCTCGAGTTTTTTACAAATATTTGCATAAATAAACGTGTCTTCTGTTTTGATTAAATTTATTATAACTTAAAGTATTAAGTGTTAGCAACTTAGTGATGTTCTTTTGAAAGTAAGTTAATAAATTCCCTAATAATTATTACTTAAATTCAAGACCAATTCTTCTATTTTAATTACATTTTCATAAAACATTTCTTCTGTCTGTTTTTCTTTTAAAAGTTTTTTTTCAATGGTCAGCATTGTTGTTCTAAGTTTCGTAAGTGTTTCGAATTTTTTGGAAAAATTATTTTAAATTAAAATTTCGAAACTATTCTTGTTTATAAATAACAATTAGTTAATTTTTTAAAGAAAAAATTTCAAAAAATTTCAAAAAATTTACCATATGAGTTGAGTTCATTTAAAAATGTAATAGGAAGTTGTGTTTCATGTTCTTTAATTTTATTTACTTCTAGCAAATCAATAAACTTCAATTCTTTGAAGTCGAAAAATCCTGATATTAGTTGTCCATTTGTTGTGTCAATAATTTCATAAAACAATCTTTGGTATTCTGTTGTTTCATGATATCAATGTCTCACTCGATATGAGGACAATTTTATATTACTAAGTTGTTCCGTTTCACAATAAAATTCATTAAATTTATCTCTCAAACTACAAATATTGTCATTGGTCTGGTTAATGACTTGTTAGCAATATGTTATATCAAGAGATTTATTTTCTAATACATTGTGTAAAAAATCAGTAAATATAAAAACTGAATTCATTATTTTTAACAGCAATTGTGATTCAAAATCAGATGAAAATTGTAAGAAAATAAACTATTCAGCCTCTCGAAAAACCGCCTACATTTTGTATTATTTTCCAAAACCTCCAGAAGGTAAAGGGTAAGTCTATGTGCTGCACAATGAATGAACCTGGCATTCGGAAAGTGACTTTTCACTCTCGATTGCGTACCTGACAAATGGCCAGCCAAACTGCAGCTCCATCATATGTTTGACAAATAAGTTTTTCACCACAATTCATATCATTTATTATTTTAATTAAGGTCAACTGTTTTTTAATTTAAAAATATTGTAATATATCTATCAATACTGCTGAAATGTACGAAAGATTAGACATATACGATATTTTTAATTTGTCTAATTTTAAGGACCCCAAAAAAATCCAGAATTCAATTTTTTGGAAAAGAACAGCAAGTCAATTTCTTAAATGAAATGAATATATTTTTCGAAAATATTCCATTTTTGATCAGTCTGCCAATGTAACTAAAGGATGTGATTTTTTAAAACGGTGGCAGCGGAATATAAATGCTCTCATTCGCATTTCAAGTGATTTAAGGCTAGATGGTATTCAGTTCCTTTTAACGAGAAACCTAAATCAAGATTATCTGGAAAATACCTTTGCGATTTTACTCAACCGAGGAGGAAATAACAAGTTACTGACTCCAGGCCAATGGAGGATATAACCTATGGAAACTGCGAGCCAACTGTGAATTTAGAGCTCCCCGACGTTGAAATGCAGTCACAATCACCCAAAAAGAAGGACTATGTGAAAAACATTTTCAAACCCGAATCTGACTATAAAACTGTTCATTTTGGTGGCTAAAATGCGTTTTATTATTTTGCAGGCTACATTTAAAAAAAAGCGGCCAAGTGCGAGTCGGACTCGCCCATGAAGGGTTCCGTGCGAATTATAATTATTATTTACTTAGGCACCTATTACAGATTTATTATTAGAAAATAATGGTTCAATAATGGTGGTTGAGTTGATTTAATGAAATGTAAATTGGGGTTTACGATTTATGACGTATTAAAAAAAAACTACTTGCTGGATGTAGTTCAAACCAATTTTCGTTGGAAGTTTGCATGGTAATGTACATCATATATTTTTTTTAGTTTTATCATTCCCTTATTTTAGAAGTTAGAGGGGGGGGACCAACATTTTACCACTTTGGAAGTGTCTGTCGCTCATACTATTCAGTTTAGAAAAAAATGATATTAGAAACCTCGATATCATTTTTGAAGACCTATCCATAGATACCCAACACTTATGGGTTTGATGAAAAAAAAAGTTTTGAGTTTCAGTTCCAAGTATGGGGAACCCCCAAAATTTATTGTTTTTTTTTCTATTTTTATGTGAACATCTTAATGCGGTTCACAGAATACCTACATCTACTTACCAAGTTTCAACAGCATAGCTCTAATAGTTTCGGAGAAAAGTAGCTGTGACATTCCCGGACAGACAGACAGACAGACATGACGAATCTATAAGGGTTCCGTTTTTTGCCATTTGGCTACGGAACCCTAAAAGCGGTCAAAAACAGAAGTGTGAGATGAAATTAAGTCAGAAACCTAGTGTATATTCGCAGATTTCAAAGTATATGAGGGTGCGCGTTTAACACACCCTTCTTAAGAAATGCGAGCAACAATTTATTTCTTGTTTTCCCAATTTATACTTTTGCTATAATTTTGAAATAAAAATGTATAATATTAATTTGATTAATTTTGCTGTAAAAATCAAAACAAAGAATTTTTTTTATTATTTCTTATTCAAACGTACTTGCTGATAAGAACTCTCTATTTCTGCGAATTCAATTAAAAATCATGGCCCTGGCCGGGATTCGAACGCACGACCTGCCAATCAGTTAGTAAATACACCACAATCGCACCAATGCCACCCACATGGTGGTGGAAAGCACGTCGCTCTCTGCAAATTCATCGACAGCGCGTACAGCTGTAACGCAACCGGCCACAGAGGCTGCAACTTCTCTGCTCCTAAGCATCTATATGACCCATTGCATAATTGTGGGTTCAATGCCCTTAACGACAAGGCAGATTCAATACTGCAAACAAATTGGTTTGTTAAATGCACCCTCAATGTCCATGAAGACAATAAACAGAAATAAATATAAGGCCATTAATGTACATACAGGGCCTTAAACCTAGCTTCGCCAACCATTAGCCGAATCCGATCGGCAAATTTAAGAAGCTTCTCATGACAATTGATACTCTTGGATGTTTGTTAGACGTTCGCCGGAGGTGCGGCAGTGAAAAAAACATTTAGATGCCAGTTAACAACGGTAGGATTTGAACCTGAGACCTTTAGATTAATAGTCCAACACACTTAGCTCTGCGCAACTATCCATTACACTTGTTTTTAAACAAGATCGCTGTGCAGTTGCTATTACTCTCATACAATGGTTTTATGGCAGGCATTTGAATGTTCGCCAATCTTAAGGAGAGAGTTGAAGAATTCTTAAACTTTTCGAACAATGACTTTGAAGTACGAATATACGACTTTGGTAGAAGCAATGCTTGTTAGGGTGGGATAATTGAGCGCTACAGAGTTCCTCAGGTAACTCATGAATGAGGTATGTATCTCGTAAGCAAAGGTACCTACGCAAATTTTGAAACTGGAAAGTTAGGAACTTAAGAAAATGTGAGTACGCACTTAACAGCCGAAGCACTGTGAGCAGCTTTCAGCCTGCTTCCGAAAGTAATTTCATTAAGTTGGCACAGCCTGGAGAGCACCTGTGGTTGTCTGAATATGAAATTCGAAGTCAACGTTTTTAATAAAAGATTGAAGACGAAAAACTTTTCCATTATCAAAAAAGAAGAGTGCTTGATATGCAATGGCATAACATAGCCAGGCTAAGGACTTTACTCCGTATATAAAATGACTTCCCGGAATCATTCACTTATCTGTATTCTTGTGTCATGTTGAATTGTATGTCAGCAATAATAATGTTTGTTTTATATTGCTTTGTTATTTCTTTAGAAGTTCGAAATAAGCATATCACAGAGACGCAATGCAAGCTAATCAATCACTGTCAAGCACCCATCTACCTAAGATGCTTTGCCTCAACAACAACACAAACACTTGTTCATCGAAAGTCCTTAAGTCAATCTAGTCTATGACAAAAGTGGGATTTGTCATAATCGAACAGACTAATTGAGATATGCGTATAAGGGTCTGTTTCACAATGTAAAAGTAAAGCTCTGAGTAGACGCCAGTTAAATCCTTAGAGAATAGTTCGTGTGGTCACTCCAAAAACGACAATTCTGCTTATTCACAAACCCGTGAAGCCAGAAATGAGCCTCATTGCTGAAGATGATTTGACGATAAAAATCTGGTTCAAGTTCCAGTTGGTTCTCAGTTAGAACTTATATGGATGTAGGCCAAGATCCTTCCTCAAAATTTTCCAAGTATTCGACGGGCAGAGACCGAGTTGCTGCTCAGGTGGACGATTGTGCGCACCGTAAACTTGACGAAGTGCTCTATAAGTTTGGTTTCTATAATGTTGTCTAATGATGTGCCAAACCGAAAATGTTTCAAACCGAGTTAACCCGAGTTAGAATTTAAGTAAACCGAGTTGCAAACCGAGTTCCCTAACTCGGTTTGGAATAAAATAATTTAAGTTATTTTCCTTCAAATTATGTTTAAAATAAAAAACGAAGGCAAATAGTTTAATAAAAACATACATAGGTATAACAAAAAACAATAAAAACATTAAGCAAAAAAAAAAGAAACTTCATATTGAGTCATTCATGATTTCAGGGTTGTTAGTTGTATAGTTAAAAATATACACACTTCATTAAATATTGAAAAAAAAACCAATCATCACAATCGCAATTTCTTGCAGGTGTCGAGGAACAATATCTGGTCAACTTTCTTAGGAGCTAAGCGATTCCGTCTTTCGTTGCATAATAAACCAGCCTTGGAGAATAGCCTTTCCGATGGAACCGATGTAGCGGGTATACATAAGTATTTATGTGCCAGCTTAAACAGGGGTGGAAACAAACTTTTCTTTTCTTCCCAAAACGCAAGCGGATTTTGTTTTCGATTTAAATACGGCATATCAATGTACTCGTATTGTTTCACCATACTTGTTGCTGAAGAAAAAGGCGTCATGGTCTGTGTTTCCAAATTTTTTTTCTCAAGAACTCCCCAGATTTCATCATCTTCAATATTTGTTTCGGTGGTTACTGAAGTAATAGTAAAAACATAGGGACTGTAGCCCGTCCGCTTGGGCGAACTGTTGGATACCCTATTCTTATTCCTATCCCTCATAAGTGGGCGTGACAAAAGTCTAAGTATGGTTAAATTGTTAAGAACGCTCTACATATTTTGTTATATAACATTTAAAGGATTTTATCAAAAAAAAACGTTCCCTAGCTCAAACTTGGGTGTTTCAATAAAATTGTTTTATTTAATTGTGGGCGTGTCAGTAGGCGGATTTAAAAAAAAATTAACACATGAGCATAAAGGGCCCCTAGAGAGTATATATTATAAATTTCAGCTCCCTAGCTCAAACTTTGGATTTTCAAAAAAATTGTTTTATTTATTTGTGGGCGTGTCAGTGGGCGGATTTTGAAAATATTTATACATGAGCTTAAAGGGCCCCTAGAGAGTATATATTATAAATTTCAGCTCCCTAGCTCAAACTTTGGATTTTCAAAAAAATTGTTTTATTTATTTGTGGGCGTGTCAGTGGGCGGATTTTGAAAATATTTATACATGAGCTTAAAGGGACCCTAGAGAGTATATATTAAAAATTTCAGCTCCCTAGCTCAAATTTTGGTTTTTCAATAAAATTGTTTTATTTTTTTGTGGGCGTGGCAGTGGGCGGATTTTGAAAATTTTATATCCCGAGCAGTTTTAGGAGTCATAGATCATATATAAAAAATTTCAGCTTCCTAGCTCAAAATTTGATTTTTTCCAAAATTTTGTTTTTTTTGAGTTTGTGGGCGTGTCTGTGGGCGGATTTCAAAAATTCGTAAACTTGATTATTTCGGGACCCTAGAGAGTATATGGTTAAAATTTCAGCTCTCTAGGTCCAGTTTAAAGGCCTAATTTTTGCCGACGGACGGACGGACGGACGGACGGACATGGCTAGATCGACATTACTATCGATGCTGATCATAAATATAGTAACTTTTAGGGGTCTACGGGCAATATTAAGGTATGTTACAAACTATGCGTCAAAATTAATATACCCCTAGAATAGGGTATAAATACATAAAAACCATTTTATATTTTAAAATAAAATAATAATAAATGGCAATTTAAAAAAGCTAATAAGAATTAATATACCTGCATTTGAGGTGCTAGGTTCAAATTCTGGATTTGAAGTTGAAGTGAGGTTATCTTGTAGTTCTTGTATGACCCACATTTGCGCATTAGTGGCATTTGATTCAATACCAAAGCCCTTTTTTTTGAATCGTGGATCCAACAATGTTCACTTAGCTGCTGTGCTGTTATATTCGTTAACACCAAGACGCTTCTCTATGACAGTTAGTAAGTTTCGTTGCAAAAGTTTAGCTGCCTTAGTACCTACATTTTTATTTTCCACTGTCTTTTGCAGTCCTACCACTAGTGGAATGATACTCGATAATGAAGGGTATGACTCTCCTGATAAAATAACTGTTATTTTTTCAAATGGTTGCAAAAGTGTCACTATATCCTCTGTCAAAATCCATTCGTTAACATCCAGATTAGATGGGGAAGCTGCCAAAAGTGGCAACGTAGCCGAAAGAGGCACTTTTACTTTCAATAAGCGTTCAAGCATATAAAATGTGCTGTTCCATCGAGTGCGCACATCTTGTTTTAACTTTAGTTTCTCAATTTTGATTTTAATCTGCATGTCGAGCAATGCATAGGAGGATTTCGCACTATGTTTGAAATGCGATACTATGCCCCTACATTTGTGTAAGAGATATGGCAATGATAACAACTGTTCATCGACATGAAAATGCTCTAAATTTGGTTTTTCAATGCATTCTTTAACGGCAAGATTCAATGTATGCGCGACACAGAAATGATTGCGGATGTTTAAAATGTCATTGACTGCGTTGTCTGTGACAATGCTTACGACCTTAGCACCTATTTGCCATTCATCCAATAATTTTCGTATCGCGCTAGCTATATTTTCACCCATATGGCTTTCTTCTAACTCAGAAGTAGAAATAACACCAGATTTCATACTTGTTCCTTCTATGTAGTGAGCTGTTATGCTGATAAAACATTTGTTGCTGTCCGACGTCCAAATGCCTAATGTCAAAGCTATACAATCGATGTCCTGTAATTTTTGCTTTAAGAATCTTGAATCAATGTTATATCCCTCTTCTAGCATTTCTGGTACTTTTTATCGTGAAGGAATATTGTAGTCAGGGTTCAGCGCTTTTGAATATTTTCGAAACCCTTCATTTTCGACTATTTGCAGTGGTTGAAAATCAAGCACTATCAAATCAATTAAAGCATCATCTCCAATTTTTTGGCAAAATTTTGATGATAATCGCGTTTGTCTCAGTCTCTTAGAAGGAGGTTCACCCACTGCTTGGTTAGTTGAAGGCTGATCACTCGTACTTCGGATAATAATATCGTCAATGGCATCTCAGTAGTATTAACCCCACCATCAACAATGTCCAGGAATTCACCAGGGTGTTTTTTATACCCTATTCTAAGGGTATATTAATTTTGACGCATAGTTTGTAACATACCTAAATATTGCCCGTAGCCCTAAAAGTTACTATATTTATGATCACCATCGATCTAGCCATGTCCGTCGGCAAATATTAGGCCTTTAAACTGGGCCTAGAGAGCTGAAATTTTAACCATATACTCTCTAGGGTCCCGAAATAATCAATTATACGAATTTTTGAAATCCGCCCACAGACACGCCCACAAATTCAAAAAAAAACAAAATTTTGGAAAAAATCGAATTTTGAGCTAGAAAGCTGAAATTTTTTATATAGGATCTATGACTCCTAAAACTGGTCTGGATATACAATTTTCAAAATCCGCCCACTGACACGCCCACAAAAAAATAAAACAATTTTATTGTGTAGTAATTATTGTAAGAGTTTTGCATGCAACTCACATTGTCAGACCATATTTATATTCATGTACCTACATTCATAAGCTGTGATCATATATATAAACATACAGTCATACACATATAAGATACCTACTTAAGTTATTATATTATATTTATATATACACATACAGTCATACACTTGTAATAATTAATATTAAGAAAATAATAAAGAGAGCGTCAGTTTTATGATCGCGTTAAAACCAAACGGACGTGTCATCATTTAGTGAAACAGTACTACAAATTCCTCAGAAGTGGGATTACACAAAAAACAAAAAACAGAACAAACAAAATAATAGCTTGCCACAAGTGAAATTGTGTGAAAAATAAAATTGGCGTTACAGATTGTTTGTTTACAACAAAGTTGGATGTGTCGCCGCGAAATTTTTTTTTGTCACCGATTGTTCAGTCACCGCGAAAATTTTTTTTATTCTCTTCGCAATAACAAGCAGTATTGAATTCAAACGAATTCATAGCAGCAGATGTGCGAGGAGAACATCCAAGTAACGGACGACTACAAGGTACAAGAAGAGATCGAAATAGCCGCTAGACACTGCAGCTGAAAAAAAAAAAACAAAACAACGTCATAATGAGTGAAAATGAACTGTGGCAACGGATAGCAAAATCAAACGATAGAGCAGAAGCTAAAGCAGAAGGTGGGGAAAAACGATCGGACGGTACGACAGGGGAATTTAACGTGGCGAAACAAATTGGATTGTGGAAGGAAATGTTGCCGGAATTTAGCGGAACGGCAAGTGTTGATGTGTGGCTGGCACAGCTAAGGAATGTCGAAGAAGTGTACGGTGTGGAGAAAAAAAATTTGCACGCACTTTTCGTAAGTAAATTGAAAGGCAAGGCACAAGAATGGCTGCACGCACAAGCAAATTTTTTAGACGACGACGTAGACAACCTGACAGAGAAGTTGAAAGAAGTTTTTGGTACAAAACAAAACAAGATGGAGATGAGAAAAAGATTTGAAAACCGAAAGTGGAAAGTGAGCGAAACTTTCAGTGAATATTTTGACGACAAAGTGAGACTGGCGACTGGATTGAAAATGGACGAAGAAGAATGGATTGAATACGCGATTGAGGGATTTTCTGATGACAACATAAGGTTATATGCCCGTGTCCAGGGGTATACAACAAAGGCAGGACTACTTCGAGCGTTCGGCAAAGTAACTCAGTGGAAGGTGCAAACGAGATCGACTGCTAATACATTTAGCAACAAACAGACGGGATTGACAGCAGATAGAACGGCAAAAGATAGACAAGTGGAAGGACAAAGAGTTGAAATCAGGTGCTATAATTGCAACTTGGTGGGACACATCGCAAATGGGTGTTCTAAGCCAAAGAGGAAGTCAGCAGTACATCAGTTGTCAGAAGATGACAAGGCCAATGATTACGTAAGACGTTTGTATTTTAAGTTTATTGTTAATAGTGATAGTATCCTCTTTGACTGCCTCATAGACTCTGGAAGTCCGATAAGTATGGTTAGAAGATCGTGTATACCGACTAATATATTCATATATAAATGTAACACACGGAAAAAATATTTCGGGTTAAATAAAAGTTTGCTTAAAATATATGGAATGGTGTCGTGCGTCGTTTTTTATAAAAAAGTTGGAATTAAAGTAAATTTTATGGTAATAGACGATGGATCGACGAGTTATGAGGCAATCTTGGGCAGGGATTTCCTAAAAAGTGGAAAATTTAAACTAGTTTCACAGTTAGAGAATAATACAACTTGCTTAAATGAAATAGAAAATGATAGTGAACGTTTTGAAAAACAGCTCTTGTTAATCGACTGTAAAGATAATGATAGTTCAGAATTGGATTTAGAAGTTGGTGAAGACGTATGTTATGGTCATAAAGAAAAGCTTAAAATGTTATATAGGTCAAATTATTTGCTTGCCGATCGCTCTACGGAACCGGTAATAAAAACTAAAATGAATTTAACGCTAAATGACATAAAACCGTTTCAGTGTCGACCGCGTCGTTTGTCGTATGCCGAAAAAAAAGAACTTAGTTCGTTGCTAGACGAATATATCAGTAAAGGGTATATTAGAGAAAGCGAATCTGAATACGTGTCGCCGATAGTGTTGGTGAAAAAGAAAACAGGGGATCTTAGAATGTGTATAGATTTTCGTACGTTAAATAAAGCCACTGCAAAAGATAGTTATCCGATACCGGTGATCGACGATTTGCTAGACAAACTGGTAGACAAGACGATTTTTTCTAAACTAGACCTCAAGAACGGGTTTTTTCACGTATACATGCATGAAGACGCGATAAAATGTACGTCGTTCATTACGCCGTTAGGGCAGTACGAATTCTTGCGAATGCCGTTTGGTTTGAAAAACGCGCCGTCAACGTTTCAAAGACACATTAACAAGATATTTGCAGACATGATTAGGAACGATGAAGTTATAGTATACCTAGACGATATAATGATAGCTACGACGACATACGAAGACCATTTTAGGATACTCTCTGAAGTTTGGAAGAGGATGGTAGAAAATAAATTGGAACTAAGGATAGATAAGTGCAAATTTTTACAAAAGAAGATAAAATATTTAGGTTTTACGATTACGGGGGAGGGTATACAGGCAGATGATAGGGGTATCGAAGCTATAAAAAAAAAATCCGATTCCACAAAAAACTCATGCAGTACAAAGTTTTCTGGGATTGTGTTCTTACTTCCGTAGATTCGTTAGAGATTTTTCAACCATAGCAAAACCACTGTACGACCTTACCAAAAAAGACAGAGAATTCAAGTTCGGTGACGAACAATTAAAGGCTTTTGAAAGCTTGAAAGACAAGTTTATAGAAGCTCCGGTCTTGGCACTGTAAGTCCAAAGGACGACACAGAACTTCATTGCGACGCAAGTGCACAGGGATTTGGAGCGATTCTGCTACAAAGAAAGCAAGACGGAAAGTTACATCCGATTTTCTATTTTTCAAAGAGAACGACAGATTACGAAGCAAAATTGCATAGTTTTGAGTTAGAGGCGCTGGCAATAATAAGTGCTTTAAAACGTTTTAGGGTATATTTACAGGGTAAACAGTTCAAGATCGTAACTGATTGTAATTCGTTGACCCTAACGCTAAACAAGAAAGAACTTAACCCTAGAATAGCCAGATGGGCGTTAGAGCTACAAAATTTTGATTACACTCTAGCACACAGGGCAGGTACTCGCATGCAACACGTCGACGCGCTAAGTAGATCGATAAATATTCTGACGGTCGAAACAAATACTTTCGAGGAAAACCTGATAGTATGCCAAGGAAAAGACGGAAATATAGTTAAAATCAAAGAGTTGTTGGAACGATCGAACCATAATTTATATGAAATGAGAAACGGAGTGGTATATAGCAAGAAAAATGATGGCAGTGTCGTGTTTTGTGTACCAACAGAAATGGAAAGTCACGTTTTGTATAAATATCATGACGAAGTAGGTCATGTAGGAACAGATAAGGTGTTAGAGTTGGTGTCAAAAAGTTACTGGTTTCCCAAAATGAGAGAGAAGATAGGATCGCACATAAAAAACTGTTTGAAGTGTATTGCTTTTTCGGCTAAACAGGGACGTGAAGAGGGTTTCATTCACAACATACCTAAAGAAGAAAAACCGTTCGTGGTAGTACATGTAGATCATTATGGTCCAATAGACAATTCAAGGACGGTTAAAAAATATATACTGGTAGTAATAGATGCTTTTACAAAGTTCGTGAGACTCTACCCAACTAAGACTACAAATACAAAGGAAGTAAATCGAGCGTTAACGGACTATTTTAGAGCGTATAGTAGACCGAAGTACATTATATCAGATAGGGGTAGTTGTTTTACCTCGGCAGAGTTCAAGGACTTTTTGTCCAAAGAAGGTGTTCAACACATAAAGATTGCGACAGGTTCACCCCAAGCAAACGGACAAGTAGAGAGAGTAAACAGGAGCTTGGGACCAATGATAGCAAAGTTAGTTAAACCAGAAGAAGGGGTATTTTGGGACCACGTTTTAGAGGTAGTCGAACATACACTCAATAACACGGTGGGCAGGACTACAAAAGAACATCCTAGTGTAATGTTGTTTGGAGTGAATCAAAAAGGCAAATGGTCGGATGAACTTAAGGAAAATTTGACAGAACTAGAGTCAGGAGACGTACGCGACCTGGCAAAGACACGTAGCAAAGCAGCTCTAGAACAAAAGAAGTCACAGGCATACAACAAACGATACGTAGATAAAAAACGGTGCAAGCCCACGAAATATAATGTAGGAGACTACGCTATGATAAAAAATTTTGACTCGCACCCGGGGGCGTCTAAAAAACTGATACCGAAATTTAGAGGACCCTACCAGATCGAAAAAGTCCTACGAAACGACAGATATCTACTTAAGGATGTTGACGGTTTTCAACAGTCGCGACTACCTTACCAGGGAGTATGGGCGGTCGGTAATATGAAACCATGGTTGAACAAAAGTAAAGCGAATGATTGATTGTAAATTTGCAAGATCAGGTGATCTTAATGGCCAGGATGGCCGAGTTGTAGTAATTATTGTAAGAGTTTTGCATGCAACTCACATTGTCAGACCATATTTATATTCATGTACCTACATTCATAAGCTGTGATCATATATATAAACATACAGTCATACACATATAAGATACCTACTTAAGTTATTATATTATATTTATATATACACATACAGTCATACACTTGTAATAATTAATATTAAGAAAATAATAAAGAGAGCGTCAGTTTTATGATCGCGTTAAAACCAAACGGACGTGTCATCATTTAGTGAAACAGTACTACAATTGAAAAACAAAAATTTGAGCTAGGGGGCTGAAAATTATAATATATACTCTCTAGGGGTCCTCTATGCTCATGTGTTAATTTTTTTAAAATCCGCTTACTGGCACGCCCACAATTAAATAAAATAATTTTATTGAAAAACCAAAGTTTGAGCTAGGGAACGTTTTTTTTACAAAAGCTTCGTTTTTGTTTGATAAAATGTTTTAAATGTTATATAACAGAATATTTACAGCGTTTTTAACAATTCAACCATACTTAGACTTTTGTCACGCCCAATTATGAGGGATAGGAATAAGAATAGGGTATCCAACAGTTCGCCCAAGCGGACTGTAGCCCGCCCCTATTTTTTTTAATATGCGTTATCAATGTACTCTTATTTCCCGAATATTTATATGACGTAGAACATTTTTTACAGACAACTTTTCCATCTTGCGGTTTATTAAAAACTTCCCACACTATAGACCTTTTTTTTGGGCCCGGCATTATTTGCTTCGTAAAATTGTCTAAAGCCTGAACTACATCGAAACAAAAGTGGGAAAAAGTACAAAAAAGTGGAAAAAAATCGGATATACTGCTTCATCGCATAGTGCGCTCTGTATATTTCTTTTCATTTTAAAATTTTACTGTTGTTCAAAGCTCAAACATGTTCCAGCTTTCACTTTTCGCAAAACTCTAGAAACAAACATAATCAAAGAATACCTTACGAGACTTTCCAATAGATGACGCTTCCATAACATAATTCCTGCCAGTTTCGCAAGGAAAAGCGCTTCTTACAAGCAAGCGACAATTAATAAACGATAGAGAATACGATTCAAAATGGAAATTTTCAAATGTCCAACGAAAAGCTTCTCAGCTTTTTTAGTTCAGATTTTAATGATAGATGTCATATAAATATGCGTGTGTTTTCGATGAGTTTCGATGTTTTCACCTTTTTGTACTTTTCTTCACTTTTGTTTTGATGTAGTTCAGGCTGGACACAAACACTCTCTACAAAAAAAAACAGAAGCAAAACCTTTGAAACATCTGCAACATGCCACCATTGTATATAAACTTTAAAGTCTATATACAATGCTGAAATGAATAATTGCCGATGCCAACCAAATGAAGAAGGTGGTGCTTTTAAAGAGGTAGAACGAAGCTATTTTGATGTAAAAGAGATATCTATTGGATTTGTGGATCTAGTTAAGTAATGAGAACATCCTAAATAGTTCAATGCTTTGATTGGTAGGTAGATAGTTTAGATTGTGAATTGAAATTAAATGTAAAAGTTGTTCTAAATTTATTGTAAATAAAATACTGAAAAGAAACACAAAACTAAATTTTATGAACTTTACTTATGTATGGAAAAGGATTTTGATAGGGTGTGTGGTGAACACCTCCGCACCTTCGAATGAACGTCACTGTAGAAGGAGTCTGATGATCGGTTCTCCAGCCGTCCAATTCACGTGGTAACGATTGTAAGATATATGGTTGTGGATTCGAAACAATATATAACAGTTTGTTTGGTTTTCTTTCTTAGTTTTTAAAGTGTTTATTTAACCCTAGAAAGATAATCATATTTTTTATGACGTAAAAGATAATCATACGTCTCAGAGACATATGGAACTTTGATAGTGTATTTAATGAAACCCATGAACTTTTTAAAAAAATATTAACATTTTATTTATTTATGTAGTTCATATTAAGTAAAATAAATCAATGATTTAGTATAAATTAATATTAATTTTAACAATAAAAACAAAAAACTTAAGCCCCATTACAAATCAACAAAAAACAACTTATATTTTAAAGGAACCTTAAAATTGACATTAAGTCAAATTGTTTGCCAAATTTTCATTTTTCGGTTTAAAATAAGTGTACTAATAAGTCTTAGTAATTTTAAATTATATACGATTAAATTAAATGTAAGAATGGCACAGGTCACACACGCTCCCAGAAGTCCGGCATAGCCATAACTTGTTACCGCAGGTACTTACCATCGCGCCACGACCGTTTCGGACTAGCTCCGACCACCGACTGAGTTAGTTTAAGCAACCAACCCAATGCGTTTTATACTCGTAGTTAAAAGGATATAACATTTTTTCCGCGCGTCATACGTCTCGCAGACGTAGATTATCTTTCTAGGGTTAAAATGATGGTGACAGCAAACGCTAAGACACAAACCTTCTAGCTCAATTCAAAACGCCATCTGGCAAGCTGAGGCCAAAATAAAAAAATCGCTGTGATGATAGTACATACTATAAAGTGTATATACAAAGGTCTAATGCCATTCTAATTAATTTATCATTTTAATTTAATTATATCAATTCCACAGCCATCAGCAATTGCAAAACAGTCCATGAAATCCAATACCCAGACAAGAACACTTACGTTAATGTAAATCCAACCAAAAATATTCGCATAAATCAGTTTGTAAACAAAATTACATATATGCATATAGCTATCTCTACACCTTCCATCTTTCTCAGCATGCGAGCTCCGAGTTTCACAAATAAACACATAAATCGACGCCCTTTCGATGCAACAACCTCATGAAATATATTTCACTCTAAATTTAAACTAGACAACTTTTTTCCAAATATATATGAAGCACCAGTTTTATGGAGTCCATAAGTAGTTGGCCACAAAATCAGTCTCGAACAAAAACACCATGACCATTGACCATCTCTGTAAGGATAAACAACCAAGTACAATTATCTGTAACGAGGCCATTTCGAATATTTACATAACAAACAACTCGTACAAAGAACAACGCAGCGGGTGCCCCACAAAACTAGCATTTAACTATGTACATCTCATATGCAAAACTGCCACCGGGAATAATAAATATTAGCTACAGGCATCCATTTTCACTTCAATTAGCATAACAAATTCATCTCTGTTCATGTCAAAATCAAAAATACCTTCCATTTCCAATGCTTACACCGTGCGATAGTTCTGCTTCCATAATCTTTATGACTTGTTTACAATTTTGTCAGAGCGAAGCACATCGCTCCCACATCCACATTTTATATATTTTCCATTCAATTATCTGAGAAATTACAAACTGAATACGATTGCGAGTTGTAAATTTCACCTACCTATTCCACCTGGCACCGAGTACCTTCCTGGCAGCTGCTTTATCTTATCGCTTCGACCAACACAAGCTGGGATGGATGAAAATGAGAATCCATCCCGCCTTCGGCACTCACTTTGCGATACAATTTATCCCCTTGAATGGGATTATTTCTGGTTACAAGCAGCACAGTGCTTATCGGCTTTTTAGGAATACCGGTGACCTTGAACTGCTTTACCGGATAACACCGCTTGTAAACATGTCACACAATCGACGTTTTTGACATATATAAAAGAAGTCTTTAGATATAGGTACCTGGCCGTTGCGGAATGAGGATTTGTGGTGAGTACGTGCCTTTACAGTCACATTGCTGCACGATCAGAAAATTATTCGTTGATGTAAAAATGAATGCTTTTAGGATTTTCCTGGTATAGATATTTCCTTTATTTACGTTTGGAGAGTATGAATCGTTTTCGATTGTGGTTTTGTTTTTTTGTAAATAAACTTTTTGGGATGTTTCTGGAGGAGGAGGAGAAGAAGAATGTTGCATGGGACTCAATTATATTGTAAGCCGTTTAAATGAAAAAATATCTGCTTTTGTATCACGATTGCGAACCAACTTTAGATTGTTTAAGGAATTCACAAAAGTGGGATTAAGGTGGGTTGTTATCTGATAATCTGTCAAATAAAAAATACAAGTCTGAAGGTTGTCCCGAATATCATCGACAAATCATCTTCACCGATGAAGCTAATTTTTGGCTTAATGGCAAATTATGCATTATTGGACAGCAACAAACACACATTCGCTCCAAGAGACTCCATGGCATCCACAAAAAGTTACCATTTGATCTGGATTTCAACCCAGAGTTTTGATTCGATTGGCGGTGGACATATGAACAAGAATAAAATTGCTGCTTAAATTCAATAAATTTAAGCCCAATATATTAATTATTCTGTGTTTTAGTTAAATATAAAATTTGTATGTCCTTATTGAAAAATCCGATATATAGACAACATCAATCTTCACCCCAATCAAATAAGGGGCTTTCATTAGCGACTTGACAACTGTAAACTTTTAGTGTGACTTAAACCGATTATAAAACTGTCAATTTCAAAAGATTCAGTAAAACCAAGATTTTCATCGTGGTGAAGTACACGAAGCAACAACGTTTGCAAATAATTCAAATTTACTACCGAGTTTCCGAGTCCGGTCGCAACTATAAGAGCGTTAACGCCAATTTTCGGCCGTAATTCTCGTCCCAGTAGACAAGCAATTCATAGCCCAGAATAACTAAAATTTTGAGTCAGAATATTCGCTGCTTGATGTTGCCGTGCCAGTGAGACAATGTTTTGCCCGAAGTGTCGAGAATATTGCTGCCGTAGAGGCGGCCGTCGGAAACCAGCCAAATCAGTCAATTTCACGGCGTTCTCAAGAATGGGCCACATTATGGCGAATTTTGCGTAGGGATCTTTTCCTTCACCCTTACAAGATCAAGCTGACTCCAGAAAGAAAGCCACTTGATCATATGAAGCGACGTACGTTCTCGAATTGGGCTCTGGACATGATGGAAGAAAATGAAGAATTTCATCGCAAAACAATCTTCAGCGATGAAGCTTATTTTTGGTTAAACGGTTTCGCCAATAAGCAAAATATGCGTTACTGGACAGGCGATAACCCTCATGTGGTTCATGAAACAGCACTTCATCCGCAAAAAGTCACTGTTTGCTGCGGTTTTCATGCCGGTGGCGTCATTGGGTCGTTTTTTTGTACGTCGATGAAAATGACCGTCACATTATGGTAAATGGTATTCACTACAGAGGTAAGTTGGAACGTTATTTCTTTGAGCAATTGCATGAATTGGACATAAGTGATATAAGGTTCCAACAAGCGGTGTCACAAACCACACAGCGGGTGAGACAATCGAGTTATCAAAGTCTCTTTTTGGTCAACGTGTTATCTCGAGAAACGGGTCCGCCTATTAGGCGCCGAGATCATGTGATTTAACGCCTCTATACTTTTTCCAACAAAAATTGTCAGTACAGGCCTTATGGGGGAGCTTTTTTTCTACGAGTAGTGCCTGTCGATACTCTCACGGCACTCAAACGCAAGAATTGCCACTGAAATAAAAACCAAACCACTGTCATACCAAGGAATAGTTGTTGTAATTTTCCTAAAATTCGCATACAACCAGTCTCCCACACAGCCGAATTGGAATGAGTATGATTAGGGTTGTGACCGATATATTGGTATTCATTAAGATATTACTAATATTTCCATATATTCCACATCACTAATATGATAATCGTAGATATTATGGTACTCAGATATTCATTCAAAAATATAAACTTTGTCCCATATAAAACAGAATTACATTTTTTTCAAGGCCCATTTTTGATTTGCTTTTGCACATGAACATTTCATTCATTTAATTTATAAACGTCTCTGATCAAAAAAGCCTGTCATTGTCTACAACTCCACAACTTCGAGTTTGATTACCTTTCTTTCCCACTGTCCAATCCCATCTCCCTGTTACGATATAGGCATGCATATTGCACATACATACATATATACATGTACACGCCAATTAAACCCATTCTTCAAAATCACTAGTCTAGTCACTATCACTACTCACTACTCCATTCTCTATGTACATTGTACTCTATGTACATTGTCCACTATGTAAATGCGTCACACCCAAAACAACTCTATAAGTACTTCAAACAAAATTGAGCTCCTAGTCACAAATATAAACTTCGTCCGGCCCTGATCCTAATAGGTACAAAACCTATTCAAATACGTACCTATTACAAAAAATATTAGGATTCATCACTGATCCTAATATACTCGTAATATATTATATTAGTATTCGCAACTGTACCTAATACAAAAAATATTAGGATTCATCACTGATCCTAATATAATATATTATATTAGTATTCGCAACTGTACCTAATATAAAAAATATTAGGATTCATCACTGATCCTAATAAAATATATTATATTAGTATTCGCAACTGTACCTAATACAAAAAATATTAGGATTCATCACTGATCCTAATATAATATATTATATTAGTATTCGCAACTGTACCTAATATAAAAAATATTAGGATTCATCACTGATCCTAATAAAATATATTATATTAGTATTCGCAACTGTACCTAATACAAAAAATATTAGGATTCATCACTGATCCTAATATAATATATTATACTAGTATTCGCAACTGTACGTAAAATGTACCAAAAAAAAATGCGTCCCAGGTAGGCGCACATATTCATACATACATTTTTGTGTAGATGTGCGTATGAAGTATAGGTAAGGTACAAAATATGTTCGACCTTTGACTGGTGGGAAATGGTAAGGCAAACATGAGGAATGAATGATGCGTTTTTTTTTTATTTAAAAAGGAAAGGATTTTATTTGTATTGAGAATAGAAGTAATTAAAAATTATGTTGATAATATTTCCTTTGGACTTACACTGCAAAGGGCTAAGCGGATTTTTTTTATTGAATAGGAAATGATTAGGAGTAGGTTCATACATAAAACAAATTATTATGTTTCCAGTGTGAGTGACCACAAAATAAGGAAAAAGTGCTGGACAAAAATGCAGTTGAGGTTGGCAATAATCGAGCAAAGCAGAGCTGGTATGGTATTCCATATGAACATTTAGGTTAAAGTAATAAAACTATTTATGACATTGACAGTTGTTAGGAATGATGCTGAGATGGTGAATACTTAATGCTAATACCACTCAGAATCTTAATAATAATGTTAAAAGATTTAGTTTTTAACTTTTCTTATGCATGTTTCCTTATTTGGAATATGCACCCTCCTGGACCCAAGGTTTAAGTTGCATTTTTTCAAAGAGAAATCAGCGGCTGAGGCTGTAAAAAAAAAATAATTGAGTTGACAATTAAAACAATCGATGCAATAAAGAGGAATCTTGCTGTTAGTGAACAACCAAGGGAAGCAGCACCAGAAGCTGCATCAACGGATGAAAGGTCGGCAGAAGCATATGTTTCGATCTGGGATGATATCGACACCATCATTGGGGACATACAACCAGTGCAATCGGTGAGGGTAGAAGCCATTGCTGAACTTCAAGGGTACCTCAACAATAAAATAGTTCCTAGACAAAATAGTCCCAACGAATGGTGGTGGAATCAGTGTTATGCGTATCCGAACATGAGTAAAGTTTTTCCGCAACACTACTGCATCAGTCTGGTGAACTTATATCGGAGAGAAGAGCTCGGCTTAAACCTGATAAGGTTAAAAAAACGACTGCTTCTAAATGTAGTTAAAAAAAATTCAAGCAAATAAGTTTTATTTTTAGAAAGCAAAATTACATTCATACAAAACACTCAATATGGAGTAAGAGCAACTTTTGTTAAAAAAAAATTATCTTATCAAATAAGGTCACATTGCATGTACTTAGCATGTGTATGTACCGAGTCTACTACTACTACTGACTGACTTCGAAATATTAGTGATATTTTTATATCGGTTTAAATATTATAACATTTGTAAACTAATATATAAGTATCAGGTAATATCACAAAATATTGGTATGGACCCATCCCTAAGCATGATCGTCTTGTGTTCGCTTGCTATTATCATCCACCAAAATAAGCAGTGTGTCTGACTGAAGCACATCCGAAGAGTATTACCATCTCTACATTGAAGCATATCATTAAGGGTTTTTCTATGGATTTTGTCAAAGAACTTTCGGTTTTGGTGCTTTTGAGAACGAATTATTACGTGGGGTGTTGCCATTCGGTTTTAATTTGATTGTATGTATTGTACAGCTGCACAAGTGCAGTTTTTTTTTACCATCTACTTAGGTATATGACATTATATGGTTATATAATTTTGTATTCTAATTGCCTGATTGTGTCTACCTTTCACAATATACATATACATATAGCGGAAAGGACTGGGAAATGTTTTTAGAAAATCTTGCTGATTGAGTTTATGTCGCAAACTGTTTAAATAAAAAATAAATAAATATATCCTTTCATCTGATTACGTACCTGTTTCTATGATGTCTTTGTTTTTCCGATGAATGACGCCTGTTTTGCCAAAGAATACGGGAATTCCCAAAAGGAAGATCTGAAGTTAGGTAGGATGCAATCATGGGTTGCTTGAAAGCGTTAAACGTTACGAAGCTAAGTATGAAACATACGTTGTGGATGAAATGGCTCAAAGTGCGGGACATAAAGTGCTTCGCTTGTCGCCTTATCACTGTGACCTTAATCCAAGAGAATTGGTTTGGGCTCAAGTGAAAGGGATTGTAGCAAGCCAAAACAAGTCATTTAAAATGGCTGAAATAAGAGACTTACTAAAGACTTAATTACTCATCGGATTAGTTGAGTAGTGATATTAGAAATTAGTATATTATGTTTTACAATATTTATAATGAATAAATTGGATTACAGTGATATATTTTTCGTTTTGATTTTTTTTTGTGTTACGAAATTTATACATTTTGTTGGTCTACTGGAGATACCCTTAAAAAAAACGTGCCTATTATTATCTTAGCAGAAAAAGAAAAAAATAAACGGAATTTATTTCGTTCCGCAATATTTTTATTTTAAATTGGAAGATGGTAACCCTAATAGAATTGCTCTCTGAGTTATGGCGAATTATCATACACACTACGGCAACCCTGTGAGATCTTTAAAGAGGGACCGATTTATGTAAGTCATTGCAACCAGACTGAGAGACAAACATCCTATCTTCCCTGTACTGACAATTTTTGTTGGAAAAAGTATAGATTTTTTTTATTTGGTTACATTAAATCATTGGTCTATTCCAACAAGCCGGCGACGTTAGCGGAGCTTAGAGACAATATTAAACGAGTAATAGCGACCGTATCGGGTTCAGCGTATCAATCGCTGCAAACGTTCCCGTGGTGGACATAGAAAGAAGTCGAATTCCATTCATAAATGTTTTGATATTAATTCAAGCTTACCTATACATTTTGTTAGATATCTCAAGTAGTTTGCATTTCATTTAAAAAGAAGTTGTCAAGTCCTTAATGAAAGACCTTTTATAATAAATATAATATAATAAATATAAATGTAAGTGACATTTACACGCCGAAAAAGTCTTTCCAGGAGCATATTGAAACAATTGCAAGTTCAAAATTAGGTGAGGAAAGCGGTCCATAAATTCTGTGCCTATATTAGAAAACACACTTTTAGGGTAACAATCTAATAAAAAATGTGCAGCTATGTTGTAGATGAATACAGTCCTGTGAAAGTGCAGTGAACTTGGTTGTGACAAATTAGAAAGAAGAGACTACCCAAAAGAAAAAAGTTTACTGTGTTTTCATCGACCTCAGAAGAGCGTTCGAAACCATAGACCGACATATTTTGTTGAATAAATTAGGGAAATACTTTTTAAAAAGTAATGAGCTTAAATGCATTCGATTTATTTAATATATGTATCTCAGATAGAAAAGATAAATGGCAATTATTCTAATCCAACGGATTTTTAATTTGGTGTACCACAAGGATCTGTATTGGGAACATTACTATTCCTAATTTACGTCATCGATATTAAAATAAATAAACATTGGGCATTAATGGCCAATAGAGGTCCACATTTTAATTGCCTATTGTTTAACATCGATGCCCAGTATGGAGTTTATCCAGGCCTTAGCCAAGACGATTGTCAGACTGCAACTAGAAAATAGGATCGCTTATGAGTTAGCTTTACTTCCAAATAGTTTCAAGCTTCTTTCGGTTTGGGCGTCTCTGAAGTCGACTTCTTTCTTAGCTATATTGTTTGTATCCCCTTTTCTCAGGGTCTTGTTCCTAGTTTGTAACATACCTTAATACTCCTCGTAGACCCCTAAAAGTTACTATATTAGGCTAGACGTATAAGGCCGATTTTACGGTCGGCGGATTGCAAAATCGGGAAGCTACGGCTACGATATTATATATTATTGTATGTATCTTCGCTGTATCTACGCTGACAGCGACAGTTACCGTTCAATCAAGCTGATGTCCCACATCATGAAGCGGGTATTACATAGCCGAATGCGGAAAATAATACGGCTATCTGAAGACCAGTGCGGGTTTGTCACAGGTAATTCAACCGCGCGCCGATGTAACCAACATGTAAGGATCATGATGGAAAAACATCGTGATTCCTTAAAGGATTTGCGTATGGTGTTGGTTGATTTTGAAAAGGCATTTGCTAGACAACTAAGGGATCTGCTATTTGTGGCACTAAGGCAGCGATGAGTTAAGGAAACTTACTTACAGTTGATCATGGACATGATCGGTCTTATAAGGCCAACCCATCTGAGGAAAACCGGAAAAAATTCAAACGAGCCAGAAATGACTGTAATGCCCACATTAATCGTGTAAAATTCTCCCACGACCAAAAGCTGAGGCAAAAAATACTACAAAGTCCCACGGGTAGTAAAAACTTTTGGTCGTTTGTCAAAAACATCAAGAATTCGGCCTCGTCATCTATCCCGACACTCATTTACAACGGCATTCCAGCTGTCAGCTCTACAGATAAGGCCAATCTGCTTGCTGCTCACTTTGCAGTCAGCTCAACGCTCCCAGATTGTGCTTTGTCTCCCCCTGTACTCGAGCGCGTAAAATACTCCATGGGACCAATCCACTTTCGCACTCGTACAGTGGCTAGAGTACTTCGAGATCTTGGCATACACAAATCCGCTGGTCCAGATGGTATTTCCCCCATCGTTCTGAAGAGGTGTTCTTCAACGCTGGCAAAACCACTGCGTAAGCTTTTCTATCTGTCCTATTCCAGGGCTCTTTCCGGGACGATGGAAAACAGCATTTGTCCAGCCTGTACCAAAAAAAGGCGAGTCTTCTTCTCCCTCCTCCTACCGACCAATTGCACTTACGTCCCTTCTTTCTAAGGTCATGGAAACGCTGATCAACCGTCAGCTAATGAAATATCTTGAATCTCGAAAACTTCTCAATGACCGGCAGTATGGTTTTCGGGGCAATAGGTCCACCGGTGATTTGATGACATATCTAACCGAAAAGTGGAACCAATCTCTTCACCAAGGTGGTGAAAGTAAGATCGTTGCGCTTGATATTTCAAAGGCATTTGACAGAGTTTGGCATCAAGCTCTCTTGTCGAAAATGCGTGCATTTGGAATCGATGATACTCTTCTTCAATGGATTAGAAATTACCTTTCGGACCGTTCAATTCAAGTTGTCTTGGACGGTTTCAAGTCTGTAACTCACCAAATAAATGCTGGTGTTCCCCAAGGCTCCGTCCTGTCTCCGACTCTCTTTCTCATTTTTATAAATGATCTCCTGTCTGTTACTTCTAATCCAATCCATTCCTTTGCTGATGACAGTACCCTCAGCTTTTCATACTCGTTTCTTGGGTCACGCCCCACTTCTTCGGGTATGGAACTGGAACGGCAACGTATGTTAAGCTCATTAAATTCCGATCTTAACAGCATAACTCAGTGGGGTACAACCAATAGAGTGGAATTTAATGCTTCCAAAACTCAATGCTGTCTCCTGTCATTAAAGCAAAACCCACACACACTGCCATTATCCATGCATGGCACTTGCATCGCTGAAACCGAAAGGCTTTCCATTCTCGGTATGTATATCAATGACAACCTTCGTTGGAATGACCACATATTCGATGTCACCAAGAACGCCGCGAAATGTCTAGGCTTCCTTAAGCGTTGTAAGAAATATTTCAAACCTTCTAATCTGGCTACAATTTATAAGGCGTTTATTCGCCCGAAACTCGAGTACAACTCGCATATCTGGTCCGGTGCACCAATTACTTATTTGGAGCTACTTGACAGGATCCAAAAACGTGCGATAAAACTCATTGGCGACCAAGACATCGCGAGATCGATTGACTCACTTAGTCATCGTCGCAATGTCTCCTGTCTTTCGTTATTTTATCGCTATTTCCACCGTAAGTGCTCTAACGAAATAGCCAGTTGCATTCCACCCCTTGAACATTTCAACCGCAATACCCGCCATGCAAGGAATGTTCATCAGTTCACCCTCAAGCCTGTATTCGGACGTACAGTGAAGTACAAAGAGTCTTTCCTCAGCCGTACAACACGAATGTGGAATGTTCCACGCTCAGTTTTTCCTTTACATTATAACCTACAAACATTCAAAACCAACGTGCATCGGCAACTCTCCTTTTCTTCTAATCCTAATTTCCCTAACGCCCGCGCTGTGTAGCCAATACATGATAAGGGTACCAAAAAAAAATCCCTTTAGTGCGCGTAAATTATAAAAAAAAAAATGTATGAAGGAGTAAAGTTGGCGTCACCGAGAAGTCGCAATCAAAGTCAGTGTAGATCAGGGAAGCATCTTAAGTCCCTTGATATTTATTACAGTTCTTGATTACATGTTTGACGGAAAAGTGACGGACTCTAAAGTACATCAGTTATTCTTTGCTGAAGATGGAGCATCATAAGCGAGCATCAAACTTCCCTGCAACGAGCACTTGATGTATGGGTGGAAGTTTTGCAGGGCAATGGGTACCTTATTAGTCCGAAGAAAACAGAATACTAGACCAATGCGACCTGTTCCACACATTTATATGAATGGAGGAGTGATTCCCAAGTGCGAAAAGTTCAAATATTTGGGATCTATGATCAATAGCGAAGCAAGCTGTGATAACGACATGAGGAATCGCGTAGCATAGGGTGGATAAAGTGGCGGGAAAACTCAGCCATTTTCTGTTATCGAAAAACGCCCCCTAAGCTGAAAGGAAATCTCTACACCGCAGTTGTGTGCCCGGCCCGGCGCTTACATACGGTTCACAATGTTGGACAGCGTACAAAAAGTATGAGTGCAAATTCGGCATGAAGTGAAGATGCTTCGCATGATAGCAGGAGAAACAAAGATTAATCGAATAAGAAGTTCCGAGGAAGCCTTCACGTCAAAGAACCTTTCTCAAAAAAAATTGAGCGCGACCGGCTCAGTTGGTACTGTCAGGTTCAAAGGATAGATTCTACGAACAAAAAGGCAATATCAATCAACGTTTCCATACAAACGCGAAAGAGAGGCAGGCCTAAAAGCTAATGGATCACAAAAATGCAGCAACATCAGCATTTGATTGGCCTCAGCGACGAAGTGATTCAAAATCGGGAGGTCTGCCGCTATTTCCTGAGCTCGAACCGGTGAACCCCACAGGCGACCAGGGATGCAGTTAAGTGCTAGGGTTATGATCTCTTTAATTCTGATCAAAGCCTCAACGCGATTAAAGGAAGACCAACATTGTACCTATGTATCCATTGAAAATCTATATCCAAACACAGATTCACAATCAGTCTAGTCGGCCGATTGCAAAATCAGTCTTGCACGCCTAGCCTTAGTGATCAGAATTGATAGTTATGTCGATCTATGTAGCTGTATCCGTTTATCCGTCGGCAATTTTGAGACAATATGACTGGAACTAGAAAGCTAAGATTTGAAACATTTGCTCTCTAGGGACACGAAATAATTCAGTGTAAGAATTTTTAAGATCGTCCATGTGAAACGCCCACATTTAAAAAAATGAAAAAAAGACGGTTTTATCGAAAAATCAAAATCTGATATAAAATGAGAAATTTAGATATACCCTCTAAGCGCCCGAAATACTCGAATTCAAAGATTTTTAAAATTCGCCCACTGACATGCCCACTATTTAAAAAGACACGTTTTTATCGAACCAGTCGACGGAAATGAAGGAAGTGTTCTTCGCAGTTTTTGCCACGAATCCTTTTTGGGAAATTTTTCACAATGAAAATATTGTTCCTATAAAATCCTTATTACTTTCTATACTTTTGGTGGCGCTTACAGTCCGGGGTGGACCACGGCCTCAACCAACAAGTCCCTCCAACCAGCTGGTCCCTCGCTAGCTGCATCCAGTTACGCACGCCAAGTTGGTTGAGGTCGTTCTCCAATTGTGCGCGCCACTTAAGGTGGGATCTTCCCCTGCTGCGTTGACCCTCAGGGGTAGATTCGAAGACTCGTCGAAGTGGTGCGTTGTTGTCCATTCGTCGTTGAATCTTCTTCTCCACACTCCATCGTCACAAACTGGACCGAATATCACTCGAAGAATCTTTCTCTCAAAGCATCACAGAAAGTTTTCATCCAATTTTAACAGGGTCCATGCTTCTGCACCCTACAGCAGGACCGGGAAAAATTTAAAAAAAAAAAAACATAAGTAACAACATCCGTCCATCTGTGCCTGCTTTTGTTTGTTTTTTTTCGATTTTCTTCTTACAAGGTGTTTTTGCCGCCCCTACTGTTTGGGAGCTTCAAACTGATTTTCTAATTTTGGTCATTTGGTAAGACAAAAAAATTACAAAATTGCCAAGGACTCTCAACCCAATTAAATGCAAATTTTGGGCGATTGATATATGGATAGGATATCCGACAGCTTCCCCAAACGGATTTTAGAATTTCGTTATGTGTATTTAATCTCTCTCCTAAAAACTTATATTAGTTTATCTGTTAGTTGTGAAGCGACTGACTTCATTAAATTTCGATTAAATGTTTGATGGAAATGTGGCAATAGCCGTGTTTCTTCGCACGAGTTAAATATAATGTCCAAGAAACTAAAATTAAAACACCAAAAGAGGCTGGTTGTTTATTTTAAACACTTTATTATCTCCCGGTCGGAACAGAACTGCCTTACTTAATAATATCTTACTTCTAACTTACAACCTATGTACAGCCAGAACTGCTGGCTCATCAACCATCGGTCATTCGCACAAACGGAAATCGGTTCATGTGAATGACCACCGAATGCAACCAAAGCACAAAATCACCATGCCATCGGTTTTGCGTTGGCCTTGATTTTGTATGCCGCTGGCAAGTCATCGTCGAATCTTGTTTGCGCAGCATTTCCTGTGGTTGTTGCCCTTTCTCTGCTGCAATACGTAACTCCTCCTCGCTTTAAGTCAGAAGTCTCCGGCTTCATGTTATTGACTATATTAATTTTTTGGTTTTTGGTTTTCCAAGATACATAAAAGAAAATACCTACAGTAATACAAATTACTATTACTATGAGGCTTATATTGGTGCCGTACATTACATTTTTGTGGTATTGCAGTTCCTTAATTAGTTTTAAGTTTTCTACATCATTCATTATAATTTCATCAAATTTTATTGGTTTAACAAACATTTCTTTAACATTATTTGTTGGATAGTAGTATTTGTCAGCTACAGTTATTTTTCTATTGTAAAATTTATTTTGTTTTATTTTTAAGGTACAATTATTGAAATTGATTAAATAGTTTCCAGTTAAATTTATACTTCTGTTGTCACAATTTTGCAATAGAGTTTCATTATTTATATTTATTACTAAAATAGATTCATCATCTATTTCTTCTATACTAGTTATATTATTATACACTAATGAACATGTTTTTTGAAAAATACAATGTTTACTATGTTTTAGATGTTTGAAAAGAGCTTGTTCATTCTATTCGTATATTTGATCATTTATTTCAATAATAAGTTCTTCTGATTCATCAATTTGCAACCCATTTTTATTTGGTATAGGTTTAATTAATTGCAACTCTGTTACTATATAATCAATCGGTATTTTAATTGCGAATATCAAACAATGATTTTTATATTCCATTATACCAGCTTTTAATAATTTTAATTTATGAAAATCTACATTATAATAGTCTAACTCCTCTATGGTTAGCATACTTGGATGAATTAAATTATTCTTCGTTGCCATTATATTGTCAAGTATTTGATTCACTTTGTTTTCTAAATATCTTAATTTCGTTTCTTGATCTAAAAATAAAACTTTGTAATTTAGTTCTTTAACTATATTGTTAGTAAGGTTATATGATTCCAAAATTGTCTTTCTATCGTTTTCTATCAATATTTTTAAGTCATGTAGTGTCTTGTTAAAATGATCGTTTATTTTAATTTGTTTATTAAGACCTTCAATAGCTTTATGGTTATTACTGTCAGTTATCTGTAAATGATCTGTTATGTCTTGCCTATCAGAGTCATCCATTGTTCCGTATAACCAGTTTTGAACTCTACCTATAAAATTCAATAAACCTCTTTTTGCTCTCTTTGACCCACTTATGGTCCTTAGTTTAGTTTTTAATAGATTGATTTCTGAATAAAGTGCAACTGAGTCCTCTAATTTTAAGTGTGCTAGATTTAATGATAATTGGTCCAAAACGTTCATCATTTCAGATGGATTTATTATATGTAAAATAGTGTCAGTGTTATTCGCTATCTCTACTTCTTTGACTCGTATTTTCACATACCCGTTTTCCTCTACTATTGGATGTTCCTGCAGTAACCCTTGTACTGTGACTATCTTCATCATCAGGATTATTAGCATTACCTGTAAATTTATAAGCCCTTTTAATGTTTGAAAGGTGTACATTTCTTAATGGATATTTTCTAAAATACGGTTCATTCTTATGTCTAACCCTCTTATAATTTTTAATATATCCTACATTTCGATTTTCTGCATATTTTTCCCTTTTCCTATTTATTCTTTGACATGTTTTAATTTTCTTTTGTTTAAGTTTTTCTACTAAACTTGTAATATCTGTCATTAAACTGGCTCCCCTTGGAGTCATCTCAATAGCTGAGTGATATCTATCGTTATAATTTCCTATGGATTTCTGTATCTTTTGTTCTACTGACATATCTTCCACTATGGCCTGAATTTTTTCTATTAATGTAGAGTGAAGTCTTTCTACATCCGCATTACCGGTATGGCTGTTGGGCTTAGTCCAATGAATATCTATTCCTTTTTCTTGTAGATATTTTATGACTTGCTCTGATTTAAATTCATTATCCATTATTATTTTCTTTGGTTTGTTAAACGTTGCTAAATACCCTTCTAGAATGGCAATTTTTTTCACCCAGTTTCTCTCATTAATTAAATAAGCAACTGCGAGTTTTGTTAATTTGTCGATAATAGTTACAAACGTTTGCTTTTTATAATGAAAAATGTCTAAATGGATAATTTCATTTTTGCCGGTTGGTGTTTCGGTTATATTTAATATAGGTTTTATTGGATTTCTGTCATATTTTATTTCTTGACATTTGCTACAATTATTTATAATAAGTTGTATATGCTGTTGCAATTTAGGATAAAAGATTTTGTCTTTCAATGTCTTGTAAGTCTCATTTATGCCACTATGCAATGACTCTCTTGTATGATACAAAGATATTTGCTTATGACACTCTTCTTCATCATATATTTCTTGAGCTTTTTTCGTTGCTTTTCTAAACTTTATTCTGCGATCCCCGGAGAATAGTTCTATAATAATCTTTTGTACTTTATTATAATCTCTATCATTTACCTCTGAATATATTCCGATGTGTCCTGGTTTGACATGGCTTAGTAGTAGTTCTCTAATTGAAGCTTCATCAGTTTGAGGGTTTATTTGTATAATTCTTCTGCCATGTACTATATCAATTTCTTTACTTGGACTATAAGTTAGAATTATCTGAGTTTTATATTTATTTATTATTTCTTCTCTTATCCCTATGTGGTCTTGTAACTGTTCGTCCACTGAATGCATGGTGTTAGAGTCAGACAGGTTCATATTGGATTCACTGCTGTTCTGTTCATTTATCTGAGGACTGTTTTCTAACCTACTTAAATAATCGGCCACTTTATTTTCTTTTCCCTTGAGATATTCAACCTCAAAATTGTATTCTTGCAATTTTAAAATCCATCTCTGGTTCCTTTGGGAAAATTCTTTGCCTTTATACTTAGAGTTTAGGTATTTGATTGGTGCATGGTCTGTAACGATTTTAAATTTTCTCCCGTACAAATAAGGTCTGAAGTAATTCACTGAATACACTATAGCCAAAAATTCTTTATCGGTCACGCTGTAATTTCTTTCGTGACTATTTAACGTCCTTGATACAAAGCATATTGGATGTCCGTCTTGTGATAGAACAGCACCAATAGCATAATCACTAGAATCGGTTGTAACCACAAATTCCTTTTCATAATTGGGAAATTTTAAAATGGGGTGGGAAGATATCAATAGTTTCAGCTTCTCAAATGCTTCAATATACTGAGGATCGTTAGTGTTAATTTTAAAATCTTTTTTCAAATATTTTATTAAAGGATGTGCTATTTTTGAATAATCTTTAATAAACTTCCTATAAAATCCAGTCATACCTAGAAAACCTTTAAGTTGTTTCTCCGTCTTCGGTAGTCCTATTCGTAAAATATCTTCTATTTTGTTAGGATTTGGCTTCAACCCATCCTTCGTAAGTATATGCCCTAAAAAGGAAGTCTCTTTCTGCATAAAACTACATTTATCAGCCTGAATCTTTAAGTTATGAGCTGTTAGTATTTTAAAGATTTTTTCCAATGAAATTAGGTGTTCTTCTAAAGTGGTGGAGAAAATGAGTATATCATCGAGATATACTACACATATTTTATTTATGCATTCTCGTAATATTTCATTGATTAGGCGTTGAAAGGTTGCGGGAGCATTTTTTAGACCAAAAGGCATCCTCACATATTCGTAGAGGCCATCCGGTGTTACAAATGCCGTTTTTTTAATATCTTTCTCTGCTACTAATATCTGATGATATCCTTTAGCTAGATCTAGTGAACTAAAATATTGTGCTTTACCCAACTTATCCAATATGCTATCAATATTGGGAAGTGGGTATTTATCATCAACTGTAACTTGATTAAGCCTTCTATAATCTACCACAATCCTGAATTTATTAACTCCCGAGTTATCTTTTTTCTTTGGTATAACTATGATAGGAGAACTATATCTACTTTTGCTTTTCCTTATTATACCTTGTACTTCCATTTCTTGCATCTGTTTTCTCACTTCTTCTTCATGCTGTGGTGGATATCGATATATTTTGGAGTTTATCTGCTTATTTGTAGTAGTTTTAATTTCATGTACAATGCTTGAAGTATTTGTTAAGATGTCTCCTTCTTTATAGAACAACTTATTGTATTTATTTAATAATGTTAGGGCTCCATGTTTCTCTTCTTCATTCAAATGATCTAGTTTTATATTATCTAAATCACTTTCTTCCAATGCATTTACCTCATTTTCGATTCTTTTACTCAAAAACGGTATTCGTACATTATTATTTAAAATAATTTCTTGATTCCCTATATCTATTAGTCGAACATTCTTACTAACCCAATCCATTCCAATTAAAAAGTGGTATACTTTGTCTAAATTAATCTTTACCCATCTCATTCTAGCATTATCCGGTTGCTTAAACTCGTCTGGACATTTAGATTTTACGTACTCAGTATTTTTTTTAACTTGTCCTTCTATAGTGCTAATATGGATTTGTTCCCCTAACTTTTCGTATACTCTATTTCCTACTTTGCTTGAGTTTAATAAACTGACTGTAGATCCTGTGTCTACCAAACAAACGAACTCTTCTTTATTGATGGTAAGAATAATATACATTTTATTTTTTTCCGAGGCTAGTTTATAAAAAACTCTTCCTCTGTTAATTGATTGACTTCGTCCCTATTACTTATGGTATCAACTTCCATAGGTTTTGTCGAATTATTGTTATAGCTCCTGTAGTTAAAATTTCTGGACTGCTGACTTGAGGAATTGTTGTTATAACTACCCCTTCTCTGTCCTGATCTATTGTGGAAATTATTATTAAAACTACCCCTGCTCGGTCCTACTGAATTATTGTTATTTAAATGTCTCTGATAGTTATTGTGTGGTGGAATATTGTTGTGTATTGGTTTGGAAACAATTGGTTTATTTGATGTCGGTTCTTTTAAATTAAAATGATCTTGGCCAATATATCTATTAAGAATTATCCGAATATCTTCTAAAGAAAATTTATCCTGCAATTCGGCTGCTAAAGCCCCTGCAGTAATTTCTTTTATTTTTAAGACTAGGACACTACTAAGATTATTTACAATATTGGTCTCAAAATCACTAAAAATTGCACATTCTGCAATATCACTAACACTAATTCTTACTTTATTACATAATTCAGCAATTGAATTTACCTTTAAAAAACTGATCTCCTTCATGATTTGTCCTTGGTCCTTCGTTGCTTTGTAATGGAGTTTAAGTTTGCTTTTGCAATTTCCCCAGGTTAATGGAGGCGATGTTGACAGGTAATTCTTCGCTGGTCCAATGATTTTTTCATTGTAGATCACAGTGTAGACATCATTCCTCTGGTTCTCTGCATATTCCAGTAATGCTCTGTCGACTGACGAGATAAATGCTGGCAAGGTTCCACTACTTCCATCAAAAACAGGAAGATATCGAAGTTCTTTTTCGAGTCTGCTCCTTAATGTCCCCGGTTGATTTTGACGGCTCACTATTTCTGTAAGCATGGCTAAGCATTGCTCAGTAATATTTTGCGCCATACTTCTGTTGTTGTCCAGAATTTTGTTTCGAGATATTTTTCTCTCCAGATTTGTTGGTTTAATGTATAATGGTCGTTTCTACGTAATCTAATAAATTTCGTTTTAGATTACTTTGTTTCGTACTTTAACACTTTCACCTTTTCCGGTTCGATTCACTGGATTCTAGTTCTACTGAACAGAATCCTACCGACTGCGCCAGTTAAATATAATGTCCAAGAAACTAAAATTAAAACACCAAAAGAGGCTGGTTGTTTATTTTAAACACTTTATTATCTCCCGGTCGGAACAGAACTGCCTTACTTAATAATATCTTACTTCTAACTTACAACCTATGTACAGCCAGAACTGCTGGCTCATCAACCATCGGTCATTCGCACAAACGGAAATCGGTTCATGTGAATGACCACCGAATGCAACCAAAGCACAAAATCACCATGCCATCGGTTTTGCGTTGGCCTTGATTTTGTATGCCGCTGGCAAGTCATCGTCGAATCTTGTTTGCGCAGCATTTCCTGTGGTTGTTGCCCTTTCTCTGCTGCAATACGTAACTCACGCGGATATAGGGATGGCATCAGAAAACAACTATCGCCGCTTAAGAATTCATCAAAAAACAACTTGGCAGCACACATGCACCTATGACATGCATCGTTACCCAGCTGTAAGTTGTAGTTAAGAAATTTGTATTGAAAATCCTGAAATTGAAAAATATTTACTTCCGCCAATTGAAATTGATGCCATGCATATTCTAAAATTATGAAAAACAATTTCACATTAACAGATTTACTAAATTCAATTACCCTTAAAATGAAGTTTGATAAATAATAATAATAAAATCACGAATAAAATATTCGGCGGGATGTGTGAGTGGTCGGTGGGTTGTCAAACTTTGACATTTCCTGAAAAATTCATCGGAAAGATTCATGAGAAACAAAGAAAATGGATTTTGGAAGCACTGTTTATCCCCGCTAAAGGACTTAGCGGCGATAGCTATCCCTGCTTAAGTTAGCGTATATAGGATAAGTTGTTGTTGTATTTTACATGCAAATTTTAAATTATCCCCATATCCGCGTGCAAAGAAACACGGCTAATACAAATGCAAGTTAAAACCATCATTACAAACAAGGAGTAAGCCAATGGTCTGTTTTTGTAATTTAGCCTATTTCACCTCAGACAGGTTTATGCTTTACACCAAAGAATACCATTATGAGCATAAGCATAAGTAATTAATACTGAAAACGTGCGTTAAATCTTTAAATTAAGCACAAAAGCTTTGTCCACAGAGGCAAATGCTTTTTGGGACACAAAAAGTTCTTTAGTAGCAAAAGATGAGTTCCACAAAACAAATGATAAAAATTTAAGCGCATTTTTCTTTGGATTGTAACTTTTTAGTCAATTGGTTTCCGGTTTGAAATAATGCTGAGCTTTTCACAGGGCTTAAAGCAAACATATTGTCAGAATAAAAGCTTTCTAATATGCTTTCCAGTATTATGCTTGAGATAAAGCTTTCGTGCATTGATTGAAATGCCAAATACTTTGCTTAAAAAGAAGTCAAAATGAATATATAATTTCGTACATATGGTACGGGGGACTAAGGGCCTAAAACATAGCTTCTCCAAGTATTTGTGGGGGCGAAGTTATATTTTTAGATTGGGTATAAGGGACCTCGAATGTTTTGTAAGGCTTCCGTCGGAGGTAGGACAGTGTAAAAACTTTAGATGTGATTGCAGTGATTTGAAGTGGAGTGATTTGAAACCACGATAAGAATTCGAATGCAATAATCACTGTGCTAATGCATCCGCACGAGGAGCTTTCGAAAGCCGGTTAAATGTCGTATGCTTGTAACACATTCACGAAGAGTGCGGGAGTAAAATACAGTATCAGCGTTAATTATGCTGGAATGTAAATTGTACATAAATAGGTACATGCGCCTCAAGTTCTGTAAGGTACGTTGAACAAGATTCGCGGCAGAAGTCCGAATTAAGGTTCTTTGATGAGGCGATTCTTCTTCTTCTTCAACGGGATCATAACCCTACCCATTTACTGCATCCTTATTGGTCCGCCTGTGGATTTCGCCGGTTGGACCTCAATGAATATTGAGAGGCTTTCCGGTTTCGTATCACTTCATAAGTCAAAAGTTGGAGTTTGACTATATACCAAATAGGTACTTAAGAAGGGGAGTCAAGTGCATGTTCTTTTGTTTCGTCGTATCAAAGATTCTCTCCTCCTTACTCTTGAACTTTGTTATCGATTAAACCTTTGCGAAAATAGAGAATGCCGGCTCTAGGATTGTAGCACAGAAAGAAAACGTTAACGAACGTACCATTTAAGTCATGGTTGCCCTATACACCTGCAAAAGTTCAGTAGGCTCATATTTGGGGGTTCCCACAACCGCATATAATGTATTGGCTGTACACGTCGGTTGTAAAACCGATTTTCTTGTACGGAGTAATGGTCTGGGTGGCCGCTCTGGAGAAAAAACCTATTCTCATAAAAATGGAAAAAGCTAACGAGCGCCATGTCTCAGTATCTCGGGGGCACTAAGAACCTCTCCAACAGCGCCACTTCAAACTATGCTACATCTTCTTCCAATCGACACCATAGTTAAGCAAATGGCTGCCAACTCAACACAATGACTGAGAGAGTCACTCCAATGGAACGAGCAAGACGCTGTACATGCCAGCATACTTAAGATGCACGACCACCTGCCGATCCCTACGGATCGATTGCCGTCTGAAATAAACTTCACTCGAGGCTTCCAACACTCAATACCGCACAAAACAGAGTGGAGGCAACGCGATGTCCTTAAAAATGATTCGCTGTCAATTTTCACGGACGGTTCCAGGACCCAAGACGGAGTCGGTGCCGAAGTCATTTCAGAAGACCAGGACATCCACCTCTCCGTTGATCTCCCATACTATTGAAGCGTTTTCCTAGCCGAAGCCACAGCAATTCGCCAAGCCGCTGACTGCTTGACGGTAAATACCATACCATGAAGTGCTATCGTCTTATATATCGACAGTCAGGCAGCTATCAAGGCCCTAACACCAGGCAGCTATCAAAGCCCTTATACCAGGCAAAATACGGGCTGTCGCGTATCTCTTAACCAGATAGCTACACAGTAATAGATCACCCTTTGCTTCGTATCAGGTCATATCGCTGTCAAAGTTAATTGTGATGCTGACGAATTGGCTAAACCAGGCCTCTCTAGTACAAATAGCATAACTATAAACAACATTGATGTACCAATGTCGTCTGCGAGGTACCTCATTCCCGCAAATTCGCTATAAAAAAAAAGCCTCCGATAGAGCCTGCTTAGCCAATGCAGCACCGCTAGACAATTATGTCTAAAGCTGGACCAGAGAAGATCCAACGGACTTAAAATAACGCCAAACGAAATAAAAAAAAATGCCAAATGCACAAATTTGGCCTTATTTCGTTCGGCGTTATTTCAGTCCACCCTTCTAAGACATAAAAGAGGAACCCTCTCCACTCTTACAACCATAATCATTGGACACTTTGCAATCGGTAGGCATGCTCAGAGATTGGGCATTCCCTAAAACGGCTTCTGCAGAAGTGAGGAAGGAGAGATAGTACTGCACTTCCTGTGCACCTGTGCCGCACTCGCCAACATAACGATGGCTACTTTAAGTCAATTCCTCTTAAACGATCTGGATGATTTCAACAATGCCTGCACGGCCGATATCAACAACTTTATGAAGCAAAGTACATGGTTCTAGGAGCGGCAGCGGGATGTGGGTAAATCCCAATGGCATCACAATGGACCTACTTTGATCTAAGTGTACCTAATCGAGGTCCATTTCTAACCATCATCATAATGTTCACCACAATTTTACTTTTCTGAAACAGAACAAACAAAGCAAACACTTCTCATTTGAAGTTGAAATAGTTTCCATTTATTATCCAATAGACTTAGGTTTGTTTTACAGTTTTTGCCTTTAGTCATAGACAACCATATATTTCTAGTTCCATTGCTATTATAAGTTTACTGAAAATATAACCTGCACTTTCAAGTCTTTCATGCATTCTCTGACATAAAAAAGAATATATTATTTTAATCCTTTCGAAGGATACATAAATATGTTTTTTGTTTTCTTAAATAAAAATAGATTTACAAGATGTAGGTAGTTTTTAATAGATTTAGATACATTTTTGCAATTTGGCGTGGCAAAGACTTATTTATTAAAAATTATTATTTTTATATTTAATATTTTGTTCTCTTAGTTTTTGTTTTTGTTTTTTTTTTTGTTTTTTTTTTCAAATTCTTACAAACAGCTAAGTATTATTTTTTGTCAAGTATTTAATATTTTCTTATTCATTAAAATTACACATCAATAAATGAATAAAGGAATCTTATATTTGATTCTTAAAATTTTTTTATTTAAAAAAGTGGTGTTTTCATGTTAAATTTAATATATATATATATATATATATATATTTTTGCTTTTCAAAAGTGTATAGGTACTTTTTTCTTTATAATAGTTGTTATTTTAATTTATGATCTTTTATTGGCGTTCAATGATATTTTATTTTTATTTTTTGTATTTCTAAAACATTCACGTTGTTTTTATAACATAAAATACTATACTCTATATTCTGATTTTTATTTTCTTATTTTTTAAAATTTATTTACATTAGCAATGATATAAGTTTTTCTTTTATTTTTTTTTTACTGTGAAGAAATTGATGCAGTAGAAGCGTAGTTAGTTTCTTCGATTATTGGGAGAATTTTATTGGCATTTTTGTCGCTTGTTAAAAATATAAATCAGAAATAGTTTGAAACGCTCATCAGTTAGGTATATAGTGTCTGAAAAATGAGAGCTTGGGCGTTTTTCTTTGTAAGCTCTGAGAAGAGCACTGGGTAGAGCCTTAGCACGTCGAGTAAGCTGTGAGCATAATAAGCTCAGAGCACTCAAACTTACTTGTGAAACACACTTGAGCACTTCACTATCATATGATTTTGCAGTTATGATTTTTTTTTAAATAAAAATCATTTAATTTAATTGACATACATTAAACCGCAGGAAAAACATCCTCCGACATTTTAAATGTTGTCCCCTTATTTCCTTCCTTTTATTCTGTCACTGGCCGCGTTCAGCTTCTTTGTCCAACTACCTGGTAATTTTATTCACAGCTCACGGAGAGCGCTCCGAGCACGCTCTGATCCAAAAAAAAAAAAAAAACACAGGTTAAGCTCTCAGACTGCACTGAGATCTGAGCTAACAAAGAAGCACAGATTTTTCTTTTGACAGCTTATGGCGATTTTCTTTTTAAACTTGCTCAGAGCTCTTTTTAAAAAGGAGACGTATGTTTTGCATGAAACGATTTACACAGGCAGATGCGCCTTCTAGATCGTGAGTCAAAGATCTGATCGTAGTTTTTTCTAATAATGCGCACAGCCCGTCTTTCACTTAATATTCAAATCAATTTTGTTCATTCGAAAAGAAGGTTCGAGATTTTTCTCTAGACATCATTGTAGATCAAATTTTTGGGATTTTTTTTGTTGGTTTTTGATGCTCGGGATTTTTGGATTTTGGGCTTGGGATGCTGACCAAAATAGTATGAAGTGTTTCCTAAAAGTTTAGCGTTTTTCGCAGCCAATTTAATGTTATCGCTCATGCCAGATGCATGCTGAATCGAACGCCCTTTTGATCCGATGTAGTATTTTGTATTTGAATTGAACGACGCCAAGCACTTAAACATAAGCATCCCCTGGCCAAAGCGGCAGAGACGCAAACTAAGTTAAAACCTTAGTTCATTTGCTGCCGTTGGCCAAAGTTAGATATCTCGTGATATGCAAGCCTTCGAATTCTCAGGCGCCATTATTTTCGCAACTCCACGTATTAGTCTTTTTCTAAAACTTTTTAGAAATATATAGATCTTGGGAAAAGCGCTCAAGAGCGAATTGCCTGTTTTGTTTTTTTTTAGTAGGAATTCAAGAAGCCTAGCTCCCAACACGATGTCGTTACCCGCTCAGAGGGGAGAGTACGATAACTAGGGCGCCAAAAACTGATAAAAGTTTTCTAGAGAAGGGTCAAAAACAAGTATTTTTTACTATGGGAGGGGGGGGGGGTCTATCTCGCCCGTTTAGGAGGTAGGGGCAATTTTAGGAAAATGGAATTGAGTTGAAAAAAAAATAAATTATTAAACAACAACGGCAATACTTACAATAAAGTTCTATAACACTTTGAAAGCCAGAAATTTGTTCTATGATCCTAAATTAAAATTAGATTATTTATGGCAATAGTTTTCGAAATTTCGCATGCAAAACTCAAAATTTTGATTGAAAAAAAAGTTTAGACCAATTTTTTTTCAAAATTGTGGAATAAAGTGCTAAATTTTTGGTCAATGTTACTTTGAATTCTGAATCGAACACAAGAAACCAAATGGTTTTATGTCTTCTAGTTTTTGATTTTGAATTTTTTGAATTTTTGATTTTCAGGATTATAGAACAGATTTCTGGCTTTCGAAACCTGTATAGAACTTTATTGTAAGTGTTGCCGTTGTTTTTTAATATTTTTTTTCAATTTAGGTCTTTTTAGTTAAAATTGCCCCTACCTCCTAAACGGGACAAGATAGACCCCCCTCCCATAGTAAATAATGCTTGTTTTTGACCCTTCTACAAAAAAAACCGTGCCCGGTCTGATGCCTATCGGACCCTTATTTTTTCATTCCACTGTGTCAGCGACGGTGTAGAGGTCAGTGTCTTGGCTTGCGACGCGTGCGATGCGGGCTCAACAACAAACGACACATGAATGAACGTTTGTTTCTCCAATCTCTACACCAACAAGATTTCTACCTGGGAGTACAATGGACCATTACCGAGGGCTATGGAATTTTGATTTCCTTTATCCCTTAAAAAAATTAATTCCAGTTCAACATCTCACGGGTGGGGCAAAAAATACTGGAAGTCACCAAAAACAGGTGGAATACCCTTCCTATGTGCGAAATATCCAAGAAAACATGGCCAGGGTACTATAAAGCCTGAGCACACAAACCTCTTCAAAAAAACACGAAATCTGTTTCGATGTTGGTGGAAATACTTACTGGACACAACCTACTGAGGAACCATAAACTGAAAACGAATCTTACTGATGACGACCTGTGTAGTGGCAGCGGTGATGGGGAAACTCACGAGGACACCTTCCACTTGTTGTGCCGCTGGTCAGGCCTCAGTCAATTAAGAAAAGAACTTTAGGAACAAATTTTGTCCACAACCTGACGGAGTTATCCGAAATCCCGCTTTCCAATCTTTTCAGATTCTCAGAAAATCTAGATGGCTGGAGAGGATGTAAGCTGGCACTACCAACGAGAAAAAGGAAGATACCACAACGCAACACAAGTGGATCCACTATGGGAATAACAATGGGTCAACACTGAACTGAGTGCGATGACGCAGCATCAAGACCGCCGCCTCATCAACCCACAAACCTAGCTTAACCCAACATCACTCAAAAATCATTTCTGACTCTTTACCAATTTCCATTGACTCCAATTAGCTGATACGAGTAATAAAAGCAGTCATGCACGCGATATTTAAAAATTATTTTGTTGTATTTAAAATGACTGGGAGTCGGAAGGAATCCCGAAAAAAACTCAAACCAAAAATCCAAAATCCCCAGAAAAGTAATCCACGAAAACGAAAAATTATATGAATCAAAAATGCGCCGTTTAAATTTTCATATATCCACCATCGCACATTTACATTTTTTTTAAATTTATTTAGCAAGAATGGTGCGTACAGTAAGATTACATCTTTTAAATAAGGTAGTTAGATATTATATACATACTTTGCGATTACAAAGATATACAGAAGATAGCAAATTAGAGAAAAGGATTAGCAGAAGATTAGGGTTGAAGTGAGAGGGACGAAAATTGGAGAAATATTGCAGGCTTAAACTGTTTGTAATTAACAATAAATTTGATTTGAGAAGGGAGTGAGTTCCAGAATGTAACAGCACGTATAAAAAATAAACGGGAAGAGATCAAGTTATTGCTGAGGTGAGGTGAAGGTGAAAGGCAGTTCCATAAACAAATATGATGGAGCCTTAAGATGGGTTAATTCATTTAAAAATATACACTTTCTTACATTAATGTATTGCTGCAGAGTGCAACCAAGTATATTCTTTGAAAAATTAGAAAGTGGTCATGTCATCGTAGCCATAATGTTCGCTGAGATAGTAATTCAAGATCGCTGTACACGATTTTATCATACGAAATTAAAGGCAGAACTGAAGAGAGTATCAGTTTGCGTTGAGTTTCAACGGTCATAAAGCGATCAGAAGGCCACACTTTTAGTAGGCAGCCCTATAACACTTCAACCGGAATACCCACTATGCAATGAATGCTTATCAGTTCTACCTCAAGCCTGTATTTGGACGTACAGTGAAGTTCAAAGAATCTTTTCTCAACCGTGCAACACGAATGTGGAATACTCTTGCACGCTCTATTTTTCCTTCACGTTATAACCTACAAACATTCAAAACCAACATGCATCGGCATCTCTCCTTTTCCTCTAATCCTAATTTCCTTAACGCCCGTGCTCTGTAGCCAATACATGATAAGGGTACTAAAAAAATCCCTTTAGTGCGTGCAAATTATAAAAAAAAAAATCTATAAAACCAGAGCCTGATAGATGACGGGCTATAGTCAGGCCAAAGCTGGTGCAGTGATCAACTGCTTTTATTTTTTTATTTTACTATCACGGTGCCGTATATCCATTAAAGTACTAAAATCGAATTTTCTTTTAGATACTAAGATAACTTGAGATTTAACTGAATTTAAAGGTAGGCCGATAGCTATAGTCCAATAATTTATTGATAGCAAGGTACAGCTCGTCAAGCTGATGGAATGGCCTGGCCATGTGAAGCTGAACATCATCTGTTTATAAGTGATCCGAAGCATATAAGCAACATGAAAGAAAATCATTGATAAATATGCAAAAGAGTATTGGACCGAGAATCGACCCCTGGGGGACTCCTTAAAGTAAGTTGACCAGTTTCCACTGTAGATCATCGTGATTCACTTTGTCGAAAGCTTAAAAAAAATCAACTCTTATATCATCAAGGAGCTTTGTCCTAGCAGTCGATCAGCTATGATTTGCTCTAAAGCACGATTGGTTCTCATATAGCAAATTGTTATTGGAAATCTGTCTAAAGATTTGCTGCTGAATCTACTCAAAGACTTTAGAAAGGCAAGGCAGTATGCTGATTTTTCTAAAATCAGCTGGAGAGATTGGGTCTCATTTCTTACAAATTGCAAGTACTGTGAAAATTTTCAAAGACTGGAGGAAAGTTGTTGTAACAATTCACCAGTTGAATTTATGAGTGAAATAGGTAATGATAAATGGCAAAACAAGTTTGAGGAAACGGATAGGTATTAGGTACTCCATCCTCACCAATGGAGTCGGACTATAAAGCCACCACACAGCACACACACTCCAGTCTAGGCACATACCTTGACGAGTTCCTTGAAAAGGATTCTGAATTTTGAATTTTTGTAATTTCTCTTTTCGGGATTGTGACCCATCACATAATCTTTGTCCGAAAGTAAATGTTACTAAATTTGAAAATACATATAGAGAGAAATATTTTTTTTTTTATAATTTATAAAGGGATTTTAAGTACCCTTATAGTGGAGATACGCATATACAGGGCATTAAGGAAATCGGGTGAGGATGACAGAGGAGAAACCGATGCACGTTGGTTTTAATTGTTTGTAAATTATAATGGGTAGGAAAAACAGAGCGGCGAAGAGCATTACACATTCGTGTTGCACGGCTAAAGAAGGATTCTGTGTATTTCACTGTACGCCCGAAAACAGGCTTAAGGGTAATGATGAGCATTACTGAAATGGCTTATATTACGGTTGAAATTTTCTTGCATGCAGCTGGATTTTTTGTTGGCACTGGTGGTGGAAATATCGATAAACAGCGATAGCCAGAAGACATTGCGACGATGACTAAGAGTTCCAAGCGATTTCGCTTCATCTCGGTCGCCTATAAGATAAGTTTTATCGCGCGTTTTTGTATTTTGTCAAGTAGCTTTTGAGCGAATAAACATCCTATAAATTGTAGCCAGATCAGAAGAGATGAATTATTTCTTACATCGCTTAAGGTATCCTAGATATTTTTTAGCGTTCTTGCCGACACCGAATGTGAGGTCATTCCAACAAAGGTTGTCATTAACACGAAAGTCGTTCGGCAAGTGCCATTCATGGATTTTGCTTTAATGACAGAACACAGAATTGCGCTTTCGAGGCATTATATTTCACTCTTTTGGATGAACCCCACTGAGTTTTCCTGTCCGAATCAGAATTTAAGGAGCTTAAGATACATTGCCATTCCAGTTCCACACCCAAAGATGAGCGGCGTGAAGAAACGAATACTGTCATCAGCGAAGGAATGAATTCAATTAGAAGTAACAGACAGGAGATCATTTCTAAAAATGAGAAAGAGTATCGGGGACAAAACGGAGCCTTGGGGAATACCAGCGTTCATTTGGTGAGTTGCAGACATTTAACCGTCCAACACAATTTGAAATGAACGGTCCCAAATGTAGTTTCCAATCCATTAAAGAAGAGTCTCATCGATTCCAACATTTTCGACAAAAGAACATGATTTAAGACTCTGTAGAATGCCAAAGCGCAACGATCTTACTTGCACCACCCTGGTGAAGAGACTGGTTCTACTTTTCTGTTAGATATATCATCAAATCACCAGTTGACCTGTTGCTGTGATATTCCAATGACTTGGGATTGACATCAGTCACCAAGCATGTTAAAATCAGTCATGTGTCAATTTTCAAAGTTAGCTTTGGGAAGAACATCCCTTTTTGTAATAAGCGATCGCATACATACATACATTCATATTAGGCCTCAACGTCAAATACAGGGCCTAGAACCTAGCTTCTCCAACCACTTTTATGCGAAGTGGAGGGGAGCTAAAGTTTTACGCCAAATCCGAACGGCAAATTTGAGAAGCTTCTCATGACAATTTGATACTCTTGGATGTTTGTCAGACGTTCGCAAGAGTGATCGCTGCGATCGCATAAGAACTCAAATATAGCGAAGACGTTTTTTAAGGGTTTCAGTTTTTGAAGTTACACGAAGAAGTAGCCCATCTTTCCTCAGTCATTTATACACAACAACGGCCTTTGAAAAGAAATAAAAACTGAAAAAGGGTTCCAATATACATAGTACGTCCGTACAATGTTAAAAAAAATATTGGACACATAAAATCTTAATCCCATGGAGGCCATCTGCAGACTAAGACTGCGATTGTCCAATATTTTTTTTAATTTTTCAAAGCAAATGCCAACATATTCTTTTTTTTAATTTCTACTTAATTTACTTAACTTAATTCCTATTACTACTTGTATTTTTTTTTAGTGAAAATGATAATGTATTTCCCTAAATTCTAACATTTGAAAAAATCAAAACACTATTTTGCTTTTAGTTGAAAGTTCTATTGCACGTTTTACAACATATTAAATTTATTTTAAATGCATTTAAGTTAACTTAAAATTTAATTTAAAGGTGAGAAATATATGTTTTGTTTTTTATTTAAATTTAGCTTGATAGAAACCTTCAAAGTTGAATGGACATTTAATGAGATAACTATTTGTTTGTATATTTTTTTGTGTTCATTTAGTGAAAACCTTGGAAGTTTTTTTTTTATTTTTTTATTAGATTACCCGTAAGCTTTTGTTTAAAAAAAATACAAAATAAAAAAAATAGCATCACTCTTAAACCACCTGTTTTGTTGTCTCATAACATTACATCTATTAAGAAATGTTGCAGGAATTCCTTTTGCCACCCAAACTGCGTTCCTGAATCCTTTGCAAGTGTTGTAGTTGTGCTGCTGATGGAACATGAGCCGCCGTTATAACTGGTGCACCACTCGGTGTACTATGATGACCATGATTGCCCATTTGATTTGGTGGCAGAGATTGCCTTCGACGACGTCTCAAAGCCGGACTAAGGTTGTAAGTGATTTTCGCTTGTGACAGGAGTTCTTTGAAAATCTAAAAAAAAAATTGCTTGAGTGTTTTTATTAAAAATAAAAGTGTGTATAATTTACCTGTGTAACATTTTCATTTTTGCTTGCTGATGCTTCGACGAATCCATTTTCCCAGTCTACTGTTACTACAGATTCAGTTGTCTCGTAATCTATCTGCAGGGAAAAATCAATAATGTTCGCAATTTCACAAAGACTGAAGGAAGTATTTGTCATTTCCTAAGCAAACTTAACAACTCATCGATTTGAATTTATTAATTAAGAAAATGAAGACAGTTTGGCTTATATAAATGTTGGATAAACTCTTTGAAAAAGGATGATACACCCTCTAACGTTTATTATCGACGAACTATGCAAATTTGGTCATTTGAAAACTTAGATGGTCCCAAGGATGAAAACAGAAACGCCCAAGAAATGTCCTTTCTGGGCAACGATGTAAATAGTTTCACTAAAAATTTATTCAAATAGTTTTTATTTTGTTATTAGAATGAAGAAGTTCGGGTGGATTGTAATTTTAAAAATTCCAATTGAGCAGTTAAGATTCCTACGGAGGGTGATATTGTTGGATTCGAAAATTTATTGCAATAGGAGGTAGGATAAGCTACACAGTATCCTTGAGAAAAGTTCTTCATTTAATACAGTCGAATATTTATGTGTAACTCGCTTGTAATATTTTTTTTATAGCAAAATGGAGACTTTTTTATTTTAAAGTAAACTTATTACTTTGTTTTATATTTACTTCATCAAGATAGGTTAGGTTGGGTAAGGTGGCTGCATGAGCATGAAGCTCAAGCTCACTTAGACTGTTATATTGGATACCACAGGAGGTGGAGGGAGGGGCGGGGTCTGCGGGCGTTCGCTCGGTTTGTGTCGAAACTCTGTTTACCTTCAGTAACGTGATTATGTGGATGGATATCCGAGATGTCGTTACAGTCGAACCTCAGCTCTGGTCCCATTTTTCTGCTCGGCGGGAAGTTACTTAATGAGGTTGACTACTTAGGTCAAACCCCCTGTATCTTATCTAGCCTTATGAGTGGGGTGCTGATTGAAGTGACTTTTGCAGTCTATACTCAATCAGTTATCTTTCTCTGGAAGAAGTACAGGTTGGGATGGCTGATCTCAGTCGAATCCCAGCTTATTGCGCAAAATTCCTGCCGAGGGACTACTATAGCCGCATATCTTAACTAGTGACTCAAACAGTCAAGCTCAGCTCGACTCCATAAGCGATTTGTGTATGGTGATTGTTATCAGCTCGAACCCCAGACTGATGCCGATTAAATTGAAAAGCTGCACAAAAACGTGTGACCGTGGTTGCGGGTGGGCATGGGGTGGTGATAGTGTATTACCAGAGCTTCCACTAATTCCAATCCCAACCTAGTCCATCAAGCAGTTGAAAAAAAAAATATATAATAATATGTACAGTCAGTTATTTTGAAGCTATTTGTAGGGAACATAATACATAACCCTACAAACCCATCTATCATTTCTTCCTCCACGTAATCCTAATAGCACCACCTAACAGTAGTCAATGAAAAACTCGATTTTAATGTGCTAGCTGTTAAAAGAAAACAACAATTCCTGGGCTGTGTTCTTTGAAGTACAAGAATACTGTAACATTAATAGGGACACCCCTTAAGCATGTACAGTCAGTTTTTAAGACGGCATTTGTGGAGAAAATAACCCTACAAATGCAAGAACTCATCTGCCCTTTCTTCCTCCACTTAATCCTAATAGTAGCACCAAAAGATATGCAGTGAATTACGCGATTGCTAGGTGCTAGCTGTTAAAAAACAACAAACGCCTGGGCTGTGTTCTTTGATGTACAAGAATACTGTAATATTCATGGGGAAACCCCTTAAATGCGATTGCTAGGTGCTAGCTGTTAAATAACAACAAATGCCTGGGCTGTGTTCTTTGAAGTACAAGAATACTGTAACATTCATGGGGAAACCCCTAAAGCATGTACAGTCAGTTATTTTGACGCCATTTGTGGAGAAAATAACCCTACAAATGCAAGAACCCATCTGCCCTTTCTTCCTCCAGTTAATCCTAATAGTAGCACCAAAAAATATGCAATGAAATGCGCGATTGATTGGTGCTAGTTGTAAAAAAACAACAAATGCCTGGGCTGTGTTCTTTGAAATACAAGAATACTGTGACATTCATGGGGAAACCCCTTAAGCTGTACAGTCAGTTATTTTGACGCCGTTTGTGAAATGCGCGATTGCGAGGTGCTATCTATCAAAAAACAACAAACGCCTGGGCTGTGTTCTTTGAAGTACAAGAATATCTACTGTAACATTCATAGGGAAACCCACAGAGGATATTTATTTTTTGCCTTACCTCTCTCAGTTCACTGTCTTCCTCGACCAAATCGATTTTATTTCCCACCACAACAATCGGAACCGCACTTGTACATTTAGTCTCATGAATTTGATCCCTAATCGTTCGCACTTCGTCGAATGTACTCGAATCGGTGACATCATAGACAAGAATAAATGCATCCGCTGATGATATGGATAAAGCACGCATCGCTGGAAACTGAAATGAACCAAAAAATTGTTGTTTTAATTGCATATCCGTTTGATCGAAATTTTTAATTATTATTATAATTCTTTTTGCTGCAGCATAGTTGACACGTTGACACATAAAAAATTATCAAGAATCTGGAAAATACCATAGCCATTATCCTCACTTGCATGTTTTGTATGCCCACAGGTTAAACCGTTTTCAATTATTATCTTTCTTTTTTTTAGCTTCAAAACTGAGTGTGTTGCAACAAAAAAATAGTATCCTTTAACTCTCTCCGCCCTGGAAATTGATGCGGATGTGAATGGTGGGTCAAGATATGCATGCATACAGCCGGCTTAAAACTTCTAGACCCTTTTAATTATTTTTTTCTAAAACCTTTTGTTACCGAAGTTAGTTGAAATTGTCTGATTGAAAGTACTGGTGACTGCTACGACAGTTGAAACTATTCAAAGGCTTATAGCCTCCTCCTGTGCACAAGAGACTCATAATCATATTTGACAAAATGGAGTATGCTTAACAAAGCACCAAATAAAGCCGTGACGTTCACTGGGGCGTATGTGGATTTTTTTTTTATTTGCCCACCGCAGCAAGTACAACGACTCAATATTTCTCAAGAGAATTAAATGCTTCTAAGGCAATACAATCATAGACAAACGACAGAAAATCGTCCTGTCTAATGTGGAAGAAATGCTTTCAAAATATATTTGATATGTGAGATATAAACTTGTCAAGTAGGGTTAACTCATGTCACTGTAACAGCTTTGACAGTCCTTCGAAATTAACTTTGTTATTTATTATTTCGGACACAAGGACACCCTCAAATCAACTTGTAACAGCAAAACCTGAATGTGTCTGCTTGGTATCAACTTCTTTTGGCAGAGCATAGAAAAATATAATGGGCATCGTTTAAGGTTAACGGCTATGTAAGTGGAATCGTTTTGCTCGGATTTCTGGAAGGTTATGTGATTTATTGTCATTGGAAAAAGAACTAAAAATTTATGTTCAATAGGTTGTACTTGTCATGTGTCAGTCAGATACTTTGAGCGATGTCTTCTGGAAACATCCCATGTGTCTGAGCACATTAGGTGCTCTCATAGCTCTCATTTCAACAAAACATATACGACCTTCTATCTAAGGACAATAAAATATACCAAGCTTCCATATTTCATTGAATCCTTGAATTCCAAATTGAATTGCCTTACAGACCTCAATCATCCTCGCGTTAATTTAATTTGCCTTGTCTTTCCCTTAAGTCAAAACAAATCTCTTGTCTTCTCAACACATTCCCACAAAGAAATATGTCTGCCCTAGTCCTTGTCCCTGTGTCTGTTTTATATTCTCCCATATATCCTCTTCTCTGTACGCGTAAAAATAAAATAAAATATCACATTTACTTAGTAATTGGCATCAATTGACCTCATAACTTTTACAGTCTACAAGAAGTCTAATCTTCAGTGTAGCAAATACCATCACTACCCCTTCCAGGAGCGCCCGAACAAAGTGCGTAAGAAAATTTGCGAGGCAACTCACAACAGTCGCAAGCGGTTGGCTATCTGTGTGATAAAAATAGATCCAGTAAAACACACGTCCTATGTGCTACATGCCATTCTATTTCAAGAAAGGAAGGGGTAAAAGAAACATGATGAACGCAAAAGGTAACCGGAAAGTCGATTGAAATGAAATTGTCTTCAAGTTCAATTGAATTGTTTGCACTTTTGCATTTCGCCTCCATTACCAGAAACTCAACTTTCACTTGCATATACATACCAGCAGTGGCAGTTTTGTAAGCTAAAGGCATGAAAGCGGAAATTGAAGTTGTAATCCAATTACAATGGCTGACAACGTGCCGGCAACGAGAATCGAAAATAAACCTCAGCTAGCTGGACAAGGGCATGGCCGCTTGTTTAATGCACTCTGTCACCGGTTGAGTGTTAAAGTAGTGAACTTTTGATGTAACTGTATTTATTGTGAAGTGACGTGGCAAAATGTTTACACAACCTTTCATAAAAGTTTGTCTATCTGTCGATGCGAACAAGGATTGGACAATTTAATTTTGTGAGTTTTTCCTGAACATGGCTGACGGTTTTATTGGCTTACGTCAGCATGTCGTTTGGGTGTCTGCCTTGGATTTCGCCAATAACACTATCATCTTTCGGATGTTGTTTTAAGGGGTCGTAGATGGGATGAGAAAAATCATGGCATGGAACTTGTTTTGTCAACGGTATTTCGTGTGTTTTTTTTATTAACGATTGAGTGTTGAGCTCGTGGTTTGTATTCAACTTTAGCAAATGTCAGGGTAAAAGTCGAAGAATAAAAGCCCTTACAAGGATTACGAATTGTTCGTTGGGGCTCTAAGAATATTGTTGGACTTTGCTTTAGATAAGGGTTTTCAAACTCAATTAGTGTATTCGCATACTCTGCGCATCCAAATAGGCACAAACTCTGTTGAACTATATATGGAAAGTTCACAGTCCACGAGTGGCCGTGGTATTGGTTGAGAATCTTTAATTCAATTTGTTGTTAAGAAGGACATTGTCTCCATGTATCGGTTCTTATACTCTATCGGACCCTTACCCGTCCGTCCGTTTCCAATTTTGAGGTCGTTAAATTTGAGCAGTGACTTAGTGGTTAGTGCATACTACTGATCGAGGGGTAAGAGGCTCAAATCACAACGGAGCGGAGCCTTAAGTTTTTTCCACTGTGCCCACTTGCGAAAGTCTGAAAAATATCCAAGAGTATCCATTGTCATGAAAAACTTGGCTAAAAACCTTATGTCATTTCCACTTTGCACTCACGATTTCAGGCCCCCTTTACTTACTTTCTTACTTACTTACCACTCGTGAAAGTCTCTGGCAGAGATACTGACGCCTTACATTCCCTGTGATGTTTTAAGCCCTCTATAGGCCGTTATTGATGAATATTTATTTATTTTAAATTCGAGCAAGAAAGCTGAAATTGGGAACATATCTTACTGCTTCCGTCTCCCCAACGCATGCAGCGTCTTCCAGGCAGGTTAGGTTAGGTTAAGGTGGCTGTTAGCCAATAGCCAACACACTTAGACCAATGAGGTCCGTTGTGATGTTCTGAGTTCATTAAGGAAGAAATCTCCTAGATAGAGATTTCTTTTATGGGAGAGTGCAGGACATGTACAGAGGGGATGAGGTGTAGTCTTCTCATCCTCCTCGTCCCTGCACCTTCTAGAGAAGTCATTTGAATAGACGCCAAGCCTTGATGCGTGTTTGTCGGTTAGACGGTGTCCTGTAATGTAACCTATAGCAGAGCCAATGTTCAGTCGGTTAAGAGAGATCAAACCCAAAGAGCTTCGCAGATCCAGCTTTGGCCAGATATGCTTGGTCGCTAGACACGTATTACTACCTGTCTACCTAAGGTGTGTACTCTCGACTGCGGGTAGCTGCTTCCAGCCAGAGGTCGTGTCAATTTTGAAAGCATGTCGGATACTCATGAGTCATAAATAAGGCATCAACCAAATACAACGCAGCGATGTTCTTGGATACTCAGGCTGCGATTAAATCTCTTAATTCAGCAATGACTATGAATAAGAATTATAGTTCCAATAACTGAGGAAGCGGTCACGTCAAAGAACCTTTCTCAAAGAAAATGGAGCATAACCGGCGGCTCATTTAAGAAATCCTACGAACCCCTTCAAAAAGAAAGTAACAACCAACGTTCTTATAAAGTGAAGAAATGATTCAAACCGGCAGACCTGCCGATACTGTTTGAGGTCAAAACCGTAAACCCCATAGTCGGACCAGTAGAGATGCAGTGAAGTGGGTAGGTAATGATAAATCTAGTCCAGATCATAACTCCATCGTTTAAACAAGAAAAAGAAGATGGTAAGGAATTCAATAAGATCGCTACCTGTCAGAGTGGCGCGCTTCCATATATACCAATTCCCACCGCCTTCTCTTTTAAAATTTCTACCAGACAACACTATCTACCAAACACACCTGAAACCCTCACAAAAATGAACTTGATATTCGGAATCGCAAATGAACTGCACACGCAGACGTCAGTCATCGAATAGTATTTATTGTGTGTATCCATATCTCTTCTTCCATCAGCATACTCACCGTCATCAGAGAGATATGTATCCGTATTTCTGGGGGCCCGAAAAGATTAAGTGTAAAGATTTTAGAAATCGGCCCACTGAGACGCCCTCTATGGAGACGTACGGGCGGACAGGCTGGTGTGACTAGATCGTTATAACTTTCGATTATGTTCATAAATATAGAAGCTTTTAGGGTTCAACAACCAATATTAAGGAATTATACAAACTTTGAGTAGGTATATCATTAGGATATTCCCCTTACACAAACGTCGAACTTGCCGAGTTTAAAGGGCTGAGTAAGATGAGCTTGATACCAAATGACGTTCCACTCCGCCTGGCTATATGTATGATTAGTCGTTTATGCAGCTTGCCGGTGCCAAGCCCGGGTAAGGAGCATTGAAAGAGGAGTAAACGTCTTAAATAAATCCCCAATTCAAGGTGGAACAGCAAACGCCGAGGAATGAATGGCTAAGGTATATTAGTCGCTAGTTTGCGAACTTCTGATACCAGCTGACCCCCCATTTCAAGAAAACCTTCCTGTGGTTAAACGGGTAGACCACGGGCGACTGTTTTATCCCGTTAACTCGTGCGAATTAAAATAGATTCTATTAATAAAAAACTAATAGATAATGATCCCTCAAAACTGCATCATCAACTTGGGATGTTTTAGAATATCCTGTCTAAATGACGTGACACCTGCCAATCGGGAAGGGTCACCAATTATGGATTCGGAGATGATGAACCTCGAAGAGAACTCGTCTCTTCTTAGTTACTCTATCTCAGAATCCAGCACGTTATGCAATGTTAGCATACTTTCGGATGAGGTTCATCCCATAAGGTATAAAAACTACAGTGGGCACTTGCAAGAAACACTTACTTTAGGAACAATTATTTGTGAATTATAAGCGAATAACAAAATCAGCTGCTTATTGATAATATTATACGGATAGACGATGGGCCAACTTCACTCGTCTTCCAACATTTCTAGCGCTAATGCTTTGGGTGAGTAAAATAGGAAACTATTTCTTTTACATTGTTATGCGACACTGGTGGATAAAAAATGTCTTGCGAGCCATGACGACTATTTATTTGTGAAGGATTTGACTATAGACGTTTTCCTTATGTGCATAAATAATTATTTATTATTATTATTATTTATAACAATATAAATAAATTAACATAACAGCGCTAGCTACCAAGGCTTTCGGCTGGAAAATTATTTATTATACATTTACTTAGTTAGGTACTTACTTACTTACTTAACGGGCTGCCGACCCGTGAAGAGTCTCTGCCTGCCACACTGCAGCATTACATCCTCTGCGATCTCGAGGACGCTGCTTCCAGTTGTCCAGACCAAGCGCACTGGCATCCGCGATTGCTTGGTCTTAAGACGGAGGTTCGGTCGTCCTTGCCTTCTCGAACCTGGGGACTGGGACTCAAAGATCCTCTTGGGTAGAGCATTATTGTCCCTTCGCTCAATGTGGCCGAGCCAATGTAGTCGACGTGATAGGCTTCTTGGACTACATCCTCATCTTGGTACAGCTCATCGAAATTGCGGTTGTATCTTCTCCTCCATTCGGCCTCTTCGCACACAGGACTATAATATTCGAACGACTATTTTCCTTTCAAAGAACCAAGCTTCCCATTTCTACTTATCGTCCAGCACTCGTCACGATAAAGCACGACTGGCAGAATTTAGGTTCGATTGAGCATGCATTTTCTTCTTCAAGTGAGGAGTTTTGAATCCATTTGTTTGGCCAAACCGAAGTACCAGCGGTTTCCTAAGGTATTTCTCTCTAGGATTTCCACTAAGGTCTCTTTTTGGAGTTGATGTTTACTCCAAGAGAGGTGAACTCCTTAACTACCTGGAAGTTATTGCTATCGACAGTAACGTTTTGTCCTAGGCGGTGGACAGATGTGTGTTTGTTCGTAGATAGCATGAATTTGGTCTTTTCCTCATTCAAGACCAGCCAATTTCGCCTGTTTTCCAATCGCCTTAAAAGTATCTTACACGGCACGCTGAGATCGCTCGACGATGTCGATATTGTCCGCATATCCCAGTAGTTGGACAGATCTGTCTGTTGAAGATAGTGCCTTCTGTATTGAGACCTGCCCTGTGCCCTATCTGCTCCAGAACAAGATTGCACAAATCGCATGACAGCACAATCCGGTACAGGTTTGGAATAATTCGGAAGAACTGTTTCCATACTGCACCGCGTTTTTTCCGGCGGCACGCGACACAACTGGATTGGTTTTTTTTCCGGATTCGGCAATCGGCAAGTAGAGCTCCTGGCGATGAATGTTACCACATGCGGCTTTAAAGTCTATGAAAAGATGTTGGGTGAGAATTTGGTCTATTGTCGGTTAAGAGAGGAGTCAACACTGATCTATCTTATGCCGATCGTTCAGCAATATAAGTTCGCATTTCCATCGAGAATAAGGTAAAAAGAAGTCCGCACTGGTCCGCTAGTAGGGCTCGTCCCTGTTAAGGATAAATTTGACACTCGCTTTTGTTAGATCCAGGAGTTCGTAGGCCTGTCTCTCTTAAGCGATTGTATCACGGCTTTTATTGATATTGCTTTTTTAACAACTCAACTTGAAATGAAGGCTTTCTCAGGTCTTTAAACTTATTGAACGATCGAGTTTTGCTGTTCTAGCTGTCGGGCTAAGGATATTTCGGTTTTCATACTTTTTGAACGTTGTCCAACATTATGAACCATATGTGAGAGACTTCCTCTCAATTAAGGCAGCATTTTTTGTTTTCAGAAGATAACCGATTTTTCCCGCATAGCTCATCGGCTTTTTCATTCCTCCCTATGTGTTCTATGGCTAGGGAACCCAGAGGAGAGTGATGTTAAAGTGGTCGCTTGGACAAGTGAATGTGTCTTTACACTGTGCGACTTATTTGGATGATATGGAGTGCGAGTCGAGAGCTTTTATAGAGGCTTGGCTATCAATGAAGACGGCAAACATCTCTTATGGGGAAATAGTGAGTATACTACAAGCCTCGCTGATAGCTAGTATTTCCGCCCGAAATACACCAGAGGAATACGTTAGTCGGAATGATTTGGATATGTTCAGTTCCGAGGAGGAGACACCTGCGCTGACTCCGCATTCCAATTTGGAACCGTCGCTAAAAATCGCTTCATGATGGTTCGTTGAGAAAGCTACATTTTTCCATTAAATTCCTGATGGGACTACCTATCCTTTTTTATAATAACCACGGTCAAAATATCCAAATTTCTCTTCGAAAAATCTCCCCTGATCCCATAATCGTACCTGATTGGCCTGCTTCGCGAGTGAAAGGGTTTAAAACTCTGGACGTCTCTTCGACTCACAAAAATTACAACTCTGACACCTCTTCGACTCACAAAAGAAAAAGGTTATTGTGACCGATTTTATTTTATAAAAGGATATTTACATCCTACGCCGGGAAATAGACTTGGGCGGCTTTGTTCATGTTGTTTTTGGGCGTTGTGTAGTCAGTGGTAGTCGCAGAAAGGTCCCCGGAATAGCAGGTCAACCACCCCACTATTGAGCAATAGCAACCTTGACACATAACAGCAAAGAAGACGAGCTTACTACAATCACCGATAAGCCTCATGCTAAGAATGATCATAATTCAAGAAAATGAAGGAAAATCCCATTTTAAAAATACACACCTGCCTGTCTCACCATAATCCCTGTCGGATTCCTTGAATTTTGTTATTCCTTATATCAGATTAAATTAAGTACGGTAAGCATCATTAGTCCTCTGCTGAAATTGATTTGTGTTCTTATCTTTCTAAAATTGGCCAGAAAAAAAGAGCAATTTAAATTCCTAACACGAAGCTTTGGCATGCTCCTATCCGTTGAACTTCCCTGCTCAAGGCCAAGAGGAAAATTGCGTCATTAGCATTACCTACTGCGTGCAAACAAGGCAAGGCAGCCATCAAGATCCTGGCACCTTGCTTGCCTCCTAGTTTTAAATTTCAATCCGCCTTAGACAAGAAAACAAATGAATCTTACGCAGAGCGTTTGCAGATAAAAACTCGTGAAGATATTTAAAAACTTCCAGCTGTGTGTGAAGCTCTGCGCGTCTTCAAGACACAGAAACAAGTGGAAACAGATTTAAATACCAACACCTTTACTAATTCGTGTTATTTTCACTGCTGCAAATGCCATTGCCAATAAATTAAGAAAGAATGTGAAGATACTTTCAAGTGTTTCTCGGCATTCAACATAAAAGTAAAGTCAAACGATCCGCTTTGGTGGACCCTAAACACACTCTACGATTGTTCATTTTCCTTTTCTTTATCTTCTTCGCATTGCGCTCTGCGCGCCATCATGGAAATCATTGTGTTTGACAATGGGATTTTGAAGACTTAAGAATGTACATAAAAGGGAGGTGGTGAATGTTTTGTTTGTGCTCCTTCATCCCCCCCGGATGAGTGGTAACGCAACGAACAAAAAAAAATCTCCTGATTAATGAATTTCCGAGTTGATTTATTAACATCCAAATTTGCACATGGGTAAGATTTGCAATTTATTTTAATTCAGCCAAAATTTGGGCTTAATTTTTGATAGGGTAACGCTATTCAGTTAACAATGAAAATTCCTTTGGGTTAGCCCTCCATTCCAGTGTTTCTGTGAACTTTTAATGAGCGAGTGTATGCGAATGTAATTCAAGATTCATAGGCCACGGATTAATGGCAACATTTGGCATGCCAGGAAGGCATGTTGAGTGGGTTAAAGTCATGGAATTATTGCCCTTGGGCTATGTTATTCGGCTTCTGGAAACCTTCTCGAACATTATGTGTGCGCATTTGAATCACACAATGTGGTGTTGAAAGGTTTTTATTTAGATTTTTTTTTATTTTCATTCAGCGTAGAAGTGCTGTTGTGTTGTAACAGATTGGCGTTTACAAATTACCATTGTTATGGATGGGATTAGCGCTGAATTTGTAAATGGTTAGAAGTTTTAATAGGATCGTGTTTGTGTCTGCTTTTTTGGAAGTTTATTGTACAGAGAAGGAGGAAGGGTATACGAATACTCCCACGACAACAGTTGTTTTTATTGGATGATTATCTTTATAGATTTTTAGTGTTTACTGTTGATCTTTTTAAATAAGCAAATTATGTATTATTAAAAATTAATCAGAAATCACTTTTTCCATAAATTAATTTACTACTGCTTTTGATAGGTTAATCATTTATTTAAGAGAATTTTTTGTTTTGCAGACGAGTCCTACTGATGAGACACTTTTCAAAAATCATATCGTTTGAATGATGGACTAAGCATGTAAGTATGTATTTGAAAACTGATTACTTGTAGGTACTATATTCCTGTTAACCTTTTCCATATTTGCTTACATGGTGTTATGGTAGCGTGTTGAGAGTCTTTGTCCATTTTGTGACCAACTGAGGAATAACTTGGGACCTCCGAATCAAGGATCATCTTACCTGTAGCATAATTATCCAATGGTCCAGCAATGCCAATGTTTTAATCTAAGTCGGCATGATAATAAAAACTTAGAAAGTTATCTTTTTTTCGGGGTGCGAGACTTTCGAGTTTGTTGTTAAAATCGACGTTCCTGCTTCTCCCATCTTTGACCATTCTATGCACCACAGTGCTTTTATGAATTATGAATTTTCAGCACTACAATACCAATTAACTTTCAAGAGCATTCAGGTATATAATGATTATGATAAGGCTGACTTCGATGCAATGAGCATTTTTCTACAAAATGTATTTTGGGATTCCGTTTTATCATCTAATGACTTAAATGTGATGTATGATTCTTTTTTTTTCAGTTCTTCAGAATGTAATTAGTCTTTTGTGCCCAAAAAACATATAAACCGTAACTCGAACCCTCCCTGGTTTAACAAGAGGTTATCAAATCTAAAAAATAAAAATAATTAGGCTTACAAACGTTTCAGAGCAAATATAGCTAATGCGTTACTTAAGTCATGGTATCTGCGTTGCGAACGTGAATACAATATCTTAAATAAGTTTCTGTATCAATCATATAATATTTCCGCAGAAACTAATCTAAAGTCCAATAGTAAGTATTTTTGGAAGTTTATAAACTCCAAGAGAAAGACAAATGGTCTCCCTAGTCTTATGTTCTGATGATAAAAAAAACCTTGTGCAACTACTTCGCTTCTTTTTTTAAGTCTGCCTATTCCCCAGTTAATGTCGTTCTCTTCAACATCTCAAATATCCACCCAATTATTGACATTACTGATGTAAGTATCTACAGGACTGATGTTGAGGAAGCTCTTCTTAGTCTTACAGCTAGTAAAAATGGGGGCCCCGATGGGATTGCAACCATTTTTATACCCTATTCTAAGGGTATATTAATTTTGACGCATAGTTTGTAGACCCCTAAAAGTTACTATATTTATGATCAGCATCGATAGTAATGTCGATCTAGCCATGTTCGTCCGTCCGTCGGCAAAAATTAGGCCTTTAAACTGGTCCTAGAGATCTGAAATGTTAACCATATACTCGCTAGGGTCCCGAAATAATCAAGTTTACGAATTTTTGAAATCCGCCCACAGACACGCCCACAAACTAAAAAAAAATTTTTTGGAAAAAATCGAATTTTGAACTAGAAAGCTGAAATTTTTTATATATGATCTATGACTCCTAAAACTGCTCTGGATATAAACTTTTCAAAATCCGCCCACTGACACGCCCACAAAAAAATAAAACAATTTTATTGAAAAACCAAAATTTGAGCTAGGGAGCTGAAATTTATAATATATACTCTCTAGGGGCTCTTTAAGCTCATGTGTAAATATTTTCAAAATCCGCCTACTGACACACCCACAATTTAAAAAAAACTTTTTTTGAAAATTCAAAGTTTGAGCTAGGGAGCGGAAATTTATAATATATACTCTCTAGGGGCCCTTTATGCTCATGTGTTAATTTTTTTTAAATCCGCCTACTGACACGCCCACAATTAAATAAAATAATTTTACTGAAAAACCAAAGTTTGAGCTAGGGAACGTTTTTTTCACAAAAGCTTCGTTTTTGTTTGATAAAATCTTTTAAATGTTATGTAACAAAATATGTAGAGCGTTCTTAACAATTCAACCATACTTAGACTTTTGTCACGCCCACTTATGAGGGATAAGAATAAGAATAGGGTATCCAACAGTTCGGCCAAGCGGACTGTAGCCCGTCTTATGTTTTTCCTTGGAGATTGCTTCAGATTTCCTTTTGATCATTTATTGAGTTTGACGTTTGAGGTTAACCCTCTACTGCATACGAAGCCAAATATGGCTTTTCACTTTTTTTCGTTTTTATACCCTATTCTAGGGGTATATTAATTTTGACGCATAGTTTGTAACATACCTTAATATTGCCCGTAGACCCCTAAAAGTTACTATATTTATGATCAGCATCGATAGTAATGTCGATCTAGCCATGTCCGTCCGTCCGTCCGTCCGTCCGTCCGTCGGCAAAAATTAGGCCTTTAAACTGGACCTAGAGAGCTGAAATTTTAACCATATACTCTCTAGGGTCCCGAAATAATCAAGTTTACGAATTTTTGAAATCCGCCCACAGACACGCCCACAAACTCAAAAAAACAAAATTTTGGAAAAAATCGAATTTTGAGCTAGGAAGCTGAAATTTTTTATATATGATCTATGACTCCTAAAACTGCTCGGGATATAAAATTTTCAAAATCCGCCCACTGCCACGCCCACAAAAAAATAAAACAATTTTATTGAAAAACCAAAATTTGAGGTAGGGAGCTGAAATTTTTAATATATACTCTCTAGGGGCCCTTTAGGCTCATGTATAAATATTTTCAAAATCCGCCCACTGACACGCCCACAAATAAATAAAACAATTTTTTTGAAAATCCAAAGTTTGAGCTAGGGATCTGAAATTTATAATATATACTCTCTAGGGGCCCTTTAAGCTCATGTATAAATATTTTCAAAATCCGCCCACTGACACGCCCACAAATAAATAAAACAATTTTTTTGAAAATCCAAAGTTTAAGCTAGGGAGCTGAAATTTATAATATATACTCTCTAGGGGCCCTTTATGCTCATGTGTTAATTTTTTTTTAAATCCGCCTACTGACACGCCCACAATTAAATAAAACAATTTTATTGAAACACCCAAGTTTGAGCTAGGGAGCGTTATTTTTGATAAAATCCTTTAAAAGTTATATAACAAAATATGTAGAGCGTTCTTAACAATTTAACCATACTTATACTTTTGTCGCGCCCACTTATGAGGGATAGGAATAAGAATAGGGTATCCAACAGTTCGCCCAAGCGGACTGTAGCCCGTCCCTATGTTTTACTCCTTATTCTCACAAAAAAAAGATATTTATACAACACAATTCTCTTCTATGCATTTCTGAGAACACACGCACGCGAGTGCGACAAAAAACAACGAAGATATTCCTACTTGTAGGTCAGTGATTTGCTTGTTGTCGTTGAAAACGAAAGCGTGAAAAATGTTCTGATTTGAAAAATTATATCGTTGGTGTACGGTGAGTTAAGTGGTCATAAAAATATATTTGTGATTGGATACTTATTTCTCTTTGCCACAAATAAAATTTTATTAAAAAAAAAAATATTATCTTGCTCGTTTGAGAGGTAAAACTGCAGAAACCATATTTGGCTTCGTATGCAACAAGGAGTTATAAATCTACAAATTTTATTCACTTGACTCTTGTTGTGGTGCACATGTTTTTTTCGTTTTTTTATCGTTTAGTTTTTAGATTGAAATACAGTATGTTACTTTTTTGTTTAGAAAATGGAATGTCGTCGTTTTTATGGAGGATCATCATTCCTTAATCCGATTCCTGGAGACGGATCGCGAAGCGATGATGAATTGGCTGGAGTTTCAGATGTGGAGTTGGATACAGAATTGCATATCAATGATCGAAGTGTCAACGTTACGGTTGAGGAAACGGAATCAGATTCAGATAACGAGCCTCTTGCAGCGTTTAAATCAAAATCCGTGAAAAGCAAGACAAAAAAAGGAAAAGTAGCATGGAGAAAGGGACATCTTCCTGATTACGATGAAGAGCTTTTCAAATTTGCAGGATCGGCCGAGCTTCCAGAATATGTAAAAAAAAAACTAGAGACACCATCAGACATAAAAAAAAAAAAATCTGATGATTTGTTGGCCTTCATTATAAAGGAATCTAATAAAAAACCGGCCAAGATGATATAAATAAGCCAGTTAATATCACAAAGAACGAAATGGAACAATTCATCGGGATGGTGATATTCATGTCTTGTTGTCAACTTCCATCGTACAGACATTACTGGAATAAGACAGTAGGACAACAAATGACACATGAAACAATAACGTGCAATAGGTGGAAAACTATCAAAAGGTCAATGCATTTCAACGATAATCAAAACTTCAAACCATTGGGAACAGAAGGACATGACAAACTCTTCAAAGTAAGACCCCTTTTGGAGAAAATAAGGGAACGTTTGCTGTTGATTCCAAAAGAAATTATTCCGACGAAATGCCGCCATGAACTGAAGCAATATAACCCAGCTAAGCCACATAAATGGGGCTATAAAAATAAAGTCCTTAGTGGAATTTCGGGATTAAGTTACGATTTTGATTTATTTAAGGGACACCAAAGCAATAAGTATCCTGACGGAGCGCCAGATCTGGGGGTCAGTGGTAACGTTGTCACAAGGCTTATATCAACAGTTCATGAAAATTCTAATCCCAAGATTTTCTTCGGCAACTGGTAAAATAGTCCAAATTTGCAGGTTTATTCGTTGAAAAGTGGACTTTTGAAACAAGGGACTATAAGACTGAACCGAGTGCCAAACTCCAGAATTCCGAAGGAACAACTTATGAAGCAAGGACGTGGAGGTATGATGGAAAAAGTGGCAACTATCAGTGGAGTAAAATTGAGTTTGGTGTCCTGGTTTGACAACAAAATAGTAACTTTAATGCCGCCTTATGTTGCAATGAATCCAGTTATAAATTAGAGCCTTCAAGAAAGGATAAGGAGTATAAAATTATTCCTGCTCCACAACCTGTTGAGGTCTAGGTACAACAAATATATGGATGGTGTCGAATTGCTAGATTTGATGTTGGGCTTATATCGCATACAATTACGATCCAAGATCGTCAACATGATTTACCTTTATTTGATTTTAAACAAGAAATGGTCGAATATTTATGTAAAGCTGAAACGCAACCTTTGAAAAGTCGTGGACGACACTGTATTGGATCTAGACTTGAATCTCCTTCGAAACCAAAGAGAAAGCGCCCTGAAAAACATGAAGATTTTCCATTGTTATCAGTTCGATTCGACAACGTCGGTCATTTCCCACAAATTTTTTCATTTCATTTCATTTTATTAATTAATTCTTAAACATGATACTACAAGATTTTAAATCTTAAAATTAAGTATCTATATAAATTCACAATATGTAAAATATTTCAAAATGACACGTACAAAAGAGAAAAACAGAGAAATTAAAGCTGAAAATCAGCTATAACTTTTAGTAAAAAAAAAAAAGAAAAACTATGATGACAAAAATAAAAATATCTTCTTCCGAAAAATGGGTAGTGATGTGATTCTCTGCAGTTCATCTGGAGGGAGTTCCAGAGTCGAATTGCAGATACAAAAAAGGAACGTTCTGCAACAGTGTGTAGGAAGCGCGGCGAATTTAAATGCACACCTCTACGTGAACGAGAAAAGTGGAGGATTTCACATAAATAGTCAGGGCACTTACTGTGAATTATATTGTGCAACTGTAGAAGGTTTCTGAGGGCATAATATTTGTCAAGGCTAATTCCCAATAGACTAGCCTTAAGATGAGAGATGCTGGTGAATCTTGGAAAATTATATATGAACCGTATGCAATCATTGAATGCAACGTTACGCTTGCATTCATAGTCCATGCATGGATAAACATTGCAATTGTAGGTAAAAAGAGGTAAGATTAAACTTTTGACCAAACGTTTTTTCATTTCAGGTGACAGTAGGTTTGAGGAACATCGTAAGGTGCCCAAGGCAGAGTAAATTCTCCTAATTGCTCCAGCGAAGGCATCACAACAACTCATGGAAGAGTTAATACTGAACCCTAAATATTTCACATTACTAGCATAAGATATAATTTTGCCGTCAAGGACAATACTATGGAAAACATTAGGATTAACTGAGGCTGTAGAACAAATCATAGCAACTGTTTTTGATGGGTTAAGTAAAAGTTTATTGACTGAAACCCAGAAAAGTATCTTCGATAAGTCTTGGTTAACACCCGCCACACAATCATCCATAAAGCCCTTAGGCTGTGAAACATATAGCAGGACATCATCTGCGTACAAGTGAATCTTACAATGGGCAATGATTTCTGGAAGGTCATTAATGAAAGGGGAGAATAATAATGGACCCAAAACTGACCCTTGTGGAACCCCCGAATTAAGCAATGAGGGAAGTGAGGTACCACTTTCAGTTTCAACCGTTTGCACTCTATTAGTAAGGTACATTCCCAGCATTTTAATCGCGGTAGTTGAAAAATAAAATTTATTCTTAAGTTTATCAAGCAAAATCGAGTGATCTATACAATCGAATGCCTTGGAAAAGTCTAAAAGGACCATTAAACCAAGTTTATCAGAATCTAGAGCAAAACGTAGATCCGTTGTAACTTTTAACACAGCAGACTCATAGCTATGCTTATTTCTAAAACCAGACTGCCATTTAGTAATCAAATTACTCACGTTCAGATAACATTGAATTTGTCCGGCGACTATTTTTTCAAACACTTTAGCCATAAAACACAAGAGGCTTATAGGCCTGTAGTCTGAGGGCAAGACGGATTTGTCTTTTTTGGTACTGGTATTACCCTAGCTCTTTTCCACAACTCAGGAAACTGACTACTAAAAATACAAGAATTAAAAATATGGACCATATATTTAAGCACAATTGGAAGAATTATTTTTAAAAATTTAGGAGAAATACCGTCAGAGCCGGAAGCGTTAGATTTAATCGAGCCAATAGCTGCCAAAACCTCAGTAGCCCCAACACACTCAAATGAAAAAGATTGTCTAACCATAGAATCATCCGAGTCGACAGAAAGCACGCTGGAAGTGTTTGTATTTGAGCTGTGAGCAAAATGCAGGCTCATGACTTGTGGATCTAACGCACATTTTGAAGTACGAGTACTTTTATCCCCAGTTACTCCAGCAGTTTTTAAATTTCTCCATAACTCTTTCGAGCTAAGGGTAGGATCAAGTTTTTGGAGTAAAAATGTTCTTTTAGATGACCTTATGAGGGCAGTGACACTATTTCGGGCAAACAGTATACTGCCTTCTATTGTACTCTGAGGGGTTTCTTTTAAAGGAACGATAGAAACGCTCCCTCACTCGAATTTGAAGCTTAATTTGATGATTGAACCAAGCACAACTTTTAAGTTTAAAAAAAATAAAAAAGAACCGCCAAATTTGTCAAAACGACTGTACTTTTCGTTCATTTACTTTTTGCCAAGAATGTAAAGCTTATTTGTGTTACAATGAAAAGAGAAATTGCTTTTCTAAATTTCATGGCGTATAAACACACAACTTTCAACCATTATTATACCCTATTCTAGGGGTATATTAATTTTGACGCATAGTTTGTAACATACCTTAATATTGCCCGTAGTCCCCTAAAAGTTACTATATTTATGATCAGCATCGATAGTAATGTCGATCTAGCCATGTCCGTCCGTCCGTCCGTCCGTCCGTCCGTCGGCAAAAATTAGGCCTTTAAACTGGACCTAGAGAGCTGAAATTTTAACCATATACTCTCTAGGGTCCCGAAATAATCAAGTTTAAGAATTTTTGAAATCCGCCCACAGACACGCCCACAAACTCAAAAAAACAAAATTTTGGAAAAAATTGAATTTTGAGCTAGAAAGCTGAAATTTTTTATATATGATCTGATGGAAGAAATTTCATTAGTGAGTCCCAATATAATCGTGTGTGGCGATTTCAATTGTAATATCTTAATAGATAAATCGTTGCCTGATGCAATGACCGCATTTAATTTGCATGCAGTTAATAACATGTATGCAAAACATTTCTCAAGTCATCTTCCTACGTTACTAGACTTATTCTGGGTAAGCAGTTTGAATAAGGTAATTTTTTATGACCAACTTTCAGCTCCTGTCTTTTCCAAGCATGATCTCATTTATATGACCTTTGACTATAATGTGACTTCTGAAGCTCAAACTATCCAATACAGGAATTTCAGAAATATTGATCAAGCTTCATTGGAAGAACATGTCAGACGTATAAACTGGGAGACAATCTACTACTTACCAATAGTCCATGAGCAAGTTGAGTTTCTAAATAAACAAATCTGGACACTTTTTGATTGCCATGTTCCATTACTAACAAGAAATTGCACACCCCTAATAAAACCCTGGTTTTCGCCCCATATTCGCTCTCTCATGCTTGAACGTGACCAATCCTATAACCGCTGGAAACGTTTTCGATTACACGAACATCTAAACATGTACCGTTCACTCCGAAATCAAGTCGTAATGGCAATACGCACCGCTAAGCGTGAATTATACTCCAATCGATTAAATCCGTCGCTGAGTGGACGAAAACTTTGGAAAAATCTTCGTCAAATAGGAGTCACCAAGAGCAAAACCAGTTCTGTGGATGAGATTGATTGCAATGAACTTAACCGAAAATTCGTTTCACTTCCGGCGCCTCCCTTAGTGACTGCTAACCCTTTAGACGATCTTCCAGTTAATAATGCATCAAATCCAACTTTTTCATTTAGATCTGTGGATAGTACCGAGGTAGTTGCAAGTCTTCTTTCGATAAAATCTAATGCCGTTGGACTTGATGAAATGCACCCCACTTTTCTCAAATTGATATTACCAATTTGCTTACCATATATAACCCATATTTTTAACTCTATTTTAACAACAGGTGTATATCCGGCACAGTGGAAAAAAGCCAAAGTACTACCCATCCCAAAAAGTTCTAAAGGTGATGAATTTAGGCCCATTGCGATCTTACCTTTCTTATCTAAAGTCTTTGAAAGAATTTTGCAAAATCAAATGACCGAATATCTCGGTCGTTCAAATTTGTTGACATCTAAGCAATCTGGTTATCGAAAAGGTCATAGTTGTATCACAGCGCTATTAAGCGTTACCGAAGATCTGCGACAAGCCATGGATAAAAATTATATTAATTTTCTAACGCTTTTAGATTTTTCAAAGGCTTTCGACATGGTTGACCACTCCATTTTATGTAGAAAACTTATCCGACACTTCAACTTTTCATCCTGTGCTGTAAAACGTATGTGCTCCTACCTCACAGATCGAATGCAGGCAGTTGAGTCAAACAACAAATTGTCAGATCTCCTACCAACCCTACGTGGGGTCCCACAAGGTTCAATCCTTGGCCCACTTTTGTTCTCGCTCTATGTAAATGAATTGCCATCTATTCCTAAATATTGTTCAATTCAAATGTATGCCGATGATGTGCAAATTTATTTAAGTTGTCCACTCGGTCTTATTGAGCACGGAGTAAGCTGCATTAACGAAGATCTTGCAGACATTGCATGCTGGTCTGGGCAGAATGGGTTATTACTAAACCCGGAGAAGTCAATGTGTCTCGTTATATCCAAAAAAATTGTCAACCTCTCGTACTTTCCTCCTGTAAGCTTGAATAACACTTCCGTAAAATATGGCGAATCTGCAAAAAACCTCGGAATGGTGTTTAACCGCAGATTAACCCGGAACAATCATATAAATACAGTTGTGGGTAAAACATATGGTATTCTTCGTACTCTGTGGGTCACACAATCCTTCACCCCTTTGAGAGTACGTATGCTGCTGGCGAAAACGCTGGTCGTACCCACAATGGCCTATGGTTGCGAAATATATGCCAATTGCGACTCGGTGAGCAAACGAAGACTTAACGTTGCATTTAATAGTATAATATGCTATATTTTCGGCCTAAGTCGATACGAGAGTGCGTCTTCTTTCTCTAAACAGCTTCTCAACATGTCTTTTGAAAACTTTCTCAAGTTCCGCACATTAACGATGCTCTCACACATTCTGCTTAATCGTCAGCCCCAACAACTTCATGAAAACATTAGAATGGCAACTTTGCAAAGGTCAAGAATGCTTACCCATCCGCACCATGCCTCTCTTACATCACAGCGTCAGTTTTTTGTATATTCTGTCCGCTTATGGAATTCTATGCCGCGTCACATAAGAGAAGTGGAAGATGCTGCGAGTTTTAAGAGCAAAATTAGGCTTTACTTTTCCGAATAATCTTTTCTTTTCTTTTTCGCTTTCTCCATTTATCTTTCTTTTCTTTCTTCTTTTTTGTAATCTTTCTTCTTTTTTTTTTTTTTTCTCTTTTTTTTCTTTTTTTACTCTTTCTTTTTTTACTCTTTCTTTCTTTCCTTTTTCTTTTCTACTCTGTATATATCCTTATGCATCTATATATTGATTAGCAATCTTTGGCAAATATTATTTAAAATGAAATTGTTTTTACTCTAGCTTTCTCCTTTTTTCAAATTGTAACTTAGCACTAGATTATAAGACAATATGTCTTAATGTGCATAAGAATTTAATGAATAAATAAAATAAAATAAAGATCTTTGGCCCATAAAACTGCTTGGGACATAAAATTTTCAAAATCCGCCCACTGACACGCCCACAATTAAATAAAATATTTTTTTTGAAAAACCAAAATTTGAGCTAGGGAGCTGAAATTTTTAATATATACTCTCTAGGGGCCCTTTATGCTCATGTGTAAATATTTTCAAAATCCGCCTACTGACACGCCCACAATTATTTTTTTTTTATTTTTGAAAGTCCAAAGTTTGAGCTAGGGAGCTGAAATTTATAGTATATACTCTCTAGGTGCCCTTTATGCTCATACTTAAATTTTTTTAAATCCGCCTACTGACACGCCCACAATTAAATAAAACAATTTTATTGAAAAACCAAAGTTTGAGCTAGGGAGCGTTTTTATTTACAAAAGCTTAGTTTTTTCGATAAAATCCTTTAAATTTTTGTCACGCCCACTTATGAGATATAGGAATAAGAATAGGGTATCCAACAGTTCGCCCAAGCGGACTGTAGCCCGCCCCTGTGTTTTTACTTCTTTATGATACAATGAATTGTTATGTTTTGTTTCATTTATTTATTTATTACATGAATTGTTCTGTTTTGTTTCTAAATATTTTTTTCTTTATATTTTGCTGCTTTTTTATATATTTTATTTACTTAAACTGAAATCAAAAATGTTTTAGTTTTACAACCGTTAATGCACACGAAGCCATATGTGGCCTGTATTCTTATTATTTAAACAAATGATTTTTTTTTTGGTTTTTTAATAAAAGATATTTTAAAACAGCCCAAAGAAGCTATTTAAAAAGTATTTTATTTTTTTTTCTCTTTAAATAATAATTCATGCAGCAGAGAGTTAAATGTTCTATCATAAATGTTGTTACTGATGAATAAATAAATATGTAATATAAGATATATGACCCAAGTATCACCTCTCTATTATGACAATTTTGCTTATTAACAAAGCCACTGAGGCAGAAATCAATCTCACCACTCTATAAACGTTTATTTCTGAACAGTGATTTTGCATGTTTTTCGGACTTTTGCAAGAGGTGGGGCAGTGGACAAACAACTAGACCGTATGAGACCCCTCGAATATCACTCTTCCTTAAATACTCTACGTCACAGATATGACAGTGCCATTTTTCAGTGAAATTCTTCCGCCCACCTTCAACAAAAATAAAGGGAAATTTGAAACTTTTTCCATGCAACAGCCTTTTAAAACCGCAGACAATGATTAATTTGCGAGGTGCCTTATTGTGTGAAGAACCGTAAAGGCTTGCTTCAATCATACGAAAAATTGATCCATTTTATTTTTTTTTTTTTCATCAAATGAATTTTTTGATTAGCTGAGTTGGAGTGATATTATTTACCTTACCCGAACTTTACTTCACTGAATTTTTATTAAAAGATTTTCAAAATCCTTTCAGAGGATATTTTGTTTGTTTTTTTTTCATGCAAATTAAACGAATTCGTTGGGGCCGAGTGGAAGTATAAACTCATTAGGAGCAGAAAATATGCGTGCCTACATTCTGGCACTAATTAAATTCATCCTCCCAATCAAAGACAGCCGTGCGCCTTTTGCTACAAAATAAATTGTTCCCACAAATTACCGAATTCATGAGCTTCTCTGTTTTCTGACACATTTTTCCTGGTAAATATACGCAAAACCACCTTGAGGCAGATCACATTTCCCGGAAAAACTCAATTACACAAATCCTCATCTCACACACTACACTGATGGTGCTTTATATATCCACATTATCCAAGGAATGGCAAATAAAACCGAAATGAACATATTTCCGGGAGAATTAAAAAACTTTCATTTTAAGGCGCAAATCAGTTTTGTTTTTTTCGCCAAGGATGTGTGTATTCGACAATCTGCAAAATATGAAAATTGGAATTTTGTTTGCATTGACGAGTCCTGCAAACAAAATATGCAATAAAAAAGTGAAACTCACCTCATATGATCCAGCGGTATCAAGGATATCCAATGTAAGACTTACTCCAGCTATGGAGAAGTTTCCTTGATGCATTTCCTCGATTGTCCGTTTGTATTTCGGCGAAAATGTGTTGTAGAGAAACTGATTAATAATGGAGGTTTTGCCAACTTTCGCCGAACCCATGACAACGATTTTGTGTCGTGCGTTTGATGGACCAATGGCGTCATCCGTCACATTATTCCTGCTCCCTCTGTTGGGGGAAGAGAATATGAATTCAAAAATTTATTTTAAATATACAATTACGGTTAATTTTTGACACACAGCAATTAGTGCTTTAGGGAATAAGTATTGGCTGGGGTTGAATCAATAGGCGCTGATTACTCGGCAAAACAAAAAATGGATAACCCTAAGAGAATTTCGAGTCCCATGACAAGTAAATGTATTTTTTTTTCACTGAACCAGAGGATACATTTCCCATGAGAGGGCTCTTGAACCAAAAACATTCAATGGGTTTAAAAACGTCTCTTCGATTCGTGGCAAAAACAAAAGCTTTAAACAGAGTTGAGAGAGCGCTTGACAAGAAAGAATACGCGATGGGCATTTTCATCGGTATTGAGGGTGCTTTTGACAATGCGACTTTTGACAGCATGACAGTCAGACAAAACGGCGTAGACGAGTCATTGGTGCTGCGGATTACAGCAATGTTAATGAATATAACGTTGGTTGCGAATGCGGATTGCGGCCGTTATGTGATTGGCGGTAGTAGAGAGAGGCTGCCCGCAAGGTGGCGTTCTATTTCCACTGCTGTGGTGCATGCTGACTCTCTGTTGAATACTCAACGTCTACTCTCAGGCGTACGCGGATGATGTTGCCGTACTTTCTGTTGGTTCGTGCCTAGCGACTGACTGTGCCTAGACGTGATCGACGAATCCTGCACTAGGAATGAACTCTCAGTCAATCCTCTCAAAACTGAGGTTGTCCTCTTCAAGAGAAGGAGGAAGCTGGTCGAGTCGATTCAGCCACTGCTAAAAGGCACCACTTGAACCAACGACCATACCACGTCGAGTTAATCGGTTCTCGTTAGATCACCGTAATTAAACGACGTTGAGCGCGGTTAGTACGTAGATGGGGGACCGTTTGAGAGCAACCGCGTGTTGTTGGCCAGTCCCATCTACAGAGTTGAGGTAGATAATACATACGTGGTATCACAATGGACCTAAATTGGTTTAAGTGTGTCGGCTTCTGCCGACAGCCACATAAACCAAACCTAACCTAAAAGGCACCACAATCCAAATATCCAATGAAGCAAAATATTTGGGAGTCATCCTGGATAGCAAACTTCTTCGGTCCAAGCATGTTGAGCTGAAGATTGCCAAGGCACTGTCGGTTTGTTGGTAGGTAGGTAGGTAGGTAGGAGTGGCTGCCCGGTACTATTTGTACCTGGTTGCAGTTAGCGCAAAGGCGCCCTTTTGATGCCACCATTCAAGTGACCAATGGTGTCAATTTGTGTTTCAAGTACACCATGTGGAATTGATAAATTCGATCGTATAGGCCGTCGAAGAATCCTTTTCCGAGTGTACGGTGTCTAACTCTAGCTAGAGACGGACATTCGCAGAGGAAGTGGTGGGGGGTCTCCTTTTCCACTGGATCCTTGCAGCTGCGGCAGTCTGGGTTGAATCGGATGCCCAACTTTGCAGCGTGAGTACCAATAGGCCAGTGCTGTACGCCACAATTCTGGCAATCTCCTGTCGGGTTCTGTTTGTTAGGTCGTGTGTTCTTTTAGCACTGAAGCAGGGCTACATCTTCCTGGATATGACACAGATATTTAGGCCGCTCCACCTGGAGTTCGCCTATGAAAGAAAGTGCTGGGATATTTTACCCTTGACTGCTCCAATGGGAGGAGAGACTATCTCCGCAAGGGAACTATAAAGGTTAGAGCCGTGTCTTGCCAGCGCATCGGCGCTTTCATTTCCCTCTATGCCACTATGACCGGGAACCCCGACGAGAGTAATGTTGAAGTGGCCGCTTAGACAACTGATTGCATCTTGTGCGACGAATTTGGACTAATTTGGACTAATTTGGATGATATGGAGTGTGAGTCGAGAGCTTTAATAGCTGCCTGGCTATCAATGAAGATGGCAACGTCTCTCATGGTTATGGGGAAGAGTGTGAGTATCCTACAAGCCTCCCGGAACACAGGTATTTCCGCCTGGAATACGCTCCAGGAGTCCGGAATACGCTACAGGAGTCGGAATGATTTGAATATATTCAGTTCCGCTGAGAAGATACCCGCGCAGACTCCGTTTTCCATCTTTGAACCGTCGGAATAAATGGCTACTTGGTGGTTCGATGGGAACGCTTCATTTTTCCATTCCGTTCTGGATGGGAAATAGACTTGAGCAGCTTTGTTGAGGTTGTGTTTGGACGTTGTGCTGTCAGTGGCAGTCGCAGCGAGGTTCCCGCAAGTCAAGCACCTTACTATGACCGTACGGTTTATATGACCAGAACCCAGATTCAATGAGCTTTACTGCGCTGCAAGATGCAGTAAATCTGACGTGAAGGTCGAGACGGATGAGGTTTAGACAGCGTCGTCGGTCGGACTCTACCAAAGTGCGCCGGTTGCACCAATCCCAGCCGACCTGTGGACTCGGTTTGTTGGTAGTGTAATGGCATTTCCGGCAAGACATGGGGCTTATTACAGAAAACAGTCATATAGGCTGTGAAAAGACCATTTTTAGCATATGCGTCGGTTGTTGGGTGGAGTAAGGTTTCATGTAAATGCGTTTCTGCTGTTTTCATCAAACTCCAAGCGAATATATGTCTCGGCTGCACTGGAGCCTTCCCCAGAACATCTGGCCCCGGCCTAGATGCATTGAACCTACCGCCCCTTGATGTTTACTTCATGGGCATCACAATCGAAGCTATCTCACGTTTAAGAAGAGGCGGCCTTTAGTATAACTCGCACTGGAGTTTTGATGAACTTGCGCGATGGTTGTCCTTTGACTCCTGTCTTGTGGATATGCCGTCCGATGCAATGACACTGAACCCCTTGGCTGAGGCGCAATAACGACTTCGACTTTTATCGTGTTCTGGACTGGCTCTGGTCAGACTCTGAGCCTGGAAAGGAATGCAGTCTAATTTTCACGCATGTTCGAACCGATTAAGGATCTGGTGCTGGTGTTTTCATGGAGAGCGAAAACATTAGACTTTTCATGCAAACATGCGTCAGTCTTCCAAACGGAGACTTATGCTATCCTAATTTCTATGGACTATGTTGCAAGGAACAGGTGGATCGGGCAGAGTATCTGCGTCTGTAGCGACAGTACAGCTGCGCTAAAGGCCTTGTTCAACCCTTTAACATGAAAGCTCGTGAACGAAAGATCTCTCTGAATTCGGTAGGAAGGCTAAATTCACTTAGGCTTGTCTGGATCGCGGGTCATAAGCAAATAAAATCTCCGATGAACTTACCAGACAAAGCTCAGGGGAGGACTTATCATGACCTTAACAGTCATTATGTCTGCCTGCTTTCTGGGTCAGGGCTTCTTATCACTGAAGAGCCTACTCGTTTTGTAAAGTGGTGTGTCTTAATGGCAGTACAATGGGCCTGTATTGAGTCTGAGTGCTCCAGTGTAGAAAGTCCCGCACCCTGACAAAAATAAACAAATTAGACTATGCTGTATACCAGGACACAGGGGCTTAGAAGGAAATGAGCAAGCCGATGAGTTTGCTAGAAAGGGTGGGGAACTGGAGAGAAGTGGAGGTGTGGACATCACATTGGCGTTATCGAGGAAATAATTAATGAAACAACTTTAAAAAATGACTGACCTTAGATGGGAATAACTAGGTGGGCATTGGTGTCTAAAAGGCTTTGACCGCATTTGAACAAAAAAAAGATCTAGGGAAATTCTCAAATTGAGTAGGGAACAGCTTAAAACAGTGATTGGGATTATGTCGGGAAAATGTCTCCTAAGGAAGCATGTTAGGAAGCGGCTTAGACTGGTAGACGTGGATACATGCAGATTCTGTGAGGACCAGCAAGACGCGGAAGACATATCACGCATACTGTGTGAGTGTGAGGGAACAGCACGGAATCGTAGGAGGCTTTTGGGAGAGGAAATAGGGGAGTTGAGCGGCACAGTATACAGGAAGCTAGTCAAATTCTGCAAGGAGATTGGTATTGTATTGTATCTGTCTGGTTTCAATCCATTGCCCTCAATTAAGGTACGTGGTCAACCTGTGAAGTGTGAGATTTCCGACCGCCAATTGGTATTGTATTGTATTGTATTTATTGTAGCAGAATATTTATACATTATTTTCTTAAACTATAAGACTTAAACATTTTAATAAAGAAAAAGAACCAGTTCACAAAGTATTTAAAGGAAAAGCTACAGGAAAAAACCTTTATTAGAAAAAAAAAAAACAAAAAAATAATTAAACAACGATAATAATATACAACGTATATTGGAGCGAGGAAGGGTGGGCGGTGCGGGACCTTTTTCAAACCGAGCTTTAAATTTTACATATAAAAAACAAACTACAAATGATTGTAATTTACATCAATGTGAATAAATAAATGAATAACTAAATATCAGAGGGAAATCTAATAAATTAACAAGAAAGCAAAATAAACGATAAACGTAATATAAATATAATAAATAAATAAGTACAATGAATAGGTAAGAAAATAAATATAATATATTGACTAAATAAATATAATAAGTTAATTGATAGAATAAATAAATAAATTAAAATTATAAAATAAGAATAAATAAATAAAGTACATAATAATATATAACAACAACTAAGTAAATATAATAAACAATATAAATAATTACAAAAAGTCATATTATAAATAAATAAAGAATTACAAAAAATCATATAAAATAAATAATTAAGTTTAATATCACATAATAAGTTATATATTAAATAAAAGAACTATAACTAAAGGGTGATTTTTTAAGAGCTTGAGAACTTTTTTTTAAAAAAAAACGCATAAAATTTGCAAAATCTCATCGATTCTTTATTTGAAACGTTAGATGACATTTACTTTTTGAAGATAATTTCATTTAAATGTTGACCGCGGCTGCGTCTTAGGTGGTCCATTCGGAAAGTCCAATTTTGGGTAACTTTTTCGAGCATTTCGGCCGGAATAGCCCGAATTTCTTCGGAAATGTTGTCTTCCAAAGCTGGAATAGTTGCTGGCTTATTTGTGTAGACTTTAGACTTGACGTAGCCCCACAAAAAATAGTCTAAAGGCGTCAAATCGCATGATCTTGGTGGCCAACTTACCGGTCCATTCCTTGAGATGAATTGTTCTCCGAAGTTTTCCCTCAAAATGGCCATAGAATCGCGAGCTGTGTGGCATGTAGCGCCATCTTGTTGAAACCACATGTCAACCAAGTTCAGTTCTTCCATTTTTGGCAACAAAAAGTTTGTTAGCATTGAACGATAGCGATCGCCATTCACCGTAACGTTGCGTCCAACAGCATCTTTGAAAAAATACGGTCCAATGATTCCACCAGCGTGCAAACCACACCAAACAGTGCATTTTTTGGGATGCATGGGCAGTTCTTGAACGGCTTCTGGTTGCTCTTCACTCCAAATGCGGCAATTGTGCTTATTTACGTAACCATTCAACCAGAAATGAGCCTCAGCGCTGAACAAAATTTGTCGATAAAAAAGCGGATTTTCTGCCAACTTTTCTAGGGCCCATTCACTGAAAATTCGACGTTGTGGCAGATCGTTCGGCTTCAGTTCTTGCACGAGCTGTATTTTATACGGTTTTACACCAAGATCTTTGCGTAAAATCTTCCATGTGGTCGAATAACACAAACCCAATTGCTGCGAACGGCGACGAATCGACATTTCACGGTCTTCAGCAACACTCTCAGAAACAGACGCAATATTCTCTTCTGTACGCACTGTACGCATTCGTGTGGTTGGTTTAATGTCCAATAAAGTAAACTGAGTGCGAAACTTGGTCACAATCGCATTAATTGTTTGCTCACTTGGTCGATTATGTAGACCATAAATCGGACGTAAAGCGCGAAACACATTTCGAACCGAACACTGATTTTGGTAATAAAATTCTATGATTTGCAAGCGTTGCTCGTTAGTAAGTCTATTCATGATGAAATGTCAAAGCATACTGAGCATCTTTCTCTTTGACACCATGTCTGAAATCCCGCGTGATCTGTCAAATACTAATGCATGAAAATCCTAACCTTAAAAAAATCACCCTTTATAAAGCAAGGTTTGAAATTAGAGGGTTATCTGAAGATAAGCAAGATGTAAGCTAATGTTCATTAAGTTTGGCAATTGTAGTTGATACCATTTCCGTATTTGAAAAAGCGTGAAGATCAGCTGTTGAAAATGACCATGGAAGCTTAAGGATCATTTTCAAAAGCTTGTTTTGAGCTACTTGGAGTCTGCTAATATGACTAGGTGCACATTTACCCCATGCCGGTGAACCATAAAACATAATTGCTTGGAACACGACTTTAAAAATCAGCAGCTTGTTTTCAATGCTTAGTTTGGACTTCCGATTTATAAAGGGATAAAGAGTTTTAGTGGTTATATTGATCCTTTTAATTACTTCTTGTACTTCCTGTTTTATCAAGATGGTCATTCAGTGTTTACACCATTTACTTGAAGATTGTTACTCGGCAGGAAATAGGCCTTTCTTTTCGTGTGTCTTTGAGGCATTTATTCTAATCTTCCAGTCGAAAAAGTAATCTTGAATGGCATTTAGTGTAGATTGCAAGTTTGTTTCAATGTTGAAACTAACTGAATCTGACGAGAAGATACAGGTGTCATCGGCAAATATTGCTTTTTCGCAGTTGTTTAGTCATGGGAAATCGTAAGTGAAAATAGTATAGAAGATTGGACCAAGCACTGTTCCTTGAGGTACACTTGCTGAAATGTTATAAAAGAGATTGGATGTTTTGCGAGGGACAGGTTTTGATTCAATTGGTTCTCCAGGTTGGTGCCTAGTGCTCTATGCGATTGAGTACTCCCTTTTTAACCTAACCTATCTGGGGACAAGTACAAAAGGCCGCTTTTAAAAGGTCTAAGAGTTATATTGTGAAATCGTCTCAATTGGTTAATTTATCAGAACAAAACTCAGTAACAATAGCCACTGACGCTTCTTCACATGGTATCGGGAGAGTGATGTCTCGATTTTTCCCAAATAGTTCTGAGGTTAGTCAAAAGAAATATGACCAACTCCATCAGATTCGGCGTTCGAAGGTTTAACCCTGATCACTATTTTTTTCACGCAAACAAAAAGCTGCCGACAATGACCATCCCCAGATTGCAACGGTATGCCATTACCCTTATTGGCTACAACAATAAAGTACGCTACCGGCCCACAAGTCATCACAGCAACGCTGATTGATTATCTAGATTACCCGTGGGACCTGAAACAATTTCGACGAAGAGGAAAAATAGCGAATTGGAGTTGAAACTGTAGACAGCGCCTTATTCAAAGAATTTCCAATCACAAGCAAAACCATTGGGGATGCATCTGGTAAAGAAAACCAATTCAAACGATTCTGTAATACATTCGTCAAGCGTGGTTTGTCAGATGCATGCACGTCATTCAGCAAGAGAGTACCTATAGTAGTTGGCCGAAATCAAGCTCTCCCTGGGAAGCAATTCGTGTGGATTACGATGGCAATGTGATGTTAATCGTGGACGCGTTCTCGATCTTAAAATCGATTGTTCTTCATCAACAGCAACCATCGCTGCACTCAGGCTAATATGGGGGGTTTTTTGGCCATACCGCAGATCCTCGTCAGAGACCGTGTCGAAAGAGTTTAAGGACATTTGCCAGCGTAGTCGATTCACCTTCTGATATCTGCTACATTTAATCCGAAATAGAATGATGCCGCAGAAAGGATAGTCAGAACATTCAAAAGGAGGATGGTGATAACAGTGTTGCCGCACTTCAAACGTTCTTGTCCACTTGAAGCGAAATTATCCTAAGCGGGTAAGTGTAAACCTGGCGATACAGTGTTTGCCGGGCAGTTCTTGAAAGGAAATCGATAAATAGATACTGACAGATGGTATTGGTAGGTAGGTATCTTCTCCTTCTTAATTGACAAGGTGATGATCTGGAATGGTCGGGCACAGTGGTAAGTGTTGGATTACTAATCGAAAGGTCTCCAGTTCAAGTCCCGCCGGGGTCAAGTAGAATCTAGAATTTTTTCCACTGCCCATCAACTGTGATGAGAAGCTTCTCAAACTTGCCGTTCGGATTCGGCTTTAAATTGTAGGTCCGTTCCATTTCGCGCAAGCAAATGGTTGGAGAAGCTAGGGGCCGATTATGCCGGATACTTCTTTTTTGATGATCTGGACTAAAGGGATCATAATGCCCCGCTCTCACTTCGTGCCTACTTGTCCGCCTATGAGGTTTGCGCTGCGTGGTAGTAACAACATCGATTTAATTAACAATTTTCCATTTCAGAGGGACCGCGACTCTCATTATTTCATAAAACTTCTGGCTCGCCAAGGCGATCGAAAAGGGGGCACTTGACCTAAAAGATCTTTTGTACCACATGGGCCAGAAAAAGTTTTAACTATTAGAACCTCCAGTTTCCGTGTAAGGCGGATAGTTTTACCAGTAGACGATTTCTATATGTCTTCGGGGCTCATATGTTCCCTGAAAAAGATCTTCTTTCTAATTCCATTAAGGGCTGGACATTCACATAAGATGTGTTCAGCTGACTCGTCCTCTTCAAGACAGAGTCGCCACTCAGGAGAGTTTGCTATTCTCATTTTGTGTAGATGATATCTTAAACCATGGTGACCAGTAAGGTTACCTACTAAGTTTTTGATATAATGCCTGCTTAGGTTTAGACATTTGCTGGAATTTTGATTGAAGGGCCGAATGGCTCGTTTGGCCTGTCTTAGACCTGGGATGTTTGCCCAAAGATAGATACGTTTTCTATGTTCCCAGCTTTTTATTGCTGCCGTTGCTGCTGATCTAGGAATGCAGCAGAAAGGTTCGGGACCTATGAAAGGTGTTTTTGAAACTTTTCTGGCCAATTTATCGGCCTTTTCGTTACATTCTACCCCGTGATGGCCCGGAACCCACCATAATTTGGTCTTGTTTCTTAATCCGAGTGCTGAAGCAGTACATGACTGATTTGGAGTCAATGGTGCGCGAGCTAAGGGCGTTTATAGCTGCTGGCCTATCCGTGAATATATGGATGATTACGCCTTTTATGCCAGCGAGGTTCATTTAGAACGTTGCAGACTGAAATGGACGAGAAAACAGAAAAGTACACTACTATGTCACCCAATTCCTAACCGGGCACGGGTACTTCTATACCTACATTCTTTCACAGGATAGGTAAAACGAGGAGTTCTGCATTACAGTCTCTGAAATGGACAGCGCCAATCATACATTCTTGGAGTGCAGCAGATGGGATGCGGAGAGAAGAGAAATGGAATCTCTGATCGTAGATCAAGTGAACAGAACTGGACCCGAGTATCCTCTTTCATTGAAAAAGTACTCAAAATAAAAAAATAAAAAAAGAGATTAAGACCTAAAGACAGCCTCGTTTGGCATAGACTTCTTAGGCCACAGAAGACTAACAATACTTCCGGCGTCCTGATATGGACTGAAATTATTGGGAAAACTGGCAGTAGTTAGATATCTTGGTAACTGGCTCGACCAGTATCTGTACTCCGAATGACATATAGGCGCTTGTCTTGCTAGGGGTAAGAATGCTTTGACTCTTGTCTTTGTTTTACAGCAGTCAACTTGACTCCAGGCTGAAGGTGATCATCTTATCGGTGTCCATAGTAGTTTTGGAGAAACAACGTTTTATTAGAGCCTGCCACCAGTTGTTCCGAATGCCTAAATCCAACTCTATAAAATACTATCCCAACAAAGCTCTTATGATGGTGCTCAGTTGAATAGGCTTAACAATTTCCTAATTTAAGTGACACGAAGGCACGTTGCAAGAGTGATGGCCAGCGGCAATAGTCAAATCTTTGCGGCTTACTAACATAAGAACGCACCGGCCTGGCTTCACCCCGATAGAGGCATTTATCCATTGCAAAAGGGCTGATACAGATGATTGATGGTACCCCGGTACTATACTACCGCTAAAGCGGCGCAAGAGACAAGCGGCTTATCCACGGCTGTTACTGCACCAATAGTAGTAGCACATCACAATTTGCTACAGTTTTACTGGTTTGACGTTTCGCTTTGTGAAATTCGACGACATTACTTAGCATTTCAGTCTGTTTGATCATTCAGTAATATTTAGGTCAGGCAAACAGCATCCTCAATGATGAAAATTTCTTACTGCACATGCGTCCCATGTGCGTCACTGCATGCATTTGGTGCAATTTTACTGGTTTGACTTGTCGTGATGTGAAATTCTACGACATTACTTAGCGTTTCGGTCTGTTTGATCATTCAGTGACATTTAGGCCAGACAACAAGCATTCTCAATTATTGCAATTTCTTACTGCACATGCGTTCCATGTGCGTTACTGCATGCATTTGGTACAATTTTACTGGTTTGACGTTTCGCTATGTGAAATTCTACGACATTACTTAGCGTTTCGGTCTGTTTGATCATTCAGTGACATTTAGGTCAGGCAAACTGCATCCTCAATGATGGAAATTTCTTACTGCACATGTGTCCCATGTGCGTTACTGCATGCATTTGGTACAATTTTACTGGTTTGACGTTTCGTGATGTGGAATACGACGACTTAGCGTTTCAGTCTATTTGATCATTCAGTGACATTTAGGCCAGACAACAAGCATTCTCAATTATTGCAATTTCTTACTGCACATGCGTTCCATGTGCGTTACTGCATGCAATTTGGTATAATTTTACTGGTTTGACATGTCGTGGTGTGAAATTCGACGACTTTACTTAGCGTTTCAGTCTGTTTGATCATTCAGTAATATTTAGGTCAGGCGAAAGCATTCTGAATGACGGAAATTTCTTACTTCCACGAGCGTTACTACATGCACTACTGAGTGCGTCGTTACTGCACATCTGTTTCATGCATAACTTTATATTAGCAAGGGCGTTGCAGGAAAATGCTGGGCGCGCTAGCTTGTAGTGACTGACGCCGTACAGCTTAAGTCGGATCACGGCGGTGCGTGCTCACCTTGACGCTCAAAAAAGCAATTGGGATTTCGAACACCTGTTGTGTAAGTCAACATGTGCCCAGAACCCTAATTAAAGTTAGTGAAAGTTCGATAGATTAAGTAAGATAAATAGAGCATGAAGATTAGTTCGGAAAAAAGTCTGTAGGCCCAAAGGCAACAAAAAGAAGGTTGTAGTTAAGTTTACAGTGTCCCCATAAGGACCTGTAATCTAGAATAAGTATTCTGTTAAATTTGGGTAAGATTTAATCGTTTTTGTCTAGTTGAAACATAAAAAATTATTAAAAATTAATTTAAAAGTAAAGGACGAAGTAAACAAGGTAATTTTTCATTCAGTGTGTAAGTGTGTGCCAATATTTTTTTTTACATAAAAACTGCAAACTCACTTGTCCCGTTTTTGTTTATCCTCACTGTCATCCTTCATAAACGAAGGTTGCAGACTGAAACGCCGCCTTAGATGTCGACCTTTCATATTTTACGAAATATGATCACCTGTTGGGGTGTTTTTTTTTTCTTCAGCCTTAAGATAAAGAGGCGTTTTTCAGTGTTGTTTACTTTTCTTTTCACAACTTTTTCTATTACTCCTACGTGGTAGTGATGAAGTGGGATATTGTCCTTTGGTTATTCCAGGAAGTTTTTTTTTCGGATAAGAATTATTTGTGTTTGTTTATTGATTTGGTGATGGATAAAGTTGATGGGAAATTGTGAATCGTTGAAGAATCTGTAATGAAAGTAGACAATTGATTGTACTCGATGTTATTCTTTAAAAAGGGCATTATATAAAAGTAGACATTAATGTAAATCGCTATTAATAAATGTGGGGAATTGTACCACAGCCGGCATCTTTTGCCAATGTTACGTCGATGATTTTCCTCTCCTTTTCAAGAAAAAAAAAGAAAACATTGAAATTATTGTCTCCCTAAGAATGAGATTAGAATCTATAAATATACATCGAAGCTACGACAACAGAAACGTTAACGAAAGTACCTACATACAATTTTTGTGCAAAGACGACAGCAAGAAAGTGGAACTGTTTAGTGTGGGAGTAAAAATTAATCTTAGACAATCCAAATAAACCCTCTTTTATTTATTCAAAATTTTTAAATGTACTGACGTTAGTTTTCAATTAATTTTTTAAAGGTTTTTGAATATCAATTTACATACTATGCAGAAATGATTAAATCTAACTTAAAATTAACAGGATACTTCGTCGCTTGAAAAGCAAACTGACATAAGTCAACATTTTTGACTATTTTGAGTTAACTATACAAATTAAAAAATCACTTCCTCATTTTTTGTTTTAAAAAAAGATCTTTATTTTTTCCCTACACTTTTACATTTTGAATTCTACTTAGGAACTAACCGGACTTCTTCGTTTGGGTTATACTTAAGAACTGGCTTGGATGTCCTCTGCAAGTTCCCAACAAGTGGTTTCATTTTATGATGTGCTGGGTCAAGTGCATTATGACTTCAGCTTGAAATCTATGTTTATTGTTTCAGTTTGTTGTTTCAGGTTGCTGTGACTGGGCATTGAATGTTACATTGTAACATTGTATATTGTGTGATTGTTAGATATAGATTGTAACATTAACTTACAGAAGGAATCGCAAACAAAAATACAAATTTTCTTTCAAACCGTTACAAGCATAACTATAACTCTTAAACTGACATCATGAGGGCGTAACGGATACAATTATTGGCACCCCCTTTTTCTGCACCAACTATTGGCACCCCTTCATTCATAAGCCATTTTTCAAAAAATTATTTATCTAAGCAAGCCAATTTATTTTTTTTCTTAAATTGTAGCTTATTCCGCACAATTGTGCATCTTTGTTTTGACGAATGCGTATTCAGTCAGTGAGTGGTAGTGAAAGTATTAACACGTTTTAAAAAAGTCAAAAATTAGCAAAATTTTGTGTGTTCCTGTTAAGGACCTTAGATTTGGTAAGCCGTATTTAATTATTAATATATATTTGTTTTATTAAAAATTTATGTTTTTTGATATGAGAATATAGTAAATTATTCGTTTTTAACTTTTTTTTTGTTAAATTAATTGATTATTAAAAAAAAAATGGATGCCAATAGTTGGTTCCGAAAAAAGTAGGTGTTGAATTATTGGCACCATGGTGCCGATAATTGGTTCTATGGAACTACAACTATTGGCACTGCCAATAAATATACTTTTGGGACTGCCAATAATTATGGAATTAAATCGTTACTTTTTAAAGATTGAAAAAATACCGAAAACAAGAAAGACTTATCAAGAAAAGGATGTTCAAGAAGCTCGACTGCCCATAAAAAATGCACAAATTTCTAAAAAGGCAGCTTCCAAAATCTACAAAATACCGCGTTCTACTCTGCAGTTCCGATTGAGTGAACATTTTTTTTATTTATTTCTAAATCACACTTATTCATTGTTAACTTAATATTTATTTGTTTTTGTCCTTTATAAACTAGAAGAAGCGGTATATATATGTTCCTTTTTATGTTTTTTTTTCTTATTATAAATATATTAACCAGCCAGCTAGTTTATTAATAAAAATCAAAAAAAGGAAATATGGTTTTCTTTAAATTCAAGGGTGCCAATAATTGTATAATTTGGGGTGCCGACAATTGTGGTCGGGTGCCAATAATTGTGGTTTTTGGTAAACTTTTTTAATATCCCATTTTTATCCCTTTTTTAATAATAAAATACAAATTAAAAAAATATTTCTAAATAAAAAATGTTCCAAATTTTAATTTGGTATATTTACCATATTCTTAGTTCTATCAATGCGAAATTTACACGCATTTGAATTCAAAATTTTCTTAGGGGTGCCAACCATTGTGTCCGTTACGCTAAGTGTATTATTGAATTTAAGGAAACATCCCTGTTGTTTTCCCAGCTAAATGACATTTTTTCATTTATAACACTTTGGTTCTAAAAAAAATTATGAAATCGTGATAAATAATTTTTTTGAAAAGTGTCACTTTTCGTTTTGTGTCATTTTACTGCCAAATTTCAGTAAATTATTTTTGTAGTAAAACGTTTCAATTTGCGTTAAGTCATTTTACCTTGGAACGAAACTAGTTTATGAACTTTAAAGTTCTTTTGATTACTTTAAGAAGTGTCACTTTACCAATAAGCTAGGTATTATTTTATATAATAATATTCGTTTTGCTTTTCAAGCGACGACTTATTCTAGATTATTGTTCCTTATGCGGAAGTCCTGAATTGAACTACATATATCTTATAATTATTTCCTTTCTGCCTAAAAACTCTTCATTTCATTCATTTCATTTTCATTTATTGAACATCATGTACAAGTAAGACTTAGTCTTTTATAGTACTTAACAATAGAGGATAACATTTGATGGTTAGACCTAAACTATACCTAACAATAAGTAAATAAGAAAAAAAATAAATAAAAATTATAATGAAAACACTATTGCAGGAACGAAGAAAGGGGAAAAGGAGTAGAAGAAAAAAAGTAGAAGAAATTTAAAGAAATTTGAGAGTTGTTGCTTCTTTTTTTTTGTTTTTTCATGAAAAGTACTCCAACGCAGATTTTTTGAATTCAGTAGCTCCAGTTATTTGTTTTGTTGCATTGGGCAAAGAGTTCCAAAGTCTAGTGGCATGAACGAAGAAATGGCGAGACGTGATTAAATAATTGGATGGGGGTGTAATTATATTAAAAGTTCTGGAAGAGCGGGCAAATTGAATTGATTGTCAATTACTTTGTGCAGAAAGACACAACATCTAACATCTAGAAACTGCTGAAGTGTACAACCGAGCACTCCTTTGTTATAGTTTGATATGTGATCATATCGTCGAAGGCCATAAACATACCTAACCATATCGTTGAAAGCAACGGTAAGTTTATGCAGCGATAAAGAATCAAGCTTGCAATAAACAGCGGAAGCATACTCAATGTAAGGCACAAGAAGGCATTTTGTAAGCCTGAGCTTCGTCTCAACTGGAGTAAAGCTCGCAAATAACCACAGTTTACGTAAACCACCGTATCGCCCTACTGTGCAGTTAATATGGTCAACTGGGGATAACGAACGATTGATGCGAAAACCTAGATTAGTTACAACTTCCACGAATTTCAAATGTACACTGTTAAGAACAATTGGAGGTAGTTCTTTAGTGTCATGAGGTTTTTTGGATATTAAGATTACCTGCGATTTTGATGGATTAAGCTGAAGACCATTAAACCTCGACCATTCATCGATTTTTGATAGATCTTCATTCATCCTACAAACAAGGTCGTCTACTAGTCCTATTGGTCTGGACAAGTAAATTTGAGCATCATCTGCATAAAAATGAACGTTAGTATTCAAACATACAGCGGGCAAGTCATTAATAAAAATGCAAAACAAAATAGGGCCTAGGATTGACCGTTGTGGTACTCCGGCAAGTATCTCTTTACTGTGAGAAGATTTGTCGCCAACCTCAACCCTTTGAAAACGATCACTCAAATAACTTGTTATAAAACGCACACATCTGTCACTAAATCCAAAATAATCACTTAATTTTCTCGAAAGGATGACATGATTAACACTATCAAAGGCCTTAGAAAAATCGAGCATGCAAAGCACAGTAACATAGTCCATGTCATAACAAACCCGAATATCATCAAGAATCTTAACCATAGCCGTAGAACAACTGTGTTTTGCTCTAAAGCCAGACTGAACCGGAGATAGTAAACTGTACTGATCAAGGTGCCTAGAAATCAGCTTAGCAAGAATTTTTTCCAGGACCTTTGATAGACATGGCAAAATGCTGACTGGTCGAAAATCTGTTACCGAAGATGGATTTGGTTTCTTGGGAATGGGAATGACTTTGGCACACTTCCAACTGAAAGGAAACGAGGATGACGTGATACAAAAATTCAAAACATGCGTAAGACATTTCAAAATATGAATCAAAATCATTTTTACAAAGCGAATGGGAACACCATCATCTCCAATCGCATTTGACTTCATAGAACATATGTAATTAACAACATCAATATCAGATACAACCTCAAAGTCGAAAACTGATATCGGTTCAAAACAGAGCTGATCGTTAGGAGTAAATGATGTACCACTTACTGGGTTAGTCAGGAAAGCGTTATTTAATTCATCTGCATCAGGCATGGTGATTAAAACATCTTTTTTACCAACTCCAACCGAACGCAAGTTACTCCAAAGTTTGTTTCCACTTTGTTCTGTTCCCAGCTTGGACAGAAAATATTTTTTTTAGCTCTCCTCGTAATGAAAGTTGACTGGTTACGTGCACGACAAAAAAAATCCCAATTATGAATTGTTGGACTTTGCTTCCACCTTGAATACAGTTTCCTGCGAACTTTCATAGCTCTATGCACATCGGATGTAAACCATGGACAGCTGCTGTTACGGACTTGAACCGTCTTTAAAGGAACGTGTTTGTCAAATAAATAGAGTAACAGCGATTGCAGGTGATGAACTATCTCATTAACATTTGATGCATAGTAACAACTGTGCCAAGGAAGTATACTCGCATCATAATGCAAGGCAATGATATCCACCGAAGAAAAATCCCTAAACTGAAAAGTTGATGGTGTGGCAGAACGAGTCAAATCAATATTATATGTGCAAAAAATTAAATCATGGTCAGTCACACCTTCTAACGATAACTGGTCTTGTAGCAGTACATTAGACCGATCAGATACCAGGAAAAGATCCAGGAGACTAGAGGAGGCATTAGGAGCGTAACGAGTCGGATATGAATTTACTACGGCTAACCCTGCAGATGCAACAAGTTCCAAAAGTTCATTAGATCTGCAGTCATTTTTCAGAAGATCAGCATTAAAATCACCACAGACAAGTATGTGTTCATAAAGAGGGTTGAATTCCTGGATTGCGGAAAATAATGTGTTGGGGCTGTAAACTACACCTATAACATACTTACTATTACCATCAGATACTTCCAGAAACAAGTACTCATTGGTACTCCCATCCGATTTAACAATAACTTTGCAGTTTAAAGAACTATTACAGTACACGGCTACTCCACCACCAGTTGTGTTCGTGATCCTATCATTCCGAAAAAGTTTATATCCATTAATATTGAACATACTATCCCCAATGTCAGCCTTAAGCCCGGTCTCAGTGATACATATTATATCAACACTCGATTGTTCGAAGACGTGACGTAAATAATCTACTTTTGATATACTCGTATTTAAGCTACGAGCATTAATACAGCATACCTTAAACCCTTCACACGCATTGGACAGTATTCTTATCATCGATCGCACATTGACTTCGTCGATGCCAGCTGACGTGTGCCCATTATTCAAAGTCAGCATTTAAAAAAACAAAAAGTAAACAAATAGCAGGAACAAAATTATGAAAACAAATAGGAGAACTCTTAAAAAAACAAATAAAAAAGCAACACGAGCAGAAAATAGAAGTAAATGCATGGTAGAGAAAGAAGTGAGAGGAAGGATAGGAATAAGTATAAAAATAAGAAATCATAATTACATAAAATAAAATAATAAAATCTAATATAAAATCAAATGTGAAAAAGAAACAAATTAAATTTAATAACTAGTAATGAATAAGCTCAAGAGCACAAGTGTGTATACCTATGTTCTTTTTCTTGTGTTTACTCTTTTGGCAATGCACATAAAAGTATTTATATATATCGCTCCAGCTGTTGGCAATAGTGTTAAGGCAAAAATGTCGCAGGCTATGTTGAAGATCTTCAAGTGAGTTTTGTTGCTGCTGAGAGTTTGAACTCGATTTCATCCATACTCTTTTTAACATATACAAATCCATACCTCTTTTACGAAATAATGTACAATGTTATTTTCATCGAGACATTTTTTTATAAAACTCGGCATCATTACTTAAATTTTATATCTACATATATATATAAAAGAAAGTGTCCGAAACGATGTAACCGCATAACTCGAGATTGGCCGAACCGATTTTGATGATTTATACTTTGTTGGAAAGCTATTTTCTCAGCACGGGTTTTAGAAGAAATAAAAATCTGAATTTCAAAATTGCTTATTTTGACCACCCAGCGTGTTACGACAGGATTTTTTTCAATTTTTTTAATTTTTTTTTTTTTTTCATTTTGTATTTATTTATTTTGGCAACAACCAAATAAAGAATCACATTTGAATGTAACATATCGTATCACAATTGAACTGTCAGAGAGACACGCAACGTAACGCCATCTATTATCGATCAATGGAGAAGCCAATTTTGTTTCATGTTTGGTGGCGCTGTCGGATTCGAATTTCTTCATTGCGATTTTGTGAGTTTTAAAATTGACATGAGAATATATCTATATCTATTTATATATATATGTATGTAGGAACAGAAAAAACTTCCCATGTAGCAAGAACAACTTCGAAACCATTCAGGAGATATGTAGAAAAAAAACTTTTCAATTAACTTAATCTTTATTTTACATTTTACATACAAGCAAGTGAACGATTTATAATTTGAGTTGATAATCTTTATTCTAACCGGACCGTCGACCGTACCGCAACTCTGCTCCAACAAGACTACCACCTTCTCGCTTCGTTTTCTCGCTTGTTGATTCGTCCCAGCCAATCCCATAGTCCAAACGCACTCAAAACCTGGTGCCAAGTCCATAGTTTTACTATCAAAGTCAGGGCCATCCACCCACGGCACGCGCCCAGTATGACCAATGCTAGTTTCAACGGTGTCATTGTATTGCTACATGACAAACGATAATCGTCTTCGCTTTTATGACCGCAGATCTAGGTCAACACATGCATTCCGATTTCAATGATGGCATTCCACTCATGATGAATCAATGGGTATTACATTGTCGCAGTTTCGACTCGAAACGAAAACGAAAACCAATTAAGGGTCGACCACCGAGCCCACGATGTGTCATCACGATCATACTATTGAAGTATAAACAATACGGCCGGTCGACGCTCTAAAAGTAAACAAATACGGTCGACGATCTAAAATTAAACAAATACGGTCGACGATCTAAGAGTAAACAAATACTGACGACTGTAATAGAATATGAACTGTCTAAAATACAAACTGTGTCCCAATTAGAACTTAATACAAACATGCAAATGAAATTTATACACATTGTAATCGAATAATAATACAGAAAAGAATTGAAAAAGATACGACCTGCTACTGGCATGCACCTTGTAGGTTATACATTCCTACATGTATATAAAAATCAATCCATATTTGCGTTTGTTGCCGGTGTTTGGCCAAACGCGTTAACCGATTCCAATGAAATTTTTTTTTAAAGAAAGGTGACGTCTATACGAAGGATGTTATGTATGTGCGATGTCTGTATCTGCATCGGTGTGTAAATTATGTGTTTCTAAAAAAAGAAAAAAAAATTGACTATGTATTTATACACTGTGTGTTTCATATGTAGGTATCATGTGCTTTGAAAAAAAAACAAATTTAAGTGAAATAATAAAAAGTTTTTTTGTGTAATATTTTCTATATATAAAAATCAATCCATATTTGTGTTTCTTGCCGGTGTTTGGCCAAACGCGTTAACCGATTCCAATGAAATTGTTTTCCTTGAAAGGCAACGTCTGCACGAAGGTTGTTATGTTTGGCTATATCTGCATCGGTGTGTGAGATATGGGCATTTGAGTGAGTACACATGCATATGTGCGTATGCGTGTAAATTACGACGCAGATACAGAGACCGTACAGACGTCACTTATTTTGTTATCCGAACAAGCATATGAAAGAGGGAGACCACACGAACGTTTCAAGCTTATTGTGGAATTTGTGCGCACTTTCATTCTTGAGATATCGTGTGTTCAATATTTTATTCAAATAACTCTTATTGAATTTTTTTGCATTTTTTTGTGAATCAGACATCGGAAAGTTGCTTTTCCAACATTGATAACAATCGGTGTGGAAGTGAATGAAAAGTGATTGAATCGAAGTTTTTTATTTTCGCTTTGTTGTTTGATTCGCAGAAGTAAGGTGACATAGGCGCCTGCCAGACAACAAGCACCTACCCTAAACGGAACAACGAAGTTGTGTGAGCGGCCTAAGCCATGCGGAGAAAAACGTGCAGTCCCTTTCACCGGTTGAGCTCAAATCAGGCAATCTTCGGTATTGGCCTGAGAGTGTTTCTGTGAACTTTGGTCAAAATCGGACTTCTTTTTTTAGGCGCAGCAACATACGCCGGATACCCGCTATAGACAATTATAAGGAAGTCTACTCGAACATATTGGCCAATAGAATTCTCGGGCACGGGCAAAGCCGGGCAGGTGCAGCTAGTTTTATATAAGAACAAATTACAAATCGCAATATGTATGATATAGTTAAGGAGTTTATCGATGAGTACCTCGGAGTATCATCAACTCCACGAACCACAGGTAGTGGAGATCCGACGAGGAATTTCCCTAGAAAACCGTTTTTACCTCGGTTTGGAAAACCAAATAGGTTCAAAGTTCCTAACCCGGAAGGTCGAGCGAAAGCTCTACAAAACACTGATTCTGCGAGTTCTGCTTTATGGCGCAGAAAAAGAGAGCTAATATTGGGTTCTTCCGAAAGAAAAATAATCCATCGCTTATTAAGTCCTGTGTGCGAGGAGGGCGAATAGAGGAGAAAATGCGACCGCGAACTCTCTGAGCTGCACCAAGATGTCGACGTATTCCATAGAGCTAAATCACGTCGACTACATTGGCTCGGCCACATTGAGCGAATGGACAATAATGTTCAAGCGAAGAGAAACCTTGAATCCCAACCCCTGCGTTTCAAGACGACAAGAAAGACCGACTCTGCGTTTTGAAGCCTTATTTCACTTATAGACAAAGCCGACAGCAAATTTTGGGAGTGGAGGTATAACCAAAATTCATATACTTGTATGTGTAGATATACACAATAAGAATACAAATTCAAACATCTGGCAGGGTTGTTTTTCAGCCGGGGCTGTGGGCGTGCGTTTGAAAACGGTAATTTTTCCGATTTTTGTGTCGGAGGTATAACCACTTCAATGCATATTTAAACAATAGATAATTGGGTACTGCTTTCAAATATGTATGTCCCAGGCGTTTTCTTTTCAGCCTTCACCCCGGCAGACGTCCTTGTATCCTTTTTACTGAAAACTCTTTAAACTTTTTTATTCAAATATAACCATATGCTGGTTACATGAAAATAATCTTCTCTTATTAATCTTCCTTATTACGAATATAAGGAACTTAACTAAGCAGTCAGTCTATTAGTGAAAAGGAAAACAATAGGGCGACGACAGTGGAAAATTAAAAATACATAAATAACTTAAAAAAAAATCATCTAGATTTAAATTAAGTTAACAATTCCACTGAATGATGTTGCATTTTTTTCATATTCTTTGTAATTATTATTTTTTTATATGTATTTTGTAAGTTTTCCTGTACATAGTCTTGCAAGCTTTTGAAACAAAAGCAATTATTATCTTATAACTCTTATTCTTTTTTCCTTTATGTAGATTAGAATTAAATATTTTTTTTGCTTCAAGTTGTTTTTAGCAGTGCTAAAGTACTTTTTACTACTTGTATATTTTTGTTTGGCTAGGTTAACAAATTGTATTCCCAAAAATAGCGAAAAAAAAAATACAAACATGGATCTACAATGTATGGAAGTTCATTTTAAAACGCTGTACCTAAATGTACGGTATTCATTACATAAAAGTATGCTTATATCAGTAAGACCTAAAATATTATTTAAATACAGAATTTAATGAAAAACTAAAAAAAAGCGCTTAAAAGAATTTTTACTGAAAACTCCCAAAACCTTTTTTTTTTCAATATGCACCTTGGTTAAGAAGAGGTCACAAAGTGATAACAATTTATCATTTAAGATTGAAGTATACATATTGTGATCGATTATTAAATGGAACATTTCCCCCACACCCGCCTCATGATTAACTACACGCCTGGTGTGTGAGAGATGCTACCCACATGTATAACGGCTCTATATTTCTCTTTTTACAAAGAGAATGATATGACCTGGAATTTACAGAAAGTGAGTCAGTTCGGTCTCAGCCTTTGAATTAGACAAGTCGACTTGATTTTAAATAAAATAAAAACTATTCACATCAAATACCTAAACGTTTTTCATTTTGTTTCTTTGGGAATAAGATTAATTTGACTGGCGCAGTCGGCAAAAAAAAAAAACCTAAAAACATAAATCTAAGAAGATTTTGGTGTTTTTTTTTACCTATAACAGATTCACAAAGGAGTCTAGTGTGGGTTTGCTCCCAAAACTTTTCGATCACGCGGCTTTTTGTCTCTATTCAAATTAAAGTGTTCAAATTTATAAATGTTCAAAAACAAAATAAGCAAATAACAAAAAAAAAAAAAAAAAACAGAATAAAAATAATAAAACTAATAGTGAAGTGAAAATAGAATTCAGAAAGAACAAAGGAAAAAGTGACGCTACCAATAGAAAAAATTATGCCGTTATCCGAAGGCTAACTTCATACGTAAGACACTGAATACACACAACACTTTCAACAAAAAATCATCATCATCCCATCAACTCGCATACAACAAGTACATGCAAATCAACAGTATATTTATCAAGTTTTGTTAACATATTTACGATTATTTTTTAAGTTTTGTTTAATACATTTTAATTATTTAATACATTAATATATATATACCTAACTGAAATTTGTTATTTGAAATGGAAGTCTTCGAAGTTCTAGTTAAATGTATAGCCAATATTCAGCCATTTGATGGCACTGAAAAAAATCTTTTCAACTTCATAGATAGAATAGATGCTCTTGTTCCATTAATAGAAACGTTGAACCCACATTTCAAACACATAATTATAGGTTACATACAAGACAGACTTACTCATAGAGCAAGAGACACTATTTTAAAACACGGCCAACTTGAAACATGGAATGAGCTGAAGGCAATTCTAAAAAAAGCACATGGTGAATCTACGCCAACTAATACGTTGCTTGCCAACATTGTTCTATGCCGTTGCAATGGAACTATAGAACAATTCTATAACCAGCTCAATGACCTTTTAATTAGATTAAACAATTCATATTCACTTACCGATGAACTGACGAACGAGCAGGTAACGACAAATAGAAGAATTGTGTTAAACTGTTTTAAATTTACCTTACCAGAACCTGTTAAAGGAATAATAATAGGGCGGAACCCTCCTTCAATGGATGACGCCTATAATATAACCGTTACCAACGGCTATTCTAAACACATGCACTCCTCTTACACAACACCACCCCCCATTTCATACAATACTTACCAACGAAATCAAGGAAACAGAAACTTTAGACCAGAAAATAATTACAGCTACCAACAAGAATATCCCGAACAAAGACTCAAAACTCAAACAGACAGGTACAGAATCAAAACCTCAACAATAGGAACAACTTTACTCACTATGACAATATAAATAGACAAAATAACTACAATCAAAACAACCCAACTACATCAAGACAAAATAATAGCAATAGTATTCAACCCATGGACTACAGTGTCAAAAGTCGACAACCAACTAGAGTTAATAATAACAGAAATTACCAAACGAATAACCGAAATAATTATATACCGAGTCGACAAATCAGGCAAAATGTTCAATATAATAATCAGAATCAAATCAATAATTCAGAACCCATGGCAATTTCACACATTCAAAATGACAATACACCTCAAAATTTTTGCCAGGGCAATTATCCAAACAACTACCCTATATAACAATTGAAACAAATATAAAAAGACTAAAATTTATTATAGATACAGGTGCTGAGTTCAGTATAATAAACCCAAATCTTTGCCATCCCAAGTGGAAAACCTACATAAAACCCCAGAAACTTACTGTTGCTAGTAATTGACAAATATCTAAAGTGTAATGTTAGGTGCAGATTTCCCCTATTCGATGCATTCAATTTGCAAGATTATTTTGTTGATTTTTTAGAGTGCAAATTCCATAAATATTTTGATGGTATTATTGGAAATAATATTTTGGTACCACTTGGCTCAATAATTAATTACGGAGAACGGTCTCTGCATACAAAAAATGCAGAAATACCAATTTTCCTTAACGAATATGAGGAATTTTATTTCAACAGAAGTTATGTTGACAATTATTATTCAGTTAATGTATTTAGCAATGAAGTTGAAATGTCATATACTGAAGGTATTAATTTTGCTTCGCACTTAGGTAATAAAGATATTTTAAGGATAAAATATCTTTTGAATTCCTTCACGGACATATTTTATAATGAAAAGGACAGTCTAACATTTACCAATAATATTAAACATAGGATTATAACAAAAAATAATTTACCTATCTACATAAGAAGCTATCGATAAGCTGAAGTTCACCGGGAAGAAGTTGACAGGCAGATCAAAGAAATGCTTGAACAAGGCATTATTGTTGAAAGCTCTTCTCCATATAATGCTCCATTATGGGTTGTCCCGAAAAAGCTAGACAATTCCAACAAGCAAAAGTGGAGGATTGTCGTTGACTATCGTAAATTGAACGATAATACGATTGACGACAAATTTCCTCTTCCCAATATTGAAGAGATTTTTGACAAATTGGGCAGGTGTCAATATTTCACCACAATCGATCTGGCAAAAGGGTTTCATCAGATTGAAGTCCACCCAGATGACAGATGCAAAACTGCCTTTTCAACAGCTTTTGGCAATTTTGAATTTACGCGTATGCCATTTGGTTTGAAGAATTCTCCTTCAACATTTCCGCGCCTTATGCATAATATTCTAAGAAATTTTATTAATAATATATGCGTTGTGTATTTAGACGATATTTTGATTTTTTCCACTTCATTAGAAGAACACATTTGTTCAATAAAAAAGATTTTTCAGTGCATCCGTGAGGCTAATCTAAAAATACAAATAAATAAATGCAATTTTGCTGCAAAATCTACGAAATTTTTAGGCCATATAATTACAGAAGGTGGAATTAAACCAGATGCATCGAAAATAGCAGCTATACAGAAAATAACCCTTCCTCGAAATCAGAAAGAAATTAAGTCATTTCTGGGGATAATTGGACTACTCCAAAGTGGCGTATCCCATGGTGAAGCTCTTGAAAATAAGTCACAGCATTAAGAAAAATGATATCGAATACGTCGAATCATTTAACAAACTTAAAAAGTTGCTTATTTCTGAGCCAATTCTTCAAAACCCCGATTTTAGTAAATTATTTACTTTAATAACCGATGCATCAAACTTCGCATTGGGCGCTGTTTTAAGCCAAAGTAATCGACCGGTTTGTTATGCTTCTCGCACCTTAAATGATCACGAAATTCGATATTCAACTATTGAAAAAGAACTCTTGGCAATCGTTTGGGCTGTGAGATACTTCCATACTTACCTTTATGGCCGATCATTTATTGTGCAAACAGATCATAGACCACTCATTTGGCTTAATAGCTTAAAGTATCCGAATATGAAGTTGCAACGTTGGAAAATGCAGCTTAATGAATACGATTTCACAGTAAATTATATAAAAGGCAAGGATAACTATGTGGCAGATGGACTCAGCCGACTTTTTTGTAATGACCCTAATAATGACATTAATCAAGAAAACATTGAAAATGAAATACAATTAACTGACATTTTTAATGATTATGACAATAATTACGACTAAGAACTTAACAATAACGAAGTTGGCAGTAGCGGTGACCAAGAGATTATAACCACCGATGCTACAATACGTAGTGCAGGCGAAGATGACTTATACTACATATATATAACAGAGAAAGCGGTCAACATTTACAAGAATCAAATATTTTTAGAAGTTGGTAGTAAAGAGAAATTTTTCACAAAAAGTATTAATAAAAAATGTAAAAACTTCATATATGTTACCAAAGATAGCAATTTACTGGAGATAATGAAAAGATTCATTATTGACAAGGGCTTGAGGTGCATTTACTGCAATGACATAGAATTATTTCTAAAATTCCAAGAATTATACGTTAGATATTTTGCCAATAACAAGAACCTAAAAATGCTTAAATCATGTACTAAATTGACTGATATAACAGATAAGAATGAAATGCTCACAATAATAAAAAACGAACACCTACAAAAGAACCATAGAGGAATTTCCGAAGTATTTTCAGAACTTAAACTGTTATATTACTATCCAAATATGCTTAAATTAATTCATAGATTTATTAACAACTGCGACATTATATAATATAGGAAAATATGACAGACAACCCCCAGACTTACCTTTCGAACACACAGAATCACCCACAAATTTTAACGACATTGTACACATGGATATTTGGTATCCTTGTAGAAACGTTATGTACTTAACAATGATCGACAAATTTTCGAAACATGCTACAATTCATAAGCTTAGAGATAGATCTTGGGTATCCATTTTAAAGGTCATTAAGGAAAGAATCGTTATTTAGGTAAAATGAGAAAATTAGTTTCGGATGGCGAAAAGTGTATCATTCACAGCGCCGTCGAACAATTTTTAAAAGACAACGACATAATATTCCCCCAGACAACTGCATATAACAAAGCAGGTAATTCCGATATCGAAAGACTGCACGGAACCCTTAATGAGCATTTGAGACTAATTAAAGCCGACAATGATAGGACCGATTTAGACGATTTAGAAGACCGAATTTTTAAAATAATTTTTATTTATAACGTGACCATACATTCAACCACTAATTTAAGACCGATTGACTTTATAAATAAGAACTACGACAAAGAAAAAATAAAACAATTATCTGACGAATTTCACACAAAGAAAATTGAACGAACTAGAAAGCTTAACAGAAACAAGAACACACGACACAATCTATGCGAAAGTATTGTAGTTAATAGAAATATTGCCAAATGTAAACCAAAATACAAAAAGTTGAAAAAATTTAAGCTTGAACGAAATTATGTTGTTGATACAAGCAATCGAAGACTTACCAGATATTGTAAAAAACAAAGAAAAAGAAGATTTAAGTATCAAGAAAAGTATTAAAATCAAAAATTGTTTTTGGCATTATAAAAGAAATAAAAACCTAATTAATTTTGTTCGTATTAAGAATACAATTATATACAACAGATACACTTTATAAAGTAGTCCAAATATTTTGATAGCAATATATTTTGTATGTCAATTAAATTCCGATAGTTCAATCATGTAAAAATAATTAATTTTTGAATAACTACTACCTAAAAAAAAAAAAGCATGTATCTATTTAAATTTTTGAATTAAATTTATTTATTTAAATATGTTTATTTATGAACGAATTTATATATTATGTATTGTGTTTTTGGTGGACCAAAAAACCTACTAAGGGGAGGTGTGATCGATTATTAAATGGAACATTTCCCACACACCCGCCTCATGATTAACTACACGGCTGGTGTGTGAGAGATGCTACCCACATGCATAACGGCTCTATCTTTCTCTTTTTACAAAGAGAATGATATGAGCTGGAATTTACAGAAAGTGAGTCAGTTCGGTCTCAGCCTTTGAATTAGACAAGTCTACTTGATTTTAAATAAAATAAAAACTATTCACATCAAATACCTAAACGTTTTTCATTTTGTTTCTTTGGGAATAAGATTAATTTGACTATATGCATATAATTTGTATTTGCATTTTTAATTTAATTTTTACAATTAAAATTAAATTTTGTACTTTGACAAACATAATTTTATATCACTAAAAAGATTTTAATTTTAGTAAATGGTTCAAAAACTGTCAAGGGTTAATTTTGGGATACTTTAAGGCCGTCTGGCGGGGTGAAGGCTGAAAAGAAAACGTCTGGGACATACATATTTGTAATCAGGAGAATTATTCTGATTTTTTGATGTACCACTCTTGTGGTTATACCTCTGACTCTAAAAGTTGATTTTTCGCCCCTTTAATGGGGCGTCTGGCAAAGGGAAAGCTGAAAGTAAAACGTCTGGGACCTAAATATTTGAAATCAGTACGCAATTATCTATTGTTTAAATATGCATTGAAGTTGTTATACCTCCGACACAAAAATCGGAAAAATTACCGTTGTCAAACGCACGCCCACAGACCCCCAGGCTGAAAAAACAACCCTGGCAGATGTTTGAATTTGTATTATTATTGTATATCTACACATCCATACAAATATTATAAATGCGAAAGTAACTCTGTCTGTCTCGCTTTAACGCCAAAACTACTGAACCGATTTAAATGAAATTTGGTACACAGATAGTCTAGAGCCTTAGAATGGACATACGCTAGTTTTTACCGCGTGCAATTGCTTCATCCGCTATCCAGAAGCGGAGATCTAAGCTGATATCTAAGAAAAGTTGTAACTCTCGAATGCTTTCTAGCTAATAACTTTGAAATGACTCATCCAAATGAAATAGGATTTGTTTTTAATATAAAGTTCAAATATCTACAAAGATTTTAAGATATAAATGATCTTTGTAGGTTATACTGAAGTTGAACAATAAGCATTAAACTATAAATTTTATGCAATTCAAAAAAGTAAAATGTTCGATTGAAGCTCGATCGTTGGATTTTCCCAGCGTTCAGTGGAGGAAAATGTGTGTGTGTGTGCGGCACAAATTTGTTTCTCTACCTGTACCTTTTGTGCAATGCGCTTTTTCTTTCTTTTTTTTTATGCACCTTTTGCAGTTTGTGTTGTTTTTTTATGGCGCATGGCGATGGGATTGAGAAAGATAGGGTATGAAATGTAAATGAGATTGAGAGGGAGTCGCACTTAGAGTATATCCATATAATGAGTAGGGACACTCTCGACGTTTTCTTTATCAGTTCTTATCAGCTAGTATTTTGTTTTAAATTTGAGAAGTGGCAGACTGGCGACGCAAGGCGAGCACGGGACAGCTAGTACGTACATATATGAATTTTGGTTATACCTCCACTCCACTCCCAAAATTTGCTGTCGGCTCTTAGACTATTATGAAAGCGTAGTTTTTTTTTAGTTAAACCGTTCCGTGATATTTCAAAGTGGAATAAAGCCGACTTAATTTTGGTTCTAGAACTCGGCTTTATTTTCCATGGTCAATTGAAGGGTTGCCCATTTCTTGATTTACTCCTGCAGTATCTTTTTCGAGTGACCGCTTCATGAGTTAAAAGGATTTTCTAGAATTTTCTTTTTCAAAATTCATCCACAATCTCCAAACCTGCAGACCCATTCAATTTGTTGTCATAACTCTAACCCAACAAACACAATACTCCTTAAAGCAATGTACATCGTTAAGTTGATGTCCTTATCAATGAGGTTTCCATAAAAGTAGACTCCCAAGGTTAACTTATCCGTGCCAGTGTATAAATTGAATGACTACCACATTATTTCTGCATCCTGTTGCTAATCGCCGTCAACAACTAATTGACACAACATTTATGTATACGTTGCGACTTTATAAACATTTAATGATCAAAACATAACCTCACTAGCTGCGGTTAATGAGCAGGACATAATCAATATATTTCGCAATGGGGTGTGAAAAATAAAATCTGGTCAGTTTTACTTTCATTATCATGACATGGTTATCCGGAAAATAAACCTGATAACCACACTCAAATCGGACACCCACTAAATGGACACGTACCAACACAGAATGTCCTAGAATCAGATGTCATGAATTGCGTTTATTTAACCGGCAGTCAAAATCTAACGCCTTCAACCAATCAATACGAAATACGAAATACGAAAGACGAAGAAGAAATGTATCCTGCTGTTATACTGGTAGCTATGAAATTGAATTAGGGAAATGTCTTAAAAGCCTCAGTGTCAAACCTAAGTCAAAGGAACGTTGTTGTATTCAATAACAAGGGCTGTTCCTTATTGAACACTAAACTGGTTTTGTGATACTGAACATTTTCAAAAGAAGTATCCCGGTCAATTAGCAGCAAATTGACCTTTGCCTTTGCGTCTATGTAACAGCCATATCGATGTGTATGCCTATGATACACAAAATGAGCGTACATCAGGTGTTCTGAGTAAACAGTGCTTTATCTTTTAGGGATAAGGATAGCAGGTGCTGGTATCGCCTTTTTATTTTGTCTAAATGGGAATATTTCCAGAAATCGATTGCAAAGATTAGGCTTTGTGATTGCTAATTAGCTTTGATTTGTGAGCGTATTTATTGTACTGTTGTTGGTGCTAAATTTTAGAAAGGGATGAAAAAGGGACATGACATCAACATGATTTCATATGTTTCGGTATGTGTTTTGTATTAGGCTAGAGGTTCTTGCGTTCTTGAGTTTTTCAAACATCCAAGAGTATCAATTGTCATGGGGAGCGTCTCAAGCTTGCCGTACATATCCGGCTTAAATTTGTAGGTCCATTCTAGGACCTAGGTTAAGAAATCTAGGTTTTAGGTCCTGTATGGGATGTTAATGCCTAAAATTTACATTTTGGAGGTTCCTAGGCAGGGGTACAAATTTATTCAATAATTTAAAAGTATTCAAATCGTGTCTTCAATGGCGCAGGGACTTGGGTTCCGAACTCTTTTCTTGGGACTTATGCTCCACTCCAGTGGGACATAATTTGACTAACGAAAGCGAAGCTTTCTTTATTTTACTTTGAGAAAATAAATACAATCTGAGTGCGTTTCTAGACATAGAGGGAGCCTTGAAAAATATCGAAGCTGACGCAATCTTGGGCAGCCTTAGAAAGGCACACCTCAGTCTATGTGACTGGATTGGTTTCATGTTAGGCACGAGACGGATTAAGTCTTACCTAGGAGACGTGTGCATTGAAAGGAAAGTTAGCAAAGGTTCAGTGCAAGGCGGCGGTGTCCTCTCTCTGCTCATACGGCTCCTGGTTATAGACGAACTACTAAAGACACTGCAGCGGGAAGCTTCATTGCGAACTCATATGCCCACGACAACAACGCCTTCGTCTCAGAAAAATGCATCCCAGTCCTCAGTGAGCGACTCAGCGGTATGGTGGAAAGCTACCGAAAGGAGGTGTTGTCTCTTAAACCTCACCAAAATCCAAAAATCAGCTTCCGTTGCGATAACGAAATCATTAAGAACCGCACGCACTGTAGCTACATACATACATATTAGGACTTAACGGCCCATACAGGTCTAGGCCCTACCTTCTCCAACCACTTTCATGCGAAGTGGAGGGGACCTACAGTTTTATGCCAAATCCGAACGGCAAATTTGAGAAGCTTCTCACGACAATTTGATACTCTTGGATGTTTGTCAGACTTTCGCAAGCGGTATTCCCAAGTGGTCCTCCATCTAAGTACTAAAGAACGATCGAGAAGCGATTGATTCGACGTGGCAAGGTCGTTGGCATTCACTGCAGCTATGCAGGTAATACTCAACCTCAAAGCAGCAAAGCGGTTAAAACGGCCGTTAGACTCAGAAAGTCGGGACTGTGATCAAGCCCTATGGACACGCATCTGTTGAAAGAAATAAAAACCACTGACGATTTACTACGGTGACCCTATGCTGGCTACCAGGGTATAATGACATCTCGGAAACGAGGAAGCGGAAAAGCTGGCAAGATACGGATCGGAGATGGATGCATCTCCGGCTCTAAAATCTATACGAACTCCGCTTAGCACACAAGCACGGAAAATCGATGTTGAATCCATGAGTAGAATAAACCTACGTATGACCTATGGAGCTATGGCCAGCGGTAAACAAAAGGAAATCTAAGGTCATGATCGGGCTAAGCCGCAAAGATATACGCACCCTGACGGATGTCCTAACAGAACACTGAGCGGAGAGACAGGGCATAATGTACAATAGAATATATTCGTCACCTACTATGAGAATGCCCTACACTAGAGCGAGCATACCTGAAGTGCCCAAACGCTGAGGCAAGACATTATCGCACTAATTCCGAAGACATCGTAACCCACAGCATAGAAGGGGACGAAGAAGATAATTCCGACACCGAAAAACCCTGGTCAGACCCTAAAACTAAAAAAATCAGTGAATTCGACTTGAGCACGGCACAAAAACTGCCAGTGCTAAACTGCGAAGTTAGCACCAGCCGAACCGAAAACATAAGGGATTTCCTGAATAGTGTCGAGTTTTACTATGACACTCTCAGTGACACGGCCAAACCCACACTCATAAAGTTCTTAACTTGGGTCTGCCAATCCAGCAACGTTTGGTGAACTAAAAACCAATCTCATAGCCAAATGTGGAGCTAGCGACACTATAGAAAGGCTCCAGCACAAACTCGACAAGCTACGCCAACGAAATCGGCCAATGCGGGAGTTTGTGTCCGAAGTTGAATGTCTCGTAACGCAAATGACCGAGTTGGAAATAAGCGGACTAGGAGAATCAGCTCGCGATATATTAACAAGAGCAAACGAACGCAGGGGGTTAGCATTCCTCAAGCAGGGGGTCAATGAAAGATACAAGATCATTCTCGACAGCGCCCGCCATACCAAATTTCAGGACGCTATCGACCACCTGCTGGAGATAGAAACAGATAACAATCCAGCCCCAGAAACAGTGCACTACGCGAACCATAACCAACGAGTGTCACCGCAAACGAATCAGTTCCGTAACCAGGGAAATATAGGGCGAAATTTTTAAAATACAAACTATGCAAACTACCCTAATAACCAAGCATATTCCCAAAGTACCAATTTCCCACCCAACCCCAGATATCAAAACCGACCGACATACGGTCCAAGAGCTTACCAACAGCCGATAAATAATTACCCCCGGTTTAATAACAACCAAAATAGAAATGGTAACAATACCAATAACCAAAAGACGCCACGACCGGTTGCCCACAGCAGTGGAGATACCCGTAATAACGGAGAAAACTGTCGAACTAGTTTTGTACCACGCCATAATCAGGGCAACCGAAGAGAGGCAGCTTATATGGTAAATCAGGGAAACGAATTACCCACCGAAAGGGAAGCCGACCATTCGGGGGGGAACCACTAACCCCACAGCTTCCGATCGCGATTTGTGCAGGGGGGATAGCAAACGGCCTATATGTGCATATGAAAGGCAATAACAGGAAAGTTATATTTTTTGTAATAGATGCAGGTGCATCGATCTGCACAATTAAGCAGGTTGTACTAAATCAGGGTACCCCAATAAATAGAAATAACAAAACAACAATAATGGGAATCTCGGGTGACAGAACAACGCTAGGAACATGTACTAACACACTCTTGTTGGGAGAATTCCCTACAACCTACACGTTTCACGTAGTACCCGACTCCTTCCCAGTACCCGTAGACGGTATGATTGGAGCTAATTTCCTTAAAGAACTCGCAGCAATAATAGACTTAGAATATCTCACTTTAAAATTAATAATAAACAATAAACAAATTTCATTACCTATAGTTAACAAAGACCAAGTAGTATCTATTTTACTCTCGCCCAGGTCCGAATCCACATACTGGGTCGACAGCCAACATTCGGACGTACGGGTATTCTTTTCACAACAATTGTGTGAGGGCGTATTTATGGCAAGCTCCATATCGCAGGCCAGGCAAGGCAAAATGCCGGTAAAAATCTTAAATACCCGTGAATCCGAGGTGAAATTGAAGTGGATAGAACCACAATCCAAACCGTTATCTGAATACTACGTTCTAAAAAGCGAAACCACTGAGAGATCACCGTCCACCCGACTACAACAAGTACTTGCTGAAATCAGTTTTGAAACATTGAACAAAGAAGAACGATCAGAACTCGAGCTCATATGTACCAAATTCCAAGATATCTTCCATCTCAAAAACGACAAATTGACGTACACACATATACGAGGGGCGTTCAATATATTCTCGGTATCGATATGAAGGAAAATGCGAATTCAATTTAAATTGTCTTTATTTTTCAATATAAATTCCCCTAACATCAATGCATTTGTTACATCTTGAGATAAGCTTTTTTAAACCCTCAAAAAAATAAGTTTCCTCTTTCTCTGCAAAATACCCATTTATTGCCGACTTGAGTTCTTCATCATCCGAAAATCTTTTTCCACGAAGACATTTTTTCAAATCCGGAAACAGGAAATAATCACTAGAGGCAAGGTCTGGACTATAGGGTGGGTGTTGGATTTCTTCGAAACCACAATCTCGCGCAGCAGCCTTGGAAACTCGCGCCGTGTGAACAGGAGCGTTGTCATGAAGAAGCAACACACCCGCTGCGAGTTTACCCCGTCTTTTCTTTTTAATTTCCTCCCGCAAATTTTGCAAAGTGGAAGCGTAGGATGTGGCGTTGATTGTTTCACCTTTTTTTTGTACTCAATGAGCAAGATTCCCTTTGAGTCCCAAAAAACTGTGGCGATGAGCTTCCCGGCAGACGGAGTGACTTTGAACTTCTTCGGGTGGTCTGTTCCTTTTCTATGCCACTGCATGGACTCTTGTTTGCTTTCAGGGTCATAGTGGTGGACCCATGTTTCGTCCGCAGTAACAATTCGATCCATAACACCGTCCGCGTTCTTACTACACATCTCCAAAAGCTCTCTACAGCATGCGATTCTCACTTTTTTCTGAGGCGCTGTGAGCATTCGTGGCACCCACCTTGCACTGACCTTTGAAAGGTTAAGATGGTCATGAAGAATGGTGTGAATGGTACCAATTGAAAGCTTGATGATCTCTGCCATCATTTTCACCTTTATTCGGGCATCCTCAAGAACAAGTTTTTCGACTTCTTTGATGCTTTCTCCCGTACAAGCAGTAGCCGGGGCGCCGGAGCGGGGGTCGTCTTCAATGTTCTCTCTGCCTCTCTTGAACTCACTTGACCACTTTTGCACAGTTGATAATGAAGGTGCGGAACCCTGGTAAACAGCCACCATCTCTTCATGAATAGTTTTTTGACTTCTTCCTTGCTTAGTGAGAAATTTAATTACAGCGCGATGCTCAATTTTCATCATCATCGTCTCAGTTGCCATTATGATTCTTTTTAACTAGAGATAAAACGCGAATTAATAATCACATTTATAAGAAATTTTACATGAATGCACTAAAATAATAGTATTACTTGATAAATAAGTCAATTTATATATACAACCACAGCTTCACCCCGATACCGAGAATATATTGAACGCCCCTCGTAGGTCAGACCCACATCTCACTCAAAGACGGAGCTACCCTTTAAGTATTCTAAACCCTATAGGCTACCGCATTCTCAAAAAAATGATATACAAACAGAAGTACAAAATATATTGGCAGATGATATTATCGAGCCATCCGCTTCGGCATGGAACTCACCTATCTTGATTGTACCCAAAAAGAAAGATCCCATCACGGGACTACAAAAATTTAGACTGGTGATCGATTACCGAGTAAACGAAGTAATCTAGGACGATAAGTTTCCACTGCCCAACATAACTGACATTTTCCACATGGTCGGAGGAGCAACATACTTCTCCTGCATAGACCTCAGCCAAGGGTATTGTTACGACTCAGCCCGTGCTTCATCGAGTTTCGAGGGAAGAGTACTGTGCGCAGAGCCAAAAAATGAAAGAAAAACAAGTTTTATTTTTTATACAGAGCCCGCTGTCTAGTGCTGGGCTGCGACTCTGTGTATTTATTTGTATTAATTATTTACTTTAAACGATAGGTCCGCTGTCTTTAGCTGGGCTGCAACCTTTACGTTTCGATATTTAATTAGCTCTCTCCTTTCCTACCCACAACCTTTGCCTTTTATACAGTTTTATTTTCATGACCCTCGTCCTATCTTCCCAGTCTACTTTAAACGATTCCATATTTGCATAGCTATGCGCTTTTTTTAATTATTGCCTAATTGTTTTTCGTTCCCATTAAAAAGTGCCCAAATGACATCTTGGGTGTCATTTGCCTTACGCTGATGTCCCATATGCAACCCGTGTCCGGTGTCATCCATTCATAAATTGTTTTTTTATGTCCCCGATATGCAGTCCTCTGATATGCAACCATAGCAGTTTTGCCATATGTATATTGGCGTGCCGCTGGGAAATCGGAATTGGGTTACGTGTGTATCGTTTTGGGTAGATGAACTTGACTTATTGCGCTTGGGTAGCATTTTAGTAAACGAAAAACAAAACGAATGACCTATTAATAGCCGTGCGCGCTGGTAGTGTATTTGGTATATGGATTTCTATTGATTGGGAAGATATGAGAAGGTGATGAGTAGGGTGGGTTGTGCGGATCACAACAGTATTCCCAAATGGAATTAGCGGAAGACAGCAGACCTTACACCGCATTCTCAACCGAAAATGGGCACTACCAACTGAAACGTCTGCCCATGGGTTTGAAAACGTCACCCAGCACATTTTCGAGAATGATGTCTATTGCTATGTCAGTCCTAACCTATTCCCGGTGTTTTGTATATCTTGACGATTTGATTGTGTTTGGCCGAACACTTGAGCAACACAATAAAAACCTAATCGAAGTTTTCCAAAGACTCAGAGAAGTTAATTTAAAGATTTATCCCGGAAAATGTTCTTTTCTTAGGAAAGAGGTCTTATATTTGGGGCACATAATCTCGGAAAAGGGCATAATACCTGATCCATCAAAATCTGAGGTTATGAAAAATTGTCCAGTATCACGAGACGCGGATGAAGTCAGAAGGTTCGTGGCGTTTGCCAACTACTACCGCAAATTCATACCAAATTTTGCCACGATAGCCCTTCCGCTAAACAGATAACTACGGAAAAATCTTGAATTTGGCTTTAATGAGGACCATAAAATACCTGGGAATTATTATTGATAACCGTTTCATATGGCAAGATCACATCAATAAAATTAGGTCAAAACTCAAAAGTGCTATGTTTGCAATGGTGTATCTTAAAAGATACACTTCCATGGAAGTTCAAAAGCAAGTTTACTACTCACTAGTGGAATCCCGATTAAGATATGGGGTTTTAGCATGGGGTAATGCGTCGGAATCCCATTTAAATAAGATCATCAATATTCAAAGGTGACTGGTAAAAACAATTAATACTAATAATGTGTATTTTAAAGTTTTAGATGTCAAAGGTATCCTTAAAATGACGGCAATCCTTGAATACTACAATGATCTTCGCTTTCAACAACCAATACAACATAACTTGAACACACGAAGACGAGCACAAGGACTCTTGGTAATTCCAGACACATTTAATGTATACGGCAGAAGACAACTCGAGCTCAGCTTTAGAATACCAACAATAATGAAAGACATATCAGCAAATCTTAAGATCATCCCAAATTACAAAAAACGTAAAAAAGAGCTTAAAACTTATTTTGTGAATTTAAATTTTATTCAAACGTAATGTTTATCTTTTTTCCTATATTTATTAATCAAAGTTGAATTTTAAATGAATTATAACTTCCAAACTCAATGAAAAACAAATTATGTACTAACCACCTGCAGTCAAGCAAAAAGCTTCGCAGGTAACACAAATATTATAACGTGCTTTTATGGAAGAATAAATATAAATATAAAAAAACATAGGGACGGGCTACAGTCCGCTTGGGCGAACTGTTGGATACCCTATTCTTATTCCTATCCCTCATAAGTGGGCGTGACAAAAGTCTAAGTATGGTTGAATTGTTAAGAACGCTCTACATATTTTGTTATATAACATTTAAAGGATTTTATCAAAAAAAAAAACGCTCCCTAGCTCAAACTTGGGTGTTTCAATAAAATTGTTTTATTTAATTGTGGGCGTGTCAGTAGGCGGATTTTAAAAAAATTAACACATGAGAATAAAGGGCCCCTAGAGAGTATATATTATAAATTTCAGCTCCCTAGCTCAAACCTTGTATTTTCAAAAAAAAAAAAAATTAATTGTGGGCGTGTCAGTGGGCGGATTTTGAAAATATTTACACATGAGCATAAAGGGCCCATAGAGAGTATATACTATAAATTTCAGCTCCCTAGCTCAAACTTTGGATTTTCAAAAAAATTGTTTTATTTATTTGTGGGCGTTTCAGTGGGCGGATTTTGAAATTTTTTTATCCCGAGCAGTTTTAGGAGTCATAGATCATATATAAAAAATTTCAGCTTTCTAGCTCACAATTCGATTTTTTCAAAAATTTGGTTTTTTTGAGTTTGTGGGCGTGTCTGTGGGCGGATTTCAAAAATTCGTAAACTTGATTATTTCGGGACCCTAGAGAGTATATGGTTAAAATTTCAGCTCTCTAGGTCCAGTTTAAAGGCCTAATTTTTGGCGACAGACGGACGGACGGACGGACGGACATGGCTAGATCGACATTACTATCGATGCTGATCATAAATATAGTAACTTTTAGGGGTCTACGGGCAATATTAAGGTATGTTACAAACTATGCGTCAAAATTAATATACCCTTAGAATAGGCTATAAAAAGACCATTAGGGATGCAGTTATCTATATATATAAAAGAAAGTGTCTGAAGCGATGTAACCGCATAACTGGAGATTGGCCGAACCGATTTTGATGATTTATACTTTGTTGGAAAGGTATTTTCTCAGCACGGGTTTTAGAAGAAAAAAAATCAAAATTTTAAAATTTCTTATTTTGACCACCCAGCGTGTTACGACAGGTTTTTTTTCGATTTTTTTTAATTTTTTTTTTTTTTTCATTTTGTATTTATTTATTTTGGCAACAACCAAATAAAGAATCACATTTGAATGTAACATATCGTATCACAATTGAACTGTCCGAGAGACACGCAACGTAACGCCATCTATTATCGATCAATGGAGAAGCCAATTTTGTTTCATGTTTGGTGGCGTTGTCGGACTCGGATTTCTTCATTGCGATTTTGTGAGTTTTTGTGAATTAAAATTGATATGAGAATATATCTATATCTATTGATATATATATGTATATAAAAATCAATCCATATTTGCGTTTGTTGCCGGTGTTTGGCCAAACGCGTTAACCGATTCCAATGAAATTTTTTTTTAAAGAAAGGTGACGTCTATACGAAGGATGTTATGTATGTGCGATGTCTGTATCTGCATTGGTGTGTAAATTATGTGTTTCTTAAAAAAGAAAAAAAAATTGGCAATGTATTTATACACTGTGTGTTTCATATGTGCTTTGAAAAAAAAAAAATTTAAGTGAAATAATAAAAAGTTTTTTTGTGTAATATTTTCTATATATAAAAATCAATCCATATTTGTGTTTGTTGCCGGTGTTTGGCCAAACGCGTTAATCGATTCCAATGAAATTTTTTTCCATGAAAGACGACGTCTGCACGAAGGTTGTTATGTTTGGCTATATCTGCATCGGTGTGTGAGATATGGCCATTTGAGTGAGTACACATGCATATGTGCGTATGCGTGTAAATTACGACGCAGATACAGAGACCGTACAGACGTCACTTATTTTGTTATCCGAACAAGCATATGAAAGAGGGAGACCACACGAACGTTTCAAGCTTATTGTGGAATTTGTGCGCACTTTCATTCTTGAGATATCGTGTGTTCAATATTTTATTCAAATAACTCTTATTTTAATTTTTTTGCATTTTTTTGTGAATCGGACATCGGAAAGTTGCTTTTCCAACATTGATAACAATCGGTGTGGAAGTGAATGAAAAGTGATTCAATCGAAGTTTTTTATTTTCGCTTTGTTGTTTGATTCGCAGAAGTAAGGTGACATAGGCACCGGTTGAGCTCAAATCAGGCAATCTTCGGTATTGGCCTGAGAGTGTTTCTGTGAACTTTGGTCAAAATCGGTCTTCTTTTTTTAAGCACAGCAACATACGCCGGATACCCGCTATAGACAATTATAAGGAAGTCTACTCGAACATATTGGCCAATAGAATTCTCGGGCACGGGCAAAGCCGGGCAGGTGCAGCTAGTTTATGTATAATTCTTTATTAGTATTTTAATACTTTATAAAACTTACAAATTATAAATTATAAACTTTTCAATTCAGTCTTATTGCAGTTACATATTTTTAAGTATTTCTTTTCACAAATTCAATACATTTTCTTTTAAATGATCTAAAATTGTTATCAATGTCATTTGGTAGCTTGTTAAATAGTTGAAATCCCTTATAGATGATCGTACTTTGGGCGCCCAATGAGTTCTGACTTCTCAGTCTAAAGTCATTCGCATTTCGAAGTTGGTAGGGTCGCACCTCATTAACATGTCTGACCTCATTTAGTAAATACCTTGGCGCATCACCATATTTTATGCTCCTCATAGCTTTGTTTTGTAGTTTTTGCATCCTTTCGATTTGACCCTGGTTGCAGCAAGAAAACAATATTGATGAGCAAAACTCAAAATGTGGTTTGACTATTGTATTATACAGCTGTTACAGTGCTGTCAAATAGTTCATTCCTTTTCGAATCCTTTTAAAAAATCCTATTTTTTTACCAATTTTTTGCAGTTATAATGTATATGGTCGTGCATTTTTAGATCCTTATCGATGATCATACCCAGATATTTTATGTTCTTAACGTTTTCAATAGCTTTTCCGTTTATTTCTATATTTGTTGTGCCATTCATATTTATCTCCATTAACTTTGTTTTCTGTTCGTTCAATTTTAGTTTGTTAATTTTTATCCATGTGATCAATTTATTTATATCATTCATAAGTTTGCACTCCTCTTCGCCTGTTCCTTTTGCGTATATCAGGGTATCGTCAGCGTACATAACTATTTTGCAAAATTTAACCATTTCTGGCATATCATTTATGTATATTATAAATAGCAGCGAGCCTAATATTGAACCTTGCGGCACTCCTTGATCCACTTCAATAAACTCTGAAACGCTGTTATTTACTTTCGTCCGTTGTATTCTATTTGTTAGGAAAGATCTAAACCACTCTAGCTCCTTATCTTGTACACCATAAATATATATAATTTTCTTAAGAGAATTTCTCTATCAATAGTTTCGAATGCCCGCTTAAAATCTAAGAACAATGCCATTGTTTTTGCCTCTTTCCGCCATCTTTCCATTCATTCACTACGTGGTTAACTGCTGCTTCACAGGAATAATTCTTTCTGAACCCCGGTTGATATATTGAGAGAATATTATTCCTCTCAACGTATTCCATCAGTTGTTGTTTAACAATTGTCCTAAGCGTATTTATTAGTCGAAACTCTTCACTCTTATTGGTTTTTGCCACTTTTTCTAAACGTGGTGACAGAGAATCTTTCCAAGGGCTCGGAAACTCTCCTGATAGAAGCGATTCGTTGACTAGCTTAAGTATTGTTTGTCCTAGAGTAGGTACTCCAGTTATCCGTAAATATTCGCGGACTTATTTTTTTCGAAATCCGCTTGTTATTTAGTTTTCTGCATATTGTTTTAAGTTCGTCTATTGTTATTTGATGGAATTTGAATCTACTTTCTGATGGCTTTATACAGTTAACATATTTGGTGTTCTCGATTGAATTGCCGATTTCTTTTACACTTTTTATGAAATACTAATTGAATTTGTTAGCAATGGTCAAGTCATCTTCATGAATTTCGCCTTCAAAAGACACGTTTTGAATTTTGTTCTTCTGCTGTTTTAGAACTAGTTGCTTTATTCGATTCCACATCTCCTTCTGCCCATTTGCTTGCCTTATTTTATTGTCAACGTACTTATTTTTTGCTTTGTTTATTTTGACTTTAAAATGGTTTCTTATAGATAGATAGGTAGATATTTTTATTTTGTATGAAAAATTATACATAGGTTCATTACCGCACATTTAACAGCACAGAGACTTGGTATATTTGCATACCTTTCTACTGAAAAAATAATAATAACATCACAAATAAGATACATTTTTAATAAGAACAATCGATATTTTGAAGGAAACATACAAAAAAACCTTCAATGTAAGAAAAAAAATAAGAAATAAATAAATATTTAACAGTAATTATTCTTAATTCTAAAAATATGTATACAGTTAAAAACAGAGTAAAACATAAACATATAACAGAAAAATAAATCAACAGAATCAACAACAGAATGAAAAAATAAGTATATACGAGGGCGGGTCGATAAGTCCGTGACTTTTTGAATTTCTGACCTCTTTACTGAAACGGCAACACTGCTCCTGTCAACAGGCATCTGTCAGTTGACTCCTGTCAAAATTTAAACTTGCTGCGTCAGTTAGTTTGTGTTTGACAGCTATTTTTATCAGACTACTCACTAATTTGAGGAGAAAATGGAAAAAAGTGAATTTCGTGTGCTTATTAAGCATTATTTCTTGCGAAAAAAAACCATTACCGAGACCAAGGCTAAGCTTGAAAAATACTATGGGGACTCTGCACCATCGATTTCAATGGTAAAAAAGTGGTTTACTGAATTTCGTTGTGGCCGTACAAGCACTGAAGAAGCCGAACGTCCTGGACGCCCAGTTGAGGTCTCTACACCCGAAACAATCGAAAAAATTCACGATATGGTGTTGGCCGACCGAAGATTGAAAGTGCGAGAGATTATGGAAGCCGTAGGGATCTCGCATGGCTCAGTGGTTTCAATTTTGAATGATCACTTGGGCATGAGAAAGCTTTCCGCAAGATGGGTGCCGCGTTTGCTCACAGTCGACCACAAACGCAATCGTGTAACAACTTCACAGGAAGGTTTGGCGTTGTTTAATCGCAATATGGAGGAGTTTTTGCGCCGTTTTGTAACCGTGGACGAAACATGGATCCATCACAACACACCAGAGACCAAACAACAGTCAAAACAGTGGGTTTCTAAGGGTGAATCGGCGCCAAAGAAGGCCAAGGTGGGTTTGTCAGCCAATAAAGTTATGGCGACTGTTTTTTTGGATGCACGCGGGATAATCCACATTGACTACCTTCAAAAGGGAAGAACAATCAATGGGGAATATTATGCCAACTTATTGGACCGATTCAATGACGATTTGAAAAAAAACCGAACCTCATTTGGCCAAGAAAAAAGTTCTTTTCCACCAAGACAATGCAAGGGTGCACACATGTGCAGTTGCCATGGCAAAAATCCATGAATTGGGCTATGAATTGCTCGCTCATCCACCCTATTCTCCAGATTTGGCTCCGAGCGACTACTTCTTGTTCCCAAACCTGAAGAAATGGCTTGGTGGAAAAAGATTTGACTCCAATGATGAAGTCATCTCGCAAACAAAGGCCTATTTTGAGGACCTCGACAAATCATTTTTTTTTGGAAGGGATAAAAAAATTGGAGAAACGTTGGACAAAGTGTATAGAGCTCCAGCGAGACTACGTTGAAAATAAAATTATTTTTTTATCAAAAAATCTGTGTTTTATTCAAAAAGTCACGGACTTATTGACCCGCCCTCGTATATATATATTAAGAAACAAATAAATAGGTAAGTAGATTAAAAGAATAAATAAATAAATAGATAAATTAAATAAATAAATAAATTAAACAAATTCAATAAACAAATAAATTAAATAAATTAAATAAATATATTGAATAAATAAATAAATAAATAGACAAATAGTTTAAGTAACAAGTAAATAAATATATAAATTAAATAACAAATAAATAAATAATACATATATAGAATAACTAACAATTAAATGAAAGTACTTCTACTCTTATTTAATAAAAACATTGCCTGTTTTGTATAAGTTTAATTTACATACCTTCTAATATCACCTTTTTGCTATTATTTCTAATTCATATTAAGTGTTGCCTATGTTATTTTTTTTTTCTTTTCTTTTCTTTTCTACTCTCTCAGCCTACATACTATATCTACTAATTTCTTCATATTTCTTTCCCATTATCGCAACTATTTTTAATTTTCTAACGACTTTCTTCTATTATTAAGGAACTCCTGAATTGTAGGTGGTTGCAATACTTTTTCTATTTGAGTAATGAGTGCAATAAATGGATGCCGTAGCTTAAATGAAAGTCTTACTCGTACAATGTTGAATGTTTTATCCAAGCACCAAAATGGTTTTAAGATACTCGTATGTCACATCAATGCTCGTAGTCTTAACCAACCTAAACTCGATTACTTACGATATTTGTTTTGTGATTCGTGCACGGATGTTATCTGTATTGATGAGACATGGTTTAAGCCAAATATCCAAAACAATGTGTATAAATTGGATAATTATAATTTGTTCCGTAATGATAGAATAACCAATATTTCCGGGGGTGGGGTTGCCATATACTGCAAGTCCTCGCTTAACGCTAAAGTGGTGCGGGGAAATCATCAAATACAGTTGTTGAGTATATTATTCTTGAAATTTTTGATGCTAATGTTAAGTGCTTAGTTGCTTGCGTTTACAATCCACTACGAGTTCTTTCTCCAGAGCCCTTTTTCTCTCATCTAGCAGAAATTTCGCCTTTATACAATAATAGTAATTTGCTTCTGAATGACACATATTCTCGCCAAATGCGTGATTTTATTTGGTCGGGTGGACTCTCAGTAGTAGATAGCGTTAACCCAACCTGCTTTAGGCCAAACTCAGTACCAAGTCTTATTGATCTCGTCATTATATCTGACTCGCTGAATATTTTGTTGTACGACCAGATTTCTTTAGATGAAATTTCTGAACATGATCTCATTTACTGTACGGTAAATATTGCTTTCACACGCATAGCTACTCAAACATATTTCCAATACAAGGATCTGGCTTCTATTAATCTTAGTGCTCTCCAAGCTGCATCAAGTTTAACTTCCTGGGAAAGGTGCAGACTTTGTGCTGATTCTAATGATAAATGGGACTGTTTGCAGATGCTTATTGGACATCTGTATAATGATTATGTTCCCACTAAAACTGTGTTTATTCGTAATAAAGCCTGTCCGTGGTTTACTGATGTTGTCATAAATGCTATTAAGGCCAGAAACAGATTTTATGGTAAGTGGAAGCGTAACAGCTCGCCCACAAACTGGAGTAGATATAAAGTAGCACGCAATGCTGCAACTATTGCTGTTCGTAACTCTAAGCGGAACTTTTATTCTTCAAAGCTTAGTACTGCCCTGCCCTCGAAAGTTCTGTGGAGAAATCTACGCCAAATAGGAATCACTGATAAAACAAATGTTAATTGTTCGCTCGACCCTAACGATCTTAATCATGCATTTTTATCTGGTGGAATTTCACCCGATAGATTCGACTATTTTGCCTCGCCTCTGGGTTCTGGACACCAAGCTGAGTTTGAGACGGTCTCTGAATCCGAAATCATCGATATAGTCAGGGCACTACGATCGAATGATATTGGCGATGATGGAGTGCCATTTCAATTTGTTAAAATGTTGTTGCCGCATATTTTAAGTCATGTGACACACGTTATAAATTCTTGTATTATGACCTCAACATTTCCCTTGTCTTGGAAACGTGCTAAAGTGATACCTATTGCTAAGAAACCTAATGCGAGCACTGCCAGTGATTATCGCCCGATCAGCATCCTACCCGGTTTGTCTAAGGTCTTTGAAAGAGTTTTGGCGAGACAAATACAAAGTCACTTGTATGCCAATTCTCTTCTTAATCCGCTCCAGTCGGGCTTTAGAGCGGGCCATAGCTGCTCGTCCGCTTTGGTTCACATCATGGATGACATAAGACTGAATTTTGACAAGGGATTCATGGCATTACTTTGCCATCTCGACTTTTCAAAGGCCTTTGACAAGGTCAATCATTCCATTCTTTGTTGGAAGCTTTGGCATTACTTCGGTTTGGGTACAGTGCCATTAGGCTAATTGATAGTTTTCTGAGTGATAGATTACAGAAAGTTATGGTTGGGGGCAATTCTTCCGAATTTCTGCCTGTTATACAAGGGGTTCCCCAGGGATCAATCCTGGGACCCATTCTTTTTTGTCTCTATATATTAATGACTTACCCTCTGTTTGCAACCACGCATCAATTCACCTCTACGCTGATGATGTCCAGCTTTATTATTCTAGGCCCGTGGAACAGCTGGATGAACTTGTTTTGCATTTGAACCATGATTTATCCTCAATTAATAAATGGATTTTGGATAATGGCTTAATCCTTAATCCAACTAAATGTCAGGTCATTCCTATCTCCAATAGGACATTTGAATCTTCCTCTATCCCGGATATCTTTCTATCTGGCACTAAGATGAAGTTAGTCGAAACTGCAACTAGTCTCGGCTTTGTCTTAAACCGCAATTTATCCTGCTATAATCACATAAACGTCGTTATTAGTAGAATTTATGGTTGCTTGAGGTAACTCTGGATTTCAGCCAGTTTCACTCCAGTTGCAACTAGACGCAGAGTGGTTCTTACCCTTATTGTGCCCATCTATCCCGGATATCTTTCTATCTGGCACTAAGATGAAGTTAGTCGAAACTGCAACTAGTCTCGGCTTTGTCTTAAACCGCAATTTATCCTGCTATAATCACATAAACGTCGTTATTAGTAGAATTTATGGTTGCTTGAGGTAACTCTGGATTTCAGCCAGTTTCACTCCAGCTGCAACTAGACGCAGACTGGTTCTTACCCTTATTGTGCCCATAATTACCTATTTTGAGGTAGTTTGTAGTAACCTCGACTCACTCTCATATCACAAGTTGCAAGTGGCTTTCAATGATGCTGTCAGATACATTTACCAGATACGTAGGCATGAAAGAATCTCTTTTCTCGCGAGGAGTGTTTTAGGTTGTACTCTACAGCAGCACAGAAACATTAGGAACTGTTTGTTTCTTCATAAAAGCTTTAGTACTTTATTAGTTAGTAGTTAGTATCCCGTCTTACCTCTACTCCAAGCTCCAATTTACCCGCTCCCTTAGAACTTTCAACATTGTATCCCATAGGTACAACTACTTAACTTCATCTCGCCATTTTTTTTATCTATGCTATTCGGTTATGGAACTCCTTGCCCTTTCATATAAAAAGATTATCAAACACCAATAATTTCAAGGCTGCACTTTTAAATTTCTACGCTTCACAATAACATAATACTTCTTAACTTCCTCTTCTTCCATCTGTCGTTCTCTTTCTTCTTCTCTGTCCTAATTTTATCTATCTTTCATTTTGCTTTTCTTCTTTTCTTTTTATTTTCTGTCACTATACTTTCTGAGCTAAATTGTATTTTTTTATTATTTGTATCTACACTCTACTTAGTTTTTTTTTGCTGTACTATTAAAGACCAAGTCTTAATGTATACCATTTTTAAAATAATAAATAAATGAATGAAAATAAAAAAAAATAAAAAAAAAATAGACATATAGGTTAGATAATAAGTAAATAAATATATAAATTAAGTATAAAATAAATAATTAAATATGTAAAATAACTTAGAATTAAATAAGTAAATATAAATATTTTACCAGGCGAATCAGAAACAAACATTTTCAGGTACATAATTGGTTTATAATAGGATTATCAGAGTAATCACACCTCATTAAAAATGTATTTTCTAGTTTTCGAATTCTATCAGAAATCAGTTCAACATTCGCTCTTCTATGTAACTGTATGTTTGAAAAGTGCCATGGCAGGTCTAACATCATTTTTAAGAATTTATTCTGAGCAGTTTGCAATTTTATAATGCGGCACTTTGCACATTTTCCCCATACTTGGCACCCATATAATAAAATAGCTTGAAATATTACCTTGTGAATAACTATTTTGTTTTCTACAGACAAGCACGATTTCCTATTAATAAACAAATTCTTTATCGCAATACTGACTTTTTTAAGTGTATTTGTAATATGTGGGATAAATGCCAATTTGGTATCCAAATAAACCCATAAATATCTGACGCAAGGCTGCCAATTTATGTCAGCACCATTCACCCTAAGCTGATTGGATGAAAGAAAACAAGCTTTTCTTTTTCTAGTGAAAAAAATTGCTTGTATCTTATCCGAGTTAAGTTTGATTTTCCATTTGTTGTAGTATCTATATAAGATGTCTATCGCATTGTTTAAATTCCTCTCAATACAGGGAGCGAACTCATGCGAAGAAAAAATTGCAGTATCATCCGCATAGATAGCTACGTGACATGACGGTATTTTCGGGAAATCCGCTATGAATAAATTGTACAAGATTGGCCCAAGTACTGATCCTTGAGGAGCACCTTAGTGGAATGTTACCAAGTCGGAAGCACTACTGTTAACAGACACACGAAAAGAACGATTAGACAAAAAACTTGAACGATTTTACACAGAAAATCTGGGAAATTAAAACGTAGCATTTTGTAGATGAGGCCATTTTTTGATTAAAATTGAATAAAATGCTTTTTCTATATCAAGTAATAGCATACCTGTGGATTTCCCTAAAACTCTATTTTGCTTTACGTGCTTACAGATTCTAAGAACTTGGTGCGATGTGCTGTGAGATCGCCTAAAACCAAATTGTTCATTAGGATAAATGTCATGTTCAGATACAAATCTTAAAATTTTTTCCTTAAGTACTTTTTCATATATTTTGCTAATGTTGCTTAGTAAACTTACCGGCCTGTAGCTCTCGGGGTTATATGCCGACTTACCACTCTTAAAATGGTTTCTTATTATTTTGTATTCATGCCATTGCTCTCTACTATTGCTGAATTTCGCTATTTGGTACTTATCAATTTTTTTCGCTTTTAAATCTTTTACCCCCAGTTTCACAGTAGAAGGTTAAACGACTGTATTCTGACGTTTAAACCGTTTAAATTTGGAAACACTTTATTAGGGGGATCAAATGGTGAAATATTTCGAAAGCGAAAAGGGTATTTTTCCTTAAACGTGCAGACCATGTCTGATCCAAAGCTCCAAATAATGGAAAAGTTGCAAGGTGGCCTGGATCAAGTCATGATTCCACAATTTTCAACAATTCAAGAATCTGTTCTAGGTTTGAAAATGGAGAATTTGGAAATCATGTTATAGTGGAGGACATTGGCTACCAATGCAGAAGCTATATGGTGACCAATTTACGTAGTTGCAACAATTCACAAGAAACATTGAACAATGAATCTCAAATTCGACCACGAAATTGTGTTGAACGCTCTTATGGCATATGGAAGAGAAGGTTTCCTATATTCTATATTCTTGACACCTTGCATAGAGGAAACAACCCCAGACAAATACAACGGTGTGGCAATAATTCAAACGAGATTTAAACTAAAGCGCATGTTGAAAGGAGGAAGCTATCGCTTCACACTACCACCCTTCGTATATTCGCTTTATTATATTTACGTAGGTTCTGTGTTCCACTCTCTGTGGTACAGCATATTATTTGGCAATGTTGACTTGGGGGGTCGTGCACTCATGGTATTTGAAGTACATTCCCCTTCGGGTAGATTACCTGCTTATGCTCCAATTTCCAATTCTTTATTCGACAGTTGACTTATGAATATTCGGATTTTATTGTCAAAACGAGAATAAAAAATACCGACAAAATCAAGTTAAACGAAGTTTAGATTTCACTCTGAAACCGGACGAGTTAAACCAAAAATTTGAACTCAGTTTAAGGTTCAGTTGAACTCAAGTTTAAACCTTCACTGTGAAACTGGCCATTAGTATGTTATTAAACCATAAGTTTGTTTTGTTGTCCGAAGTTAAGTGGGAGGGTTATGACCCCTTTAATCATGATCATGGTCTCAACGCCATTACAATAATGTAGATGAAGTTATAGTAGGACTCCAGATACATTCCATTCAACTATAGAGCCCACGATAGAGAAAATGTCAACTGATTTAGTTACGCCGATGTAGCCATGGCGCATTGCAAACTTTTCTACCAAAGGATATGATCCCCTACCCGCCCTGCTCTCTTACATACATTCCAAACTGTATTTTGTATTTGTATTTGTATTTTTTATTTATTCATTTATCATAACTTAAACATTACTTAACAATTATTATAAATGGAATATTAGTTATCATTCCTTAACTTAAAAGTGACAATCTATATTAATTTATTCAATTAATTTTTTTTTTTTTTTTTTTTTTTTTTTTATATAGATTGGATAAAGAAAGTTAAAAAAATTTAGTTATTTAGTGAAATTTATTCGATTATAAACATAACAATTCATCATTAATAATAAATTATGTAAATGTGCTGTTGATGAGAAAAAATAATAATTTAAACAAGCGATTCAATACTTTCATAGCTTAACGTAAACAACCAGTCTTTAACCTTTTTGATGAAATATGAAAAATGAAGCGTATCTCTTATAAATAAGGGCAATCTATTAAAAAAATGTGGAGCCGTATATGTATAAAAATGAGTAAAGTGTGTTCTATGTGCAAGAGGAACATTAACTAAACTCATATTGTTAACACGCAGATTGTACATTTGTATGTTCCTACTGGGAATATTTCCGCTTTGTTTAAAGAACTCTTTTAGAACTTTAAAAACATATAAATGTCTAATTGGCAAAAAACCCAAATTGTTGAATAGAGGCCAACTCTCAGCTAAACGATTTTTATTTAAAGCAATTCTTATTAAGTGTTTCTGAGCGATTAATAAGGATCTAACGGTATTAGTATACGAACCTCCCCAGCTTGTTATGCCGTACTGCAACTTTGAGTGGGCAAGACCATAATAGATAGTTGTTAAAACTTTTTGAGAACAAAAAGGCTTTATCAAGTACATTTTACGTGTGACCAACAACAAATAAGCTTTAATCATTTGAATATGACTTTTCCAATTTAAATTGAAATTAATCACTACACCTAGGTACTTAAAGGATTGAACCGTTTCGATTTTGAAGCAGTTTTCAGTGCAACTCACATTTGCTGTAAAATTACTCTTTCCACACTTATGTAAAGGTACTGGAAACTGTTTACAATCATGAGCGTGAAACCATAAATTATAATCATTTAGGACATTGCCAGATACTTTAAAACATATCAATTTAGTTTTCTCGCTGATAATCAATTTGTGGTAAGTAAACCACAACCGTAAGATTTCCAGGTCTTCATTAATCATCGCAATGCCTTCGAAAACAGATTCAGATTGGTATGTTAGTACTATATCGTCCGCAAAAGCAGTTGAATTACCATTTAATTTAAGTTTAAAAATAGAATTAATGTATATTAAGAAAAACAAAGGGCCAAGTACAGATCCCTGAGGAATACCGTTTTTTAATTGTCTAGGTTCACTTGAGATCCCACCAATGATGACCTTTTGAGTTCTATTTCTTAAATAAGATTTAAGCCAGTTTAAAATGTTACCACGAAAACCAACATTAAAAAGCTTAGCAAGCAAAATATCGTGGTTCACCAGATCAAAAGCTTTTGTCATATCAAGAAATAGTCCAAAAGTTGATTTGTTTTTATTTAAACTTCCGTAAAGCTGACTACACACCCGTAAAATGGCATCCTCAGTTGATAAACCTGCTCTAAAACCAAACTGATTATACCCTATTCTAAGGGTATATTAATTTTGACGCATAGTTTGTAACATACCTTAATATTGCCCGTAGACCCCTAAAAGTTACTATATTTATGATCAGCATCGATAGTAATGTCGATCCAGCCATGTCCGTCCGTCTGTAGCCAAAAATTAGGCCTTTAAACTATACCTAGAGAGCTGAAATTTTAACCATATACTCTCTAGGGTCCCGAAATAATCAAGTTTACGAATTTTTGAAATCCGCCCACAGACACGCCCACAAACTCAAAAAAAACAAATTTTGGAAAAAATCGAATTTTGAGATAGAAAGCTGAAATTTTGTATATATAATCTATGACTCCTAAAACTGCTCGGGATAAAAAAATTTTAAAATCCGCCCACTGACACGCCCACAAATAAATAAAACAATATTTTTATAACCTATTCTAAGGGTATATTAATTTTTGAAAATCCAAAGTTTCAGCTAGGGAGCTGAAATTTATAGTATATAATCTCTATGGGCCCTTTATGCTCATGTGTAAATATTTTCAAAATCCGCCCACTGACACGCCCACAATTAATTTTTTTTTTTTTTTTTAAGTTCAAAGTTTGAGCTAGGGAGCTGAAATTTATAATATATACTCTCTAGGGGCCCTTTATTCTCATGTGTTAATTTTTTTTAAATCCGCCTACTGACACGCACACAATTAAATAAAACAATTTTATTGAAACACCCAAGTTTGAGCTAGGGAGCGTTTTTTTTTTGATAAAATCCTTTAAATGTTATATAACAAAATATGTAGAGCGTTCTTAACAATTCAACCATACTTAGACTTTTGTCACGCCCACTTATGAGGGATAGGAATAAGAATAGGGTATCCAACAGTTCGCCCAAGCGGACTGTAGCCCGTCCCTATGTTTTTTACTAAAGAAGTTAAACTTATCCAGAAATGAAACAATTCGGACCTTAAGTAACTTTTCAAAATTTTTGGAAAAAGTCGAAAGAAGTGATATTGGCCTATAGTTTGAAAAAATTTTTCTATTTCCTTTTTTGAAAAGGGGAAGAACCTCAGCACATTTTAGGTGGTTAGGAAAACAACCCATTTCAACACTTTTATTAAATAAGAAGGACAATACATCAACTACATACCAGGCAATATTTTTTAATAAAATGCTTGAAACACCATCACTTGTACAAGAAATTTTATTTTTAAGGGACGATATAGCATTGTAAACTTCTCTGGGTGTAATCGCATTAAACACAAAACTGTTTGATTGAACATCATCCACAAAAACGCCTGAAGATGAGAAACAATTGCAATTTATACTTTGTTCGACAGCTGGTTTCAACTTCTCAGATATTTCAGTAAAATAATCGTTAAATTTATTTGAAATCTTTCCTAAATCGGACACCATTACTCCCTCAACCTCAATAGCATCAATTTTACCAGAGTTCCTATCCTTTCCCAAAATGCTATCAACTACTCGCCACTCTTCGCGTACATGACCTTCAGCATTAGCAAACCTATCGCTGTAGAAGTTGTTACGAGTGTCTTCGATTTCTTTTTTTAACGACTTACAAAAAGTTTCATAATGTTTTCTAAGTCTAATATTGTTCTGATGTTTCTTACATTTTAAGCTCAATTTCCTCTTTTTCCTTATCTTATTAATTAGATTGTTAGTCATCCAAGGTTTCAAATGCTTCTTCTTACTCGACAGATTTCTCTGAAAAGTACTCGATTTAACATGTTTTTGAAAAATATCCAGAAATAGGTCAAAAGCAACAGAAGGATTACTTTCGGAAAAAACCGTTTCCCAGCATTCAAAAGTTAAAAATTCTACACTTCTACTAAATCCTTTCAAACTCAAAAAACTTATCTTGAATTCACTTTACTCGCGCGACTAAAATTGAAATTAAACCACGGAAAATTTGATTCGCTTAGATTCGCTTAGTTCGTGCGAGTAAATTTTATGCACCGCAACCACAACATGGGAAATGCGTAGCTTTGAATGATTTTAGCGGACTTTGCGAGTTCGCGGGAGTAAAATTCGCTTACATTACGGAACCACAGCCTAATGTTGTGCTTACTACTAAATCATGCTTATACTACGTATTACATGTCCAAATCATAATATGTGAATTCGACCCCTTTGTTCCATATAGTTGAGAGCGATGGTCAAAGTGTAACTAATAACAAACACATGAACTCGAATGAACCTCTACGTAGCATGAATCACTGTCGATACTGATCGAATGCCACTTGACACTTTCTCAAATCTGGGGCGATACGTTGTTACGTAATGGTTTATCGTACTTCGTGTGCCTGCATTGATTCACGGCACATCACAATGGAAAATTTGACTCGCTTAGATTTGCTTAGTTCGTGCGAGTAAATTTTATGCAGCTGAACCACAACATGGGAAATGCGTAGCTTTGAATGATTTTAGCGGACTTTGCGAATTCGCGCGAGTAAAATTCGCCTACATTACAGAACCACAACTTACGCGATATTTACGAGTAGAAGGGGTAAACACGAAGACATTAATCTCCTACTTCAGCTATCACAAAACGATAGTTAGGTACATTTTGTTAAGATATAGTTTTTTTTTTACTAAATTGAAGTCAAATCAATTATATTTATCATCTCCCTACACATCCTTTTATTCAATTGGTATACATTGTCAACAAGTGTGTTAATATTATTAATCACAATTACGCGAAAGAAATATATCTCCTACCTAGCGTACATGAGAAGATACACGCACCATTCCCTTGTTTGATATCTGTCAGCATGTGTGCCTGTATTGCAATGAGCACATAACCTCTCTAAATAATGTTTGTTAAAGTTCTCAGGGGTTCGCAACGCTTTCTCACCAGCAGTGCACATGATTTATCAGCATAGGACGAATTTCAGGGATTCAACGCTCAAGTTTTGCGCGTATTGTATTTGAAAAGAATTTAGCTTGCTGCTCACGTTCAACAGGAAGGAATGGCGAAATTTACAGCAAAGATTGAAAGTAGTGATTTGAATTTTTCGAATTGACATGAGTTCCGATTTTTTGATTGCAGCCAATCAGGGGTTTGCTGATTATAAGCAGGAACGCGTTTTATAGTTGACAAATTCCGGAGATTCAAGTGGGGATTTCTATTCATATCAAATAGGAGAGTTTTTCTGAAGGATGGAACCTTTTTTTTTGTAAAAGTCGTTGTGAGTTTTATGTGGAGTCGGCAAAGTTTGGACTATGATGAAGAATGTGAGGGTAGGACCATATTTTTGATTGAAATTTATCACGAAACTGTTTATTGATACTAACCCAAAGATGCCTTATATCGCAGCTATAAAATGGGTCGAATTTAATAGGCCAATATTTTTAAAATTGATTGCCATAAATTTTCAGTTGACTAGGTACCATCAATGTTATGACCCAACCGAAGTAGTGAATAAGGAGCAAAGGGCCTCCCACTTATCGAAGATATTATAAAAGGGATAGATACGATGAATAATAGCACTGACCTTTGAATACACAACAGAGATTGGCATATGGACTTCATTTCAATATTTGAAGATTAATTGTTAAATCCTATGTGCGTAAAAAAAGTTTTTAAAAATGCTTTATTATGTATGACTTTTGTACATTTTAGAAAACAAATAAAATAAATGATTTTGAAATGTTTCTTGCCGAACTGGGTATCCAATAATTAGAATGCGACATCGATAGCACGATTCGTAATAAATCAAGCGGCCATAGACATCGGGAAAACTCCTAACAATTAGCCTTTGAACTCTCAAGCATGGGTTTATTCTGCATCTGTCAGAAGCACCCTTTTTCAACAAGATGCGAATAAACTTTGGAAAATGATATGTAAAGGCACCGCTGAATTGGTTTTCAAATATATACTCGTAAAGGCAAATTGAAGATTGAGCAGCTGGAGGGTCTAGCTGCTTTAGAGCTGAAGAAACTCGTGAGATTCACACATGGATCCTCGTGGTTCGACTAAAGCGCATTATTGAGCAGTTAAACAGCGGTTTCTTTTATTTCTCTTTTTCAGGTTCCTAAAAAAATTTAAAGAATCCCAAAATTGACACAATGGACCCAAACTGTTGGTCTAAGTGAGCCGTGATACCCGTCACAAGGGCATCCACCTACCTAACCTAACCTAAGGTTGGTGGCATTAGCACTTCAATTTCAAATTTAGGATTAAGGTGCTTGATTGCTAATGTGTTCCGTTAAAAAGCATCGGTTCTAAAACGTGCGCCATGGTTGACAAAATCAAAGTCGGAGTGACTGTGTTAATCTGTTTCTACCATTACCCATGCAAGTTTAATCTTTCTTCTCGTTTGGGGGCAAATTGAGAGACTCTCTCGAAGTCGACTATCTCATTGTACTATATCTGCACTCGTGCCTATACTCTTAAGTCTGAAAATATACAAACCCCGTTTTAATTAATTCCATTTATTTACTTGTTTTTTTAATTTATCCACTGATAACTGCAACTGGTTCGCATGTTCGCCATGTTTGCCTGTTCACAAAGCAAATTTATCTAGATACATAGAACAGCGGAAAAAACTGAAGAACAACAACAAGGACGCTCGAATGCATTTGTGCGCTAAAAGCAACAATCGATTATAATTGACAAAACACTTATCGTGTTTAATTTTGGAACGATAACATTATATTGGATAATATTGGAATATTTCTTTTTTTGTTGATTTATAGATAAAGTCGATACACTTTTCCATGAATAAAACCGAGGTATTGAGGCATAAACAGCTATGACGTAATGAATAGATAATACGCACGTATAATGGAAAATATTTTCCTTGAACTTCGATACGTAACATTGATAAACTTCGATATGGAATCGATTTATTTTTCGTTTTCAAAAAGGTAGCATAGCGAAAAGCTGAAGTTTGGACGCGCGTTTAAAGCTGGCCATTTTTTTTTACTTATTCAATTTTTTTATTTTATCTTTAAATGAATAAATAATAGGCATTAACGGCCCATACAGGGATTATAGCCTAGCTTCTCCAACCACTTTCTTGTGCGAAATGGAAGGGACCTACAAATGTAAGCCGAATCCGAACGGCAAATTTGAGAAGCTTCTCATGACAATTGCTACCTACTGTTGGATGTTTGTCAGATTCGCCAGAGGTGGGACAGTGGTAAAAAAAAACTCTATATGTTACTTGGCCCCGGTGGGAATTGAACCTTGGACCATTCGATGTAAGACTCTGCTGGGTCCCCGGACACAGTGGTGTCCCAGGAAATGAAAGAGCCGATAAACTGTCAAGAAAAGGATCTTCCCTTGAATCAAGGGATACTGATACCACAGTAAAAACCCCACCCTGTTACCTTAAACAGGTGATTGGAAATAAAACACTGATGGCAGCAAACGAAAGATGGAGTGCCCTTGATTCCTGTGTTATTACAAGGAAAATGTGGCCACTATATGACAAACAAAAGACCTAGAGAATCCTTCAAATGAACAAGAATTCTTTGTCCTCTCTCACAGGTGTTTTCACCGGACACAACATGCTGGGCTACCATGCAAAGAAATTAAAACTCAGCACAGATGAACTCTGCAGAGGATGTGGGGACGAGGAGGTGAATGAGGATACCCCGCATTTCCTCTGTCACTGCCCTGCACTCTGTCATATCAGAAACAATATCCTGGGCAGATATTTCTTCCAGGATTTAGAAAAACTCTCCGGCAAGTCTGTGAATGACTTGTGCAAGTTCATCAACGCATCGGGATGGTTTGTAAACCCGCTAAGTTTTTCATAGGTTTTTCATTGGTTCCAGATAATGGAAGCGTAACCTCCAGGGTATCACAAATGGTCTACATTGCCCTAAGTGTGACGGGCGCAGGATTCTCTTGCCCCGTCAGCCCAGTAACCTAACCTAACCTAACCTGTACCATTCGATAGTCCGCTAAAACCGAAAGATTTTCCATTCTCGGTATGTGCGTTAGCCTCCGTTGGAATGCGCACATATTCGATGTCGCCAAGAACGCTGCGAAATGTCTAGGCTTCCTTAAGCGATGTAAGAAATATTTCACTCCTTCTGATCTGGCTACTATTTATAAGGCGTTTGTTAGTCTGAAACTCGATTACAACTCTCAAATCTAGTCTGGAGCACCAATACCTTATTTGGAGCTACTTGACAGAATCGAAAAACTCGCGAAAAAACGTATTAACGACCGAGACAACGCAAGATCGATTGACTCTCTTAGTCATCGTCGTAATGTCTCCTGCCTTTCGTTATTTTATCGTCATTTCCACCATAAGTGCTCAAACGACGTAGCCTGTTGCATTCCACCCCTAGAATATTTCAACCGCAATACCCGCCATGCAATGAATGCTTATCAGTCCACCCTCAAGCCTGTATTCGGACGTACAGTGAAGTTCAATGAATCTTTCCTCAGCCGTACAACACGAATGTGGAATACTCTTCCACGCTCTTTTTTTCCTTCACAGTATAAACTACAAACATTTAAATCCAACGTACATCGGCATCTCTCCTTTTCTTCTAATCCTGATTTCCTCAACGCCCGCTCTGTGCGATTATGATAAGGGTACTAAAAAATCCCTGGTCAAATTAGGCCAACAAATAGAGGTGAGGTTGCAAAAATTCGCACCCAGTTGAAAATTGGTAGGATGGTTAAAAAAACCATCGTAAACGAAATCTAAAAAGTCCTCATCGATCCGACACCTGGAAAAAACGTTCAACTTTTTAAATCGTTATATCTCAATAACGGTGTTTCTTAGGAAAAAAAGTATTAAGACATTTTTTATAGATAATTATCTAATCTACAATTCTTGTCTCAGCTTATTAAATTTTATGATAAAACTTACCGTTTTGCTGAAAATCGCGAAAATCCTGTTTTTATGACCTTTGACGCCGAGTAAATTTATTTCCAGGTGTCGGATCGATGAGGACTTTTTAGATTTCGTTTACGATGGTTTTTTAAACAATCCTACCAATTTTCAGCCAATGGGTCGCGAAAATCATCCGAGTTTCTTTTTTATGAAATAAGATTTAGACACCATGCGATCGATGTGCAAACTGAAGTTTTATTTGGTGTCAAAAATTACCCCGGGGTGTTTAACCTCAAAAGCACGACTAAATATTACACCGTTAGCTGCATAAGTATAGTGAGTGGCGCAAGGTAATAGGGAAACTGAATAAACTCGCATTTACCCATACTAAGCTCAAGTTAATTTAATTTTGATAATTAGGGCAGTGAGAAGAGTTGGAAATTCTTCAAACAATTGAGGAATTTTATTGGTAAACACTAAACAGTTAAAACAGTAATTGGCTTCCCTGTGGAATACCCGAGGTGGCTATGATGACATCAGACAAAAGTTTGTTCACAATTCTCCTGTTAAAAACATCAGACAATAACCATTAAGCATTAAAATCGAGTGGCTAATTCTATCGAAGACCTTAATAAAATCTGTACAAAGAACATCAACCTGCACACCATGTTCGATGGGATTAATCCTTCTGTCAATTATAAGGTCTGGCCAGACCTTTTTACGTTTTGATGACTGTTTTCCCAAAGAAGTTTTTACCCCAACTTCTTGAAACTCCATGATAGGGTCAACAAATATTTTTTCTTTGACTTCATGAATTTTTTATATATATATATATATATGCTCGTTTGATAGAAATAGGAATTTTTCAATTTCTACACCTTCCGTCAACTACAAGGTCTGGACACTGGACAGACCTAATGCATTTTCTTTGGAAATCACATTTTTTTGTTGTGTCCCCTTTTTTTTGCTTTCATGGGCAGCCGTAAAATCTAGGAACAAGCTCAAACCCAATAGATATTTTCAAATCCATGATGTCACCAGAAATAGTGGATATCATAATAAGGCACACTAATCGAAAAGCTGAAAGTGATATTACTAAATTCAACATAGAAAACAAAACAGAAAAACCTGCAACATGGAAAAGCTTAACGGAGCGAGAATTATATGCATATTTTGGTCTATTGCAACAACATGCAGCATACGAAGGAGTTATGGGCAACTAAATCGGATCCAGTTTTTAGGGCGACAATGACCCGTTTTTGGGCTATTTCAAAGTTCATCAGGTTTGACGACCAATGAACGCGTGCTGATCGACAATAAACTTGCAAAGCAGCTGCAATTGAGGAAATTTTTTGTATGCTGAATCAAAAGTTAGAGGCTAACCTTCGGATAGCATAACAGTTGATGAGCAACTTTTTCCGTATAGGGGAAGAACAAAATTCACCCAGTATATTCCATCGAAGCCGGCGAAATACGGTTTGAAGGTATGGTGGGTTTGCGATTCTACAAATGGGTATCACTGTAAAGGAATTCTTTATACAGGAAAAGAAGCCGGCCAACAAAGGGAAATGAACCAAGGACAAAATGTGTTACTTAAACTCGGTGGGAAATACAGGATGACAGGAAAAACCATCATTGCTGACGATTTCTTCACAACGTTGCAAGGCGTTGAACAACTAAGATCAGCAGGATTGGGCTACGTCGGAACAATACGGCCAAACAAAAAGTGTATTCCAAAAGAAATGTTAACGCATCCTAGCCGCCCTGTACTTTCATCAGAGTTTGGCTTCACGGACAATGTTACTCTCGTCTCATATGTGCCCAAGAAAAATAGAGCAGTTTGTCTCCTTTCGTCGCTCCACTATGATGAAGAAACAATTGGCCCCGCAAAAAAACCAGCGATAATAATGTACTATAACAGAAATAAAGCAGGCTTTAATCGAATGGACCAAGTGCTTCAGGAGTACACATGTAAACGGCAAACCAATCGATGGCCATTGGATTTTTTTTTATAATATCTTGGATGTCTCAGCCTTAGCTTCTTGCCTAATTTATAAAATATTAGAACCAAATGCGACAAAAAATACTGATCAACGTCGTAAATTTCTGCATTGTTTGATCGAGCAATTGGCAACGCCACAGATAGAAGAGCGAATGAAGAATCCGAGAGTTATGGCAAAATTTTGAGTGAAGAATGGCATAGAAGCTTATTTTGGCAAACCAATCCAGCAACAGTTGATACCGCAGCCTAGCACCAGCCAAGCACCAACAAAGAAAAAATCATGCTATATTTGCCGAATCAACGACAAACTACGAGTACAAAGAAAGACACGGTTTTCTTGCACTGCCTGCTTAGAACCAATATGCCTTCAACATAGCCAGCAGTACTTGAAATGCAATAAATGTGTCAATCTATATACAAGGTGGCGCAAAAATAACCTTCCGATGTTTTTTGGCTGTAATTTAAAAAAAAAATCAAATAAATACGAGTAGTCACCAATATTCCGCGTTCTGGAGCAGTGTAGCGTAACATTGTTTATTAACGTGTATTTCGCATGTGTTTACTACACAAATGTCAAAACAGAACTGACATTAGGGACCCAATCGCAAAATCGATAGCATTTTCTGATAGGAGGATTACTTTTGCGCCACCTTGTATATAAAAATCAATCCATAATTGAGTTTGTTGCCGGTGTTTGGCCAAACGCGTTAACCGATGCCAATGAACATTTTTTCCATGAAAGGTGACGTCTGCACAAAGGATGTTTTCTATGTGTGATGTCTGTATCTGCATCGGTGTGTGAATTATGAGCATTTGAGTGAGTACACATGCATATGTGCGTATGCGTGTAACTTCCGATGCAAATACAGAGACCGCACATACAAAAAACCATCGTACAGACGTCACATATTTTGTTATCCGAATGCGCATATGAAAGAGGGAGACCACACGAACGTTACAAGCCTATTGCGGTGTTTGTGCGCACTTTCATTCTTGAGATATCGTTTGTTCAAAGTTTTATTCAAATACCTAACTCTTATTGAATTTTTTTGAATTTTTTTTTGTGAATCGGACATCGGAAAGTTGCTTTTGATACATTGCACATTGATAACAATCGGTGTGAAAGTGAATGAAAAGTGATTCTATCGAAGTTTTTTACTTTCGCTTTTTTGTTTGATTCGCACAGGTAAGCTGACATAGCCGCCTGCCAGACAACAAGCACCTACCCTAAGCGGAACAACGAAGGTGTGTGAGCGGCCTAATAGCCATGCGGAGAAAAACGTGCAGTCCCTTTCACCGGTTGAGCTCAAATCACGCAATCTTCGGTATTGGCCTGAGAGTGTTTATGTGAAGTTTGGCCAAAATCGGTCTTCTTTTTTTAGGCGCAGCAACATACGCCAACATATATAGACAATAATAAGGAAGTCTACTCGAACATATTGGCCAATAGAATTCTCGGGCACGGGCAAAGCCGTGCGGGTGCAGCTAGTCCTATATAAAATTAAGTTTTTTCTTTTTCTTTATTGTTAAATTTTATATCTGATCATTTATTAAAAATAAAATATAAGAAAAAAACCAGTTGCACATGTTTTATCAGTTTAACTTTCAGACAAAATGTATGAAGGCCTGACCAGACCTTGTGGTTGACGGGAGGGTAGAATAAGTTGTGATTGACAGAAGGGTTAATGCAAAAATTAGTAAAAAGGGAAAGGTTGTTCACAGTGAACTGAGACTTCAATAACTGGATTGTTGCACCCGCTGTGTGACTTGTGGCACCGTCTAGTTGGAACATATCGCTGATGTCCAATAGATGCAATTTCTGAAAAAAATAATGTTTCAACATGCCTCTGTAGCGAATACCATTTTCCGTAACGTGAGGGTCATTTTCATCGACGAAAAAAAACGGCGCAATGACGCCACCGGCATGAAAACCGCACCAAACAGTGACTTTTTGCCGATGAAGTGCTGTTTTATGAAGCACATGAGGGTTCACCTATCCAGTAATGCATAGTTTGCTTATTGACGAAGTCGTTTAACGAAAAATGCGCTTCATTGCTGAAGATGATCTTGCGATGAAATTCTTCATTTTTTTCCATCATGTCCAGAGCCCAATTCTAGACCCTACGTCGCTTCATATGATCAAGTGGCTTTAGTTCTTGAGTTAGCTTGATCTTGAAAGAGTTTAGGCTAAGATCCTTACTCGAAATTCGCCATAATGTGGTCTGGGAGAAACCCAATTCCTGAGAACGCCGTGAAATTGATTGATTTGGCTGGTTTGCGACGGACTCCTCTTAGGCAGCAATATTCTCACACTTCGGGCAAAACGTAGTCTCACTGACACGGCAACATCAAGCAACGAATATCCTGACCTATTTTTTTGCGCTAGACTATGAATTGCTTGTCTACTGGGACGACAATTACGGCCGAAAATTGGCGTTAACGCTCAAATTGCGACCACCGACTCGGAAATTTGGTAGTATGTATATTTTAATTTTTTGTAAACGTTGTTCGTTGATATTATTCACCACGATGAAAATGTTGATTTTACTGAATATTCTGACATTGACAGTTCGGTAATAGGTTTAATGGTGTGTTCACACTGAAGTTTTGAAGTTGTCCAGTCGCTAATGAAAGACTCTTTATGTATGAACCCATCTTGATGTACATAATCTTTGTGGTTTCTAAAGGGTGGGCCAAATAAGATCCAAGGCAAAACAACAGCATCAGTTACCGCCATCCGGATGCACTGTTGGGTGCAGTGTTGAGACCGAAAAAATTGTCGACCTGGGGTGGAATCGGCTAAGGTGATAGTTGCTAGTTGACAATCAAAATCATACCTTTACGTCCACGTAAGGTGATTATCAAATTGACAATCACCTTGTTGCCATCAATTTCATGTGACAGCTACATATTTAGGTGTCGCTTTCATACATTTTTGTTACTTTCATAGGTATGCATCTCGGCTTCAACTCCAAATAAATTAAATGCTTTAGTGAAAAAAGAATATATACGAGTATTAAATAAATTCTTTGGGGGCTTGGGACGTGTCAGTGGGTGGATCTTAAAATCCTTTTGGGGCCCTAGAGAGCATTTAGTTAAAATTTCAACTTCCTAGTTCCAGTTTAAAGGCCTAATTATTGCCGATGGACGGACATGGCTAGATCGACATTACTATCAATGATGATCATAAATATTTAGGAGTCTACGGCCAATATTAAGGTGTATTAAGAACTATGAGACAAAACTAATATATACCCTTAGATAAGGGTATGAAAATTAATTAAACAAATGATTTTTACAAGGGTTATACCACCCTGTAGTATTTTAGGAAGTTAAGAATTGTTTATTCGTTTTCTCGTTTCGAAAAAAAAACATTTTTTCTTTGTCATAATTTTTCTATTCATGTATAACATCTCTGTGTCACCATCTCCACTTCATGGATCATCAAGCATTGCCAATTATTTTAGCTGTTTTACTTTATTTTTTTTTTCAAACTCGGTCAGCCAAAACAGAATTCCAAATGGGTCATTGGTTTGGCACAATGCCATAAATCTAATGCGAACAAAAAAGAAACGAAAAAAACATTATTCCTGCGTCTATAACCTATGTTTATGCTGCCACAAGATAACCCAAACTCAACACCAACACACATGGAAGCTATGTGTGCTTGTGTCCTTAAGTGTGGCTGAAGCATTTATATGAGAAAGAATATAAAGTCCTTTACACCAAACATTAAGTACAGGAACAAATATAAATTTTTCGGTAGCAAGGCGATTAACTAATAGCATCTCTCCGTCATAAAAAAAAGGTCATAATTGCTTAATCTCCCCTTATGTGGCGCACAGATACATTATGTAATCAAAAAAATGAAGATAATACGTTACTTATCTGCAGTCATTACTTATCGGTTTAAAGGACGACGCCCTTCTTAACTGGAGTTCAACGCTCGAAACTACTCTCGTTATTATTTCCACAAAAATGCACTGCCAACAAAAATACGCAGAAAAAGCCAAAATAAGATGTGCCAGCATCAATGCAACGTTAGAGATTTATTCGCAAAGAATTTGCGAAAATCACAATCCTTAGCCAAAAAGTCAGGAATCCCGATTTGCCAATCAATTCGAATATTTTTGGGTTCTTATTCATTCGAATTGGAAACGAAGATTCTGTATCCATGTGGAGTTTTATTTTTTACGGCAGACTTTAGGGCACCACGAAGACGCCATATAATAATTCGCAATGACTAAGATTTTATTCTGTCTTAATATTGGGGCACACAAATGGATAATGATATTACATGTGCGCTGCGAAAGAAATGGGGCTCACATTATTTATTTATACGTTTTCAAAGGAGGCTTTTAAAGGATATATTTTCCTTTCAAAAAAAAGGTACAAGTCGTATTTTAGGAGCAATATATGCGGATGTCCTTTTAAGCTAAAGCTACATTCAAAGGGATAATTAGAGGTTTAGTGAAAAAGGATTCACATCGACATGTGAGAAAAGGATTTTCCATTCGAGTGGACAACTGATGCTCCAATGACGTACGCATTTCATAAAATGAAGATTTTTGGGATTCCTTTTGTGTAAAATTTTTATTGTGCCTTTTTTATGTTATCAGGCCCTGTCAGGATAAGTGTCCCTGAATCGTTCGGCCTTAAAATCAATTTACCCTCAAGAAGGCGGATGATGAAAAGTTTATTTGAGAAAAGGTCTGCTTTTTAAATGATTTGATGGTCAAAACAATTTTTTTTTAAATGCCGTTCAACTCCAGGGATGACTGCCTAATAATGATTAGAATTTAAGGACCAGCTGAAAATCGAGTAAATTAATTTTGCCAAACATACAGGTACAACGGTGAGCCATAATTTGTATACCCTATTCTTGGGGTATATTAATTTTGACGCATAGTTTGTAACATACCTTAATATTGCCCGTAGACCCCTAAAAGTTACTATACAGTGTACTCTCTCCTAACGGACACCCCTCGTAAGCGGACACCTCTCATAACCGGATAAATTTCAAAGAACGGAATAATCTACACAATTTTTAATGTAAATAATTCTCTCATAAACGGACTCTTTTATAACCGGACGCGGACACCAGTTTCCATAGCCGATATAGAATTTCACTCTCTTTTAAACGGACAAAACGCATTTGGCACACGTCGTTGTCTTTTATTTTGTTTGCTTTTTTTCCTTTTCTTTGCGTGGCGCAGCGCAATACGTAGGTTTATGTGTAAGTGTATGCATAATTTGAAGCATAAATACAGTTTCAAGTATGTAATGCAAAAATGAATTTATAAAGGCTTTGTTCTTGTTTACCTATGTTTTGTTATTATCCTTTTTATTACCTACAATTAATGTTTATCACAAAAAATGCATTCCATTTTAAAATAAAATGTTATAGGTACCATAAATGCATATGTGTTGTTTCTTTTTTCAAGGTTGTCAATGAAATATTTTTTCTCATAATCGGACACCTCTAATAAGCGGACAGATTTCTTGGTACCGTCAGTGTCCGCTTATGAGAGAGTTCACTGTATTTATGATCAGCATCGATAGTAATGTCGATCTAGCCATGTCCGTCCGTCCGTCCGTCCGTCGGCAAAAATTAGGCCTTTAAACTGGACCGAGGGAGCTGAAATGTTAACCATATACTCTCTAGGGTCCCGAAATAATGAAGCTTACGAATTTTTGAAATCCGCCCACAGACACGCCCACAAACTCAAAAAAACAATATTTTGGAAAAAATCGAATTTTGAGCTAGAAAGCTGAAATTGTTTATAAATGATCTTTGACTCCTAAAACTGCTCGGGATAAATTTTTTTCAAAATCCGCCCACATGCCCACAAATAAATAAAACAATTTTTTTGAAAATCCAAAGTTTGAGCTAGGGAGCGAAAATTTATAATATATACGAGTACTCTCTATGGGCCCTTTATGCTCATGTGTAAATTTTTTTTTTTTTTTTGAAAATTCAAAGTGAGCTAGGGAGCTGAAATTTGTAATATATACTCTCTAGGGGCCCTTTATGCTCATGTGTTAATTTTTTTTTAAATCCGCCTACTGACACGCCCACAATTAAATAAAACCATTTTATTGAAACACCCAAGTTTGAGCTAGGGAGCGTTTTTTTTGATAAAATCCTTTAAATGTTATATAACAAAATATGTAAAGCGTTCTTAACAATTCAACCATACTTAGACTTTTCTCACGCCCACTTATGAGGGATAGGAATAAGAATAGAGTATCCAACAGTTCGCCCAAGCGGACTGTAGCCCGTCACTATGTTTTAAGTTAGTGTTGGGATATATTTTTTTTTAAATAAAGAACTTATCCCTATCAACAACCAGTGAAAATCAAAAGCCACTTCATCTGGTGTTTATCGATTTTAAAAAAGGTATTCGACAATGTCTGCCATCTTGCGAACGTTTGACAAATATCCAAGAGTAACAATTGTCATGAGAAGCTTCTTAAATATACTGCTCGGATTCGACTTAAAATTGTAGGTCCCTTTCACTTCGCACAAGCAAATGGTTGGAGAAACTATGTTTTAGCCCCTGATATTTATTCGACATTGTTAACAATGAATTTGTTGGCCTGCCTTGCACAGGAAAGATAGCTCTCTCTGATGATTTTCAATATACCTGTCAAAATGGCTATCTACTAGAAGTCTTCATGAATGTATTCGTTTGATAGGTTCATTGGGGTGCACTACTCCAGCATACTCAATTCGTAACACTTATTTCAGCAAGACAAGTGTGCTTGAAGTGATCTAACAAGCAAAAAAAAGGCAAAACATTCTATTCAATCATTGTTTGAAAAAAGGAGTCGGTCTTGTACTTGTTTTATTCTCTTTCGCGGTTGCTTGAAGAAATGAGTGTAAATATTCAGGAATATTCATAGTGTGCTTGTTTTAATTGCGAGTGCTGTGATAATCATCTTGTTCGTTTCGTTTCACAGGAGTTTTGAGTGACATGGGAGGCAAGTTATTAATGGATATTTTTAATATACATAAATATTGTACTGAGGAAAAACGTCCTTAAAACCCGAAAAAAGATATTTTTTCCAATGTCCTTAGAAACCCCGCAGTATTTCTGTTATTTCAGTTCAGGGTTATTTAGCCAAGAGATCCTAGGAACCCAAAAAAGTTCGCACAACCCGAAAAAAATTTTTTTTTTCTTCAAAATGTCCTTAGGAACCGCGCTGTATTTCTCTGTTCAAGTTTATTTTACAAAGAGGTCCTTGGAACCCTTAGGTTAGGTTTGGTAACCGGGTTGACGGTGCGAGAGAATCCTGTGCCCGTCCCACTTAGGTCAATATAGACCCTTTGTGATACCCTGTTATGATTCCCATACTTTGGAATCATCGTCGTATCCTCTGCAGAGGTCATCTGTGTTGAGCCTCAATTTCCTTGCATGGTAGCTCAGCATATTGTGACCGGTGATAACACACAAGAGTGTGGACAAGGATTTCTTGTTCCTTTGAAGGATTCTCTCGGTCTTTTGTATAATATATATTTTAACCCTTAAATAGGTCCTTAAAGCCCAAAACAAAAAGATACTTTTCCAAAATGTCCTTAGAAACGTCGAAGTATTTCTGCGTTCAAGATTTTTTTTTTTTAATTCAATAATAAACTTATAATGTAATACTCGTAAGAATCCAAACCAAAAATCGCAATTCCCATACACACTGCTAACCATAGCAAAGGTTAGCGACATACTAACAAATATTCAGTGCACCCGATTTAAATTATGAATATCCATAAATTAGAACTGATTCTTTGGGAGTGCACTGTTTACCGGGCATTTAATTAAAATTAATATTCAACTCACACTTCCAGCAAACATTCTCACGAATTGAGCACACCAAATGATAGGTGTATTTTTTTAACTCAAGCGTGTAGACGCTAATTCTTTGAAAAAATATCTCATAGTTTGACTCTTTTCAAACTCTCCTTCTTTGGTTTCGATCCCCTACGATTGAATTGGTTTTCAACTTACCTTGAAAACTGATCTAATAACGTTCGTTTTCGCTCTGTTCTCTCTTTGCCTTTTAAAGCCACATCTGGTGTTCCCCAAGGTACCCACCTTGGACCTCTGATTTTTATTCTGGGAATAAATTATATTGACAACGTCGATAAGTTCTCCTCCATCTCCCTCTATGCCGACGACGCTAATTTCTTTAAATCATTTCTTCTCCACACGACTCTGATATCTTCAGCAAGACCTCAATAGTTTTTCGGTCTGGTGTCAGAAAAATTTTATGGAATTTCTTACTTTTTCACGTAAGCGGACTCAGTTTCCCCCTTCAGACAATACTTTTTGAATAACCAAACCATTGTTACCGTTCTACCCATCCGCGACCTAAGTGTTCTGTGTGACAGAGAGCTTAACATTAGGTCACATATTGAGGAAATAATCAATAAAGCTAACTCCGCCCTTGGTTTCATCAAAGGGTGGTCTAAAGAATTTACCAATCCCTGCGTGACAAAATCCCTTAACATGACCTACGCCCACCCTATTCTATATACCACCATATTACCGGGTTCACATTATTAGAATCAAAAGCTTTCAACGACGATTTCTCCGTTTTGCTCTTCGTGGAATGATCACCTTATCCCTACCACGATATCACGAACGCCTTAATTTAATAAAGCTTCAGACCCTAGAAAAAAAAGAGATGTCGCTGACATTCTGCTTATAGATCGTTATCTCACTGGATCCATTGATTGTTCCTATCTTTTAAATCATATTGCCAGCCCTCACAATTTAAGATCCCCCGCTCTTTTCTATCTTCCTAACCGTCGAACGTCGTACGGCTTCAACGAGCCGATATCCCGTACGTTGCAGAAGGTCAATTCTAACCACCTCCTCTTTGATTTTAATCGCTACACTTCTTCCCTCAAATCTGCCCTACTCCACCCCTCGCCGTCCAATTAATTAGTTTTAAGTATTAGTTTTAAGTCCTAGCTATAAGTCTTAGTTTTGTAAGTACACGGAAAGAATTTTTTCCTAAACTCGAAGTAGAATTTGGTTGAATCAAGAAAAAAAGGTACGGTTCTGGGCCAAGCCAATAATTTCTTATTTTAATCATTTCCTGCGAATGATTTAAGAATCAGAAAAAGCAAGCAAAGGTACAAAACTATCCTTGATCCAATAAAACATTTCTGGAATAAGATATTTTATCTCAAGAAACATTTTCTTACATCAAGATTTTTTTTCTTAAATCGTGCATAATAATCCTTCATTCAGGAATCTGTTTGTTAAATAAGATAATTGAGACCATGCTTTGTTTTCTTACATAAAGAAATATTGGCTAAGATCTCGTTGAATTATTCTTTATAAAACAAACGGTTTGCTGAAAACAATATGTGCCCTCAAGAACTATTTTTTCATATCCAGAACTTTTTCTGAAATCCTGCAAAATTATTCTTGTTCTAAGAAACGATCGTTTAAATACGATATGTGACCCAAGAACTTTTTTCTAAAATCAAGCTTATTTTTCTGAAATCCTGCAGCAGTATTCTTCCTCCTAGAAACGATGTCTTGAATATGAATGCGATCCCAAGAACTTTTTTCTAAAATCAACAATTTTTTCTGAAATCCTGCAGAAATATTCTTTGTCCTAGAAACGATTTGTTGAATACGAAATGTGACCCCAAAAATTTTTTTCTAGAAAAAAGAACAAGAACTTACATCTTAGAACGTGCATTTTAATTTTCTTGTATTTACTAATATTTGCACCAACATTTCTTGAAGAAAGAGAATTATGTTTGATTCAACTAAACGGAAACACACGTATCTCAAATCAAGTAACTCTTTCCTATACCATGACATTATTGCTCGAATGGTGATTATAAATACAAAAAATTGGTGTAATCCAGCGCAAATATTTTTGGTATTGGCTTTCTTCTTTCTCACAGCAGATTTTTATAAATTTGGAAAGAAGTAATAATTTGATTATGGTTTATAACTCTTCTTTTTGCAATTAATAAATATCTGAAGGAAGAAGTAAGCTATCAGTACACCAAACGAAGGATTTCTGCCTGGTAGTACAATGGACCGTTACCGAGTCTGAGTGCTCTGGGATTTGGATTTCCTTTAAAAAAAAAAAAAAAACTATCAGTATCAAAAACATTTTCACACCAAATTTTTATATTTATAATCAGCATTCGAGCAATAATGTAATGGCGTAGGAAAGACTTACCTAATTTGAAAAATGTTGACTTCGTTTATCCATTTAAACCAATATTTACTCTGCATGTACTTGGACATTAGATTATTATCATCTGTAATGAAAAACAAAATAAATAGAACGATGGCAACTGGTTTTTAATATACGAGTAGTATTGTATTTTTATTACTAAGAAAAAAAGTCATTGTCGTATTTATGTATTCTTAACTGAGTGCAGCAGTTTGCTTGTAATTCAAGTTATCAAATTTATACATCATCATACACTGTATAGATACCCAAAATTTCAGCTTCTCCTTCTATGATTCGGCATTTCAATTCGGAAAACTGAAGGTACTTTTGCTTTTTTTGCTCTATCGTGTGATGAAGGTTGCTTGCTGATGGCACTCGTTGTATAAGCGGGGTCTAACTATCCGGTATGCTGCACTTCCAATTTTTTCTGTAGAAGTTAGTGTAGAAAATAAATTATTATAAATAAATTAAATTAAATTAAAAAATAATCGAGTTGTCAACATTGCTGCTATAATAATGTCTTATGTTAACAAAATGTACCTTTCTGATTTAGTATACAATTATAATCGGTCTTTTAATTTTTCCTTGAAAAGTGAGCGTACTACGCCTGTAAAATCCTTCCAACCATTGACTAGTCCTAACTTGTGTTTAAAATTAGTTTCATAGTCAATGTCGACCTAAAATATATGTATATAGGTAGTAAAAAGGTTTTTATGAGAATCAAAATAGGAAATATATTACCAGTCTGGAACCTGAGGAACATTTATATAATGTGCACTTCCGAGAGGATGCAAGTCTCCGTGTTGACGTTTGTTTCCACTTTTCTTCAGCTGCGATCCAAGGATTCGTAAAATATTTTAACCAAATGAAATTTAAATGAACGGAACCACTCATTTAAACTCCACATTAAATTACTTATTGGTAAGGCCAAAAGAAAAGTTTACATACAACTAAAATAAATGTTTCTTACCAATTTCTATTTTTTTATTAATTTAAACAATAACACTTCAATCACTACTAAACGACTGAAACAATACGTTAACGATTAAGAAGTTGATTTATAAACTTCAATAACAATACTGTGCCGGTGCAGGTAACTTTCAGTAGCAGTAGAAATATTAGACTGACTGGCTTAGTCAGGTATCTGCTTGATATGCATTTGCAAATTGCAAGGATTGCATGTGTTCACTGCCACATGACAATACCAATACAAAACCAAGAAGCAACAGTTATAAGGGTGGATATATGTAGCTTCATACCAACCGGTTTCTTATATTTTGCCCTTATTTCTAAGTTTGAGAATTGTTTTCTTGGAGGAAGAAAATACAAAATACCGGAGTATTTGGTTTGTGGATGCCAACAAAAAAAAAACATAGGGACGGGCTACAGTCCGCTTGGGCGAACTGTTGGATACCCTATTCTTATTCCTATCCCTCATAAGTGGGCGTGACAAAAGTCTAAGTATGGTTGAATTGTTAAGAACGCTCTACATATTTTGTTATATAACATTTAAAGGATTTTATCAAAAAAAAAGCTCCCCAGCTTAAACTTGGGTGTTTCAATAAAATTGTTTTATTTAATTGTGGGCGTGTCAGTAGGCGGATTTAAAAAAAAATTAACATATGAGCATAAAGGGCCCCTAGAGAGTATATATTATAAATTTCAGCTCCCTAGCACAAACTTTCGATTTTCAAAAAAATTGTTTTATTTATTTGTGGGCGTGTCAGTGGGCGGATTTTGAAAATATTTACACATGAGCATAAAGGGCCCATAGAGAGTATATATTATAATTTTCAGCTCCCTAGCTCAAACTTTCGATTTTCAAAAAAATTGTTTCATTTATTTGTGGGCGTGTCAGTGGGCGGATTTTGAAAAAAATTTATCCCGAGCAGTTTTAGGAGTGATAGATCATATATAAAAAAATTTCAGCTTTCTAGCTCAAAATTCGATTTTTTCCAAAATTTTGTTTTTTTGAGTTTGTGGGCGTGTCTGTGGGCGGATTTCAAAAATTCGTAAACTTGATTATTTCGGGACCCTAGAGAGTATATAGTTAAAATTTCTGCTCACTAGGTCCAGTTTAAAGGCCTAATTTTTGCCGACAGACGGACGGACGGACATGGCTTGACCGACATTACTATCGATGCTGATCATAAATATAGTAACTTTTAGGGGTCTACGGGCAATATTAAGGTATGTTACAAACTATGCGTCAAAATTAATATTCCCTTAGAATAGGGTATAAAAATACAAGAGGCGCCGAACTTTATACTCCAGAGAAATTGGCTTCTTATATTCAGCCATCGTTTCTCCATGCTAGAATTTGTTTCTTATTCGTCAAAATTATGAAGAATTGAAAATGTCTATAACCAGTTAACTGTAACATCAGCTAACTGTGCCTGCGTCGGGTTTCTCCTTTTTGATGTTCAAGCGATCAAACATTGCTCATTAGTTGCTGTAGTTTCTTGTTTGAAGAATAAAAAGGAATACGAAATTCGTCCTGTACTGTTCTTTTATTTCTTTTATTGTGTATGTGTTTCTTGATTCTAGAATTTGTTTCTTGTACCTATAGAAAGTAAACGAAATTCACATCAGGTGTCTGTGTCTGATTTGTGCTTGAAGTGGTACAAGCGATCAAACATTTCTTATTTGTTGCCTTAGTTTCTTGGTTATGAAATCAGTTTCTCATTACTGCATAATGTCTTACAGCAATTATAAACATAAGAAAGCTATATTGTCCTTAAGTTTCTTAATACACTACACCACCCCCTTTTCCCAACCCAATCCACCTATTGATACCCAAACTTGTGAAAAATCATTATGGACATGATTTCAATCTAAGATGCAACTTATACCATCGGATTACGTAGAATTTCTAAGAAATGTTTCTAAATTGAAATAAACATTTAATGCTGTCCACTAAAAGCATAATTTTCGTAATTCGATTTAAAGTATGGTCATACGAGTATTAAATCTTATTTTCTTGCCTAGTTTTAATGAATCCTTCCAAAACGCTGCAATTATTTTCTTAGAATCAGAAAATCTTTACTGGTTTAAAATAAAGTTCAATACTCGTAGTATTAAATAATTATTACTTAATTCCAGAATAATCTTGTCATTTTGTCATATAAAAATTGTTTATTAAAATAAGAAATATTTGTTCATTTCACCAAAGATAGATTTTTTTAATACCATGCTTTTCTTGATTTAAGATTTAATAGTTTAATATGATTAAATTCAATTTAAAAGAAGAATAATTTGTTAATTTTTTGATTTTCTCGATTCATGAAATAAAATTTCTTGCTGTATTGATTTCTTTCCGTGTAGTTTTAAGATATATATCTTGTATTAAGGTGAATTAATGGGGGCATACGCCACCACCAAAATCAAATCAAAATCAAAATCAAATCAATTATCAAATCACACTTGCACGTTAAAAACAAAAACAACAACTTAGCCTATATAAGCTAACTTTAGTGTGGATAACTATCGTCGCCAAGTCCCTTAGCGGATATATTTCAGTACTTCCAAACACCGTTTTTTAGTATTCCGATAACTTTTGTTATTTGACATTTCTCACTTACACATTTACAGGCACATCTTATTTGCATGTGAAGTTTCATTTTTACCAAACTCATATTGAACCGCTGCCGTTGCCAAACCACTTGTCCTTTAGGGTCACTTTTATACGTTTAAGCTGCAATTTTCACGCCCTACACCGTTGCATAATTAGATTGTTATTCTGAGTAGTATTTTGGAATCAAATTTTCAGGTTCAATAAACTCTAGTTTGACTGAAGAAAACAGACGAAATGTAAAATGATAGCCAGCATAGTGCTGCCAAGTCACATTCGAGCGTTTTTTTAATCTTTTTATTTAAGCCTATTATATGCGCTTGGGTTAAAAAACACACCTAACATTGAATGTCTCAAAGACCACGCTGACGTTATAGGCTTTAGTCATTCACAGGAAAATGGAATTAATATCTGACGAGTATTTTTTCGACAAGTGCAATAAAGCTTAAACATCAAGCTATAGCTGAACCGTTCAAAGATTGAATTCGTTCTGCTATATCGGCACATCAAGGGGAAGCTGAAGCCCCCAAAATTGTTTATCGCTTTATTAAATGGAAACAATCAAGAATAATCTTTAAACGGAGTATTTTTTTCGAAGGAACCCAATTTTAGCTCCCCTTTCCTATTAATCGTCCAGCACTCGGCGCCATGAAGCAGAATTAGCAGGACTTAAGTTGGAGCGAGCATGAATTTCGTCCTCCGAGCAAGGAAATTTGAACCCATTTGTTTTGCCCAGCCGAAGATGCAGCAGTTTCCTAATGTTATTCTCCGCCATATCTTCTCTAAGGTATCATTCACTGAGTCGATGACCTTAACTACCTCGAAGTTATTTTAATCACCAGTCACGTTTTATCCCAGATGGTGGACAGATGTTTGTTGGTATCCTGATAGCATGTACTTGGTATTGTCCTCATTAACTTTAAGACCACCGAATTTCGCTTGTTCTTCAATCGTTATGGTCCTCCTACGTCATACCCAGTAGCTGATGGGCGGACCTATTGAAGATAGTGCCTTGCGTCTGCACACCTGCATTGCGCATTATTTACTCCAGAACAAGTCTAGTCTTTTTTTTACTCTGAGCTCCTCTAAGGATTAGTTGAAAAGAGTAAAAAAGAAAGCTCGACTGTGAATTGGCAGCATTGTGCTGGCTGTCATTTGACATTTCGGCTCCAGTTAAACTAGAGTATATTTCACTTGAAAATTTAATTCCAAAATACTTCTTTGATTGAAAATCTAACTATACCAAATGGCAGAGGGCATGAAAATTACAAATTGAAACCCCTCGATATGTCAAGTGGTTTGAAAATAGATATAATACGCAAGTAAAACTTGGGGGTATTTGTCAGTTCAGTGGCTAAGAAATGTCAAAGTTTTGACATTCGATAGCAAAAGTTATCGAAGTACGTAGAAAACGGTGTTTGGAAGCACTGATCTATATTCGCTTTAGGTCTTAGCGGCGTGGCGATAGTTATTTAACATGCAAATGTGTATATAGATATACGCTTGAGTAAAAAAAAACATACCTATTGAACCAGTCACATGACAGCATAAGCGCTTCTCGTTGCCGAAATCCGGTGCAAGTTTTCGGTCGTAGTTTGAAGCTGAAGCTTTGGATATAACTAAAATATTTGAATGAAGATTTTGCAATAACTCAGCTAGATTTTGCTGACGTAATCAAAGGGCATTTTGTAGTATTTTTTTCTTTAGAGAACTGCATCAAATATCAATAACGCAATTTTACGCATTAAGCCGAAGAAATGCTATCATATGCGGCTTATAAGTCGATGCAAAGAGGGTGAGTCTCAACTTGAAATTCGTTGGACTTTCCAGTATTTGCCACAGCCTGCCTTAACAGCTATTAATTTATCTGGCATCGGGGAACCTTTTAGCCACTTTGTTAAGACTCTTCTAATGTGATAAACAAGATAGGAAGCGATAATCGATGTTCAATTCACTCTTCATTAATAATCCAAATTCATGAGGTCGACTGCAGGGATCTAACGATATTCGACTGTTTGGATCACTTTTTGTGACTTTGCGCAGTCACTTCTCTAATTCCAATTTAAAATAGAATCGGATAACTAACTCAGTATTTATTTATAAAATATTATATGCGCCCTTGTTACTGGTACCGTTTATCTGTTTCTTATTCCTTTGCCAATCGCATTTTGTTTTAATCAGAAACTTAAAATCTTTCACGAAAATATCTTGTCCTTATAGACTGCATCTGTGAACAGTTAACTGCCATTTTACAACTATTCCAAATCATCTATCTTTCGGGTATTTTAAGAACTACCATCGCCATCACCATTAGCAGCAACACTACAACTCATCGCTGCCTATGTTGCACCCCCACTTTTGAAACTAAATCGAATTTGCATTGCAAAATAAGTTGTTGCCCTCATTAGGCAAGACACGTTATAGGATACTCGACTTTATATGCATAGATATAGTTTTTTTTTGTAGTGGAGCATGTATAAAAATTCGTTCATAGCAGAGTACGCCATAGGCTCTTGGCACGAATTGCCTTTTTATCTTCTAATAACCATTTGAGGTTAGCTTAAGTGAGCTTCGCTTATCGCGCATACTTATTATACCTAACCGTAGCGTTACTTTGTTGGGTTTACTGAGTACGACTAATATTTTCCGTGGAGCTGATTGTTCCAAGAGTGGGAAACCCAATTAGAACAAACAGCTCGACGAGTAGATAGAGGAGAGGAATCGCAATTTGTTTCGTTTGTATGGGTGGGACTATATGTTACTATAGTTTTGAGATATTTCCTACCCTCTTCGAATGAAACTGTGCGGTGTGTGTGTTTGGTTTATAAGCGAATACCATTGATCCCATTTACGTTCATGGTTTATGAATAAATTCAAAAATTGCATAAAATTTATTCATCTGCAATGAGTTATTTTATGAGAGTTTTAATCATATTACTGTTATTTACTGCACAAATTTGTATATGAGTGGGCTTTGGGCAGTAAGTAATTTTGAGTACCCTTGTAATGTAAAAACTTGCAGATTGATTGATTTCAAATAGTAAAGAGTCCAGCGAGAAAACAGATTTGGTCATAACTGGATCTGAAACGCTTTGCAACAAGGCTTGTCGTTTATACAAATGACTTCTGCAGAAGCTGCTTGGACGAGGAGGAGACTATTCCCCACCTTCTCCGCACATGTCCTGCTCTCTCTTAAAGACGAGAACTCCATTTGGGATCTTTCCTTTACAATGATCTCAACGATCTCGTAAACATCAACAATAAAAGTCTTTCAAGCTTTATCAAAAGCTCCACCTGGTTCAACGAGTAGGAAGAAGATAGATCCGTGTGGTATCCCAATGTACCTTTATATTGGTCTAAGTGTGTCGGCTTCTGCCGACTGCCACTATAATCTAACCTAACCTAAGTAAGTGAAGAGATGCCAAAGCTACAGTATGCTTGGCGAACCGTTCGACACCCTATTCTAATCCCACATCAAGTGGACATAGCAAAAATCTAAGTTTGGGTGATTTGTTTAGAACGATCTACTGATTTTGTTATACAATATTTAAAGGATTTTATCGAAAAAACTAAGTTTTTGTAAAAAACCGCCCCTTAAAAGTGGGCATGGCGGACCTGCATCCAAGCTGGGGAGGATAGAGCAAATATATTGTGTCAATGTAAGGGAGTATCGCAAAAGTGGAGCACATTTTTAGGCAAACACTTTAGTGAACTGCTAGAGGGAAAAAAATAGCAACAACAACTGAAAAAAAAAACTATTGAGGCATATCCCTGCATATATTAATTTATTATTATTATTAAATATTCTTTATTTCAAACAGTTTTGTTTACAGAGGCTTACAAAGAATCTATGGACATGGCATGTTGCCGTCTGCCAGATAATGACATTTCATTTAATATAAAAAAAGGCTTAAAATATTTGATTGGTAGTTCATGATTTAACAAATTTCACAAATTATAGTACTCAAATTAAGTAAAAGGTTGAATAACTTAAACAACTGAGATTCAAATACTTCAAAAACTATTTCGATAGGTAAGAGCATGGTCACAAAATTTTGAGAGGTTTATCCACCCTGCCGATCCATTTAATATTTGTATCGCTTGTGCTCTAGAAAGGACACTATGTTGGAAGTAAAGCCTTCGGATCTCCTGCAAGATTGGGCATATAGCTATTAAATGGAAAACATCATCTCGCTCGGATCTGTTGCAGAAGTCGCACAAGGTTGGTAGGTCTGACCGATGAGGCAAATAATTTAAGCTAAGAATTTCCAATCTTGCTCTAAAAATAGTGCTTATAGCTTTCACAGGGAGATCGAATTTAAAATAGTTATCAGCTTGAAGGCGATGGTTTAATTCTCTATATGTAACCCTTGTTGTGGATGCCGATGCACGATTCAAATGTTGAAGATAAATTTGTTCGTCCACTTTCGAAATTACATTTGAGAACAGCTCCTGCCAATTATCTATTATCCTGCATATATGATCCTATTCAACGCACTGTATGAACGTCAGAAGCCGAATCATCGCCCTTGTTTAGCGAGTCAAAATTTGGCTCCATGCTTGCGAAGTCGCAATCATTTAGAAAAAATTACACTAGGAAAAACTTGGTTCAAATATGCAGTGTCATATTTCAGGAGCATCTTCAATTAATGTTCAGTAACCAGTATTTTCTCCTAAAGAACACTGCAGCGTGTTTCAGGCTGAAGTCACCGCCGTCCGCCAAGCCGCTGACTGGCTGTCGATTAATACGATATCGAAATCAGATATTGTACTATACATCGACAGTCAGGCTGCCATCAAATCCCTTCCATCCAGCATTACGAGATCCAAAGCCGTGAAAGACTGCCGCGCATCTCTGAACGAGATAGCCGGTCAGTATAGCCTCACAATTTGCTCGGTGCCGGGTCAGTATGACATACCAGGGAATTGTGAAGCTGACGAACTGGCTCGGTGAGGCGTTATGCGTGTTTCAATAATCGGTGAGGCTCCTCTGGTTTGAACAGCACAAGCGTCACCGACATCGAGGCGTCAATGTCTTATGTCAAACACCTCATAGACACCAATGCGGTGCGCGAAGCCAATCGTCGTTGGCACCAACTCGATCAGTGCAACACCGCAAGGCTACTCTGGCCGACATTAAATAAACCCAGGTCTATCGGACTTCTGAGGCATAGGAGGGGAACCCTCTCCAAATTAGTAAACGCCCTCACCGGGCACTGTGCTATAGAAAGACATGCTCAAAGGCTGGGCATTCCATACAATGACTTCTGCAGAAGCTGTAGGGGCGAGGAGGAAGAGGAGACTATCAGTCACTTCCTTTACACGTGTCCTGCACTCGCCAACATTAGGAAGGTTACACTGGGTGAATACATTTTCCATGATCTAAATGATCCCAACAACGCCTGCACATCAAAGATTAGCTCCTTCATTCAGAGGAGCAAATGGTTCGCTGAGTAAGAGGGTGACCCACCCACCTTACACATCGGCAGCTTAATAGAATTACCTCAGCTCTAAGTACATCCTCAACGAGGGCCGGTTCCAACCAACCAACCAACCAACCTAAACCGGTATTTTAAATTTGCTTTTTGCATTTTTCGCGGAACGATAGATATCGCCATATTTCCCACTTGTCGGAATATTTTCTATAATCTTCTGAATATAAGGAATGCCACTCTAAGACCTTATTTTGTTTGCCTCGCAGGCAGTAAATACCAATCCGCTATACTGACTGCTCGTATCGATATTCCATATGTCGTCCCTTTTCTCAGGGGCTCATTGAAATAGAATTGTTCGGTCTACAATCGATAACGAATATGCGTGTTTCACTAATAGGAGCAACTTTCCTCATCGTAGGAGGTTTATCTGTCGAATACACATGTTTTCTCTTTCTGCAACAACGAATTAACGAATAACTTTTCGCTCTCCCAGTCTAACATAAACTCAAAAGTCATAAGAAAAATATTAAGCTCTAAAGCGCCCTACACACGATCAATGCTACTTGACAAGTATTTTTGATGATTTTTTTGTATATTAACAATTGGCTATTCCCGAGATGGAAAACAGCATTTGTCTAGCGCGCCCCCAAAAAAGGCGAATCTTCTTCTCCTTCCCCCTACCGACCTGTCTTTATTAATAAAGAAGATAAAATAATTATGTTAATGTAATTATTTATAAATATTTGATTTACAAAATTATTTTTATGTATAAATAAAATTGTTGACAATAATAAAATTGAAGATGCTAAATAAAGATTGAGTTAGAAAATATTTTATTGAAGCTTCATTCTTTCCAAGGTCATGGAAACGCTGATTAACCGTCAGCTTATGAAATATCTGGCATCCCCAAAAATTCTCAATGACCGGCAGTACTATTTTCGCAGCAACAGGTCCACGGGGGATTTGTTGACTTATCTAAACGAAAAGTTGAACCAATCTCTTCACCAGGTAGTGAATGAATGAATCAACGTTGCGGTTGATATTTCAAAGCCATTTGACAGAGTTTGGCTCCAAGCACTCTTGTCGCAAATACGTGCATTTGGAATCGATGATACTTTTCTTCAATGAATTAGAAATTACCTTTCGGAAAAGTCAGAAACTCACCAAACAAATGCTGGGGTTCCCCAAGGCTCTGTTTTGTCTCCGATTCTCTTTCTCATTTTAATAAATTATCTCCTGTCTGTTTCCTCTAATCCAACGCACTCCTTTGCTGATCAGCTTCTCATATTCGTTTCTCAGCTCACGCCCCTCATCTTCGGGTGTGGAGGTGGAACAGCAATGTATGTTCCGATCCCGACAGCATAACCCAGTGGGGTTTAACTAGTAGAGTGGAATTTAATATTTTCAAAACGCAATGCTGTCTTCTGTCATTAAAACGAAACCCAAACAGACTGCCACTGTCCATGAATGGCACTTGCATCACTGAAACCGAACGGCTTTCCATTCTCGGTATGTGTGTCAATGATAACTTTCGTTGGAATGACCACATATTCGATGTCGCAAAGAACGCTGCGAAATGCCTAGGTTTCCTTAAGCGAAGCAAGTAATATTTCACTCCCTCTGAACTGGTTTCGATTTATAAGGCGTTCATCCGCCCAAAACTTAAGTACAATGCTCATATCTGGTCTGGTGCACCAATAACTTATTCGGAGCTACTTGATAGGATCCAAAAACGTGTGATAAAACTCATTGGTGACTCTAAAATCGCAAGATCGCTTGACTCTCTTAGTCATGGACGCCATGTCTCCTGTCTTTCGTTATTTCCACCATAAGTGCTCAAACGACATAGCCTGTTGCATTCTACTCCTAGAACATTTCAACCGCAATACCCCCATGGAATGAATACTCATCAGTTCACCCTCAAGCCTGTATTCCGACGTACAGTAAAGTTCAAAGAATAATTTCTCAGCCGTATAACACGAATGTGGAATACTCTTCCACGCTCTATTTTTCCTTGATATTATAATCTACAAACATTCAAAACCAACGAGCATCGGCATGTCTCCCTATTTTCTAATCCTAGTTTCCTTAACACCCGCACTATGTAGCTAATACATTAAGAGAGTATTAAAAAATCCCTTTAGTGCGCTAACATTATAAAAAAAAAAAGTTGACGAAAATAGTATCAATGAAAATTGACAATGATTTTGCTCAAATTCTTTTCATTTGATTCCTAAGAGGCTGTGAGGGTGGACAATTCGTTGAATTTGCCTGCATTTTCCGTTCACAAATGACTTCATTACCAAGTGATACTGTTGCACCCTACAGACGATCAATGAATTTTGAAGAATACCAAATAGATTTTGATTTTTATCAAGTCAAATTGACAAGTAACGTTGATCGTGTGTAAGGCTCTTTAGAGCTAGGTTCTCCTACCATTAGCTTGGCCGAGGTTTATTTTGGGCGAACCCCTCAGTCGGACAACTAGGGATGCAGTCACGTAGAAGGGTTATGATTCCTTTGGTCCAGATCATAGCGTCGTCGTTAATAAGAAGGAAGAAGAAGTTATGTATATTTTTAGCATGAATGAAAGGGACCTGCAATTTGACGCTGACTCTGAGTGGCAATTTTGAGAAGCTTTTCATGACAATTGATACTCTCGGATGTTTATCAGACTTTTGCAACTAGAGTTAGGCGGTCGGTCGGTGATAAAACTTAAAGTGCTATTGGAGTTATTTGAAACCGGGATCCCTTGCCCAGTAGTAAACGTGAAATAAATAAATAATAGGCATTAACGGTCCACACAGGGCCTTAAAGCTAGCTTCTCCAGCCATTTGCTTGTGCGAAGTGAGAAGGGGCCTACAATTTTACACCGAATCCAAACGGAAGTGATACTCCTGAATGTTTGTCCGACGTTCGCAAGAGGAGGGTCACTGTGAAAACAGCTTGGTATTACTAGGTGTTACTTGACACCGGCGGGATTTGAACCTGGGACCTCTAGATTAGTAGTCCAACACTCTTAACTCTGAGCCACTTGGCCAGCAGTCCATCGCAACAACCATTGAGTCAAAAACTCATAGAGAAACATGATTCCGATAGTTTCCTTACCGATAAACGTATTAAGTGATTGAATAGAGAGGGGAAACGAATTCAAGAAATTTTAGAACCAGAAAAAAGTGACAATAAAAGCCGAAAGATCTCCAAGGTCACCTTATCCATTTCCTAAGGTGACCTTGGAGATCTTTGGGTTTTTATTGCCATCTTGGTTTTTATATTGATAGTTATTTTTAGATTTTTTAAGCATTTCCAAAGTGATGAATTTTGCTTCGTCCTTGGCACAAAACCAGACTTTCTGTCGAATTCCATTGAAAATGTAGACAAATGTATCGAAAAGTCGGAGATTTTTATTTAGATTTCGCTTCCAAACAGTTAGAAAAAAAAAAACCCTAATACCTAAAAGGTGCGTTTGAATCGATTGCCTTTTAGTATGAATAAACAATACTTAATTCGATTACCTAATCAATAAGCAATACAAAGTAAGCAATTAATCATCCGAAACTATTCGCATTTCAATAAAAAAAGAATATCCATTATCCACAGCTGGATGCAGGTGATTCATCATAAAATTGTATCTCCTTCAGAACACGGTGTATGCATTGGCATTTAACACATAAGTTATTCATTGTGTAAAATGAATTCTATCATAATTCATAAATTTTGTGAATAATAAAAAAATTAAATTGAATCCCAAAGCGAACCCTTGGCGCAGACCCATTTCCATGGAATCGCTTAGTTCTGTATTCCAACCCTTTCCAACTCTTTTTGTTTACCTTATCTGATATTTAAATTTCTCTTCTTTCAGGAAGTTTGTTTTTTACCAAAATTGATACCACAACCTGTCTCGGTCTCAGTTGCGTAAAATCCTCCCCATTTACCTTTAACCATAATGGAACCCAATCATCCCCTATCTACCACCAGTTGCTCGGGCACATACCTACATTTATACAAAGTTTGCAGAACATTTTCCCTCGGAAAGCCATTTAAAGTGCACATTTTCCGTTTTCCCACATTTTACGTATACAAGCATATTTTATATAAAAAAAAGAAAACAGAAACTTGCTTGTTGCACTAGAATAAAGGACGAAATTTATTTATAAAAACAAATGAAGAAAATAAGCTTACAGGACTTTTCGCTGAATGTAATAACTCCCTTCCTGGAATTATGTTTTGTTGAAAATTATTTTTTTATTTTTTTTAAAACTTGTGTAAATTTTGTTTACAAAAAAAAAACAAATCCAATGAAATTCTTTACATCACTGTTTTCACTTTTCTGTTACACGAAAAACACAGTTCATTCGTAAATCATTTTGCAAATAAAAACATTTGTTTTTTTTTTTATTTAATTTTTTTTTTTTATATTTGTTTTAACAATTCTTTTTTTTATTTTTTTTTTTATTTTTCTTTCACAAAAACAAAGCCACGAACTTATGCTACAGCGGTTGGACGACCAATTCGCAACGAGTTCCCGGGAATAACTATCGAGGAAGCCATTCAAAAAAACGGGATACCCAATGTCAGTGCGAAGACGGAACACTGCTTGAGGGAGATAGGAAAAGCTCTTTTTAGGGAAATCCAGAAAATTGCGAGGGAAAAAGCTTTTCGTTGGAGAAGTTTCATCAACATTTTCAATGGCTGAATGCGGCGAATTCGATAGGGGGCTGAAATAGTTGCAACTTGTTTGGGTAACAATTTTGCACGGTACTGGAAATTTGAAATTAATTACGATACAGTTGCTCTATCCATTCTTCATGTTCTCTTTGTGGTTAATAATGTGAGCTTTGTAACACATGAAGGTACAAGTAGACACCTGCTTCAATTGCTTGTGTTTAATTTAAAAAAAGGCATCCGTCTTTAGAATGGGAATCTATTAACATAATAATTAGTTTTAGTTGTTGGGGTGGCGAGGAAGGGGGCTTTGACCTTTTAGTCGTTGTTTTTCATTCAGTTAAATACGAACGAAATTGACAGTGATTTTGAGTTGATTGGTATTATGAGCTTAAGGATCTAAAGGGTCCTTCATTAAGGACTTGACAAATTCTTGTTTAAATAAAATACAAACTAATTGAGATATCTCAAAAAAAATTGTATTGACTTGAATTACTATCAAGAGATTTATGAATTGCATTCGACTTCGTTCATATGTCCACCGCCGGAACATATGCAGCGGTCGATACGTTGAACCCAATTTTCAATGACTCGGCCGCACATTTCGACCGATACTCCGAGCTCCTCCAACGTCGCTGGCTTGTTGGCATAGACCAATGAATTAATGTAGCCCCATAAAAAAGTCTCGAGGCGTTAAATCAGACGATCTTGACGGCCAATAGACGGGTCCGTTTCTGGAAATAACACGTTCAACGAACTGAGACTTGAATAACTCGATTGTTGCACCCGCTGTTTGGCTCGTGGCACCGTCTTGTTGGAACCACATATCACTGATGACCAATTCATGCAATTGCTGAAAGAAAAAACGTTTCAACATGTCCCTGTAGCGAATACCATTTACCGTAACGTGACTATCATTTCCATCCACGAAAAAAACGTCCCAATGACGCCACCGGCATAAAAACCGCATCAAACAGCGACTTTTTGCGGATGAAGTGCTGTTTCGTGAAACACATGAGGGTTCTCACCTGTCCAGTAACGCATATTTTGCTTATTGACGAAGCCGTTTAACCAAAAATGCGCTTCACCGCTGAAGGTGATTATGCGATGAAATTCTTCATTTTCTTCCATTTTTCAGGATTTGATTGCCATCAGTAAGAAATCGGGAGATTTGCCGGCACTTGCGAATCAGTGGGGATGGAGTGAAGTGGAAGGGTTATGATCCCTTTAGTTCCCCTCATAACCCATCGTTAAAGAAAGAAAAAAGTATCTGCCTGTAAATCATCAACCAAAAGTCGATGAAAGTTCTGGCAAAAAGGAAAATCCACCAAGCAGGTACCGCAATGGCCATCACGTGGGCGCCCGCCTGAAAATGGCTAACCGGTCAAATGGTTAGTGTCAGCCAAGGATTTACTCGTACGCTAACGTCTCAACCGTTTGTCGTGATCCATTAGTGTGAGGTAGGAGTAAACCTTTAAATCCAACCAAATTCCAGTGGTGGAGCGAGCATATAGCAAACCGTACCCAAGGATGAAAGGCTGGTGGTCTCGCTAGGTCGGCTCTGCCGGGATGGACTCTCTTTTCCGGACGTACTCATGGGATCCTAAATTTAAAAAATGAACAAAAACCAAAACAAAAAAGAAACAGAAACAGAAAATATAAAAAAAAAACCAAAAAAACAAAAAAGGAAGAATCCCTGTTAGGGACCTCTTCCGAAGAGGAGCTACTAGCCTCCAGCCAGGAGACAGTAGTTGACCCCTCAAGCCGAAGGAGCACCAGCCATAGTTTTCCTTCAGGCGATCAACCTACCACTTCATCCAATTCAACAGTTATGGCCGACGATACCAGCCACAGTATCCAAAAGCCACTTAATATAACTGAAATAGCCACAACTGGAAGCACCAGCCATAGTGCACCCAAACCCAAGAAGTCCTCTGGCTCTCTTGAAGTCAAGATACAACAGGGCTGTCTACATTCTGGCACGATTCAAGAGAGGGACAAGGAGGACAGAGATAAGTACCAAAAGGTGGTTGACGAGTACGTCAACTACCTAAATAACCCAAAGCAACCACAACAAAAGAAAGAGAGCGTGAAGAGATACAGGTTCCAAGATGAGACCTCTAAAAAATCTAAGATTGCCCCTAGGTTAAAGAACTACCAGGGGCCATCCACTTCACAGGCTACCAGAACTTTCACCGAGGTGGTGAGGGACCATCTTCAGGTCGCCATTATAGACGAGTTGTCAAAGAACGGCAAAACAGTGTTAGACCGTTGTGTTGGTGTAGCATTGAAGCCAAACTATCTGAGATGGTTGTGGAGCAGGTGCTCTCCGGAGTTGACAACCGATTACCCACTCGTGCAAGCAAGTTCATCGGAGATCTCATTTCCCGTGATCCCGTTATGACCCGGGACCCAGACAAGTCTAAGTGAGTTCAACCTACCGAACGAATTCAGAGAGATCTTGCATTCACTTACTTTTTTGGAGGTGGTTAAGGGTTAGAGCAAGGCCTTATGCGTAGCCTGACTGTCGCTACAGACGCAGATACTTTGCCCCCTCCACTTGTTTCTCGCAACATAGTCCATAGCCATTAGGATAGCATAAGCCTCTGTTTGGAAGACTGACGCATACTTGCCTAATTGACGTTGCTTATGCAACCCATTCCTACAGCACTCAGACTCGGTAACGGTCCATAGTACTACCAGGCAGAATTCCTCCTTTTGGTGTAGAGGCATGTGAATGGGTGGCGTATGTTGTTGTTCCCCATGGGGATTGAACCTGCACCGCACGGGTAACAAGCCAACACACTAACTTCTACACCGTCGCCACCCTTACACACAACAACCCATGATGTAAACATCAAGGGCCCGGAGGTTCAATAATGCATGTAGGCCGGAGTAACGTATTTACGTAAAAGCTTATTCCACCAAACAACCGATACGTATGCTAAAAATGGTCTTATCATAGCCGTATAAATCCATAGGACTCTTTCCTGCGATGTGCCCCATGTCTTGCCGAAAAAGCCCTTGCACTGCCAGGAATCCGACAGCGCCCTGGCAGCCTTCAGCTGAATATGCTTCGCCGAAAGAAGTTTGCTATCCAGGATGACTTCCATATATTTAACTTCATTGGGTAGTTGGATTGTGGCGAATTTTAGTACTGGCTAAATCAACCCGATCAGCTTCCTCCTTCTCATAAATAGAACAACCTCAGTTTTGAGAGGACTGTAGTGCACCATTTATCGATCCGGTGAAGATTCTCTTCATAGTGGGTAGCAACTGGTTTGTACCGCGTTAGACACTTTTGTATGTTTACGATTATCGATTACTCGTATGAATTTTCATATTTGTATATTCGGAAAGGCAACCTTAAGAGCGCCCATGATCCTTTTTTTTACATAAATGTCTGCAATTGATACAGTAGATACCCTTATAATGAACCACAGCGCAGGCAGTTTGTTTGTTGCTGCAAGCGGCACCCAGCAAATTATTCATTGCCTATTTTTAGGTGGTATTTATTACATGAAAGAAAAGGAGGGTAGGATAGAAGTTTGGTGCTGTTGTGGGAATTTCTTCTCCACGGGTGGTGCATAAATTATTTTATGGAGATCTGTATTGTTGTGTGTATTGAACTTTTAAATCAAGTCCCTGGCCGGGACTCGAACACAGGACCTGCCACTCAATTCGTGAATACACTACCATCGCACTATTCCTTGCAAAAATGTGTTTCTCCTGCTCTTGAATTGTTGCAAATTCTTTACATTCAGGGATCTATGCACCAGTAGGGGGCGTGCATTTATTGTCTGCCTCGTAGGATGTCCATATAATGTCTTTCAGCAATAATTCCTCAGAACATCTACTCTTGCTAAACGGCATCAGTTGAAAGTGGTGTGTCACTGCTAGACGATTATTATTGGTGAATTTTTTTTAAGTTCAACACCTTCTGATGTCTCTCTTCGAGGCGCCTGCTAAAAACATCCCATAAAATTGCCAAAGTTACTTCAAGCAAGCGGTTTCTGTCGGTTCTTATTCCCTTTTCTTATTGCTAAGTTTCTTTTCATAAAGTACCTACAAAATTAAATTAAATGATCCGTGCGTCGCTCACTACCAAGCCAAATCCTTAAGCCGCTCATAAGCCAAAATAATTTAGTAGTCTCTCGGAATCCAACAAACAATCAATACAAATAAACGTTTATTCTAAATATACCCAAAAAAAAAGGAAGAAACTTCAATCCAAGCAATCCTTATTGCACATCGAAACATTACCGCTGCTACAATTGAAATTCAGGTTTATCTCCCAGCTACATAAAATAAAATAAATGAACCTCACCCCTTAACTCATCTTAGCACAGACAGAGCATAGGTTTGATTATGCTCTTATTTGATGCTTAATATATCGGTATATGTGTACGTACATGTATATATAACCTTTTCAGTGAATTGCCCTTCGGATGAATGTAAAAAAAATTCAAGCACATCGATTACTGTAGTATCTTCTTCTTCTTTTTAAGTGAGCCTCCACACGATTTTTGCGGATTTCCACTCATAGCTTTGTAGCTTTTTAGAATAATTTATGGTGAGACAGCTACAAAATTGCCTTAGAGACAATAATTCTGAACGATTTATGTTGAAAGGATGTTTTAATTTTTTTTTAACAAGTTTTTTGCGCATTCGATGATGGTTTTGCTGGAGTGAAGGAAACACACACAAAATTTGGGAAAATATCTTTATTTCTTAACATAGGTAAGGTTAGGTTAGGTTGAGGTGGTTGTCAGCTACAGCCTACGCACTTAGACCAATGTAATACCACGTGGATCTAGGGAGTTTCTACCTCTGTCTAAGCGAAGCGCGTTAGACTTCTAACGTCAGTGTTAGCCAAGTCGCTTAGATCATTAAGCATGAAGACTCCTAGACAGAGATTTTTATTGTGAGAGACCGGATGACATTTAAAAAGAAGGTGAAGTGTAGTCTCCTCCTCCTCGTCGTCCATGCAGCTTCTGCAGAAGTCGTTTGAATAAACGCCAAGATTTGATACGTTTTGCCTATTAACTTCTTTCCTATCCTCCTATTCTTTCGAATAAAAAGTAGCACCTAAAAACATGCAACACAATACTTCATTGCTAGGTGCTGCTTACTGCTCAACAAAAAATGCATGCGCTGTGTTTAACACTATAAGGGTAGGTGCATATACAGACAAAACAAAGCCCCTTTAGCGTAAGTGAAAAAAAGGGCACTGCCTTTAATAGGCAGTAATGACACCTATAGTAGAGATAATGTGCAGTCGGTTTAGTGAGATTCGACACTTAGAGTACCATTTGTCTTGTCGAAAACCCAAATATACCAAGTTCCCTCATGAATTCCAACGGATCATGGACAGAATAAGATGAAGCGTCGCTTGATCTGCTTATGGACACTGACTACCCCGTCTCCACGCCTATATCTAGCGAAAAGCCTGTCTTGGTGAATGCTGCACGCAGATAGTTACCTCCTGATCTTATAAATGAGGATAAACTGAAGTGAGCAGTGACCAGCTTTGAGCAGGTTAAGTCCCCAGGACCAGACGGCATTTTTCCGTCACAAATTCAGGCGGTCCTCAGCATAATAGGGCAGGACCCATCTTGTAATCTGAAGGGTTGCTTGGAGCTAAGAATAATGCATTTCGCCTGGACTGAAGTAAGAGTGGTATTTATACCAAAGGCAGGAAGAACAACGCACTATTTTCCGAAGGACCTAGCCTAATGTCCTTCCTTTTTGAGAATCGAGTAAGAGCTCTACATCTTCACATAAAAGGTACCATTGATAGTAACTTGCTATCCATGTCAAAACACGCCTACCAAAAACGTAAATCTGTTGAAACGGTCCTGAACTCGATCTATCTAAGAACTTGCCTTAGTGACTTTTCTTAATATGGAGAGAGCTTTCAACAACGTTAAAACCAATTCGATTACTATTGTTCTACGCAGGCTTAACATAGGCGAATCAATCTGCTGGTTCGTAGAATGCTCAAAAGCAGGGTAATAACTGCATCCTTCGGAAGTAGCACTGTCAAACGTCGTGCACACAGAGGCATCCCACAAGGGGGAGTATTGTCTCTACTACTGTGGAATCTAGAGCTCAATGAATCCCTTCTGAACATTGAAAACACTGGATGCAAAGTTGTCGCCTATGCGGATGATGTCTCCAAACTTGCACAGGAAAATATCTGCAGACGCTGGCCGATGTCATGCAAACTAACAAGTTGAACCGAAAGATGCGACCTGTCCGTTAACCCAACAGAGACTAAGCTGGTCCTGTTCACACAAAAACATAAACTCACTGTGCTCACTCACCCAAAGATAAGAGACACTCCTCTAGTACAATGAAATAGCGCTAGCTATTGAGGAATAAAGCTCATCGCAAGCTACTTTGGAGGGAAAATGTAGCCGAACGTGCCAGGAAACAAAGAAGAGAGCAAAGAAGGCAATGATAGCTTTCTATGCCTGTAACAGGATATTCGGCAAAACCTGGGCCCTAGTCCTAAGGTCACCATTTAGCTCTATACGCCGTTGGTAAGGCCGATACTGACATATGGTAACTTGGTCTGATAGCACTCATTGCACAAAGATTCCAACCTTAAGAATATGACTACGATCCTAAGAATGACCTGCATTGGCATCACGGAACTTAAGACGCTTCCCTCAGAAATTCCAGAACTGGACATGATCTTCGCGATTACATACCGCCTTCAAAAAACATAATGTTTCAATAAGCGGTTGTATTTTTGTATTTGTATTTGTATTTGTATTTATTTATATCAATAATTTGCTGTGCAATAAGAACAACATTCTTTAAGAGTGCACAGTTAACATATGGATATACAAGGCGACATATTTTACGTTTATAGAAAAAAAAATAATACTAATAATAATAAAGACAAATATGGGAACATTTTAAGTAAAACTAAAAATAAACATAGGGGCGGGCTACAGTCCGCTTGGGCGAACTGTTGGATACCCTATTCTTATTCCTATATCTCATAAGTGGGCGTGACAAAAATTTAAAGGATTTTATCGAAAAAAATAAGCTTTTGTAAATAAAAACGCTCCCTAGCTCAAACTTTGGTTTTTCAATAAAATTGTTTTATTTAATTTTGGGCGTGTCAGTAGGCGGATTTAAAAAAAATTTAAGTATGAGCATAAAGGGCCCATAGAGAGTATATACTATAAATTTCAGCTCCCTAGCTCAAACTTTGGATTTTCAAAAAAATTGTTTTATTTATTTGTGGGCGTGTCAGTGGGCGGATTTTGAAAATATTTATACATGAGCTTAAAGCGCCCCTAGAGAGTATATATTAAAAATTTCAGCTCCCTAGCTCAAATTTTGGTTTTTCAATAAAATTGTTTTATTTTTTTGTGGGCGTGGCAGTGGGCGGATTTTGAAAATTTTATATCCCGAGCAGTTTTAGGGGTCATAGATCATATATAAAAAATTTCAGCTTCCTAGCTCAAAATTCGATTTTTTCCAAAATTTTGTTTTTTTGAGTTTGTGGGCGTGTCTGTGGGCGGATTTCAAAAATTCGTAAACTTGATTATTTCGGGACCCTAGAGAGTATATGGTTAAAATTTCAGCTCTCTAGGTCCAGTTTAAAGGCCTAATTTTTGCCGACGGACGGACGGACGGACGGACGGACGGACGGACGGACGGACGGACATGGCTAGATCGACATTACTATCGATGCTGATCATAAATATAGAAACTTTTAGGGGTCTACGGGCAATATTAAGGTATGTTACAAACTATGCGTCAAAATTAATATACCCCTAGAATAGGGTATAAAAAGGCGAATGGCATGAATGAAAAATTGCCTACGTGAAATCGTGCAAGTGTAAACATTAGGTCTGATACCACTAGAACGAAGAGACTGAGAGAAAACGATTTTACTATACATATAAGCCGGTTGTTTTTCGTTTAAAATTTTGAATACCATTGCGCAAGCTCTAAAATTTAAAAATTGGTCAAGACTACATCCTAATATTTGTCGAGAGTGGCTCGATACATGATCGTATCTACGTAGATTGAATACAAATCGTGCGATTGATTTTTTTTTTTTTTTTTTTTTTTTTAGACTTTTATTTTTCATAAAAAACCTAACATTTTGTATACGTATCTGCGAAGCCTTTGGCTTATCTGCAGAAGATTAATCGTTTTCAATTTTAATTTATTTAGTAGCTTAGTATTTTAAAATTCAAGTTAACGTTATGAATATGAAACTAGTTTATATTTCACGGATTTTAGCTTGAAAGAAAATATGTGTTTAAAAAATCTAGGTTTGCAAGTTTATTTCATTATTCAAGAAAAAGTTTTTAATCGTTTTTTTTTCTAGTTTTAAAGTTTACAATGTTCGTTAGTTCACGGGGAAGGCTGTTGATTGTTGCAGGAACGCTGTATATGAGTTGTCTTCTACCATACTTATTAAAGGTGCTAGATACTTGCAGCATACCTTGAGCACGTCGTCTAGTATTTACCTCATGATTCAGTGGTCTAGCAAACCGGATATCGTTATAGTATTCCAAAGTGAACGTGATCTTGAAAATGTCTTCCACACTCAGAACTTTAAAGCTTAAATCGTTGTTTCGTGCATTGCAATTGACTTGCTTTAACGAGGATTTTTGAAGTTTTTGCAGCTTTTGGATGTGGGTTGTCGATGCGTTACCCCAAGCAAGAACACCATATCGCAATTTGGACTCAATGAGTGCATAGTATACCTGCCTCAAAGCGGGCACCGTAGCATGGTATTTCAGGTGAGCTAGTGCAACGATGGCCTTCTTTAAATCCATACGTAATTTATCGATGTGTTTGTTCCATAAGAAGTGACAGTCGATGAGGACTCCTAGATATTTATAGCTGTCAACAGCTTCGATGACTTCTGAGATGGAACTAAGACATTCATCATTTCTCATAAAAACTGGTATTTGTGTCGATTTGAAACTTGGATTTCTGATGTGCATAATCTTTGTTTTCGATGCATTTATCACTAACCCGTTGTCGTGGCACCACTTTACTGCGAGATCAAATTCTTCCTGCATCACTGCTGTAGCTCTTTCTAGGGACCTGTTACACACCACGATAGCTGTATCATCAGCAAAAGCAAACGGTATACTTTGTTTGAATGATCGGAGAAGCTCATTAGTATAAAGGATGAATAGGATTGGCCCTAGTTTTGATCCCTGTGGGACACCATATTCCACATTACTTCTGTCACTCTGTACATCACAAATTTTTACGCAAAATAGTCTGTTGAACAGGTAATCGGTCAACCAATCTGCCATTAATCCTCTTATACCAATACGTTGAAGCGCTTCAAGAAGTGTTTTGTGGTTTAAGGTATCGAATGCCTTACTGAAATACATGAAGAGCACCAACACGTGATGACATTTGTTCAAGCTCTGGTTGACACAATTCGCGAATTCAGCTAACAGTTTATTCGTACTTTTATTTTTTTGAAAACCATATTGACTTTTATGAAGCATGATTGCCAATAAAGCTATTTATTCGTGCAGTGATGACACTTTCTAGAAAGTTGAAAGCAACGTTTAGCCTACGCCTAGAGTTAGCAACTGTGCTAACAAACACCTCACAGCCATACATGATTAGTGGTACGATCAAAGCCTTTACCAATTTGAGTTTGACAGTAGTAGGTAAGATGTCCCGACAAACTGATAGACCCCGCAGAGCACCATAAATTTTCGATATCACAGAGTTAATGTGGTCACTCCAAGTTAGATTATTGTTGAAAATAATGCCAAGGTTTTTAATATTAGACACCATTTCTACCTGAATACCATTTAATAAAATTGGGGGTAGTCGAGACGAAAGTAAATGCTTGTAAATTTGGATAGACTTTGTTTTCGAGGGATTTAGGAGAAGCCTGTTATCAGAAGACCACTTGACTATAGAAGCGAAGTCCTCGTTCATTCTTTCCACAGCGTCGTCCATCAAACCAATTGGAAAATGAATATAAATTTGTACATCGTCAGCATACATATGAGTAGGTCATTAATGAACATAGAGAATAACAAAGGACCGATTATTGAGCCTTGGGGCACACCACAGTGAACAGGTAAGGCAGACGATAACGACTGATTGTGGAAGACGGATTAAACTCTTTTAGTTAAGTAAGACAGTATTAACTTTACAGAAAGGTGGGAAAAATTAAAGTTAGACAGAAGTTTATTACAAAGTATATCAGGACGAACGGAATCGAATGCTTTCGAAAAATCAACCAACGTTACCAAAGTTACTTCATCCTGGTCTATAGCTTCCCGTATATCGTCTGTGACTTTAAGCAAAGCGGTTACGCAGCTGTGACCAGAGCGGAAACCAGACTGCATAGGCGTTAACAAGTTTTTTGAGTCAAGATAATGTTTAATTTGAGCACAAATAATTGATTCAAACGCCTCAGATAGAAAAGGTAGAATGGCAATGGGTCGATATTCTGTTCCGTTTCTATTTTTGGGGATTGGAATTATTTTAGCTTGTTTCCAAAGCTGTTGATAGGTGCAAGTCATAAGGATGGTATCGAAAATATACGTCACATATTTAAGGATATACGGTAAAATAATTTTTAAGAATTTTGGTGAGATGTTGTCCATGCCCACGCTGTCAGATTTTATGGACCGAATCGCCGTTTCAACAGTAATCGGATCAACAACATCAAACAGAAAAGCAATGTCAGAGGTATTTACAATAACATTTTCGGATAGGGACAAAGGGACATCAGAAAACACAGGTAATTTGGTAAAAGTCCTATTCAGTTCTTCAATATCGATAACATTATTAGATTGCATGTTAGTATTATTGCACACTCCGATTTTTATACCCTATTCTAGGGGTATATTAATTTTGACGCATAGTTTGTAACATACCTTAATATTGCCCGTAGACCCCTAAAAGTTACTATATTTATGATCAGCATCGATAGTAATGTCGATCTAGCCATGTCCGTCCGTCCGTCCGTCCGTCCGTCTGTCGGCAAAAATTAGGCCTTTAAACTGGACCTAGAGAGCTGAAATTTTAACCATATACTCTCTAGGGTCCCGAAATAATCAAGTTTACGAATTTTTGAAATCCGCCCACAGACACGCCCACAAACTCAAAAAAACAAAATTTTGGAAAAAATCGAATTTTGAGCTAGAAAGCTGAAATTTTGTATATATGATCTATGACTCCTAAAACTGCTCGGGATAAAAAAATTTCAAAATCCGCCCACTGACACGCCCACAAATAAATAAAACAATTTTTTTGAAAATCCAAAGTTTGAGCTAGGGAGCTGAAATTTATAATACTCGTATATACTCTCTAGGGGCCCTTTATTCTCATGTGTTAATTTTTTTTAAATCCGCCTACTGACACGCCCACAATTAAATAAAACAATTTTATTGAAACACCCAAGTTTGAGCTAGGGAGCGTTTTTTTTTTGATAAAATCCTATAAATGTTATATATCAAAATATGTAGAGCGTTCTTAACAATTCAACCATACTTAGACTTTTGTCACACCCACTTATGAGGGATAGGAATAAGAATAGGGTATCCAACAGTTCGCCCAAGCGGACTGTAGCCCCTCCCTATGTTTATACCCTATTCTAGGGGTATATTAATTTTGACGCATAGTTTGTAACATACCTTAATATTGCCCGTAGACCCCTAAAAGTTACTATATTTATGATCAGCATCGATAGTAATGTCGATCTAGCCATGTCCGTCCGTCCGTCCGTCCGTCCGTCCGTCGGCAAAAATTAGGCCTTTAAACTAGACCTAGAGAGCTGAAATTTTAACCATATACTCTCTAGGGTCCCGAAATAATCAAGTTTACGAATTTTTGAAATCCGCCCACAGACACGCCCACAAACTCAAAAAAACAAAATTTTGGAAAAAATCGAATTTTGAGCTAGGAAGCTGAAATTTTTTATATATGATCTATGACTCCTAAAACTGCTCGGGATATAAAATTTTCAAAATCCGCCCACTGCCACGCCCACAAAAAAATAAAACAATTTTATTGAAAAACCAAAATTTGAGCTAGGGAGCTGAAATTTTTAATATATACTCTCTAGGGGTCCTTTAAGCTCATGTATAAATATTTTCAAAATCCGCCCACTGGCACGCCCACAAATAAATAAAACAATTTTTTTTGAAAATCCAAAGTTTGAGCTAGGGAGCTGAAATTTATAATATATACTCTCTAGGGGCCCTTTATGCTCATGTGTTAATTTTTTTTAAATCCGCCTACTGACACGCCCACAATTAAATAAAACAATTTTATTGAAACACCCAAGTTTGAGCTAGGGAGCGTTTTTATTGATAAAATCCTTTAAATGTTATATAACAAAATATGTAGAGCGTTCTTAACAATTTAACCATACTTAGACTTTTGTCACGCCCACTTATGAGGAATAGGAATAAGAATAGGGTATCCAACAGTTCGCCCAAGCGGACTGTAGCCCGTCCCTATGTTTTTATTCCTCTTTCATTTGTATTTCGCTTCACATAAAGACAGCCAGCAATCGTAAACACCGAAAACAGTTTATGTTTTTTCTTTAGTTGAACCGCTTGTTGCAGAAGAGAATGATTTTTAATTGTTAAGCTCTTATTAAGATATACCGCACTTGTTGAGTTTGAGTTAGGCAGAATATCTTTTAATAAAAGAGATTTTTTTCTTGCATTACGGAAGAGAGACACTGCTTTCAGTATAGAATTTCTCTCTTGGGGCGAGTTGAATTGTATGATGATGGGTGCATTATCAGGCCTCGGGTGTTTGGGGCGAGTTGAATTGTATGATGATGGGTGCATTATCAGGCCTCGGGTGTTTGGGGCGAAAAATGTCTTTTAGCGCTGGAACATTAACGTTCATTGTGCGGCATAAATGTTCAAATAAAGTATTTAAATTTTCGTCTTGTAGTGCTGGTACCCCAAACAAAACAGCATCAGCGGTAACCTCCTTTCTTTCCATGTGATCCAGTCGTTGTTGGAGTGCATTAACTTCGCACTTAATGCTTGATAATTGAATCATCCTTGTTTCAAGCATATCGGCCCTCTCGGAGATGTTGTTTACTTGTTTCTGGAGAGCATCAAACCGCTCGTTCCATGTTCGCTCCAGTTTGTCAACTTTTGCTGAGAGATCGTTGCGAATAACAGTAATTTCTGAGCTTAACTTGCCGTAGAATTTTTCTAGGCGCTCTTCAAGTAGCGCCACAGTTAGAATTCGCGTGCTTCGGCTAGAGGTCGGGGTCAGGCAAGGGGTACACGGTTTCGGTCTCTTATTGCTTTGACTTTGAGCATTCGACATGTTGAAGATAAGAGCCGAATAGATCGAGAGAGAAACACAGGAAAGTAAAAAATGTCTATTTGATCTCAGAAAACTTTTTGATAGATTAACACGGCACAATCACATGCCTCTACACCAAAAGAAGGATTTCTGCCTGGTAGAAAACACTGCACAATGATGAAATTTGCAAATAAAAATGATGTCGCAAAACAAGTGGTGTATGTTCACTTTTATTGTGGTCTCAGGGTTGAGGTTGGTCAATAATAAACTCGAAAATTTGAGGTTTAGCCGGACGACTTAAATGGACGTGTTAATCGCGCTGACACATTCTCTGCGGAGATACCAAATAAAGAAGCATGGGCTAGTAATAGCCCAACAGTCAAGCAGCTTAAAAGCCCTTAGCTCACACACAATTGACTCCAAATCAGTCTTACACTGCTTCAATACCCTCCAGAAAGTCAACCACAGTATTTTCAAGGAAATGAAAAACCTGACGAACTCTGAACAGAGATGGTTCAGAAACCCTTTTCACAGGACCTGAACCCTTCTGCTACACAGCTAAATCAGCTACTAATTTAGCTATAAAAAGCTGGGAACACTTAAAATATATCTCACACTTTGAAAACACTCTAGGTCTAAGACAGGCCAAACGAGCCATCCAGCCCTTTAAAAACAATGCCAGCAGGATCCTAAACTTAGGTAGGCATGATATTTAAAACCTAATAGGCTACCTCACAGGTCACCATGGCTTACGATACCAGCTTAACAAAATGAATTAAGCCTAGTCTTCAGAGTGCAGGCTGTGCCTTGAGGACGACGAAACTACGGCGCACATATTGTGCGAATGCCCAGCCCTTTGCGGAATCAGAAAGAGGATCTTCTTCAAAGAACTCTTAAGTAATGAAGACTTGAAGAAATCCCCTGCTAGAAGCATTATTACCTTTTCTTGAAAAGTGGAAAACGCACTAGCCACTTTCTCCGACCTATGGTACAACATGGTACGACATCCAGGTCGACGTACCGCTTTTCTTAGCCTACGCGATTCAGGAGCTTTAAAAAAAAGTACCATGCAGCTTTCACAAATGCTCTTAGCGTTTCATTTTGAAACGCCTGTAATTTTGATATAAAAGTAGCTTGGTTAGGTACAACTCCAAAGTCGTAAAGCGCCCGTCCAAGACGGTTTCAGCACTTGCTTATACAAAAGCAGTTTGTTGTATACGCTAAGATTTAAAAATCCAATACATCTGTCTGACCCTGATTTCGAGCTCGTCGCGCTTCTTTTCAACGTGTGACTTCGATGATGATCCAACAGTCGTACCTGTTGCGAGGATACTCCTATCGTTCGCGAACGTAGCTACGACTATCTCTTCGTCTTCAGGTATCTCTCTTGTATAAAGCACGAACAGTATTGGACCAAGAACGCTGAATTGCGGTACACCGGCGTGAATTTCTTTCAACTCTGAGTACTCAGTTCCGTAGCTAACACAAAAGAGCTTATTTTCTAGGTAGGAATCCAATATTCTAAACAATTTTTCCAGTAAGATGAGCTTAAGTTTATACTTTAGGCCTTCGTGCCATACCTTGTCGAGGCTTGCGATACGTCCAGAAAAGCACTAGATCACGTCTTTGTTTCTTCAAAGACCTTTTCAATCACATTTGTTATTCGATAAACGTGATCGATTGTGGAATGTTGAATCCTTAACCCGAATCGATGATCCGGGATCAAGCGTCTTTGTTGAATATTTGGTAGTAATCGTTTAAAAAGAAGTTTCTTAAAGACCTTAGACATTATTGGCTGTAGTGAGATAGGTCATTCGGACATTCTCCCGGTTTTGGAACCATTATGGCTTCGGCGACTTTCCATTGCCTCAAAACATATAAAAATCTGAGGGATCTCTCCAAGTTCGGACAGCGATACGACTTGAATCTTAAAGTTCTCTGTGTACATTGGGATCTCCCATTTTTATGGCGAAATCTTTCAATGAATGTCCTTATTCGTTCCTTTTTCGTGCCATAAAACCTCACCATCTTCCCCTCCGTGCTATAATAGGAAACTGCGTTCACTTCGTAATAAACGTAACAAACTATGGGCAATATATCTTCTATCCAGAACTGCAACAGATTATTCTAATTATCTCGGTTCGTACCTACAGTTCTCTAACCTTTTTCACTGTCTCTATCAACGCTATCTTTCTGATGCTCAAGCTTACCTCATCAAGAAAGCGAATTGAATCTTCGATTTTATTTCGTCATTTTTTCATTTTGTTAATTATAAAAGGAGATCTGATGGATATCCCTCCTCACTTTTGTTTAAAGGCGAGTACTCAACGGACCCATTTGTAATCGCAAACTCTTTTGCACCGTGTTCAAGCAGTCCTTCGCTGACCACTGCCCAGAACCAGATAAATTATACTTCAGTTATCTGAAAAACTATACTGTTCACCTATTTCATGGTATGCGACAAACTTCTTCATCTCAATGATGAATTTTTACCCAGCCCAGACGGCCTTCCAGCCATCCTTCTTAAAAAGTGTTCTGCGGTCCTTTTACCTTTCATTGCTGATCTCTTTATATATTCTCTACCTCTTGAAAAATTTTCTAAGATCTGGAAAACGTCCTTCTTTTCACCAGTTCACAAAAAAGGACCAAAGAATGACGTATCAAACTATCGACCAATTGCCAAACTCCTGCATTTACCCAAGGCTTTTGAAAGTATGATGAACGATTCATTATCCTTCCAGTGCAAGTCTCTTATCTCCCCCCTTCAGCATGGGTTCCTCAAAGGTAGATCCACAACCACCAACCTGGTGGACTTTGTTTCCGTCACACTTTCTGCATTAGAAAGTGGCAACGAAGTGAATTTAATCCCTTCTGACTTCAATAAGGCCTTTGACAAAATATCTCATCGTTTGATTCTTTTCAAACTCTCCTTCCTTGGTTTCGAACCCCTACGATTGAATTGGTTTTCATCTTACCTTGATAACCGATATAATAACGTTCGTTTTCGCTCTGTTCACTCTTTGCCTTTTAAAGCCACCTCTGGTGTTCCCCAAGGTAGCCACATTGGACCTCTGATTTTTATTCTGCCAATAAATTATATTGACAAAGTCGTTAGGTTTCCCTCTATGTCGAGGACGCTAAATTCTTTAAAATCATTTCTTCTTCAACAAGACCTCAATAATTTGTCGGTCTGGTGACGGAAAAACTTTGTGGTGCTGAATATTGCTAAATCTGAATTTCTTACTTTTTCACGTAAGCGGACTCAGTCTCCCCCCCAGACGATACCTTTTGAACAACCAACCCATTGTTACCGTTCTAACCATCCGCGACCTAGGTGTTCTGTGTGACAGAGAGCTTCACTTTAGGTCACATTGACGAAATAATCAATAAAGCTAACTCCGCCCTTAGTTTCATCAAACGGTGGTCTAAAGAATGTACCAATCCCTGCGTGACAAAATCCCTTAACATGACCTTTTTTTTTTTTTAAGTTCTGGCTCGCCAAGGCGATTAAATATGGGGCACTTCGACCTAAAAAGATCTTTGCGGACAATTCTACTAGTAGAAGAATTCTTTATGTCCTCGGGGCACATTTGTTCCCTGAAAAAGATCTTCTTTCTAATTCCGTTTAGGGCCGGACATTCACATAAAATGTGTTCAGCTGACTCGTCCTCTTCAAGACAGAGTCGGCACTCAGGAGAGTCTACTATTTTCATTTTGTGTAGATAATATCTTAAACCATGGTGGCCAGTAAGGTAACCTACTAAGTTTTTGATATCATGCCTGCTTAGGTTTAGGCATATGCTGGCATTTTTATTGAAAGGCCGAACGGCTTGTTTGGTCTGTCTTAAACCTGGGATGCTTTCCCATAGATGGATACATTTTTTGTATTCCCAGCTTTTTATTGCTACCATTGCTGCTGATCTAGGAGTGCAGCAGAAGGGTTCGGGACCTATGAAGGGTGTTTCCGAACCTTTTCTGGCCAGTTCGTCGGCCTTTTCGTTACCTTCCACCCCGACATGACCCGGAACCCACCATAGCTTGGTCTTGTTACTTGTTCCGAGTGCCAGTAGGGTGTTGAAGCAGTACATGACTGATTTGGAGTAACGTGACCTACGTCCACCCTATTCTAGAGCCCGATAGCCAAGTGTGGGCACCATATTACCGGGTCCACATTACTAGAATCAAAAGCTTTAAATGTCGATTTCTGCGTTTTGCTCTTCGTGGAATTTTTTTTTTTTTTTTTTTTTTATAATTTGCTTACGCTAAAGGGATACCCTTATAATGCTAAGAACACAGTGTAAGCTACTTGGTATTAGAAAGAATAGAGAGATAGGAAAGTAGTGTTTGGGTGCAGTTGTAGGGTTTTTCTCCACGGGTGGTGTCTAAGTTACTTAGGGAGATTACGATTTCATGTATTCGATATAAAGTAATGGACTTGGCCGGGATTCGAACGCACGACCTTCCATTCCGTAAGGGAATACACTACTACTGCACCATTGCCACCCGATCCTTATCCCTACCACGATATCACCAACGCCTTAACTTAATAAAGCTTCAGACCCTAGAAAAAAAGAGATGTCGCTCATCGTCATCTCACTGGATCCATTGATTGTTCCTATCTTTTAAATTATATTGCCAGCACTCACAATTTAAGATCCCCGCTCTTTTCTATCTTCCTAACCGTCGAACTTCGTCCGGCTTGAACGAGCCGATATCCCGTATGTTGCAGAATGTCAATTCTAACCACCACTAGAGCTGTGTCAATCGCGATTGATTCGTTCTTTTTGACCCGATCACAATAAAGTATTGGTGATTGCAATCACAATGCCCGAAGTCAATCGTTCATCGAGTCAATACTTTTGTTCTGTTCTGACTAATTCATTTCTTTATTACTGATTTAACACATATTTGTTCTACAAAAATATCGCTTCTGTGCAATAACCTCCATTTCCTAATTATTCAAAGGCGTTTTGGTATTTTTGAGTGTATTCACTCTTACAATCCATTCGAATGTATCTGTCTCTATCGAAACTAAATTGAACGAATGATGATTGGTGTTTTTGATTGTATTGAAATTGAATGGAGCAATACAATACTCCCATGTCCCATCTGTCATTGATTGATTGAATGATTGATTGAAATGACCGAATCATTTTTTCAACCAATACTTGAACGATTCGATCATTAAATTTGAACGATTGACACAGCTCTAACCACCACCTCTTTGATTTTAATCGCTACACCTCTTCCCTCAAATCTGCCATCCTGCACCCCTCACCATCCACTTAATTAGTTTTAAGTATTAGTTTTAAGTCCTAGCTACAAGTCTTTTTTTTTTTTTTTTTTTTTTTTTTTTTTTTTTTTTTTTTTTTTTTTTTAAAGGAATTCTAAATCCTAGAGCACTCAGACTCGGTAACGGTCCATTGTACTACCAGGCAGAATTCCTCCTTTTGGTGTAGAGGCATGTGAATGGGTGGCGTATGTTGTTGTTCCCCATGGGGATTGAACCTGCACCGCACGGGTAACAAGCCAACACACTAACCTCTACACCGTCGCCACCCACAGCTACAAGTCTTAGTTTTGTAAGTAGTTTTTAAGACATACAGCTTGTATTAAGCTGAGTAAATGGGGGCTTACGCCCCCACCAAAATTACAATTTAAATCTGCGGTTGTCCGTCAAACGGCTTGAACAGTACCTCTCGGCAAACAAATCCGCATTCTCTTTATCTCTTTTTGCCAATCGCCGTTAGCTTTTATTATCGGTGGCGATTGCATTACAGGTTACTTTATGGACTTAGCGGCTTTCCACAGCGGTAGTTTGAGGTCTTGTCGGCAGTCAAAACTTCAAGGTATGCAGTAGCCTTGCGATTTTGAGATCTTGCAACACAATTACATGGTTAGACTGACTTTTGTATTTTATATGCTACGTTCAAAAATGGCTTTGGATACTAAAAGACTCTACAAAGTTCTCTCACCTGCACATAAGCGTTTCGTGCGGGCATTCTAAGGGTTTTTATTGCTAATAAGTTTATCACACAGGAGTAGGCTAGGAATTAACAATGGAGTAAATGCATTAACTGCATTGAACGCCCCTTTTCCTCAAAGCTAAGCTTTTCCAAAGCAACTAAACTTCAACTACCTACATTTTCAAATTTACAAACAATAACAGACCTGCCTTCATCAATCAATCAATTTCACTAAAATACCCTTTAAGAGAGTCATAAGCTCACTGCAATAATGAAACTCCTCTTGGCCTCATTAAAGTCATCTTTGTCAAAATGTTATCCATTTGACCTTCTGGAGCAGACCGAAAACTGCCGTTAACTTATTAAGAATAACTTCCTTCAATGGGCAAAAAACGTTTCACTATTCACAACGTCGTATCATCGCCCTTAAAGGTTATCTATGTGTGACGAATTCGTCTGGTATACGTGTGTGTTCGTCGGTACTACCCAACACGGCACTCTGGGGCATCATAATTTGGAATTGATTTTGATGCGGATGATTTCGTTCGCCCTGTAGTGCGGTAAATCATACCCCAAGGTTATATAGGGCGGGTGTGTTTCTGATCAGGTCGTGAGCGTAATTTTTTTTTATGTTAACCAGACGGTTTGACGGGTGTTTATTCTTTGGAGAATATAAGGGTGTCGGAGAGCTTTTTTACTCAGCCCCCCAGATTCGCGTATAAATAATGACTTTTATGCGGGCGAAATGTATCCGCAGGGAGACTTGTTTTTTGTTGTTATTATCATTTAGGTTGAGGAAGGACTCATCGATCGATTATCTTTAATTTGTTTCCTGTCCTTTGGTGGTTGAAATATGAATGTCGGTTCCAGGATAAGCAACCGAAACATATGAGATTGTATCTTCAAAGAAATTTGGGGCTTCTGGGAAATATTTAATGTTGAAAGTATGAGGGTAATATATGGTGGAAGCAAGTTGTAATGTTACGAGACCCATGGAGGATTCAGAATTTAATAGGGTCACATTTTTATGCGGAAGGGAAAGGTGCTTTGAACATTTCCTATCAGGTACTTTCCAACAGCCATTAGTAACTTATTCAGATTTTATGATAGTAAATAAAAACTAATTCAAGCCCTCAGATTTCCTTCATCTTCAAACCATTAGCTGGCAGGACCTCTAAGGTAAACATGAAACCTTAAATGTACGCTCTCCCTTGACATTGGCTTTAATTACTTGCATAGGCATGTCAGTGTTTTGTAGGCGAGAACTCCATTTCCTGTTCATTTCGTTCACCTTTCCCTATTCGAACTTCCAACGCCCATCCATCAACTTTTATCCGGTTATAGTATTCCAATCAACGCTTTGTAAACAAACAAAACGAGGACATCATTCCTCACATACCGCACACTTTCTATTTAGGAACACGGACAGCAACAAAACGACACACACAAAGTCATATCCTATTGTCATGTAAATGAATTCGTAAACTTTGCCTTTAACCAAAACCACATTTCTCAGGGCATTTTTGCCATTATATCTGCCAGTGAATACCTTCTCGTCCTTATTACCTTTTTCGCCTCTGTACAAAATGCGAACGAGATTGGGGAGGGATAAAAAGAGCCAATTCCTTCCAAAATATGCAACTGGTTTTGGTTGTGCTGATAATTTATTCCTTGTTGGATTTTATTTGAATTGATTCTGAAGTCCCCCTCGTCTTGGGTTTAGTAAAAATGTCCTTGACTTTGGGAGCTACGTCTGGGTGTATTTATGTTATGCTTGTGGGCAGCATGAAAATATAATTCTGTGCTTATTATTGAAAGTCGATGGAGTGAGAAGAGACCCGAGTAAAGCAACACTTAGCCATTGAACATGATAACGAGTCCTTCGCTTTCGCACATAAGGAATGTTATGCGAAAGGATTGAAAGTAGCAACCGAAATAAAGCGAAATAAGAAACATTTCGAATTTTGTTTTATGCTGAAATGAAGACTCTTTTTACGAGAATTGCCATGAATAAAATACAAGACCGACGCCGACGTACAATGTGGAAGGAGGTCCTTTTTAATCTGATGCTGTAGTTTGCAGAATTGAGTACCGAACATTTGCTGATAGTAGGGTTTTTCGGTGTCTGATATTTTGGATTAATGAATTCGCAGCCCGTGGGGGTTAACTGGGCGGGCTTTGCAGGCCATTAAGGAGAAAATATTACGCTGTGGATTAAGAGTGAACAGAATAGGGAGGTTTTAGATCGATATTCAATTTTTGTAAATGTGTATTGCGAATACAATTTTTTGCACATTTGCTAAGATAGGTACTTTTCAGCAAAAGTCTTCTTTACGTGTTTGCGATAGCCCCACTTCTCGTTGCCTTCTTTATTCACGATTGAGCAATATTCTTTAATTTCGCTTTAACATCGTAAAGAGCTTGCCAATGCATAACGAACGCTTTAATCTTTAATGAGAACACTCGTTTAACAGACAAAATCGTTAGAGGTTTTTAGCTTTTATGCGAAAATTGGCAACAATACCTAAAGCTTGGTTCGCACTGAATGCGACTTGTTGGCAATGATTTGATACGGAGTGAATCGGTGATATGAGCTTAGTGTGGTTTGTTTGTTTTGATATCTGACAGAGTCCATATTTTTTTTCAGATCAAGTTTTTTTTATAAAAAAAGTACTTTGGTCCGGATAAAGTCGTTGCCATATTTTTAGCTTTTATAGATGCAAAAATTGGCAACAATACCTTAAGCTGGGTTCGCAATGAATGCGACTTGTTGTCAATGAATTGATTTTGAGTGAATCGGTAATATGGGCTAAGTGTGATTTTTTTCTTTTGAGATCTGGTTGAGCCAGCGTTGCCAGACGACCCGATTTCGGCGGGACGTACCGATTTTTAAATAAAAATTAAATGTCCGCGCGGGACAGCCTCAGTCCCGCTTTTCGGAAAAATAATTCTGTTTTCATGAATCTCGTTGACGAAAACGAAAAAAATATTAAAAGCTAACTGTTCAGTTCACATTTGTATTTGTATTTGTATTTTGTATTTTATTTATAATTCATGTTACCACATAGATACAATGCAATCTTTTAAGTGTGTTACAGTATTGACAAGGTTGGTACATTAAGGTATAAGTATATTTTACAATTTCAAACTGATCTAAATGGCAAAAAATGTATTTATATTGATTGGATATTTTACTTAAAAAGAGAAAAAAAAATAAAAAAAAAAAATAATAAGCTAAAATTCCCTAAAACCCTAAGGCTCGTTTGCCGATACGAATCTTAGATATTTAACTATCGCTTAAGCGCCTTAGTAATACTTAACATGTTGCACGAAAAACAAAGTTAATCTTAAATTTACGTATGTGACACTTAAATTAAGCCCCAGAAATAGTTCGTCATAAGGAGCCTAAGTAATGCTTAAAGACTTTTAAAGGTTATGTTGGCAGTTTTATTCATTTTGTGACAAAAAAGATTGCAGTCAGCAACAATGGATTTTGAGCTCCTGGATTTATTGGAAGACGATGTCGAGGTACTTGAAATTATCGAAGTAGGTGTTCCCCTACAGATATACGAAAGAAAGGAATATTTTCATTTCTTCGATGAGGTTTCTTACTACAAGCGATTCCGTCTGACTAAAGAAATGATAGGTAAAAATTCATTTTTGGCTCTTCAATTAAGATCATTTTATTTTAAGAATTGTTAGAAATAATTCTATAGCGCCAATCAACCAACTTTTGGTTGCACTACGCTTTTTTGCGACTGGGAGTCATCTTTTAGGCATTGCTGATTTCGGAGGAATGCATATTTCAACAGTTTCAAGGATCGTTTTAAGAGTTTTGACGTCAATTGCTGCTCTCAATAAACAATACATAAAAGAGAATTCTATAATATAGCTTCTTTTCCGTCTGTAATTGGCGCAGTGGATGGAACTCATATCGAAATTCAGTCACCTTGCATGACAACCCAGCGAATTTAGTATTTTTTACTTGATTTATTTTAAATTGTATTAATTAGGTGGTTCAGATCCAGAAGTCTTCAGGAACAGGAAAGGGTACTTCTCAATTTATGTTCAGGCGACGTGTGCTGCGAACATGGTTTTTACTGATATTGTTGCAAGATGGCCTGGGTGAACTCATGACGCAACTATTTTTAGCAATAGTAGAATAGAGTTTTAGCATATGGATGCCGCTTAAAATTAAATACTGTGCTAACAATAATAGTTGCAGCCTGTGTTCTGCATAATATACTACGTCAGCATGGTGAACCAGAGGAGCCACCAGAAAGTTTAGATTTTGATAGAGACGAACTTCAGCGAGCCATCGACTTTGGGCAAATTGAGAATCATTTTGAGTCAAACGAAAGGAGTTCAACGTCACTTAATATGGGGATGCAAAAGCGTGCGAACTTAATAAATAATTATTTTGGAAGATTGTAAGGTTTAAAAATGGACGCTGTACAACTTAAATTTTTCAGTTTTTATTAGATAAATGAAATAAAAAATTTAAATTAAATGTTGAATAAATTTTCCATGTCTTTTAAAATATTACAGGCTATGCTTGAGGAACTATTTTTGATTTTTTTTAAAATCTCCGCCTTTATTTCAATTGATTTTTCCAGCGACTTCTTACGTAGTTCATGCTCAATTGAGTCGATAATTTTTGTTGGTTGACTTCTTCTTTTAGGGTTTCGTATTGGAGCTTTGCTAGCTCAATTTTAATTTTTGATAGTTCAGAGTGTTGCTCAGTTATTTTACTACCGTCAGAGTCGAAGTCACTGGTCTACGCCTATCAGACCATTTCTTTGTACGCTCAGTGTTTTCGTATGTGTCCTCGTATTGTTTTCTTGAGCCTTTAGACACAATGATAGATGCTTCTGTTGATTCCTGTACAGGTGAACAAGGTTTTGATACATTCTCACTGATTGGCCTAATTTGAAGCTCTGAATGAACTGACTCGGTTTATAGCTCCCCCAATCTGCTGTTGGGTCATCCGGTGAATTCTGAAACAAGTTGTTTATGTCAAAATTTTAAAATTGCTGCTATTTAACAGTCTTTTTTATGTAGGTATCATTGCGATCATGATTTTAGGATAAGGTATGAAATGGAAACTTACATTAACAATATTCGCGTCTTCATTAATTTCAATTGAATCACTATCAAAGACGTTGGTCAATCCATGTACAGGCTTTGGATTCATTATCGAAATGGCGAGTTCAAAGTGTGGGGCCTTCACTTTATGTGGCTTACCGCTGCCAGTTTGAATCGAAGAACACTTTTCAGCGGCAGCTTCTTTTCTCACTTCTTTTTGTAGTTCACATAACACTTTTTTAGTGAATCGGTACTACGGCTGCATGTGTCTCCTGATGCCTGAGAATTAAAACTACTGGTAATTCTCTCCCAATCCTTTTCTTTCCACGTTGCACCATCAGTTTTTTTTATTTTCTACCACGTCTTTTTCATTATATACACATTGAAGAAGTATATTTTTTTCCGTTGCAGAAAAGCTTTGGCTCCTCGTTCGCTGTTTTTGAGACATTTTTCCACAAAACAAATTCTATTAAAACTTAAACTTCAACTTATTTTCAATGAAATAAGAAAATTTGACAGTTTTTTCAATGCTGTGAAGTGGAAAGCGATTCAAAAGTTTCTCTTTGCTAAGCTGAACTTAAGTATTTCTCAGCAACTGGAAATAAGCTATGATATGAACTTAAGCGTTAAGTTCCACATAGCGCTAACTATTACTTAGCTAAGACACAATTTTATGACTAGTATCAGCAAACGGGCCTAAAGCAGTTAAATAATTAAAATTAAATTCAAAAGTTAAATTCAAAAGTGTTGTTTGATTTGTCTTTGAAAATCGCTCATGCTTGAAGATCTTCTGATATGAACCGGAAGCGAATTCCAAAGTCTTACGGCGTATACAAAAAATTGTTTTTCTGTCACATTATATCGATGGTCCCATGCAAAACTATACTAAGTGCAATAATGCCATTTTTCAGGAGAGAGGTTCAAAGTTTTTTGAGTATAACTTTTTTCTTACTTCATATATTTCTGAGCTGAATACATCAATCATGTTGTTATTTTTATACTTTTTTTTAAATTATACACCGAATCTGTGTTAATGTGTCATCTTGGTCAAATTGGAGTTGGTATTTTTATTGGTGTAAATCACTTACTTTAAACGATTCTATGTCATGTTAGTATTTTACTGCACGGAAAGAAGATAAATGAAATCTATTTTAAGTTGACTTAGTATGAAAGTGGGTAAAACATTTTAAGAACTCAGGGCCCTAAGTGTTACTTAGTATTGTTTATTTTGAATCTTTTGCATTTTCAATGTATCATAATAGAATATACAAAATATAAAAGAACGATTAAAGATCAACTTTATTATTTAAAACAAAAAAAAAAACAAAAGAAATAAGAAGTTCACATTGTTTACATAATAAAGTTATGTTGATTTAGTCATCATTTTCGGTATCTGATGGAGCTGGAACAGAAGATGCGGTTTTTAATGTCTTGTAGAACTCCTGATAAGTTAAAGGAATAAGATTTTTTTCGCAAAGCCAAATAAGGTTTAAATATTTTTCAGTAGAAACGGCAATAGGTTCCTTGTAAGTTCGTTCAAACACTTCCTGCTGAAAGTTTTTTGATCGGTTCTTGTTTCTGTTTTTTTATTTTTTCAGCGTTTAATTGTATTACTTTGAATTCATCCTCAAAAAAGTATTTGTAGTTCATTTCATAATGTTTAACAGCATTGAAATATAGTGTAAATTCAGTTACGCATCACTGGCATCATGATGCTCATGATGCTTTGCAAAATGTTCATTAACGCAACTATTGGCATCACTTTCAACGTCAAGTGTTCATTATTGCAAAGTTGATCAAAATGATGCGCAAACATAACGAAACAAAAGCATCACAGAAATACCTGATGCGCTGTTGATTCGCCTGAAAAAAAACAAGAAAAATGTCGGAAGAGAAAGAAAAGTAAGTAAACAAACATTTTAATTGATAGATACGAGTACTATAAGAAGGTGTCCAAAAAGGATTTAATGATTTTCGCAAATCTTAGAAACATGGTTTGATTTTCATTTAGAAAAGTTAAATCATTAGTGGACTTACATCGAAGGTGGATCGGCACATTCTAAAAAATACATCGTCTGGATATTCTTCTAGAACTTTGAAATAGTCCCTAATCTTAGGAATTGTCCTTCTTTTAAATCTGCTAATTAAAATCCGTATGCGTTTCGACCTCTTTCTTCTTGCTTCACACATATTAAAACTAAATTTACCGTCTTTACGATCAAAGTTATCAACTAAAACTTTTATTAGCAAAACTTCCATTTTAAATGTTTGATTTAAACAATGATTTCTAAAACTCAAACGCCATATTCAATCAGCAACGCATCAGCTTAAACTGTGCATCGCATCAGCATCGCAAATAAGCAGTGATGCCGCATCACTGCGCAAATGTTTGACGTTTCTGAATTTACACATACTTCACGAATTTTGCTTATTGTCAGCTTTTCGTTTTCGGTGTTTTTTTATCCAGTTCAGAGTATTTGAAAAAGTTTTAAAATCTTTGCAATCATTTTGTATCATTTCTGTTACTTTGTAACCTGGTTTTTTTGGTTTTTGCATTCCTTATAATTGAATACCATTGAATTGGTGTGTAGACTATTTAATTCTTCTGACTTCTTTCAATTAAGGTATGTACACTATCGCCTTCGTTTTGGGTATGGCCTTTTTCTAAAAATCTATGAGTGATGTTTATGTTAAAGTTTTTCGACGCCCATGCAAAAAACCCGAACAAAACCTTGTTCTTATTTTGTTCACCACAATTGTCTGACCAAAAATTGAAGTTAAGTACACCTGTTGCCACGTATTCTTCAATAAATTTGAGAAGACAGTTTGAAACCTATAAACACCCCTTTTTGGCTATGGTTTCATCCCAAACATAGCAATTGGCTTCATGGGAGGCAAGTTCATAAACCGAAATTATAAACCTGTAGTTTTCTTTTATAATAAAAGCAGCTTGCATTGGCGGTAGGAGTGGAAAGTATTTTTTCGAAGTCAAAACAAGCAGTAACAGTGACTGATGAAGCTTGTGCAGATATTTTATCTGTTTCTTTTAACTCTCGAGCTTTTTGTTTGTTGAATAAATGTTGATAATTTTCAGATTTTGAAGCTATTTTTTCTTCGGAAGTCATGTTTTCGAATTTCAGACAGACATCGCATTGATCTTTCTTTGGAACATAAAAGCTTAAATTAAAGTTAAAGTTAAAGATGTCACGATATATTGAAGCATACGCGGTAGGTATACCCATCATAAGGTTTGGGTACAAGAAAGGAGATGGTAAGATGACCTTGGTTGTGAAGCAGCGGGTGGCACGCTTGCGGTTGCACAGCATCAGCTCGTCAGTGGGGTGGGATCTTGCTGCTTATAATCTACCTATGCTTACAAAAAAAATTATCGTGCCAGAAAGGAGAATTGATAGAAGACTAAAATGAATCAATAGAAAGGTTATATGAACCAATACACATCAGTGGTTTATGACGTCGTCGATGTAATGACGTCTGGGCGAACCCTCCCCTTGCATATAGTCATTGCCAAATGCACCGTGGCTAATCCGTTGCCTTTCATGATGTGGATAAGCCCCTACAGCAATCTTTTCTATATCACCGATCACATCACTCAACGACTAAACAAAACAATTTACCAAGCCATTATCATGGCATGTACCTCAACTTCAATAATTTCTATATTGGAAAAATAACTCGCGCAGTACAATACTTGATTCTTTATAGTTAAACTTTTATTTAAAAAAAAATCAGTATGATCTTAAAAATTAGCAATTAGAAACGTAATATGCGATGAACGTAATTAGAGGGGAAATTAAAATTCACTTGTGATTCATTCGATTATTTATGAAACTTAGATGAATTTGAAAATAAATGTAAAGCCAAATAATTATGTTTCAAGTATATATGTAAGCGTGATTGTTGTAAGACTTTAAATTATAGATAACAATAAATATTCTTAGGATTTTAAATCAACTTGATAGTTTTAGTTTTAGATATTTACTTACAGATTGATATTGTAATAGGTAGAACAAGTTAAGCCAAAGACATTTTATTAATACTCACAGTTAAATGTTGCGTATGTTGCTCCGAAGTTTGTGCACAAATTTCAGTAGTCGCCGCATGTACCTTTCAAATTCTTTAGGTTATGTTTTAGGTTATCACTTTTAATTAAAATGTTATATGGCTTTTGACATAATATAAAACTAAGTTAAGTAGGCAAATTGATATTAATTTTAAGTATTACGTTAGGATAAATGAATTAAAATAATAGCAAGGTAATTAGGTATGTAAGTTTTAAGCAGGTAAGCAATCACAGAATCACACGTTATAATTATGATCAAATATGATAGTTGTAGTTGTTTGATTATTTAACTTTTAGGGAATGTATGAATCACTATATTTGTTTGCATGTTTTATATGAAAATTTAGGTTATTAGGTAAGTATTTTAGTATGGGTTTCACTGAAGGGATTTTGATTGATCAATGCCGGTAAGTTGTTGTGTACTGCAGGTGTAATTGAATGACTGATGGGTTTGGTAATTGGCGATGAATTTTGCTTCTCGTTGTCTCTGATTGTAGGTGGTTGGTGTGTTTGTAGGTTATGTTGGGTTTTGTGCGGATTTGCTTCTGGTTAAGCGGAATGAGTAGATTACTGTAATTTTATGTGTTCCAGCAAGTTCTTGTACTTGGGGTGGATGAATTCACGATGAATTTATGGGGGGGGGGGGGGGGGGAACTTAAATGGACAGAGCATGCGGCGCTCTCGAGACCAAACGCATCGATGCTGGTGGCGGTTTTGTTCGTCGTGCTGCGAAGGCAATTTTTTTTGCTTTTCGCAGTTTTCACACGAGAAACCTTTTAAGGGGTATCGGTGTTTGCTCGAGATGTAGTAGCGTACCGCGTGGGTTATTCGGATAATCCGCGTCTATCATCGGCACATTTCAGCATCCACCAAATTCTGAGGGCTGGCGTTACCAGAAACATACGTCCATCTTATCTCAATAAGTATTGCTGTGATAAGCAGCCAGAGTACACGACCAGTCCAGTTGAAAGTCGGCAAGCAAAAAAAAAAAATCTTGTCTCCCGCTTGCAAATATAAGTACTTGACGTTTGACAAAGCTGGGAATATCGTAATGGTCGGTACTTCTAGTTGCACTGGAAAGTACGTCGAGTTTGCACTAATCTCTTCCGGTTTATGTCTAGGGTAATTTAAGCGACAGTTGGTTTTAAAACTTTACGAACATTTTAATGAGATACGCCACAATATATTGAATCGTAATCTCTTAATTCAAACCATTCTTCGTAAAGACGAAACATTTGTCCAACTGACTTTATTTCATTACTTAAGTATTTTTTTTTTTTTTTTTTGAATCTTTTCGGCAGTAATGTGAATCTACTAATGGGAAGGAATTTATGTGTTCCTTTATGAATTTTTAAGGTTTCTCTTAACTCTTTTACTGGCCTTAAATGTTTACCTCGTGTTTCTGGACTTAGGGTTATTCCATTACTCATTGAAATTTTTTCGAAAACAGTCCGAATCGTTTGTGCGGAGATTGAAAACGTATTTAAGAACATTTTTTGGCAAACTTGGACTTTGTGTTCAATATTATCTTGAATGAAAACTAAATTATACCTTCTAGTGCATGTCCTTTTTGAAGTTACACCAACAAGAGTTCGTTTTTAATCCCTATTTTCTACAAGCCTTGACAAGAAGTCCCACTGCCTTGTTCTGCATCCAAGATTATAAAAGCTCTTAAATAGGTCATACCTGGCCTCCTCTGAAATTTTGTTTTCACAATTCATCCTGCAGGTGTCTCCACAGCCTTTAAGCATATGTTTTTCATCTATTGAAACACCTTTTGAGGAAGTGAAAGGTTTTCCTGAATTTTTTAAGCGTTTGGCTTGATTTCGTTTCCAAAGTTTTTGATTAAGGGGGCGCTTCCTTCCAGATTTGGTTTTGAGATTTTCTGGAGTATCAAACTGATGGGTATGATCAACATTCTTTTGTGGTGGTGTCAAAACACTATGTGCTGGCGTGGAAATGCTGGAGTCAGACGAATATTCATTGTCTGGGGCATATTCGCTTCCACTATCTTGAAAAGGCTCTATAAAAAGAAGCAATTAGTTTAGAACAGAAAGTTTGTTCTACCAAGTTACCCAAAAAATCGAACTCTTCAAAAAATTCAAGGGTATTTGGAGCTGCAGAACTAGGCAGAACATCTATTCAAATAAATTGTTTTTTTGTTAATAACATTGCCTTTTGAAAGTTAATTGACTTGTACATACCCGTGGCGTCGATTAACTTGAAATTGCCGGTTTCGTTTTCAGGACAGTCCATAGTTTCATCTGGGTTGAATTATATTTATACCCTATTCTAGGGGTATATTAATTTTGACGCATAGTTTGTAACATACCTTAATATTGCCCGTAGACCCCTAAAAGTTACTATATTTATTATCAGCATCGATAGTAATGTCGATCTAGCCATGTCCGTCCGTCCGTCCGTCGGCAAAAATTAGGCCTTTAAACTGGACCTAGAGAGCTGAAATTTTAACCATATACTCTCTAGGGTCCCGAAATAATCAAGTTTACGAATTTTTGAAATCCGCCCACAGACACGCCCACAAACTCAAAAAAACAAAATTTTGGAAAAAATCGAATTTTGAGCTAGGAAGCTGAAATTTTTTATATATGATCTATGACTCCTAAAACTGCTCGGGATATAAAATTTTCAAAATCCGCCCACTGCTACGCCAACAAAAAAATAAAACAATTTCATTGAAAAACCAAAATTTGAGCTAGCGAGCTGAAATTTATAATATATACTCTCTATGGGCCCTTTATGCTCATGTGTAAATATTTTCAAAATCCGCCCACTGGCACGCCCACAATTATTTTTTTTTTTTTTGAAAATTCAAAGTGAGCTAGGGAGCTGAAATTTATAATATATACTCTCTATGGGCCCTTTATGCTTATGTGTAAATATTTTCAAAATCCGCCCACTGGCACGCCCACAATTATTTTTTTTTTTTTTTGAAAATTCAAAGTGAGCTAGGGAGCTGAAATTTATAATATATACTCTCTAGGGGCCCTTTATGCTCATGTGTTAATTTTTTTTAAATTCGCCTACTGACACGCCCAGAATTAAATAAAACAATTTTATTGAAACACCCAAGTTTGAGCTAGGGAGCGTTTTTTTTTTGATAAAATCCTTTAAATGTTATATAACAAAATATGTAGAGCGTTCTTAACAATTCAACCATACTTAGACTTTTGTCACGACCACTTATGAGGGATAGGAATAAGAATAGGGTATCCAACAGTTCGCCCAAGCGGACTGTAGCCCGTCCCTATGTTTTTAACATTGTTTTCCAACATTTAAATTTTGAGATAAGTAATCATTGGATTTTCTTGCAAGATTTAATATTTTTTTAGAAAAACTATATCACTCACTTAGGTCACGAACAAGAATGTGTCAAGTGACTCCAGACATAAACATTGTAACGGTACTTAGAATATGACATGAGACAAAAATTAACAGCATGAAGCGTACTAACACCTACTTATGTGTAATCTTCGATCTCTTTCGCACACACAAAAGAATACCATGTGACACTTGAGGGCATTTCACTTTTGAAAATTCGATGCAAAACAATACTACTCGTATGTCAACATAGTATACAAGTTGCAAATAAAAATTTCCAAAATAAAAATACTAAGAGCACTTAAAATGATTATGCTTGGAAAAAGTATTAAAAAGGGTTATATACTAAGTGTTATTAATAGCTATAATTTTCTGGTTTTTTGCCGAATTTGCATGAAAAAAATATGAAAAATAGAAGTCGATACAGCGGTTTTAATTACATAAATAACTCAAAACTATACTAAGTTGACTTAGTATAGTTTTGCATGGGACCATCGATATGTAGTTATATGCTGGTGGAACAAAACTTCTACTTCTGGCCGAAGAAGATGCAAATTGTAACCTTTGGAAAATATATTCTGGTTCCTGTTTTTCTCTGAGAGTGAATAGGAAAGTCAATATTTTAAGGTCGAGATATTTTTGTAAGTCCATTCCAAGAAAATGCCTTACATATTCAGAAATGTGTTCCCTTCGACCCAAGTTATAGGCAAATCTCACTGTACTATTTACTGCTACCCTTAACTTTCGAGAGCTATGACTGTCTAAGTCACAAAAGACTGGATGTGCGTAAAAAAGAATGGGCAGCAGAAGTGACTTAACCAACATCGCTTTGATCCTAAACGGCAGATCTTTTCCTACTTGATACAGAGCGCGCAGGGATCCATAAACTTTAGAGCCGGTTTTTATGATATGATTCTCCCAAGTGAGATTTTGGTTAAACGTTACACCGAGATTTTTTACGCTGGTGACGTATGTCAACTCTGATCCATCAACAAAAAGTTGAGGTAAGTTTTCTGTATCGATACTTAAACGGCTAATTGCAATTCATTGACTTTTGCCGGAATTAAGCCTAAGCTTATTTTTTCGCGACCAAGTGACTACAGAATTGAAGTCTTCTTTCAGTCGCTCAGTGGCATCCTCAACTAGACGCAATGGATAGCTTAAGTGCAGCTGGACGTCTGGAATGTCATTATTGAATAAGGTGAACAATAACGGACCCATTATTGATCCCTGTGGAACGCCAGCTCTGGTTATAATAAAGTTAGATAATGTTTCGTTAATATACATAGTAGCTTTCCATCAGTCTTAAAGCCGTCGTGTTGAAATTAAAACAGTGTTTTAATTTAATAATTAATATTTCATGGGGCACAATATCGAAGGCAAGGTAATATCGAGATGGGACGGTATTCTTTCTTCCTCGAGTTTGAGCTTTTAGGAATTGGGATGATCTTAGAAGCCTTCCAAGATTTCGGATACATGGAGTAGGTATATATATATTATTGAAAATGTATGTAATTTCGGGTAGTACTCCATGGATTATCATTTTTAAGAATTTTGGATGCATTTCATTCAAGCCGATGGCGTTCGATTTAATGGCGGTGATAGCTTTAAGTACGTCATATTCATAAATCCTTTGAAAACAAAAATCTCTAAAAGTTACTGGAGTAAGTAATTCTTCAACGATGTAGGGGGTCTCTTCTCTGTCGACAGGAACATTCGAGTTAACTGAAGGAGCAGCAAAATCGATGTTTAATTCGTCAGGACTTTTTTCGCAGGCATCTGCATCAGCTGCCTTTTTTTCCTAACGCCTAACTATTTTAAATTATTCCATGTCTTTGTTTTACTGAGGTCGGGCTTGAACTTAGACATGAAAAATTTGTTCTTTGCAATCCTTATCTCTCTTTTAGCATTGTTCCCAGCTGTCTTGAACTCATTGAAGAAGTCGGGGATTTTAAATCTTCTCCATCGCCTGTACGCTCTGTCCCTAACATAAAGCAAACGTTGGATAACAGGAGTGAACCACTCACAATAATTGCTTTAAAGAGTAAATGTTTTTATTGGAACATGCTGTTCAAAGAGGCTATTGATATTGTGAGTAAAAAGATCTACTCGTACCTGTTCATCAATTGATGACATAAGACGAAGTCTTTGCCAATCTAAGGTTAGAACGTCCTGAAAAAGGGAGCTTTCGTCTATTGCCTTGAAGTCTCTATACATAACTCGTTTGACTTCAGCAGATCTATTAAATTCTATGTCATAAAAACATATAATAAGATCATGCTTTGAAAACCCCGGGACATCTAGTTGACTATAGAAATTGACTCGATTTATGTCGCTAATGATGAATAAGTCCAACAGAGTAGAATTGCTCTTACTAAAATGTGTCGGTGTTAAGTTATTGACTGTATACAGCCGTAAAGATTTTATTTTCTTTATAAACCGGTCGACATTAGGGTTTTTTGTATCCAAAAGATTAATGTTGAGATCTCCGCACAGTATTATATTACGATGCCGTGCAGATATGCTTTCAAGCAGGTTTGTAATATTAGCGGAATTAACAATATTTGGTGGCTTGTAGACTACTCCAACTAAGCATTTATCTATTCCACTTACAACTCCAATAAAGAGGTATTCAAATATATCGCTGGCCCCCAATGTATGCAATAGCTTGCATTCAATGCAGGTCTTAACTAAAATTGCAACACCACCCCCTCTTTTGCCGATTCTATCAGCGCGATATATTTTGTATCCCCTTAAATTTAACATTTTATTGCAAAAGTTTGAGCAAAGTCATGTCTCAGAAACACATATAACATCTACTTTCCCATTACGAAAGACTATTTTAAACTCATCGATGTGTTTGATTAAGCTCCGGGCATTTATGTGACAAACAGAAAGACCTGAATACCTTCTACAAAAAACATTAAGCATCAATTCAGTTTTGTGAAAATGGTTATTATTACCACCATAAGCATTTGGGACATCGCTAACAGTTTTACTTTGTTCTCCGCTCATGCTTATGACGGCCGGAAGTGACGGAGATCGACTGGCAGGGAGCGACAACAAGAGACTTACACACAAAATACAACACTATGAAGAGCGAAAACGGTAAATAATTAATTTTAACTGATTTACAAAAGCTAGCTATTTAAAAAAAAACATCTTGCATAACATGAGCAAATTTGCATTGTGATAGATTAAATATAGATGTAGAAGCTATCATCTTAAAAATATACGGCCATTTCTCACATTCAGCTAAACGTCGTGCGGAATTGATGAAGATATTTGAAACTACGGAAATGCAGTTTGTCGAATTATTACGTCACGTAAATACAAGATTTCTGTCGCTCTGTCCTGCTGTTGAGGGAGTAATCAAGGTTTGGCCTGCTTTGAAAAGCTACTTTGATAAGCAAGAATCATGACTCTGAAGCAGAGGAAAAAAAAAACTCTAGCCTACTTGCATTTTTTTCATAATGCCATGAGTGCTTTTGGTACATTAATAAAAGATTCTCAGGGAAATGATATTGCCATAACAGAAATGCATGAGTCATTGTGCCTCTTCCGCTCAAGGTTGACTCAAAGGCTAAAGGATGGGTTTTTCGTCTACCAGACAAAACAGATTTTAAATAAATTGGTTAAATCTGAACCGACCAAAGCCATCGAATGATTGAAAATGCCGTATCTTTAATAAAATTGACAGGAGATATTTCGGTAGATAACTTTTAGGTATGAAGAATTTAACTTGTTAAAATCAACCTTGGACTTATTAGTAGGAAATTGCAAAGACACCACTGCCACCACCGCACAGAAATGGCAGCAGCTCTTTCAACAGTTTTCGAAAAAAGATACCAGGAATATATGTGTCTTTCATATTAAGTAACGAACGCGTTTTTTCCCAGACGAATTTAAAATGGTCGGATGCCAGAAATAAATGCTCCGTAAATTTAATGAAAGGTGAATCTGATTTAAAATATTATATTTTTATTAAAATACATTTTCTATGGCTATTTTTGCTATCTATGTATTGTCACGTAAACGTAATTTTAATTCAAATAAAAAGATAAATATTTGAAAACTTCTGATTATGTACGTTTTTTTTTTACTATGTCCCGCTTTCGACGAAAGATCCCGCTGTTTTCACTCAAAAAGTTCCAAAATCCCGAATTGGCAAAAACAAAAAATGGCAACGCTGGGTTGAGTCCACGTTTTTTTTTAATTCAAGTTTTTTTTTAAAAAAAAAGTACTTTGCTCCGCATTAAGTCGTTGCTATATTGCACTATATAACCAGCAGTCGTCGGTTAAATTGTTAGTTTTTTTTTGTTCACGTTGGTTAGGTTAAGTTTTTCGGTCGGTGAAGCAGAAGAGCCTCCAGTTCACCCCAGTTAGGTTCGTGTAGGCCCATTTTGATACCCTCGGCTCTCTCCTACTTCTGATCACTTTATACTGCCCAGCCATTCTGAATTCTTTAGACATCTGTTAAGATCCGAGGGTGAGACTGAGACTTCAGAAAATTCATTAATTCCTTGGAAGAAGTAGCTTCGGAGTTTAACCTATGGTAACCGAGACACAATGAGATCTATCCTCGTAGATCTCTTCATCACTGCAGCCTCTACAGATGTCATCTTCGTCCCTGAGATGTATTATTATTGCGTATCGTTTCTTAGACGGATGTGTCAAATGAGAGCTCATTGCCTTCTGTCACGTACGCACACGTTTTAATGTTTGGCCAGTAATTCGGTTTCGCTCAACCGACCAGCAGTTAGCGCTCGCATAATAAAATTCACACAGTGCCAGTGCCGGTGTCAGTGCAAAAAGTGCAAACAAAAAACAGCCTTAGCGTTGGGTATTCCATCGAACTCCATCCCACTCCATCGCTGCTACTTTTGCTTGGCTCTTTCAGGTGCCCTACGATTTTCGTGTGTGTACATGTAATAGTTGTGTAGAGGCAGCATCTGGTGGATAGCGGGTCGTGGTGGTTTTTATTTTGTTGTACCGTACAACACCTGCAGTAAATTTTTTGGGGAATGTAACGCAGATTATCACTTCACGGCTGTACTTAAGAAGTTAGCGTCGGAGTTTGTGTTTTATTTATGATTGTGTTTTACGATGTGTAAGAATTTTGTAGTGGATATGAGCTACATCTATGGCTTAAGGAAATAAAATGTCGTTATACGCCCATGTTTTCCATAATAAACCAACTGTTTTGGCACTAAATGAAGCATAAGTTAGCGCAGGCTCCGATTTAATGGAGTTTAGTCTACTTGGTTAGAAGTTAGTGTCATTATTCTTTCCCCATCGCGCAAACGTTTGACTCTCTTAGTCATCCTCGCAATGTCTCCTCTCTATCGCTGTTTTATCGATATTTCCACCACAAAGGAAATAACCAGTTGCATTCCACCCTTAGAACATTTCAACTGCAATACCCGCTGTGCAAGGAATGCGCATCAGTTCACCCTTAAGCCTGTATTCGGTCGTACCGTGAAATACAAAGAATCTTTCCTTAGCCGTAGAAAACGAATGTGAAATGCTCTTCCCCGCTCCATTTTTAATTCACATTATAATCTACAAACATTCAAAACCAACGTGCATCAACATATATTCTATCGTCTAATCCTAATTTCCTTAACACCCGCGCTGTGTAGCTATGACATTATAAAGGTACTAAACAAATCCCTTTAGTTCATTGAAAAAAAAGAGCGTCAACTATCATAAGGTCCGTTCGCGAACTAATATGCAAACGTAAATTTATATAAATTTTCGTCCAAAACTACACAACCGCGTTCGCGTACTGAGAAAATGGTAAAAAGATGAACGAAAGAAAAATGTACTTTCGTTCATTTTTCTTCACACAGAATTTCAGCTGGAAAAAAAATTAAAACTGTCAAATGATGAATTCCTATGAGTTTGAAAGCAAAAAAAACAGCGGTTGCTTCTTTTCAAGCCAACTTTGACGTTTTTCATCTTTTTACACAAAAGCGTTCGCGTACTTTTCTTTGAAATGAGAGGATTCTCTCTCGATATTGCAGATTAGACAGTTATCATTTTTCTACACATAAAGTACGCGAACGGACCTATAGTGTTGATCTTTCAAAGCGCAGGAGGTCCTTAGTCCGGCTTTTATTATAGTCCGTGTGTTTCTTTATTTTTTCCGGATAAGGTATAGAAAAGACAGAATATTCGATTTTTTTATCCGGAATATCCAGAATGGAATGAATAAAGAAACAAAAATGGACCGAATAGAATGACAGCCATTTGTCTATTGACCAGCGCTGCCACTTAGTTCAAGAACAAGTACAACATTTACTACTTACAATTAATATATTTTTTCTATTACTAAACTCACATGTGAGGTAATACTCCACTACAGCACTAAAATAAAAACATATAGAATAAAACAAATATGAGAAGAGAAACCTTAAGAAAATACAATTTAAGTTCACAAAAACAATAATAATAACGACATCTCAGTAATACAAATTACATTAAATTAATTAAACACCCTTATTATCGTTGTCAAAAATCAATTATTGATAAACGACAAAATTTATTAATTGATCGATATTTTGGTACTATGAATGTCAATCAACAAATTATTCATCCATTGTGAACACTGACAAGCAAAATGCGATAGAGCACGTGCGTAAAGCTATCTCTTTCTGAAGTGCCGCATTTCTTTCTTAAACGTTGTTGCACTTGAGGACACTCTGGATACTACCTTGCCGGACGGTTACTTGGCATGCTTGCATAAGCCAAAGCTAGGTGAAGTCGGGATGGGTATGGGTTTTGTCCTTCGGTAGCCAGACACAACAAAAGCACTTTTTATCTTCATGCCAAGATTTAAGAGCAAACACTCTCCACTCAATAATTAACGGACGGACCCTACTCGTTACCGTACAGTCTGGTTCGCGGGGCAACAGGTGTTAGGTTGCCTTGAGTACGCTGTGTTCCCTCCCACTCACGAAATTAGTGAACGCCATGACAGCCTCCGTACTCATGATGTCAGTAGACTGTCCCTTGTTTAAGACCAATATCACATCTAATCTATAAAATCATTTCTAATCAATTCACGCGCAACCACACATAACCCCATATAAATTCGAAATTAGAACATGTCAATGTATAGGTGAACACATTTATCTTTTATTAAATCCTAAGTAAATAGCCATAGTTAATTTTAAGTAAGTAATTCTGTTAGATTTAGTTATGCATTAGATAGGTAATAAATCAAATTAGGAAAAAAAAAATTTAAAGAATAAAAGCAAAATATATAGAAATAGTTTGGCAATAAAAAAAATGGTCAATAAACTCTTAAACGAAAACTCACCACTTATCCAGATATTGTGCACAATTTCCGAAGGGTTTCACTCCTGCAGCTCTATAGGTTAATGCTTGAAATTATATTTTCACTAATAAAGGGTGATTTTTTTAAGGTTAGGATTTTCATGCATTAGTATTTGACAGATCACGCGGGATTTCAGACATGGTGTCAAAGAGAAAGATGCTCAGTATGCTTTGACATTTCATCATGAATAGACTTACTAACGAGCAACGCTTGAATTTTCAGTGAATGGGCCCTAGAAAAGTTGGCAGAAAATCCGCTTTTTTATCGACAAATTTTGTTCAGCGATGAGGCTCATTTCTGGTTGAATGGCTACGTAAATAAGCACAATTGCCGCATTTGGAGTGAAGAGCAACCAGAAGCCGTTCAAGAACTGCCCATGCATCCCAAAAAATGCACTGTTTGGTGTGGTTTGTACGCTGGTGGAATCATTGGACCGTATTTTTTCAAAGATGCTGTTGGACGCAACGTTACGGTGAATGGCGATCGCTATCGTTCAATGCTAACAAACTTTTTGTTGCCAAAAATGGAAGAACTGAACTTGGTTGACATCTGGTTTCAACAAGATGGCGCTACATGCCACACAGCTCGCGATTCTATGGCCATTTTGAGGGAAAACTTCGGAGAACAATTCATCTCAAGGAATGGACCGGTAAGTTGGCCACCAAGATCATGCGATTTGACGCCTTTAGACTATTTTTTGTGGGGCTACGTCAAGTCTAAAGTCTACACAAATAAGCCAGCAACTATTCCAGCTTTGGAAGACAACATTTCCGAAGAAATTCGGGCTATTCCGGCCGAAATGCTCGAAAAAGTTACCCAAAATTGGACTTTCCGAATGGACCACCTAAGACGCAGCCGCGGTCAACATTTAAATGAAATTAAATTTCAAAAAGTAAATGTCATGGAATAATCTAACGTTTCAAATAAAGAATCGATGAGATTTTGCAAATTTTATGCGTTTTTTTTTTAAAAAAGTTCTCAAGCTCTTAAAAAATCACCCTATATATGTATAGTTAAGCGTATACGAGTATCTCTAACACTTTGCAAAAGATCACTGTATTACGGACAGTAATCGGAATGCATAAAAACCCCCGCTCAAACACTTTTCCGCACGTCCAATCTTCGATCGATTCTCGGTACAACTGACACTTTCCCCAATCACTGCAAGAAACCGCTTTTCGCAGTCAGGCAGAGAAGAACCGTGGTTTGCTTAAGAGCCGATTGATTCGCTCCTTGATTGGGAGCTATCGGTTTTTCTTCTCGCTGCGCTGATTATCATACGGGGCATCCGATCGCGGGTGTGTGGGTGAATTAATGTAGGCAGTGTTGAAAGCCAAAAAGTCTGCACTGGTTGGAAGAGCGAAGGGGGCGTGGGTGACGATGGATGATGATGTTTAGAGTTGTCGTATGTGTGGTTATGACACGCAGATTTCGGGTGACCAACTACAGTTTCTAGTTTCATCGCCTATGGGTGTACTATAATTCCTCTATTTGCGGGGGGGAGTGCGATGCCAGAGGGGAGAACTCCACTCACAAGCACATGTGGGTGCTGCAGAATCTGATTTTCTGACTCGGAATGACGTGTTCACCTGTTCGCTGGTAAGCGGGCGGGAGATTTTTAAGAAAAGTCTTGCCCTTTTTATGGTGTGAATTGGAATGGATTGCCTGCATACAGGGATGCGATGAGTACGCCATAAACTCTATTGCCTCGATAACCCGGTGGGGCCAGAGTTTACGGGATAGTTTGCCTAAATATGTACCTGCATAAATGCAGATAAATTAAATTACTCGAACATAATTACTGAAATAATACCTTGGTACTAAATTTAATCTGTGACTAGTCAAGTTTGTGGCGTTTGATATGTGAATATTTTCTCCCCTAGAGTTGGTTACGGAACGCCTATTAGTTAAAAGAAATTATTGCTTGCGCAAGTTTTGAACAGGATAGATATTGGTCAAAGTTACCTCGAAGAAGTTTGGAGCAGATCTTCTGAATAGTGTCTTTCGGAATGTAGGCCCACGAGCAAAAGAACTCGTTTTCAGAAAGAAATTCCAAGGTAACCCTCAGAGTCGCTTGTAATGTTGGTACTACTTATTTCCGTAAAATGCCGACTGTAATATTTTCGTTCAATTTTCAATGTTGAATTCCATACGGACAGTAGCAGGGATGTCAAAGGGAGCTACCCGGATTTAAAACATGCGTAACAACGTCAAGAAAAAATTGAAGCATACAATTTCAGTAATTTGCAGAAATTGTATGAAAAATTATTGCGATTGTTAATAAAGTGTATATTTAGGTGAAATCAAAGGAAAATTTTCTCCTTATTGAGGAAAACCCTGAAAAATTATGTCAGGGCGAAAAAAAATATATAAAAACAGTGAACATGTTGACCAAATTGACTTGTGCAGCTCCTGATGCAGCAATTTAAAGGCATTTTCATTTTTTTATACAATTTTGTTATTAATTAATTGTTTTTGTTCGTTTATACTCAGTAGTATTAAAAATATGTATATAGCAAATTCGTTCAACCTAATTTGTTTCCAAAAAAAAAACATTTTTGCCAAAAGTTCATTTTTATTTCTCGTACACAATTCTACAATATTTTTTACGTTTTACTGTTCAAAAATAGTGTTTAGGTACTCCTTCTTAATTATATAGCGCAAATAATTTGATTATTCAATTAATCAGCTGAGTACTACTATTGGGAAAACGTATTAAAATTTAATTTTATTTTGTTGTTAGTTGTTTTGTTTAAGCTCATGCTTTTGTGACTGCTTTTTGTTCATAAGATTTATGGAAGTGAAGTTCCAGTGATTGTATCTATTCAGTACATATTATTTTATTTTCCAAAAAAGCAATTCTACTCACATTTCGTTTTAAAAATGTTGTTTTACAAACAAAAACAGCGAATGAATTCTCTAAATTTATTTGTCAGTGACGAATTTGTGATTGACTGAACATTTTGATGCTATCAATATTTTCGACAACCAAAACAATATGTATCGGAAAACGACTTGTCCCTATTTAAGTCTCCACAGCTGATTTTCTTAACGAAGTACCCAATACAGTAATATACAACTTTCGCTCAGATAAAGCATAATATATTATTTATTACTAAGATATTGTTATTATTTTTATGAATAACATTATATTCTCGTGTTGTTATTATGGTAAATATGTTGAATCGAATGAAAAAAGTGAAACATTAAATATGTTGTCCTTTCGAGTAAGGATTTAGTACAAGTTCAAAAAACATGCACCTTTTTATGTAGCATAAGTGGCAACACTACTCATGAAATCATCTTGTCACCAACTGCCAACATCTGTGCGGCATTTCATGCCCACAGAAGAACATTTTAAAAATGTATATTTGATTCTGGAAGGAAATTAAAAATATATATTAAAAAAATAATTAACTTAAAACAACACACATAAAAATATAAAAAAAGACAATAAATTTGCAATAAATGCTCACCCATTTGATTGTTTGCTGTTGCTTCCATTTTTTTTTTGATCAAGTGCATCTGTCAAACGAGGGAATATTCTTTTTATTCCACCTTTCTCAAGGAATAAAAAGAATGCATTCCATTTATTCCAGAATGAATAAAGAAACACCGAAATGGATTATCCGGAATATTCCATTGAATAAGAAATGGCTCACTCGGAATATTCCGAATATTCAGAATGAATAAAGAAACACACGGAGTATGGACATGATGTTGTCTTTTATTCGCATCTTCCATTTCATCTGTTCTCTAAGATAATTGGTGATTTGAGCGACTTAAGTGGCTTTTTTTGATCTATCGTGGACACTTTTCTTGCGACTTCGTCAGCTCGCTCCGTGCCCGATCCGTCTCTGTGTCCAGGAACCAAGAAGAGATTCTTATGCCAGCCAAGAGCCTTGAGTGATTCGAGTCAGCTGCGTACAACCTTTTATTTTTTTTCCGGTAGCAGAATCGTTCTGACTCTCAATAAACATCATTGGATCAATCCGTGGTACCACGCTTCTCATTTCCCTGATTGTGAGAACTTTTACTTGGAATACAATACAGTGATCAGGGATCCAGAATGAGCTGTGTGTGTTTAATTCCTCTGAGAATCGTCCAGCAGCAGTATTGTTAAAGTTTATTTCTGGTCCCCTTTTTCCGTGCATAGGAAACGAGTAAGGAAACTGGTCTAGGTAACCCGACATCTTCTCATAGTTGACATTGTTCCCAGTGTATTTGTTACGATACTGTACATATCCTAAAAGACTCGGGTTCCATTGCTGTTTGACTGATCTTCAAGGCACTTTTGGCAGATGATTCTCGGAAGTAAAGATCCAGGGGTATTGAACTAAGGATCACTTCTAACCCTTCTAACCAATTCTCACTGCACTAGTTGAGATTAGTCACGCTGTCAACGGCTTATCACCAGACTTGGCTGCCGTATCTGGGTAATGGCCGCATGTTTGCCAAATTATTCTGGGTTTTGGTCCTTTCTTTCTACCAATGACACGGGTGCATGTCTAGAAAGAATTTGTTGCCTTTTAATCTCTCTCATCCACGTTTGGCTTTCAATTCAGCTTTCAGTCGAAGACAATTCTTAGATATTTCGAGCTCTCCGTCACCGCTTGAATTGTAGTATAGCTTCTTCGTCATAGCATCAGTTCAGTCTTCAGTTCAACAGTATTGTTTTTTGCACATGAAAAGTGTCCGTTGTGAGATCCCCGGATCGTAGGGGATGGAAGGCTGCAGTGCTTCAGGCAGAGACTCTTCGCGGTCCGGGAGCCCGGTTAGTAAGTAGGAACTGCGCGTAGTGAATTTTCTAAGAGCTCGCTTAATTTTCCTATCGCAAGCAGTACAATATTGTCTGCGTATGCAATTATTTTAGCCCCTCTGTTTTTGAAGTTCATGAGTATTTCGTTTATAATACAAACCGAGATCAGGCGCAAGATGGTTACACCTTGTGATATACCTCTGGAGGCACTTACTCTCGAATATCCTGAGTTTTGATGTGGCTAGATTTCCCTGCCATGGGAATGAAGACCACCTTTACTACACACCAGGTTTTTGAAATGTTGGCGCATTCCATATTGCGGCTAAAAAGTAATTTGAGGACCAGTGTGATTACGGGCTCTACCTTTTGCAGCCTAGTTAGACAGATACCATCACATCCTGAAGATTTGAAGGGAGAGCGATTTAACAGCGAACTCTACGAGATGTACAGCGACATCGACCTGGTCAAAAAAGTACGTATCAGTCGGCTAAAGTGGCTAGGACATGTAGAGCGAAAGGACACCAACGCTCCGGCCCGAAGAGTCTTCGATTCCAACCCGGAGGGACAACGCAGTAGAGGAAGACCTCGCCTTAGGTGGCTTGGGGGCAAGTGGAAGGGGACCTCAACCAACTTGGAGTGCGCAACTGGAGGCGGTTAGCCAAAGATCGTGGTAACTGGACAGGCGTATTGGTTGAGGCCCAGGTTCACCCCGGACTGTAGCGCCACCTAAATAAGTAAGTAAGTAAATATGCTTACAACACTTTTCAATTCGTTCAATCAAAAATGCATTACTATTTTTGTCACTGCTAAGAGAATCTAGGACCTCTGTCGATTCCCTGAAATCTTTCGTAGGGACGTCGCCCTGGTAGGAAAAAACGACTATATCCAATAAAGAGCGTCTGGGTTATATACGACAACAAACTCTTTTTATTATATGTACTTTCATTTCAAGGCATGAACTGTGCAAATTTCCATCACTACTCTTGTAGATAATTCACTTTAAATTATCTTCATCTTGTATCCGTTTTCTATGCAGAGATGGGACATACATACATATCCCCTTTCACGTATCAATGTGGATAACCTTATTTTAAAGAAGACATGTTGTCTTTATCTTTGCCCGATTGACTGTTATTGAATTTCCGTTTTCTAAATCGATGCTCCAAAGTGGAACGACAAACATTCAGCGACAAAAGGATATATATTCAAATAAAAATATCCTCATCAACATTACCATGACCGCAATGTGTTGAGGAGAAGAAAATTCCCCCAAAACACCAACATCCAGGCTATGTGAGTGCATATATAGAAGCTACTCAAAAATTAAATTGAATAACATTTGAAGAAGGATTCAGGAATTGGAGATGGTATTATTTTACAATTTGAATGAAAATTAAAAGTTGTACAAAATTTGTATATTTCCAATGGCGAAAGATGGAACGTAAATGTGACTTTTTAGTTGCAATAACGGAAATGACTTTAAGGTTCAGCGTTGCCATGGAAAAAGGACATGAATTTCAAATAAGTATTGTTTTCTTCCGATTGAATAGCAACCAAAGTTTTTTTTTTGTTATTTTTTAATTTACTTAAGCTGAAGAGGTTTTTCTGTAAATCTTACAGTACCCTTATTTTGCTAGGAACACAACGCAAGCATTTGCTGTTTGAAAGCAAGCATCACCTAGCAATGGCATATTTCGTTTCATACTTTTAGGTGCTACTTACGGTGCAGGGAAATGACTACACGGGCAATAACTTCACATGGGCAATAAGTTCACCTCGAGTGGGCAATAACTTCACTTTTTTTGTGAACTCCACCGTAAATTTTTGTGAACTTATTTCCCACCTATAATTTGGGAATTTGTCTATTATAATTAAAGATTCTGCACCCACTCCAAATCAAACAGTGCCCCAAAGCAGGGGGTTGCAGGGGGACAGCATGCCCCCCCCCCCCCCACCATATGCATTGCACTGTTTATTTGATTAGTTGCGAAATCCCAAGTAGATTCCATAAACAGTGCTATGCCTGCAACCCCCCTGCATGGGATCACTGTTTGGTTTGATTTGGAGTAGGTGCGGGGTACGGTTCTGGAATTATCATAAAATGTTAAGAAAAATTATTTTCCACAAAAAAGTGGAGTTATTGCTCACCTATGGTGGGCAATAAGTTATTGCCCACTCGAGGTGAAGTTATTGCCCATGTGAAGTTATTGCCCGTGAAGTTATTTCCCTGCACCGCTACTTACTATAAGAAAGGATAGAGAGATAGAATAGAAGTGTTTTGGTGCAGTTGTAGGGTTTTTCCCCTCAACCCCAGATGGGATCGAAAGTAAAGGGTCCGCCATCTAACGTTTCTTTTTCAACTAGTGCTTATTTCGTGAATGGTAACACTTAGCTCATGTCTGATTTGACAGATTATTAGTTTTATCCTTCCGCTGAACGAATATGGTTGTGTATGCGCTTGAACAACGCTGGGAAATTTTGCGACATTACTTTGAAAATCATGGTAATGTTGCAGAATGTGTGCGAAAATTGCGTACGGATTTTGGAAGAAGAGAAGCACCGTCAGTTCCGTATGTTCGTTATCTTGTGAAAAAAGTGAAAGAAACTGGCGTCCTCATCGATAAACCAAAGCGTGAAAAGCCAAAAACGGTGCATACACCCGAGAATATTGCTGCTGTGGCAGAAAGTGTGCGTGAAGCGCCATCAACATCAATTCACCGTCGTTATCAACAATTGAACATTTCGGAGGCATCATTGAGACGAATTTTGCATAAAGACCTTGGTATGACGCTACTATAGGCTACTGCATGGCCAGCCGAGGCAGCCATTTGAATGAAATTATTTTCCATTATTAACCGGAAGGATTGTACTTTCAAATAAAAAAAGAAATTTGAGAAAATATTCAGTAGTTTTTTTTTATAGCGTTTTCAAAAAAAAAAAAAGTTATTTGGCGGACCCGTTATAAGGATCATGATGGAAAAGCATCGTGATTCCTTAAAATTTTTGCATAGGTTGTTGATTGATTTTGAAAAGGCTTTTGATTGACAATAAAGGGATCTGTTTTGGGTGGCGCTAAGACAACGAAGAGCCTCAAAACCCTACATACAGGTGATCATGGACACGTACAGTAAAGAAGGATGCCCCGAAGAGTTTGCATTCAAAGTCGGTGTATACCAGGCAATCGTCTTAAGTCCCTTGATATTTATTGCAGCCCTTGATTATCTGCTTGAAGGAAAAGTTACGGACGCCAAAATGAATCAGTTATTCATTGCTGACGCAGGAGCCATTATAAGCGAGGATCAAACGTGCCTGCAACGAGCACTTGGTGTATGGGTAGAAGTTTTGGAGGGTAATGGGTATCGCATTAGTCCGAAAAAAAAACACAATACTAGTGCAGCCCGTTCTCTGATCCACTCCAACCTATTCAAGACATTTATATGAATGGAAGAGTGATTACCAAGTGCGAAAAGGTCAAATATCTGGAAGCTATGATCAAATCGAAGCAAACTGTGATGACGACATTAAGCATCGCGTAAGTGCTTGGTGGGTGAAGTGGCGGGAAAGCTCAGCCATCTTCTGCGATCGAAAAATTTCCCCTAAACTGAAAGGAAAGCTCTTCGCCGCAATTGTGCACCCGTCGCACCCGTCGTATAAGTATTATGCATTAACGGCCCATTAAGAGCCTAAAAATTAGCTTCTCCAACCACTTGCGTGCGGAAGGGACCTACAATTTTAAGACGAATCCGAACGGCAATTTTGAGAAGCTTCTCATGACAATTGATACTCTTGATACAACAAAGATTGCTCGAATAATAACTTCCAAGATCCGAGGAAGCCTTCACGTCAAATAACCAATCTTGAAGGAAATGGAGCGCGACCGGCTCAATAGGTACTGTCATCTTCAAATGAGGGATCTTTCGAACCCTGTCAAAAATACAATATCAATCAACGTTCTAACACAAATGCGAACGAGGGGCCGGCCTAAGACTCCTGGAACAAACAAATGCAGCAACCAGAGCCGGATTTAGGGGAGGGCAGGGGCTAGAGCCCTGCGCCTCCACAAAACAGGGGACCCAATATTTCAAATTCCGACGAGTAGTGGATTCTACTCCCGATGAATCTCATATCGATCAACTAACTATAGTTGTTGGATATACTGAAGGATCGATGCCAAAAGAAAGATTTCTCACCTTTTTACCAAACTGCGGCCATACCGGCGAGGCCATAGCAAACGCTTTACTAAAAATTCTAGGTGACCATCAAATAGACATTTTGAATTGCCGCGGCCAATCATATGACAATGCTGCAAACATGAGTGGTAAATACAAAGTAATGCAGGCTCTTATTTTGGAGAAAAATCATTTATCGGCGTTTGTACCAGGTTGTGCTCATTCTCTCAATTTAGTTGGAAAGGCAGCTGCTAACTCTTGCCCATCGGCTGTTTAATTTTTCGATTTCGTTCAGAATTTATATAGTGGACAATTTTACGTTTTAAAAAAGCTTAGCGATACTCGTTGGTCTTGTCAAGCTGAACCTACGAAAGCTATTGTCGATGGTTATTCTGAAATCGAAGGAGCTCTAACCACCATATATTCTGATAAGGAGCAAAAATACATCGTGAGGAATGAAGCATCGAACCTTTTCCGAAAGATGAGTTGTCCCGAAACCGCTCTTTTTTCTATCTTTTGGGATGACATCTTAGAGCAATGCGAAGCTACAAACAGGATATTGCTGGACCCGAAAATGATTCTTGAATTTGCAAGGCGTGCATTAGAATCATTGAAATCATTTGTTGAATCCAAAGAAACGATCTTGATTACGAGAAAGCAGCTAAAGAAATATGTAGTACTGACCAGTATGTACAAGGTGGCGCAAAAGTAATCCTCCTATCAGAAAATGCTATAAATTTTGCTTGGCCCCTAATGTCAGTTCTGTTTTGACATTTGTGTAGTAAACACATTTGAAATACACGTTAATAAACAATGTTACGCTACACTGCTCCAGAACGCGGAATATTGGTGACTTGGAATATTGGTGAATTTTTTTTAAATTACAGCCAAAAAACATCGGAAGGTTATTTTTGCGCCACCTTGTACAATCACGCACCAGAACAAGAAATGTGAGGTTGAATCCACTCGATTATATGAAAGCACAAGACGCAAATCTGTCACCAAAAGAGAAATTCAAAGTATCCGGTTTCATCCCAGTTATCGATGAGCTATGTGTTTCTCTTACTGAACGATTGCATGCATACGAAGCTGTACGTTCGTGATTTGGATTTCTCAATAAAATGGAGAAGATGGATGCTGCAAATTTGCATGCTGCAGCAGAGGCATTGGTGAGGTATACAAAGATGATTTAGACCCTAGTCTTGGTAATGAGTTGGTTCAATTTCTATCTTTGATCAACTTATACAAAAAGAATTATAGAAAAGACCAATCTACCGAGCTATTTCACTATCGCATTCTTGAAGATACTAATTTTAGAACTACACTCCCAAACATTGAAATTGCACTCAGAATGTATTTGGTTTTGATGGCGTCGAAATGCACTGGAGAGCGCTCATTTCCAAAAATGAAAATTATAAAAGAAATATACTTTGAACTACGATGGGACAAACCCGTCTATCAAAGCTATCCCTACTCAGCATTGAAAGCGATTTACTGCGTGAACTGGATTTCAGCGAAATCATCAAGGATTTTTCGTCGAAAAAAGCTCGCAAGGTTCCATTTGTTAGCGGCTTAATATAATTTCATATAATTCTTGTTTTTGTCTGTATGTATATCTGTGGCAGTATGACAGAGTAGCTTATGTCAAAAAAAGTGTTTTTGAAATAATCGCATTTTTGTCTAAAATGGTTATTTATGATTATTTTTAAAAAAATTGTTAGCCCCAAATGTAAAATAAGGGGTTTACTTACTTAAAATTTTATGATAGTTTATGGAAAAGTTATTTTAGGAAAGTACAAAAAAATGGGTTTTTAAACTTAAGTTCTTTTGTAAAAATCAATTTGGATATAATAAATGTCTTAAGTAACATAAGCTTTTCTGTCAAACCCATAATACTAAATAATAGTGCCCTAAGTTGACTTAAGTTTATATGACGAATTGATAATGTAAAAATAATAGATATATGGAGTTTTTTTTTGATTTTTTCAATAATGTATCATGTTTAAAGGCAAATTACATATTCCAAATATAAAGATCGCCTACAAAAGTATGCAGAAAGATATCCTCGATGGAATTAGTAAACAAAAGGAAGCATACTACAAGAACAAATTTAACGATAGTAGGTTTAATCCAAAACAGCAATGGAACATCATTAACAATCTTTTAGGAAAACAAAATGGCGGCAATGAACTTAAATGCATAGAGTTTTCAGAAAATACGGTTTCAGAAAGCGATGCGGATATTGCAAACAATTTTAATCTGTTTTTCAAAGATGTAGTTAAAAATCATACATCAATCTCCTCAAACATCGAAAATATTTACCTAGAACATCCAAATGATGATCTAGTTTTGCCTTCTTTCTTTTTTAGTGCGGTTACCGAAAATGAAGTAGCTCATGTGATTGCTAACTTGAAATCAAAAACTTCCTTTGGAATAGATGGATTAAGCAGCATAGTAATAAAAAAAATACATGGTTTTATAACAAGGCCCTTGTCATATATTGTCAACTTAAGCTTTGAAAGTGGGGTATTCCCAGAATGCCTTAAAACTGCAATTATTATCCCGATACATAAAAAAGGTGACAAAACAGACCCTAATAACTACAGACCAATTTCGTTGCTATCTGTTTTTTCAAAAATCTTTGAAAAACTAATAACTAAAAGAATGCTTAAGTTTTTTGGTAAATATAGAATTCTCAGCTCTTCGCAATTTGGATTCATGAAGGGTATTGTCTACCGAAGATGCAGTAGTGACTCTCTTGGAAAGCATCAATAATGAACTCGATAAATCAAATAAATCTTGTGATCTGTTTCTTGATCTGACGAAAGCATTTGACTTAGTCGACCATAAACTTCTTTTAAATAAACTTTACAGATATGGATTCAGAAGTAACATTTTAAATTGGTTCTCATCCTATCTTCAAAACAGGTCCCAGCATGTACGAATCGGTACAACTATGAGTGATTCGATCACTAGTGCATGTGTAGGCGTCCCCCAAGGATCAGTGCTCGGGCCTTTACTTTTTATTGTTTATATAAATTCAATTTGTCAGTTGCCTTTGAAAGGAAATATGGTTGCTTTTGCTGATGACTTAGCCCTTTCGTATGCTGCTCCTTCTGTCGATAGAATAAAAGCCTTAATGAATAGTGATCTATCTATTTTGGCAAACTGGTTTAAGTATCATCAGATGGTGCTGAGTAGCAAATCCAAGATTATGTACTTTTCCTTGTCAAATGAGATTTTTATTGAAAATGTTGGTCTTCATGACGCAAGCTGTGATCGTTCTAGTTGTACCGTTTCTTGCATGCCACTTGAATGTGTAACAGAATTTAAATACCTTGGCATAATACTAGACTTAAAACTGAACTGGAAGACACACATTATGAGTGTTAAAAAAAATATGTATATTGTTTTGAACAAAATCTTTCTCTTGCGAAAAATAGTACCAGCAAACCTACTAACATCTATTTACTATGCATTAGCTAACTCTCGCTTAGAATATGGTATTTCCTGTTGGGGTAGTGCATTTGTCAGCAATCTACAGCCTTTAATCACAGCCCAGAAGAAGATCATTAGAGTAATGCTTCACAAACCTAGATGGGAACCATCATTTCCGTTGTTTAAATCGCTCAATATATTACCACTTCGGCATCTTTATGTTTATAAGGTATTGAGACTGTTCTATCTGCGGGGTGGTAACAATTCAGTAAGAAGAAATGCCATAAATCGCTCGTTGAGATCATCAGCTTCTACTGTGACTATCCAAAGAACTAGAACAGAGCATCTTAGACGCTTCTGCACTGTCATAGCTCCATTTATATATAATAAACTTCCAGCAGATATATGCAACAGCAATGGCCAATGCCACAGGTTCTTAAAAAATCTTAGAATTTGGCTCTTTTCTAAATCAGATGTGGAAGACCTAATGCGTGTAGTAGCTTGACCCCTTATACCACGACAACCTAAACCATAAAGATAGTTTTACTTGCTTTATTTAAATTAATTGCCATCCATAATTTTAAATTCATATCTCATTATAAATTCATATTCTCTCTCACATATTCCTTGCCCAATCCTAAAATCTTCATCTGTTGCGAATATATGTCTTTTTTCTTTTCTTCTTTTGTAGTGTTCTCTCACTCTCTTACAGCAATAGCTTCAACGCGGTTCTTCATCTAAATTAAAAGTATATCTAATGAAAACGCACTTTACACTGGTATCCGTACCACAAAGTGCATGATACCATTTCATTCTATAATTCATGGTCAAATACTCTTTTGTTTTCTATAGTTTTCATAATTTTAATTTAATGAGTAATGATTTTTATAATACATTATGTACAAAATATAATTAAATACTTATTGTTAACTCTACGCTATTAATTATTATAATTAAACATTATTTTGCTAAGACAATAATTGTAAATATGAATTGGAATTAAATCTTAATCTTAATCTTAATCTTTTATATACGAGTGTATGGATAAGAACTTCATTTAAAGTGAACAAAAATAAAAGCCATACAAGTGTACCAAAAATTACATAGTAAGGAACATATTTTATAATGGATCAAATTCCATCAAATCTGGATGAAAGTCTTCAATTTGTTTAGAATTCAGATTTTGGTAAAAGGTGTAGTAAATGTTGTCAATTAGGGGCAGCATTTCTAATAGATCTTCTTTTTTCTTTTCATTAATTTGAAGAGGTGCAGAATAAAATTCCTGCAAATCGCTTATTTTAATGGATATAGATCCCCGGCGCCGTGTGTTTAGTGTCTTGAATTCTTCAACTTCGCTCAAAGAAGTTTTGAAGTATATTGCACCAAACTCCTTCGTAAACCTCATCCATCCACCACATTTTGCCAAACAAACTTCTCGCCATTTTCATTGACTTTACGCCACATATATTTCTCTTTGGATAATGCAGAGAAATTAAAAATATCATGCTAATTAATTTCCTTTACCACAAATTTCTTTTTTACACCCACCGTTCGGACAAATTGATACCAATCACGGGGATGTTCTATTTGCACTGTTGTCCGTTTCTTCTTTTTTTCTGTTAAAGCATGATCAACGTCACACTCCATATGGGTGTGACCTGGGACTAGAAATTTGTGATCAATAATCTCTACAGTGATTTGGTTTTCCAATTGTAAAAATATTCCGAGCATGGTAGCAACAAATGTGTTTTTATTTTGCTCTGGGCAACAATCGCTGTACAGAATGACGTGTTTAGCGTCAGTTGCGAAGTTTTGAAGGTGTTTAAAAAGGCATGAGGCTATCTCATTGCCACCCCGATTACCTAAAGCTTCATGTCACATATAACATGTGGGTTGACCGGCCTTGCAGCCATGAACTGTAAGGTTGAAAGTCCAAAGTAGGCGTTTGTAAAAAGAAACTGACGAACGTTAAAATGGAGTTGGCAGAGACTGTTGCAAATCGAAGGTTAGAACTTTTATTAATGGGTCAACCACGGCCTTTGATTTATCTGAGGCTTTTGACTGATAAGCGCTCATGACTCAGCTTCTAAGCGGTGTTCAGCCTGTTCCTTTTTTGGGACACTGCGTTCAAAGTATTACATTTGTGACAAGTGTCTAACTTCGTTTTTTTAAGTATTAAATTGAGAGTATTGAAAATTTTAGGAAATTTTCAAAGAGAAATTGTTGAACCAAACTTTTCGCAAAATAGTCCATATAATTCGGCAATTGACAAGTCGCCTGACAAGTATCTTTTACTTTTTTTGGCATACTGGTACCCTTTCGCCATTTATGTCCAACGAGTATGAATTTGTGTGCTTCATTTTTCTTGGATTAGTAAGACTCTTCGTTTTTCTTTCAGTTTTTGTATCTTCTATCGTAATCAGTCCAGAAGCAAACGCCTGCCGAAGTTTATAAGAACCAAGCTTCCAATATTGATCAAAAATTAACTTCTGTTTGTCATATGGTAGTTTTTACTTGCATACATACTTTTTTTCCTTTTGCATCTTTTTAATCTGACGTGCGTGAGGCTCACCAGCTTCAAGTTCTGCAGATACAGGTTCACAATCTCCAACCAAATTTTGCTCGATCTGTCTGCCATCGACTTTCGTTTCTAAAGAAACAGTTGATATATCACTTACGTTTTCTGAATCAGATGGCACATTAGATGTATTTTCTGTACCCGAATCTTTCTGTAAATGTTGTTTCTCCAAAATATTAGGACCTATATTTTCATTCAAAAAAATCTGTCAGGAACTATTTTCTCGTTTCACTTTTAAAATACGAGTACTAGTCTTACCCTTTATAGAATAATTTTCGGTATTTTCATGATTTCTAAACAGCTCTTGATTTGAATTCATGTCAAGATATAGAACTTGTTTTTTAAGTGCCATAGAGAGAACTATCCATATTTTAAACATTTTCCGAACTATGCAAATTAAGCAAAACATTTTAAAAGACTATTTTTTAAATAATAAAAAACTTAACATACCGTCAATATTAAAAAAAAAACATAAACAAAAACAGTTGCGAACACTATTATTATTTAAATAAAACTATCCGTGAAACAATGTAGAACAATACTAACTCTATACAACTTGTAATTAAAAAAACACTAAATCACCTTACAGCACTTCTTAACCACTCAAGTGAATGTTTCGAACTGATGTGCACTCAATAAAACTATCTTATGTTGACATAAGTTACGGTTATTAAAAAATTGCTATTTAAAGAAAATCTTATGTAGACATAAGTGGTTATGATAAACTTAAAATTTTCAATCTATATTTTCTTAGTCTTGACAGAAGAACTTATGTTAACATAAGTGTCCGTAAAATTCAAACAACATTTTAACAGAACATCTTAAGTCAATATAAGTTTTTTTGACAAATTGAAATACAACCAACAAAATTTGAAACTTTCCATGACTTACTTTGACATAGGAGTTTCTGTTAAAATTTAAAATGTGACCTATCAAGACTTAAGAAATTTGCTTGACATAACCTACTCTGCCGAAAGCATAGCATGCTGTTTAGACATAAGCGGTTAGGAATATTTTTATATTTCTCTAACGAAAAATGCTTTCTAAATGGGGGTAAGATAGAAAAGTACAGGTAGACCTCACTTAACACGGGGATTACGTTCCTGATAAATGCCGTGCTAAAGGAAATCGTGGTAAACGATAAAAGAAACTAGTGCATAAAGAGTGGTTACGTTTCATGATTTCAGAAAACCATCAGAATTTTTGTCCAAATATGTTTTATTCGAAGTTGTATTATTATTAAAGACGAAAAAAAAACATAGGGACGGGCTACAGTCCGCTTGGGCGAACTGTTGGATACCCTATTCTTGTTCCTATATCTCATAAGTGGGCGTGGCAAAAATTTAAAGGATTTTATCGAAAAAACTAAGCTTTTGTAAATAAAAACGCTCCCTAGCTCAAACTTTGGTTTTTCAATAAAATTGTTTTATTTAATTGTGGGCGTGTCAGTAGGCGGATTTAAAAAAAATTTAAGTATGAGCATAAAGGGCACCTAGAGAGTATATACTATAAATTTCAGTTCCCTAGCTCAAACTTTGGACTTTCAAAAATAAAAAAAAAATAATTGTGGGCGTGTCAGTAGGCGGATTTTGAAAATATTTACACATGAGCATAAAGGGCCCCTAGAGAGTATATATTAAAAATTTCAGCTCCCTAGCTCAAATTTTGGTTTTTCAAAAAAAATATTTTATTTAATTGTGGGCGTGTCAGTGGGCGGATTTTGAAAATTTTATGTCCCAAGCAGTTTTATGGGCCAAAGATCATATATAAAAACTTTCAGCTTTTTAGCTCAAAATTCAAATTTTCCCAAAATTTGTTTTATTTAATTGTGGGCGTGTCAGTGGGCGGATTTTGAAAATTTTATGTCCCAATCAGTTTTATGGGCCATAGATCATATATAAAAAATTTCAGCTCTCTAGCTCAAAATTCGATTTTTTCCAAAATTTTGTTTTTTTGAGTTTGTGGGCGTGTCTGTGGGCGGATTTCAAAAATTCTTAAACTTGATTATTTCGGGACCCTGGAGAGTATATGGTTAAAATTTCAGCTCTCTAGGTCCAGTTTAAAGGCCTAATTTTTGCCGACGGACGGACGGACGGACATGGCTAGATCGACATTACTATCGATGCTGATCATAAATATAGTAACTTTTAGGGGTCTACGGGCAATATTAAGGTATGTTACAAACTATGCGTCAAAATTAATATACCCCTAGAATAGGGTATAAAAATCGTCATCAAGTACGTACCGAGCGAGCTTCGTTAACACAAAAAAGGAACTGAGTAAATTGATCTGAAACCGGTTCCGACACCACCATCCGCTTTCTACACGCAAATTGGGGAAGTCCCTTTTTAGATGTTTGTTCCTATAAAAACAGCTGATACAAACTGTGCAAACCAGACATTAGGTCCGTTCGCGTACTTTATGTAGGAAAATGAAAAGTGTCAAATCTCCAAAATCCAGAGAGAATCTTCTCATTTCTAAGAAAAGTACGCGAACGCTTTTGTGTAAAAAGTTGAAAAAACATCTTAGTTTGGCTTGAAAAGAAGCAACAGCTGTTTTTTTTTTTGCTGGCAAACTCATAGGATTTCATCATTTGACAGTTTTCATTTTCTTGCCAGCTGAAATTCTGTGTGAAGAAAAATGAACGAAAGTACTCGTACATTTTTCTTTCGTTCATCTTTTTACCATTTTCTCAGTACGTACGAAAGTTTATATAAATTTACGTTTGCATATTAGTTCGCGAACGGACCTATAGTGTATCGCACACCGTGTTAGAGCGAGGCTTTTTTCGTGTTAAACGAAAATATGCCACAAAATGTGAGACGTGTTAGAACGAGGCCGTGCTGTAAGAAGTACGTGTTAAGTGAGGTCTACCTATATATCTCAAACTGTTAAATACTACCAATTTAAAAACTGAAAAATCGCTTATGTCGACATAAGCTACTCTGTCTTATTGCCACAGATATGTTTGTTAAGATAATTTACTTGGATTCGCAATAAATTATTAAACACTTGAGTGAAAAAAATTGTTTATTTTATTTGGAAAATAATAAGCCCGTGGGCCTCCACTTAGGGATGCCAGACGTCCCGCTCAGTGCGGGACCGTCCGGCTGAAGGGCTTTTGTCCCGCAAGTGTTCCGCAATGAAATTTGTCCCGCAAATTGTCCCGCACTGACAATTTGTCCCGTAAATGTCCTGTCTTTCAACTTGTCGCCCTATTATTACTTCATTATTACATAAATAAAATAAATTACAATTAATAATACATAGAAATTATAGCACTAGCCCTAGTTAGCTATAATCATAATATACAATGTGTGAAGGTCGCCTTAATCTGATGATGATAGTTCAGTAGTCAAAAAGTTAGCCGCAAGCCGCCTGTTTGAAATTTCACTTAATGTTTGTAAATGAACAGCTCCCTTTAACTGAACAAAGTTCAAAATAAACTGATTTCGGAGCGATTCTTCGTCGCAATAAGGTATTTTTATAGATAAATTAGTTCTTATCAACGACATATTATTTTATTAATTTGAAATCATAATGATCGAAATCAGCTTTTTTGGAAGTATTGGAAGCAGAGCTTCTTGTTAAGCAACATTTTTCGATGAGTTGCAGGGAATTCAAGGATTTTTGCGGAACTGACTTTGGAAAAAAGGAAAAAGTTTCGAAAATAACTTCATCCGATAAGTACTGAAATTTAGAGTTTGGCTTTTGTAGAATCACATCTTTTTTAATATAAAAAAAACTTTGATGTGTATAACTTAACTTACCTATAAATAATTGCAATTAAAACGAAGACTGATAGATACCAAGTAATAACTTGTTAGTTATGTGAAATCGGTCGTTAGCTTCTACTGTTCCTTTTGCATAATTAAATTTTGTTTATATTTTTGTATAAAAATAGCTTAGTTCATCAAAGACTGGTAAAACATTATCTTAATATAAATATCTATTTATATTAAGTTACGTTCCTTCTTGAATTTTTACTCATTTAACATTTACATCGGCAAAATCCGAAAACTAAATACTTTTAAAGTATTTGCTTTGAAAAACTTACATAAAATGTACAAATATGAATTAAAAGAATTACTTAAACCAATATTACTTACATAATACAACAAATAAAATGTTAACTAAAATAAAAACTTTTTTTCACTTCAAATGCAAAAATGTCCCGCCAGCTAATTTTTCAGATCTGACATCCCTACATCCACTCATTTGTTGCCCCAGGGCCTCCAGACCTCTAGATCCGGCCCTGGTAGCAACACCAGCATTTGATTGGCCTCAGCGACAAAGTGATTCAAAATCGGGAGGCCTGCCGATATTTTCTGAGGTCAAACCGGCAAACCTCACAGGCGTCCTCTTCTCTTTCTCTTTTGTTTCGAGTACATTTTCTATGAATGAGGATACTCGGTTCTAGTTCTGGTCACTCGTTGACATTTTTCCGGCTATGTTATATGAAGTCATGACTCCAATCAAAAATTCCAGCACTCTTCTCTCCACTTTCCATCTCCTGCAATCAAAAAGTGTATGGTTGGCTCTGTCCATTTCAGAGTCTCCGTACTGGCATTGCCTCCGCGGTTTCCGTTTCCACTCCAATTTCTGCCTTTTTGTCATAGACGTACCAACTTTCTCTCTGCCACTAGGAGATCAGTAGGGGTCACTCCCGCGACAACGAGGACGGCTGGTTCCAACACCGTTCTGTATGCGCTTGCAAGTCGTAGAATTCCGCTGAAGCGGGCAATTTAAAAATCGACGATAATCAGATTAATTTTTCTGTACCGGAGAACTAGCTATCTTAGTTTTTCTGTATACAGGCCTTGTCCGTGATCTTTCTTCCAGAGATGCACCCGTCTCATCACCTAATTCAGTTTTTTTTCGGTGTCCCTTCCCGTTATAACCGTGATTAGCATTGCCTGGGTGCAGGGAAATAACTTCACGGGCAATAACTTCACCTGGGCAATAACTTCACCTCGAGTGCGCAATAATTTCACTTTTTTTGTGAACTTAATGCCCACTTAATGACCCCCTGCTTGGGGTCACTGTTTGATTTGGAGTGGGTGCAAGGGTCTTTAGTTATAATAGACAAATTCTAAAATTATAGGTGGGAAATAACTTCACAAAATTTTGGGTGAAGTTATTGCTCACCATCAGTGGGCAATAACTTCAAAAAAAAAAAGTGAAGGTATTGCCCACTCGAGGTGAAGTTATTGCCCAGGTGAAGTTATTGCCCGTGAAGTTATTTCCCTGCACCCATTGCCTGCATACCCAGTACACGCGGTGCAGGGAAATAACTTCACGGGCAATAACTTCATATGGGCAATAACTTCACCTCAAGTGGGCAATAATTTCACTTTTTTTTGTGAACTTATTGCCCACCATAGGTGAGCAATATCTTCACTTATTTCTGGGAAATAAATTCTCTTAACATTTTATGATAATTCAAAAACCGTACCTCGCACCTACTCCAAATCAAACAGTGACCCCAAGCAGGGGGGTATTGGTATTAGGTATTGAACTGTTTATGGAATCTACTTGCGGTTTCGCAACTAATCCCATAAACAGTGCAATGCATATGGGACCCCCTGCAACCCCCCTGCTTGGGGTCACTGTTTGATTTGGAGTGGGTGCAAGGGTCTTTAGTTATAATAGACAAATTCAAATTATAGGTGGGAAATAACTTCACAAAATTTGCGGTGAAGTTATTGTTCACCATCAGTGGGCAATAACTTCACAAAAAAAAGTGAAGTTATTGCCCACTCGAGGTGAAGTTATTGCCCATGTGAAGTTATTGCCCGTGAAGTTATTTCCCTGCACCGTACACGCAATACGGCTCCGCACCATTTACGATTATGATTTAATTGGACAGGATTTTTCTTGTACATTTATCTTTTGCTAATTCTGTAGTCGAAAAGACTTTGCTTAACTTTAAGAACGTATTTTTATTTTACTTTTTCAAAGAGGCAAGAAACTGCTAAATAAACATAAGAAAATAATCCTTTTGTGACAGTAAGTCCCAAATCAACTCCCAAAAGGCAAATTGGATACAAGGGTTTCTTACACCCTAAAAGATATTTCATTCGCATTTTAGTATCCTTGACTTTCTCACGAAATGGCATCGCACATCTGACTACGAACGAGTTCGAAATGGATTTTTCTACCCTCAGTCTGTAATTTAGGTACTCTCGCTCTGATATTTTCTAGATGACATTTTCAGGATAACATATAATTTGATGACTATCTTTTCATATGTGCTTTAAAGGGCTGTATGGCTGTTCTGGAGATAGTTGTTTTTTCCGATTAAAACGGAAAAGCAGATTTTTTTACAACTGAAAAATTACTGGATTTAATACACAACGGTAGTTGCAACAAAAAGCATTTAAACAGGAATTTACCGAAATGAGATGCAATTTTTAATGGATTGTTTGTGCGAGAGGATATTTTTTATTTGCGCTGAATGCGTTTTTATTGCGTCCTGTTAATTGAAAATAATTTTTAATTTATGGAATCGGGTACAAAACAATATTTAAAGACAAATGGAGTTGAAAAGGGTAATCGACTGGCAATAATCATCAGACCGTGGAGAACTTTAATGGTCTACCGACCGACACGAACACTCGAACAGTGCCGATGAGCAGAGGAGCTGAGCAAACATCTAATCAGAAATTAACCGAAGACATACACTTGCCAATCGTTACTTCTTTGGCATACAAAGGCAATTGAGCAGAAGGACGCTATCAAGAAAAATGTGTTTTTAAGCAGCATTTCCATGATGTAAGGAAAGTGATGAGCAAGAGGAGAACCAATCGCCTGCACCATCCAGTATAAAAGATTTTGGCTTAGCTGTAGCTATAAAATAAAAGCTTTAGAACGACTTTATGTTTTTGTAAGGTACATGCATAGGTACACTATATCGTACATATCCGTTGACTGGACTATTAGCTACATTTACGATTGGCAACGGTGCAGTAGTAGTGTATTCGCTTGACGATTGAAAGGTCGAGCGTTCAAATCCCGGCTAAGTTCATTGCTTTTCGTCGAATGCATGAAAAACTAGATCTCCCTAAGCAATTTAAACACCACCCGTGGAGAAAAAATTTACAACGGCACCCGAAGACTTCTTTCCTATCTCTCTACTCTTTCTAATAGTAAGTAGCACCGAAAAGCATGCAATGAAATGCGATATTGCCAGGTGCTGCTTGCTGTTAAACGAAAATGCTTGCGATGTGTTCTTAGCACTATAAGGGTACATAAAATTCAAATTCTAGCATTACAGAAAACCCCCTTCAGCGTAGGCAAATTATAAAAAAAAAAAAAAATATGTCCCACCGATAAAAGGGGCGATCAAATGTCCTCCAAGAACTATCGAGGCATAACCCTGCTGAATGTCGGGTATTATATCCTATCGAACGTACGGAGTGTAGACTTCTTGACGTTTTGCAGCCCTCTAATCAGCAGATACTAGTTTGGCCCCCGGTACATAAGACCGATGGCAGATAAAATCCTTTTAAAGACCAACGTCAAGGCCGCATATGAAACTATTCTTGTCAGAAACTCTTCATGACAATTATCGAATTCGGGATCGCCGCAGAACAGATCAAGCTGTCTCGCATGACGCGATATAATGTGAAACTTTTAAAGTGGCTCAGTGATAAGTACGTTGGACTCCTGACTGAGGAGTCTCAATTTCAAGTCATCCTGTCATGGCCCCGTAACACCTTCAAGTTTGTCCAATGCCTCACCTCTTCTGACAAACATCTAACAGTATCAATTGTCATGATTAGCTTGAAGCTTCACACATTTGTCTTAGTTGCTTAAAATGGTTGCTCCCTTCCAGAAAATATAACCTTGCACACAAAAATGGTTGGAGAACCTATGTTCTAGGCCTTTAATGTCTAATATATATTTGAGAATCCACGGTCGCTCATAGGAACGATTACAAGAAGTACTGTTTTGTTTACTTTACTTTACTTCTGGTGGCGCTTACAGTCCGGGGTGGACCACGGCCTCAACCTACAAGCCCCTCCAACCAGCTCGATCCCTATCTAGCTTCCTCCAGTTACGCACACCAAGTTGGTTGATGTTGTTCTCCAATTGTGCGCGCCACCTAAGGTGGGGTCTTCCTCTGCTGCGTTGACCCTCAGGGGTGGATTCAAAGACTCGTCGGTCTGGTGCGTTGTTGTCCATACGCTAAACGTGTCCCAGCCATCTCAGCCGTTGTATCTTTAACTTTTTGACTAGTTCAGCGTCGCTGTATTGCCCGTATAGTTCGTCGTTGAATCTTCTTCTCCACACTCCATCGTCACAAACTGGACCGAATATCACTCGAAGAATCTTTCTCTCGAAGCATCCCACAAGGTTTTCATCCACTTTTGACAATGTCCATGCTTCTGCACCATACAGCAGGACCGGTATGATTAACGTCTTATACAATATCTCCTTGGTTCTATGAGAAAGGGCTTTACTTCTTAGAAGCCTTCTTAGCCCGAAGAAACAGCGATTGGAAAGAGTGATTCTTCGCTTGATCTTTGCGCCGATGTCAGTTTGCGAGGTGATAGTGGAGCCCAGGTAGACAAAGTCTTTGACTACTTCGAAGTTGTACCTGTCCATCGTGACGTTTTGTCCGAGTCGCCGATGTTGAGAGTCCTTTCTCGTTGACAGCATATACTTCGTTTTGTGTTCGATGCTTGCAAATGCGCCAATGACAGCTCGCCGCGTTCTCCCAATAACTCCCAATAGTTCACTGTTGTTTGTTTGCAACACAAATTATTGCATGTATTTGCAGCATGTGATGATGATGTTATGGACAGCTATCCCCAGTATTGCTGGCGATACAATGTTGTTGGTTCTTGACGTAGAAATTCGAGCACTGCTGTGGATAAATTTCTCAAAAAAACGCACCCATAAATTGTTTGTACTGCTTTTTTCGACCCGATTGCTGGACAGGAGCGGGGAGTGAGAATTAATGACATGTTTTTCTAGGAAGTTTTTTGTTATATGGCCACACTCAGGGAGCTGATAGGTTTTCTAATACCGGAAATCATCTTATTATTTATAATTTTTTGACAGATCATCATGCAAAGACTTACGCCCGAGCAGCGTTAGCAAATCGTGGAATTTTTTGTATCCCAAATCACTGTTCAGGAAAAATAAAAAGTATGTATAGAGTGCTGCGCCAATTTTGCGGTCGACATAATCGACCAATAGAGTCGGCTTCGCAACACGATCGAAAAAGTTTACCCTTTTGGACTGACAAGCAAGCGCTGAGTATGCACAGATGAAAACATCTAAGACGGTCTTTGCAGTTAGGTCATAGGTTAAAAAGGGGTATGCAATTTGCATACAGCACTAGGCACCAGAAGGGCCCATCGCGATCCCTAGGGAACCACTTGAAGAAACCTCAATTGGAGAAAAACCTAAAAACCTAAAAAACTTTTCCTAGACAGAGCCCAATCCTCCTGCAGAACTTAACCAGCTTCCTATGGTCTATGCCGCTCAGCTCCCCTAGTTCCTCGAAGAAGTATTCCCCTAGAATCCTCCTACGATTCCGTGCTATACCCTCGCACTCACACAATATGTGTGTTATGTCTTCCTCGGCTTGTAGATCACCACAGAACCTGCATGTGTCCATATCCACCAGACCAAGTCGCCTAGCATGCTTTCTTAGAAGACAGTGCCCTGACATAATCCCAATTACTGTTCTAAGCTGTTCCCTGCTCAATTTTAGAATTTCCTTAGATCTTTTCTTATCCAAATGGGGCCAAAGGGCTCTAGACACCCTATGTCCCACTATGTTCTGCCATCTGAGGTCAGCCATTTTTAAGATCTTTTCATTGATTTTTCCCTTAAAGACGCCCAGGGGTGGTTTAATGTTCACACCTCCGCTGTTTTCCAGCTCCCCTCCCTTTCTTGCTAGCTCATCGGCTTGCTCATTTCCCTCTATACCGCAGTGTCCCGGTACCAAACACAGTCTTACTCGATTCCGTCTACATACTGCTTTAAGCATTGTGCGACAGTTTCTGACTATCTCAGAGTTAATGTTAGCAGATTCAAGTGCCATAAGTGTCGCCTGACTGTCAATATAGATGGCAATGTCTCTTCCCGACAATGATCTCATCTGCACTATCTCTGCCGCCCTTAGAACAGCCAGAACTTCCGATTGGAAGACACTGCTTGTGTCCGGGAGTCGTATGGACTCTCTCAGGTCTGGATCAGCAGAAAAAATGCCAGAACCCGTTCTCTCCCCCGTCTTAGAGCCGTCAGTGTAGATAGCAACCTCGTTTGCTATTATGACTGTATCTCTTTGCCACTCCTCCCTTCGCGGGTATGACACCTCATAGGGGATGTCATGGTCGACCAAGGGGCAAATCTCATCAGTCCGTATAGGATTTCCGGGTAGCACATCAGCTAAGATCGTGCAATGCCCAAAACTACAGTCCTTAAACTGGCCTAAATTTTTTAGGCGCAAAGCGCTGTTGCCAGCAAGTTGCTTTATTTTTAAATCTAGCGGGATAAAGTGCAGGAAGGCGTCCAGTGCTGCCGTAGGAGTGGTACGGATTGCACCAGTGATGGCTATGCTTGCCGTTCTCTGCACCGTTGCTAGTTTTCCAATTATGGTTCTTTTATTTGTTGCCCTCCACCACACAAGTGAGCCATATGTAAGTATGGGTATCACCACTACTGTATATATCCAGTGTACCATGGCGGGTTTCAGGCCCCATGTTTTGCCTATTGTTCTCTTACAAATAAAGAGGGCATTATACGCTTTCTTCATTCGTTCCCTTATGTTAAGATTCCAATTTAATTTTCTATCTAGGATTACGCCCAGATACTTCGCACTGTCCTTGAGGAGCAGTTCCTCTCCGTCAAGTTTCGGGAGATTGAAGTGCGGTAATTTGTGTCGTCTCGTGAACAGGACTAACTCTGTTTTCGAGGGATTGACATTTAGTCCGCAGCCCTTGGCCCAATTACTAATTTTCCTTAAGGTGGTCTCTGTGATCTCACTTAAGGTATTCAAATATTTTCCCTGCACTATTATGACCACGTCGTCCGCATACGCTGTGGCACTTATACCCATTGACTTAATTTCCTTTAACACGTTGTCAATGACCAGTACCCACAGCAGTGGCGATATGACTCCCCCCTGCGGGGTTCCTCTGGTAGCAGACATCCTTATGGAACTTTGACCAAGGGAGCAGTTTATGTTCCTGTTGGCGAGCATGTTGCATACCCAATTTATGATTCCCTGTTCTATGTTAGCGCCTGTTAATGCGCTTTTTATAGCTCTACACTCAACGTTATTGAAGGCTCCTTCTATATCGAGAAAAGAGGCCAAAGTAAATTCGCCGCAGTGTAGACTATTTTCAATTTTACCCACTACGCTGTGTAGAGCAGTTTCTACTGATCTACCCTTTAAGTATGCGTGCTGTGACTTGCATAAGAAACCATTGCTACATTTATTTCTAATGTGAGCTTCCACCAGACGCTCAAGGGTTTTGAGCAAAAAGGACGACAAACTGATTGGTCTGAAGTCCTTCGCCGTCGTGTGACCCTGCTTGCCGGCTTTGGGTATAAAAACAACCCGGACTTCTCTCCAGGCTGTTGGAATATGCCCTGTTCTTAGGCTGAATCTCAGTATATCCAAAATCTTTTGTTTTGCATGCTCTGGCGCTTTTTGGAGCATGATCGGTAGAATACCATCCGGCCCTGGAGATTTATACGGTTTGAATGTATGCATGGCCCACCGTAACTTTTTTCGGTTGATGATATTGTCAATTTCTTCCCACTCGAAAGAGGGACAGTCGACTTCCTCCTGCCCTTGTAGGCCTAGGTCCGTTGTGGTTGTGGAACCGGGGAAATGGGTTTTCACCAGGGTAGCCAGAACCTCCTGACAGTTAGTCTCCAGGAAGATCCGAATTCATCGATTCGTCATCGTGGGTGGAACTTGGCCTTCGTGGAAGATTTTCAAAAGGATCTTGGCCTACACTCTTCCAAGATGTAATTGATGCAAGAATTGAAGCCAGGCGATCATCGATCGCTTGCGTCATGACTTCAGTAATTGGACGCTTGAGCAGTTGTAAGTCGATTCACTTCTCTGTTCAGGGATGAGTTTCACTTCCGTCTTAGTGGCTGTATCAGTAAGCAAAATTAACACAAACATATGAAGGGTGCAAAACATAAAGGTCACCCATCAGATAACGTGGCACCCCTAAAAATTCACTGTTTAATGCAGTTTATGAGCTAACCACTGTCAATGGCGCCCGCTACAGAGCCACGATTTCTTGCCGTGAAAAAACGCTAAACGCTAAACGCCGTGAAAAAACGCTAAACCAAATTTTAACGATTGACCTTATGAAAGTTAAATAAAGCCAAATGAATTCACTCAATTTCAGAAAGTGCAATAGGGAAAAATGTTAAAATAAGACCTCGCACCTACTGCATATCAAATAGTGGCCCCAAGCATGGGGGTTGCAAGGATTTGAAGTCGTTGTCCCTAAAACAAAAATCTGTTAATGCCAATCTATGCGGACAAGCCAACAACATTTTCAGCCTTGAAACCCAACATCGAGCGCACCATGTGAGACATGGAATTATAAGAGACTGTCAATGTCAAAATTACACGAAGGAACAACGTTTACAAATAATTAAAATTTACTACCGAAATTCCAAGTCGTTGGTTGCAACTTTAAGATCGTTAATGCCAATTTTCGACCGTATCCCAGTAGACAAGCAATTCATAGTGTAGCGAACAAATTTGAGTCAGAATATTCGCTGCTTGATGTTGCCCTGCCCGTGCGACTACGTTTTTCCCGAAGTGTGGAGAATATTGCTGCCGTAGAGGCGTCCACGGAAACCAGCCAAATCAATCAATTTCACGGCATTCTCAAGAATTGGGCTTCTCCAGACCACATTATAGCGAATTTTGCGTAAGGATCTCGACCCACACCCTTACAAGATCAAGCTGACTCAAGAACTAAAGCCCCTTGATCATATGAAGCGACGTACGTTCTCGAATTGGGCTCTGGACATAATTAAAGAAAATGAAGAATTTCATCGCAAAATCATCTTCAGCGATGAAGCGCATTTTTGGTGAAACGGCTTCGTCAATAAGCAAAATATGCGTTACTGCTGGACAGGTGAGAACCCTCATGTGCTTCATGAAACGGCACTTCATCCGCAAAAAGTCACTGTTTGGTGCGGTTTTCATGCCGGTTTCTGTATCGCAATTCAAACAAAACTGAACTTAGCAGTCTTACGAATTTAACTGATGATAAAGTTGAGTGTGAGGATTCTTTATTTCTGTAATGGCCTTTAATACAGCTACACTGCCTCCTTACGATGAAAACATAAAGCTTAATCTTCTCTATAACTCAAATTGTGCAAATTAAACAAAATTAAATGACGCCATGTGGAAGTGAAAATGGCATGTCTTGCAAAGCAGTATCCATACCCTCAACCCGTCAAATTGAATTCTCCTCGAAAAGCTGAAATGTTTGTCTGAAAAAATGGAGAACATCAATTATTGTTTCCTTTGAAAAAGTTCGGTAAATATTCATCGATTCCCGTTTATTGCAGATCGTTTATTTTATTATTTGTTTCCAATCTCCCAGCTGTATATTTTTTTCTCCCAAAAAAGATAAAGAAATGCCAATCGTGGGTGGAAGCAATCGAATTGAGAACAAATCATTCAGCCTGTCATCACTTCTTAGTAGCAATACATACCTTCAATTGGCTTCAACATTTTTACTTTGCCTCAGGAGTCACGATGCTGATGGCTGATGCTTATGATGATGATAATGATTCCACAGAATAGAACATTTTTAAATGTAATCAAAAGAGGATATAAAAAAATGTATATACCTGTTTTCTGATGAAAATAAAACCCATAAACAGATATCCTTATTATACCGTCATAAGCATCTCCCTTTAACTGCACTAGTTACATCCTTCCACAATCAGAAGAGAGCTATATATCCCTGACACATTTTATATGAAGACCAGTGTTCCCACCCTTTTCTTGCCAAGTTGTAGTGATGCGATGCGAAAAATGTACTGTTTGACAATAAATGTTTTTTTTTTTTATTTTAACATTTATTAATACACACAAAAAATACCCACGGAAGGTATCAGTTACGAAATCCTGTCAAAGATTATCAAAAAATATTTGAACAACAACCTGTCGTTGGCTCAAAACGTTCGTTAAAATAATTAAAACACGATCAGCCGAATTAATAAACGCAGATTAAGGGTGAATTATCTTCAATCAATGAATTAAATGAGAAGTCCTAATAACAACCTTTTTTTAAGTTAATTGACGTTAATAAACATGCAATCAACTAACTCACCGAAGAAGGTGAATTAACGAGTAATTAAGTTAAAATAAAGGGTTTTTCAATAAGAGCGCTACAAAAGTTTTTTTTTTTAAATAAAACAAAAACGGTTTTGGATATCAATGAAATTCTTTATTCCTGTGAAAGTACGTTCGATGCCATTATGTATGGAACTCGATTTCTTTTGCATGGCCACCACGGGCACGCTTGCAGAAGTCCAGACGCTGAACCCAATTTTCGATGGTTTTCAAGCATAAATCGGCCGATACTGCTGCACTTTCACGTTCGATATTCGTACGAAGTTCATCAATCGTCGCTGGCTTGTTGGGATAGACCATCTACTTGACGTAGCCCCACAGGAAATAGTCTAACGGCGTCAAATCGCACGACCGAGGCGGCCAAGCGACTGGACCATTTCGTGAGATAACACGGTTTCCAAACTTGGTTTCCAATAAATTGATTGTGGCATTCGCTGTGTGGCTTGTGGCGCCGTCCTGTTGGAACCACATGTCCTCCAAGTCCATATCATCCAATTGGGGCGCAAAATTCGCCACAACGACGTCACAGAGATGCCCAACGCTTGAGAACGACGCTGCCTCAGCGGCAGCAATATTCTCGACACTACCGGCACTTCTTTGTCTTACTGGCACGGGAGCATTTTGTACTGTGCTTGTGGATTCAAACTCTTCCACTAGACGCTCAATTGTTGATCTGCTAGGACGATTATGACGACCATAAATTGGACGTAGCGCTCTTAACGTTGAGGCCACTGACTCCGAATTTCGGTAGTAAATTTTAATAATTTCGACTCGTTGTTGGCTCGTATATCTTTCCATCATGAAATGGCAAACCTTACTGAAGAGAAATGTCAAAATAGCGGCAAGAAATTCGGCGTCGTTTGCTGTCCCTGTCGCTCTACTTTTGTAGCGTCCCTGTTGAAAAACCTTTTATAACTTACAGCATTTTTGACAAATGACAACGAATCTTTGATCAAAGTGGGATGTTGGATCTAAATACAATTTATTACTCAACGATTGATTCCCAGTTTCCACAAAAATTAGGTAATGCATGGACATGATTTTTAATTAATGAGAATTAACTTTTAATCCACATTTTAGTTTATTTGTAAATTAGAGGCAAATTAAGTAATCTTTATATATATATTAATTGGGCTGGATAATTTGTCCACTACCTTTTAATGTTATTTCAATTGAACCGCTCGTCACGTCCAAACTAAGGTCAAACTGTTCTCCCTCAACTTCTGCTTCAGGTTGTATCGCTTCGCATGCACAAATTGCTGCGTCGTCGCCCAATGCACGCAGCGCATTCATCCGCCTGTATTACCGTCGCCGTTGTGAATCGTGCGAACATGCTGACTTGGCGGGAACAGGTTTGCGCGTTTCTGATTAATTTCAGGGTGGTGATAACTTATCTTATGTATAAATATTTATCATTTTGTTCTGTTGAATTTACCACGACCGAATTTATTCTTTAAAATAAGGTTACAATTCTGGTGGCCTTCTTCTAAGGGCCTTTTTATTCACTAGATATTGGTCAACTAGTCAAAAAGTTGGCTAACTACGGAGTTGATATCAAGTCGAAAGTTGAACGGCAAGTTGAAAAATGTTTTTATACCCTATTCCAAGGGTATATTAATTTTGACGCATAGTTTGTAACATACCTTAATATTTCCCGTAGACCCCTAAAAGTTACTATATTTATGATCAGAATCGATAGTAATGTCGATCTATGCCATGCCCGTCGGCAAAAATTAGGCCTTTAAACTGGGCCTAGAGAGCTGAAATTTTAACCATATACTCTCCCGAAAAAATCAATATTACGAATTTTTGAAATCCGCCCACAGACACGCCCACAAACTCAAAAAAACAAAATTTTGGAAAAAATCGAATTTTGAGCTAGGAAGCTGAAATTTTTTATACATGATCTATGACTCCTAAAACTGCTCGGCAGATAAAATTTTCAAAATCCGCCCACTGACTCAAGTAGCACAAACGTCCAAAATAAACCAAAATATTTAGTGTATTTTTTGCACTTTCGTGATATACATTTTAAATATAAAAAATATGCCACTTTCGAGTGCAGTTTTTGTACAATTAATTTCAATTCGGTGTATATAATACCGCGTTGTCGTTTATAATTTACACCGGATGTTCACAAATTATACCGATTTTCGGTACATAAATTGTGCTAGTGGTATACAAATTATTCTGGTTACTAGAACATAATATACCCCGGAAGTGTAAATAATAAACTAATAATTGGTTTAAATCATACACCTCTATGGTAAATAATTTACACCACATTTTGGTGTAAAATTATTCCCATGAGTGTGAAAAATACACGATGATTCGATGAATTTATTTATTTTGAAATAATATTTACACCGAAGTTTATTTTTGTAAATTGGAAAGGATTAAATTTTACACCGAAGTTTACTTTCTGATCGGAAATGTATCTGAATGATTTGTAATTGTTTCTATGATTCTAATTATTCACCTGCATTATATGGACGCAAGAAAATCATGAATTAGTATAAATGCGAGTGCCTAATTTAAAAACGAAGCATATTCTGCCGAATGATTTTTGGTCCTACCCCGTCTAAAAATTGAGCGCCTCGTAAATATCCATTAATTAATAATTTGTAAAACGATTCGTGAAAATTATTTATTCGAAACCTAAAATTTGTTGGTTGTTTTTTAATTTTTTTTAGAGATTTTATGTTAATAACGAAAATACCAAATTAATAAAAAAACAAATTTGATTTAATTTTTGAAAGTATAAATGATTGTGCTGAACCTCCACGGAAACGGCGATCACTTGATTTTGATTTAAAGACTTACTATAAGCGCCTTTTTGTAGAAATAAAGGACAATATTATATCTCAAATTAAGACACGATATAAATCTTTCACGGATTTAATTTTTTTGGGATTTACTCAATAAATCAAAATACAGTCGTTTTGCTCAGTCAAGCCCAGATGATAAAATATCTTCGGTGATTAACTTTTTGCCTGGAATTTTCGATTTTGCAGGTTTAAAAAATGAGCTGAAAGTTCTCTATACTACGTCTTCACTTCAACCACTTGACGTTTTATCCCTCTATAAACATTTAAGAAGTGAAATATTGTGTGAAACATTTCCCCAAATCTTAAAATTAAGTGGACTATTTTTAACACACTCCCAATGACTGTTGCTTCCGTGGAGAGATCTTTTTCCACTCTGAAAAGAGTTCATACATATTTGAGAAATTCTCAAGGAGAAGACAGGCTTTCTGATTTAGCACTTTTATCCATAGAAAAGCGACTCCTTTTAAAAATAAAAAGTAGGCCTAACTTTTATGAAAGAGTTCTTGCAGAATACGTGAAAAAAGGAAGAAGACTTAGAGTACAAATAAAAAAAAATATTTAACAAAACTTTTCACATTTTTTTCCAAATTCTACTGTTTTTTATTTTAAAAAATATTAATCATTAATATTTTCTCTTTTTAACTTTGTACAAAAACTATTCTTAAAATATTTTTATATATTAAAATATTTTTATATATTATAGATATAAAATCTATACATTTGTGTAAATATTATGCGTGAAGCTTTTTAATTTAAATTTTTATTTATGTATTTATTTATTTAACAAACCGTGATTTATGAAGTTCCTTTTTTTTATTACTTACTATCAATTTTCTTTAAGGTACAGCATTTGCATCTGCCAAAAAGGTTTCTTTCGAAGCCACTTTTATTATACTTTAGGTTCATTGTAAATTTAAGCTTAAATGACTTGAAGTATAAAAAATTGGCTTGAATTGCTTTACTTCTATGCGATTTGCAGTACACAATATAATTTCAGAAAGCGTTTGCAGGTGCATATTTTTTCCGACTTACCATTTAACATTTTCCACGCCACGCCACAGGTAGGTACTCAGGTTGGCGTGACTTCATGATGCTATGCAGCAGTGTAAGTGATCTGAATTCAATGAGTTTATTAAGCGTTAGACCAGTTATCTGTTTGGAGTAATTAGAGATGTGGTCAAAGTATCTAACTCTAAACACATATCTAGCTAGATTATTGTATATAACATTTAATTTCCGACTAGTGTTGTAGTCGACGTTGCAGAAAATTTCGCATCCGTATTATAGAATCGGTAGGAGTAAAGTTTTTACTAAAAGCATTTTAGTTTTTGTTGGCAGACAGTTTTGTGTAGATCGCAGCAAACGGATACCATGATAAACTTTACCTATTGTAATTGCAATATGATCAGACCAAGTGAGGTTCTCGTTGAAGACTAGTCCTAAGTTTTTAGCAGTGTGGACGTAGTCGATGACTGAATGCCCTAGTTTTATTGGTGGAAAGTGAGAAGTTTCTAATTTTTGCGTATATATACATAAAGTTTTAGATTTTTTAGGATTTAAGGACAAACTGTGCTTTAGAGCCCACTGTTGGATTTAGAGCCCACTGTTGGATGTTGGAAGTTGCAAGTCTTCGTTAATTTTGTATATCGCACCATTAATACCAGATAATGGACAATTTAAGTATAGTTGGACATCATCGGCAAACAAGTGAACAGAACAATATTTCACTAGTTGCGGAAGTTCATTCACATAGAGCGAAAACAGTAAAGGCCCAAGAACGGAACCCTGAGGGACCCCAGTAGTTACTTCTAGTAATGAAGACATCTTAGTGCCGATAGACACACATTGTTGACGGCCACTTAAATATGAGTGTAGGAGTTTAACTGCAGGTGGGGATAGCCCGAAACTTTTTCGCAGTTTTGCACATAGAGTAGAGTGATTTACGGTGTCAAACGCCTTAGAAAAGTCCAATAAAGTTAAAAAGGTACAGCAGTTTTTATCCATAGCCTTTCGTATGTCATCTACCACAAGTAGAAGTGCAGTCTTGCAACTTCTTTTAGCACGAAACCCGGACTGAACGCAACTAAGAAGTTTATTAGTTGTTAAGTGTGAGTTTAATTGCTTGTGTATTGCCTTTTCAAATACTTTTGAAGGAAGGGTAAGATGGATATTGGTCTGTATTCTTTAGACAGATTTGACTTCGGTATGGGTAGTATCTTGGCTTTCTTCCATGAAAGGGGATATTCGCTGGTTGTTAAAATGGTATTAAAGATTAACGTAATATATTTAAGAATGTACGGGAGGATAATCATCAAAAATCTAGGGCTCATATCGTCTAGTCCCATGGCATTTGATTTGATGGAAAGAAGGGCTTCGACTACATCTTCATCGGTAAGACGATCAAATTGGAAGTCTTGGTATTAGAGCTACAACTACTACTTACATTGGTAGGGGTAGCCCCTACAGAAACGAATTGTGAGTTTAGCAGATTGCAGTCTATGTCCGATGGTGCTCCTGTTCGCTGCATTCCATTTCCCATTTTTCGTAGCTTTTTCCAAACACCTTTTCCTGATTGCACATGAGGACTCAAGAAATGTTCATAATAAGCACGTTTAGCAATTTTAATGCGCGAGACGACCAAGTTCCGCAATTGTCGATACGTTTCATGTAGCTCATGTAGTTTATAGCGTTTCCATCGATGGTATGCATGGTCTCGCTTTTGTATCAGATCGAGAATATATCTATTAAGCCATGGCGGAGAATTATTTTTAATGTTTTTTTTTTCTCAATGGAACATGTCGATCGAAAAGTGTTTTTATTCTGTCCTGAAAAAAACATTACCTGTTGATTTACCAATGGCATACAATAAATTTGTTCCCATTGAGTGTTAACCACGTCAGATCGCAAATCGGTGCCGTGACATAACCCCAAGCGTCATAAGACCAAATCTCGAAATTTGGCCTTATGTCGCTTTTTGAAAGTGCGGCACCTCGCAAATCATCGTACCTTATGCTCTTAAAATCGCGATAGGCAATAACTGTTTCATCCATCTCATCTTGCATATCATAGGTTAAGAAAATGAGGTCGTGCTTTGAAAAACCAGAGGCTGCTAGTTGACTGTAGACTAAACTTTAATCAATATCATCCACGAAGAAAACATCAAGAAGAGTGGCAGAATTATCGGAAAAGTGGGTAGCTGTTGAGGTATTGACGGGTTTGAGATGTAGGCACCTAAAGCCGTGAACGAGCTGGGCGGAGGTATATGAATTTAATAGATTACAGTTTAAGTCCCCACAAACGATAATGTTGCTATAGCCTATAGTAATATCCTCCAAGAGGTTTAAAATTGATGAAAAATTAACGTTTTTCTTTGGCCTGTAAACCACACCCAGGAGCAGACGATCGACGCCACAAGAAATACTTAGAAAAAGATACTCATTTATACTAAGCGTACTTGACCTGCAGACAACTTTGCAGGTTGTTCCATTGCGTACGTACATAACCACACCCCCACCGATTCTACAAAATCTATCACCACGGTAGAGAGTATACCCATCAACGTCATACACACTATCGGTGAAATCCGGATTAAACTATGTCTCTGTTATACGGATTATCTGCACCTGAGAATTTATAAACATCAGACGAAATTCGTCCAGCTTAGGATACAAGCTTTGCGCATTAATGTGACAAATATGTAGACCTTTTTTCTGCGAGGGTAACACTCGAATCATACTATATAAACTCCGATCCATTAACCTGCCATTGGACGCATTACTAAGAACCACTGGTTGCATAGGTAATTCATTTGAAATAAATAATAAACAGAGAATCGCAAACACAGAGAAATGCTCTAACAGTGAAACATGATAAAGTAGAAGACAAATAAACGTTGGCCATAGGGATAAATTTTAAGAGAAACAAATTACAAAGAGAACAATAGTTGTAAAATCTGGGGAAATCTGTTTTGTCGCTAGACAAGTATTACCACTTGTCCACCTAAGGTAAGTTTTCTCGATGGAATTCCGCTTAAACAGTTTGCATATAGCAAATGGAATGCCTTAGAGATATTTATCAGGTAGAAGGGCAGTATAGTTCGATGTTTGGCGAGCTTATTAGCCCTACAAATTTGTTGGAATGTCTCTATGACCCCGGATAACAATATAGATGTATATTCAACTGCTCCGCCATCTATCGCGGCTTGACTGTTTGAGAGGATTCGGATGTCCTTAATGGATATAACATTTTTCTGCAGCCTCCATAGGACTTCTTTAATCGCCAAAATGTCCGCTTTGAAAACACTACACGATTTGGGCGACGAAAAGAAAGGCTGTCATTGAGCTCCACCTACCCCATTATCGGTTTTGGATCCATCGGTGTAAAAGTGGATCGATTTATCTTTCACGAGTGGGCCTTCCTCCCAGAATGAACTGGAGGGGATGGGGGCATGGAAGGTTTTGTTAAAAAGTAGCCGGGGGTGGTGTAGTCTATGTTGCTATGGAGGATTCTGAAATTTTTCACATTTCTCTTCGGTCCACTGAAAAGTTGTTTTGAGGCGCGGACAGCGGCACTCGTAGCTGCTTGCTTATTAAAGATCTCGATGACGTCTCAACAGTAGGGACGGCGGCGCTGAGTGAGGACATGTTTAGTGAACAAAAGTAAAAGCCAGAGAATCAATGAAGAAAATAAGAAAAATTAAGGGATCGTATTTCCATTGTTTTTTTTTCTGCAACAGGAGTTGAAATAGAGTGACAGATTTTTGGTATATTCCCTACTCACAAAATCACGGTCCATCCACATCACTTTTAATTTCACTTCTTCCTACAGGTCATTTATCTCTTGCTAATCACAATTTCCTAAACGCAAATTTGATATCACAACTATTCGCATTATATTTTTAATTGCTAAAGTCCTTCATTATATAACTATCCTTTATCCTGTCGAGATTTGTTCAGATGATTTTTTCGCCTTCCATCTGTCAAGAGATAATTGTTCAATTAATGAAAAGACACCGGCCAACATGATAGTAAAAGCATAAATCACTGTCAACTCTTCCAAACTGCAAAAGTTCTTTTACCAATTCGGGTACCTATCTCTTGGCAACGAAAAGATGGCACAATGTCATCCAGTTTCAGCAAGGCAACGACTTGGCCAACCACAATTTGTTAGCTAAGTATGAAAAGAGTGAAATCTTAAATAACAAACAGGATAAATAACACTAGACTGCAGACAATACAGAGCTGGAAGTAACACTCATCCTTCTGAGAAAAGTTCCGCACACAAAATATAATCAATTTAGGACTAATTTATGACGCAGCTTAACTTTACGAAACAAAGTTTTAAATTACAATGTAGCCTGGGTTGCGGGGTTGCGCCGTCTACTTTCATCTTCGGTTTGAATTGGAAACTAAACTCGGTCATGTAACTTTCAAATCAATTAAGGAAACCGGATAGGGAAGTTTTCACGAGAAAATTGAACAACAATAAGCAGTACCTACCTAGTAGTCTTATTTGAGTAATAAAATTTCAGAAGGTTTATGCCTTCATCCGTTAAATGAGAGACAGGGATCGTTGTTTGTAAGTTTAAAGTTTTTTGGGGTTCTTACTTCGAAAAAGCAGCTTGTAGCTATGAAAGTCAGGCCATTGAAATGGAAATTGAGTTGAGAAAGATCAACGAACAAGTATTGGGCATATAAAGGGTCTTTCATTAAGGACTTGACAACTTCTTTTTTAAATCAAATGCAAGCTACTTGAGATATCTAAAAAAAATTGTATTGGCTTGAATTATTATCAAAACATTTATGAATGGAGTTCGACATCGTTCATATGGCCACCACGGGAACGTATGCAGCGGTCGATACGTTGAACCCAATTTTCGATGACTCGGCCGCACATTTCGACCGATACGGCCGAGTTTCTCGTTCAATATTGGCTCTGAGCTCCTTTTACGTCGCCGGCTTGTTGGCACAGAGCAATGATTTAAAGTAGCCCCAATAAAAAAAGACTAGAGGCGTTAAATCGCACGATCTCGGCGGCCAATAGACGGGCCCTTTTCTCGCGATAACACGTTCAGGGAACTGAGACTTCCACAGCTTGTGGGGCTTGTGACACCGTCTTGTTGGCACCACATAGCACTGATGTCCAATTTATGCAATTGCTCAAAGAAATAACGTTACAACATGTCTCTGCGGCGAATACCATTTACCGTAACGTGACGATCATTTCCATCGACGAAACAAAACGGCCCAATGACGCCACGGTGCCGTGAAATAAGGCCAAGTGAAATAAGGCCAAATTCAAAAGTTTGGCCTTATTTCGCTTTGTGAAAGTGAAATAAGGCCAAATTTCTACGGTTGGCCTTATTTCACTTTCTATTAGTTTTAATTTAGCTTACCCGACATAAATCAATTACCATCCTAAGAAGTTTGAAATGAATAAAGTGAACACATTTGACTCAATTGTTATAATATTTTTATTTTAAATGTATAGTTGAACGAAAATTTATATATTTTCGTACATATGTGCATAAATATATTTATGTACTTGTCAATATAATGCTTCAGTATAAACTTTTATGAAAAAATTCGTGTACTATTTTCGACAATTTGCCTACAAATTGGACACAGAATCGGAGTGTTATTTTTCATGTACTTCTCCGACAACCGTGTATAACAATTTAAACATAATTTAAAATGATTACACGGTTGCAGGAGTATAGTTCGAGCATTCTCGGAACAAATCACGCAAAGAATTTGGGTTTCATCAGCATTTAGCGTTTGTTCATCAACTTCCTGAACTTCTTCATCTTCATCACGGCACAGTGTCAATTTTGAAGTATCTTCAGCAAGTATGTTATTATGATCATTCGTCATCTGATTTAGGAAATCAGTGATGGAAATGATTTTTCTGTCTAATTTTTGTAAAGCTGTTTCAATATGTGTCTGCTTGTCCTTTACTCGTTTCTTAGGAGGTTCAAAAATTTCAAAAGTCCCATCTAAGGACATGATGAACTCTCTGGATTTAATTCTATCCTCGTCGAGCAAGCAATCTAAGAACTTAAAAAATTTACCATGCTTTGTAAGCTTTCGGCTTAGCCGACTGTTGTATCCTTCGAGAGCACTTGTTGTTTTCATTGGAGCATTGAAAACAGAAAAAACTGGAGGGGTTTCCTGTATACATATGTACATATGTATTAATATTAATTTATGCTTACTGATATAAGATATATTTCAAACCAATTTAAAATACAATACCTTTTTCATCCATTGTTTTTTGAAATATAATAAAAAGTCTGCGAATATATTTTCATTATTTTTCTTGAACTGCGTCCCATTTGCTTCTTCCTCCAGTAATTCAAAAGCTGGAAAAATATCGTCAGGCCTCAAAAGTGGAAGAACTAACAACTTTCGAAACAGTCGGTTGGCTTCCTTGTTTTTATTAAGTGATCCCACAAATGCTAATATTTTACAAGCCTTTCTTCTAAGTGCTTGACAGTAGTGGAACCAACATGTAGTGCATTTAACCATGGGGTAAACATTTTGCAGACTGTTCCTCAAAGCCTTCTCAAAATCTGACACAAACGAATTTGGTTTCAATTGAACCAAATTTGCTTCAATATATTTAAATACATGAAGATACGCTTGCTCTGTTTTATTTGTCATGAGAATGTAAATTAATGGGTAAACCTGAAATGAATTTTCGAAATTCTTGCTATTACTTGCCCAATAACTAACTACATATAAGTTGTTGTTTAAAAAAAAAAAAAAAAACTTTCAATTTATTTGTGTTTTAAACAATTTTTTTATCAGTTTCTTTTAGCGTACACATACTCAAATTCGCGCGAATTTTTTGCTATTATTTTTTTTCAATAAGAAAAACTAAATGCCTGAGTATGTGTACGCTAAAAGAAACTGATAAAAAAATTGTTTAAAACACAAATAAATAATGTTCACTTACATGGTCGTCATGGCCGAAGTGTACAATTAACAGCTGCTTATAGCCGCAAGATGGAACAACACTGAAGGTGCCATCCAAAAGATAGTTTCGGGCAGTTGCGCCACGTAATTTTTGGATTGCAGTTGCAATGGTCGGAGACAAAAAAATCGAATAAGAAAAAATTTCCTCAACGACTGTGCCCCGGTAAAACGGTTCGCTATTTTTATATCGTGACATCCCAAAACTACACACTACGCTTTCACTTTTAAATAGGTTCGACACCTCCTTTGGCGTAGCTGGAGCTTTTGGAAACGATTTATTCCTAATATTTATAAGCTGCCTGCGTACTTTTCCGAATTGAACCTGTAAGTAAGGTATCCAGATTTGTAAAAAAGGAGAATATGATAAATTATGCTCGAAAGGACACAAGAAACGATTTAATAAACACAGCAGTGGCGTGGCGTCCATATAACACGATTCCTACCGTCTTCCCTTTTAAAAATCCACCAAAAGTAAGCACTATCTGCCAAATAAATATATGAAAAATGAAACCCGTCCCGTATTTTAATTATAAAATAAAATCTACACACTCACACATAAGCTATCGAATAAGTTTAATATTTTCATTCTACCTCTCGTCTGTATCTTCATACTTCATTCAAGAATCAAGATTCAACCACATTCCACAATCCACAAATCACAAACAACAAACCAACGAAGAGTCACAAAAATACTCTTAGTAAAAAGTTTTCAACTACCGCTGCTCTCTATAATAGAATAAAAAATATTTTTCCGTCTTATTTACTTGTTTTATATCCCTTTCTTCTACAAGCATTGCGGTTCCGATCCTCTTTGTTCAACACCCGCTTTTATATTCAAAGAAAAAGATGCTACATTTCGTCTTATAAACCAAATCTCACGCTGAATACTTGGAATTGTTTCATTTCATTCTCCCTTTTGCGATTAGCATTGCGTTTCAATCGGAAGATATCAACATGTTGCAGGAATGCAGGTGCTACGTTTGACTCGTTTTTTTTGCAACATTGTGTCTAATAACACGGTGTTCTTTGACTTATTTCTTTTTTCTTATGACATAATATCTGAATGTGTTATGTGGGTTGATTCTTGATTTTGAATTTGATGTTGATATTGATATGCGTGTTGATGTAAGAAGTTGAGCTTTCATTTTTCTCTCTTGTGATAGTTAATGCTTCGATGTTTTTACAAATTTATTGTTATACTTTTGTCTTATGAAATAAAATATGGTAGAATATTATGGCAATTTGTCAGCAGAGTAAATTCAGCATATCGCTTAAGAGAAGTTCATGTCAAATAAAATACCGACACTTGTTTTTTTTTTAAGCAGGAATTCAAATTTTAATTTAGAATCAGTTGGAATTTATTGACAGACTGCGTTGCACAAGTGCAATAACTTGAAAAAATCGAGTGTTTTGTAAAGCCAATTTGATAAAATCTTAAATTAAAATAGTGAAAAGTTAGATGTGAAAGTGAAGGTTAATGTGTAATTTTTTAGTTTCTTTTATTACCAACTTACTGATAAAAACATTTTAGCTTCTTAATTTTAGTGCAGTTTTAGATTTTTTTTTGGAAATGTCTTTGATTAGTGTAGATTGCTGTTTAACTGATTTCCTCCTGGAGGATTCAAATAGTTTTAGTAAGCTATCTTTTCTTGATAAAAAAAAAGTTATAGACGTAGGGCGCTCTATGCCTTTTATAAATATTAATTACCAAAGGAGAAATGGTTTTGTGACACATTTTAATGTTTCCTTATACCAAAAATATAAGTGGCTAACTGGGAGTTGCAAGTTTAATAAAATGTTTTTTTTTCCTTGTCTTCTTTTTTCAATCTCCGCCAGTGTTTGGAGCCGAACGGGTTTCACTGATATAAATAATTTAGTTAATTCTTCGAAAAAACATATTAAGACAGAAAAACATATTCGTTGTTGTTTATCCCTACACGAATTCGGCACGAATCGCATTGAAACTTCTTTAGGAAATTCTTTCGTTGTTCATAATAAAAAAGTAGATAAAAATCGGAAACTAATGGAACGTTTTATTGACACGGTCATTTTATTAGGCAGACAGGAGTTAGCATTTCGCGGTCATGATGAAAGGTCTAGTTCAGATAATCGTAGCAATTATGTCGAAGCGGTTTATTTTTTATCTAAATATGACACTTTATTGGAATCCCATTTAGAGCAGTGTTCAAGTACACACAATCCAATTTTTTCAGGTTTATCCAACGATATTCAAAACGATTTGATACATAGTATCGCGGCGGTTATTAAATCCGAAATTAAAACGGAAATCAAGGATGCTCGGTTCGTGTCGATTATGATCGACGAAACACCAGATTTGAGTCATAGGGAACAACTGAGTGCCATATTTCGGTACTTGTCAGAGGATGGTATACAAGAAAGATTTCTTGGATTTTTTGACGTTAGCGCAAGTCGTAATGCAAATGAGTTATCCAATCATATATTTAAAATTCTTGAAACATACGACTGCAAGGAAAAGTTAATAGGACAATCCTACGATGGTGCCGCAGTTATGTCCGGCGAGGGGGGTGGTGTTCAAAAGAAGGTCCTTGATGAATGCCCGATGGCAAATTTTATTCCTTGTTATGCACATGTTTTAAATTTAGTACTATCCCGATCTCTAGAAAACATAGCAGAACTTAAACTATTTTTTGGCTATACTAATAGCATCGTTCGATTTTTTAATAAATCCACAAAGCGGTCCAATCTTTTAAAACAAATTTCCAATCGACGCATGCCAGGAGTATCGGAAACTCGATGGCATTATCATTCAAGAATAATAAACGTAATCTTTAACTGTAGAATAGATATAATTGAAACTTTTAGTAAAATAATTAATGACTCTAGGGAATGGGATACTGACACACTTTCGATGGCAGAAAGTTTATTAAATAAATTAGAGAGCAAGGAATTCTGTTTTTTGCTTCATACCCTTTCTGAAATATTTGCAAAGACCGATGTATTATTTAATTTAATTCAAAAAAAAACAAACAGACGTTAGTTATGCCAAGCAAGAAATCGAACGTTTTGAGTCATGGATAAGCTCTGACTTTTTAAATATGTTTGAAGTTATTTATGACAGCGTAAATGATTGCATCGAACCTCCACGTAAACGCAGGTTGCTTGACTTCGATTTGAAGACGAATTATAAGCGCCTTTTTGTTGAAATTAAAGACAATATAGTTAGCCAAATAAATGCGAGATATAAATCATTTAGTAATCTTACATTTTTGGATTTACTAAATAATTTGAAGTATGACACTTTTTCTCGTTCCAGTCCAGATGTAAAAATATCTTCCCTAATTAAGTTTTTTCCTAGAATTTTTGACTTCACGGCATTAAAAAATGAACTTAATGTTTTATATTCTTCGTCGTCACTTCGGCAGTTTGAGGTTCTCGACCTTCACAACCATTTGAATAGTGAAGCATTGAAAGAAGTGTTCCCTCAAGTCTTAAACTTAAGTAGTTTACTTTTAACACTTCCCATTTCCGTCGCCTCCGTTGAGAGGTCTTTTTCTGCTTTAAAAAGAATTCATACTTATTTAAGAAACTCAGAGGGCGAGGATAGGCTCTCTGATTTAGCCCTCATATCGATAGAAAGAAGACTTCTTCTTAAAATTAAAAATAGACCAAACTTCTATGAAAGGGTATTGGCAGCGTTTATCAAAAAAGATCGTCGAATAGCATTAGAATACAAATAATTATAAAGAACTAATATTTTAACAAAACTTTTCACTTTTTTTTTTTTAAGTGTGTGAATTTTAGCTGTTTTTAATTTTGATTTATTTTTATTGCTGACATTATTATTTGTATCGTTTTTATATTTTAACAAATATAAAGAATTATCCATATAATTCTTCAGAATTTTCTTATTTTAAAATTACTATCCACATTATGCTGAATTTTTTTAAGTTATTGTATCATGCGTCTGTCAAGACCGGCTTCTTTTGAAGCCACTTTTGTTATGCTTTAAGCTCATTGTTGATTGAAAAGTTAATGTCTTGAAGTATAAAAAATGTGGCTAGAATATTTTTGCTAAGTCAATGTGGAATGCATATTATGTAGATACAATATCCCCATTAAAAATTATTTTATTTCAGGTTTTAAAGATTTTTATTTTTATAGGTGACTAAATTTTTCAACGTCTTCCCTTTTAAAATTATCCACGCCACGCCACTGGTTTGAAATGAGCTGCCACAATTGAATTCCCTAATCACCAATAATGGCCGGTAAGGGAGAGTATCCGACGGATCCCACGATAGCAATTTTCTGTTCACGTGAATCGAATAAGTGAAGTGAATCTCAGATCCGACGGATTCCACGATAGGGGTGAATATGTTTACTTTACTTCACTACAGAAGCAGCATAATCATAATAATTTTGAAAAAGCGTATCCTGTTGGTAGTGCTATCAGAGAAGATTTTTAAAAAAAAAAAGAAACGGGAATTATTCAACCAACAGAATATTTTCGTTAAAAGACACGACGAGCTTGAATCCATGGTCAAAACATCTTATGAGATTTCTTTGTTTATAGCGAAAAAGAAGAAATCTTTTTCAGATGGAGAAATTGTTAAAGAAGCTTTAAAAATCTTTGATCAAAACTGTAATGATAAAAATGTCAAACTGTCGGCTTTCAGTGTTTCACTCCCACGGCACTCTGTTACAAGACAGGTGGAGGAGATGGAGTTGATATCAGCGGTCAGATACAAGAAATCTTAACAAAATGTAAATATTTTTCATTGACGGTAGACGAAACTTGCGATTTGGATGATATTCTGGATCCAGTAGTACGTTGCATAAGTTACATACTGCAAAAGCTCTTCATAGACGTCAATTCAGAGTTTTATTTGAAGGAGAAATGAGCGAATATGGAGAGTTACAACTGTACTGTTCTGTGCGATGGCTTTCAAGAGGCAGCATGTTGAAACATTTCATTAAGTTGAGAGAGCAAGTGTTGGAATTTTTAGAGGAAAAAGGGGCCTTACCTTTGGGAACTTATTTACTGAAGAGTACATCCTGGTTGAGCGATCTTGCATTTATTGTTGACATTACGAATTACCTCAATATTTTGAATCTCAAATTACAAGGCAATGATTGTTCATTTCCGATAATGCTTAATTTGATAAGCGGATTCGAAGCTAATTAAATCTGTTTTTAATTAATTTAGCTACATAAAATATTTACCTTTTTCCCACCCTCAAAGGTTTGAAACAGAAGCTCAATATCGCCACTGTCAACTGTTCTTAGTACAAATCCCAAATATAATGTTTATTAGTCGTTTGAGAGCAGATTAAAGGACTTTGAGGGTAAAAAACAAAACACATATAAATTTTTTTTTACATCCCTTTATAATCAGTTAGAGAGAATAAATTACTTATCCTGCCGATATTCGGTCGGAACTCACTGAACTGCAAAATCAATTTTCGCTAAAAAAAAAATCTTTTTACCGAGTATCTTTCAAACCACAAAATTCTTCACAAGATTTTGCAGATTTTTGGAAGTTAGTACCAAAAGAGGACTTTCCTGCAATAACAGACGTGGCCTTGCAGTTCTTAAGTAGTTTTGGATCGACACATATTTCGGAAAAGGTTTTTTTTTCATTTTTTATTACAAAAAAAATTAGAAAAGTAACTAACATAGGAACCATCAGTGGCCCACGGAAAATGTGTGAATCGTTCGTTTGGCCCGACTGCTAAAAAAGTTGAGCAGCCCTGGTCTATCCCATACTACACGTGCAAAACGATGAGCAAAGCGAAACGACCAAATGTGCATCCACATTTGGTTTTTTGTATATTTAATTTTGACAGGGCGACACGAAATATTGCAACGAATGCCATCTGTTTCAGTAGCTATGTTGGTTTTTTGTATATTCAATTTTGACAGGGCGACACGAAATATTGCAACGAATGCCATCTGTTTTAGTAGCTATGGTAGGTGCACATGATGAATAGTTTGGCAGTTGTGCTAGACGAGAAGTCTCATCTAACACGGCAACTTACCCTTACTGCTAGACCAAAATGGAGTCCCTGTAGTGTGGAAGAACATAAATCCGTTTCACTGAACTCATCGGTGCTGCATTCGCGCATCTTGACCAACTTTTAACTATCAATGTGGGTCTCGTCGGACGTGTGTATTTAATTTAGTATACGACACAGCGAAAACGGCTTCATTCTTGTTTGCCTTTTAATTCGTTTGGGCAGCCATTTGCCTCCTTTGGCGAGTTTTCCTGCTACGGTGTTAGCTCCCGGATAGAGCTGATGGATTCGCCCTTTTCTCCCAAAATTAAAACCAAATGTATCCAATTTATCATAACAAACAGATAAAGGTACACGTGAATACCTGAAAAATAAATGCAAACAAAAACAACGCACACAAACAAAATTGAACTTCGCACCTAAACCTGTACACCACAAACAACAAAAAAAAAACAAAATTCAATTACGAATTTCTTTTTTACACCAACGCGACGGATCAAAAAATAATGACGATGTAGAATAGATGAACAACCTCAGTCAGGTTGTGTCTTCGTCTCTTCTCCCGTTTTCCCAACCACGTGTGTTTAAGGTGGAAATTATGGCGATAAAAGAAGTCCTATCTTGGCTGAAGAGGAACGATATATCCGCTAAGGATTTCCACACTTTCTCGGACAGTCTGGTTGCTATTAGATCCCTGGAATTAGCCTTAATAGTAGCCCTTGACAGCCGACAATTTCTTAAAGATGGCGAAGCATATCAATATTTACCTGTGTTGGCTGCCGGCGCATGGGGATATTCCAGGGAACAGTAGGGCTGGTAAACTTGCCAAACATAGAAATACGAGTCACTGCCTATTGCTGAAAAATGTATCTTAGGCATACCAGTCGCTTATGGTTAAACTGGATGCCAGTCGTAGGAACTACCCGTAGTCCCTAAAGGTGTACAAGTGGTACAGATTTTCTTTAGACACAAATAAGATATCGCTGGATTTGAAACGCTCGTAATATTTGCTCTCCCTTATTAATTTGAGTCATCAGTGGGCACTGTCTTATAAGCAAGCAAGCAACAAGGTTTGACGGGTGACGTGAAATAAAACCAAACGAAATAAGGCCGAATTCCCAAAATTTGGCTTTATTTCGTTTTCCAAAGTGAAATTAAACCAAATTTTTAGTTTGGCTTTATTTCGTTACTGAAAACGAAACAACACCAATTTGGCATTATTTCGTTTACATTATTTAACAAAACTGTGACCCCAAATTCGGAAAGTATTGAACATTTTCTTTACGAAGTTGTATTGTTCATGAAAAGCTATGCTGAGAATTTTGTCACTTTCACTGTCACTGTATTATGTCACTTTCACAAAGCGTCATAAGGCCAAATCCGGAAAGTGACATAAAGCCAAATTTTCGAAACCGTACCTCGCACCTACTCCAAATCAAACAGTGACCCCAAGCAGGGGGGCACATTGTACTGTTCATGCAATCTACTTTCGATTTCGCAACTAATCCCATAAACAGTGCAATGTATATGCGGGGGCATGCTGCCCCCCTGCAACCCCCCTGCTTGGGGTCACTCTTTGATTTGGGGTAGGTGCGAGCGCAAATTGTTGAAAGCAGCACCAAGCGAAAGTGTCATCTAGCCAAATTGGCCTTGTGACGCTTTTGTCATAATACCAAATCCTAAAATTTGACCTTATGTCACTTTCACAATGCGACATAAGGCCAAATTTCAAAATTTGGGCTTATGACGCTTGGGGTTATGTCACGGCACCGTTTTACCGTTAAGTCTCATAACATAATTGTAAGCAAACAAATCGATAATAGTTGCACATTTGCGCACAACAAAGTGGTTTGGTCTTATTTCCATTTGTTTTTTGGTATTATTTCGTTTTGCATGACGAAATAAAGCCAAATTGGCTCTATTTCGCTTTCGAAAGCGAAATGATGCCAAATTTGGAATTTGGCCTTATTTCATTTGGCTTTATTTCACGTCACCGGTTTGACGTATGCAGAAGCTGCATGCGCGGAGAGGAGGAGGAGACTATGCACATGCCCCGCTCGCTCTCAAAAACAAAAACTCCCTTTAGGAGCTTTCTTCCTTAATGAACTTAACTAATACTGAGGTGGAGAATTTATTTCGGCCTTCCAAGACAGCAAGAAGATAAATCTGCTATCGATTGAGGCGCTAACACTTACTATCAAAACAAGTTCGAGGCTAATAAATCAACTGCAGCTTTTTGGAAAACAAAACGGCAAGCTGGTATCTGTATTACCAAAACATCCGGAAATATAAATCTTCTATTTATCATTTCTGACATAACATGATCAGTTTGACGCATTTGTTGTAAATACGCAGCGGTAATTTTCCCTGCTATGTGTAGACGCAATTTACGTGGGAAATGTCATACTTTCTATTAAGTCTACGGCAATTGGATTGGATGGAATTCAACCTAATCTAATAAAAATACGCCTCCCTCTAATAGCAAGCACGTAACCCACATATATGTGTAATACGAGTACCATAGTTACAACTAGTGACTTCAGTGAAGGATGGAAAAGTGCCAAAGTATTGCCCATTCCGAAATCTATTTCATATAATAATATTGACTAGGGGTCGCCCAAAGGTCGAAATTCGACCAATTTATTCTATAAGTTGAAAAAAACAAAGTCGACTGTTATACATATTGATCCTAAAGTTAAATTTTTCAACCTTGCATTCTCTGATTTCACAAGATGTAAAATTTGTCCGGCATTTTCAAGTAACTTCAAGCATGTCCAAGTAACTTCAAGTATGTTCCAGCATTAACAAATGCATAACATGCACAGCAATGTTGTTGTTGGTAACTTCAAGTAACTTGAAGTATTTTTAAGCATTTTCAAGTAACTTCAAGCATTTTCAAGTAACTTTATGATATAAAATTTGTCCGTTCCGATTGGCAGATTATTGCCTCACACAGCAATGTTGTTGTTGTTGTAATTTCATCCAATTCGCTTCATTTTACCTGCTGTAATTAATAATGTGTGTTATATATGTGGATAATTTTTGTATTGTGCACTTCTGTGTATTGTACCCTACCGAAATATATCGTCGTCGTTCTATGAAAACTCCCTAAGTCGATTTTTCTCAAAACTGAGATAAATACACCATCTATAATCAAATAACAATATCTGTGTTCTGTGAAAACTCCCTAAGTCCTTAGTATCTCTATTAATAAATTATACAAAATGAAAACTCCCTAAATCAAAACATTTTGAATTTCTTGTCAGTGAAAGCTCCCTAACTGGACATGGGGGTTTTGACTTGCAAACGTTTTGCAGTTTTTTGTTAGTTGAAATTCATTTAGCCTACTATAATCGATTGAGAAACGTCATATTAAACAGAATTGCGGTTGAATCTATATTCTCTTGTGAATGGGTATCAAAGGAAAGCTGTAGTTTTATTTAAGGCATAAAAAACTTGCTGCAACTTTTTCCTTAGGACGTTATCGATTAACGATGGACCTCTTAGATCTGCTATCAAAGGAGCAAACTTAGTAACCGGTATATTTGGGGGATTAAAAACAACAGAAGCCGATAAAATTGTAGTAAATAAGCACATTTAAAGATTTCCAGCGATGGAGTCCCATTTTTGGAGAAAATCTTCACAAAGAAAGTACATTGATTCTCAGTTGAAAATTGCATAAGCTTTATCAAAATGAAATGATTGCAGAAACCCGAAAAGCAGTTAGTTTACAACTTGTCATTTTTTAAGCCGAAAAAAGATCGTTGTGCGGTTTGTGCCAAATATTTTTTTGCGAAAAATGACAGCAAACAGAAACTGGAAGCCGAATATTCTATGCATAAAGAACGTGAAAAAGAATCTGTTTCCAGCAAAGCTAATGATAAGGAACTAGCTAGGAACGTGTCACCTATGTACTATAGTCGAAAGCTCTGTTGTTATAATCTCACGATTTATGAGGGTGCTGCTCCTAACAACGCGTATTGCTATGCCTGGACAGAGATTGACGGAAAAAGAGGAAGTGCTGAAATTGTACAAATATCTTCATCAACTGTCGGACTACATCAAATCAGTTTCTCTGTTTTCGGACACTTCTGGTTTCCAAAACCGCAACCAGAATGTGGTGGCTATTCTTGGTTTCTGTCTACAAGAAGATTCGATTCACGTTCAGGGGATAGAACAAAAGTTTCTGGAATCGGGCCACTTAATGATGGAATGTTCAATTAAGTCACAAAAAAAGTATGCATCAGTTTACACAATGCATGACAGGCTAAAAGTATTTCGCCTTGCTCGTTCCAAAAGAGGAAAAAAGAAAAATAGCGAATATAAAGTCACTGAGCTGTTACCGAGGTTAAAGAATTCCTCAATATTTCATCACTAGCCACAACAACGCTTAAGAAAAGTGAACTGACTTAAAGTAAAAAGCTTTAAGTATTTGAAAGGTTGCTGAGGTACATTGCAATACCGATATGACCACCATAGCCCCTATGCAACTATAATTGTCAGTGGAAGAGGAAGGCCAAAAAAAAATTGAAAATAAAAACACTCCGCAATGAGCCACTGCGAATATCGTCCCAAAAAAACGAGACTTGTTGCGTTTGTGTGAGAGCGGAATTATTCCAGAAGAATTTCATGGATAGTAATCCCTAACAGTATCCACCCTCCATTAGTAGATCGGATTCCTGAGGCAACAGTTGAGAGCAGAAACGATGAAGAGGAATAAGACTTTTTTTAAAACGTTTATCTACTTATTTTCACTTCTTATTTAAATTTTATTTTTTAACTTGAGTTCCCTAATTTTAAATTACTTTTAAATTTCTTGTACTATTTCCTAAATCTTTTCGAGACTGAATTGGTGTGATATTTTTTATATAAAAATATTCAATAATTTTTCTTAACAATAATAAAATAGGTTGTTTTTTTTCGTCATTGTAATGACTTACCTAAATAATAAAAATAGTAAAGTTAATGCATTAGTTCTCGTGTTTTCTTCCAGAGAAAACTCCCTAAGTCAATTTTACCTATTTTATCCTTTCCGGGCTAACCAGTTCCAAAATATTTTATTTGTTAATGGTTACCCAAAGTTCCTTATATATGCGAAACCCAAGATCGAACACTTACGAACATTTTCGGATTTTTAATATTGATTATCAACTTCAAATGCAATTATCTCAAAACCTATAAAATGGATTTAGGAAGTTTTCATAGAACGACGACGATATATTGTGTTGGCATATCTATGTGTCGTGTAATAGCAGAAATGGGTGGAAACACGTTATAGGCAACTCCGTATTAATATATAGATTATAGACCAATGAAATCTTAGCTGAAAGAACAAATGTTCCCTTTTCACTTTTAAATGACTCTATTTATCATAAAGAACTTTTTATTGAAATTGATCTATATGCATACTCTATAATAACAAAGAGCACTGAGGAAAAATGTTTTAACTTCTCGAAAGCTAATTTACTCGAACTTAATATTCTGTTCAGTGACTGGAGTTATGAATTTTTGAATCTTATGCTGGATTGCATGTATAAACGCTTCATTGAAATTTTAGATGACGGTTTTGCTAAATTCGTTCCTTGTTTTTCAAAAAAAAAATTTGTCCAAACCTCCTTGGTATAATAGACAGCTTTCAAAATTATTAAATGTTAAGCGAAAAGCTTTTAATAAATTTAAGAAATCAAATAGTTCATTCGATTATGCCGTTTTTAGTAAACTACGCAAAGAATTCTCTACTCGGAGTAAATTTCTTTACAAGGCTTATATCATGATTATTGAGAATAACGTCAAATATAACAGTAAATCTTTCTGGTCATTTATAAATTCTAAAAGGAAGTCGGTGGGAATTCCAGATGCGATGTTTCTCAAGGACAATAAGTCCTCTAATTTGCGTTCCAATCTTGATTTGTTCTCTAACTTCTTTGAATCAGTTTACTCTAAATCAGTTTTAAATAGTAACTCGTTAGCCAATATAGCAAGTAAGGTTGATATTGGCTCATTCCAGTTGTGCTGTGATGAAGTTCTTTTGGCGCTTAAGTCGCTTAAACGCAATCCTATTGCTGGGGCTGATGGGATCCCAACTATAATTCTTAGTTACTGTTCTGACTCTCTCTGCTTCCCTTTGCTTAATATCTTTAACCGTTCACTTTCTGAGGGTATCTTCCTTCAAGAATGGAAAATTTCATTCCTTGTTCCTATCCATAAGTCTGGACCTAAAAATAATGTCGAAAACTATAGGGGAATTTGCAAATTATCCGCAATTCCCAAGGTTTTCGAAAGCATTGTCAAAAACAAACTTGAGTTCCTTACTAAAGAGTTCTTATCTGTTGCTCAACACGGTTTCATTTCTGGAAGGTCTACTACCACTAACTACCACCACTCAACGCTATTGAAAATAAATATCAAGTCGATACGATTTATACCGACTTTAGTAAAGCCTTTGATTCAGTAAATCATACAACTTTATTGAAAAAGCTTGAACACTTTGGTTTTCATTCGAAGATTTTATCTTGGTTATCGTCCTATCTTGTTGGCAGAACTCAAAAGGTACGCATAGGAAATGTCTGCTCCAGATCGATTAAATGCACTTCTGGGGTTCCACAAGGCAGCCATTTAGGTCCATTGCTCTTCACAATTTTTATCAATGACATTAATTTGGCTATTAAGCACTGCCAATATCTATTATACGCCGATGATCTGAAACTGTATCTAAAAATTAGAAGCATAGAGGACTGCCGCCTAGTTCAGCTAGATCTAAACTCTATTTCAGAATGGTATAACTCCAATGATTTAAAGCTTAACATAAAGAAATTTTATGTGATAACCTTCTCAAAATTGAGTTCGATCTCACAATTTGATTACGTTATTGACTCTAATCTACTTTGTAGGGTTGATAAAATCAAAGATTTAGGCGTTGTTCTCGATTCTAACTCATATTTTTCAAAATGCGTTGGAATTTCCTCCCAGAATATTCAGCCAGATGTCAATTACTTGGAATTAAGTCATTAAAATCGCGGCGAACCATTCATGACATAATGTTTGTAAGAGATATACTAAGTTATAATATCAAATGTCCACCTCTTCTCTCAATTGTACCTATCTACGTACCTGCTAGATTACTAAGATCTAGAGATTTTCTTTTTCAAAACGTGCACAGAACTAAATACGGGTGTAATGAACATTTAACTAGAACAATTATATCTTTCAATGAAGCTTGCAGTAATATTGATTTATGTTTATCTAGAGAAAAATTTAAGGCGATGCTTTTTGTTTTTTTTTATGACGTAAAAGATAATCATACGTCTCAGAGACGTATGGAACTTTGATAGTGTATTTATTGAAAACCATGAACTTTTTAAAAAATTATTTACGTTTTATTTAATTATGTAGTTCATATTAAGAGAAATAAATCAATGATTTAGTATAAATAAATATTAATTTAAAAAATAAAAACAAAAAACTGAAGCCCCATTACAAATCAACAAAAAACAACTTATATTTTAAAGGAACCTTAAAATTGGCATTAAGTCATAATTGTTTGCCAAATTTTCATTTTTCGGTTTAAAATAAGTGTACTAATAAGTCATAGTAATATTAAATTATATACGATTAAATTAAATGTACGAATGGCACAGGTCACACACGCCCCCAGAAGTCCGGCATAGCTATAACTTGTTACCGCAGGTACTTACCATCCCGCCACGACCGTTACGGGCTAGCTCCGAACACCGACTGAGTTAGTTTAAGCAACCAACTCAATGCGGTTTATAGTTAAAAGGATATAACATTTTTTCCGCGAGTCATACGTCTCGCAGACGTAGATTATCTTTCTAGGGTTAAGCGGCTTGTAGATTAATTTAATAAAATAAAATAAAATAAAAAATAAAAGCTTCTGACGGAGTATCAATCTTTTTTTTTTTTTATAATAGAGTTTCAATATTTCTCAACATCTATGAAGTTGGAAAATACCTATCCCAGGCTTTGCCAAGGGATTAGGCTCTGTTGTTTATTTCTGGAAGGATATTATTTTTTGTTTTTTTTTTTTTGAGTTCTTATAGCATTTTTAATTAATTTTTTTTTTATTATTTTTGTGGATTAAGTATTTTTGAATTAAAACTGTTCACTATTTTGATAAAACTGTTTAACTTTTTTTAAAAAAAATGGTTTTTCGAAGTTGCGAAAATTCACTGGTAATTCATTAAATATTGTGGGAATCGCTACATCATATTTTCGTCGTCCGTACTCGTTACAGTATCTCGGAATAACATATCTGTCTTGGTACCTTCTTCTTGTGCTGACAGTTTGCTGTGTTGGTATCTTGAAGGTGGTGTCATCTTCGAACTGTGATACTACCTCCAGCTTATGTGGTCTTTCTATGTTAAGTAGTCTCGTCCTGCTATCGATTTGCTGCCAATCAGTATCATGCATGCGTAGCTTTGATCGATACACCATTTTTTGTATCCTTATAACCGTTGCTTTTAAATTTTGTTGTGTGGTTTCCCCACGCTAAAATGCCGTATTTCAGGTGCGATTCAACCAGCCCAAAGTAGCATTGTCGGAGAACATCTGGTGTGCATAAGTAACTAAGGTGAAATAGCGCATATGCTGATTGCCGAAGTTTGATTGTAAGAGCATGCAAGTGTTGGCTCCATTGCTGAAAGAACAAAAGCTTCTGACGGAGTATCAATCTGGATTGAAATCCAAACATAGTTGTATTACTGCACTCTTGAAAGTAAGTGATGATATTCGTTCAGGGTTTGATGATGACTTAATGTCATTAATGGTGCTTCTGGAATTCTCTAAGGCATTTGACTCGGTAAATCACTCTATTTTTATCCACAAACTAAAGAGTCAATTTTCTTTCGAAGATACTTCTTGCAATCTTATGGCATCATATTTGTTTAATCGAACACAGACGGTCTATCATAATAATAACAATACATCACTGCTACATGCACCAAGTGGGGTGCCTCAAGGTTCTATCTTAGGTCCAATATTATTTACACTCTATTTAAATGAATTACAAGATGCATTGAAAATTGTGAATTTCATTTTTTCGCTGATGACGCATAATTGACAATAAAATTCAATAACTCCAGCCACCATTTGGACATTGAATGCATGGATAGCGATTTAAACGACATTTTCTTTTGGTCCCAAAGCAATAAAATTGAGCTTAACGCATCCAAAACCAAAGCTATTACATTATGCAGGACACCACTCAACAACATTACTCTTGAAAATAAATAACTCATCTATAACTTCAATCAGAACCTTAATTGGAAAGATCATACTAATCATTTGGTTTCAAAGATTTCTTGTATTCTTCGTGGCTTGAGTCCTTGTGTTGCGCTTAATAATTGAACAAGATGTGTTTGTAATCTAAGTCGATATCACCAGGCCTCAATATATGCTAAAAGAATAAATGGGTGCGCCCTTAATGCCCTATTTAAACACAGAACAGTCCTTGCATTACATAATATTATTACGACTAAGTTACCAAATTATCTGTATACGAAAATTTAATTTAATAGTTGCCAAAGAACATTTAAAATAGTCCCACCAATTCATCGTGCTTTGGTCAGCAGTCGGCAGTTCTTTGTACATGCAGTTCTCGTCTCTCTTAAAGAATATTGTTGTTATTGCACAGCAAATTATTAAGATGAATAAATACAAAATACAAATACAAATAATCTCCCTCAAAATCTAAGGAAAATAAACACGGATGGAACATATAAAAAGAAATTATTTGAACACTTTGCATGCAACTTTTAACACGACAATGACTCGAGTACATTTATTTTCTGCTTTCATTTTTCATTTTCTATACTATCTTAATTCTTTTTTTACTTCACTTCTTTTTCTTTTTCTCTGTATAAGCGATTAATGTAACTATTTGTAAGTATGCATTTTGCCATCCTCTTGTAACCTGCACAAGAACAAAAAGTATTTAATTCTTAATTATGTACAGCGTTTCAATAGAATAAATAAATAAATAAATAAATAAATAAGAACATAGGGAAATCATTTTTAAAAAATTAAATAAAATTACATATCTTCAAATTATCCTGGCTTATAAGCTTCTTTAAACCAAGAATACCGAAACGAACGAGTTCAAGGCGTTGCACAGTGTGACAATTCGCTCATTTAGCGGGATTTAATTAGAAAATCGACTTGCACAAATGCAAACAAAAACCGGTTGTTGTTGCAGCACACTTCTCCCACTTAATGACTGTGACCAAATTTTCCGCTGAAAGCATGTGCAACAAAAAAAAAAGATCTCAAAGTTCAAGTTGTTTTTAATTATTCATAAGAAGGCGAGGTGTGATAGCAAGTGTTTCAATTTTTTTTTGCAAGTGGTTCGCGTGCTTTTAGCTGAAATTTTTATTTTTAATTAATTAATATAATCTTGATTTATAGCAAGGTAAGTTTTTTTTTGGATTTTGGGTGATTCTAATTGAATTAAGGAGGGTGGAAATAAAAAAATATTGATAAATTATTCGTTTTTGCGCATTCATTAGAGCAAAAGTATATTTATTTAGCTTAATTTAAGTTGAAGACCCTATTTGTTGTAAAGCTATGTATGTTAGTAACCAAATAGTGTTTTGACTTTTTGCGCACAGGTGCGACACCCATACTAAATTTTCAATTTTTTAGGATGTCTACCGAAATAACGAAGAAACAAATTTATGATGTTTGGGTTTCAAAGATCAAAATTAAGCGCTTTGACGCTGTTTTTTCTTTTTTTATGAGCTGCTTTAATGATTTAACGTTTTCCGAGGATGCAATTGAATCAATAAGGACAACATTAAGAAACTTATGCTTGAGATTTAACGACAAGATGGCCAAAAGTGGTCGTCATCGAGATCGCTTTGAAAGCACTAATTGTTTGTGGTTGAGTGAAACGCTAAGCCACAAACAGTTTGAGATGAAATTCCTTCTTCATCTCGTGTTAACAAGGTAGGCAGACCTAGAAAAAGCTTTGATGAATGCTGTGAAAGAAGCAAGAAGAGAAAAGTACAAAACCTTTTAGATTCGTTTAGCGCTGAAGAAATTTCAACGGCCAATGAGTTGAACCTTAGGAGAGCAGGAAAAAGAAATACTGCTATCGTAGTTAAACAATTGTCAAAATGTTCTCCAAAAAGAGGTTTGTTTACTTTTAAATTTAAGTCAAGTTATTTCGTTGTAATTTTTTATCGTTCAACGTTCAAGGTTCAATTGTAAGAAAAACGCTGGAAACTACTACTTCTGGCTGTATTTCAATATCGGCAGATGAAGCGTTAGCAATGATAACAGACTCACAGCTATCTACTCATCAATATGAAATAATACGCCAGAAAATAAACAACACTGTTCCCAAGATACTACCCTCTTACCACAAAATCAAAGAGGCTAAAACAAAGTGCTATCCCGATAGCAGAACTGTAAGCGAATCCTCTGCTGAATGTGGTTTACAAGGCTTACTTAATCACAGTGTTAAGCGTATATGTTTAGCTCAAAAAAACGTGTTAAATTCTGTTGATGATTATACCCTATTCTAGGGGTATATTAATTTTGACGCATAGTTTGTAACATACCTTAATATTGCCCGTAGACCCCTAAAAGTTACTATATTTATGATCAGCATCGATAGTAATGTCGATCTAGCCATGTCCGTCCTTCCGTCCGTCCGTCCGTCCGTCCGTCCGTCCGTCAGCAAAAATTAGGCCTTTAAAGTGAACCTAGAGAGCTGAAATTTTAACCATATACTCTCTAGGGTCCCGAAATAATCAAGTTTAAGAATTTTTGAAATCCGCCCACAGACACGCTCAAAAACTCAAAAAAACAAAATTTTGGAAAAAATCGAATTTTGAGCTAGAGAGCTGAAATTTTTTATATATGATCTATGGCCCATAAAACTGATTGGGACATAAAATTTTCAAAATCCGCCTACTGACACGCCCACAATTAAATAAAACAAATTTTTGGAAAAATTGAATTTTGAGCTAGAAAGCTGAAATTTTTTATATATGATCTTTGGCCCATAAAACTGCTTGGGACATAAAATTTTCAAAATCCGCCCACTGACACGCCCACAATTAAATAAAATATTTTTTTTTAAAAACCAAAATTTGAGCTAGGGAGCTGAAATTTTTAATATATACTCTCTAGGGGCCCTTTATACTCATGTGTAAATATTTTCAAAATCCGCCTACTGACACGCCCACAATTATTTTTTTTTTATTTTTGAAAGTCCAAAGTTTGAGCTAGGGAGCTGAAATTTATAGTATATACTCTCTAGGTGCCCTTTATGCTCATACTTAAATTTTTTTTAAATCCGCCTACTGACACGCCCACAATTAAATAAAACAATTTTATTGAAAAACCAAAGTTTGAGCTAGGGAGCGTTTTTATTTACAAAAGCTTAGTTTTTTCGATAAAATCCTTTAAATTTTTGTCACGCCCACTTATGAGATATAGGAATAAGAATAGGGTATCCAACAGTTCGCCCAAGCGGACTGTAGCCCGCCCCTATGTTTTTAAAACAGGTTTAAAGGAAATATCTCTGATAATAAAATGGGGTTGTGATGGTGCTCAACAAAAGACAAAAGTCTTTTCTGTGTCTCAATGGTGCCCATCCAGATATTTTTCTTAAAAGAAGAAACGAAAAAAGTACTTTGGCAAAACCCAGCCCCATCATCAACAAGGCATTGCAGGCCTATTAAATTGAGTTTTGCAAAAGAATCAACAGAATTGATTAAACGTGAAGTAGATTCGATTCAACAGCAGATTAACACCATTTTTTTTTTTTTTTTATAAAAAAAAGAAATCCAAATCCCAGAGCACTCAGACTCGGTAACATTCCATTGTACTACCAGGCAGAAATCCTCCTTTTGGTGTAGAGGCATGTGATTGGGTGGCGTATGTTGTTGTTCCCCATGGGGATTGAACCTGCACCGCACGGGTCACAAGCCAACACACTAACCTCTACACCGTGTACAATCCCCATGGGGAACAACAAAAAAAAAAAAAAAAAAAAAAAAAAAAAAAAATACTCTACACCGTGTCGCCACCCAGATAAACACCATACTACCAGTTGAGATAAATCGGGATAGCATTCATATCTTAGTCAAACCAGTTTTCCGACGGCAAAATATGTACTGCTTTGTCATCTGTAACGTCTTCATCACAAACTTGTTATATTTGCGCTGCGAAACCTTCGGATATGAACAACCCAGCCAATATTTCGAGGAAGTCCTTCGGATTGAGTCCCCTTCACTCTTGGATCCGTTTTATGGAATGTGTACTTCACATTGCGTATAGACTGGATGTAAAAGTTTGGCAGGTAAGAGACCAAGATGCTAAAGAAATGGTCAAAGACAGAAAAAAACTAATTCAAGATAGATTTAAAAATGAAACTGGTTTATTGGTTGATATGCCAACTTAACAGTCAGGCAATACGAATGATGGTGAACACGGCCAGACGTTTCTTCAGAGATGAAGTTAAAACTGCCGCCATAACAGGAATCGACATGGAAATGATCAAAAAGTTTCATATAATCCTAGAAGCTATTGGGTCAGGATTCCCAATTCAAATAAATGCCTTCGAGAAATTAGCAGCAGAAACAAGGGAAATTTATCTAAAAAAATTATGGCTGGTATTATATCCCAGTTAGTATCCACAAGGTCTTATTTCATGGAAAACAAATAATTGCCTCTTGCATTCTTCCAATTGGCCAACTTTCGGAGGAAACTCAAGAAGCCAGAAATAAGGAAAATCGGAAATTTAGAGAACTCTTTACCAGGAAAACTTCGCCGCGAGTCGACACAAACGCAGACCTTCTTAACAAGCTGTTAATATCTTCAGATCCATTTTTGGCAAGCATAAGATGCATCCCAAAAAAACATGTTTAATTGAACACGAAGTGCTCCAATTGTTAGACAAACCAAACGAGTGAAAAACGTGCAAATTGTAGGTTCTTTCATGTGTTTTTGTGTCAAAACTTTAAAAGATATGTTTATTAAATTGATTACATTCTTTTCTATAAACAATTAAAGTAAAAATAAGCTAAAAAAATTAAAGTAAAACATTTATTTCTGAGCTTTATTAATTTAATCCCGCCAAATGAGCGAATTTCACAAACTGTGGCGTTGTCAACTGTTTGGCAGTTCAAGGGTGCCTTTCCTGAGGTGTTGACACCGCGTTGACACCGCGCAACAGTTTCTTTTGTGTTTGTCTCTGTCCTGCCTTTGGCATCAGGCGCCAGACCATGTATACTGATGTACTGAAAACTGAACGCTGAACATCTCATTACTGAAACAAATGTTTACCTTTCCTGATCCTTTTCCATTCCAAGTATCTGTCTTAAAGCACAATGGACCAGTTTATGATTCTGAGTGCTTACGCAGATGTTCAAAACTTCCGACACTAAAAATAATGAAAAAAAAAAAACCTATAGACTAACAAAAGTTTACTGCCTCGAAACAGCTTGTTTTTTATTGTATGTTCGTTGCTTCGTCCTTAAGGAAAATCGTCATAAAACGCCTGTGATTTGCATTTATCACGTTGACACGGATCGCATGACATAATATTAATTTCAATGCCTTGCTGAGTTGGCATTAGCTTGTTGTGATGCTTCGTTTCACTGCATACGGGTGTGTTCAGTAAGCAAATTTGACTTATTAGGGTGGGTTCCGGTTGTTGCATGGCCAGTCATTACGAACGCCTATTCCAAAAGGACATTGAAAATAATACGATTATTCTGCCCATTCGGTTGACCTAATCACCTCACCACTGAATGGCACGTAATCATGAGTAGAGTGTCCTACGGATAAATATTTAATATAGCCCATCAATGGTGGACCAAATAATGCAATAAAGCTCCAACACCAAAACGGACACTTTAAATGCATGAGATGCCAGCTCTGGGGTCGATTCATTGCATTTATGTATACACGTTGCATTGTGGAAGGGAGAATAATGTAGGTGTTGAGTTCAGTGCACAGAAGCACGTCGGTTGTGGGTGGTAATTGAGTGGCTGAATGGCGCTAATCCAGGCAACATCCGTTGCAATCTTTAGAAAATGCCTTCACGTTGATTTGGACGTGCCATTCGTAAAGTTTCTGTTCAAGTTCCTTCAAAGACATTTTTGTCATTCCCTCAGTCACACCCTACAATTATATGATCGAAATTAGGTTCAGTAAAGGAGTCGGATGAGGGGCGATGGCGATGGTGTTAAATGTTTCTTGTTTAAGGGGCGTTCAAGTTTCATGACAGATTGTAAGACATCCTTAGATTATTTGCAGGATTTGCTTTTATGCTTAGGGCTGCACCCAGTTTAATTCAACATTTAAGCATGAAAAATATAATTCTTCCTTTTCTCTGGTCTTCTGCCTTCTTACATCATGCGCTATGATTTTATTAGGGTATGGGCTTCAAATCATTAGTGTGATGTCGAAAGAGTCGTCATTCTATCCAGAACAATGAACGATTCACAGAACTTTGGGCAGTTAACCAGTAACTTTTAGAGAAACTGGAACTGGTACCGACTGATGTAGTTACCCTTAGCAGAACCCACGCAACAATTGCCTAGTAGGAAGCCAACAATTTAAGAGCTTTTCTAGGATGTGGGCGCAGTGGTGCAGAGTCTGGTGTGTTGGACTACTAATCTAAAGGTCCAAATTCAAATCCCTCCGGGGTCAATCAACATCGTAAAGTTTTTTCGACTGCTCAACCACTTGCGAACGTCTGACAAACTTCCAAGGGTATCAATTGTAATGAGAAGCTTCTCAAAATTGCCATTCGGAGTGAGGTACTTTCCACTTGCATAAGCAAACGGTTCGAGAAGCTAGGTTTTAGGACCTGTATTTGCCCAATTTATTTATTTTTTAGTCCTGCAGCCTAAAATCATTCAACAGGTTTTTCCGATTTTTCAAAATTTCCTCACGTAGCACCTTTTTATCAAGTTAGGAACTTTTCCTATGGGCTTTAACTTCCAAACCGCTTAACATATCGATGCGAAATTCTCTGTAGTAATTGAGAAAGCAAAATAATTGTAGACGTATTTCAGTGCGTATTGATGATGTGAGAGGCCTTAAACTTAAAGGTTGCTACGTAGTTTCAAATTCTCTCGAACCCTCTACCAATTTATATGAAAATTGTTTATATGTGATTGTAGTAAAGTCAAAATTAGTGGACGTGCAAATGAACGGTTTTTCTTTAGCGACGGTTATACAGGAACAATGTACCATCCAAAGTTTTCACTTTTCCAAAAGAAACATTATTTTCTCAGCGAAGCAATGGTATTCAGCTACAGTTTTAAATAAAAAGTAAAGCTATCATAATCCTTTAAATCTGCAATAAATATAACCTGAGTGGAAGGTGTTCATTGCATCTGGCTGTAAATATTGGTCACCATCCATATTACGCTTTCGGGTGACCGGCCAACTTGATGCACACTTTCACAAGAAGAATTCCCTCAGATCTGGAAGTACTATTTTATAACTCGGAAACATAAGAAAGTCTAAAGAGCGTGGTAACTATATACCGTCCCGTAGCTAAGCTCTCTCATGTACCGAAACCTTTAGAAAGTATCCCTTAGCATTCAGTGCAAGTCTCTTATTTGTCCCAACCAACATCGGTTTTTTTTTTTTTTTTTTTTTTTTTTTTTTTTTTTTTTTTTGTCTTTCTCTAGTTATATTATTTTTGTTATCCTTTTTTTTTCTGTTTAAAATCCCAGTTTTAATATGGATTGCAGCGCTAATAAATGCTTGGAATCTAAAAATTCCTCTAATCCTCTTTTTGCCTGTTACGGCCCTTGTGGCTTAATGTTCCATGCTAAATGTGTTGGTTCAACCAATGCATTTATGGATAAAGTTAAAGCTTCGGAGATCGCCTTATGGTACTGCTCTCCGTGTCGAAAATTGTCACTGTCCACCCTTGCTCTTAAAATGTCAATCTTCAAGGCTGACATAATGAAACTATCTAAGGGGTTTCAAGACTTGTTCGACAATTTTAATACCACCGTCCTTAACGTATCAAAGTTCTCTGATCTTCATCTTTCGGCAGACGCCTCAACGTCTACTGACCTTGAGTTGCCGACTAATGAAGTAAAGCAGAGTACCCAACGGTCCATGAATACATTGTCTTTATTGGACACAACAGGTTCCAAAACTGTTGAAGCTACCCCTGAGCCCATTCTTAATTTAGCTTCGCCCTCACCTACTCTACTCGCTGGCAAAAGGAAACGCGATATGCCTTCCTCTGAGTTAAATCCAAATGCAAAGCGGTTTAATCTTAGGAGTCAGCGAAAAAAGTCAAACGAGGCGCAAACTCTTAATGTTATTCCCACATACATAAATCGTTCCTTAGGTTCAGAATCTGGAACTATCGAATCGATTCCCAGGCCGAAATCTATTTTCATTTCTCGACTTAAACCAAACACTTCTTCAGACGATGTCTTGAACCATTTGGTCTCGAGAAACCTGATTCCAAAAGATGACGCAATCAAATGCACCAAAATCAGCAAGGCTGATGGGTTTGTTGCGTCTTTCAAAATTGTTGCCCCTTCAGTATATTTTGAAAAGCTGTGCAATAGCACTGCATGGCCTGAAGATACTTTAGTTAAAGAATTTACGCCCCGTTCGACAAAAAGTCGCAGGAAAGATCGTCCGTCCGTGTTAAAAAACCAAGTAGGTTGTCCCTCTACTATCAAAATGTAAGGGGACTCCGCACAAAAACCGCTGAAGTATATTTAAACTCCCAAGCCCTCTCTCATGATATCTTCTCCTTGACGGAAACATGGCTTAATGCCGGAATTTTAGACACGGAACTCTTCAATCATGAGTTCTCCGTATTCAGAAACGACCGTCATAACAATGACCTGAAAGCGCTTGGAGGAGGTGTCCTGATCGCTGTTCGTACCAACTTTGAGTCACGAAAGATTGACTTTCCATTTCCACTAAATGTCGAAATTATCTGTGTAAAAATTACACTTAAGAACAAACATTTATATGTTGTTAATGCGTACATTCTATCGTCTCGTCTATGTTCTTTGTATTCTGAACTTTCTATGGCACTTGACCATATTTTTGACATATCTTGTTGTGACAGCACTGTCTTACTTATAGGCGACTTCAATCTACCGCATATTGGATGGGTACCTTCTGAGGATGATTCTCATTTCATTCCATCCTTTGACTCTGCCCAACAAGAGCTCGCTTTACTAGACAACATTTTGTCTTTTGACTTACAGCAAACAAGCTGTATAAAAAATTTCAGAAATCGAACTCTCGACCTTGTTTTCTCTTCTGACTCTGTTAGTACTGTGGTTCTGGAATCCCACTTCAGTATAACTAACATAGATGACAATCATCCACCCTTGGATGTATTTATTGAGCTAGGCGCACATTTGTACGAAAATAGTAATTCGTATGACCGTTCGCAATCTTTTGACTTTCGGAAAGCAAATTTTCAAAGGCTTTCCGATGAAATTAACAGCTTTAACTTTAATTTTAATCTTACTGCGTTATCTCATGTTGAAGATGCAGTAGGCTCTTTTTATTCTTTGATGAATAACTGCATGAAAAGAGTGATTCCTGTGAAATCCTCTAGAAATCTGAAAACGTCCCATCCCTGGTACACTAAAGAGCTCAAATCGATACGAAACAGACGTAATAGGGCTTGGAAGAACTATTTAAAAAGTCTATGCCAATCAGATCTTGAACTCTATTTCACTTTGTTCAATGAATTCAAATCTTTATCCTGTAACTTATATATTGACTATATAAGCAAAATGGAATGCTCTTTAAAATTGAACCCCAAACTTTTCTGGGGTTTTGTTAATTCTAAGAAAAAAACCGATGGTTATCCATCGAAGCTTACTTACAATAGTTCTACAACTGCTGATTCGCTAGACGCAAGCAATATGTTTGCAGATCATTTCAGTAAGTCATTCAGGGAGACCCCTCTTCACATTGATGATCAATATTTTAGTTATCTGACTAGCTGTTCCCAAATAAGTTTTAGTAGTATTTCATTCGATTTGGAAACAATTTTGAAATGTATTTCTTCTCTGAAGAATGACTATTCATCTGGTCCTGATGGCATTGCACCGATTGTTCTCAAAAAATGCAGTCATGCAATTGCTCCATATCTGAAGTATCTGTTTGAATTGTCCATTAGTACAGGTAAATTCCCTAATCTTTGGAAAAGTGCTTTTATCACACCTGTATTTAAAAAAGGCGAACGTGGTGATATCACTAACTATAGGCCCATTTCAAAGCTTTCGTGTATCCCTAAGCTTTTTGAACAAATTGTTTGTGAAAAGTTAATATTTCTTTGTCGCAATATAATTTGTAATGAACAGCATGGATTTGTAAGAAACAGATCCACTGTCACTAATCTATTAAGTTTCTTGCATGATTGTTCTAATGCCTTAGAGAATAAGGACGAAATGGATTGCATATACACTGACTTCTCTAAGGCTTTCGACCAGCTGTCCCATGAAATAATCGAATTTAAGCTCAGGGCTTTTGGTTTCCCACCATGTTTCATAAAATGGGTTAATTCATACCTTAGATCAAGGGTCTATCAAGTGAAATTTAGAGGATCGCTATCTGTATCGTTCACAGCTCAGTCTGGAGTTCCCCAAGGAAGTCACCTCGGACCAATTTTGTTTATACTTGCAATTAATGATGTTAAGGCATGTATACATCACAGTAATATCCTGATCTACGCTGATGATATGAAAATATATAAATCTATCACTAGTCAGCAAGACAGAATGTTTCTTCAATCTGACATTAATAGCTTCGCCAATTGGTGTGATAAAAACGGTTTATCCCTGAACCCATCTAAATGTCAACATATGACATTCTCTAGAAAGAATATCCCTTCCACCTTTCAATATTCTCTGTCTCAACATATTCTTTGTAATGTTGATAATTTTAAGGATCTTGGGGTTTATTTCGATCCCAAACTAGTTTTTGCCAAGCATATCAATTTTATTGTTAATAAATGTAATTCTATGCTGGGCTTCGTAAAAAGGTGGGCGAAAGAATTTAATGACCCATACGTTACTATGTCATTGTACAATTGTTTTGTCCGTCCGATTCTAGAGTATGCTTCACAAGTTTGGACGCCATTCTACAACATTCATTCAAATCGAATAGAGGCCATTCAACGAAAATTTATTCGATTTGCACTAAGAGGACTTCCATGGGATGATCCTTTTAACCTACCTCCATACAGTCAGCGTATTAAGCTTCTTCAAATGTTACCCCTTTCTCAACGTAGGCTTAATAGCGATATCATTTTTTTACAGCAGCTTATATCCGGTCAAATAGATGCACCTGACTTGCTGTCGTCTATTGGCTTTAATTTTCGTGGTGGTGCCCATAATTTACGCAGTGTTGAATTATTGGTTAACCCCCATCATAGAACGAATTATGGGAGTCATGAGCCTATTAGTCGCATGAGTAGAATCTATAATCTAAATGATCAAGTGATTGACTTGCATGTTAGTAAAATTAACCTTAAAAATATTTTGCGTAATAATGCTTTAATATCTTGAATTGTTTTCATTATTTTGTGTCTGTGTTAGTATTTTATAGGTACATAATTATTGTATTTTGAATTGTTTTGTCCTTACTAACACCTGCACTAAATGATGAGCCTGTGAGAGCACTTTTAGTGCCGGCAATTTCTGCTCGTGACAGTTGCTTGCTTTAAGCACTCCACGACACAGAGTTGATAGTGTAGTTAAAAAAAAAAAAAAAAAAAAAAAAAAAAAAAAAAAAAGGCCTTTTGATCCTTTTCGATTCGAACAGCCTCCAAAATGTGATAAAGGTTTTCTAGTTTGAGAAACCGCCTATAGATACTCGTAGCATCTCTCGTCTTTACCCGCACTTTCAATCAAATATGTTTTTTTTCATGACTATTACAATGGATGTGGTTATCTTCGATTAGCATCAGTTGTGAGCGGAGATCGCAAAAAAGTTGTGACGGAAAACAACCTTCAGAGAACATAAATAAAAATGAACCAGCTGGTATTGTTAACCCTAAGAAAAAGCAACAATCGGAAGAAACAAGAAAAGAATTAAGAAGCAACATTTATCCGACCTATCTCAACATCAATAAGGCATTAAATAAAAACAATTGTTATTAAATGTGACGATAAAGAATCTTCAGAGAAACTAAAGAAGGAAATCGAAAATAAATTAAATGAAGGCTATAAAGTTGAGGTTCCCAAAATGATCAAACCAAAAATATGTGTTATGAGATTAGAAAATGATGAAAATATAGATAGTGTTGTATCAAAAATAAAAAAAAACAAAACTCTGTTTTACTCGTAAGTAACTCTGAGTTAAAAGTGGTAAAATCGTTTAAAAATAAAAGCAAGTGGAGAAATCTTAATATCGTGATGGAAGTAGACAGTGAGAGTTTCAAAAAAATTTGTGAAATGGGCATAATTAAAATAGGATGGGTGAAATGTTATACCAGAGAATTCATTAACGTGAGTAGATGTTTTCATTGCCAAGGATATAACCAAAACGCAAGTGCCTGTAAAAATAAACTGGCTTGCATCAAATGTGGAGGTGAACACGACGTGAGGAACTGTGAAAGTAATGAAAATAAATGTGTTAATTGTTCTAAGCTTAACGTTTCTTTGGGAATGGATAATGATTGCAACCATAGTGCGAATGACAAAGAGTGTCCGGTCTTTGTAAGACAAATAAAAGTTCGTAAAGAAAAAACGGAATACTAGCAACCAAAATACGAGTACGTATCATATCTAAGGTACTACATCGAATTTTAATGAAATTGAATCAATTGTAATAAATAATGACTTTGATATTGTAGCTTTATCTGAAACGCATTTAATCGAAGACGTAAAAGATGAGGAAATTATTATATGAGACTAGCTGCACCTGCCCGGCTTTGCCCGTGCCCGAGAATTCTATTGGCCAATATGTTCGAGTAGACTTCCTTATAATTGTCTATAGCGGGTATCCGGCTTATGTTGCTGCGCCTAAAAAAAGAAGACCGATTTTGACCAAAGTTCACAGAAACACTCTCAGGCCAATACCGAAGATTGCCTGATTTGAGTTCAACCGGTTAAAGGGACTGCACGTTTTTCTCCGCATGGCTTAGGCCGCTCACACAACTTCGTTGTTCCGTTTAGGGTAGGTGCTTGTTGTCTGGCAGGCGCCTATGTCACCTTACTTCTGCGAATCAAACAACAAAGCGAAAATAAAAAACTTCGATTGAATCACTTTTCATTCACTTCCCCACCGATTGTTATCAATGTTGGAAAAGCAACTTTCCAAAGTCCGATTCACAAAAAAATGCAAAAAATTTCAATAAGAGTTATTTGAAAAAAATATTGAACACACGATATCTCAAGAATGAAAGTGCGCACAAATTCCACAATAAGCTTGAAACGTTCGTGTGGTCTCCCTCTTTCATATGCTTGTTCGGATAACAAAATAAGTGACGTCTGTACGGTCTCTGTATCTGCGTCGTAATTTACACGCATACGCACATATGCATGTGTACTCACTCAAATGGCCATATCTCACACACCGATGCAGATATAGCCAAACATAACAACCTTCGTGCAGACGTCGTCTTTCATGGAAAAAAATTTCATTGGAATCGATTAACGCGTTTGGCCAAACACCGGCAACAAACACAAATATGGATTGATTTTTATATATAGAAAATATTACACAAAAAAAAACCTTTTATTATTTCACTTAAATTTGTTTTTTTTTTCAAAGCACATGATACCTACATATGAAACACACAGTGTATAAATACATTGTCAATTTTTTTTTCTTTTTTAAGAAACACATAATTTACACACCGATGCAGATACAGACATCGCACATACATAACATCCTTCGTATAGACGTCACCTTTCTTTAAAAAAAAATTTCATTGGAATCGGTTAACGCGTTTGGCCAAACACCGGCAACAAACGCAAATATGGATTGATTTTTATATACATATATATATAAATAGATATAGATATATTCTCATATCAATTTTAAATCACAAAAACTCACAAAATCGCAATGAAGAAATCCGAATCCGACAGCGCCACCAAACATGAAACAAAATTGGCTTCTCCATTGATCGATAATAGATGGCGTTACGTTGCGTGTCTATCTGACAGTTCAATTGAGATACGATATGTTACATTCAAATGTGATTCTTTATTTGGTTTTTGCCAAAATAAATAAATACAAAATGAAATAAAAAATAAAAAATTTAAAAAAAATCGAAAAAAAAACCTGTCGTAACACGCTGGGTGGTCAAAATAAGCCATTTTGAAATTTAGATTTTTTTTCTTCTAAGACCCGTGCTGAGAAAATACCTTTATAACAAAGTATAAATCATCAAAATCGATTCGGCCAATCTCGAGTTATGCGGTTACATCGCTTCGGACACTTTCTTTTATATATATAGATTATTTGTTGCCAATACGATGCGACAGTACTAGTAGGCATACGGGCGGTGTTGTGCTTTATGTTAAAACCCATCTCAAGTATAGAAATGTAGAAGAAACGATTGTTCCAATGAAAATATGGTTGCTCAGCGCGGAAGTGTATTCAAATGATTTTGCAGTAACGATAGCTGTATTATATAGATCACCTAGCAGTTCTGCTCGCGAATTTTGTGATTTCTTTTCGAAGTGGCTAGATGAAAAGTTTCTTTTGTGCAATAATTTGGTGTTGATGGGTGACTTCAATATAAACTTATATGAAAAAACAACGTACACTAGATCTTTAAATGATATGTTTTTAATGAATAATATTAAACATTTAGTAAATAAATCCAGAAGGATAACCTCATCATCTAATTCACTTATTGACTTTGTATTAGTGCCAACTGAAATAAACGTAACTGCGATAATTGGGCCTAATCTTAAAGTCAGTGACCATGAATCCTTAGTTGTTAATATACCTGTGGAAAGAAATTTGCGGAATGCTGAACGTAAAGTGATTAATGTTTTCAAATATAAATGTTCTGAATTTAAGTCCATGTTAAGAGATAAATGTGTTGGAATTCAATCATGTGATTTCCATGTTCTTGCAGAAAGCTTGCAAAACTCGCTTGTAGAATGTGCGGAAAATCAATCAATTAAAAAATATATCAGTGAGTGCAATAATGAATGGTTCACATCGAATTTAAACGAAATTAGGTCTCAAAAAGTCGTATCTTATCAACGAGCAAGTATCTTTAACTCAGCAGATGATTGGTACGAATATCGTAGACTTAAAAACGTTTATAAAAATAAACTCCAAGAAGCTAAACGGAGATATATTTGTAATAAAATTGAAAATAGTACAAGTCAGAAAGGAATATGGGCAACCATAAAACATTTAGTTTTAAAAATAAAAAGATATGAGATAAATGAAATTCAGTTTGATGATAAAAAAAGAGAACGATAAAAATGCAATCGCGAATAAATTTAATTCATACTTTATTGAAAGTATAAACAGTATTAGTAACTCGATTCCGTCAATAAATATGGATTATAGTTTTCTCCAAGAAAGTTACCGACATTTTAAATTTTGTGATATTAATGCCTATGAACTTTATAAAATTTGTAAACAAATTAAAAACAAAAAAGATCATACAAACCTAAATATTAAAATTTTATTAGATTGTTTTGAAATCATAGGCCCAATTATGTTGAGAATTATCAATGAATCGTTAAGTCGTGGTGAATTTCCGCGTAATTTTAAAGAAACAATGGTTATTCCGATACCCAAAGAAAACAATTCAATTAACTGTGATAAATTTAGGCCGATAAACACGATGCCTACTGTAGAAAAAGTTATTGAAAAGACAGCTTATGACCAGTTCTTTAATTTCGTAGTGGAACAATTGTATCAATTTTCCTCGATTTTCAAACAGCTTTCGAAACTATTGATCGCGATATTGTAGTGAAAAAATTATTCAAATATGGTGTTAATGACAATGAACTAAAATGGTTTAAATCGTATCTAAGCAATAGAACTCAAAGAACAAAAATAGGTAGGTAGTGCTGTATCATCAACTGCACAAACGACATTTGGAGTACCGCAGGGTACTATATTTGGCACTTTGTTGTTCCTGCTATACATAAATGAAATCAGTAAAATATTGAAATATTGCAAGATCTCCTTATTTGCAGACGACGCCTTAATGTTTGTATGTGATAAAGACATAAATGTGCTTAGAGAAAAGATTTCGCTTGACTTAAAAAATTTACGGCAGTGGCTTGAAATGAACAAGCTTAAACTAAATGTTAATAAAACGAAATGTATGGTGTTTAACAGTGACTGTAACGTGAATCTAAGTGTATATGGTGAAATTATTGAACAAGTCCAAGAAATTAAGTATCTAGGCATAATATTGGATAGTGAACTCAAATTTAAAAATCATTTTAATTATGTAACTAAAAAAATTTCCAAAAAAATCGGTTTCCTGAAGCGAATACGTAAGAACATCACTACAATGTGTGCAATAAATGTCTATCATACATTAATAAAACCACACTTTGAGTTCTGCTCCACAATCTTGTTTATGGGAAATGTCGAAAACATAAGAAGACTCCAAGTTCTGCAAAACAGAGCTATGCGAATTATTCTAAAATGCAGTTTTTACACGCCAATTGAATGGATGTTATCCTGTCTTCATTGGATGAATATTAACCAGCGAATACACTTTAATGCAATAATGTTTGTATTCAAAATGAAGTACAATTTATTACCGAACTACCTATCAGCGAATTTGCAGTTTATTCAAGATGTACAACCCTACAGTTTAAGAGCAAATTCAAATTTTCGTTTACGCTTCTACAGAAATGAAAGAACGAAAAATATGTTGATGTACCGGGGGTTGAAATTATTTAATGAGCTTTCAAATACAATAAAAAAACATAGGGACGGGCTACAGTCCGCTTGGGCGAACTGTTGGATACCCTATTCTTAATCCTTTGGCTCATAAGTGGGCGTGACAAAAGTTTAAGTATGGTTGAATTGTTAAGAACGCTCTACATATTTTGTTATATAACATTTAAAGGATTTTATCAAAAAAAACTTAGGTGTTTCAATAAAATTGTTTTATTTAATTGTGGGCGTGTCAGTAGGCGGATTTAAAAAAAATTAACCCATGAGCATAAAGGGCCCTTAGAGAGTATATATTATAAATTTCAGCTCCCTAGCTCACTTTGAATTTTCAAAAAAAAAAAAATAATAATAATTGTGGGCGTGCCAGTGGGCGGATTTTGAAAATATTTACACATGAGCATAAAGGGCCCATAGAGAGTATATATTATAAATTTCAGCTCCCTAGCTCAAACTTTGGATTTTCAAAAAAAATTGTTTTATTTATTTGTGGGCGTGTCAGTGGGCGGATTTTGAAAAAATTTTATCCCGAGCAGTTTTAGAAGTCATAGATCATATATAAAAAATTTCAGCTTTCTAGCTCAAAATTCGATTTTTTCCAAAATTTTGTTTTTTTGAGTTTGTGGGCGTGTCTGTGGGCGGATTTCAAAAATTCGTAAATTTGATTATTTCGGGACCCTAGAGAGTATATGGTTAAAATTTCAGCTCTCTAGGTCCACTTTAAAGGCCTAATTTTTGGCGACGGACGGACGGACGGACGGACATGGCTAGATCGACATTACTATCGATGCTGATCATAAATATAGTAACTTTTAGGGGTCTACGGGCAATATTAAGGTATGTTACAAACTATGCGTCAAAATTAATATACCCCTAGAATAGGGTATAATGAAAGAGTTTTCCCAACGTTTAAAATATTGTTGACTCAACACATTAGATATCAGATTTCATAAATTTTGTATATACTCGTAAATGTTATTGAATAGTGTAAGTTCTATAATTACTATTGTAAATTAATAGTTTATATTAACTAAATAAACATATACATACATACATACATACATAAATCTAGATAATCGCTGCCAAAAATGCGCGTACGTACTAATCCACTCAGTGAGCGCAGTAGCGGAAAGGCTAATCTAAAGGTCTCAGGTTTGAATCATGCCGGGGCCAAGTAACACCTAAAAGTTTTTTTTGCATTACCTCACCTCTTGCGAACCTCTGACAAAGATCCAAGAGTATCAATTGTCATGAGAGCTCCTCAAATCTGCTCTTGGGATTTGGCTTAAAATTGTAAGGCTTTCCACTTAGCACAAGCAAATAGTTGGATAATCTAGGTTTTAGTCCCTGTTAATAAAAGTAAAGTATAATTTAAATTAATTATTAAAGTAAATAATTTTATAAAGTCTTAAAAATAAATTAAAATAATAATTATTTTATTATAGATGTTTATATATAAATATATTAGGGTGGTCCTTATTGTTCGACTTTTGAATTATCCCCGGGGCACTTTGCCATTTGATTATATATATCTAAATATGAAATCCTTTTTTTTTGTTTTTTTTTTTTTGTTAAGATTAAGAGGTCGCTACCAGCTGTCACATTTTTTACAAAAAGCCCTCGCCTCGACCCCTCTTCTGTACCGATGCGTTGAGATTTATCCCGCTCCGCACTTCAGTTCTTATAAGTCATTTACGAGAGCGCACGCGTTTTATTTGTAAAAGTCATAGTAACGTGTTTCAACGTGTTGCAATGGCGTCTAAAAGTAGCGGACTCAGTAAAGCTACTAAAAATCAAAGTAAGGTTTGGCTTATCGGTCGATTATTATCCGAATTAAGAAAATCAACATTGCCATCCATCGGTGAAGATTTTGTAATATTTTTTTAGTCCTGAGTAAAAAAAAAAAAAAAATACAGATTTTGATTTTTTTTTTAAATTCAAACCTTGGTAGCGACCCCTAAATCTCATTTAAAAAATTCCAAAAAAAAAAATACTGAAATAGTTTCTTATGGTATATAATCAAACTACGTGGTGCCCCGCGAAATTAAAGAAAAAATATTTTTTTCTTAGCAATAAGGACCACCCTAATATATATATTATGTTAATGACTTGTAGGTGGCAATGGTGCGATGGTAGTGTACTCAGTAAGCGCGAGAGATAAGCGGCTCCTCCATGACGGGGACGTCGCCAATGCTCATGAGCTCCTCCGTTTTAGTACCGCAATATCGGAGAGGGATAGATTCGACACGGAAAAGCAATTCGCCGAATTTTGGTGGCTTGTTGAGGGGGGAGGGGTCAACATGCCCTCCCAGGACGGTGCGTTACTCTAGGTAACATCCTCTTAGCTTATAAGTTAGATTAAGTCAGCTAGGGCGTTTTTGGGAGAGGCCGGGCTCGCCAACCTGTGGTGGTGCTTCCGGGAGTTGACTGACGCTGTAAGGCTTCAGTCGGCTCACGGCGGCGCGTGTGCACGTTGACGACTGCCAGGCGCTCGGAAAGCAATTGGGATTTTGACCACTTGTTGCGCAACGCAACGAGTGCTCAGAATCCTAATTATAGATAGAATACGTTAAGTAGTTTAAGTAAGTAGAATAGGTAGTTTTTAATTTGTTTTATATAAAATCTCAATAATGATACCGAGTTTTAGTAAATTTTCTCGAGGAATATATATGTAAGATTAGTTTGTAAAATAGTTCTTAGGCCGAAAGGCAATAATTATAAGATATAGTTAAGTTTAGAGCGTTCGCATAAGGACCAATAAATAAGAATAAGTATCCTGTTAATTTTAAGTTAAATTTAATCATTTTTGTCTAGTATGTAAGTAGATATTTAACAATGAATAAAAAAATGAATTTCAAAGTCAAAGTCAAGTGTACTCAGTAAGTGATTGGCAGGTCGTGCGTTCGAATCCCGACCAGGGCCATGATTTTTATAAATTGAATACACACAACAAAAACAGATCTCCCTAAAGCAATTAAGGCGACACCTTTTTCTTTTATAATGGGCACGCACTAAAGGGATTTTTTGAAATTAGGGTTAGAAGATAGGGAGAGATGCTGATGCACGTTGGTTTTAAATGTTTGTAAATCATAATGTGTAGGAAAAATGGAGCGGGGAAGAGCATTCCACATTCGTGTTGTACGGCTAAGGAAAGATTCCTTGTATTTCACTGTACGTCCGAATACAGGCTTTAGGGTAAACTGATGCGCATTCCTGGCATGGCGGGTATTGCGGTTGAAATCTTCTAGGGGTGGAATGCAACTGGCTATTTCGTTTGAGCACTTATGGTGGAAATAACGATAAAATAACGAAAGCCAGGAGACATTACGACGATGACTAAGAGAGTCAATCGATCTCGCAATGTCTCGGTCGCCAATGAGTTTTATCGCGCGTTTTTGGATCCTGTCAAGTAGCTCCAAATAAGTTATTGGTGCACCGGACCAGATATGAGCGTTGTACTCGAGTTTCGGGCGAATAAACGCCTTATAAATTGTAGCCAGATCAGAAGGGGTGAAATATTTCTTACAACGCTTAAGGAAGCCTAGACATTTCGCGGCGTTCTTGGCGACATCGAATATGTGGTCATTCCAACGGAGATTGTCATTAACACACATACCGAGAATGGAAAGTCTTTCGGTGTCAATGAGGAGGGGCGTGACCCAAGAAACGAATATGAGAATCTAAGGGTGCTGTCATCAGCAAAGGAATGGATTGGATTCGAAGTAACAGACAGGAGATCATTTATAAAAATGAGAAAGAGAGTCGGGGACAGAACAGAGCCTTGGGGGACACCAGCATTTATTTGGTGAGTTGCAGACTTGAAACCGTCCAAAACAACTTGAATTCAACGGTCCGAAAAGTAATTTCTAATCCATTGAAGAAGAGTATCACCGATTCAAAATGCACGCATTTTCGACAAGAGAGCTTGGTGCCAAACTCTGTCAAATGTTTTTGAAATATCAAGCGCAACGATCTTACTTTCACCACCTTGGTGAAGAGATTGGTTCCACTTTTCGGTTAGATATGTCATCAAATCACCAGTGGACCTGTTTCTGCGAAAACCATACTGCCGGTCATTAAGAAGTTTTCGCGATTCAAGATATTTCATTAGCTGACGGTTTATCAGCGTTTCCATGACCTTAGAAAGAAGGGACGTAAGTGCAATTGGTCGGTAGGAGGAGGGAGAAGAAGATTCGCCTTTTTTTGGTACAGGCTGGACAAATGCTGTTTTCCATCTTCCCGGGAAGAGTCCTGAAGAATAGGACAGATGGAAAAGCTTACGCAATGGTTTTTCCAGCGAGCAAGAACACCTCTTCAGAACGATGGGGGAAATACCATCTGGACCAGCGGATTTGTGTATGTCAAGATCTTGAAGTACTCTAGCCACTGTACGAGTGCAGAAGTGGATTGGTCCCATGGAGTATTCTACGCGCTCGAGTACAGGGGGAGACAAAGCACTATCTGGGAGCGTTGAGCTGACTGCAAAGTGAGCAGCAAGCAGATTGGCCTTGTCTATAGAACTGACAGCTGGAATGTCGTTGTATATGAGTGTCGGGATAGATGACGAGGCCGAATTCTTGATGTTTTTAACAAATGACCAAAAGTTCTTACTACCCGTGAGACTTTGTAGTATTTTTTGCCTCAACTTTTGGTCATAGGAGAATTTGACACGATTAATGTGGGCATTGCAGTCATTTCTGGCTCGTTTAAACTTTTTTCGGCTTTCCTCAGATGGGTTGGCTTTGAATAACCGAAAGCTCACCTCTTTTAACCTGATAGCCTCTATGCAGCTCGAGTCATACCACGCGTTTACCTTGATACTTTTTATCCTATTAGGGATGTAAGACTTCATACCCAGGTGAATTATGTTTGATACCATATCAGCAGCAGCATCCACGTCACTGTCGAGGAAGCACAGCGACCAGTTAAAACTCTTAAAGAAACCGTTAAGTTTTTCCCAATTGGCTTTCTCGTATTGCCATACGGTTCTTTTGGGAGTTTGTTCTTTAACAATGTGGTTGGAGTACGAGAATTGAGCTGATATGATACAATGGTCTGACGAACCTAGAGGCGATAATACGTTTAAGCCGTATTTATCGGGGTGAGAGGTAAGAAACAAGTCCAGTGTGTTGGTAGTTTGACTGCTAATGTCCGGTATTCGTGTCGGCTCATTTACAAGCTGAGTCAGGTTATTTACCTGAGCAAAGATCTCGACGTACCTTCCTTCGGGTGTTGTCTGGCCAGAATGTCGAAACCAACTTGAATTGTGTGTATTGAAATCGCCCGCAATGACGATTTCAGTACGAGGGTGAAGGGTCACAATTATTGTGATGGAATCAGACAGGGCATCTAGCTCATTATAAGTTGAATGTCTGTCCAAATTTGGGCTTCTGTAAATAAAACAGTAGTGGATTAATTACCTACGGACATGGAATTTTAGTCAAATGAAATTAAATTCTGGTTTGGAACATTGGCCATATTGAGGCTGAAGTTGATAGGCTACGTCACTACGTATATAAACGGCGAGACCGCGATGGGGGAAGAATAATGGCACTAAAATGTAACCAGGTAGACTAAACTCCATTAAATCGGAGCCGACGCTAGCCTGTGTTTCACTTAGTGCCAAAACAGCTGGTTTATTGAGAGAGACATGGGCGTATAATGAAAAAAAATGTTTCCTCAACCCACGGATGTTGCTCACATCCACTACAAAATTTCTACACATTATAAATCGCAAACATAAAAAAAACACAAACTCAGACGCTAACAAACTAAGCAGAGCCGTGAAGTGAAGACGCACGTTGACGTTCCAAAACAAATTACTGCAATTGTTATGCCCGTATGGCAATTTGCTTTGGTTTATCAACAACAATCAACACCACACTGAGCGCTATCCGCCTGATGCTGTCCTTACTCAACCATTGCAAGTACACACACGAAAATCGTACGGCACTTGCAATAGCCAAGCAATAAAAACAGTGATGGAGTGGAATGGGACACGATGGAATACCGGACGCTATGGCTTTTTTTTGTAAGCACTGACACCGACACTGCGTGTTGTTTTTTTCGATTTTTTTTTTCGCGAACCGTATGGTCGCGACAACTGTTGGCGATGACGGGCAAAAAAAATAAGCGCGTGCGTCCGCGACAAGAGACGATCAGCAACTGACCTGTGGAGAAAAAATCTCATCGCACCAAACTTCTTTCCTATCCTTCTATTCTTTCATACAGTAAGTAGCACTTAAAAATAGGCAATGAATCATTTGCTGGGAGCTACTTACAGCAACAAACAAAAATGCCTGCGCTGTGGTTTCCACTATAAGGGAACTATGTCACTATAGAAAAAAAATCCCTTTATCGCACGCAAATTATAAAAAAAAAAAAAAAAAATGTGTTACTAATCCACACAACTTCATATTTCAACTACTGTCGTCGATCCAAAAATCAGCAGAGCTAAGTTTTTGCTGGGTCTAAACAGGAAAGACTTGAGATCCTTGATTGGTCTCGTCACTGGTTTCAGTCCTCTTAACGAGCACCTAAAAACCAACAACATTAGGAGCTCGGGCCTATGTGAGCGCTGCCTAGAGGCGGATGAAACGGCATCTCACTTCATCTGTGAATGTCCTGCTTTCGCCAGAACCAGGCTCAACACTATAGGCAAACAATTCGTCAACGAACATGAGATGGGGGACATTGAACTTGCTAATATCCTTCGCTTTGCCAAGGCTACTAGCAGGTTCTCGCTCACTGACTCTTACTAATCGCCAATAATCAGCGAACGGGCAGCTATGCTGAAGTACAATGGACCAATAGGTCTAAGTGCTTGTCATCTACTGATAACCCCACTGCACATACAATACAATACAATACTGTCGTCGCAGGATTTCGTTAGATATTACTAAGCGGGTCTGGAATTTCGTGTCAAAATTGTTGCGGGTATTTACAATAGCCGCAGTAACCATGAGCTCAATGTGTCCCGATCTCACTATAAGTCAATCTGCCTTCTATTGTCAAATCTACTTTGCTTTTTTCCAACAACACGCCTGACAATTTATTTTATTAGAACCTTCGCCTGACACTTTAAAGCAAATTCATCGTCATTAATTCAACTGTCAAGGCTTGGCCAAAGAGGATATTTTATTTCATCAAGAAATTTACATCATAAAATGAAACAATGCACAATCGGTCTTCGCTCCAAGATTATACAAACTTAACCAAAAAGATACAATGCATTTTTACGGCAATCTTGACCCCTGTTGTTCCTTGACGAAGGATTCCCCGTCTTCCATGTCCAATTTGGGCAAAAAATTACACTCTATATTTCAGCGGAGTTTGCTACACCCTCCGTTTTTGTCACCCTGGAAAGACATTTCTTAATCACAGGATGTACACCAGCATTCCTTGTGGGAAAAAGTACATTCATTATCCTCTGGTAATTAAGAACCACGTTGGGAAAGGAGTAATTAATGAAATGTCAGTGTGGATTGCTTCATTAGTTTTTATAACATTTTAATGAAGCAGTAACAGTAAAAGCTTACCATTTTTCTTACAAAGTTTAGCAGAGGTTCCTGTTATGCTTCCGTCCAAAGTTGAATCAAGCTTAATGGAAAACCATTATTGATTCATCTACACTTTATGCCGAACCGCTGTCCGGCTATCAGATGTTTGGGCAAGAATAAATTAGGTTAGGGAAGGTTTGGAGGGTTGTATGCACAATTGTGCAAGTATCACACAGAGGCCCATTGTGAGTACCTCTGTGGTAGGTTTTAGGACACGCAGCCAATACAACTATTTGGATCTGTTTATGAATCGATTGCTATCCGTTAGAGGTGTCGCTGCTAGGTCGCATAAGAAATCAAAGAACCGTGCTCCCTTCGAGAAGAACCGTCGTTCTTGGAGTACCAGGCAGTGGAACAGGAGATTTTCCACAGATTCTATTTCCTCCTCTTCTCTGCAGCTTCTGCAGAAGTTATTTGTGTGAATCCCAACCTTCGCGCCATGTTCCCGAATATGCAGTGTCCGGTAAGTACCCCGACGTGCACACGGGTTTGATTTCTGTCAAAAGACAGTAGGGACTTGGTTTTCATTTTGTCAATGACGCGCCACGGACTACGGGTTATGACACAACTTGTAGCATTGTCCCCTGTTTCACGGTAGCGAGTATTGCCGTGAAACCGTCAATGAAGCTCTTAGCCGTGGTTAAGGCAGGTAGTACCTGCACGTCAGCCTCGAGTGGGTTCATATCCTAGTCGCTTCTGGCCAGCAGTTCTGCTGTCTCGTTTCTTGCCACACTAACGTGCCCACGAACCCAGCAGAGTAGTACTGAGTGATACGTTATTGCTCTGAGTGCCAAGAGCACTCTTTGACGCATTTCGCGTTAAGAGGTTGGAGTCGATGGCTTTAAGGGCCGCTTGACTGTCCATACAGATGGTTAATTCCATTGCTGGAAGATTCATCATTAGGACAGTCTGCGCTGCTTTCTTAATCGTGAAGATTGCAGGCTGAAAAACACTGCGGTATTCTGGCAGTCGGTAGGACTTATTGATACTAAATGCCGCTGAGAAGACTCCTGCTCCTGGTCCCTTCTCTGACTTCGAGCCATCTGTGGAGATGGAAATGCCTTTAGTGACCGTGCTGGGTCAATTTCAGTTCAGTCGAGCGGGTATATAGATATGCTTTTCACATAATCCGTTAGTCGCATGAGCCCCCTTTGATTAAAAGCATTCAGTGCGCGGGAGTGTCCGAAGGTGTACGGCCTCGAAATTTCGATCTCTCTTAATCTTTTTCAATTTATGGGCAAACTCTAGGTACCTACCCCATTTTCGAAAGCCGATTGTTATTTAATTCGTTCGATAGGAGCTTGCCATCCGTAGAGCTCCGCGATTTCGCACAGCTGCCATCTGCTTTCTGTACTTTTCCTGTCGAAGCGCGTCTGCCAAATCTCACATCCGTAGAGGAGAATGGTATGCGTTGTTGACATCAGCAGCCTTCGCTAGCTGGCCGTTGTACCGCCTACGATCCTACTCAGTGAGAAAGTGATTCGGTCACTTTCGACGCTCGTTCCGCAGCGTTCTTTATCTGGTGTCAGAAAGTAAGTTTGGTGTTGATTGTCACACCCAAATATTTAACGGCGTCTTTGCTTCTTATTACATCCTTGTCGATTTGGAAGTCGATAGAGTCGTTATCCGTTTCTTCGTCCGAAGGACTGTGTTCATCCATCCAGCAGCTTACTCGTCGCATAACCTAGTTAAACTTCCTTTGCGCACTTTCGGTGTCTTTTGCCGTTAACACCGCGGTGATATCATCTGTTTACCTCGCCAGGATGGAATCTTGCGGCATTGCCATGCGAACAATGCCAATATAGGAGATGTTGCAGAGGTCCGGCCCCAAAACCGATCCTTGCACTGCACCGGAGGTGACTTGCATTCTTCGTTTGCCTTTTGTGGTCTCATAGATCAGTTCCCGCTCCTTAAGGTAGTCCTTCACAATCCGCAAGAGATAGACTGGGAGGCTGAACGTGCTTTCAGGAGCGTTCAGCATGCCACTCCACCTGGCTGAGTTAAATGCGTTTCTGACGTCCAGAGCTGCCAGCAATACGATCTGCCTTCAGTAGTTGCTTCCTCGTTAAGCGATTTTGGTAGCCTTCACTACTTCTTCAATCGCTCCGATCGTGGAGCGGCCTTTTCTGAAGCCCTGCTGCCTTTCTGGCAGGTCTCTCCCGCAACGGCGAGTCACGGTCTCAGCATCTACTCCAAGAGTTTCCCTGCAGTTTCCAGCATACACAAGGGCCTGTACGCTGATGAATCTCTGTCTCATTTATCTTTACTCAATGGTCCATGATGCTATCACTAAAAACTAAATAAGTAAAATAAGTTAACATAATGACGACGTTACTCCTGGCGCTCATGATTTGCCTGAAATTGTCTTAACAAAATAAATATAAATCATATGGCCCCTTCTCTGGCTGATTTATTTCGTTTTTCTTTGACAAACTGAAATCTTCCATTTTCTGTGAAAGGACTTAGATACATCATTTTGACTCAAAACAAGGGTGTTTGCAATTATAGTCCCTTTGCTAAGCTTTCACGCATTCCTTAACTATCCGAAAGCATCATTTATCAGAAATGCTTTCCTAATGTAGGCCCAACCACCAACCACCAAGTTCGTCACAAGAAGGAAATGAAGATGATGCTTTTGCCGCAGATTTCAGCAAAGCATTTGACAAAATTGCTCACCCAATTATTCTAATCCTAAAATTGAATTTGCTTGGTCATTGTAATGACCCACTATCAACCGTCTGCAAATCGTAGTGTGGGTTTTTTTTTAATGTGCTTTGTCATGGGCTGATACCGCGCTACCCAGTTGCACCTTACCTCAATTAAATGTAGAGAAAAAAATATATAATAAAACAACGCAATACAGTATTGTTATTTACATGCCTCTCTCAGCGCCTTTATGTGCTGGTACATAGTTTTTTTCTTGCAAAACGGGAAGATCGCCTGACATATGCTGTTACCAATGCGCTTGGCGAGGTTTGGCATGGTAATTGAGTTTGCAGAAATTTAGGGGGAGCACGATTTGGACGGCATCAGTACGTGACATTTTAACCGTGGCATTAAAATTAATCCTCTTATGCAATCGCTTCAGTCACATAAAAGTTAAAGTGCGTTCGTAATATACTGACCGGTGCAATCAGAAGAATTTCAATCGTGTCGCGGTCATCCACGCCAAACAAAAGAATCCGTGCGGTTGAAATTAATCCCAATAAACCGGTCCCCAAAGTGGGATCAAGTGAGGATTAATTTCTTCAAAATTTGCTGCAAATCCCAGCCCCCTTACGGAGCTAAGAGGGACATTCCACAACACCCAGCTTACGGGGCACACGCGCTCGCGTACCACCTTGGTTTTGGATCCCATTAAGATGAGCAACGAATTTTCTTTGCCAACTTCAATTTGCTCGTTCGGCAAGGACGTTTAGTCTTATAACTCCCTCCTCGAATTATTTGAACTCCTCATGTCATTTCTTCGTATTTGCCACCAGACTCTGGAACTCCCTGCCTACAGCAGTAAAACAAATCGGAGCGACACAATTCAAAAATGCCGCTTTAGAGTATTTCTCATAAAAATGTAACAACTTCTTATTTCTTTCTTTCTTCTAACATTCTATTCCTCTTTCTAATACTGTTCTCCTCCCTTCCTATTCACTCCCTGTTTACCGCTATAATGTATTTGTACTTTTCAAATATTGCTTATTGTAGGTTATCTATTAAATAAAATCAATCCTTCTGAAACTGAAACTGAAACTTCCCAGCCCAGCGCCTGGAAACAAACCAACAAAACTAAAAGAAAAAAAACAAAATCTGTAGGTATAAAAAAAAATTGTGAGCCACGCTGCACTCACGGTATAGTTGATGTGTAAACATGTAGGCACAGTTGCGCGTTAGCTACGTAATTTGTTATCTAGCTAACGCCACAACTAAGTAACTAACGTAGTTCAATTAGCTGCGCTAAAAATGCAATCGATTTGGTGGTTAGTACTCGTAGCTATTAGTTGCAGGTTGTGTAACTTTTCTCCGACTTTTAAGGACCTTTTTTGTTGTTGCAAGGACCTCTTAGTCAAATAACATTGAACGCAGATATACCGTGCGGATTCTAATGACATTTTGGAAAAATATCCTGTTTTCGACTATTAAGGACCTTTTTTGTTGTTGCAAGGACCTCTTAGTCAAATAACATTGAGCAGAGATATACCGTGTGGATTCTAATGGCATTTTGGAAAAATATCCTTTCTTCGACTTTTAAGGACCTTTTTTGTTGTTGCAAGGACCTCTTAGTCAAATAACATTGAACACAGATATACCGTGTGGATTCCAACGGCATTTTGGAAAAATATCCTTTCTTCGACTTTTAAGGACTTTTTTGTTGTTGTAAGGACCTCTTAGTCAAATAACATTGAACACAGATATACCGTGTGGATTCTAACGGCATTTTGGAAAAATATCCTCTTAGTCAAATAACATTGAACACAGATATACCGCGTGGATTCTAACGGCATTTTGGAAAAATATCCTTTCTTCGACTTTTAAGGACCTTTTTTGTTGTTGCAAGGACCTCTCAGTCAAAAAGCATTAAACACAGATATACCGTGTGGATTCTAACGGCATTTTAGAAAAATATCCTTTCTTCGATCCAAGGACCACTTGGTAAATAACCTTATTACAACTAAAAGTGACATTCTTAAATCGGCCATCGGTTACCGAAGTAGGTATAATCGATATTTTTCCTCTTACCTCCAACTGATGTACAACAAACTTCAAGCTATACAACCTCAATATTATTCAAAACAAATCTACTTTCACACAACATTCCGGTGTTTCGTAATTACATAATAATCTCTAAAATTGAACATAATTAAAACTGGAAAATATGTATAATAACGAAATATATAAAATAAAAAAAAACATCGACACGCGGTTGTTCTCAAACGGTTCTCCATCTACGTACTAACCGCGCCAAACGTCGTTTAATTGCGGTGATCTGTCGAGCAGCGATTAACTCACGTGGTAATGAAAATTAACGGGAAAATCTGACTATGACGAAATCTGACGATGACAAAATCTGATGGTGACGCTAGATATTTCCAACTGGAATTCTCGATTAGCGATTTATATTTTCAATAGTTATTATTTTGGTTGAAATTGGGAAAATAAATACATTTGAGTTAAATTAATATGTTTCTTATAATGAAGAAGCTGACGAATCAGCTTGCCTACTTTGTGAGAGAAAATTGAGCATTGGAAAACATTGAGCAGCAAAGAGGTTCTTCTAGGAAAACTTGCACAAGTAGTGCTGGCAGTGCCATCTACTCAAGTCTCTGTTGAACGGGCTTTTAGCGCTCTACCAGTTTTTTTGACAAAAAACAGAAACAATTTATTCAAAGAAACAATAAATAGTGTTTTGTTAGCTAAACTGAATGCAAATTTATTCCAAAATCGTAATATGTAATAAAAATAATACTTTTCACTTATGTTCTTTCAATATTAAAATATGTAATATAATTTTCATGTAAAATTACTTTTTTTTTCTTATGAGAACCATTCGCGAACGGATCTGCAATAGTTCGCACTTTATAAATTCGCGATCGAACTATATTTTACAGTTTTGATTCGATCGTGAAAACGAATTTTATTTTTAAGCGAACCGAAAAATAAGGTTCGCGATCGAATCAGAAATAAAATTCCTTTGTGAACTTTTCATGAGAGAACGAATCATATTTTTTTTTCTGCGAACCTTGATTCTAACTATAATTGGGAATCTGAGGACTCGTTGCCTTACGCAATAAGTGGTCAAAACCCCCATTACTTTCCGAGCGCCTGGCAGTCGTCAACGGGCAAACTTGCCGCCGTGAGCCGATCGTCAATAGCCTCCCGGAAGCACCACCACAAGTTGGCTAACCCGGCCTCTCTCAGAAACGCCCTTGCTAATTTAATGAAACTTATAAATTAAGAGGATGTTACCTAGAGTAACGCACCGTGTTGGGAGGGCATGTTGTCCCCTCCCCCCTCAATAAGGAACCTAATTTCGGAGAATTGCTTTTCCCTATCGAATGTATCCCTCTCTGCTATTGCGGTACTAAAACGGAGGAGCTCATGAGCATTGGCGACGTCCCCGCCGTGGATGAGCCGCTTATCTCTCTCGCTGCGGTACCGCTGGTATAATACCGGGATATCATCCCTCGTCTGGACCAGCCCTTTTGCAGCAATATCAATATGGATAAATATCCGCCCTGAAACCAAACTGGTTGTCCGGAATTACGTGATTGTCCTCGACTTACTTCAACAGGACTCTATTGACAACCTTTTCAAAGACCTTGCTAATATTCGGAAGCAAGCTAATTGACCGGAGATTGGCAGGGTTCGTCCTATCTTTACCTTTTTTCGGGATAGGGTGTACCACAGCTACCTTCCAATGCGCCGGATAATGTGCATTATTCAGCGCATTGTTAAACAGCGTGGTGAAAATATCTACAGCCTCCAAAGGCAGGTGTCTCAATACGACGTTTGGGACACCATCCATCCCCGCCGACTTTTTATTCTTTAGTGACTCGAAGATGCACAGAAGATCATTCTTCGACACGAACAAGTGCGATGCATCTCGGCCATTGGCGACAACTGCATTAGCATGGTTTTCATCAGTGAACACGGTGAAACCGTTATTCTCAGATCGCCAATTCTCAAGTTCGGTGCGCAGATAGAAATGGCTCACCAGAGCCCTATTCTCAATGTCGTGGTTACGGCGAACAGGATTGTTCACCGTATACACGGCCTCGAAACAAGCGCCCAGCAAATCCACTTTCTCCTGTGGGTCCTCGACCACGAAAAAATCGTCGTTTGAAACGACACTTTCTGGGCTTATTCCAGCAGTCAGTACTGTCTGTCTGTTCTCTGCTGTCTGGGAGATTCGAACACAAGGAATATCATTGTGATCTTTCCTCCTGAACAACTTATTTATCTGTACTTATTGAATACACTACCATCGCACCATTGCCACCTGCATGAAGATCGAGACTTCGAAACAGGTCTTTCCCGCCCTTTAATTTACCGGTGAAAGTACACCATGGTTACTTTGCCTGTATAGATACTATAAGCAACCCCCTTTATTTCTCACGCCTCAACCCAAATACTACACTTAATTACCACGTCACACCATAATAAAATTTATTTAAACAAACATTGTTTTCGAAGCGATTGCAACAGAAAAATAGTTTTTATTCTTTTTCGAATTTCAATCGATTTAAGTTCAATAACGTGCAATGAGATCTTCAACTGCATGATAGAATAAAGAAAATAACATTCGCGTATAAAAAAAAATTGTTCAGAAATTAGAAATTAAAAAGTAGTTCGATATTTCAAGGTTTAGATAGGTTATAATTATATTTAAGTATGTAGGTAACTAATTTTAAGTAGATGAATGAGTATATTTAGTTTGATTAATAATTTAAAATACATAGGCTTAATTTCATAACGGCATGTATTGGTATACAAGGTGGCGCAAAAGTTGTCAGGTGGCGCAAAAGTTGTCACCCGATGTTCTTTCGCTGTAATTTTTTTTATGAATGAAAAACTTTGGTTCTGCTTTTGGATCATATTAATTTGTGTCTTAAGTTTTTTCTGTATCAGTTAACTTCACAAATGTCAAAGTAGAAGTTACATTTGCCGCCATTTGCAAAAATTATAGCTTCTTCCGATAGGATGATGACTTTTGCGCCACCCTGGACATACACCCAGTGACGTTCATTCGAAGGTGCGGAGATGTTCACCGCACACCCTATCAAAATCCTTTTCCATACATAACTAAAGTTCATAAAATGCAGTTTTGTGTTTCTTTTCAATATTTTATTTACAATAAATTTAGAACAACTTTTACATTTAATTTCAATTCACAATCTAAACTACGAGTACCTACCTACCAATCAAAGCATTGAACTATTTAGGATGTTCTCATTACTTAACGCACCGATATATATTTAAAGCGAATTCACTAGATCAAACATCCAATAGATTATCTCTTTTACATCAAAATAACTTCGTTCTACCTCTTTAAAAGCGCCACCTTCTTCATTCGGTTGGCATCGACAATTCATTTTCAGCCAAAGTAAAACAAAACTCAAATTTAAACATAGGGATGGGCTACAGTCCGCTTGGGCGAACTGTTGGATACCCTATTCTTATTCCTATCCCTCATAAGTGGGCGTGACAAAAGTCTAAGTATGGTTGAATTGTTAAGAACGCTCTACATATTTTGTTATATAACATTTAAAGGATTTTATCAAAAAAAAACGCTCCCTAGCTCAAATAGTCTTTTGGATCAACCATTTGTGGGAAAGGTAAAAGCGTTTGCAGATGATCTTGGGATTGCTTATGATTCAGATAGCCCCTTGAATCTAATTGCAGAAATTAATCATGATGTTTATGTACTAAGGTCGTGGTTCGCAGAACATAAGCTCCTTGTTAGCAATAAGACCAAGCTAATGTTCTTTAATTTGAAACCGCAGGAAATACCAGAACTTGACATAATATTTCATGCACCAAATTGTGTTAAGCATATTTTGCTTAATGACACTTGCCCAAGACCTGATTCCCTGCCTGCCTTTAATTCGGATGTTGATTGCAAATCAAATTGTTTTGCAATAGAAAAGGTTAAATCTTTTAAATACCTAGGTGTTACAATAGACCAACACTTAAACTGGACCGAACATATATTAATTCTAAAACAGTACTTACTTTCATCAATCCGTAGTCTCTATCGTCTCAGGAAATTCCTTTCTAATAACACCTTAAAAACAATCTATCATGGGATATTTCACTCAAAATTGGGGTATGGAATAAACTGTTGGGGGGGTACTTATCGCAATAACATACAGCAACTTACTATACTGCAGAAATGTGCAATAAGAAAGGTTTTTAATTGTATGCGTCTGGCACACTCCATGGAGTTGTTTAGATATGCACAAATCCTACCGGTTCGACACTTGTTTTACTACAAAACGCTGAAGATATTTTTTATTAGATGTGGATATACGCAAAGTCCTATACTTGATGCTTATAGCCTACGAAGGAACTTAAGAAATGTTGTTGCGTTACCCCCTTTTCGCACTACAAACTTTAGAAATTCATATACAGTTATATCTTGCAAGCTTTTTAACAGACTTCCTGAACAAATACGAATCATTAGAACCTTATACGCGTTCCTTAACAGGATAAAGTTTTGGCTCCTTGACTTTGATATCGATCAAGTTGAAAATTTGCCGAGCTACATTATTTAAATTTTTGTAAAGGCTTACCTGTTTTTGCCTCCTTCGATCTGTTTTACATGTATTTCTTTTCTTGCTTAATTTTCTTGTAATACAATTTTTTTTGTTTTTCTTGATTATATACTTTTGTTCACCCCACAATAAATAAATAATTTGTAATGATGTGACATTTGCTACTATTTTTTGTAAATATAAAATGTCACTAACTATTCTCCTTAAATTTACCATTTAATAGTTTACCATTATTTTATGTTTAAGAAATGAGAATAATGAATAATAATAATAATAATAATAAACTTGGGTGCTTCAATAAAATTGTTTTATTTAATTGTGGGCGTATCAGTAGGCGGATTTTAAAAAAATTAACACATGAGAATAAAGGGCCCCTAGAGAGTACATATTATAAATTTCAGCTCCCTAGCTCAAACTTTGAATTTTCAACAAAAAAAAAATAATAATTGTGGGCGTGTCAGTGGGCGGATTTTGAAAATATTTACACATGAGCATAAAGGGCCCATAGAGAGTATATGTTATAAATTTCAGCTCCCTAGCTCACACTTTGGATTTTCAAAAATTAATATACCTTTAGAATAGGGTATAAAAAAATTATTTTATTTATTTGTGGGCGTGTCAGTGGGCGGATTTTGAAATTTTTTTATGCCGAGCAGTCTTAGGAGTCATAGATCATATATAAAAAAATTCAGCTTTCTAACTCAAAATTCGATTTTTTCCAAAATTTTGTTTTTTTCAGTTTGTGGGCGTGTTTGTGGGCGGATTTCAAAAATTCGTAAACTTGATTATTTCGGGATCCTAGAGAGTATATGGTTAAAATTTCAGCTCTCTAGGTCCAGTTTAAAGGCCTAATTTTTGCCGACAGACGGACGGACGGACGGACGGACATTAGGCTGTCCCGTCAAATTTTTTTTTTGAAGTATCTTAACGAAAGACCCCGCAAAAGTTGCGTATTGAATAGCATTCAACGGAACAAAAAAACAAAAAAAAATCCGAGGGTATTTTTGGGCCTCTACCGCCCGCTGATATTATTAAAAAAAATATTTTGTTTCTTATTTTTTTACATTTTTAATTTTTTTTTAAGAATTAATTATGAACATTGAAGATGTAAACTTTACCTATTTTATAAAGATATCTATTGATCGCTGATATTTATAAAAAAAATATAGATATTCTATCAACAATTTCTGCAGGTGCCTACTTGACTAGATATTTTATCATTTTATTTTCTTAAAAACTTGTTAAAAAGCTTTTTTTTAATTCCTTACCTCCCCTATCAGAAAAACTGTTTTATTTTTATAGTCGCTTCGTATTATTTTTGTGTTAAGTTGTTTGGTTTTTTTTTTGAAATATTAAAATCGTAAAATCAAAGTAAGTTGCTGACCTCGTCGAAAAGAACCAAAATGTGATATCGTATTTCTCTGAAAAATATTTAAAACGTAAAATGAGTTCTGGATCTTGTTGACAAGAAATTTGTTTCCCCTTTTCGGCCCCTTTAGTGAACTAAACGAAAATAAGTTGCCAACAGTAAAAGATGTAGTCAAATAGGTATTTTTCATACAAAGTGATCTCAAAACTAAAGAAAATGGCAGAAATCCATCTAATTCCGAAGTTTTTGTAATTGTAAGTACAGACATCGAAAAGATATGGAAGAATACGTCGACTCCAATTGTGTGTCATAGTCGAATACTAGAAATAATGAAAATCCACTTTGGTAAATACGAGTACATGACACTTAAAAGATACACAAATTTGTTTGACATTGCATCGTGTAACAGTGATTCCTTTAAAGACTTTCATTGTGTAAAGAATAAAAAAGTGCCTTTAAATGAAAGAACATTTTTAGTTGACCATAGAATTGACAGAAAAATGGGGATCGGTGCTATTGACAAGGTTGAAACTCAAAAAATTCTAAAGCTACCATCCGTAGCAAGAGTTTCTGATCGATATGTACTTCCCGTATGATTTGCTGCAGTTGCTTCAGCAGTACTCCAGGATGTTGGAATAATTGAAAACACTAATAGGACTCTAGTTATTGATAAAAATAAAATATATCGAGCTTTGTCAAAATCAATGGAAATCCTATCAAACCAATGCGATAATGTCGTAATTCGCAGTATTTATTTTGATGAGCGAAAAGATAAAACTCTTACTTCCGGAGAGAAAGATGGACAATACTACCGGAAGGAGGTTCTTGAAGAGCATATTTCCATTCTTGAAGAACCAGAATCCATATTCTTAGGCCATATAACTCTTAAATCTAGTGCAGGAAAGTAAATAAGTAACTCAATGCTTAATTTTTTCAAAAACAAGGGATTTGATTTGATAAAAATTCTTTGCATTGGATGTGACGGCACTGCAACCATTACTGGTTGGAAATGAGGTATAATTCGCTACATGGAAATCAAATTAGGTCGACCATTAGAGTGTTCAATATGCTTACTTCATGCGATTGAATTGCCACTACGACATCTCTTCACGAAATTAGATGGACGCTCGTGAATATTCTGGCCCTATCGGTAAGTCAATAACCGGTTGCGAACTTACTGACGTTGCTCAATTTTTACCTGCGACCGGAAATGCACCTGAAATCGAGCAAAAAATCGTTGATCAATGGAGAAGAAAACAAAAATATCTTTTGGAAATGTGTCAAACTATAAAAAAAAGTTACTAATCTCCCGGACCAGCAAATCGACATACTGGAAAAATGACACATTCAAGATGGGTCAAAACGGCAAATTGATAACTTAGACTTTACATTAGTTTAAGTTACAAATCTGAAAACCATAAAATTTTTGTGGAGTACATAATGAAAGTGTATGCAACCGTTATTGATAGATGGCCCGCAGTTTTTCAAGATGGTTGCAATACAACTTAAAATCAATCGTTGATCCTACCATTGAGAGAAACGCTGTTTTCGCACATCCTGAAAACATTTGGTCTACGTCAGAGAGCTTGCTCTAAAACGAATTATAAAAGCGAGGCAAACCCATACATCAAACCGGATATTTAAGCCGCCAAACATTAAATTTAACGCTACGGACATAATTTTTTGAAATGAATGCCAAATTACTCCACCACCTAGCTGAATTAACTGATGATGAACTTTCATTGCCGGTGCAAAGAAAATAATCGAAAATACCGGAATTTCCTTGTCACACGCAGTGTCGAAAGTACATCAATTCTGTGACCGCAGCAAGCCAATGTGTTATCGGAGCAAAGTCGAGGGAAGAACATATACGAAATAAAATAGAATCACGGAGCAAAATGCCTTCTTTTAATTTCAAGGGTCAATTTTCAATATAAATATTTTTTTTTTAATTTTTTTAACTTTTTGCATTGTAAGTATATATTATTATTTTTAGGTCCTTCCATGAACTTTTTTTTATTTTTTTGAAGGACACTAAAATATGTTCTACTTAGCCTTAACTTAAATTTAATAAATCAAATCAATAAATTAATATAATAAAATAAAATAAAAAAAGGAAAAAAATATAGTTTGTTAATTTCTTTAAGCCTCGGTAGAGCCCTAAAAGTCATGTCCAAATCAAAAAGTAAGTACATTTTCAGAATCTACTCGTTAATACGCAACTTTTGATACCCCTTTCGATAAAAAATTCGAACAATTTTTTTTCTTCATACAACGACGGGACACGCTAACGGACATGGCTAGATCGACATTACTATCGATGCTGATCATAAATATTGTAACTTTTAGGGGTCTACGGGCAATATTAAGTTTGTTACAAACTATGCGTCAAAATTAATATACCTACCCTTAGAATAGGGTATAAAAATGTTCTCCTCACATCAGCGCACCGAGGTTGAGCATACATACAAATACATACATACATGCATACAAAGAAACTAAAAAAAAGAACACGACCATACATTCTCCCTTTGCAATCCATATGGCTTGAGTTTCAACTTCATCACCGCACCAGCACCACATTAATTTTTCATTCCTTCATTCGGGCGCCAGTTGAGAATTCATTTTTGGCCAGAGTAATTAAAAATTATTCTTTAGGATGGTTCTCCTCGCATTTCCTTGCACCAACACCAAGGTAAAACAAGTTGTGTTCGTTCGCACGTTGAGTCGTTGAGAATTATTTTTCGTTGTGTTGCGCCTGCGTGCGGTGCGGATTCATTCTATGTACCACACACCAAATCCAGCCAAGCAGCAAGCAAAGTTAATGCAATATAGCAAGAATAAGAAGTACGATGTGTCAGTTTGTCGCCTTCATCAATTTTTGCGGAAGAGAATTCATTATCATTTTTTTCTTCTGAATGACAAGATCGTTTGAATCGTCGGAGAAAAAAAAATTGATGCGGACATTTTAAATTGCAGGTGCGTCATCGAAAAGCTAATTGAAAAACCATTTCCACAGCTTTCTTCGGTTGACAAATTACAAATTCTTAGTTCTGGTTGGCCAACACCACCTCTTACAAATTTGACTTGTAAAAACAAGACATTTACCAGATACTTTCAGGAAAACAATTATGAGGTAAAGCTATGGCTATGTGGCTGTCCCACGTTGAGCAAAGTATTCTGCTGGCCTTGCTTGCTTTTTTCAAGCAACCAAGAGAGGGCAGTTTGGCCATCAGGATACACTGATCTAAACCATTTCACAGTTGCATCGAATAAACATATAGTTTCCAAAGCCCACATAAATTGTTGCGTAACATTAAAAACGTTCGGTACCACTCGCATAGACTTGTTGCTTGACGAACAAACAAAAATATCTGTCTCGCGTCACAACGAGCAAGTATCTGAAAATAGACAAATTTTGGAAAGGCTTATAGATGCTGTCTGTTTTTTGGGCTCCCAAGAGCTAGCGTTCAGGGGAAACGATGAACGAGAAGAGTCTCAAAATAAGGGAAATTATGTTGAGCTTTTGAACCTTATGTCAAAATATGACCCAAAATTAGAAAATCATTTAAAACCTGCAACCATATTTAAAGGTACGTCTAAGAACATACAGAACGACTTGATAAATGCAGAATCAAGTGTCATCTCAAAAAACATAGATAAGGAGATTGATACTTCAAATTTCTTATCTGTAATGCTGGATGAAACTACAGATATTACAAAAAAGTCTCAATTGTCTGTAGTTGTTCGGTATGTTGCCGTAAATGGTTCCGCAAAAGAGATTTTACCAATTTTGGGGTGTAAGCGACGATCGAACAGCTAGAGCAATTTCCAAAAAAATTATAGACTTGATAACAGATAAAAACTGGGTTGAAAAATGAGTAGCGCAAACATACGACGGTGCCGCAGTTATGTCAGGCGAATTAAATGGAACCCAAGCAATAGTGAAGACTCAGTTTCCAAAAGCAATATTTATCCATTGCAATGCGCATGTATTAAACCTAGTTTTATCTCAATCGGTTAACTTTCTCCGGGAGGTAATATTTTTTTTTCAAGCTTGTCTGGTCTGTCGGCTTTTTTCTCACAGTCACCAAAACGAAAATTTGTTTGGATCAAGTAATAAAAAGAAGATTGCCCACTGTTGCTCCAACAAGATGGAACTATTCATCGCGTCTCGTTAATTTGGTCCAAGCACATTTAAGTGACTTGGTACAATTATTTGAAGAAATGATTGATGATCCATATACTTGGGGGGCTGACGCAGTTCAAGCTAGAGGCTTTCTTCACTTTTTAAACTCCTTTAATACGGTTTTTATGCTTAATACTTTTAATGATGTTTTTACACAAACTGATGTTTTGTTTAAAATTTTACAAACAAAAATATTTGATATAAATTTCTGCTGCGAGCAAATTGAATTAGTTAAGTTTGAAATTAAAAACATAAGAACAAAATTTCAAAATATTTTTGAGGCAGTTAAAAATGCAATTTATCCTGTTCCGAAACGAGGCGAAAGCTTAAAGAGTTTTGAACTGAGGTATAGGCAAATTTGTTTCTGAAAATATCGACACTTTGTCCTTACAAATGGAAACTAGGTTCGATCCACTTAAAAAATTAAAATTTTTAGCATTGCTTTCCTCAAAAAAGTTTGGTGATTCCCAAAATAAATTTCCAGCTGAAGAATTTGAATGTTTAAAATCTTTTATTTATTTTGGTTTATTATTTATTTTATTATTTATTTTTGTTTTTGAGATACCTATACACATTAAGATATAATATCTTATGAACTAGTGACATTTGAAAAAAAGAGCTTAAACCTAATATTATAAAAAAAGAGAAGAGAAAAAAAAGAAAGAAAAAGTATATTTACGATGAACAGTTCAGAAAAATTCAAAAAGAGAAGAATAGAAAAGAAAACAGAAAAGAAGAGAAAATGGAGATAGAAGATAGAAGGGGTGGATATTGGGGGACTGGAAAAGAAAGAAGAGGCAAATTAAAGTAAGATAGAGTAGAGTGTTTAGGAGATTGAAAAATAATGTCTAAGTTCTTTTTGAAATCTTGTAGGATCACTGATTCTTTTAATGTGGCACGGCAAAGAGTTCCAAAGACGGGTAGCGTTAATGAAAAACTGGCGCTCAGATGTCAGGGAGTCATATCGAGACTGAATTAATTGGTTAGACTTAACTGAGGAGGCCTTTTTTTGAATTCATAAAATTTAGAAATGATCTAAGTGTCTTTTACAAATGTTCGCAAGAACAATTTAAAAACATTTCTATTAAAGACATTCCCAAAATGATTGATACTTTCGAATTAAGAGACCTCTTTCCAAAAAAATTTAAATTAAGCTCGCTTATCTTAACAATTCCAACATCCAGCAGCTCCGTTGAACGTTCCTTCTCTGCTCTTAAGCGCATAAAATCATATGCAAGAAATAAAATGCTGGAGGACAGATTGTGAGAACTTGCAATTTTTCTCCGTCCCGTTATCGGTTCTTATAGATTTGATTGATTCCCTTGTTTGTTTTTCTGCGAATGCCTTGAAGATTTTAAATTTGTCTAAGGCTTCGCTTTTCTTTTGCATGAAGTACACAAACATGCGCCGGGAATAATCGTCTATGAACGAGATGAAATATACTGCTTTACTTAACGACTGAGTACGCATGGGACCACACAAATCCGAGTAGACTAACTCCAATCTCTTACTTGTCCTTTTGTTTTCACACACACTGAATGGTTTGGTTGATTAGCACAAATACATGAAACACAACTGCTTTCGTCAGATCTAAACTTCTCTGGTTAACCAGTCACCATTCCTGTTGACTGAAGTTGTTTCAACGATATTATGGTTAGATGGCCCATCCTTCGGTGTCACAAGCTCAGCGAATTATGTCCTTCGCGTGTGACTAGGGCTCTATGGTTTCCAGAGACTATATATAAACCTTGTCTTTGGTCAGCTGTGATCAACAATGTGCCAGTTTTGCTAAACAATTTCGCCTGATTAAATTCAAATACGACTTTTAAGTTGTTACTTGTCGCTTTGCTTACCGATATGAGGTTTTCCTTTAGATTTGGAATATATAGTGTGCCAAATAGTTTAATATTTTTCCCAACATTGCTCAAATGTGATGGCAAGACTGCCGTTCCGATTCCAACTATCCGCACTCGTTGTCCATTTGCTAAATTGACGTACAAATCTCTTTCGCACATTTGCAGGCTTTCGAACGAAGATTTTGACGAGCACATATGCGACGTAGCTCCAGAGTCAAGACACCAGCTTCTGTCGTTAGTGGCCACTTTAAGTGCAAATTCCTCTGTTATTATGAAGCCATAGTCGGTATCGTCGGTGGTGGTCGACTGTGCTGTTTTTGCCTTTTTCTTTATTTTGATAGCAGTCTTTCGCCATATGGTCTTTTTTACCACATACGCGACAGTTAAATGGGAATGAGCTACCTTTATTGTTGTAGTTTGACTTTTTAGGTTTGTTTTTCCACTTGGTGTAAAACGCTGTGCTAGGTTGTCCGTTTATTGCTTTCTTTCGATCGCTTACCTCCAAAAGTCTAGTGCACACAACATCAACCTCTGGATACTTGCTTTGGGCGTCGAATGCAGCTTGGACATCTTTGTATTAGTCAGACAAGCCATCCAGGAGTACGACTACCAATAAATCCTTATCCAGTGTCGCCTCCATTTCCTGAAATTTGTTGACGGTCGTCTTGAACTCCCGAATAAATTCGTCCATGCTTTGGTTCGCTTCCATCTTCATGTTGATGAGGCTCCTAAACTCCTCCACCTTCTGTCTGGGTCCCTTCCGATCATACGTCTCGCTGAGGAAGTTCCAAATATCTTTTGACAATTTTTTATCTTTTACCAGTGAAACGATACTTGGTTCTATTGCTAAAAGCAGCTCTGCCCTTGCGTCCATGTCCTTGTCGTCCCAAGCCTGTTGAGAATCTGGATCCACTGGTCGTTCCATATACATAGCCAGTTAGTCTTGCCTTGTGAAGAATTGCCTCCATGTGTGGCTTCCAAAGTTTTCTCCATTGAAGAGTTGAATGCGGCCTAGCATATTGCTGCTCATTGTTCGAGGTTAAGTCGTAGGAACTCCAGCAGGGAATATTTAAAATGTTAAGGCGCTAAGGTTTTTACTAAATATCAATTCCTCGATATATATTTTTTATGGTTTTAAATAATCTGGGCCCATAACCTGTTGATAAAAACAAAAGATTTATGTTATATTTTCAGATTACTTTATTAAGACTTCCTATTGGGTTTTTTTGGAACAAGAACAAGAAGGAGAAAGAAAAAGAGAAAAAAAAGTCTTTGACAGGATGAGACAATTGTGAAGTTGTCAGCTGTCACTTAGGGCATGGTTGCAATGACATCTTTTATTTCAACACACAGAGATAACCTATACCTAACCTATACAAATCTTGTTTTTTTTATCATTTAAATTTACCATACCTACTCTTTCGTTGGTGTGGCTTTGATAATATTTTAATCTCTAATTTGCCAAAGAAATTGTGTACATTAAATTAAAACAAAACAATCAGCAAAGTGCATAAGAAATAAGACAAACATACAAAATCAATTCAAATTATCATCACCCGTCATTATCAGGAAACTTGTGGCCACAAATTTCATCGGTACGGGATAACTGTCAGTACATTATTTACAACAATTAAATAATTTCTTTGGCAAAACTTTTGTTTTCTTCTCTTTTATTCACGTCCTTACTGAAACAACAAAAGATAAAAAAAAAAAAAACAAAAAGCATATAATAAATACTAAAGTACTAAATGAACTACGTAGATATCTTATTAAGATCCCAATTTAAAATTCATATTTTTCTTATAATTTGGTTAGGAAATAACTATTTTTGTGCGTACAATTTCTTTTACTACCTACATATACATACACTTTAGAGCTGTGTCAATCGTAATTGATTCGATATTTTTGACCCGATCACAATAAAGTATTGGTGATTGCAATCACAATGCCCGAAGTCAATCGTTCATCGAGTCAATACTTTTGTTCTGTTCTGACTAATTCATTTCTTTATTACTGATTTGTTATCTACTGAACCAATAAATGTGTTAATATATCAAAATATTTTTATTTATTTCGGCTTATTTCGTTTTACCAACACATATTTGTTCTACAAAAATATCGCTTCTGTGCAATAACCTCCATTTCCTAATTATTCAAAGGCGTTTTGGTATTTTTGAGTGTATTCACTCTTACAATCCATTCGAATGTATCTGTCTCTATCGAAACTAAATTGAACGAATGATGATTGGGGTTTTTGATTGTATTGGAATTGAATGGAGCAATACAATACTCCCATGTCCCATCTGTCATTGATTGATTGAATGATTGATTGAAATGACCGAATCATTTTTTCAACCAATATTTGAACGATTCGATCATTAAATTTGAACGATTGACACAGCTCTAATACACTTCGCTTCAACTGAATAAGCACAAACATTTTCTAAGCTACTTTGTCCATTTTTTCAAAACCTTGTGCCGTAATATAACATTTGATGATGCAAACTGTTTGCAAATGATGTTGACAAAATAAATCGGAAAGAATATTTCAAAAAGTACCGCTATTTTTTTCCTGGTTCCCTTGCAAAGCATTCAATATGGAAAAATGCAGTTTTATTTTGCGTCAACTGAATAGACACAAAGTCATTATTTTCGCTGGTTATGAGTTTTCTGTGGAGATTGACACATTCGATCAACAGTTGAAGTACTTTTAGTGAATTTTGTTTGATTAATTGTATTTCAAAGAAAAATGGGTAGATCAAAATCTCTAAATAGTGTTGAAAGAGCTCAAATCGATTTACTAAAAGACCAAGGACCAACCGGGCCTTCTATCGCTGACAAAATTGGACGAAGTTCTAGTGTGGTCTATTCTTATTTAAGGAGCAAAGATTCGCACGGAAAAAACATGAAAGGAGGCCAAAAAACATCAACAACAGCGGTTGATCGAAGAGCAATTTTAAGATGTGCTTCCAATTCCTGCAACTCTGCGGCAAAAATAAAGCAGAAAGCCGGTGTTACTGCAAGCGTTTCAACGGTGCGAAGGGTTATCAATAGTGCCAAACATCTAAAATGGTTAAAAATTCAAAAGAAACCACCACTTAACGAGAAACGGAAGTGTATGCGCTTAGAATTCTCTAGACTCCATATGAGTTTTAAACATAGGGACGGGCTACAGTCCGCTTGGGCGAACTGTTGGATACCCTATTCTTATTCCTATCCCTCATAAGTGGGCGTGACAAAAGTCTAAGTATGGTTGAATTTTGAAGAACGCTTTACATATTTTGTTATACAAGGTGTCGCAAAAGTTATCATCTGTTTACTTCACAAATGTCAAAGTAAAATTGACATTTGCCGCTATTTGAAAAAAATATAGTATCTTCCGATGGGTTTTCAGCCCTTGGGTGTGCCTTACGCAATTCTGTGTGCCAATGTTCTAAATGATCCACGACGTTTGACATCTATCCTATGTAGTTTTCGGTCGGATTGGTGAACGCCACTGGGTGATGACTTTTGCGCCACCTTGTATAACATTTAAAAGATTTTATCAAAAAAAACGCTCCCTAGCTCAAACTTGGGTATTTCAATAAAATTGTTTTATTTAATGGTGGGCGTGTCAGTAGGCGGATTTAAAAAAATTAACACATGAGCATAAAGAGCCCCTAGAGAGTATTATAGTATAAATTTCAGCTCCCTAGCTCACTTTGAATTTTCAAAAATGAAATAAAAAATAATTGTGGGCGTGCCAGTAGGCGGATTTTGAAAATATTTACACATGAGCATAAAGGGCCTATAGAGAGTATATATTATAAATTTCAGCTCCCTAGCTCAAATTTTGGATTAAAAAAAAAAGGTTTTATTTATTTGTGGGCGTGTCAGCGGGCGGATTTTGAAAATTTTTTATCCCGTGCAGTTTTAGGAGTCATAGATCATATATAAAAAATTTCAGCTTTCTAGCTCAAAATTCGATTTTTTCCAAAATTTTGTTTTTTTTTTTGAGTTTGTGGGCGGATTTCAAAAATTCGTAAACTTGATTATTTCGGGACCCTAGAGAGTATATGGTTAAAATTTCAGCTCTCTAGGTCCAGTTTAAAGGCCTAATTTTTGCCGACGGACGGACGGACGGACGGACGGACTGACGGACATGGCTAGATCGACATTACTATCGATGCTGATCATAAATATTGTAACTTTTAGGGGTCTACGGGCAATATTAAGGTATGTTACAAACTATGCGTCAAAGTTAATATACCCCTAGAATAGGGTATAAAAATGAATGGCGTCACGTAGATTTTTCGGATGAGAAGAAGTTTAATTTTGATGGCCCTGATGGGTTTAATTATTACTTCCACGATGTGAGAAAAGAAGAACGATTTTTAGCGCGGCATCATAGTCGAGATGGTGGTGTTATGGTATGGGGAGCAGTTAGCTACTATGGCACTGTTGAGCTTGAGTTAAAAACCTCAAAAATTACTGCATTAAGTTATAAAGGAAATTTGAAAAGACATTTTCCTAAATTTTCAGGCATTTTTGGGCCCATAAACTGAACTTTTGAGTAGGGCAACGCCCCCATCCACACGGCGCCCGCTTTGTAAAAAATTGGATAGAGGAGCAAAATGTGGAATTGCTTCAATGGCCGCCGTACTCACCGGACCTGAACCTTATAGAAAACGTTTTGGGATGCTTAGTACGAAAAGTTTATGAGTCTGGCCGTCAGTTTGAGGACAGAGAATCCCTTATTGCAGCCATTAAATTGGCCTGGAGGGAAATTTCGCTGGACTACATAAAGAGGCTGTACGATTCCATGCCGGATCGAATTTACAAAACTATTACGAATAATGGCGGCAGTACCCACTACTAAAATTAACCAATAAAAAACTATTTTAAGAAAAACTTGTTTCATTTAATCCCAATAACTTTTATTTCCAATTTCAATATTTGTGTCTATTCAGTTGACGCAAAATAAAACTGCATTTTTCGATATTGAATGCTTTGCAAGGGAACCAGAAAAAAAATAGCGGCACTTTTTGAATTATTCTTTCCGTTTTATTTTGTCAACATCATACAAAAACAGTTTGCATCATCAAATGATATACAGTAAAAACTCTTTTAACCGGAACTCCAATAACCGGCAACCTCTAATATCCGAAATTTTCTTAAGAAAATATTTGTGAAATTTACACTCTAATATCCGGAGAAACCTCTAATATCCGCAATGCTGTGTGCTGATGATTTCATGTAAATGTTCAAACATGTTGCGATTTGCACAAGAATGCGTACCTGAAAAGGAAAGCAAATTTGCCATCTGCGTTTTAGTCTGATAAATAAGTTTACCGTTTATCGTCTAGACTAAAAGGCAGAATTTAAGTTTTGTTTTCCTTCACCAAATAGCACATCTCGTGAGCACTCGTGGTGTTTGACGTTGCAGTAAGCATTTGTATCACTATGTCGACAAAACGAGCACGTAAAGTTCTTCAAATTAAAGAAAAGGCTGAAATTGTAAACGATTTGGAGAAAGGCACAAGTGTCCGATTAATTTGTAGCAAATATGGGATAGGAGAGTCAACAGTTTACGACATAAAAAGAAATAAGGATGCCATTAAAAAGTTTTACGCGAATACTTATTCCACAAAGACGAATCGAAGCCGTAAGACTATGAGAAAAGCTGAGAATCCCAAATTAGACGAGGCACTTTATGAATGGTATCGACAACGGCGTAGCGAAGGTATTCCACTATCTGGGCCAATTCTGATTGAAAAAGCTAAAAGGTTTCATGAGCATATGAAAATTGAAACTGTGTGCAATTATTCTCAGGGTTGGCTTCAAAAATTTAAGAACCGACATGGAATCCACGGCTTGCAAGCATCGGATGAAAGTGTATCGGCTGACCATGAAGCTGCTGTTCTATTCGTGGATGATTTGGCTCAATTTCTACAAGCCGAGAATTTGACAGAAGACCAAGTTTATAACGCCGATGAAACTGGGGTCTTTTGGAAAGTCTTGCCGAGGAAAACTTTAGCTTTAAGCTCGGAGGCTTCTCTAAGTGGCTCAAAGGAATCGAAAGATAGGCTTACGGCTCTTGTGTGTTCAAATGCAGCTGGTACTCATAAGTGCAAATTGCTTGCGATAGGAAGAAGCGTCCGTCCGCGGGCTTTAAAAAATATAACTGAACTTCCAGTGGTGTACAAGGTAAGTCCTAAATATGGTTGAGTCATCAAATATTTTTTTAAATAATGTTTAATTTTATATAGGCCAGCAAACGGGCATGGATTATCCAAGCAATATTTTTGGATTGGTACGATAACAACTTCATTCCTGATGCGAGAAGACATTGCATAAAAGTAGGACTTCCGGTCGTCCGCAAAATCATTCTTTTATTGGATAATTGCGCAGCACATCCTGATGAAGAGCTTTGCGAGAGAAATCTCGTGTCGGTCAAATATTTCCCTCCCAACTGTACTTCCCTTATACAGCCGATGGACCAAGGAGTAATAAGAAGTCTAAAGGCTCATTACCGCAAAGAAATTGTCCGCCATATTCTGAACCATGAGGAGAAGCAAAGCTATGAACATTTTTACAAAAGGTTCAACATAAAAAATGCGATTTGGAGCCTTTCTCGCGCTTGGAACAGTGTTACATCTTCTGTTTTGAAAAAAACGTGGCACAATCTTGTCCCACCAAATGATGAAAATGAGACTGATAGATCGATTGCTTTTGAAAGAACAGATGTTGTTGACGAAATCCTGACCTATACTACTGCATTGGGTGGAGATCAACCAACATTCGAAGGAATTGATGCAGAAGCTTTAAGCGCTTGGATCGGCTGTGACTCAGAGGCTCCTGCATATGGCACTTTAACTGACACCGAAATCGTGGAAATGGTTCTCAATCCTCAAGAAAATACTGATCACAATGGAAGCGACGAAGAAATTGGAGTTTTGCCTGAATCTAATGGAGTTAAGATAACTGAGGCTATCCTCTCAATTGGAAAACTTATTAATTTTGTTGAGGAAAAAAACTTTATTTCGCAACAAGAAGTGATGCAGCTTTACAGATTGCAAGACAAACTTATAAAGGAAAAACCGAAATTGCTAAGACAACAAACCTTGGATAGATATATTTCTTTTTAAAATACACTTGTACTCGTATGTACATAGTTGAAAAATGTTCACTGAAATGTATTTACATATATGTATATGTACATATATGAATTAAATTGAGAAACATATAAATACATTATGTACTTGTTCATACTTATAAAAAACTGTTTTATTTTCGATATCTCTTAACCTCTTACATCCGGAAAAATCGATTATCCGGAATACTGTCGGTCCCAAGCATTCCGGATAAAAGAGTTTTCACTGTATTACGGCACTGTATTTTGACAAAATGGACAACGTAGCTTAGAAAATGTTTGTGCTTATTCAGTTGAAGCGGAGTGTATACCTAATAAGCACTCGCGTCTGCATAATGCTTTTTACAAAAACAAATATGTTAACAGTTTTCTTTCTTTGTAATAATACTCGTACCTTTTGAATACCTTTGTAGCGTAATAAAAGAAAATAAATTATCTCTTAATATATGTTCTTCAGTTGCGAATAAGTTGAATCGTAGTTAACCCTTTCCGTTTTTAGGGATATTATGGGCATCCTTAATATAACTGCATCATTTTCTTTTTAGTGGGAGTCATCGGGTGGGCGTGGCTAAATGGTGGCCATATGGCTACATTGGGGTGTTAACCACAAAATCAAAACACTTTTTCCTTTAAATAATAGAAACGATTGCTTTATTAATGTTAACGAAAAATACATAAAATTTTCAAAAAAAACATAAGAAACATAAACAAAATGCTACACTCTAAATTATTATAGCAACTATATGTATATTCAGACTTGTTACTTTTGTATTTAGACTTGTCAGATACGTAATTATGTATATTAAAAAATTAAATGTTTTTCAAGGTATACACAACAAAAATATAAATTAATTCATACCTCATAAAAAATGACATTTATAGATAGTTTGATTGAAATGTTAAATAACAAATAACGAAAACCTTAACTAAGGAACTTATTTTTCAGTCTTTGTTGTGAAATTTTTAAAAGCAATTTGTTTTGTGTGAGACATAAGGCAACATTATATTTTTGACATTTTGTCCGTGAAAACGAGGTCCTATCATTGCAGTTCTTACATCTTTCTTTATTTTTGATAGGAATCGGCCAATGACAAACGCCATCGTATTGTATATCCGAAATTGGCCTCTGTGTGATTTGCTTTCGTCTTTTGATTGAAACAGAAACGGGTGAAGAAGTGGCGCTTGCATTACTTGAACTTGGTCTACCTCTTTTTTTTTATCAACAAGGTGTCTAAAATGTAACATTCCGTTCGCGTGTTGTGTTTTGAATTCGACAAAGTTGATCTTGCTTGGACATTTATTTTGATGGCAATGCCTTTTGTATAAAATCCATCCATTGACACAAGCAACATCGAGTAAGTGGAAAAATATTCTAAAATAGAAACGTTTCGTCCCAATTTTGGACCTATATAAGGCAACCATCATGTCACTTAAGTCCACTCCTCCCATATACTTGTCATATACCGAAATTAATCTTGGTCTTGGAACGTCAATAAACTTTTTTTCCTTTAGGGACCAACGACGTACGAGTTCAACAGGAAGTGCACCATAAAGGGACGACGCTACACATACCTGCTTATTGTCATACCATTTAAGAGCGAAGATATTATTGTTCTTTTCCAATCTAAAATCATATGACCCTCTACCCATTTTTTTAAGCTCAACTTCCGTCAAAAATTCACATTTTGGTAGACGATTTTGACGAACAGTTCCCGTTGCCAAAATACCAATTTTTTTCAATTCACAAAGCAATTGATAAGACGTAAACCAATTATCTGTGAATACTTTAAAATTTGCGTGCTTTGGTAAACTTTGACGCAGTCTAATCACGACATCTCCACTAATTCCTAATTTAGTTTTTACAAGTTCAGTTGACTTTCCTGTATAAATCTCAAAATCATACAAAAAGCCGCTCGATCCCGCTCTGGCAAACATTTTGATTCCCCATTTGTGTGGTTTATTGCGTATATATTGTTTTATGCTATTTCTGCACTTTGTCGGAATCAACACTTCATCAATAGAATTCATTTCTTCTGGGTCGACTTTTAGGAAGTTTGCTCGTATTTTATCCAGAAAAGGACGAATTTTAAAAACTTTGTCGTATTGCTCATCTGTGCGATCTTTCATTTTAGAATTATCATTTAAGTGCAAGTTTTTCTTTAGCAAATCAAATCTATTACGTGGCATTATATCCGCTATTGGTGGAATTCTTGTTGAATTTGCCCAATACATTGGATATTGGGGCAAATGTACAATGCTTGCCATTAAATTCATACCAAGGAACTTGCACATTTCACTATAATTAGTATTGAGTGGATTGTCAATATCATTTTGAACGGAATAAAGGTTACTTTGGTAAACAATGTCCTCGATAATAGAGTCATCAACGAAAAGCTTAAAATATTGAAAAGGAGTTAACTCTGGATAAGGGGGAGAAGAAAAACTACAATTGCATTGACTTGCAACCTCATCAATCTCTACTTTTCGCCATTTGAGTTCCTTATTTACATTCTTGCTGCAAGTATCTGTCGATGAATTGGGTTCTGGATTTGCCATCATGTCAACTATTTCGATGGCACTCTCATCTTCAATAATTGTAAGAGCAATTATTACTAACCGTACACAACATATAAATAAAAAATATAAAGCCTACCAATTTCTTCGAGAAACTGAATATCCTCAACTGGAATGTTCTCGCATTGCTTTTCAATATATTCGACTAGCATTTCAGTTTCGTAATCCATTTCCTCTTCTTCGTCCGAGCAATCACCTTCTAAAATTTTACAGATTTCTATCTCAAAGCCTCGCAAATTTCGTTTACTTGACATCTTGATCTCTATTCAATGGAAATACGTATATGTACAAAACTAAACAAAACAGTACCTACTTTTTAAATACTTACTTTCTTTTTAATTTTGACGGGAACAGATTTTATATATAATGGCCAATGACTCAAAAGGGATCCTAGTCAAAAAACATAATCATTACTCAAAGCAAAAAGCTTTTAACGGATTAAAAATTATATTATTTAGTCTACATATATGACAACATTGGTAGGAAAACGTTTCTCTTTTTTAATTCAAATGCATGACACCACCGCAATGTAGCCATTTGGCAACCATTGGTTATTCGCGTGTTGTTGCAACGTGTCATTGAATTTTGTTTTATATTTCATAAAATTCATCATAAAACATTATTATTTGCACAAAAATATATTTTTTTTGTATCAGTACTAATATTTACCTGTTCAAATCCAAGATCGAAAGTCACGTTCCGACAACACAACAATAGAAGTTGACTTCCACGAGTAATATGTCAAAATACATCGTTGCCAGATAAAAAATGTTAAGTTTTTTTCCAACAAACTGGAAGAAAATAATCTTTCCAGATTGCAATACATGAATTCTTTTAATTTTGAATTGTTTTGTAATAGTTATTAATAAAAATGTATGCGGTAGCCACATGGCTACCATGGGAGGGAAAGGGTTGGTGTGATCGGCAAATGCAAGCGGTTTCGACCAATAGCAAAGGGGAGGGCAAGTCCGGATGTTTCTCAACACCAGAAACGACATCAGCAATGTTTTGTTCATATTACCCCTTTTTATTCAGTTTTTAAATAGTTCTCCCTTGAACAAGTTCTCATTTTCTCTTTTCAACCACTCTTTTCTATATACCTAATTATAACACATTGATTACAATCAGGCACGTTAATTATGTATGCATAGGGAGGCAGCAAGATCCCACCCCACCGTCGAGTTATGCCGTGCGATCGGAAGCGTGCCTACTGCTGCCACGGGATCCAGGTCAACCACCACCCAAGTTCACCCACTCACCTAGCTATGCTATATATTGCAAATGTATCCCAAACTGGAGAAATAACCTCCCCGGGCACCCGTTCTTATAAAAAATGATATGCTGCGGAGGACAACTGGGCGCAAATCCCCATATATTAATACATGTGGAGAACGAACTGCGAATAGAAAACAGAAGACGTGAAGAAGCCGCAAATGCCACGCATAAATTGCCCGATAGATATCTTGGTGTGTTTCTGATATCGATTATTTGGATTTGCCAATCGTTCATTCTAGTAGCACGGGTAACTTGTATCTTTAGCAGATTACCACAACCAAAAAGAAAAAAAAAAAGAAAACCAGGCATAAATTCCTAAATCCACTTGGCTGACAAGCAATCACGTTTCTTGAACAAAAATTTGCAAATCAACACACATCTTCTGAACTAATTTCGTTAGCCCTATTATCCCCGAAGAATTGCCTTTAAACTTGGGGCAACTTGGTAGGTACTTTAGGAAATCATTTTTTGCACCAGCATTAATCGTTGTCAGGTATTTGGAGGATATCTCACGTACTCGAAGATTCATTAGCATATTTTTGGGAATTTAAGGGATTTCACATTAAATTAGATTAAACTAACAAAAAAACATCAAGGCATTTTTTTTTAAAGTTGGCTTAGGCACTTATCGGTGTGAGGTTATTGCCATTCATTTGCAAGCACGTCATGTAACAGGATCAAGGTTCCTGCTTCCCAATAAAAATGTACGATAATGCAGCCACTCAAACATAAAAACGATGCCAAGAGAACAGACGCGTTCTACTGGATTCAATCGGAATTAGTACTTGTATCAGGAATACATAACGAGTTCATTTCCCCTAATCAAAAGTGTCACATCGAGTTTAGGTCCTTTTCAATTCTTTATAACCCCCGACACCCAATTGACCAAATTACCAGCAAATCACGTACGATTCAATTTCAGGCCAACGCCATGTTTATTGTTCGCTCACAGGTCGTTGTTCATTTACAATTGAAGTATTTTCCCTCACCCAACAAGGGACATGCTATCCTGGTGGTATACGTTTCGTTGACCTTGTTAGAATGATGTTAAAGAACAATTCAAAAAACCATTTCGAAGAATACTAAACATGAAGGAAAACGGATAATTATCACGTATCGCAATGTGCAACGGAATGTCCTTTTGATAGTGGAGTGGACATGAGGTAATTGTGTAATCAGAATCACCTATCCAGGATGAGAGTCCTTTATGAATGGTTGGCAATAGCCGGTGGGCAGTAATCGCCATTGGAAATGCTATGATATGGACAAAGGGCATTTTGTGTGCACCCGAAATGAAGTAGGAAGCTAGGAAACATGAGCCCTTAGGGAGATTCGTAAACGTTGCTATTGCTTGTTTGTATTATTTATGGTTTGCTTTTGTCTTCGAGCTGTTCTTTTGAATAAACACGTGGCAGTAGCTATGTTAACCATTAATTTTGACTATGCACGTTGACAAGTGGTGTTCGGATGCCATTTCTATATTGTTAGCTTGAACGTCTTTGGGGTTAAGGCCCCAAGATATGTTGATAAATAATTTAGTTACATGGCTTGCAAAATGGCTACACGTGTATCTGCAAGACAATGTTATTAGACTGCAAGTCGTATACATAGGGGTTGTGGCATATCGACAAGCATTAGAAGAAATTCTGTGAGCTGGGCGAAATGTTGTGGCAGTGAAAGTGAATAACTCACGTGCTCAACGAAAAAATACCTTGACTTTTCTGATAAAGCAATTTTGTGGATTAATATGCGGGAAAATATTCCCCGTGTAGGGACGGGTGAAGAATATCACTACATCGCTTGTGACTGAGAGGGAAAATCACATCTAGGCAATGTAAACATAAAGGTGAGCCTAGCGACACATTTAACATCTTAAAGCTGCGCCACAAGTGTGTATGCAAATCTGTGGGTTGACACGACTGGAGATCACCGGTGTCGTAAAAGAAAGAAATAGGAGCATGTGTAGAACTCGTTTAAACTATGGAAATGTACGCTAATAGACGACGCACTACCCCAGCAGGCACTACCCATCATGGCAATAATCCTGGGACGAGCACAAAGGCTCGGGTCAGAGCTATTCGGTTTCCGGAGAATAGCTTAGGCTTAGGCGAAACCAAAGGGTCGTGAGTTGGAATGTTGGAAGTATGAGTGGTAGTAGCTACGAGCTCGAAGAGATGATGGTTAGAAGGCGAGTTGACATATTATGTGTCCACGAAACGAAATGGCAAAACACCTCAAATTGGGCGCGTTTCTTGGACAGGGCAAAAGCTTTTAAGATATTTTACTACGGGAGGGAACAGGATAAGAACGCAATCTGTATCATCCTTGCGGCAGAGCTACTTGTCAGCGTCTTGACCATTTCAAAGTCCAGTGATCGTTTGATGCCTCTCAAACTGGCGTTGCACGCCGTCACCGGGCACTGTGCTATAGATAGATAGATAGATAGATAGATAGATTCTTTATTTTTTCATCATAAAGTCTACAAATTGGTATACTTAAGAATAAGGACATGGCAATACTGCCGTCTGCCTGAGATGACATTTCATAATATTATTTAAAAATAAAAGAAATAATAAAAAGCAAAAATTTTAAAATATAAAGAAAAGGAAAAAAGAAAAAAAAAAGAAAAAATGTTTAACAAAAGATATGAAGAAATATTATTATATAAAACAATGCTATCAATTTTAACGTGATTTGAAACACAAAATATTATACAATTTGGTTAATTTGATTAGCTGTTTATACACAATTTTATCAATTTTAACATGATTTGAAACCCAAGATAATACACAATTTGGTTAGAAATAGCTGTTTATACAATATTATCAATTTTAACGTGATTTGAAACACAAAAGAGATATTATCAAATTTAGTATGATCAGCAACAAAACAATAAATAGTTAGGTATAAAATTTGGTCAAAACTGCAATAAGTGGGTAATCGACTAAGTTTAATATGTGAAACTGTTACGGTAAGAAAGAGCATGTTGGCAATATTTAAAGAGGCTGAGCCAGCCCATTGCTTCATTTAAAATTTCAAAAAGTTTGTCCAAGGATATAAAACTTTCCCGAAAATGCAACCGGCGAATTTCTTGTAGAATAGGACAAGCAGCAACGAAATGGTATATATCTTCATTCGCTCTTCCGTTACATAGATCACATAGCTGGGGCAAGTCTGATCGATGAGGTATAAAGTTCAAATTTAAAATTTCAACTCTTGCTCTAAAAATAATACCTATAACCGAGGCTGAAAATTCATTACTAAAGTAAGAGACTTCCGAGGGCAGTTCATGGTTTAAATGACTATAAATAGTTCTTGAAGTAGATGAAGATGCTCTGGAAAGGTTATCCAGAAACATTTTGTGATCCACCTTAGCAATCACATCAGAAAACTGAGCCTGCCAATCGGTCACATTAGTTTCTGTTAAGTTTAAACTTGTTTTGTAAGCTAAAGCTAGTTCGTTCCAGTTTTTAAACGGGGAAGCATTCACTCGAAGTAATTTTACTTAAGATGATTTTGTGAAGACAAGTTTCACTTCTTTTCATCACTCTAGTAATGAAGTTCGCATTTGCCTTCAAATTTTGTATATATATAGGGACTATTCCTGACTCTACATATATGGCGTAGTTGGGTGTTGAGTTAGGCAAACGAAAAATCCTCTTAAAAAAGTTCCTTTGTATAGTTTCAAAAGCTTCGAAGTGTGTGTATCCGACGGGTTGGACGCCATATGCCATGCATGCATTTACTGTCGCGTTGAAAACTTTGTACTTGGACGTTAAATCAACATTTTGGTTCGAAAAAAACTTTGGCCACATTATATTAAGAGCCAATTTAGCTTCGTTGCTTTTTTCTTTGGAGTGCTTTAGATAGCTTAAATTGTAGGTGAAGAGGACACCCAAATATTTAAACTCCTGTACAACCTCAATGTGTGTATTGTTTAGAGACCATTTTTCTTCCGCTCGCCTTCTTGATTGTCTCTTTTCAAATATAACAATCTTAGTTTTTTGGGTATTAATTTGCAAGCCCCAAGACTCGCAAAATGAACTTAGACGGTTTATTTGCAATTGAAGCGTGAAAGGATTATCAGCAAGCATGACTAGATCGTCCGCGTACAACAGGACTTTGATTATAATGTTAGCAAAATTAACTCCACCCGGAAGAAGCTCGCAGACATCATCTATGAACAGGGCAAATAATAATGGGCTGAGGATACAACCCTGAGGAACACCTGTAATTGTATCAAATCGATTTGAAAATGTGAAACCGTCCCATACCCTTGCATTTGTTGACGAAATAAGACTTGCATACACTTCGAGAAACTTTCTTGACAAACCAATGCAAGAAAGTTTGTATATTAAAGCTTGTCTATTGACTTTATCGAATGCAGCTTTAAAATCAACAAAGCAAGTGTATAGTTTCTTTTTTCTATCTATAAATTGTTGAGAAATGCTTGAAATGGCCAAGATATGATCCATGGTTGAAAAACCTGGGCGGAAACCGGCTTGAAAGATGCTCAAAAACTGTTATCCTCAATCCATTTTGAGAGCCTTTCATATAGGATTGCAGTGAAAGTTTTTCTTATTGAATTTAAAATTGAAATACCTCTATAATTTTCCGCGGCGTTAGCATCACCTTTTTTAAAAATGGCAAAAATTACAGATTCGTTGAAACTGTTAGGGACACATCCATCATTGTACACTTTGTTGTATAGAAAGACACGAGGTAGTTTTTAAAATCAATAGTGCTGTTTTTATAAAACTCGACTGGTATGCCGTCTAGGCCAGGAGCCTTGCTGTTTTTCAATCTTTGGAGCGTTACTTCCAATTCGGGCAATGAGAATTCTAAATCCAGCTCGTTGACTCTAGTATCAGGTAGCGCGTAATCAAAGGTATGAAGGTCTTCATCAGCTGAGAGTAGAGTTTTAAAATGAGCTGCTAACGTCTCAGCTTCTAAAGAGACCTGTGCTATAGAAAGACATGCTCAAAGGCTGGGCATTCCCTACAATGACTTCTGCAGAAGCTGCAGTGACGAGGAGGAAGATGAGACTATCAGTCACCTCCTTTACAAGTGTCCTGCACTCGCCAACATTAGGAAGGCTACACTGGGCGAATACTTTTTCAATTATCTAAACGATCTCAACAACGCCTGCACAGCAAAGATTAGCTCCTTCATTCAGAGGAGCAAATGGTTCCCTGAGTAAGAGGGTGACCCACCCACCTTACACATCGGCAGCACAATGAACCTACCTCTGGTCTTATGGCATCCTCATCGAGGGCCGGCTCCAACCAACCAACCAACCAACCAACCAACTGGTGATGCAAAGTGAGGTGTGGAATATTGTCAGTGCATATGCTTCCCAAGTTGGATGCGAGCAGGGAGAAAAAGATGCATTCTAGCTTTTCACAATCTCATCAAGAACATCCCTAAAGAAGAACTTCATCTGTTTGTTGGCGGAGATTTGAACGGACATGTCGGGAAGTCAAACGAAGACTCTGAAGACGTATTACCGCCTCTAGGTTCGTCAGACCATTGTGTCATATCAGCTAATTTCTCGTACTCCGGCCACATAGTTAAAGAACAAACTCCTAAAAGAACCGTATGGCAATACGTGAAAGCCAATTGGGAAAAACTAAACGGTTTCTTTAAGAGTTTTAACTGGTCGCTATGCTTCCTCGACAGCGACGTGGATGCTGCTGCTGATATAATAACAAACATGATTTTATTGAGTATGAAATGCTTTATCCCTAACCGGATAAAAAGTATCAAACCCAAGGTAAACGCATGGTGTGACTCGAGCTGCAAAGAGGCTATCAGGTTACGAGGTAAGCTTTCGGTGTTATAAGACCAACCCATCTGAGGAAAACCGGAAAAAAAATCAAACGAGCTAGAAATGACTGTAATGCCCACATTAATCGTGTAAAAACCACGACCAAAAGCTGAGGCAAAAAATACTGCAAAGTCCCACGGGTAGTAAAAACGTTTGGTCGTTTGTCAAAAACATCAAGAATTCGGCCTCGTCATCTATGCCGACACTCATTTACAACGACATTCCAGCCGTCAGCTCTTTGGATAAAGCCAATCTGCTTGCTGCTCACTTTGCAGCTAGCTCAACGCTCCCAGATTGTGCTTTTTCTCCCCCTGTACTCGAGCGCGTGGAATACTCTATGGGACCAATCCACTTTCGCACTTGTACAGTGGCTAGAGTACTTCGAGATCATGACATACACAAATCCGTTGGTCCAGATGGTATTTCCCCCACCGTTCTGAAGAGGTGTTCTTCTACGCTGGCAAACCACTGCGTAAGCTTTTCTATCTGTCCTATTCTTCAGCGCTCTTCCAGGGAAGATGGAAAACAGTATTTGTCCAGCCTGTAAAAAGGCGAGTCTTCTTTTCCCTCCTCCTACCGACCAATTGCAATTATATATATTTTTCCTACACTTATATCCCTTCTTTCTAAGGTCATGGAAACTCTGATCAACCGTCAGCTAATGAAATATCTTGAATCTCGAAAACTTCTCGATGACCGGCAGTACGGTTTTCGGGGCAATAGGTCCACCCGTGATTTGATGACATATCTAACCGAAAAGTTTAACCAATCTCTGCACCAAGATGGTGAAAGTAAGATCGTTGCGCTTGATATTTCAAAGGCATTTGACAGAGTTTGGCACCAAGCTCTCTTGTCGAAAATGCGTGCATTTGGAATCGATGATACTCTTCTTCAATGGATTAGAAATTACCTTTCGGACCGTTCAATTCAAGTTGTTTTGGACGGTTTCAAGTCTGCAACTCATCAAATAAATGCTGGTGTCCCCCAAGGCTCTGTTCTGTCCCCGACTCTTTTTCTCATTTTTATAAATGATCTACTGTCTGTTACTTCTAATTCAATCCATTCCTTTGCTGATGACAGTACCCTCAGCTTTTCATACTCGTTTCTTGGGTCATGCCCCACTTCTTCGGGTGTGGAACGGCAACGTATGTTAAGCTCATTAAATTTCGATCTTAACAGCATAACTCAGTGGGGTAAAACCAACAGAGTGGAATTTAATGCTTCCAAAACATAATGCTGTCTCCTGTCATTAAAGCAAAACCCACACACACTGCCATTATCCATGAATGGCACTTGCATCGCTGAAACCGAAAGACTTTCCATTCTCGGTATGTATGTCAATGACAACCTTCGTTGGAACGACCACATATTCAATGTCGCCAAGAACGCCGCGAAATGTCTAGGCTTCCTTAAGCGATGTAAGAAATATTTCACCCCTTCTGATCTGGCTACAATTTATTAATCGTTTATTCGCCCGAAACTCGAGTACAACGCTCATATCTGGTCTGGTGCACCAATAACTTATTTGGAGTTACTTGACAGGATCGAACAACGCGCGATAAAACTCATTGGTGACCGAGACATCGTGAGATCGATTGACTCTATTAGTCATCGTCGTAATGTCTCCTGCCATTCGTTATTTTATCGTTATTTCCACAATAAGTGCTCAAACGAAATAGCCAGTTGCATTCCTCCCCTTGAACATTTCAACCGCAATACCCGTCATGCAAGGAATGCTCATCAGTTCACCCTCAAGCCTATGTTCGGACGTACAGTGAAGTTCAAAGAATCTTTCCTCTGATGTACAACACGAATGTGGAATGCACTTCCCTGCTCCATTTTTCCTACACATTATAAACTACAAGCATTCAAAACCAATGTGCATCGGCATCTCTCCTTTTCGTGCGCCGCATTGCACAACATCTGCATCTACCCCAATATGGACACTAATATTGTAGATAGTGAATCCAGCGATAACTATATACAACTGCAGCCTCAGAGATTTCCAGCAGCCATATATGAAGGAGCTCGCAGACAGAATTAGAAACTCAATAAAAGAATCGCTCTTCGCATAGTTTTTCAAAAAAAAATTGTTTACTTGATTCACATTAACTACATAAATAAATAAATATTATTAAACAAAATTATATACATACAAAGACTAAACTTATTCAACTAATAGTTATCCGAAATAAAGAGGAAAACTTTCATGACCAAGAAATAAATGCTGAGATATCAAAACAAAACGAAACATGAGTGATAGTAGCGAGAAGGTGCATACTTTTAGTATTATTGTGAATATCTTTTGTTAGTTCAAGTTGCTTTGCTGCGATTTCGTTCCTTTTCTCAAGTTTCAGTTTCAGTTTAGTTTATTTATTTAATCTGGTATGCACAAATAAGACTTAGTCTTTTATAGTACTTAATTTTAGGATAATTGAAGGATTGATTTTATTTAATAGATAACCTACAATAAGCAATAATTGAAAAATACAAATATATTATAGCGGTAAACAGGGAGTGAATAGGAAGGGAGGATAACAGTATGAGAAAGAGGAATAGGATGTTAGAAGAAAGAAAGAAATAAGAAGTTGTTACATTTTTATGAGAAATACTCTAAAGCGGCATTTTTGAATTGTGTCGCTCCGATTATTTGTTTTAAGGTACATTCACAGCCAGCGAACTTGCGACCATGCGAACTGCGACCAATTCAATTTTACCCCATTAAAGCAAATAGATTCTAAGTAACGGCACAGAAAATGAAGAAGGGCTTAACGATTTATTAATTAAAACCACACCACGAATAATTCTCACAAGTTTTGTGGAAAAAAACACATTTTTCAAATTTTGCTGCGACTTTTCAGAATTTCTGTGCGAACTGTCATATTTTATTCACGTTCCACAAGGCAAGAATGCAATCGACAATTCGCACGACCAAACAGATCGCATGTGTTTAACCTCAATTAATTTTGTTTACTTTTCAACCAGCTGCGCAGGCAAGAGTGTTGTGTCTTTGTTATAAAACAAATTTAAAATAAAATGATTGAATTCATCGGAAAAAAAGGTAAGTGATTAATAAAAAAAATGTATTTACTTTAAAACCTATAAACTAATAATTTATGATTGTCCAGGCGTTTGATGAGAAACTTATCTTGGAAGTGGAGGCAAATCCCTGGCTTTACCAAAAGACACACAAAATGTATTTGGATAGATACAAAAAAACAGCTACCTGGCAGGAAATTTCGAATATTTTAAATGTTGATGGTAAACTAATCCAAAATAATGCTTTGGCCTTAATCCTATCTACTAAAGAGATTTGTTTCTTCTACAGTCAAGGTGTGTATGGACCGATGGAAGAATTTAAAGGATACATTCACAAAGTATCACAAGAAGTTGAAAAATATACCAAGTGGTTCAGGAGCATCCGCCAGTAAAAAGCCTCAATGGATCTACTTTGAAATGCTGTCCTTTCTAATCCCATTCGTTGAAGTGCCAAGGTAATACATATTTCAAGCTCTATAAAGATTTTAGAACTAAAACCAAACTTCTTCATAGGACAGTGAGTAACTTCCCGTCAACTGAAAAGGAAAACATTGACTCCAGTTTTCAGTTGGATTGTGATACGCAAATAAACGACACTGTCTCTGGCTCTATGGATGGATGGAAAGCACAACCAGGACCGGGAGCAAAGCGTTCTAGAAAAGAAGGCAACGATACCGACAAATTTTTAGCCGCACTGGCGGATATGAACGAGCCACCAGAGTCGCCTCCTTTGGTACATTTTTTTACTTCCTTGGCAGGCCGTGCAAAAGATTGGGACAGGAAGAAACAGTCGAAACTCGAAATGAAAACTCTTCAAGTTTTTCATGAGGTTGAATTCGAAGACTAATCCGACCCGGTCTAGTTTTTATACCCTATTCTAAGGGTATATTAATTTTGACGCATAGTTTGCAACATACCTTAATATTGCCCGTAGACCCCTAAAAGTTACTATATTTATGATCAGCATCGATAGTAATGTCGATCTAGCCATGTCCGTCCGTCCGTCCGTCCGTCCGTCCGTCCGTCCGTCGGCAAAAATTAGGCCTTTAAACTGGACCTAGAGAGCTGAAATTTTAACCATATACCCTCTAGGGTCCCGAAATAATCAAGTTTACGAATTTTTGAAATCCGCCCACAGAGTGCCCACAAACTCAAAAAAACAAAATTTTGGAAAAAATCGAATTTTGAGCTAGGAAGCTGAAATTTTTTATATATGATCTATGACTCCTAAACCTGCTCGGGATATAAAATTTTCAAAATCCGCCCACTGCCACGCCCACAAAAAAATAAAACAATTTTATTGAAAAACCAAAATTTGAGCTAGGGAGCTGAAATTTTTAATATATACTCTCTAGGGGCCCTTTAAGCTCATGTATAAATATTTTCAAAATCTGCCCACTGACACGCCCACAAATAAATAAAACAATTTTTTTGAAAATCCAAAGTTTAAGCTAGGGAGCTGAAATTTATAATATATACTCTCTAGGGGCCCTTTATGCTCATGTGTTAATTTTTTTTAAAATCCGCCTACTGACACGCCCACAATTAAATAAAACAATTTTATTGAAACACCCAAGTTTGAGCTAGGGAGCGTTTTTTTTGATAAAATCCTTTAAATGTTATATAACAAAATATGTAGAGCGTTCTTAACAATTTAACCATACTTAGACTTTTGTCACGCCCACTTATGAGGGATAGGAATAAGAATAGGGTATCCAACAGTTCGCCCAAGCGGACTGTAGCCCGTCCCTATGTTTAAATTCAGTAATGTCTGCAGAATTTTTAATCGTCGCTCATGTTGTTGCACATATTTTCGCGTTTGGTTTGCCCCTTAGCAAATTGTAACAGAAGAAAAATATTGATTTAAAAGCAGCTGTGAATCATGCTGACAATTTACTAGCAGTGCTTGAAAATATGCGTGCAAATTCAGAATCAAAATTCGCAGAAATTTTCAACTTAGTAGAGGCTAAAGCAAAAGAGCACGACATTTCCATTTCGCTTCCAAGAATCGCAAAACGCCAACAACATCGTAACAATCCTCAAGTAAATCACATCAAAAGTTATTTTCGAATCACTGTTTTCCTTCCTTTTATTGACACTTTCCTCTCAATGCTTAAGGGCAGATTTTCATCACATCGGAAGCTATTTACTGGCTTTTCTGATCTACTTGGAATTTCAGATGAAAAATTCCAAAATATAGATGATCTTCTTGAGTTTTATAGGGAAGATCCGTTCTTGGATAATAAAACAGTTGTCAGAGCTGAAATATCCCTTTGGCATCAATCATGCGGAACTAAAACTTATGAAAGTGCAATTGATGCAATCGGAAACTGCGATAAGGATATGTTTCCAAATGTGTTTAGGCTTTTACAGTTTATGGTTACACTGCCCGTATCCACTGCAACAAGCGAACGGTCGTTTTCTACTCTGAAGCGCATAAAAACATATTTAAGAAATTCTATAGGCCAGTTACTTACACTTTATATAATAAAATTTATTTTTAAAAAAGTTAACTGGAAACATTTTATTACAGAACCGCTTGACAGCCTTAGCAATGAGCAGTGTGAGCGACAATCGTACAGTAGATGTCAATCGGATCATCGATATTCTTGCTCAAAAGAAAAATCGTCGAATTGACATAATTTTGTAATTTTTAAATCCTGAGTTTTTATATTATGCGAGTTCTCAATAATAGTTATATTAATCAGAACAGTCAAATGTTTTGTTTTTATTTTTCATCTAAAAAATTTTTGCCCCCCCCCCCCCCCCCCCCCCGAGCAAAATCCTAGTTACGACACTGCACTTACCTTCCTCCAAGCAGTTACTGATTTATTGGGTAGTCCAATGGCATTTAATTTCACAGCCAAATCAGCCCACAGCTGGTTCTTTATCAGCCTACCCTGTGTGGTTTTCGGAATATAATTTTTTGCCATTTCAGGCCATAAAATTTATGAGACATTCCAATTGCCTTGGCGTTGCTGACCTAGTGCGTTAATTTATAGATCAATTATTTAACTAAAAGTTATTGAATACTTACATGATATTGAATTTTGATTTGAAATGAATCGTAACAGAACAATTTTGAACATAACAGCATAAATGTCATTTTCGATATGTCATTTGTTGTTTTTAGTAGTTCTCAAACTGTCTACAGTGTAGACGATGGACGACACGATTGAACGACGCGATTGTGCGGTTACACGAAGCAAGCTTTTGACGACGTCGTTTAGTACAATCGTTTGGACGACGATCGTCTTAAAAGTTACGCGATGTGAGCCCTGATCATTTTTTTTTTTTTTTTTGTTAAACATCATAAACTTACTTTGTTTTGTTTTTAAATAAATACATAAAATATTGAATTAAAAGTTTAAATACAAAACTTGCTTCTGTTTTAATGATTTATTAGGAAACTTTACAGGAAAAATTAAGAAAAAACTTTCCAATAATTATCTACATTGTCTACGTTGTTTACATGGACATGTCGACAATTGTGAATTGTTTACGTTGAATTGTCTGCACGTAGACAATCGTGTAGTCTACATTCTTAGTCTACACGGCACAACACTGGGTGGCGGGAAAACTTAGCCATCTTCTGTGGGCCCCCTACGCCCGGTGCTCACATTTGAACCTGAGATCTTTAGATTAGTAGTCCTACACACTATGCTCTGCGCCATTGCGCTCACACGTTCATTAATCAATGCTTGCCATTTAATTTTTAAAGACCTGGAAGTTTGTGTCCTTGTGAAGTAGGTTGTGAAACTCTCCTCTGATTAAAAATGTCCAGTAAATGTAAAGTGCCATCTCCCTTAGTCAGAGGACTACGTTAGCAACTACATTCCTCTGAAGGACCATTACAAAAGAACCATCTTACTTAATCGCACATTTCTCAAGTGTGAAAATGTCCAGGCGAGTCCCGGAAATTTAAAATATTCTCCAGATATATTCTATTTGCAAACTTGCAACCCTACAGATCGTGCACAGGGTTGCTGGTAAACGCACATTATTGACACTGTCCTTTTCTTCGAGAGTTCGCTAAAAAAGGAATTGACGGTAATTGGCTGGTGGAAAAAAAGCGAGTCCTTATTAAACTTCTTTCTATACTTATTCATAAAAAAAAACTTTTCACATACCACTTTTATTCACCTCAATCACTTCTTTCAAACTGTTTTCAATATTCTCAAAGATAGAGAAGAACAACTTCGTGGTGTTGTACTATTGAAGGATATTCTTCTATCTCAATCAACGATGTCAGTATCCTTTTTTCGGTTGGATAGACAAAAGAAAAGTTTAATGATAAAAGTTGTAAGAGTTTTCTCACCATCCTATTTCAAACAAACTTATTTTTATATCTTCAGCTTTACGTTGCATCTATGAGGATGTTGATTGAAAGATTCGTCCTGCTGAAAAGATTCAATTTACCGAATGAGTGCTGAGTACATAAACTTGATATTGACTAAGTAAAATGTAATTAATAGGAGGAAATTCGTATTTAAAATTCCGTTGAACTATATAGAAGTAAGTAATCAGTTAGCAAAGTAAGATATTGAATTGATACGGACCTCGAAGATGGCGGAAGGAAGGATTTGGCACAGAGTTTTTACTATTGAATGATTCCGCTTGACATATTTCTTTGAAGATTGATGGCAGGTGAAGAGAAATGTCAAAATACAAGTAATTTTCAGAAGCTATTAATAAATTGAGAGCTGAAGCGTTATTTAATGTAGAACACAAACTTACCGCAGAAGAACTTGGAATTCAAAAGAAGCCTGCTTTCTGTGGCCAGTACTTTGTTAGTCGGTTAATGTACAGGGTGGGTCAAAAGTGACTTCCTAATTTAAGGTAATAATAACTTTTATATTTTTTATATGTTAAAATCACAAAGTATGATTTGTGGAGATATTTTCCGGCTAAGTATGGAATATAATGTCCCTCAAATGAGCACCAACTTTATGCTCACAGAGACGGGCTCTTTCTAGAGTGTTTTCCATAACACTTCGTGAGACATCTGGGCTCAGCGCATGTGTTTCAGCACGAATATTCTCCTTCAACTGCGGGATAGTGGTCGGTTTAATTACGTACAATTTACCCTTCAAATAACCCCGCAGAAAAAAGTCTGGTGCAGTAAAATCCGGAGAACGTGGAGGCTAATTAAATCCTGAATTTTAGGAAATTTTTCGGTCGCCGAAAATGTTAATTAGTAGCGCCATTGTGGGGCGAGCAGAGTGCGCAGTAGCTCTATCCTGCTGAAACCACATCTCAGGATTATCAGCAATCACTGGCCTCAAAAAATGTTCGATCATAGCCCGATTCCAGTTATGGTTACAGTATTGGCGGCATCGTCTTCAAAGAAGAATGGCCCAATAATTTTTCCTGAAGTTACACCAGACAGTGCAGTTAAGTGAATGCTATTCCCGCGAATAGATCAACCTTGGGTTCTCATTGCCCCATATACGGCAATTTTGTTTATTAATGAATCCATTTAAGTGGAAATGAGCTTCATCACTCATTATGAGATGATGAATAAAATCATTTTGCTGCCTTGCCATATCTTGTAAACGAACTGCGTAAACAACACGTTTTTGAGGATCTCCTGGCTTTGATTCTTGCCCAAATTGGATTTTGTATGGAAACAGCTGAAATTCGGTTCTTAGAACTCTTCGCCTTGAACTGCGGGAGACACCGAGTTGACCAGAGCGCCTTCGTGTCGATGTTTCTGGACTCTCCACAACACTTTCAAGAATGCGTTCCACGTTTACTTTGATTCGGGGTCTTCCAGCTCGAGGAAAGTCAACTAAAGCTCCTTGTTGACGAAATTGTGCCACCAGTGCCGTAATCATGTGCGCAGAGGGTGTATTTCGCACACTTAAATGACGCCGAAACCCCTGGTTTGACGATGAGTGCCGGCAAGCGCATGCAGCAAAACAAAGCGCCTACGACGCGGCACTTCGTAGAAGGACGAGAGCAGCTCGTGAGCTCTACGAGCAAAAGAGGATGGAAGAACATTGGCTTCTCCGGAGAAAAAAGAAAGAGCATGCGAAGCGCGCGATCGAGGAAATAGAGAGGTGCTACTCCAGGAAAAATGTTCGGAAGTTTTACCAAAAGGTGCTTCCAAAACCCATTTTCTTCGTTTCTGATGAACCGATGCGATGAACTTTTCAGGAAATGTCAAAGTTTGACATCCCGCCGACGACTGACACATCCCGCCGAATATTTTATTCGTGATTTTATTATTATTATTTTTCCAAACTTCATTATAAAGGTAATTGAATTTAACAAATCTGTTAATGTGAAATTGTTTTTCATAATTTTAGAATATGCTTGGCATCAATTTCAATCGGCGGAAGTAAATATTTTTCAATTTCAGGATTTTCAATACAAATTTCTTAACTACAGCTTACAGCTGTGTCACGGTGCATGTCATAGGTGCATGTGTGCTGCCAAGTTTTTTTTGATGAGTTCTTAAGCGGCGATGGTCGTTTTCTGATGCCATCCCTATATCCGCGTGCAAAGAAACACGGCTATTATCAAGTTATGTCTCGACTAATTATACGACTAATAACTGAGATGGTCCACACTTGTTCCACTTGGCAGCAGAGTTCTAACTCTAGTTTTATGGCACCGGAGGAATACAATATTAGCCTATACCTTGGTTCGAATTTATGCTACGTGGTGTTGCTCAGTCAGTACTGCCACTATCTGATAGATGGCGTACCTTTTATCGGAGTTGTGGCGACCCACTGGCCCTCTATGGAGCAGTAGGAAGCAACGAGTAGTTTTGGAGAGTGTGGTTGACGGCGAGTAAGAAGCACGCGATTGATTATTCTGATCGTGGTTTGACGAGTGGAAGACGCCATTGTTTTTAATACTTACTTTTGCTTTATAATATATATTAATATTTAGTTAATAAATAATATTTTCAATAAAAATAAAGTGAAACATTTAGTGGAGTATATCATTAACAAAAGAAGTACCCACAGAGTTGTGGCAGCACCTGACAGCACAACCACTACCGACGCCATCTGCCAATGGATACCGCCACCATCGCGCGCATTCAAATAGGCGAAACAACTGCCGACAGATGTTCGTTCCGCTGATGGTTTTTGGATAACCAGAAGATAATTACTTTCGTATTATCTGAGCCGGTGTCCCAATCACATATTCGGAGCTACTTGCCAGAATACGAAAAACGAGCGATAAAATTTATAGGCGATCGAGATATAGCGAAATCGCTGGAAATGGAAAGTAAAGTCTTAGTCATCGTCGCTCCTGCCTATCGCTGCTTTATCGATATTACCACCACAAGTGCTCAAACGAAATAGCCAGATGCATTCCACCGTTAGAACAAGCAATACCTACTCGCCATGTCATGAATGCACATCAATTCACCCTCAAGCATTTTTTCGGACGTACAACGAAATACAAAGAATCTTCCCTAAGCCGTTCCACACGAATGTGCTCTTCCGTGCTCTGTTTTTCCGACCCATTATAATCTGCAAGCATTTAAAAAAAAATTTGCATCGGTTTCTCCTCTGTCATCTTTAACCCCAATTCCTTAATGCCCGCACTATCTGACTATATAGATGTCCACATTATAATGGTACTAAAAATCCCTTTATTCCAAAACTATAAAAAGAAAAGAAAAAAAGGGTGAAAGAAGGAGGAACAGGAAGAAGAATGTATCATTGAGGTACTCACAATGGGCGTTTTTCGCTTATGGGTGAATTGTTTTCTCTGCCAGTGTACGATAGAGCATTCTAATAAGAGCAATTATAAAAATACCAAAGATGTCTGAATGACCTCACATTTGACATTTTCGGAAGGCAGGTATCATCTCTAACGCATGGAAAGGCCACCATAAGTCGTATTCACAGACTAAACACCAGCGCCGTTATATAGCAATGGCAACTGCCAAGCAAAACAAAATTTACATCGTCTCCTGTTGGTAACGCCCGTTCATTTGACGAACTTTCCATGCAGAAGAATAAATAATTCATGAAAAAAAAAAAAAAAATCAAATCATTTTTTTCAATTTTAAAATTCAATCAAATGGATTTCCAATTTTCTTACTATCTCTCTCTCTCTCTTTTACTCTCAATATTTATTTGTGTTGCCTGCCTGCTTGTGCATTGGGGAGAAAATTGGTTTGCCATCGTGGGTGGCTTGGATTGGGGGAGGAAAAAGAGTCTGTATAAATATGTGCACTCCACCTATACTACTTAATTCGACTGTCAAATAATGTTAATAGTGAACGGATGATGATGATGATGATGACTATGTTGGTACTTGTTAGACAGACATATTTCACCGATTCGACAACAAGGTCGAAAACGATGGTGACGTCGATTACGGAATGAAATGGTGTCGTTTTTTTTTAATTTTTCAATTTGTTTCCAATCGAATCGTTAAAGGACAAAATAGGCACTTTGGCTGTTTTGTTGACTTGTTTAAAACAATGCTTCGTGTTGTTCACGATAAACAGCAAAAACACGCAGAATCAGAAATAGGCTTGGAAAGATTTTTAAATATGCAAACAAACATAATTTTAATGGACTTGTTAATTGAATTGGATGGATGTCTGTTTGGAAAATAATCGAATGCCTTTTACGAGTATATTTGTAAGTCTTTCTGGATTTTTATTAATTCGAAGCGCATTAATGTGTCACAGTTCGCACAGTCAATGGAATATGAAGATGAAAAATCTAATGATTTACAGTCTTCTTGTCATCTTTTCGCACAATTTTTTAAATCATCATATAATACAGACTCAATCGGAGATCTAAGATCAATGTATTCAAATTTTGAACCTAATATTAATTTTATGCTTCCTCAGTTATCTGAAGATGAAGTTTTAGATGCCTTATGTAAAATAGATGTTTCTAAAAAAGCAGGCTATGATACAATTCCGCCCCTTCTCTTATCAAGATGTTCCTCATCTATTTGTTTTCCTCTCACTTTCCTCTATAATAAATCTCTCTGGTCAGGAGAGTTTCTAGATGAATGGAAAGTATCATTTATTAATCCTATATATAAAAGTGGGTCGAAGCAGTTAATCAAAAATTATAGACCCATTTCGAAGATTTCGGCTATACGAAAACTTTTGGAAAAAATTATAACTGATAAGTTCTACTACTCTGTGAAACAACTTTTATCACCGGGACAACACGGCTTCATAAAAGGTCGCTCAACGGCTGCAAATCTCTATATTTTCACTAATTTTTGCTTGAATGAAATGGAAAAGGGGTACCAAGTTGATGTACTCTACACAGATTTTATTAAAGCATTTGACCGAGTCCATCACGGTTTACTACTTCATAAGATGAAGATGCTAGGTTGTGATAGTCGTTTTCTTATATGGCTAGAGTCATACCTATCTAATAGAAAACAAATTGTCGATATAGGTGGGCTTTACTCTATACCAATTAAAGTTGACTCAGGTCTTCCTCAAGGACGTCATCTAGGTCCATTGCTCTTCCTTCTTTTTATTAATGATTTGCCATTGATCTTTCATAAGTCGATTTGTCTAATGTTTGCCGACGATGTTAAAATCTTATATTCTATCCGATCGATAATTGATTGTTCCATTTTTCAAATGCAGATAGATCTTTTTCTAGGCTGGTGTAAGTATAATCACCTAGAATTGAATTTTTCTAAATGTAAGATTCTTAGTGCAACTAGATCACTGAACGCTATCAATTATTCTTATAAATTCAATCAAGACCCACTATTAAGAGTTAAACTGGTGAAGGATCTTGGTGTGCTTGTGGATTCGAAGTTGGATTTCCGGCAGCATATCGATTTCATTACTTCTAAAGGTAATTCAATGCTTGGTTTTCTAAAACGAAACTCAAAAGACTTCAAAGATGCTTACACACTTAAAATCTTATACAATTCTTTAGTAGGGGAGACCGGGGCTAGTTGACTCAAAATTTACATTTTTTTCTTTTTCTCTTGAACTAAGGCTGATATAAAGATAGTTCAGATATCATTGAAAAAAGCATCCTTTGTTCTTTCCAAACAAAGTTATTCAATTAAAAAAAACAACATGAGGACAATATTTTCTTAATTTTAGTAGAGCACCTCGATTGTGTCAACTAACCCCGGTACCGGGGTAAGTTGACTTACGTTATGGGGTAAGTTGACCCACGCCGCCGTACGAAACTGAATTCTTACAAAAAATTTAAAGATTAAGATTCATTTATTTTTTTATTTTTTTGTAATAACATAAATGAATTCCGTATCTACTTAACGAACAAGTATCACCAGATAGGAACAATATTTTCAATATTAGGCACTTATGTAGGTTATGTTAACAAAAAACAAAACCACTTATTGTGGTGGAAACGAAAAGGCACTTAATGGCCATTAACTAAAATAAGGCAAAATAAATAAATCAAAGAGGTAGGTACATACAAGGTGGCGCAAAAGTTGTCAGGTGGCGCAAAAGTTGTCTCCCGATGTTCTTTCGCTGTAATTTTTTTTATGAATGCAAAACTTTGGTTCTGCTTTTGGATTATGTTAATTGGTGTCTTAAGTTTTTTCTGTATAGTTAACTTCACAAATGTCAAAGTAGAATTTACATTTGCCGCCATTTGCAAAAATTATAGCTTCTTCCGATAGGATGATGACTTTTGCGCCACCTTGTACTAGTGCTTAGGAAAAATATATGATTTTAAATTAAGCAAAATAAATAAATTAAAAGCCACTTCCTGTGGTAAAACAAAAAACAAAAATATCACTTATATATATCTTGCTGTTTTCCTTTTATAAGTCCTCATTTCCTGTAAATCCCGAAAAAATTATTGAATCAACTAGCCCCGAAGAAAATGAGTCAACTAACCCCGCCCGACCATCTGGCAGATAACAAGATTTTTCAGAAGCAAAAACACAAAATAACAAAAACTAAAAGCCATGCATGGACAACTAACACATAGGTACACTATATTGCAAAAAAAAATCTACGCCAGACGCTAAAAAACGGCCGGAAAGAGGAAAATAAGAGAAAAAAAAAAAGTTACTTACGGTAGCAAAAAATCGTTTTTCCTTAATATTTCTTCAATGACATGTACTCGCGACGAGACACAAAGAGAGACTAAACAGGTATCGGTATTGAATGTAAAAACAGGAATGGAAATGCAAATCATTTCTTCTCTTTAAAATAAATGGCAGCGAGTCAACTTGCCCCTGGGGTCAACTAGCCCCGGTCTCCCCTACTTCCTTATCTTGAATACTGTTCTATAGTTTGGTGCCCATTTTACGCTAATGGGATCCAAAGAATTGAACGAATTCAGAAAAGATTTACAAGATTCGCACTTCGAAATTTGAATTGGACTGGTGATATGCCGAACTATTCTTCAAGATGTGCTCTAATTGATTTAAAAACGCTTGAAGTTAGAAGAAACGCACAAAGTACAATTTTTATTAGAGATATTCTTTCCAATAAAATAGATTCCATCGATTTATTGTGTTTGGTTACGTTCTATGTTCCGGAAAGACTACTTCGAAACAGGAAAAGTACTATTTTATATACCTGGTCATAGAACTAACTATGGTCAAAATGAGCCCATCTCGCGGTCTTTAACAATGTACAACACCGTTTGCAATGAAGTCGACATTGTAACGAATAGAGATACATTTAAACGAGAAGTCTTACAATTTTTAAGTCTTCGTCTGTAAATTTTCTTGTATGTATGCAAGTAACAGAAAATTGTCATAATTTATGTAAATATATTAAGTATTGTATATAATATAAATTGTTAATGTAGTCAGCAGATTTAATCCATTGATGAAATAAATAAATAAATAAAATAAATAAATAAGTTAGGTGGACAAGGATTGGTGTGGCGGAGACGTTTCGTTCTTGCAAACGCTCATTAAATTCCGACTTTCGCAGCCGATTTAAATGGGGTACCACTAATAGAGTGGAGTTCAGTGCTGCGTTTGGTCAATTGAACAAACTACTAACACCCTACCATCATTTATGTTATGTTGGGAACCAGGGTCGAGCCACAGGGGCAACTTTGATACAGGTGACGCGGCATGCTTGTGGTTGCTCGGCTCAGCTCGTCGGACGGGGGTAGTTCTTGTCCCCTCACCATATACCACCTGCTCAACAAACGTTTTGTCCATGCCAAAAAGTTGTAAAAAGAGAAAAAAAAGAGGAAGGAAGCTACTCTACGTAGACCACGGACGGACGAAAAAAGATAGGAAAGTGAAAATAAAAGAAAAGAAAATGTCCAACGACATAGGCCGATACCCAAGAGAGAGAAGGGAATGAGCACCCGAACTAATCTAGCTAACCTAAATTAAATCTAACCTAACCTAAAATTACAAGCTATGCCCTAAAATGTACCTAAGCTAACTTAAAACTACACTAAAACTATCTTACCCTAACCGCAACTCACTTTCCCTAAATCTCTCTTTGGTACCGGGTTCGTTATGAACCCGAAACATGCCAGATGTTATTGGCAAGGGTTAGCCAGCCCACCCTTGTGTCTATCGACACAACCTTAGCTATCACTCTGGCCGATGTTGTGAGTGATAGCCCCTCGACGAACCCTCCAGTCACAATTCAGGTCAGTATGTCCTTAGAGAAAAGTTCGTATGTCGTCGCGTCAGGTCGTCTAAGTTTGTATTGTCCTGTTACGTCATTGTCGATCCATAGAAGGACGGCCTTCACAGCCGTTCACACACCAAAAGCAAAACTCTAGCCGCGCATATTCAAATGCCCAAAAAAAAAAAAAAAATTCAATGCCATGAAAGGCTTTCAAATATTTAATTTATATAAAAAAAGAACTTAAAACTACTGCAAAAAGAATTCAAAAAAAACTTAATCTAAAATTCTGCACTTAAATCTTAAAACTAAAATTCAAATATATAAAAAAAAACTTAAAGTACTCACGGTTTCATGTACGGTCCCCCGTTGTCCTGGTACCAGCACAAGAAGAGACGGTGATTGTATGAAGCCAATATTGCCTCTGAGAGGCGCACTATAACAAATTCAAGGGCAGAACTCACAAACAAAATGTACCCCAGCCTTACTTAACTCGAATTCAAAAAAACTAATTAAAATTAAACTAAAACTAAGATTGAAAAAAAAAAACAATTCAAAAGAAACAAAAAAAAGGAATTCAATGAAAACTAAAACAAAAAAAAAATAATGCTTCCAGAAAAATTAAAAATGAAAATTAAACTAAAATCCTAAGTTAAAACTTTACGCCACTGCGTTTTACGGAGTGTTAGCACTTCTTGGTGCGTGTTGTAGTTGTTGCCACAAACAAGGGCGGAGCACTGCACTTTATGTTTATTGTATAGTATTTTTGTTTATTATTGTCCTTTTGTTATTATATGTTTCACTGTTTAATGTTGTCACTTTGGGATTCTTGTTATTGTGTTGTCTTTGTTCACTGTGTTGCGGCTCTATGTCCGTACAACCTAGATCCGTTTAAGCGGTTTCGCTGGCCTCCACGGGAGACTGTCCCAGCACGGCAACAAGAGGTTAAGGCCCAAGGTCAAAAGGGCAGAGGTCTGAGCACCAACCAACCTAAAAGTGGTGGCCCAAACTAGACCCAAACCTTAAGAAAAGTACTCTTAATATGTATTCTTTTAAAATGAACATTTCACCTACCTCTGCAGCGACTTATCCGGTATGAAATGACCTTTACGCCCTTCAGAACAGACCAGATAACAGTTCGGCTTTACAGGTATCTACCATAAGAATTCCCGTGAATAAATTTATTTTCTAATTGCCTTTTAAAATTTAACTCACCCAAGATTTATCTTCAAACTTTTTCTTGCAGTGTATTTTTGTATATGCACAACGAAACCTTGCACAAAAATCCAATTAGCTACGAGGGCATCGACCGCTCAGAAATTATCAAAGTGCACAGCTGTGACTAGTTGAGCGTGAAAGTCTGTTTGTACACGATATATTTTTTTTTTGTTATCCCTCTCTTTGTTTTCTGAGTCACTTGTCGGTCTATTTGTTTTCTTTCTTTATCCTCCTTCTATACCCTATTCCTTCCTTTTTCTTTCTATCAATCCCTTTCTAATTTCCCTTTCTATTCAGCTAATCCTGGAAGGAGAAAGAAATAGTTCACCTTCCAGTCGTCAAGATTAGTTGTTTCGTTTTGTGTGGTCAACAAAATAAATACTCCTAGTTATAAAATACATAATCTAATCCTAATCACTAAAAAAAATAAAATAATATAAAATAAAAACGTATACCTACACGATCAGTCATTACACAACACAAAACCGGGAATGGGTTGGAATCGGGCCATCAGTTTCCAATTGGGGAAATTTTAAAGGAAAACATTTTAATATGAAAGGAAAGGAAGAGATTGGAAGAAAGGAGAAAGCGCAGACAAACTTGTAACAACAAAAAAAAACACAAACTGTCAAAACATCGTGGTTGTCGGACGATTGGAGAGGATTGTAAGTACATTTATATCGTTTATTGTTAGTTTTGTCTATGATTGTAGAATTAATATTACGAGTATGATTATTTGAAGGGAAAGGTTCTAGGAATTGGACATGTGAGTTTCATTTATGCTTTACTGAGGTTTGGCTGCCGGAATACATATTTTTCGCTTTGTGTCTCGAGTGAAACTATTTGTTTACTTTCATTTGTCATTCAATGTATTTTGTTTTCAGGAGTTTGTATGGTGGGAGGCAGGAGATGGGACTAGGAAGGCGTTGAGGGTCAATGAACGGCTCCGTAACATTTAGCAATTTAGAAGCATTAAATTTCACCCTATTTGTTGTGTCCCACTGAACTATGCTGTCAAGATCGGAATGTAATGTTCCGTGAATGCGTGAACCAGGTAATGAAAATGAACGGCGAAGGAATGAATTGGATTTGAAGTTACTGCTACCTACTTAACGGGCTCCCGAACCGTGAAAAGTCAGACCGTGCAGCTTTCCATTGTATACGAACCCGGACACGCTGTTTCCAGTTCTCCAGACTAAGCGCTCTGGCATCCGCGATGGCTTGGTCTTTAAAACGGCTCATAGAGTTTGCGGACCAAATATCCGGCGGAGTATTTTTCTTTCAAAATAACCCAATATTAGCTCACCGCTTTCTACTTACCGTTCAGCACTCGACACCATAAATCAGGGCTGGTAGGATAAAGGTTCGTTAGAGCATGCATTTTGTCTTTCGAGTGAGGAGTTTTGAACACATTTGTTTCGCTAAACCGAAGTAGCAGCGGTTTGCTACGGTAATTCTCCGCCGGATCTAAAATAGGGTATCATTTGTGGAGTTGTGTGTTTACTCCAAGGTAGGTTAACTCCTTAACTACCTCGAAGTTATTGATATCTACAGTGACGTTTTGTCCTAGGCGGTGGACAGATGTTTGTTTGTTTGTTGATAGCATGTAAAGGGTTCGCCATCTAACGTTTTTTTTTTCAACTAATGCTTATTTCGTGAATGGTAACACTTAGAGGAAGTGTACCGATTATGGAATACCTAAGGAAGAACTCGTCCTTGAATACTAAAACATTATTTTTTTTTCAATATTTTTTATGGAAATGATTGAAAATAGTATTTATTAATTAAAAAAAACAAAACTTAAATACATATAACACTTCATTAAATAAACAAAAACGAAAAAAAACACAAAATGAACACATTGAAAAAAGTGATCCTAATATGGACCACAAGTTTGGCGTCATCTGAAAATTTTACGATTACCTAAGTACACAAATTTTAACAAACTTTTTAGATGGTTCCCAATATGGAATACTATTTCCAGTGTATTCCTAATATGGAATACTACTCCATATTAGGAACACACTGATATTCCATATTAGGAACAAGGTAGCACCAGATAAAGTTAAAATTACCTTCACTATTTTACACAGCTAACTTAAATATTCACAGTAGTTTAAAAGCTTAATGTTTTTTCTAATAATGAGTAAAATAATGATTGAATAAAATTAAATTAAACTTGAAATACACGAGAAAAAACTTTTGAAAATATACTACGCACTTGTCAAATACACTTGTTTTTACGACTACTCACGTCTGCTGTTATCGCCATGCACAAGGGTTTTGACAGTTAATATGCGCCTAAAGGAAAAGCTATTCGTGAAATTTAAATACGCCTACGTTACTTTGGTTCTGAGATATTGCACTATTCCATATTAGGAGCGTATTCCATAATCGGTACACTTCCTCCAGCTCATGTCTGATTTGACAGATAATTAGTTTTATCCTTCCGCTGAACGAATATGGTTGTGTATACGCTTGAACAACGCTGGGAAATATTGCGACATTACTTTGAAAATCATGGTAATGTTACAGAATGTGTGCGAAAATTGCGTACGGATTTTGGAAGAAGAGAAGCACCGTCAGTTCCGTATGTTCGTTATCTTGTGAAAAAAGTGAAAGAAACTGGCATCCTCATCGACAAACCAAAGCGTGAAAAGCCAAAAACAGTGCGTACACCCGAGAATATTGCTGCTGTGGCAGAAAGTGTGCGTGAAGCGCCATCAACATCAATTCACCGTCGTTCTCAACAATTGAACATTTCGGAGGCATCATTGAGACGAATTTTGCATAAAGACCTTGGTATGACGCTACTATAGGCTACTGCATGGCCAGCCGAGGCAGCCATTTGAATGAAATTATTTTCCATTATTAACCGGAAGGATTGTACTTTCAAATAAAAAAAGAAATTTGAGAAAATATTCAGTAGTTTTTTTTTTTATAGCGTTTTCAAAAAAAAAAAAAGTTATTTGGCGGACCCGTTATAAGGATCATGATGGAAAAGCATTGTGATTCTATAAAATTTTTGCATATGGTGTTGATTGATTTTGAAAAGGCTTTTGATTGACAACCAAGGGATCTGTTATGGGTGGCGCTAAGACAACGAGGAGCCTCAAAACCCTAGATACAGGTGATCATGGACACGTACAGTAAAGACAAGAGAAAGATGCCCCGTTGGAGTCACCGAAGAGTTCGCATTCAAAGTCGGTGTATACCAGGTAATCGTCTTAAGTCCCATGATATTTATTAAAGCGCTTGATTATCTGCTTGAAAGAAAAGTTACGGACCCCAAAGTGTATCAGTTATTCATTGCTGACAATGGAGCGAGGATCAAACGTTCCTGCAACGACCACTTGGTGTATGGGTATAAGTTTTGGAGGGTAATGGGTATCGTATTAGTCCGAAAAAAACACACTATTTGTGCTGCCCGTTCTCAGATCCACTCCGACCTATTCAAGACATTTATATGAATGGAAAAGTGAGTCCCAACTGCGAAAAGCTCAAATATCTTTAAGCTATGATCAAATCGAAGCAAACTGTGATGACGACATTAAGCATAGCGTAAGCGCTTGGTGGGTGAAGTGGCGGGAAAGCTCAGCCATCTTCTGTGATCGAAAAATTTCCCCTAAACTGAAAGGAAAGCTCTTCGCCGCAATTGTACACCCGTCGCACCCGTCGTATAAGTATTATGCATTAACCGCCCATTCAGAGCCTAAAACTTAGCTTCTCCAACCACTTGCTTGCGGAAGGGACCTACAATTTTAAGACGAATCCGAACGGCAAATTTGAGAAGCTTCTCATGACAATTGATACACTTGATACAACAAAGATTGCTCGAATAATAACTTCCAAGATCCGAGGAAGCCTTCACGTCAAATAACCAATCTTGAAGGAAATGGAGCGCGACCGGCTCAATAGGTACTGTCATCTTCAAATGAGGGATCTTTCGAACCCTGTCAAAAATACAATATCAATCAACGTTCTAACACAAATGCGAACGAGGGGCCGGCCTAAGACTCCTGGAACAAACAAATGCAGCAACCAGTGCCGGATTTAGGGGAGGGCAGGGGCTAGAGCCCTGCGCCTCCACAAAACAGGGGACCCAATATTTCAAATTCCGACGAGTGGTGGATTCTACTCCCGATGAATCTCATATCGATCAACTAACTATAGTTGTTGGATATACTGAAGGATCGATGCCAAAAGAAAGATTTCTCACCTTTTTACCAAACTGCGGCCATACCGGCGAGGCCATAGCAAACGCATTACTAAAAATTCTAGGTGACCATCAAATAGACATTTTGAATTGCCGCGGCCAATCATATGACAATGCTGCAAACATGAGTGGTAAATACAAAGGAATGCAGGCTCTTATTTTGGAGATTTATCGGCGTTTGTACCATGTTGTGCTCATTCTCTCAATTTAGTTGGAAAGGCAGCTGCTAACTCTTGTCCATCGGCTGTTTAATTTTTCGATTTCGTTCAGAATTTATATAGTGGACAATTTTACGTTTTAAAAAAGCTTAGCGATACTCGTTGGTCTTGTCGAGCTGAAGCTACGAAAGCTATTGTCGATGGTTATTCTGAAATCGAAGGAGCTCTAACCACCATATATTCTGATAAGGAGCAAAAATACATCGTGAGGAATGAAGCATCGAACCTTTTACGAAAGATGGGTTGTCTCGAAACCGCTCTTTTTTCTATCTTTTGGGACGACATCTTAGAGCAATGCGAAGCTACAAACAAGATATTGCTGGACCCGAAAATGATTCTTGAATCTGCAAGGCGTGCATTAGAATCATTGAAATCATTTGTTGAATCCAAAGAAACGATTTTGATTACGAGAAAGCAGCTAAAGAAATATGTAGTACGGACCAGTATGTACAAGGTGGCGCAAAAGTAATCCTCCTATCAGAAAATGCTATAAATTTTGCTTGGCCCCTAATGTCAGTTCTGTTTTGACATTTGTGTAGTAAACACATTTGAAATACACGTTAATAAACAATGTTACGCTACACTGCTCCAGAACGCGGAATATTGGTGACTTGGAATATTGGTGATTTTTTTTTAAATTACAGCCAAAAAACATCGGAAGGTTATTTTTGCGCCACCTTGTACAATCACGCACCAGAACAAGAAATGTGAGGTTGAATCCACTCGATTATATGGAAGCACAAGACGCAAATCTGTCACCAAAAGAGAAATTCAAAGTATCCGGTTTCATCCCAGTTATCGATGAGCTATGTGTTTCTCTTACTGAACGATTGCATGCATACGAAGCTGTACGTTCGTGATTTGGATTTCTCAATAAAATGGAGAAGATGGATGCTGCAAATTTGCATGCTGCAGCAGAGGCATTGGTGAGGTATACAAAGATGATTTAGACCCTAGTCTTGGTAATGAGTTGGTTCAATTTCTATCTTTGATCAACTTATACAAAAAGAATTATAGAAAAGACCAATCTACCGAGCTATTTCACTATCACATTCTTGAAGATACTAATTTTAGAGCTACACTCCCAAACATTGAAATTGCACTCAGAATGCAAATAAAAAAGAAATTTGAGAAAATATTCAGTAGTTTTTTTTATAGCATTTTCAAAAAAAAAAAAGTTATTTGGCGGACCCGTTATTTGGTGTTGCCCTTATTTACTTCAAGACCAATCAATTTCGACTGTTCTTCAATCGCCGTGAAAGCCTTTAACACGTGCCTTCCATGTTGACACCTGCACCTCGCACTATTTTCTCCAAAACAAGATTGAATAATTCATATGATAGCGAATCTCGTTGCGAAAATCCGGTACAAGTTTGGAATATTTCGGAAGAGCTGCTTCCAATCTGCATATTACACAGCGTGTTTTCAAGTGTCATGCGACACAACTGGATCAGTTTTGCCGGGATCCCAAATGCGGCCATCGCCACATAGAGTTCTTATCGAGCTGTCATATGCGGCTTTAAGGTCAATGAAAAGGTTGTCTGTCTCAACTTTAAATTCATTGGTCTTTTCCGGGATTTGCTTTGGTCTATTGTCGATCGACCGGGCCGGAAGCCACTTTGGTACGTGCCGATTATTGTGTTGCACAACGGCTTCAGACGCTCGCACAGTACGTTCGACGTAACAGACATTAGATCATTTATAAATAAATAAAAATGAGAAAGAGGTTCGGCAACAAAACGGAGCCTTGGGGAACACCAGCATTAATTTGGTGAGTTGCAGACCTGTAACCGTCCAAAAAAACTTGAATTCAACGGTCCGAAATGTTGTTTCTAATCCATTGAAGAGGAGTGTCATCGATTCCAAATGATAAAAGAACTTCCCTTCAAGCAAGAGACTCCGTTTTACGTCCGCAAACGGAGTCAATGACATATGGACTACTCCGCATACGGCTCCGCATACGGGTCCGAAAAACGACGTTTTTCGGATACAATTAGTATGGAAATTGTAATAGCCGCGGACTCACATGTGTATGTATTGTGACAGATTGAGTTCGCTTTGGTCAGCAAAAAACAAATCCAAAACTGATCCAAAAAAAAGGTACAAATCGAGGCTAGATAAGAAGAAAAACGAGAATCGAGTATCGCTAAAATAAAAATCAGAAATGTTTGTTCATGTTTATTTTATTTCTTAAAAACAATACATTTTTCCATTTCGTATACCTGCAACCATTTCTCCTTCTCCTGCTAAATAAATGAATCAAATAAATGTGCATGTTATCTATACATACGAGTATGTATGTTACTTACTTTCGACATGAATTATTTGTGCCGGTAGCATTTAAATCATCGAAATGCGGCCCACAAATGGTAGTTTCGCCTTCATCGCTTGCTATTTTTTTTTTTTGGTTTTGATAAATCTAAATTCAAACAAAGTTTAATTAAGCAAATAATTATGTGCAATAATAAATTCAATTTTAGTTTACCTTTCAAAGAAAATTATATCTGCAGCTACAGCCAGAGACACTAGCCGTGTTTCTTTGCACGCGGATATAGGGATAATTTAAAATTTGCATGTAAAATACAACAACAACTTATCCTATATACGCTAACTTTAGCGCGGTTAGATATCGCCGCTAAGTCAGTTAGCGGGGATAAACAGTGCTTCCAAAACCCATTTTCTTCGTTTCTGATGAACTCATGCGATGAATTTTTCCGGAAATGTCAATGACGTCCCTCCGACCACTAACACATCCCGCCGAATATTTTGTTCGTGATTTTATTATTATTTTTTTTCCTTCATTATAAAGGTAATTGAGTTTAGCAAATCTGTTAATGTGAAATTGTTTTTCATAATTTTAGAATATGCTTGGCATCAATTTCAATTGGCGGAAGTAAATATTTTTCAATTTCAGGATTTTCAATACAAATTTCTTAACTACAACTTACAGCTGTGTCACGGTGCATGTCATAGGTGCATGTGTGCTGCCAAGTCTTTTTGATGAATTCTTAAGCGGCGATGGTCGTTTTTTAATGCCATGCCTATATCCGCGTGCAAAGGAACACGGCTAATGACACTGACAGATGAACGAATCGCCATTACAAATAACTACTCTCGACTCTCGCTCTTTTTATACCCTATTCTAGGGGTATATTAATTTTGACGCATAGTTTGTAACATACCTTAATATTGCCCGTAGACCCCTAAAAGTTACTATATTTATGATCAGCATCGATAGTAATGTCGATCTAGCCATGTCCGTCCGTCCGTCCGTCCGTCCGTCTGTCGGCAAAAATTAGGCCTTTAAACTGGACCTAGAGAGTTGAAATTTTAACCATATACTCTCTAGGGTCCCGAAATAATCAAGTTTACGAATTTTTGAAATCCGCCCACAGACACGCCCACAAACTCAAAAAAAACAAAATTTTGGAAAAATCGAATTTTGAGCTAGAAAGCTGAACTTTTTTATATATGATCTATGACTCCTAAAACTGCTCGGGATAAAAAAATTTCAAAATCCGCCCACTGACACGCCCACAAATAAATAAAACAATTTTTTTGAAAATCCAAAGTTTGAGCTAGGGAGCTGACATTTATAATACATACTCTCTATGGGCCCTTTATGCTCATGTGTAAATATTTTCAAAATCCGCCCACTGTGGGCGTGCCCACAATTATTATTTTTTTTGAAAATTCAAAGTGAGCTAGGGAGCTGAAATTTATAATACATACTCTCTAGGGGCCCTTTATGCTCATGTGTTAATTTTTTTTAAATCCGCCTACTGATACGCCCACAATTAAATAAGTTAGGGAGCGTTTTTTTTGATAAAATCCTTAGAGCGCACACAATATGTAGAGCGTTCTTAACAATTCAACCATACTTAGACTTTTGTCACGCCCACTTATGAGGGATGGGAATAAGAATAGGGTATCCAACAGTTCGACCAAGCGGACTGTAGCCCGTCCCTATGTTTCTTATTGGCAATGTAGGTACAGTCAATTTACAAACGTGTGCGTGGAACGCCTCATATATCGCGGATCCAAAAATGGCGGGAAAAGTTGGGTCAGTGTTTTTGCTTGAAGGGTTGATGCCAAACTCTGTCAAATGCCTTTGAAATATCAAGGGCAACTATCTTACTTTTACCACAGTGGTGAAGAGATTGGTTTCACTTTCGGTTAGATAAGTCATCAAATCACCAGTGGACCTGTTGCTGCGAAAACAATACTGCCGGTCATTAAGACGTTTCCGGAATTCGAGATTTTTCATGAGCTGACGGTTTATCAGCGTTTGCATGACCTTGGAAAGATGGGACATAAGTGCGATTGGTCGGTTAGATGAAGTACGAGTATAAGAAGATTCGCCTTTTTTAGGGACGGGCTGGACAAATGCTGTTTTCCATCTACTCGGAACGAACCCTTAAGAAAAGGATAGATAGAAAAGCTTACGCAATGGTTTTGCCAGCGTGGAAGAACACCTCTTCAGAACGGTGGGGAAATAACATCTGACCCAGCAGATTTGTGTCTGTTGAGGTCTTGAATTACTATTGCCACTGTACGAGTGCGAAAGTGGATTGGTCCCATGATGTATTCTACGCGCTCGAGTACAGTGGGAGGTAGACCACAATCTGGGAGCGTTGAGCTAGATGCAGAGTGAGCAGCAATCAGATTGGCTTTATGTAAAGAACTGACAGTTGGAGTGTCATTATAAATCGTTGTCTGGGTAAAAGACGAGGCCGAATTCTTACTGGTTTTTACAAACGGCCAAAAGTTTATACTACCTATGGGAGTTTGTAATATTTTTGCCTCAGATTTTGGTCGCAGGAGAATTTGACACGACTAATAAGGGTATTGCAGTCACTTCTGGCTCGTTTAAACTGGCGAATTAAGGATAATTTCATTTCCAGCAGCAACAAATGTTTGTACCTTATTCTGCTCGAGAACACCAAACATTCAACAATCAGGATTTGGATCTTATGTTTGTTAATTAGTATGCAAAACGAATATACATACACAAAATGAATTCAAGGAGCTTGTTTTTCTCACAATCCCTCCCATTCATCAATCTTATCGACATGACGGGCGATTCTTTCTTTCTTTCTTTATTTATTCATTTAGTGTCAACCTATTTATAATACATTTAGATAATTAGTACATAGAGATGAGAATAATATATACATTCTTAGCAACTATAAATTTTATAATAGGGAAGGATATTTAATTTATTGGTAGGTATTCGTTTTGAGAAAAATTTTACAAAAACTCACTGGCAATTTTACTTAAACTAGTATAAATACGAGTACTTAAAACTAAGATAAAAAAGATGCAAACTAAGCGGCAATATTTTTTAATATCTAATTTTCATTTATTGAACATTTATACATAAGCTGCTCGTAAATTTTTGAGCAATTTTCTTTTATAGGAGGAATTTTTGCGATTTCATGCAACCCAATAGTTGAGAAATGCCAAGGAAGGTTTAAGATTGTTTTCAAAATCTTATTTTGACAAATCTGATTTTTTTTGTAGTGGCACTCAGCACAATAGTACCAACATGGAGATGCATATAACATAGCAGGTAGGAAAATAACTTTGTAAATTAATAATTTATTTTCAAGGCTTAGGTGGGAGTTTCTGTTTAAAAGTGGAAACAAGACTTTGATTAAAAATTGACCTTTCTTAACACTTTCGGAAGTTTGATGTGAGTAAGTTAAGCTTTTGTCAAGAATAACACCCAAATATTTAATACTTTGTTCCCATTGGACTGGAGCATTTGTAAGATATTGGGTTTTCGGATGATAATTTGCCCCGGTAGTATGGTGGCACGTTGGTGGTCGCACGGAGACAGCTCGTCGGATGGGGGGGATCTTTGTACTACCAAACCTACCCACAAAATAAATAATCGTGCCTGTATAGTTGTATACTAAATACTTGATAAGGAATGGCCTCAACAGTTGTTAATTGACCTCGATCGCCGATTTCTATTACATGCCCATAGGGGACAGCAAGGTAATTGATAATTAAGTGAAGGAAAAGAATGAGAAGAAGTAATAATTTAAGAGAAATTACAGGAAGAAAGAAGGAAAGAACAAAAATAAAAAGAAGAAGAGAGAGGACGTCAGGTGTCGTTGACTTTAGTAGAAAGTGAAAGCACTTCTACATGAGGCTAGCCCACCCTTAAGTATAACCGAAGTCATAACTCCTTGATTATCTTCAGCCTATTGTTATTTTTCTTTTGAGATAATCCCTATCTGGTTCTTGATAACTACTCACACCCTACACTCCATTACCCTTCGCTCATTCACCTCTCGCTCTCGCCAGTGAAAAGAAAATTAATTGATCATAATCAAAGAGATCTTGTGTAATTCACTTAAATAAAAATATAACATTTATGTTTATTCGTAAATTCATTTAACTCTTTCTCACCTCTCCTAGATGAGATTTATAAATCTCTTAATTAAAAAGAGATTAAAAGAGAGCTTATAATTTAAGATCTAAAGTTCAATTTCTTTACGAGAATATGTCCGTATATCCCCTAACTAAATTAAATGGCATTGCCTGTGACAATGCAAGCAAAATAAAGGTGAGCTAATTCTGATTTGAAACTTTTAGTATTAGAAAATAAACAATTAGAAGTTAAGTATTATTTATGAAACAAACAAATTAACCAAATTTAGGTAAGTATAATGGTAGTTATTTTACGTTATGGGTAACAAATTCAATTTAAAGTATTGTTAGAACTAGATTAAATTGCCTGATAGATTTAACTTTTATATATGTTTCTTCGTAAAAAAAATAATAAAATATCATAAAAATGTAGCCAAAAGATTACTCACTGTTTTGAATTTTCTTGTTGTTAATATATATATGTTTTTTTTTTGTTTTGTTTTGTGTTGTTGTACTGTTGTCTGCAGACTAGGTGTGCGCACATCTGGGTCTGGATATCTCGTTCTATGTAGGTAACTGTTTAGAGAAAAGATTTTAGAGGCAAATAACACTTACGATATAGGTATGCAATTAATCTTTTGGCGATTCTTACCTTGATTTTAAACATCTCATTGTCTTTTTATCATTAAATCTACCATGCTTACAACGTTTCATTCTAAATTTACGAGGAGAAGCTTTAAAAAAAATGTCTAATCAGATATAGGGAATTCATATAATGTTCAGGATGTTGAATACTACATGCAACACGGGTGCATACGAGTTGATTAAGAATCCTTGTCGAATCCTGAAGATATGCCTTCTTTTTTTTTTTTTTTTTTTGACGATGTCTTAACTCTGTCTAATTCCAAGTGTTAACAATTTACTTAGCGTGTAACTTGGGTGGTTTCGGTGTGCTAATTGGTAATTCGTGCAGCTAATTCTAGTAAAGGTGCAATCAAGAAAAACGCCATCCTCGACCGGAGTCTGATTTCTGTTGGGCTGGAAACTTTGGGACCTCGTAGTGCATTATATTTATATGTATTACGATCGATGTGAACTCCCTTTTAATGATGTTGCGGCTAATGATGTCTGATAGTACAGAGCACCGCGTTGCCTCGTGCAACGTTAACAAAAAAATTTAATGGAAGTCACTCGCGAGAGTTTTCCGATGGAAATATTCCTGCGATTGGGAAGAAACTTTCTCTTAAAACGTTTCATATTAGTTGGATTACTCTCACCGAAGCGAATCTTTTTAGATTTATTTAATCCACGTGATCAAGCTCTCTTGCCGAGGATAGTGCTAGTTTTGTTAGATGCTCAATGATTCATCTTCTTCTTTTCGGCACTTAAATTAGTAACCACTAATTGCTTTTGATAAATTATCAAATAGAAGAATCAATTTATTTAAATGACAACAAATTACAGATTTATTGAAAAGATCAAATAATTACCACTCGGAGTCACAATTTTATTAATTTTATTTCTTAACTGATTGACACCGTACCATGCGTGCACTACGAATTGCTAACCAAGAAAAGAAAGGCCGTTAATACGAGTACTTCTACTTGGTATACGAGTATGTATCCATACTTTGGCGAAAATGCGTATGCAAAGTGTGGTGTAAAATGCGTTCCATTGTGTGTACAGCGGTGGTGTTATTTGGACAAGATAGGTCATTACCATCAGTGCATTTTTATTTATGAGTTACGCACGTCAAAAATGCACGACGGCCAATCAGTATAATAAAGTTAGGTATTTTCAAGTCGTGTGCTACACATTACACACTGAAAGATTTATTTGTGGAAGGTTGCTTTGCTTACGTTTCTTTGTAAAAAAACAAGCTTGTGTCTTTAAAGGATTTATTTTGATTTTTCAGCTATAAAAATAGGTTTGAACCGCATCAAGAGCATTTTGAAGGTTGAGTAAAATTTGGTGGCAACTATCGGATATACTGTAAATACATGTATCATCAGCAAAAAATGATCTCTTGCAGTGATTTAAGGCAGGGAAGTCTGACACATAAACATTGTAAAGAAGGGGGGAGACGGTTGAGCCCTGGGGGACACCCGCTTTAATAGCATACAACGGAGATTTATGTTGTGAAATTTCAACGAAGAATTTTCTTTCCTTTAAGAAACTTTTAATAATCTTTATAATATACATTGGGAGACCGTTTATTAGAAGCTTATGGACAAGACCGTCATGCCAGACGCTGTCAAAAGCTTTCTCAATATCAAAGGAAACCATTCCAATGGATTTTTTATGTCTTAGTGCTTTTTTTAGATCTTTGGTAAGTCTTAATACCTGATGAGTCGAGGAATGTTCTTTCCTAAAACCGAACTGTTCTGGTGGAAGGATATTTTTAGTTTCAACGATTTCTGTCATTTTAAGACAGATTATTTTTTCGAACAGCTTGCCTAAGCAGCTAAGTAAACTTATGGGGCGGTTAGAGGAGATTTCTGTAAGTGGCTTGTTAGGCTTTGGAATGGGAACGGCCTTTGCAATTTTCCATCTTTTGGGAAAATAGCCCAGAATGAAGCAGTTATACAAAAGAATACTAAGAAAGACATGGCATTTTCTTGGAAGATTTTTAATTATCTTGTTAGAGATCTTGTCATCACCAGGAGCTTTTTATACCCTATTCTAAGGGTATATTAATTTTGACGCATAGCTTGTAACATACCTTAATATTGCCCGTAGACCCCTAAAAGTTACTATATTTATGATCAGCATCGATAGTAATGTCGATCTAGCCATGTCCGTCCGTCCGTCCGTCCGTCCGTCCGTCTGTAGCCAAAAATTAGGCCTTTAAACTGGACGTAGAGAGCTGAAATTTTAACCATATACTCTCTAGGGTCCCGAAATAATCAAGTTTACGAATTTTTGAAATCCGCCCACAGACACGCCCACAAAATCAAAAAAACCAAATTTTGGAAAAAATCGAATTTTGAGCTAGAAAGCTGAAATTTTTTATATATGATCTATGACTCCTAAAACTGCTCGGAATAAAAAATTTTTAAAATCCGCCCTCTGACACGCCCACAAAAAAATAAAATAATTTGTTTATACCCTATTCTAAGGGTATATTAATTTTTGAAAATCCAAAGTTTCAGCTAGGGAGCTGAAATTTATAATATTTATATACTCTCTAGGGGCCCTTTATTCTCATGTGTTAATTTTTTTTAAATCCGCCTACTGACACGCCCACAATTAAATAAAACAATTTTATTGAAACACCCAAGTTTGAGCTAGGGAGCTTTTTTTTTTTTGATAAAATCCTTTAAATGTTATATAACAAAATATGTAGAGCGTTCTTAACAATTCAACCATACTTAGACTTTTATCACGCCCACTTATGAGGGATAGGAATAAGAATATTGTATCCAACAGTTCGCCCAAGCGGACTGTAGCCCGTCCCTATGTTTTAATAATATTTTTAACAAATCTGGGTGAAATTTTTGGAACATTAAGGGGATCAACAGAAAGTTGTTCATTCTATCATTAAAGCTCTGAGTAATAGTGTGACTGTTTTCGAAAAATTTTGCTAGCTCCGTAGCCTTTTCGAGATTAGTATTTAATTTATTGCCATCCACATTTAAATGTGGAATTTTTGAATTTTGTCTTTTGAACATTTTTGAAAGTTTCCAAGTAAGTTTATCATGTTTTTTTATCTGGGATAAAGTAGTGTTCCAATGCTTGTTTCTAATAACTTGAAGTTTTTTGATTACTAATTCGTTTAGAAGTTTCAGTTGAAATTTCAGATAATTTGTTCTCTGCCTTTGGTATCTACGTCGAACTGTGTTTCTAAAAGTAATTGTTTTTTTGAGATCCTCAGTTAACACAGGATCGTGGAAGTTGTGCGATTTTGAGATAAAAGGAACTGACATTTCTATATTTCTATATCGAGCTCTATTTTTTTAATATTATCATCAATAACATCTATGGTACCTATACATAGAAGTTTGAGAAATAGTTTCATACTTACTGTTCAAAATTGATTTAAATTTTTTCCAGTCTGCTTTATGAAAGTTGTATTTTCTTTCTGGGAAAGAATATTCTGCTTGATGGTTCATCTCAAAAATTACCGGAAGGTGATCGGATGTGAGATCATTTTCAACTATAGGACAAGATAATAAGTCTTGACAGTTTGTTAAGATAATGTCCAAGGTAGATGCAAGTCCTCTACCATTTGAGGGTATATATGTTGGATCATTTGTATATGAAATATTAAAATTTTCAAATTTTTTGAGATCAAATAAAGTCTTGCCCCATTTATTTTCTCTAGGACAACCCCAAGATGAATGTCTACTATTTAAATCACCACAAATGACAAAATTTGAATTACATCTCATTAATTTCAATATATCCGATTTAAACTTTGAAATTGTTTCCTTGTTGACTCTTCCTCCGGGAAAATATGCTACAATAAACTTAACAAACCCTACAGTTTGCAACTCGACTTCCATTGAAATTGTTTCGATCAAAGAAGTTTTTCTATTCTAAGTAATCTATGACTTATGGTCTTTTTCACTAATATACAAACTCCCCCACCTTTGCCAGACTCCCTATCTACTCTATAGCAATGAAAATCTTTAAAATTGATATTTATTTTTTCTTTAAGCCACGTTTCAGTAATGAACGCTATTTCAATTTTGTGTTTTAAAAGAAGACTGGCGATTCAATTGGAATTTATTCACAATAAGCTTTAGCTCGCTTCCAGTGATCTGACATGTCGAAACATTTGGTTTAACCTTTCGGTCGATTGATATTCGAACTCCTTCTTCTGACGAATTCCGTGTGATTGGAATGGCAAAAATGCTTCCTGCAAAAATTGCAACACATTTGTTAATGAACATTTGTACGCATATATAGCTTAATTTGACTGCGATGGGCAGCGTCTTTGGCACGATGCATCAGAGAATGGCAGCCATTCAGATCCTACTCCTGGTTCCGATTGACCGCCCACGATTTTGACGGAGATGGGCAGCGTCTTTGGTAAATAGAAACTCATCTGATGATGGCAGCCATTCAGATTCGTCTACTGGTTCCGATTGATCACCCAAAATGGTGGCAGCAATGGGCAGCGTCTTTGGTATTAAGAAACTCATCTAATGATGGCAGCCATTCAGATTCGCCTCCTGGTTCCGATTGATCACTAAAGATGGTGGCATCAATGGGCAGCGTCATTGGCACAATGCATCAGAGAATGGCTGAATGGTTCCGATTGATTGCCCATGGTCTTGACGGAGATGGGCAGCTTCTTTGGTATATAAAAACTCATCTGATGATGGCAGCCATTCATAGTCGTCTGGTGCCGATTGATTACCCAAGATGGTGGCATCAATGGGCAGCGTCTTTGGCACGATGCATAAGAAAATGGCAATGGCCATTCAGATGCGTCTTCTGGTTCCGATTGATTGCCCATGATGTTGACGGAAATGGGCAGCGTCTTTGGTATTTAGAAATTCATCTGATGATGGCAGCCATTCAGATTCGTCTCGTGGTAGGTTAGGTTAGGTTAGGTTTACGTGCTGATGGAACAGAGCGAATGTGCTACACCACACTTAGGTCCATGTGGTCCCATTGTGATACCCTTTGTTGGGAGTGTTGGCCTCGCTGTTCTGGCCTTGGTCCTTGGTTTCCTTCCTACTCCAGTTTGTCCAGCCATTTGGATGTCCGTATAAACCTGTAAAGATTTGATAGTGAGACATCAGAAAGTTCTTGAATGTCTTGGAATAAGTATCTTCCAAGTGTTCTGTTCCTCAGGTGACAAAGGCTTGGACAGTGACAGAGAAAGTGAGGTGTGTCCTCATGGGTTTCCCAGTGGCGGACTAACCAGGGGGCGGGAGGGGCGGCCCGCCCCGGGCCTCCGGTCTTGGGGGGCCCCCAAATTCTTCAATTTATAATAAAATGGGACTTCAGTGAATCGTTACCCTATATATCGCTCATACTTCAATACTTCTTGACCATTTGCATCTCGGTTGCATTATGCGAGAGGAGTTTTTCGAAACTTAAACTAATTAAACATTTTCTTCGATCTACAATGGATCAAGAGCGACTGCTTAATCTAGCCGTGCTTTCATAGAAAGACAAATTTCCAAAGAAATCGATTTCACAGAAGTATCTAATTTTTTTTTTTGTCGATCGATTCGTATTTTGTTTTCCTCACCCATATCCATTCCATATTGCCTAAATAATTTAATTCGAATTTAAATTTCACTTGCCAGATTTTAACGAAATAAACATAAACACTTATTTATAAAGGGTGGTTAAATTTTAAGGCCCGATGTTGCTTTTGAATAAAACACAAATTATTTAGGAAAATATTGTCCAGGTTATTTTCCAGGCAATTTTGCTTTATGGCTGTCAAGTTTGGGGAAAATGCGCTGACTGCCACACCAAAAAATTGCAGATACAGCAAAACAAATTATTAAAAATGATGATGAACCTTCCTTGGCACTACTCCACCTTTGATCTGCATAACAGAGCTAATGTTGAGTTGATTTCCGATAGAATTCGAAAACTTATTGAAACGTTCTTCATTAGATGCAACTTTTCCCATAATCCCCTAATTAATGCTTTGAATAATGCTAACTAATAATAAGACTGACTTACACGTCATGTTCTCTTCCAGATACCTGAATTATTCGTTTATCTTTGTTTCTTTTATGTTAATTTTTTTATTTGTTAAATTATTTATGCATGTATCTATGTATATATATTTATTTTATTTATTTTTTTGTTAATTTAGATATATACAAATACATATTTGTCAATATATGTTTTCGCTAATTTGTTGTTGTTGTTGTTGATGTCGCTGTTGTTGTAAAGCTGGTAGTGGTATGGCTGTAGCATTGGTTTGAGCTATTGTTTGTGGTTGTAGCGATGTTCAACGCAGAGTAGTACACTTGTCACAGCGATATTTGATATTGCTAGCGGCCACGCACAGTGAAATATACAACTGCAATAGCCACAAGTAATTTTAGATACATCACTTCGGACAATTTTTTGTTCGCAAATTAAACAATGCATTTTTGAAAAAGATGACTTGAGTCAGTTGACCGTAATACTTAATAAAAGCGCGCACCCCACAACACTTTAAGTAAAATGTCCGTTCTTGACCTTGGTCGAACTATGCATACATGAACATACGAGGGCGGGTCAATAAGTCCGTGACTTTTGGAATAAAACACAGATTTTTTGATAAAAAAAATAATTTATTTTTAACGCAGTCTCCCTTGAGCTCTATACACTTTGTCCAACGCTTCTCCAATTTTTTTATCCCTTCCAAAAAAAATGATTTGTCAAGGTCCTCAAAATAGGCCTTTGTTTGCGAGATGACTTCATCATTGGAGTCAAATCTTTTTCCACCAAGCCATTTCTTCAGGTTTGGGAACAAGAAGTAGTCGCTTGGAGCCAAATCTGGAGAATAGGTTGGATGAGGGAGCAATTCATAGCCCAATTCATGGTTTTTTGCCATGGCAACTGCACATGTATGCACCCTTGCATTGTCTTGGTGGAAAAGAACTTTTTTCTTGGCCAAATGAGGTCGGTTTTTTTTCAAATCGTCATTGAATCGGTCCAATAAGTTGGCATAATATTCCCCATTGATTGTTCTTCCCTTTTGAAGGTAGTCAATGTGGATTATCCCGCGTGCATCCCAAAAAACAGTCGCCATAACTTTATTGGCTGACAAACCCACCTTGGCCTTCTTTGGCGCCGATTCACCCTTAGAAACCCACTGTTTTGACTGTTGTTTGGTCTCTGGTGTGTTGTGATGGATCCATGTTTCGTCCATGGTTACAAAACGGTGCAAAAACTCCTCCATATTGCGATTAAACAACGCCAAACCTTCCTGTGAAGTTGTTACACGATTGCGTTTGTGGTCGACTGTGAGCAAACGCGGCACCCATCTTGCGGAAAGCTTTCTCATGCCCAAGTGATCATTCAAAATTGAAACCACTGAGCCATGCGAGATCCCTACGGCTTCCACAATCTCTCGCACTTTCAATCTTCGGTCGGCCAACACCATATGGTGAATTTTTCGATTATTTCGGGTGTAGAGACCTCAACTGGGCGTTTTTTACCATTGAAATCGATGGTGCAGAGTCCCCATAGTATTTTTCAAGCTTAGCCTTGGTCTCGGTAATGGTTTTTTTTCGCAAGAAATAATACTTAATAATCACACGAAATTCACTTTTTTCCATTTTATCCTCAAATTAGTGAGTAGTCTGATAAAAATAGCTGTCAAACACAAACTAACTGACGCAGCAAGTTTAAATTTTGACAGGAGTCAACTGACAGATGCCTGTTGACAGGAGCAGTGTTGCTGTTTCAGTAAAGAGGTCAGAAATTCAAAAAGTCACGGACTTATTGACCCGCCCTCGTAGGTTCTTGTTTATTAATCTATTCGGTAATTTATATACATATTTAATAAACTTTTTTTTGTTTTGTTAATTTATTTACTAATTTGTTTATATATTTGTTTTTTTTTTACTTCAATGTCAATTTATTTACTTTTTTTTTCATTTATACACAAATTTAATAATTAATTTGTAAGTTCACTTTAATGTTAATTTATGTTAACTTATATACATACCTATTCGTTTATTTATTAAATTTAATCTAATTTTAATTTATTTATTTAGCAAGTAAGTTAATATCAAAATTATTTATTAATTTAATTATATTATATTTTTCATATTTTTTTTTTCTTTAAATGAAGGGTTTTCTCGTTATTTCCCTTCAAAAATTAAATTAAATCATTGAGCTTATTAAATAGTATTTAGAATATTTAAAATTTTTTGCAGTTGAAAAATATAAATATCCTATCTCTGTACTCTAAATTGTGTGATAGCTATTTGTAATTTTATGACAAAATAAAAATCTATCTAAAAAAAAAAAATTATTGTCATTTCTTTATACCCTATTCTAGGGGTATATTAATTTTGACGCATAGTTTGTAACATACCTTAATATTGCTCGTAGACCCCTAAAAGTTACTATATTTATGATCAGCATCGATAGTAATGTCGATCTAGCCATGTCCGTCCGTCCGTCCGTCGGCAAAAATTAGGCCTTTAAACTGGACCTAGAGAGCTGAAATTTTAACCATATACTCTCTAGGGTCCCGAAAAAAAGTTTAAGAATTTTTGAAATCCGCCCACAGACACGCCCACAAACTCAAAAAAACAAAAATTTGGAAAAAATCGAATTTTGAGCTAGAGAGCTGAAATTTTTTATATATGATCTATGGCCCATAAAACTGATTGGGACATAAAATTTTCAAAATCCGCCCACTGACACGCCCACAATTAAATAAAACAAATTTTGGAAAAAATTGAATTTTGAGCTAGAAAGCTGAAATTTTTTATATATGATCTTTGGCCCATAAAACTGCTTGGGACATAAAATTTTCAAAATCCGCCCACTGACACGCCCACAATTAAATAAAATATTTTTTTTGAAAAACCAAAATTTGAGCTAGGGAGCTGAAATTTTTAATATATACTCTCTAGGGGCCCTTTATGCTCATGTGTAAATATTTTCAAAATCCGCCTACTGACACGCCCACAATTATTTTTTTTTTATTTTTGAAAGTCCAAAGTTTGAGCTAGGGAGCTGAAATTTATAGTATATACTCTCTAGGTGCCCTTTATGCTCATACTTAAATTTTTTTTAAATCCGCCTACTGACACGCCCACAATTAAATAAAACAATTTTATTGAAAAACCAAAGTTTGAGCTAGGGAGCGTTTTTATTTACAAAAGCTTAGTTTTTTCGTTAAAATCCTTTAAATTTTTGTCACGCCCACTTATGAGATATAGGAATAAGAATAGGGTATCCAACAGTTCGCCCAAGCGGACTGTAGCCCGCCCCTATGTTTTTATTATGATAATATTGGTATTACTCGTATGTATGGAACAAAATATCGGCCAAATGGCCGCCTCGACTTCGGCGGCACACCTCCATCCGATGGTCCAAATTTTCGATGACACTGAGGCATAATTGAGGTTCTATGCCGTTAATGTGACGAATTATCTCATCCTTTAGCTCTTGAATTTTTGCTGGCTTATCGATGTACACCTTTTCTTTCAAATAACCCCAAAGAAAGAAGTCCAACGGTGTCAAATCACATGATCTTGGCGGCCAATTGACATCGCCACCACGTGAGATAACACGGCCATTGAATTTGTCACGCAAAAGAGCCATTGTTTCGTTAGCTGTGTGGCAAGTGGCACCGTCCTGCTGAAACCACATATCGTCCACATCCATATCTTCCATATTCGGGCCATAAAAAGTTCGTTATCATCTCACGATAGCGAACACCATTCAGAGTAACTGCCTGACCGGCCTCATTTTGGAAAAAATACGGGCCAATAATGCAGCCAACCCATAAACCGCACCAAACAGTCACTCTTTGTAGGTGCATTGGTTTTTCGACAGTCACTCTTGGATTATCATTTGCCCAAATGCGGCAATTCTGGTTATTGACGAATCCACTGAGGTGAAAATGTGCCTCATCACTGAAGATGATTTTCTTCGAAAATTGATGATCCACTGTTGCCATTTCTTGCCACCATATGACGCTTGAAATGGTCAAGAGGCTTTAGTTCTTGAGCCAATTGCACCTTGTAAGCGCGTAAATGCAAGTCTTTATGCATAATGTTCATCAACGACGAGCGTGAGAGGTGCAATTGTTGGGCACGACGACGAGTTGAGGTGGACGGCTCTTCAGCCACACTATCGCGAACAGCAGCAATATTTTCTGCAGTACGAGCTGTACGAGCATGCACTGGTGTTTACACATCTCCTACAGACCCGGTACGATTTTTCCGATTGACCGAACGATTAAATTGACCGAAAAAATCACGAAGTGCACGATATGCATTTTGATTTGAACGCCCATTTTCATAATAAGCCTGAATAACTTTAACGCGTTGCTCGATTGTGTATCTTTCCATGGTTCAAATAGAGTTAGTCTGAAATTGGGAAATGTCAAATAAAATGCAGAAAAAAACTTGACGTTTAGGTGTGGTTCACATTCAACATCGGCCCTTACAATTTAACCACACTTTAGATACAAATGTGAACTGAATAAAAAGCTTGTAAAACTACATTTTTTTTCATTTTCATTCAGCTTTGCCGCCCCGGGCCTCTGACGGGCTTAGTCCGCCACTGGGGTTTCCTCATCACAGCAGCCTCTACAGATGTCGTCATCCTTGAGATTTAGTTTCATTGTGTGATTCCTTAGCAGGTTGTGGCCAGTAAGAGTACCGATCAACTTTGACAGCGATGTCCTGTCGTAACGTAAAAGTTTGTTGGTTCGGCCCTTATCATATTTTGGACACAGCTTGCGTGATATGTTACAAGTGGTTAGTGTTGGCTTTTATTCGTGTTTTGTATTCCACTCTTTCTCTGAGGTTGCAGAGTGGTGGTTTAACCGACTGAAGTGCCTGTTCATGGTCCATCGCAGACCCCTTTCTTGCCAGTTCGTCAGCTAGCTCCTTACCGGATATGTCCTTGTGTCCAGGGACCCAGCAGAGACTCGTTTTGTGCTTCGTGCCAAGAGCTTTGAGCTCCTCGCGGCAACGGCGAACAAGCAAAGACTTTATTTCTGTAGCTGACACCGCTTTAATGGCCGCCTGACTATCAATAAAAATGGTAATATCACTGCGTGGTATCGCCATCATTGATGCCATGCTTGCGACTTCAGTGATTGCATAGACTTCTGCTCGGAATACACTACAGTGATCAGGTAATCTAATCGATCTGTTAATGTGTAGTTCCTCTGAGAATAGTCCAGCACCCGTTCCACAGTCCATCTTTGATCCGTCTATAAAGATGGAAATCGATTTCCTTTTCATGGTTTCGTTTGCGTACCATTCCTCCTTGCTCGGAAATGAACAAGAGAATGGTTTTTCGAAATCTAAGTAAGGAGACATGTAGTCAGATATGACGTTGTTCCCTATGTACATGTTCAGAATCAGTGCATGTCCAAAATTACTCGGGTTCCAGCTGTTTGTTTGGCTGATCCTCAAGACACTTTTTGCAGCCGATTCCTGCATGTATAGATCCAATGGTGGCAGATTGAGAATGGCTTCCAAGCCAGCGGTTGGGGTTGTTCTCATTGCACTGGTTGTCCCTATACATGCTAGTCTTTGTATTTTTGCCATCACCTTGAGATTGGTTGCCTTGTCTGTGGCTTGCCACCAGACTAAGCTGCCGTATGTGAGTATTGGTCGCACAACTGCCGTATACATCCACAGGATTATTTTAGGGTTTGAACCCCATTTTTTCCGAAGATACGGTTGCATGCGTAGAAAGCGTTGGCCGCTTTCCTAACTCTGTCATCGACATTTGGCTTCCAACTCAGCTTCCTATCGAGGATAATTCCTAGATATTTCGCACTCTCCGCCACCTTCAAGGGTATTCCCTCAATTTCTGGTGGTTTGAATTCTGGTATTTTCCTTTTATTAGTGAACAACACCATTTCATTGTTTTGTGGATTGATCCCAAGACCGCATTTTCTTGTCCACGTAGTGAGTGTCCGCAGGGAGTTTTCTAACAGTTCGCTTAGAGTTGATAGGAATTATCCTGTCGCAAGCAATACTACGTCATCCGCGTATGCAATTGCTTTGACCCCTCTGTTTTTGAACTTTAGGAGTATTTCATTGACAACAAGGACCCAGAGTAAGGGGGATATGACTCCACCTTGTGGTGTGCCTCTGGACGCCGCGTTTCTTAGGTCATTATCGCCTAGTGTTGCATTGACGTATCTTCAATTGAGCAGGCTCATAATCACCTTAGTGAGAGACTGATCGACGTTGGAGTTCTGCAATGCTCTTTCCAGTGCTCGCGTTTCCACATAGTTGAATGCTCCTTCAATGTCTAAAAACGCTGCAAATGTGTATTCTTTGTCCTTGAGAGACTTTTCTATAGTGCTGACGACGTCGTGTAGCGCAGTTTCCACTCCTTTGCCTTTAATGTAAGCGTGTTGGGCGGTGGAGATCGCGCTATAGTCGAGTCGACTGCGAATATGGATGTTCATTAGATTTTCAAACGGTTTTATGATGAAAGATGTCAGACTTATCGGTCTGAAGTCCTTGGCATAGATGTGACTAGGTTTTCCTGCCTTGGGAATGAATACCACCTTCACTTCCCGCCAGGCTTTAGGAATGTAGCCGCACTCCAGACTTCGTGTAAAAAGTCGTTTGAGAACCGGTATGATGACGGTCTTTGTCGTCTCGAGGTAAGACACTTTACACGGAAAAAAAATCTATTAGTATCCTATCCCAATCGACGAGAAGTCGAATCTTTTTCAACCAGCGACTAGAAGCTACCCGAACGCATCCTATCATGCGTATTGTTCAGGGTTAGAGGTAAGGAAAAAACCAAGTGTATTAGCGGGTTGACTGTTTAGTTCCTGTATTCGTGTCGGCACATTTACAAGCTGAGTTAGATTACTAACCTCAGCAAAGATCTCAACGTACCTTCTTTCGGGAGTTGTCTGACCAAAATATCGAAGCCAACTTCAATTATGTATAATGAAATCGTCCACAATGACGGTTTCAGTAGGACAGTGCAGGGCTACAATTTTTGTGATGGAATCTAAGAGCACATCGAACTCATTATAAAATGCATGCCTGTCCAGATTTGGGCTTCTTTTACCGAAACAGTAGTGGATTAATTGCCTACGAACGTGGACTTCAAGCCAGATGGAATGTAATGCCGGATTGGAATATTTGCCGTACTGAAGTTGAAGTCGCTAGGTTAAAATGTGTACGCATCGGGAGGCAAGTCAATGTTTTTGCAGATGAGATGGCGACTACTGAAACGTGTTACAGAACTCCGAAAACGATGACATATAAACTTTGCTGACAGATTTCAATCACTCAATTCAGCAAACGAGTGGACCGTTCTAAGCAAACAGTTCACGAGAAATCAAGGACTTTGGGGATATGTTAGGGCGTACTGAAACTCATTGCAGAACACATAGGGCATAAAACGAATTGTGTAAACGAATGTACATTTTTCTTCACGAATGGAAGGGACCTGCACTGAGAAAAATGTTTTATTACCGCATCTTTGTTTCATGAAATGACGGATTTCCCTAAGTTTTCAAATCTTAGACCAGAACGTTTATTATTTGCTTAAATACCGCAGTCCAAGACACTTTGAAGCACAACCGCCTCACAGCCGATTCAAGGTAATTGACTCAAAGAATTTAAAAGTAAACTTAAAGGGAAGTGAAATCAATCACTTAAAGCTTACTCGAAAGAAAATCACTTCAAACGCTCCCAGATTGTGCTTTGTCTCCCCCTGTACTCGAGCGCGTAGAATACTCCATGGGACCGCACTCGTACAGTGGCTAGAGTACTTCGAGATCTTGACATACACAAATCCGCTGGTACAGATGGTATTTCCCCCACCGTTCTGAAGAGGTGTTCTTCCTCGCTGGCAAAACCATTGCGTAAGCTTTTCCATCTGTCCTATTCTTCAGGACAATTCCCGGGAAGTTGGAAAACAGCGTTTGTCCAGCCTGTACCAAAAAAAGGCGAATCTTCTTCTCCCTCCTCCTACCGACCAATTGCACTTACGTCCCTTCTTCCTAAGGTCATGGAAACGCTGATAAACCGTCAGCTAATGGAATATCTTGAATCGCGAAAACTTCTTAATGACCGGCAGTATGGTTTTCGCAGCAACAGGTCCACTGGTGATTTGATGACATATCTAACCGAAAAGTGGAACCATTCTCTTCATCAAGGTTGTGAAAGTAAGATTGTTGCGCTTGATATTTCAAAGGCATTTGAAAGAGTTTGGCATCAAGCTCTCTTGTCGAAAATGCGTGCATTTTGAATCGATGATACTCTTCTTCAATGGATTAGAAATTACCTTTCGGACCGTTCAATTCAAGTTGTTTTGGACGGTTTCAAGTCTGCAACTCACCAAATAAATGCTGGTGTTCCCCAAGGCTCCGTCCTGTCCCCGACTCTCTTTCTCATTTTTATAAATGATCTCCTGTCTGTTACTTCTAATGCAATCCATTCCTTTGCTGATGACAGTACCCTCAGCTTTTCATATTCGTTTCTTGGGTCACGCCCCACTTCTTCGGGTGTGGAACTGGAACGGCAACGTATGTTAAGCTAATTATCTTAACAGCATAACTCAGTGGGGCACAACCAACAGAGTGGAATTTAACGCTTCCAAAACACAATGCTGTCTCCTGTCATTAAAGCAAAACCCACACACACTGCCATTATCTATGAATGGCACTTACATCGCTGAAACCGAAAGACTTTCCATTCTCGGTATGTGTGTTAATGACAATCTTCGTTGGAATGACCACATATTCGATGTCGCCAAGAACGCCGCGAAATGTCTAAGCTTCCTTAAGCGTTGTAAGAAATATTTCACACCTTCTGATTTGACTACAATTTATAAGGCGTTTATTCGCCCGAAACTCGAGTACAACGCTCATATCTGGTCCGGTGCACCAATAACTTATTTGGAGCTACTTGACAGGATCCAAAAACGCGCGATAAAACTCATTGGCGACCGAGACATTGCGAGATCGATTGACTCTCTTAGTCATCGTCGTAATGTCTCCTGGCTTTCGTTATTTTATCGTTATTTCCACCATAAGTGCACAAACGAAATAGCCAGTTGCATTCCACCCCTAGAACATTTCAACCGCAATACCCGCCATGCCAGGAATGCGCATCAGTTTACCCTTAAGCCTGTATTCGGACGTACAGTGAAATACAAGGAATATTTCCTTAGCCGTACAACACGAATGTGGAACGCTCTTCCCCGCTCCATTTTTCCTACACATTATGATTTACAAACATTTAAAACCAACGTGCATCGGCATCTCTCCCTATCTTCTAACCCTAATTTCCTTAACGCCCGCGCTGTGTAGCTAATACATTATAAGGGTATCAAAAAATCCCTTTAGTGTGTGTCCATTAAAAAAAAAAAACTTCAAACGGATCTTAAGAACCGTTTGAGAACAATCTTCGACTTTTCGAAATGTTCTTCCTGACATTTGATTCCGGGATGGAAAGCGCTCCTCTTTGATCAACAATAACACATTTCCCCCAAATGGTTTGAAATAATCAATTCAGACGTTCATTGCTATTTAATGCGCACTGAGCATGGTATTTTGTATTTTACTTTAATTTTGACAGATTGCGGTGGAGGCTTTCAGTAATTTCCATAATTCTCAGAAAAATGAAATGGAATTATGGGCAGATCAAATGCATATTTAATGATTTAACATTCGCCATAATTGCGCCACGAAGAGACCACATTGTTGACGTACGTGAATTTCGCATATGGTGCTAGTTTTGTGCACACGCACACGGCAAATATTTAGGTAAGATGGTTTAATGAGAAAGGCATTCGGTATGTAATATAATCCCGTACGGATAGCAGAAGTTTAACTGTTTATACGCTTCGCTGCTTCAGAATTCAAACCAATTGTGTATTATGTTTTGCAAGTACAGTACAGTTCAGTATAACGAATGCCGATATAACGAATGATCGAAATTGCGAACACTTTTTTCAAGTCCATTAGGTATTCTAAATGACGAATATCAGAAATAAAACAAAAATGTACAAATAAGTAATGCTCTTGTGCGGACACGAAAAATCCTTGACTGCAAATGCGTAAGTCCAAACTACATTCGGCAAAAAGTAAAGTGTGTGCACGAAAATAGAAAAGTGCAAGCTCACACACATACGCATCTATGTAGGTATCTATATGAAATAACTGGAAAATAGCTACACTCCGTTCCACGTGCTTACGAACAGGTAGTAGGTCCGTTCGCGTACTTTATGTGTAGGAAAATGAAAAGTGTCAAATCTCCAAAATCGAGAGAGAATCCTCTCATTTTTAAGAAAAGTACGCGAACGCTTTTGTGTAAAAAGTTGAAAAAACATCGTAGTTTGGCTTGAAAAGAAGCAACAGCTGTTTAATTTTGCTGGCTAACTCGTATTATTTCATCATTTGACAGTTTTCATTTTCTTGCCAGCTGAAATTCTGTGTGAAGATAAATGAACGAAAGTACATTTTTCTTTCGTTCATTTTTTTACCATTTTCTCAGTACGCGAACGTACGTTTGTGTAGTTTTGCACGAAAGTTTATATAAATTTACGTTTGCATATTAGTTCGCGAACGGGCCTAGTGTCTTGATTTAATTTTGTGAACTTTTTTAAATCCTTCGATAATATGGGAAAAACCAAATGCAATATAGAAGAAAATTATGTTTATATATACATATTAGGGTGGTCCTTATTTGTATGAAAGAACATTTTTTTATTTTATTTTTACCCTTTTTTTTATTCCGCTATATTCAAAAAGTGTACAAAAAAAATTTCAAGAAAATCGGCTTGTACGAGTATTAACACGTGCCGCAATAAGCCTGAAATCTTAAGCATTATCTTCTAGGTGAAAAAAAACAACATCCAAATAATTTTAAAAATTTATTTTTAAAGTAATATTTTTTATAAACAATAATAAGCAGATGAAGATTTTGTAATAAATAGATTTACACATGATATTTGTACAAATAATTTGTACACAAATAAATAATGAAGCTCAGTCATCGTAACGAGTTTTGAGGCTTTCTCGACTACATCCTGGGTAGTTTCGGCCATAATTTCTGACAGTCTGAAAATTTTAAATTCGAATAGAAGTCATTTTATTTTATTAAGATAATCTGTGAGTTCTTTTAAGCAAATGAAAACAGTACTCACTTGCAGTAGGAATTGCTTTTGATCTTCGTTTTTAGTGAGCTTGTTATTGAATTCTTCCATTAGTTTAACTCCACGTTCAGCTGTATCATTGACTACCTTTAATGATTCGACTATTTCCTTTGCTCGCTTATAATCTGGTTGGTCATTCCAAACTGTTGGATCAATGTGCAAAAAGTCTGCAGATAACCCAAATCTTTCGAACATTTTCATAGACTTAGCTGACATTAGATCTGATGGAAGATTTTTGGTAATGAAGTGTGAAACATCAGCTGGTTTCAGATGTAATTTCTTCTTTACTTCTTCTTCCTTTTGGGCATCTCCTTCCAAAACTTTTAAAGCCATTTTTCGCTTTTCTTCAACATTCAGCCTGTCATCGAAAAACGAAAACGCTGAACATTCCTCATTCAGGTACCATAAATGATTAAGGAACTTATTTAATGCAATTTCAGCTACAGCTTTATCATCTTCTCTATAGGAATTGAGTCTTTTTAAGAAATTAATATCATTTAATGGTGCTTGTAAGACATCTGGGGCAGAAAACCATGATTGTGTGTAGCATTTAATAATAAAGTAGCAAATAGATGACAAAGCTCTTTTATCTTTCGCGTTCAGCTTGATTTGTTGCTGAAATAATATAATTTTAAGGCAATATATTCCTTTTGCCATCCACCGAGCCAAATGATAAGCTCCTGGTGCCCGAAATTTATTGCCACTTGGAGTAGTTCCTCCCAAATAAAAAACTATCAGCTCTAGAAACTCCTTATAGTCATCCCGAGGGAAATTATCTTCAAGCCTTTTCATAGCAAATCCCAAAATTTCTTCCCTTACATCTGCAAGGACTTTCACAGCCTTTTTGTCCATGGACCATATGAAAATTTTACTTTTATCAATTGGTTTCCACTGAGTTTTAAATCTTTTAAACAAAAGAATATCAGGTCCAGAAGATGGATCCAACTTAGATGCATTAAATACTCCTTGAAGAACAATTTCAAAAACGTGATGTCTGCAAGCTAGGTAGAGTATGTCTCGACCAATTTTATTTTCTACCAGGACACAAGCTCCGTTCAAACGCCCGGTGTTAGATGCAGTTGTATCAAAAACAAAAGCTTGCACTCTATCCATCAATGACCAATCTTCCAATACTTCATACCCTGCAGACGATACTTCAATACCAGTTCCAGCTGAAAGTTCTGGTATTCCAAGGAGTTGTTCAATTTTTGGAGCTGTTGCAATAATTGGAAGTCTGTCAACTTTAGCTTGGCCAGTTATATCGGAAAGGAGTTTGGAGTCCCAGTGTATTACGGCAAAGTTTAAACTCAAGTTGGTAAATTTTGTTTTACTTGCAATAGCTGTTTGTTCGCGAAAACATTGACGAGAAAGCCTTATAGAGGTGCGGTTAATCACAAATTTTAAAGGATCCAAGGAAGTGGCTTCAATACAGGCTGTCAAGAGGTGAACGGCATCTCTGTCACTTATTTTACATTTATCGAGCACTGCCGATAGCCTCGAAGTTAAAATATCTACTCTAGCTCTTTTCAAGACTGACGGCCCTGGCACTGGCCATTCAGAGCTAGCATTCAGAGATGGAATTTTTTCAACTTCAAGCTCCTCTTCTTCAGATGAAAAAGTAGTATCTAATTCTGCTAGCAAAACAATTTGTTCATTCAAATATTTAAACATAACAAAACCACTACCTACCTTCGTGATAATTGAGTGAACTTTGATCTTCAACTCGTTGTTTGCTTCTCTTCTCACGATCCTCTTTTCTTTTTTCCATAGCTGCAAGCTTGTAGTCTGTTCCAAGCATACAGCCAAGTCGACCTTTCTGTCTTTGTAAAAGTAAAAACTTTTTATCCTCTTCAATTTTCATCAAATCCAAGGCTGATGCATGCGCGATATCAAATAAATCGTTTAAGGTTTCCGCAAAATCATATTCTTTTTTTTTCGTTGTCTCAGTGTTTCTGTTTTTACTTTTCTCAATATTTCGTAGCTCTTCGTAAAGTTTTTTTAACTGTTTTAAGCAATGACATCTATCACGAGTGGGAATTCTTGCTTTTTTCCAAAATATGAAACACTCGTCAATTACTAAACTAACACTAATTGCTAAACTTAACTTTACTCTTCGCATATTAAAAAAAAGAACACCAAGTACATCTCGTTTTGAAGGTAACTTAGAACCTAGAATTAGATTTTTCATAACTCCGACCAAAAATAAATTTTTACGCATTTTTTAATAACTTAACTAATCGCGGGCTACTAAAAGTTTCAATTGACAGAAATAATGAAGTGCATTTGAAATTCCATCACCTACGCCTGCTTAGAAAAACAAATCTTATACAGGAGAGTGAAAGAAAGTTACATAAATTACATACAATAGGTACTAGTACAGTAGATGAGCTTTCGTAAGAGCGTAGACTTTAAGCTCAGTGCGGCACTTGTTAACGTGGTCGTAAAAAAAAAAAAATTATAGTAATGTTTTTAGATGTCGTGGAACAAAAAAATTGGGTGCTCAAAAAAAAATCCTACTTTTGAAAATAACGACCACCCTAATACTCGTACATAATATAAAAAAATTGGGATTAAGAAGATAAACCCAATTTTTATGATGCATACTATTAGTCCTTTTTTCGTTCCGCCTATTTTCGAACAGTAACTAATTCTACCTTAGGTAGATATTTATTTAAACTTTCAATATCACTGTGCGTTTTTTAATGTCTTTGGGGAAATCTCTTTTTATAATCCCTATTCACAAAAAGGCGCTTAGAAAATAATCCCGAATTTATTGCGAAACACGCTTGCATTCTTAACATTTTCGAAAGTATTGTCTTCGATACAATTGACTTTCACTGCAGATAAATCTTCGCCCCTAACCAATATGTTTTCCAAGGGATGATCAACCACAACTAATTTTTTAGAATTTCTTTCGGGAACTCTATGCACTCTTGAGGTTGTTTTGCAGTCAATGTTATGGCAACCGCCCTCAGCAAAGCCTTTGACAAAATGTCCTACTCTCTGATCCTTTTCAATTTTTATGCCTTTGGCTTTAAACTCAACCGATCGCCAATATAAAATCATATTTAGATGCTCTGAATCTGACCTCTTTGCAGCAACTCTGGTGTCCCACAGGCAAGCCACGTAGGCCAATGACTTTTAATTTCACAATTAATGGTGTCGACCGTATCATAAAAGGAAAAACGCCGAACCTTTTTACCAACAAATTTTTCCAAGCCTAAGTTGGGCCCTTCATTATTCACCACCGAGGCTCTGATATAAACCTTTTGTGACAACAATAAAGAACTTTGTCAGAAGGTGCCGTCAAAGGCAGGTTTCCAAGCGCTTCATGAGGTATTTACCGGTTTAAAATCAAAATACGAATTATATCTCCGCCAAAGTTATTCAGTTGGAGAGGCGAAAGAATGTGTTGGACGCACTATCGCTGAAAAATTTGTAGACAAATGTCGTTGATCATTGTACGCCCACAGAAGTTTCGCAATAAAAAATGCAAGTAAAACGATGGAAATTGCCATAAAAAAAGCAAACAAATACAAGGTGGCGCAAAAATAACCTTCCGATGTTTTTTGGCTGTAATTTAAAAAAAAATGAAAAACTTTGATTCTTCTTGTGGATTATTTTTATTGGGTCTTTTAATTTTTTTTACATCAAGTCGAAAATATGATGTCATGTAAATGGCCGCCGCCACAGTTGATTGTCATTTGAGCCCTTTTTATGACATTTTTCATCACTTTGGCCAAAACTTCCGGCGATAGGTCCTCACATTCTTGACGGATATTGTATTTAAGAGCTGCAAGAGTCTGAGGCTTGTTGACATAAACCCGCGACTTCAAAAAGCCCCACAAAAAGAAGTCTGGAGCGCTCAAATCAGGCGATCTTGCTGGCCAGTGCAAATCGCCATAACGGGAGATTAGGCGCCCGGGAAATGCATCCTTCAGCATATCGATTGTGGCACGTGCAGTGTGTGCCGTTGCACCGTCCTGTTGGAACCACATGTTTTCCAATCCCAATTCATCAAGTTACGGCAAAAAGAACTCGTTGATCATTGCTCTGTAGCGCTCACCATTCACAGTAACCGTTTGGCCCGCGACGTCTTCGAAGAAAAAAGGTCCGATGACTCCTCCAGCGAAAACAGAACGCCATACAGTGACTTTGAGCGGGTGTAATGGCTCTTCGTGGGTTACACGCGTATTTTCAGTGCCCCAGAAGCGTAAATTTTGCTTATTTACGTACCCGCTGAGATGGAAATGGGCCTCATCACTCATGATTATTTTTGATGAAAAATCATCTTCCTCTTGGTGGTGATTAAGGATGGCTTGAGCGTATGTTAGACGCGATTGGCGGTCAGCAGCTAACAGCTGATGCACCGTCTGGACTTTGTACGGAAACATCTTCAAATCCTGTACCAAAATTCGCTGTAAAGACCGTCGACTGATACCCATTTGCGTGGCACGTCATCTGGTCGATGTCGACGGCGCTTCCATGACATCTTCGGCTACAGCAGCAATAATCTCTGCAGAACGGCTACTCCGGGGTCTGCCACGCCTGGCAGCATCTCGTGTTGTGCCCGTCTCTTCGAGGCGAGCGGCTGAATGTCGCAGTGTTTCACCAGTAGGCGTTGGACGGGTAGGAAATCTGCGACGAAATTCACGTTGTGCCAAAGTCACCGACCGATTATTGCTCAAATAAATAGTCACCAATATTCCGCGTTCTGGAGCAGTGTAGCGTAACATTGTTTATTAACGTGTATTTCGCATGTGTTTACTACACAAATGTCAAAACAGAACTGACATTAGGGGCCAATCGCAAAATTTATAGCATTTTCTGATAGGAGGATTACTTTTGCGCCAGCTTGTACTTTAAAAAATTGTTTGTTGCACCTGTCAAATAAATTTGTGGGGAACTGCGTACAGGTTAAAATGAAACTCAAAGTTAATGGAGCATTACAGCTAGCGTGTCCAGTTTTGCTTATGACATGGAGTACCTAAAGAAGCGATAATAATAATAATAATAATAATACCTATTGTGTCCCCTGCCTGTACCTTAGAGAGGTTCATGCCCTCTTTCAGAGCCCTCTCTAGATACTTCTTTTGTGAAGCTTGTCGAGGTATTGCTCTGATTTATCCTTGGCAGGTGACACTCCTTAGAGCACAGCGTCCAGTCCAGTTTCTTTGATGAATCTGAGAATGACCTGTGGGTCCATCGTTTGTATGTCCTTGTCTGTTATTTGGTGCCTGCCCAAATATCTCATCCTTTTGGGGGGCAGTGCCCCACAGAATTCCAGTATGTGGTCTGGAGTTTCGGCGGTTTAACTGCAGAATCTGCAGAGCCCGTCCTCTGATATACCCTAAGGAAGCGATACCACTGGCGACAGAAGAGGAACTGTACTCGTATTTAACATGTTCAAACATTGACAGTAGGTTATGTATGGGGCGCTATGCCTTAAGCGGCCCTTACACGGTCAATCGGTTGACATCATGCATCGTGTATTTGTTGATTGACGCTACCCCTTACACAGTTCAATCGATTGACGTGAAATTTTTAGTTTTTGTGAGTTTTCGTGGTGTCCGGATGTGCGATGAGTGTCCGCTGCGCCAGACATGTTTTCGCTTCCGTGACACAAAACACAATGAAGTAATTACGTCAATCCAACCCTTACACATATCAATCAGCATGACGTTCATCATGCGAAATCAAACTTACTTTGATTTTACGTCAATCAGACTTCACCAAATGTGTGTGACTCATACAGAATACATTTTCACAAACACGTGCTAGTGATTGATGTCATTCGATTGACTATGTAGGGGCCGCTTTAGATTTATTTTGAGGTAGAAATTGTTCTTTAAAAAATCCTCTCTTCAGCATACTCTCTTAAGATCGGAGAGATCGCGCCCCCTTTTTGAATATTTAACCGTTTTTTTTTTTGCATTTATTTCAAATAGCGATTTATTTTTTCCTTTTTTTTGCAACCTTTTGACATTTTCCAATCTCCAGTCGTGATTTGCATCCGCAATTGTGGGACAGCCTTAAGATGTTAGATGTGTTGTCAGGCTCACCTGAGCCCTATTTCATAAACATTGACAGGTGCGACAGGTGACAATTTGTAAATGACAACTTGACAATTGTCTAAATTCTGTCCCATAACAAAATTGACAATTTTGTAGAATTGTCGGAGAATTTGCGACAATTGTCAAGATTTCGGATCATAAAAAAATTGTCATGACAATGAATTGTCAGGGATTTTTTGAAAATTGTCACAAATTTTTCGACAAATTTGTAGTGAATTTTTTTTTATGCAACAGATAAAAAAGTACAAATTGACAATTGTAACAGGCAATTGAGTCTCGGTAGTGAAGTGACAATTTCGGTAAAAAAAATTTAATACATACGAGTATTATGTTTTCAAGTGAAAGCCATCCTCGAATTGTTAAAGAAAGAATTAACAATGATTTTGCTGCATTAAATGATTTTTTTTTTTTTTTTTTTTTTTTTTTTTTTTTTTTTTTTTTTTTTTTTTAGTTTAAGTTTAAGTTTATTTATAACATGGTGCGTACAGTAAGATTACATCTTTTATAGTACTTAGATATTAAGATATAAATATATAATTACAATGGTACAAATAAGGAAGAGAGCAGAAAAGGGAAAAAATTTTCAATTTAATGAAAAATTTCGCGTCTGCAAACGTACAGCGGAATATATTTTGTTAAAAATCGGTCGACACCTCCAGCATCCCACAAAAAGAAATCATGCCCTTGATGGTAAGGCCCAAGTTTTATGTGCGTTACACTGGCTTGGAAGTGGAGCTCAGTACCATGTAGTTGGTGATGGACAGGGTGTTTCAAAAAGTTCAATTCAGCGTTGCGTCAAAAGATTTTGCAAACTGACAGTAGGAAGGACGGGGGAAGAAATCCGCTGGCCTTCAGAAAATATAACATCCTTACCTCAACGTTTTAGACATTTTGCGAATTTAGCTTGTGATGCTGGCATTGGTGCCAGACGGTGGAAAATGGATGGAGGCCATTTCCATATGATTTAATATTAGGACACAGCGGTTATGGACGAAAAAGTTGGCTAATCACACCAGTTATTCCACACCTAATTGAACAATCTAAGCATTGCCAAGATTTTTGAGGGCTCATAAGAAAACGAGGAGGCTTGTAAAAAATGCATTGGGCATTCTGAAAGAAAAATTCAGATCAATTCATTCTGTTCGGGCACGAACCAGGACCACGGTAAGGTCGTCGCCCTTAATATGACCTACATTTTTTCATCCACAGACCACTGACGCAATCATCATCGTGCCATCCAACCCACCACCAATCCGTCATCCAATATACTCCGATTACGGCACATGTATGCACATTTCATTTCTCGCAATGGATGTATACATTGTCGCCTAATACCTTGTCGCCTATCACCGCAGTCAGCCACATTCCTCACGATCACATATCGACACAAGAGTCGATGTGTTTACTCTTTTTATTCCCACACAGCATTGCGACCCGATACTGCACGTCGTCGATGGGGCGACCGGTGGCAGTGGGCAATCTGTTGGATACATAAACCACCACACTGCAGGCACACGGATATTCAATTCTGAGAATATCTACGACATGCCAGAGCCACGAGTGTTGATGGTGATTGCGGCGATCGGCACCCTTATCGTATTGGGCAGATGGGTAGCCAAGGCATGGACGTGGGCGCAGTTGCTGGACACCCTACACCTCTGGGACTTGATGTAAGTTCTGATGACGCGGCGCTTGTGGACGTGCAACTTGGTGGTTGGATGGGAATATTCTACTGGAGAATATTCGTAGTCATCTTTCCATCGTCACGCGCAGCGGTCTCCTCCGAACCAACTCTCTCGTGGAGCTCATTCCACAAACACAAAATAAAGCAACGATTAAGTTGAAAAGAATAAAAGTAAATTAAAGAAACTCTTTGTCTTTCTCTGGTGCTTGCTCTTTTCTTGGTGCTCTTTCCCTCGAGTTTAAAGGTACAGTTTCGTTCCAATTCCTCTTGGTGCAACTCCCCTCGGGATTCATTACAGATTCACGCTCACAATCCTGGACAGTTCGGAAGTCTAAATCCCCGACACATTCTCTTGTGTTCGTTAAAAAAAAAATTTGTCAAAATATGGCAATGACAAAATTGTCATAGTCTGACAGTGACAAAATTGTTGTAACGAATCAGCTGAATTGAAGGCCTCAGCGAAGGTAATAGGCCTCGAAGCCAAAGCCTGCATATCCTTGGTCGTACCGTAACCGTAGCAGATGAAAAAAATGCAACCAAATTTGAGTTTACAACCCTTGCGCCTTAGATTACCACCTTACCCCGAGGCCACATTACTCCTTGGGCTTGTGATGGCAGTTGAGGTGGAAGGGGGTCCGAGTTCCCGCAGCACCCAGGCATGCTAGCTTAAGCACGTTCTAGCTCGTCGGTTCGGGGTGGGATCTTGCTGCGTAAACATCGAACGGTTGTTACGAATTTGTATGCCTGTACCTTAGATGGTATTCGCTAATAAGTAAATTGTAATAGGAGGAGAGGGCTTAAAGTTTGTCCCAAGGCTTTCAATTTGCGTCCGATTCTTATGAAGAGGAGAGAGCGACAGGTATTAACGCTCTCATGTGTGTGTGCCCATCCCTAAGGGTTGCGAAAGACCGCATCCCACTTCCATGGCTAACACTTCACACGATTTTTGTGGTAGCCCCTAATCGTCCATCTCCACAGCGCCTTTAGGGCGACTTCTAGTCCAGCCACATCCCCTTAATTCACGACTAACGCCTCATTTGCTTATGATGTCAGCCAGTTTAGGTTTCCTTAATAACCTTATATAAGTAGCATCAGGCTAGTAGAACAGCCCCTAACTGGGCTCAGGTAAATTTCAGGGAGGGTAAATTAATCGATGATGAGGGGGGAAACACCAGAGACTACCGCTGAAGACAACCGGTTTTATCTTCTAGAAAAAAAAAACAAACAATGGAGTAACTACTTCTTAATTTAATATAATAATTAAAACAACCGAGTTTGTCTTTAAAAAACAAAATGAAACAATGAATGGAGTATCTACTTCTTAATATAAATCCAATAATTAAGACAACCGGGTTTGTCTTTAGAAAATAAACCAATGAATTGCAATATATCTTAAATTATAAATTATACTTATATATAGGTACTCTTCACAGTACCCGGTACCCGGTCACAGCGATATTCCAGGCAACTGCAAGGCGCACGAGTTAGCCAGACAGGGTTCCGCACAAGAACTCTCTGACAACAGAGAGACACCGGCGCGGCGGTACCCATTCAGACACTGAAACGCAAACTTCTAGATAACGCGTTAATACAAGGTGGCGCAAAAGTTGTCACCCGATGTTCTTTCGCTGTAATTTTTTTTATGAATGAAAAACTTTGGTTCTGCTTTTGGATTATGTTAATTGGTGTCTTAAGTTTTTTCTGTATAGTTAACTTCACAAAAATGTCAAAGTAGAATTTACATTTGCCGCCATTTGCAAAAATTATAGCTTCTTCCGATAGGATGATGACTTTTGCGCCACCTTGTAGAAGCAAACAATAGGTGGAATAGCATCAGTACATGTGTGTCCTCAAAGCAAATTTGGACCAAATACGATGCAAAAAGAACATCCAAACATCTCTCTATCAGCAGGAAAAATATCAGCTCTGTAATCGGAGCAATCACTGGGCACTGCCTTTTAGGTAGACATGCCACCAGATTGGGAGCTCCCTCAAACGACTTCTGCAGAAGCTGTATAGAGACGTCGAAGAGGAAGAAACCACCACACATCTCCTGTGCAACTGCCCCGCACTAGCCAACTCAAGGAAACAAATTCTTGGCAATTATTTCTTCGATGATCTAAGCGATCTCAGTGAGACAGATATTGGCTATATCAGCAAATTCGTCACCAGGTCCAAATGGTTAAACTAAACTAGAGGACGGATTGGACGATGACTTGAGCCCCTCCCGCTCCCTCCCCGCAGATCACCCTAAACCAATTCCCCTGCAAAGGAAAAGAGATCTCACTGAAGTTAGATTGTATCAGTCACTTCAGTCAGAACTCCACTCCGAGGGCGAGACAGTAACCCGGCGGTTCGACTGAAACAGTCTCCCCCGGCCTTGCTGCCTTTCCGCTATGCAGACAAAACGGGAACAGAGTTGAGGTTAGATTGTAACAGTCACCCCACTCTGGTTCTCTCCCATGCCTTAGAACCTGTACCACAAACCCCCGAACTCAGTCACCATAATCCAAATCGACTATCAAGCCCGCCACTCCCTGCTCCCTTTCCGCGGAATGGTGTAACTTGAGGCTCGTACTGCAACAGTCGTCACAAGCCGCACCACCTCGCGATGCGTATGGCACTCAGGGTTGGACCACCTTCAATCACCCCCTCTAGCACAGTCTTTCAACCAACTACTTGACTGTGCAGCCTGCACACCCCGACCCCCCCTCCAAGGAATGTAATAGCTTGCTCGGGATTCGATTGTATCAGTCTCCCTGGCACGTTGTTGCCTGCAAAGAGAGTGAAGAGCAGTTTGAGGTTCGATTGTAAGAGTCATCTCAAAAGGCTCTTCCCTCCGCCGGTGATCAGGTAGCAAAAGCTTCCCCTCCGCGGCGCAGAATTTGGGATCGACCTGTGATTTGATTGCATCAATCACCTCATCTCGATCCCAACCCTTGGTTCGGATGTCGGGCGAGAGTCGCCACTGCACTAGTCACTCCAATACATCGCAACCCATGCGAAATACAGCCAGGCTGCACACCCTGACCCCTTCAGGAGTATCTCCCCCCATAAAACCACTACCTCGCAGGAGGCAATCACAGGGAACCCAGTAGGCCGAGCGACGACCGGCAGAACACCCCCCCCCCCCCCCCCCCCCCCTTTTGTGGTAGTATCACAACGGGCCGAAATTGTGGCCTATGTGTGCCTGGGCTCACGCCCTCGCAGCCACCTCACCTACCTACCTAGGTTAGGTTAGGTTAGGTTACTGGGCTGACGGGGCAAGAGAATCCTGCGCCCGTCACACTTAGGTCAATGTAGACCCTTTGTGATACCCTGGAGGTTACGCTTCCCTTATCTGGAACCAATGAAAAACCTATGAAAAACTTAGCGGGTTTACAAACCATCCCGATGCGTTGATGAACTTGCGCAAGTCATTCACAGACTTGCCGGAGAGTTCTTCTAAATCCTGGAAAAAAAATTTGCCCAGGATATTGTTTCTGATATGACAGAGTGCAGGGCAGTGACAGAGGAAATGCGGGGTATCCTCATTCACCTCCTCGTCCCCACATCCTCTGCAGAGTTCATCTGTGCTGAGTTTTAATTTCTTTGCATGGTAACCCAGCATGTTATGTCCGGTGATAACACCTGTGAGAGAGGACAAAGAATTCTTGTTCATTTGAAGGATTCTCTTGGTCTTTTGTTTGTCATATAGTGGTCATATAGAGCCCGCAGCTCTTCGCGACAGATTCTTACAAGCCTCGATTTTATTTCTGTGGCGGAAATCGATTTTATTGCCGCTTGGCTGTCAATGAAGAAGATAATATCAGCCTGTGGTATTGCCGTCATTGCAGCCTGCTTAGCGGCTGTTGTCACCGCCAGAACCTCAGCTTGGAAGACGCTGCTGTAGTCGGGGAGTCTGATCGAGCCAGATATTCCGAGCGTTTCTGAGTAGAAACCTGCACCAACGCCGGTATCCATCTTGGAGCCATCTGTATAGATGGGGATCGTTGTTGCATGGATTGGTACTTGGTTATCCTGCCATTCTTCCCTACAGGGAAACGAGACAGTAAATGGTCTTATAAAATCTAGTTTGGGAGTAATGTAGTCTGTGCATACATTTCTACCCGTAAATTTCTCTAGAATCTGTGCATGCCCTGTTGTACTGGGTTTCCAGTTTTTTGTTTGGCTTAGCCGCAAGGCACTGTTTGCTGCAGATTCTTGTACGAAAAGATCTAGGGGTTTAAGATTGAGAATTACCTCCAACCTACCTAGGTACTCTTCAATAAAATTCAACGCCATCCGCATATAGTTCCCGCGAACAACAAATCAAAAAAAATTACGCAATTTTACAAAGTATATAAGCACTGCAGAGTTTGAATGACATCCACCATACCATAGGTCCGTTCGCGAACTAATATGCAAACGTAAATTTATATAAACTTGCGTGCAAAACTACCCAAACGCGTTCGCGTACTGAGAAAATGGTGAAAAGATGAACGAAAGAAAAATGTACTTTCGTTCAATTTTTCTTCACACAGAATTTCAGCTGGTAAGAAAATGAAAACTGTCAAATGATGACATCGTATGAGTTTGCCAGCAAAAAATAACAGCTGTTGCTTCTTTTCAAGCCAAACTAAGAAGTTTTTACACAAAAGCGTTCGCGTACTTTTCTTAGAAATGAGAGGATTCTCTCTCGATTTTGGAGATTTGACACTTTTCATTTTCCTACACATGAAGTACGCGAACGGACCTCATATCTACATCTTAAATTAACGAAATCCGAGATATAAATAAAACAAACTAGCTATAGTCTAATGGTTCGCACTTTGATCCAAAAAAAAATTATGAAATTCATCACTTACCGATTATTATTTGGATGCGATGAATTTATTTTTTTTTATTATTTTATTTATTTCAAAATCGCTTACAGAGTAAGACAAAATTCTTATACATTTTTGAAAGCCTTTAAATTAATTTAAGAATTTGAGTTTAATGTATTTATTAAGCTATTTACAAAAAAAGAGAAAGCAAGCAATAAAACATAGGGAAGGGCTACAGTCCGCTTGGGCGAACTGTTGGATACCCTATTCTTATTCCTATCCCTCATAAGTTGGCGTGACAAAAGTCTAAGTATGGTTGAATTGTTAAGAACGCTCTACATATTTTGTTATATAACATTTAAAAGATTTTATTAAAAAAAACGCTCCCTAGCTCAAACTTGGGTGTTTCAATAAAATTGTTTTATTTAATTGTGGGCGTGTCAGTAGGCGGATTTTAAAAATTAACACATGAGCATAAAGGGCCCCTAGAGAGTATAAAATAATTTATATTTCTTTTTCAAATTAAACACAACACACAATTTGTTCTAATTATATATCTTATTTTATTTTTATTAAATTCCTCTATGAGGAAGCTTAGGAATATTTACAACCGTCCACTGGCAGCTCCACTTAATAACTAACTTATATAATACAAAACGAACTAACTTATATACTACAACTAGCATTACCACTAACATGAAGACATGAACGCTGATCCGTTAATCCGCTGCTTGGCTGGAATTTCTTGCTGTAGCTTAACGGGTGTTTGCTATGCTATGCTTGGTGATGCTGCGGCCACACTTACTGTTCTGATAGTGCAGCTTCTACCGTTTGCAGCATTACCACTAACATTGAGATAACGCTGATCCGTTAATCTGCTGCTGGCTGGAATTTCTTGCTGTAGCTTAGCGGGTCATTTGTGCCTTGGAAAGCGTTTGGTGGTTGTTATGCTATGCTTGGTGATGCTGCGGCCGCACTAACTGTTTTGATAGTGCAGCTTCTACCGTTTGCATATTGACAGCTATGAAACCGTGTGCCTAGTGACTTTCCGTACGCCGAAGCATTTTTATTACATGTATTTGATGTGACCATAACTTATATATTATAAATTTCAGCTCCCTAGCTCAAACTTTGGATTTTCAAAAAAATTATTTTATTTATTTTGGGCGTGTCAGTGGGCGGATTTTGAAAATATTTATACATGAGCTTAAAGGGCCCCTAGAGAGTATATATTAAAAATTTCAGCTCCCTAGCTCAAATTTCGGTTTTTCAATAAAATTGTTTTATTTTTTTGTGGGCGTGGCAGTGGGCGGATTTTGAAAATTTTATATCCCGAGCAGTTTTAGGAGTCATAGATCATATATAAAAAATTTCAGCTTCCTAGCTCAAAATTCGATTTTTTCCAAAATTTTGTTTTTTTGAGTTTGTGGGCGTGTCTGTGGGCGGATTTCAAAAATTCGTAAACTTGATTATTTCGGGACCCTAGAGAGTATATGGTTAAAATTTCAGCTCTCTAGGTCCAGTTTAAAGGCCTAATTTTTGCCGACGGACGGACGGACGGACGGACGGACGGACATGGCTAGATCGACATTACTATCGATGCTGATCATAAATATTGTAACTTTTAGGGGTCTACGGGCAATATTAAGGTATGTTACAAACTATGCGTCAAAATTAATATACCCCTAGAATAGGGTATAAAAAGAGAAAAAAGAAAAAGAGGAAAACAAAAATTGAATAAATAAACAGAGATTATCAATGATTTGCCAAATAGTTGAAAAGTAAACATTTAAATCTTCTTGTGCTCTTTACACTTCTCATACTTATGGGCAGGGAGTTCCAAAGGCGAATAACATGGACGAAGAATTGACGCTCAGTAATAAGAAAATTGTATCGAGGTAGTGACTTACTCAAAAAACTCCCACTTCTTGGCATACCTAGGGACGACAGCATCAGGAAGTTCAACTTCGAGAAGAATTTCCAGATAAAGCTCAGCAATAAGGAGAACTGGAGCAACGAATCCATAACTTATGGACTGAGCAACCACACAACAAAGTGGTATACGGACGGCTCGAGGACTGAGGAGGGAACTGGTGCTGGAGTGTTTGGGCCGGGAACTAAGCACTACGAATCCATGGGCAAATGTACCAGCATCTTCCAGGCAGAAACATGTGCCATAGACAGGTGCGTTCGAATCAACCTCGAGAAAAACTATAGAAATTGCAACATAGCAATAATGTCTGACAGCCAAGCAGCTATAAAGGCTCTTGACGCCTACGTTATCAAGTCAAAACTCGTGTGGGAATGCCTACAAGGACTGAATAGACTAGGCAAGAATAACAGAATCTCCATCTGCTGGGTGCCTGGCCATGTTGGTATTACGGGCAATGAGGCAGTGGACTCTCTGGCAAGAAGAGGGGCAGAGGAACCCTTCATAGGACCTGAACCATTCTGCGGGATAGGAGAACACACTATACGCGAAGAGTTCAGGAGACTGGAGGAAGAAACAAAGGCCAAAATATTTCTCAACCTCCAAGGTCTGAGGCAAGCAAAGAAACTCTTAGGAAATTACAACCAAAAGAGATTCAAAGTTTGTATCGGCCTTAACAAAAACAACCTAAGAATCCTAACAGGCCTCCTCACGGGGCACTGCAGACTCAAGGAGCACCTGAGGAAAATGGGCATATCGGAGGACGGGCTCTGTAGATTCTGCAGTGAAACCGCCGAAACTCCAGACCATATACTGGAATCCTGTGGGGCACTGACCCGCAAAAGGATGAAACATTTGGGCAGGCACCAAATAACAGACAAGGACATACAAACCATGGACCCACAGCTCATTCTCAGATTCATCAAAGAAACTGGACTGGACGCTGTGCTCTAAGGAGTGTGACCTGCCAAGGATAAATCAGAGCAATACCTCGACACGCTTCACAAAGAAGTATCTAGAGAGGGCTCTGAACGAGGGCAAGCACCTCTCCGAGGCACAAGCAAGGGGACACAATAGACCAATAGGTCGCAGTGTAATATACCCTAACCAAATATTATTATTATTATTATTATTATTATCGAGGTAGTATAAGAGTAAAAGACCTTGTTGAATGAGGGAAGTTCAGCTTACCGTGTAACTAATCAGGCTGTTTTGTTTGAATGATTTCATGTAGATAGTAGAAGTAAGTGAGCGAAAGTTTAATAGATTGTCTAGACTACAGCCAGAAATGCGAACAGCAAAAGAGGAAACGTGGTCATAGCGACGGAGATTATAGACGTAACGGACAATGTTGTTATATGCGACATTTAATTTGCGGTTGGTGGCAGAGTCCAAGTTGCAAAAATTTCACATCCATATAACATAATGGGTAGTAGTAGCGTTTTGGCAAGAAGAAGTTTGGTTTTTATGGGGATGAAACTTCGAGTGACTTGGAGAACACGGAGACTACCATACACTTTACCGATTACTTTAGTTAGGTGGTCGTTCCATGTGAGGGAACGATTGAAAACTATTCCAAGGTTTCTAGCACTGCTAACATATTCGATTCTATCGTTTTCAAGATTCAGTGGTCTTAAGACTGATAAATCAAAGATTTTGCGATAGATGGGGAGGGCTGTTGATTTGACAGGGTTTAGGCACAGATGATTTCTCTTAGACCAGCGAGAAATGGAAGAAAGGTCCTCATTCATCAATGCAACGGCATTATTGATTTCCCGAAACGGTCGACTTATCAGAAGCTGTACATCGTCAGCGTAAAGATGAATTATACAATGTTTGACAACTTTTGGGAGCTCATTTATGTAAAGTGAGAAGAGAATTGGGCCAAGAATTGATCCCTGTGGCACTCCATTCAAAACATTGAGAAAGATCGATGATTGACCATTTGCCACCACGCATTGTTGCCTTCCGCTAAGGTACGAGAGAATCAACTTACAAGACTCTATAGAAAACCCAAAGAAATTACGCAGTTTTTTACATAAAATTGAATGGTTAACAGTGTCAAAAGCCTTTGAGAAGTCTAAAAGCGTCAGAAGAGTAATGTGATCCTTGTCCATTGCGGTTCTTATTTCGTCAGTAACAAAAAGTAGGGCAGATTTGCAGCTGCGCTTAGGTCTAAAACCAAACTGGCAAGTGGTTAACAGGTTGTTAATCGATAGATACGAGGGCGGGTCAATAAGTCCGTGACTTTTGGAATAAAACACAGATTTTTTGATAAAAAAAAATTTTTATTTTTAACGCAGTCTCCCTTGAGCTCTATACACTTTGTCCAACGCTTCTCCAATTTTTTTATCCCTTCCAAAAAAAATGATTTGTCGAGGTCCTTAAAATAGGCCTTTGTTTGCGAGATGACTTCATCATTGAAGTCAAATCTTTTTCCACCAAGCCATTTCTTCAGGTTTGGGAACAAGAAGTAGTCGCTCGGAGCCAAATCTGGAGAATAGGGTGGATGAGGGAGCAATTCATAGCCCAATTCATGGATTTTTGCCATGGCAACTGCACATGTGTGCACCCTTGCATTGGCTTGGTGGAAAAGAACTTTTTTCTTCGCCAAATGAGGTCGGTTTTTTTTTCAAATCGTCATTGAATCGGTCCAATAAGTTGGCATAATATTCCCCATTGATTGTTCTTCCCTTTTGAAGGTAGTCAATGTGGATTATCCCGCGTGCATCCCAAAAAACAGTCGCCATAACTTTATTGGCTGACAAACCCACCTTGGCCTTCTTTGGCGCCGATTCACCCTTAGAAACCCACTGTTTTGACTGTTGTTTGGTCTCTGGTGTATTGTGATGGATCCATGTTTCGTCCACGGTTACAAAACGGCGCAAAAACTCCTCCATATTGCGATTAAACAACGCCAAACCTTCCTGTGAAGTTGTTACACGATTGCGTTTGTGGTCGACTGTGAGCAAACGCGGCACCCATCTTGCGGAAAGCTTTCTCATGCCCAAGTGATCATTCAAAATTGAAACCACTGAGCCATGCGAGATCCCTACGGCTTCCACAATCTCTCGCACTTTCAATCTTCGGTCGGCCAACACCATATCGTGAATTTTTTCGATTGTTTCGGGTGTAGAGACCTCAACTGGGCGTCCAGGACGTTCGGCATCTTCAGTGCTTGTACGGCCACAACGAAATTCAGTAAACCACTTTTTTACCATTGAAATCGATGGTGCAGAGTCCCCACAGCACACGAAATTCACTTTTTTCCATTTTCTCCTCAAATTAGTGAGTAGTCTGATAAAAATAGCTGTCAAACACAAACTAACTGACGCAGCAAGTTTAAATTTTGACAGGAATCAACTGACAGATGCCTGTTGACAGGAGCAGTGTTGCTGTTTCAGTAAAGAGGTCAGACATTCAAAAAGTCACGGACTTATTGACCCGCCCTCGTATGATTGTATCTCGTATGGTTTTTTCAAACACCTTTGATAGAAACGGGAGGATAGCAATGGGTCGGAACTCCGTAGCAGTACCCGTTTGCTTTTTAAGAACGGGAATAATTTTAGCGTTCTTCCATTCTGAAGGAAACTCGGATGTAGTCAGGATACTATTGAATATATAGGCTATCAACCGCAGTATATGAGGAAGCAATAACTTAACGAACTTAGGTTCCATTAGGTCGAAGCCAGGAGCATTCGATTTGATAGATAATATTGCTTCAACTATGTCTTCTTCACGTATTCTTATAAAGCTCAGCGAACAGTTGACACCTGTTGATTCCTCTTCAATAGGGGAATCAACAGGTGTAGCAACGTCAAAGGATTGTGGCGTGGAGGTGAACTTTTTGTTGAGTTCACAATCACAATCGATGTTATCAGCAGACTTCATAGATTGCTTCCCAATACCGATTTGTCGCAGGTTTTTCCATAACTTTTTTCCAGAAACTAATGGACCAACTTTGTGTTCGTAGTAACGCCTTTTTTTTGCTCCGATCAATGCGACGACTTGATTACGAAGTCTGCAATAAGATTTGTGGAAGTGCTCCAATTTGAACCGTCTCCATTGACTGTAAGCGGCATCTCGTTTCAACATTAGAGCAGAGATGTCGCCATTCAGCCAAGGTGGGGACGTATGCTTAATGAGACGGGTTTTTAAAGGAACATTGATGTCAAAAAGTTGATTGACGTTATGTGGTAAAAAACAAATTTGTTCGTTTACATTTTCCATGAGCTATATTGAGTTCCAGTCTATGCAATTAAGGTCGCGTACCAGTTCGGATGTGTTTAAATTTGTATAGTCTCTATATTGGAAACTTTGCTGATCAACCCGACAAGCTATATCCAGGCTTACAAAAATTAAATCATGCTTGGAGAAACCGGGTAAGCGCGTAGAAAACCAGGGTGAGGAATGGTGAGCTCAGCATTCCGCCTGTTCCTGTAGATACCGTATCTTTCATACGATGACGTTGACGCTATAGGGTTGGGAATAAATATTTTTTTTCAACCAAAGGCGAGCTTACAATTTGCAGAATAAATTAAAATACTCAGCTTTACTAAACCTAAATACTCCGGCTTACGCGGCTAGGGAGCGTATGGTGGGACTTAATGCTGGTATGATGGGTGGTGCTGGTGGTGAGCGTGATGAGGGTGGTGATGGTGATGGCGAGGCAGTCGGCTTGGAATTACGGACAAGTGGTTTCCTTCTTCGCAACAATGGGCATTCGCCCTTGTCGGCGGGTCCACGAAAAACTTGAAAAGTTTCTTGGTCGTCGGTGGTATTGGCAGATTTGTGGCGTGCGGGGAAGTTACGTTACCCTTGGAGTTTTTAACTCCAGGGATCTTCCAAATGGGTGGCTTGGATTCCGGCTGAAGCGGCGTGGATGCCTTTCGCTGCGGATCAATGGATCGATCTCCGTTTGCTCCTGAGTAACGTGTAACTTCGCAGAAACACATTTGCTCGCTGGGCAGGGAATGGAGCCCAACCAATTGCGAGCGATTGCGAGTGCTTAAGCCGTTAGGAAAAAAAATAAATGGAATTAATACCGACAAATTCACCTAAAAATTATAAAAAGAATACCTTTTCTAGTAAACAAAGTTTACTAAATAATCCTTTTTTAAGGAATTTTGAAATTCCACTGACTTCCAGGAGACTGTAGATTTTATATGTTTTTTTTTCCTTTCCGCACTTGGTTGCTGTACTTCAGCCACACGCACTTGTTCACCCACGATAAAAGACCAACTGAAGAGTGGATCTTTGCGAATTTGTTGTGTAATTATTTAATTTAGATAACGCGAAAAACAAACTACTTATTTAACGTTTAATCGGCGGGATAAACGAAAAGAAAATTTGCGGCCGCCATCGCCCGAAGGAAAAATATCGAATATGGGCTGTCAAACAGCCACCGACCATTGCAATATTACACAACGAGTAACAGGTCGCTGCTACTTCCCGGTAGCTGAGTGGGACGGGGTGGGTTCAACGAAAACGATCGCTGATAATATGAAGATAAAAAAAAAATGTTCGCTCCAATGAATGGAACCAGGAAAATGTAACGAAATAAAGTGGGCGCCACACAATTTCATGGGAAATTGTGAAACCTTGGTACAGAACCACTGAAAATTTAAATAAAATGTAATTTCGAAAAGAATGAAAAGAACGAAAGTTTACACAACGTTATAATGCTCCGTTGGAGCACGGTCTTTATTACCCGTCTATTCTCGGGATTCTCGGAACAAAATCCTACCAGACTATCACTCGCAAAAATAATCAAACGAAAAAAAAATCACTATACTTATCTTAAAAATCTTCAATTTCTTTGTTGCCTGCTCTGTCCTCAAGCTTCCTTATTTTCTTCCTAATCGTCCTTCCGCCTGTCCTCCAAATTCCTGTCTCCTTCTTTTCCTTTATTTTCCTTTATTAATTCACTCTACTTTTTTTTGTCTTTTCCTCTATTTTCTTTTGTCTATCTCCATCAAAATAGCCTGTACAAACTTCTCACCACTAGCTAAACCGCTGGTCGTGGTCAACCAAGAAGTGATTTTCCAGATTTTTCTATTGTCCAAAGTTGGTCAGTGTTGGACTCATTCTCTCACACGCACATATTGACAGTGCAAACCCACTGATGGCGTGCAATGGATGTGCGATAAATTCTGCGACCGACCTGGGACAACATTCCAATCCAGTCTGATTGGTGTTTTCCCGTCCATACAAAAGATCGCTAAGGTTATTTTGCTGAACGCCGTTCCAATGTAGCTAAAACTCACTACGTAAAATTAAAAGTTCAAAATGATTAAAGAAATGAAGGAAACGTTGAAAAGAGGAAGATAAACATCGGGGCGATTACCAATGTCTCGCCCATTTGCGCGTTGAACCTAAGCTTTGAGGTCAGACAAGGAAACAATGTTATCTACCGCGTCAACTACCTAAGTCTGGTGGAATTCTGCGCAGATTTGGGGCATGGGGATCTGACGATAGCGTGTCATACCTTACAATATGTTATCATTTAGGTTGGTCTCTCGGCCTTTCTGGTTCAAATGTTTGTTGGGCTGTTGTCGTCTGAACTTGGTATCTGTCATCTCACATCGGTCAGTGGGGTGCCAATGTGCTCGTGGTTAGCTGTCCACGGTTATTTGGTGTTGGAGGGTGTTTTACTATGCCGTCCGCCTACACTCCTCTGCTGCTCCTCCGGTGCTCCCACGACGGAGTAGAAGAAGAGAGCGTCATCTTTCCCCCATCGAACATTACTCCCTACCTTTACGGTGGTAGTTCGTGCAACTGACTCATGGGAGTTATTTGACTTGGGCCGTCCGCCCACCCCTCAGTTGCTTTTTGGGTTGCCCTTCTGGTAACTTGCCCGTCCGGCAAAGTCTGGTGTGCTGTGGTGTTCGACTGTCAAAGGCCGTCCGCCTTTCCACACGCACGTCATCGTACGGCCCGTTGGAATGGTTGGGCTTCGTACATGGTCGCTGTCATTCTTATCCTCACTCTCCTGACCGTCCGTCAGGCTGAGGTATATTTATGCTCGTCCGCGAATTCCTTCTGGGCCTCACTCTCCTGACCGCCCGTCAGGCTGAGGTAACTGGAACCTCCAAGCCCGTCACCCTGTGGTGGTTGCTCATCCATGAGTCGCCGAAAGTGATCCAATGGCTGATGGTGCCATGGGTGCCCCTATCACTTTCCGAGACCGTGAACACGCAGACGAATAAAAGAGGGACCAGGAAAGGAAAAGAATAGGGACTAAGAGCAGGCCTTGTTGTGGTAAAATTTACCGCAACAAATTTATGTAGGTACATACTCAGTGGTACCGAAATGATTGTCTGACCAAACCGTTTACCATCGATCTATGTGGTAAGAATTCGCGCGTTTGTTGATCATGTACCAAGAGATGCATACATAATTGCCAACGGAATATACCGGTGGGATAAGCGGTCACCACTCTTCCTCGTTTCACTCAACAGACTCTTGAGACATTTTCACGCACTGTGCGACGAGACCGACACACTTAGGCCAGTGACAGGCCCATTGTGATGCCACACGGATGTATCATCCTCCTACTCGTTGAACCATTTGGAGCTTCTGATGAAGCTTGACAGACTTTTTATGTCGGTGTTAATGAGATCGTTAAGATCATTGTAAAAGAAGGATCCTAAATGGAGTTTACGTCTTTGAGAAAGAGCAGGGCACGTGCAGAGAAGGTGGAGAACTGTCTCCTCCTCCTCCTCGTCCATACAGCTTCTGCAGAAGTCATTTGCGTGGACGCCAAGCCTTGTTGCATGTCTGCCTATGAGACAGTGTCCGGTGATCACACCAATTATAGCACCAATGTGAAGTCTGTTTAGAGAAATCAAACACTTAGAGCGTTTCAGATCCAGCTTTGGCCAAATCTGCTTTGTCGCTAGACAAGTGTTGCCACTTGTCCACCTAAGGTTACAGTTCTCAATGGTCTGTCTCATAAACATGAGTTTGCATGTAGCGATTGGGATGCCTAGTGAACCTTTATCAGGTAAAAGGGGCAGTGTGGTTCCTTTTCTGGCGAGTTCATCCGCCCTACAGTTCCCTGGAATGTCTGTATGTCCTGGCACCCAGCATAGGTGGATGTTAAAATGCTTCGCCATCCACTAGAGATGATCGACAGTCACGGACTACGATAGAGTTTGTGGACCCAGAATCCAGGGATTTTAATGCAGCTTGACTATCTGAGAAGATCCAGATATCCGTAATGGATATCACGTTCTTCTTCAGCCACGACAGGACTTCCTTAATAGCCAAGATTTCTGCCTGGAACACACTGCAGTGATCAGGGAGTCGAAAGGAGAGGCTGAGATTCAGCCTGTCAGAGAACACACCACCTCCTACCCCCTCGTCGGTTTTGGATCCATCGGTATAAAATTGGATTGATTTATTTTCGACGGGTGGCCCTTCCCAGAATGTTCTGGGAGGGATCTTGACCTTGAAGTTTTTGTCAAAAAGGGTTCGAGGGGTGATGTAGTCTATGTTACTGGGGAGGATTCTAAATTTTTTCAGAATAGATGCGTGGCCGATTTCATTTTCGGACCATTGGAACGTTGTTTTGAGGCGGATAGCCGCACTAGCAGCCACTTGCTTGCTAAAGATGTCCAGGGGTATCCGGTGAAACAGAATGTCCATTGCAGCAGAGGGGGTAGTGCGCAGTGCACCACTCATGCAGAGACAAGCTGTACGTTGGACTTTGCCTAGCTTATCGCGATTTATCGCTTTATCAAGGGCAGTCCACCAAACAACCACCCCGTACATAAGTATCGGTCTAATTACCGAGATGTATAGCCAGTTGGTAATGCGGGGTTGGAGCCCCCATTTGTTACCAATAGCTTTTTTGCAGGAGAAGAGTGCTGCTGTAGCTTTACGAACTCTTTCCTGAATGTTAGGTTTCCAGCTAAGCTTTCTATCCAGAATGAGACCCAAGTATTTTGCCTCGTCTGAAAAGACTAGACTTGTGCCCCTGATAGAGGGGGGATCAATGTATGGAACTTTATGTTTCCTAGTGAATAGAACAAGTTCGGTTTTGTGGGGGTTAACACCCAACCCACAACGATCTGCCCATGTAGTTAGCTTATTAAGAGCGTTTTGGAGAAGTTCTTTCAAGGTGTTTAGGTGCTTCCCTGAGGCGGCAATTGCAACGTCATCTGCATAGGCAATCACCCTGCAACCCTCCTTTTCTAGGCACATCAGCAGCTTGTTCACCACTAAGTTCCAAAGGAGGGGAGATAGGACTCCACCTTGTGGCGTACCTCTACTGACAGATCTTCTGGCCTGTCCGGGGTTTAAGTCTGAGTTCATCTAAGGAGAGTGCAGATACCCGTTTCCTACATTAGTTCCGTTCGCGTACTTTATGTGTAGAAAAATGAAAAGTGTCAAATCTCCAAAATCGAGAGAGAATCCTCTCATTTCTAAGAAAAGTACGCGAACGCTTTTGTGTAAAAAGGTGAAAAACGTCTTAGTTTGTCTTGAAAAGAAGCAACAGCTGTTTTTTTTTCTGGCAAACTCATAGGATTTCATCATTTGACAGTTTTCATTTTCTTCAGAGGAAGAACATTTTTTTATAAAGAAAAAACACCTTATTGATCACAACAATTAAATAACAAAAACAAATGAATTGCTTCGTCATTTTTTAAATTATTTTTTATTTGAATGCATTTCGGGTCATATTCGACTCATCATCAGCAATACACTAATAAGTATAACAAAGGAAGTACATAATCAAAACAGAATAAAACAATGTATGAAAGAGAGACAAAGAAGAGAAACAAAGAAAAGAAACGAATATTACACGAAAAAACGGAATTAGCGTGAAAGAGACAAAACCTAAATTAAATTGAACAGCGGTGATATGATATGGCCACTATCTCCGTTCATCAGCTGGTCGTTCATATGTATATATGAAAATGCTTTCATATGCATCGAGCCGCCTTGCATTCGTTACATGTTTTAGCATTCGGACGTTCTCGAATTTAATGTCAAAATGGTTGTGGCTTAGAGCGTGTAGAGCTAGAGCTACTGATGATTTATTTGCTCTGTTGTGTTTAATGTGGCTGCTATGTTCAATAAAGCGAGCCCCAATACTTCGTTTGGTCTGCCCGATGTACTTCTCATCGCAATCACCACATCTCACCTCATATATGCCGGATTTATCTTTAAGTTGTGATTTGTCTTTTGTAGTCGATAGTAAGTTTTTTATTTTTCCATTGCTGGAGAAAACTGCCTCGATGTTTTGTTGTTTTAGTTTTGGTTTTAGTTTGTCCATTACGTATGTGGTATAAGTCATAGCTGCTCGCTCGGAATTGTTGTTGTCCACTAGTTGTTTCTGTTGTTTGAATAGTGTTGATAGAATTGATTTTTTGATTTTTCGTGTGTGTTTTTCTATTAAATTATCAACCATGGACTCCTTGTAGCCGTTGATAATGGCGACCTTTTTAATGTGATTATACTCCTTTAAGTAATTGTTGATAGACAACGGCAATTTACATAAACGATGAACCATCGAGTGGAAAGCGGCTAGTTTGTGTTGTATAGGGGAAAAAGAATCGCTAGTGATGTATCTATTTGTAGAAGTGGATTTCCTATAAACAGAGAAATCGAATTTGTTTCCGTTCCGACTTTTGTGACGAGGAGGTCCAAGAAAGGTAACTTGTTGTTTTCTTCACATTCGAAGGTGAAGTTGATGCTATCAAACTGTGAGTTTATTGTTGTCAAGACTTTGTCGATTTGATTTGTTTTAATGACTGCAAATACGTCATCTACATACCGTAACCAAATCCGTGGCAAAAATCCTTCTTGTTTTAACTTCATTTCAAAGCTGGCCATAAAAACTTCCGCTATCAATGGGGAAAGTGGGTTTCCCATGCTTGTGCCGAATTCAATGAGGTAGAAACTTCCTTTATATTGGAAGAAGTTGTGGGACATACAAACTTTAGCTGCTTCCAAATATGTCCGTTTCTTGTCATCGTCTAGTCCGCACGCTTCTAGGTGAGACTTCAAAGCCTCAATGGCTTCAGGTATATGGATGCTAGGAAAAAGGGCTTCTACGTTTTCTTACCAGCTGAATTTCTGTGTGAAGAAAAATGAACGAAAGTACATTTTTCTTTCGTTCATCTTTTTACCATTTTCTCAGTACGCGAACGCGTTTGTGTAGTTTTGCACGAAAGTTTATATAAATTTACGTTTGCATATTAGTTCGCGAACGGACCTATTGTCACGACAAAATTGTCGTTGTATTTAACTGACAATTATTATGTCACCTGTCAATACGTTAGGCAATAAAAACGTGTCAGATAAAAGCGACAAATTTGTAGAATTGTCACTTGTCAATGTTTATGGAATAGGGCCCTGGATGTAGAAATTGCCTAGATGTGATTTTTCGCCTTAGTCGCCTTTAGCGACAAGTATTGTTTATCGGGGTGTGGTGTAGGGATATTCCTTTTCCGTCCCTAGAGCTATTCGCTATCAGATAATGAATTTTTATTGCAAAAGGTTCACGTCTCCACTTGCTTCTATAAATTATTCCCATTTGGACTTATTTTGGGAAAACTCTGAAAAACGTTTCCAACTAAATTATGAATTATCTACGTTCGTCATGCAATAAATTTTGGCATCAACCATAAGTGTTAATTATGGGATTTTTGTAATGGTATAAATTACGCATCAAATACGAAGTTGTTCCTATTCATTATTCAACTCGATGATTCTAATAATTAACTGGAGAACAATCTCCACGAAAGTTGAACAGAAATGGTAGGTACTGATGTTATCGATAATAATTACCAAGTAGAACTTTTAGTTTTCTTTGATTTAATTCGGATTGGATATCTTCAAGTTTATTTTAATTACTCAAGTTTTCTCCTCGTGGTAGTCCTTCTATTGCAGAAGCTATCGATTTTCTAAAGAAGATTTACTTTTATCGACGCAAATAGAATGGCACACCAATTAAGTATTGAATTTAACGATCGCCTGTCAAATGCTGCTGGGAAACAGATGTACACGATGAATACCAGTTTGTGAAATACTCGTAAATATGCTTTATTTTATTGGCTATGGATTGTTTTGTTTGTACTTAAAAAACGAGACAGATTAAACCATAGAACTCATTACCACAACTAGTTACCCCACTACGTGCGAAAACCGAACAAGGGTTCAAAATTCGTTGTTCAAACTTATATTGATATTCAATGGAAAAAATAAACGATAGGCAGGTCTCCGACTCACGATCCTGGGCTCTACGGAGTCGTTTTTCTAACTGCCAGACAAAAAAAAAAAAGAATTGTCGGGCGCAGTGGCTCAATGGTTAGTGTGTCGGACTACTAATCGAAAGGTCCCCGGTTCAATTCCCGCCCGCCGGGGCCAAGTAACATCTTGAGTTTTTTTCCACTGCCCCACCTCTTGCGAACGTCTGACAAACATCCAATAGTATCGACTGTCATGAGAAGCTTCTCAAATGTGCCGTTCGGATTCGGCGTAAAATTGTAGGTCCCTTCCACTTCGCAAAGAAAGTGGTTGCAGAAGCTAGGTTTTAGGCCGTCTAACGGCGTCAAACTGCACGACCGAGGCGGCCAAGCGACTGGACTATTTCGTGAGATAAAACGGTTTCCAAACTTGGATTCCAATAAATTGATTGTGGTATTCGCTGTGTGGCTTGTGGCGCCGTCCTGTTGGAACCACATGTCCTCCAAGTCCATATCATCCAATTGGGACTAAAAATATTCGGTTATCATTGAACAGTAGCGATTCCCATTTACAGTAACGTGCCGGTCTTGATCATCACGGAAGAAGTACGGCCCAATGACGCCGCCGGCCCATAAACCACACCAAACCGTAATTTTGTCGGGATGCAATGATGACTCATGGAGTACGTATGGATTGCTGCCTGACCAATTCCGCATATTGTGTTTATTGACGAAGCCATTCAGCCAGAAATGAGCCTCATCGCTGAAGATGATTTTTCGATGAAAATCGTTCTTAACGTTGAGGCCACTGACTCCGAATTTCGGTAGTAAATTTTAATAATTTTGACTCGTTGTTGGCTCGCTTACGGAAGAGAAATTTCAAAAGAGCGGCAAGAAATCCGGCGTCGTTTGCTGTCCCTGTCGCTCTACTTTTGTAGCGTCCCTGTTGAAAAACCCTTTATTTATATATATTTAGACGAAAAAGAAGAGGCGTTCTCGTTCCTCGTCTCTACATCTTCTGCAGAAGTCATTTGTAAAAATACTTGCCTTCTAGCCTTGTTTCCGATGCTGCAATGTCTTATTTTTACCGCGACGAGCTAACGGATTTGGTTTCTTAATATTAATAATAATACCTACTTAATTAGGGAATATTTCACTGCGACCTTTTGGTCTATTGTGTCCCCTGCTTGCACCTCGGAGAGGTCCACAAGGCTGCAGATAGATTAATCCGAGAGTCTCTAGAGTAGACACCGGCTCCAAAGAGACCATCAATGAGTGACCCATCCGTATGTAAATGATGGCATCACCCGGGCTAGAGTAATTCCACCCCTCACTGTTTTATTCCTGTCGTTCAGAAAGGAGGACTCGAAAACGGTATGCAAAGATTTACTTTGAGCACACAGAGTCAAGTGCTCCCCCGATGGTCAGGTGGGCTATCATAGAAATCTCTGTAGCTAGCACTTCCGATTCCGTCGCCGAGGTTGACCTGCCGTAAAAGTTTTAAACACATACGGTATTGAGATTTCCTGGCCTCACTTTTAGCGAGAAAATACAAAGGAGGTAAACAGAATAGCACTTCCATAGCAGTATTAGTGGTTAGATACTCCTTCGTAGTTGTAAAATTTTTTTGTTAAAATTCTCTTTATTATAAACTTTTTACGAAGTATTGTTTTCCTTCATTTCATTGCTGCAAGTTTTTTTTTCACTTGCCACTGACGTTGTCGTGAAGTACTCTATACATGAGTGACTTTACTCCTAAAGAACGCGGACTAATTGCTTCGATTTGACATTTGACGCCATTTCCAAAATTATAGCATCCTCCTTAGGGTGCGCCTCATTTTGAAACTTTTGATATTACATTCTCCCAACCCGCCAATAAAGGTCTTAGAGCTTCAATCAAAACACGACGAACTAGTTTGAAACATATAATTGTTGTATTTGTCTGCTGCTGCTGTGACCGGTCGGCCTTATTTAAGTGTTTTTCAGCAAATTTTGATTAAATTACGGTTCTATAATAATTTTTCCGCCTTTGTGAATAAAACTGTGAATTGAATAGTGAATATGGCGACAACTAGTTGTAGTTCTTAGTCTTACGTTGTCACTAGACAAAAACCGAGATTTAGTTAATCGGACAAATATCATCAAGTCTTAGTGAAAGAATGTTACCTTCCAAGAAGGAATTTATTTCATTGTTCTTCCATTGCAAAAAAGTGGAAGCATGTCGTTTAATGTAATAGAAATCTGGCACAAGGCCCGTATTCCAACAAAGCGGTATGATCATGTGGTTGATAAAATGGAACTCATTTTCAGAGAATGGGAAAAACTAAAAAAAACATAGGGGCGGGCTACAGTCCGCTTGGGCGAACTGTTGGATACCCTATTCTTATTCCTATATCTCATAAGTGGGCGTGACAAAAATTTAAAGGATTTTATCGAAAAAAATAAGCTTTTGTAAATAAAAACGCTCCCTAGCTCAAACTTTGGTTTTTCAATAAAATTGTTTTATTTAATTGTGGGCGTGTCAGTAGGCGGATTTAAAAAAAAATTAAGTATGAGCATAAAGGGCACCTAGAGAGTATATACTATAAATTTCAGCTCCCTAGCTCAAACTTTGGACTTTCAAAAATAAAAAATAAATAATTGTGGGCGTGTCAGTAGGCAGATTTTGAAAATATTTACACATGAGCATAAAGGGCACCTAGAGAGTATATATTAAAAATTTCAGCTCCCTAGCTCAAATTTTGGTTTTTCAAAAAAAATATTTTATTTAATTGTGGGCGTGTCAGTGGGCGGATTTTGAAAATTTTATGTCCCAATCAGTTTTATGGGCCATAGATCATATATAAAAAATTTCAGATCTCTAGCTCAAAATTCGATTTTTTCCAAAATTTTGTTTTTTTGAGTTTGTGGGCGTGTCTGTGGGCGGATTTCAAAAATTCTTAAACTTGATTATTTCGGGACCCTAGAGAGTATATGGTTAAAATTTCAGCTCTCTAGGTCCAGTTTAAAGGCCTAATTTTTGCCGACGGACGGACGGACGGACGGACATGGCTAGATCGACATTACTATCGATGCTGATCATAAATATAGTAACTTTTAGGGGTCTACGGGCAATATTAAGGTATGTTACAAACTATGCGTCAAAATTAATATACCCCTAGAATAGGGTATAAACAGTTTAATCGAAATGTCAAAGTTTGAGCAAGGAAGCTAAAATTTAGACAGACAAGTGATTTATCTGTGTTTTGAGCCTCGAGAGAGCATCTGCCACGAGATTCGATTTACCCGGTTTGTAAACCAACTCGCAGTTGTACTCCTCGATGCGCGCGTTCCAGCGCTTCAGCTTCGCGTTTTAATTGCGGTTTCCTAGGGCGTACGTTAAGGGTTGATGGTCGGTGTAGATTTTGATTTTTTGTCGCACCGTAAAGGTACGATCGTAAATTGTCAAGGGCACAGACAATTGCCAGCATCTCCTTCTCATTCGTGGCAAAGTTCTTCTCGGTTTGACTTAGAGAACGAGATATATAGGAGATTGGCCTGTCGTTACCAGGTTCACCCTGAGACAGAACTGCTCTTATAGCATAGTCCGAGGCGTCGGTTTTAAGACTAAAGGGCTTCGTGAAATCAGGGAAAGCCAGGACCTCTGAAGAAGTCAACAAGGTCTTAAGGTCGCTAAAAGCTCTTGCTTCCTTCTCATTCAGGATTATAGGAATATTTTTGGACTGGTTGGCTTTGACTTGGGAGTTTGCCCCTCTGGTGAGATTGGTTAGGGGTTTGGTCACATTAGCGTAGTCGCTGATAAACTTCCTGTAATAGGATGTAAGGCCTAAAAAGGATTTTAGTTCCTTGAGATTTGTGGGGGGTAGAAGATTTTGGATAGCTGAGACTTTTTTACCATCTGGCCGGATGCCCTCCGGTGTTATTATGTAGCCTAGGAAATCGACTTGCGTTTTCATAAAATGCGTTTTCTCTAGATTTACCTTAAGATTTTCCTCGTCCAGTCTGGTCAAGATGGTTTCGATATTTCTTAGGTGACTTTCCTCGCTATCCCCAAAGATGATGATGTCATCTATATATACATAGCAGATTTTGCCTATGAATTCCTTCAAGACGTCATCGATCATACGCTGGAATATCGCGGGTGCGTTTTTTAAACCAAAGGGTAGTCTGAGAAATTCGTATTTCCCATTCATGGTTGAAAAAGCTGTCTTATGGATGTCCGATGGCTTCATCGAAATTTGGTGAAACCCGGAGGTAAGGTCTAGAGTAGTAAAGTATTTGATCTTGCCAAGGCTCGCTATCGTCGAATTGATATCGGGTATAGGGTAGGCATCGGATATAGTTACGGCGTTCAGCCGTTTATAATCGCCCGAAGGCTTAGGTTTCTTGGGTACCACCCATATGGGTGAGTTGTATGGGCTCTTGAATCTAATGATTCCCTCATTCAGAAGTTCAGCGATCTCCCTATCAACTTCCTTTCTGGGGGGCGCTGGATAGGGGTAGCTTTTCGTGTATATTGGTTCATTGGTGCTTGTTTTAATTTCAGCAAGAACTGTGGTCTGAACTGTTTCATGGTTGGTGATGGGAATAAAAATTGAACAACGTTTTTTGATAATACAACGCAACTTGGACTGGGTTTCGTTTGATAGATTCTCGTCAAGGACAATGTTAACCTCCTTAGATAGTTCTTCCCCAAGGGGAATCGACAGGAAAGCGAATGTTTTAAGATTGTTCCCTAAATCTTAAAACATTCGTTTTCCTGTCGATTACCGCCTCTAGGTCCTTTAACGTATCATCTGCGATGATACCGTCAAAAGAGAGCAGACCCGGTAAGACGTAGAATGTTAAAACAGTGTTGTTGCCGGCTTGCTCGAAGAATCTTCCGGTAATGCACTCATTAATTTGAATCTTCCCAGCTGCTGAATGTACTAAAAACGGTTTTTGGAGGCGGGTGGTTTTTTTTGGAAACGGACGGAGCAATGAAATTCTTGTTTGCCCCCGTGTCGACAAGGAATTTCAGCGTGGTTCCATCCCTCATGGAGTACCCTATATATGGTACCTGACATAAAATTTCGCTCGTCTTCCAGATTTTCGTTCGCTGCCTCGCATATCTGTCCTCTTCATTCGTGGATTCAGGCAAATCTCCTCTGAAAGTTCGCAGGTTAAACATCCTCTGCTGTTTCCGAGGGTAGTTGTCCGAACATGCTCGCCTTTTAAACTGTCTAGTATCCTGTGGTCGATTCATGTAATTGACATTAGGTGACTGAGTTGATTGATCCACCTCCATCCTTTCGTGTGGCTAAGGGCCACTCGGCCTTGGAGGGGTGTCAGTTTCGCGGTTGGGAGTAGAATGCGACTGTTGATTTGACCTACTAAAACTATACCGAGGGAAATTCCTTCGTTGCAAAGCAGGCTTTGAGTCCTGTTTGAAGGTTTGGTTTATCGGCGAGGATATCGTGTTTGAGGTCGAAGTTGAAGGAACGTGTATTGAATGGTTTCGACCACATCGACCCACGATATACATTGAGTCGGGTCACCCTCAAAGGTTTGGAGTTCCTTGACACAGACAGGGAGCCGACTTATCTCCCTTAGGTCAGACTCGTTTTGAGGACCGCAAAGTTCTGCCTGTTCGAAGAGAGGCTGTTGTTGCGGTTGCCCATCTTCGAGCGTTTTTACGCGTGAGTCAAATGCTTTGAGGTTTTTTTTTTTTTTTTTTATAATTTGCGTGCGCTAAAGGGATTTCTTTTTTCTGTAGTGACACAGTACCCTTATAAAACCACAGCGCAGGCATTTAGTTTGTTGCGCAAGTAGCTCCCAGCAATTCATTGCCTATTTTTGGGTGCTACTTACTGAAAGAATAGAAGGTAGCGCCTAAATTGCTTTAGGGAGATCAGTTTTTGTTGTGTGTATTCAATTTATAAAAATCATGGCCCTGGTCGGGATTCGAACGCACTACCTGCCAATCACTTAGTGAATACACTACCATCGCACCATTGCCACCTGCAAATGGTGAGGGTAGAGTTCACTGCACCCGTTAACTCTGTCAAAGATCTGCTGATCGCATCCATGTCGCGATGTATGATTTATTTAAATAAATATAGAAAAAAGGAAGTGGTAGGTACTTATCTGAACTTTTATCTGCTTGGTTAACCTCCTGCCACAGCACACATATCTCTAGGTTTTATATTTTAAATTACATTTTTTCTTAATAATTAAGAAGCTAAATTATTTAGCTTAGGTATCTAACAATTGAACTTTTTTTTTTCTTCAGGAAAGATTTCTCAACACGGGGAACAGTATACTTAATTCGCGGGTGACTCCAATCGCAGCTGGTTCTTCGATAATTTTATTATTTAATTTACTTCACGCACATTAATCTTTTAGATTTAGCAACAGTTTTTAACTTGGTTTGTGCACTGTTGTGGTTAGGCTTTTCAAATGGATATATTCTTTATGCACGTTAGAGCGATTAACAGGTTACCTATCGAAATCCGAAGCATAAAAAAGATATTTACATTCAACAGAGAAATCAAACATAGGGGCGGGCTACAGTCCGCTTGGGCGAACTGTTGGATACCCTATTCTTATTCCTATATCTCATAAGAGGGCGTGACAAAAATTTAAAGGATTTTATCGAAAAAACTAAGCTTTTGTAAATAAAAACGCTCCCTAGCTCAAACTTTGGTTTTTCAATAAAATTGTTTTATTTAATTGTGGGCGTGTCAGTAGGCGGATTTAAAAAAAATTTAAGTAAGAGCATAAAGGGCACCTAGAGAGTATATACTATAAATTTCAGCTCCCTAGCTCAAACTTTGGACTTTCAAAAAGAAAAAAAAATAATTGTGGGCGTGTCAGTAGGCGGATTTTGAAAATATTTACACATGAGCATAAAGGGCCCCTAGAGAGTATATATTAAAAATTTCAGCTCCCTAGCTCAAATTTTGGTTTTTCAAAAAAAATGTTTAATTTAATTGTGGGCGTGTCAGTGGGCGAATTTTGAAAATTTTATGTCCCAAGCAGTTTTATGGGCCAAAGATCATATATAAAAAATTTCAGCTTTCTAGCTCAAAATTCAATTTTTCCCAAAATTTGTTTTTTTTAATTGTGGGCGTGTCAGTGGGCGGATTTTGAAAATTTTATGTCCCAATCAGTTTTATGGGCCATAGATCATATATAAAAAATTTCAGCTCTCTAGCTCAAAATTCGATTTTTTCCAAAATTTTGTTTTTTTGAGTTTGTGGGCGTGTCTGTGGGCGGATTTCAAAAATTCTTAAACTTGATTATTTCGGGACCCTAGAGAGTATATGGTTAAAATTTCAGCTCTCTAGGTCCAGTTTAAAGGCCTAATTTTTGCCGACGGACGGACGGACGGACGGACGGACGGACGGACGGACATGGCTAGATCGACATTACTATCGATTCTGATCATAAATATAGTAACTTTTAGGGGTCTCCGGGCAATATTAAGGTATGTTACAAACTATGCGTCAAAATTAATATACCCCTAGAATAGGGTATAAAAATAAAGACAACAAGGCGAAGCGTTCAGACGAACTTCAAAAAAAAGGGAATAACTGGAAGGAGGAGCTAGGTAATCTATTCGATATTGCCCATGCTAACGCATTAGGAATGATCAAAATTGAAGAGGAGAAGATGTTTCTAGCTGCACAACGTGAAAAGGGGCGTCGCGGGAAAATGTGTAATATTGATTCAACTCTTCAACTCAAAAAAAAAAATTAAAGAAGAGGAGGCAACTAGAAGAGAAAAAAATAAATTCTTGCCAAGAGAGGGTAATTTTTGCTTCATCATCTGATTCAGAGGTGGAAGTAGATCCTGAACATCGCAGAGTCATTGATCGACCAGTAAAGTCGTCATCCGGAGTGCCGCCTTCAAAGAGAGGTCGAAAGAAAATATTGGATGAAAACTTGGCGGCTAGTCTTTATGTTGCTAAGGTAAGTGATCGGAATGCAGCATTGGTTCTAACTCCTGTACTCAAACTTCTCGGACATGACCCCGCAGAATACAATGTCAATCTAAACACCATTCGTCGAGAGCTTGCGAAGCACCGTTTGCAGATTGCTGAGAGTTTAAAAGTTGAATTAACCCCAGAAGCTATATTGACAATTCACTGGGACGGTAAACTTCTGGAGGATATAGTTGGAAGTGACATTGTTGATCGCCTTCCTTTTTTAGTAAGTGGAAAAGGAATCAGCTGCAAGATGACGACAAAGAACTTCTGGAACTGACAATCATATTCTTAGGAGGACTTCCTCTGAAAGGATTATTATTCAAATCTCCGGCTGGACTACACCGTGTTAGATGGATGTCCAAAGCTATATACTCTCTTAATATATCGATGTTCCGTAGTCAGTTCAAGCTAACAAAGAGAGAAGAATATGGAATTCTTAACATTTGCCTCTTTGTTGTTAGACTGTATGTTAGGGTCTGGACGACTGCCCCTGATTCTACGTCAGCTCTACGAAATGATCTTGAGCTGATCCAAAACCTTGACAACTACAAAAAAGTAAATGATCTTATTTCAAGGGTTGCTCATCAGAAGTTCCTTGGACACCTCTAGTACTTGTCGAAAGAACTTGTGGCTTTTGGATTTTTCGATGATGGAGTCTCCAATGAAACAAAAAAGAAGATGGTTTCCGCCCTCGAAATTGAGGGAGTAGAGAACCCCAGCGAATAACTGTCGACATCGCCAATATTCAATTCAAAGGTTTGGAGGATTTCGAGAGCTCAAATACCTGCCGATTCTTCAATATCACAGGATTATCTTCAGAGTTCTTGACCAAAGATGTGGTTAAGTGGCCCAAGGACAGGGTATACAATGAAGTGAAACATGGAGTACGCAACATGAGAGTAGTCAATGACATCGCTGACCGAGGAGTAAAGCTTATGGATGAGTACAACAAGCTACACACTAATAACGAAGAACAGAAGCAGTTGCTATTATTGGCGGTTAAAGACTATAGAAAGAAGTATCCTGACAGGAAGAAATCAACATTGCCGAATTGAAGTAATCATCTTAATTTATATTTATTTATTAATTTATTACTTGTATTTATGTTTTTTTAAATAAATTAAATCTAATTTATAAACCAAATTGTAATTGTAAATTTTTATTATTATGTATATCCATTAATCCATTATTTACTGGATTACCCTGCAAAGTTTGGTGGGTGGTAGCGACCCCTAAATATTATCCGATTTGTATAACATTTTCAGAGAATTTTTTTTTCATGAGAAAGAACAAAATAACCGGTTGGGACGGTCAAAATTCAACATTTTTTTTTTTTTGGATCAAATAAGGCGCACCCTAATCCTCCTATAGGGTGACAACTTTTGCGTTAGTTGTTAAAAGTTTGGTTGACAGCCTTTTTAGTCAAACAAGACTAAGGTTAGGTTAGGTTGAGGTGGCTGTTAGCCGAAAGCTAACACACTTAGACCAAAGAGGTCCATTGTGATGCCACTAGGATCGGGAGTATCTACCACTACCCGCTAAAACCATTTGGAGCTTCTAATGAAGCGTGATAGACTTCTAAGATCTGAGTTAGCCAAGTCACTGAGTTCATTAAGGAAGAAGGCTCCCAAATAGAGATTTTTTTTATGGGAGAGTGCAGGACATGTGCAGAGGAGATGAAGTGTAGTCTCCTCCTCCTCCTCATCCTTGCAACTTCTGCAGAAGTCGTTAGAATAGACGCCAAGCCTTGATGCGTGCTTGCCTATTAGACAGTGCCCTGTGATGACACCTATGACAGAGCTAATATGCAGTCGGTTAAGTGAGATCAAACTCAGAGAGCATCGCAGGTCCAGCTTTGGCCAGATATGCTTGGTCGCTAGACACGTATCACTACCTGTCCACCTGAGGTTTGTACTCTCGACTGCGGCTAGCTTAAGCATGAGTTTACAAGTAGCGATGGGCATACCTAAGAAACCTTTATCAGGTAGAAGAGGTAATGCTGTTCCTTTTTTGGCGAGTTCGTCTGCCCTACAATTCCCTGGGATGTCTCTGTGCCCTGGCACCCAAAAGAGGTGAAAGTTGAACTGCTCTGCCATCTCCTCAAGAGACGAACGGCAGTCTATGGCTACGATGGAGTTTGAAGAGACTGAATCCAAGGATTTCAGCGCGGCTTGACTATCCGAGAATATGCGGATGTCCTTAGCGGATATCACGTTTCTCTTTAGCCACGACAAGACTTCCTTAATCGCCATGATTTCCGCCTGGAACACGCTACAATGATCAGGAAGACGAAAAGAGAGACTGATATTAAGTCTTTCTGAGAAAACACCACCTCCGACCCCATCACTAGTTTTTGATCCGTCGGTGTAAAAGTGGATCGAATTATCTTCCGTGCAATCAGCCTCCTCCCAGAATGATCTGGAGGGGATAGTGATTTGGAAGTTCTTTTCGAACTGTAGCTGGGTTATAGTGTAGTCGATGTTTCTTGGTAGGGACCCATGTGAGTCCAGAATGATAGAGTGGCCAATATTCGTATTGATCCACTGTGTTGTGGCTTTTAAGCGGACAGCGGAGCAGGCAGCTGATTGCCTGCTGAAAATATCCAGGGGTGTTAGATGCTGTAAAATGTCCAGTGCAGCGGAGGGGGTCGTACGGAGTGCTCCGCAGATACACAGACAAGCTGTGCGTTGCACCTTGCTCAGCTTATCACGGTTTACCGCTTTGTCTAGAGCAGTCCACCAGACAACCACCCCGTATGTCAGGATCGGTCTAACTACCGATACGTATAGCCAGTGTGATATGCGGGGCTGTAGGCCCCACTTATTTCCGATGGCTTTTTTGCAAGAGAAAAGTGCTACTGTAGCTTTCCTTACTCTTTCTTGTACATTGGGTTTCCAGCTTAACTTCTTATCGAATATTAGACCCAGAAATTTAGCTTCGTCGGAAAAGGTTAAGCTTGTACCGTTGATAGAGGGAGGGTCGATATGAGGGATTTTATATTTCCTGGAGAAGAGGACAAGCTCGGTTTTGTGAGGGTTAACCCCCAGCCCACAGCTTCTTGCCCAAATTGAAAGCTTGTTGTGAGCGTTTTGAAACAAGACTAAACAAATCAAACTTCCTGAAGAATTGAAAGTACTGATTTTTTTCAGTCAGATAGTCCGGGCTGTAAGTATTTTCCCTTCGAGATACATTAAGCAAAACACCAATTACTTACTTGAAGATCAAATTAGAGCTCACCTAAAGGCATCTAAATTTACCTTAGATATCGACTAGTAAGAAATCCTTGTAATCCTTATGCCTACAACTCCATCCCGATATTCGCCTAGCCCAAAATCTATTCTCTACACTTAAATAAGCAATAAAACATCTTCCCTCATCTACGTCTCTTCCTCCTTACCATGATTCAGACCACAGATAGTTTTCCTTCCGCAAGCACCTTAACTCACACCATTCCCTTCGCCAATCAACCGTCAAACCACTCCGCCCACTAATTCTTGTTATTTTCCATTCAATTATGAAAGCTTTGTTGAAAAAGTGTTTCGCAAATGATGAAAGCAACAGGACGACTTCTCCTTTTTGCTATTTTCAAAGAAACAGGAGGAAGATAACGACAAGCTCGAAATCGATTTATTGACCGAATTGATTATTATTCAGGTTAAAAGACTGCGGCTTTAAGACCCTTCTGTGTGCTTTTCAATTAATTTATGAAACTTGATGATGTAAACATGGAGATTCGTAACGAAGGAGATGGGAGGATGTCGCAATAGGGAACTCTACGAACAATGAATCTCTAACTAAACTTAACTACCTCGCCCAAGACTTCGTTTAAATAAAAGTTTTGCAGTCATATGCAAGGACATTTCATTGGTATTTTCGTGATTGCAATCAGCATTTTTCTTGATTTACACGGATTATGAACCCATCGGTCTTGATTACATGGAAGCCCTCTCAATCCTTTTTGCTATGATAATAAATTCGTATATCGGATGTCTGTTAATTCGATCTCAGTTCCCTGCACACCTTCCCCTGCGACAAAATCTATTACATATATACTTTGCTCTGGGAAATAAAGGATAATAAATTCCAATCAATCAAATATAGGTACCCAGTCATCGAAAAAAAAAAAAACACTTCACGTCCTGCTTTTTGTTCTTCCGAATTGTGGGGTCAGCTTTTTTTCACTCAGATTTCCTTTGTACAAATAACCGGAATAAAGCAACATCTGATTGTTTTATATGCACGTACATGGAATTGGTATTTGAAATTCTTTTTCCATCCATAGAAATATATTTTTGTCCACCGAATCCCAGCCCCCTCGGTTGATAATCGTATTATCTTTACAGCTAGTAATTTGTCCCCCAAATACGGATTAAAGATATATTTTTTGTCATTCGCCCTTTTTTCATTCGTTACTTTAGTAATACCATTGGTATCCCTGCATATTGAAGGATTTATGTGGATCTGCTGGCTGAATTCGCATAAGCAAAGAAGAACATGATTGCGGATTTGAAAGGACATTTCTATTGGTGTTCAATATAGTTGTGAGGATGTGTTTTGTTTTGTCTGATTACATGAACAAAGAATTTAATAATCCTTCGACGAGTAATGAAGTCTTTTTTGTCAACTGACCCAAAAAAAGACACTTAATCCTTTAAGATGGTTTCGAAATGGCAAGGTTATGCATTTCAAGGTATGTACCTTTGTTAAAAAACACACACACACCAAACTCATAAAGAAGTAGCAGATGACCGGTCGCGGCGATTTGAAACAGAGCAAAAAGTAAGGATAATTTTATTTAGATCTTCCCTTATATTACTTTATTTTATTGCAATAAGGGAGAATTTGATGCTCAAGGACATGCTGGTGCTGTCGCTGTGAGAGGTTTATTTAAAGAATGCAAAATGCTATTGTATCAAAAATTTGGAGCTGGGAAAGAAAGATTTGCAATCAACTTCAGCAACCAAATTTGGTGAGAGAGAAATGAGAAGCTGATTTAAAATTCTTAACACTAGTGGTGTGGCATCCGAGACTGAAGCATTCAATTGAAGTTCTTCATCAAAATGAAGCAATGCCTTACTTCTCTCTTCGATGTTTCAATGCCTCATTTACTTGAAATTATGTATTCCCAAACATTGATTCATTCTCTCCTCGCTAATTCCTTAATTCACTTATACTTCAATTCACCACTACATTTCTCTGACTGTCTCACTTCCCTTTTCGTCTCTGGTTCAAATGAGAATGAGACCATACAGCTTTTATTTTGAGTGGTATGGCATCCGAGACTGAGGCTTTGACTGAGGATTGAAGCAATTGAGGCGCTTGAACCCATTGCTTCATTCTTGCCCTATATTCCTCATTGCCTCATTTACTTCAATTAGTTCCCAATCCCAATCCCGTATATTAATTCGTTCGTACACCTCATTTGCCTACTTGGCATTACTACCTCAATTCACCACTGTTAATTTGTTCCCGTAAATAATATATGTAATGTAGGCACCTATCCTCACGTGTGTTCGGTGATTTTGAGCCAATATGCAATAGGGGAGCGAGAGGGATAAGATATTTCTCTTTATTTTCGTGGTTTTGCTTTTAATAAAGATTTAGTTTACGTATCTAAGCCTAAGCAGCTGGTTTTATTAAGGTGAATTTTTAAGCGTTTGGTTTTAAATTGTCAAAAATACGGGAAAATTGCAAAAGTGTATAACATTTTTATTTGAGTGAATCAATCAATGCTTGCCATTCACTTTTTAAAGGTTATTTTATGTAAATGTTGACCACGACTAGGTTTTAAGTGGTCCGTTCGGAGATTCCAACAATCGAAACGACATAACGTCACCTAGTGGGAGATCCGATGCGGAATTACACTAGAAAACCCCTGCTACTTCGGCTTGGCAAAACAAATGATTTCGAAACTCCTGACTCGAAAAACAAAATGCATGCGCTTTTAATCCTGTCATTTCTGCTTAATGTTATCGAGTGTTGGACGATTAGCAGGAGGGGAGCAATCGCATTGCACCCCAAGGAAATAAAAAATGGTGGTCAAATACCTACTTAGCCCTAAGTACGAGGATCTGAAATGATTGAATTAAATTAAATTAAATATAAATTATTGGTGGTACCTACGATTTGAGAATAATCCACTGTGTAGGTTTATGTCAATGGGCGTTCAATGTTCAATTTTCAAGGCAACTACGAGTCGCTACTAGGTAAACCTCTGTAATTGGGTGAATATCACAATATCAGCTGTTCACTAAAAATTTCCCCTCCGAACAAGTGAAAGAAATAAAATCTAATTCCTCAGTGATTATGCAGATGTCGAACACATCTGATTCATTTTGCTTCGGTGTTCGTAGTATTCTAAGGTCTCCTGCACACGAGAGTCTCGTAGTCGATAACACGCATTCAATGCAATGTACGGAGCGCATACGCTGGTATTAAAAAAAATCAGTAGATACAGTGTCTTTCATTAAGGACTTGACAACTTTTTTTTAAAATAAAATGCAAAATGCTTGAGATATCTCAACAAAAAAATTATTGACTTGAACTAATACCAAAACATTTATAAATGGAATTCGGCTTCGTTCATATGTATACCACGGGAACATTATGCAGCGATACGTTGAAACCAATTTTCGATGACATTTCGACCGGTACGGCTTGTTGGCATAGAACAATGATTTAATGTAGCCAAATAAAAAACATAGGGGCGGGCTACAGTCCGCTTGGGCGAACTGTTGGATACCCTATTCTTATTCCTATATCTCATAAGTGGGCGTGACAAAAATTTAAAGGATTTTATCGAAAAAACTAAGCTTTTGTAAATAAAAACGCTCCCTAGCTCAAACTTTGGTTTTTCAATAAAATTGTTTTATTTAATTGTGGGCGTGTCAGTAAACGGATTTAAAAAAAATTTAAGTATGAGCATAAAGGGCACCTAGAGAGTATATACTATAAATTTCAGCTCCCTAGCTCAAACTTTGGACTTTCAAAAATAAAAAATAAATAATTGTGGGCGTGTCAGTAGGCGGATTTTGAAAATATTTACACATGAGCATAAAGGGCCCCTAGAGAGTATATATTAAAAATTTCAGCTCCCTAGCTCAAATTTTGGTTTTTCAAAAAAAATATTTTATTTAATTGTGGGCGTGTCAGTGGGCGGATTTTGAAAATTTTAAGTCCCACGCTGTTTTATGGGCCAAAGATCATATATAAAAAATTTCAGCTTTCTAGCTCAAAATTCAATTTTTCCCAAAATTTGTTTTATTTAATTGTGGGACACGCCCTTTGTGGGCGTGTCAGTGGGCGGATTTTGAAAATTTTATGTCCCAATCAGTTTTATGGGCCGTAGATCATATATAAAAAATTTCAGCTCTCTAGCTCAAAATTCGATTTTTTCCAAAATTTTGTTTTTTTGAGTTTGTGGGCGTGTCTGTGGGCGGATTTCAAAAATTCTTAAACTTGATTATTTCGTTACCCTAGAGAGTATATGGTTAAAATTTTAGCTCTCTAGGTCCAGTTTAAAGGCCTAATTTTTGCCGACGGACGGACGGACATGGCTAGATCGACATTACTATCGATGCTGATCATAAATATAGTAACTTTTAGGGGTCTACGGGCAATATTAAGGTATGTTACAAACTATGCGTCAAAATTAATATACCCCTAGAATAGGGTATAAAAAATCTAGAGGCGTTAAATCACACGATCTCGGCGGCAGATAGACGGGTCCGTTTCTCGAGATAACACGTTCACCGAACTGAGAATTCAATAAGTCGATTGTTGCACCCGCTGTGTGGCTCATGGCACCATCTTGTTGGAACCTCATACAACTAATGCCCAATTCATGTAATTGCTCAAAGAAATAACGTTCCAACATGTCTCTGTAGCGAATACCATTTACCGTAACATGACCGTCATTTTCATCGACGAAAACAAAAGGGGCCAATGACGCCACCGGCATGAAAACCACACCAAACAGTGACTTTTTGCGGATGAAGTGCTGTTTCGTGAAGCACATGAGAGTTCTCACCCATCCAGTAATGCATATTTTGCTTACTGACGAAGCCGTTTAACCAAAAATGCGCTTCATCGCTGAGGATGATTTTGCGATGAAATTCTTCATTTTCTTCCATCATGTCCAGAGCCCAATTCGAGAGAGTACTTCGCTTCATATGATCAAGTGGCTTTAGTTCAATTCAATTCAATTCAAGAACCTTGCCAAGATCCTTGCCCAAAATTCGCCATAATGGTCTGGGAGACCCCAATTCTTGAGAACGTCGTGAAATTGACTGATTTGACTACTGCAGAAATATTCTCCATACTTCGGGCAAAACGTATCTCACTGAAACAGCAACATCAAGCAGCGAATATTCTGAGACAGATTTTTCCACTAGACTATCAATGGCTTGTCTACTGGGACGAGAATTACGACCGAAAATTGGCGTTAACGCTCTTAAAGTTGCGACCACCAATTCGGAATTCCGGTAGTAAATTTTAATAATTTGTAAACGTTGTTCCTTCGTGTACTTCACCATGATCAAAATATTTTACTGACTATTTTGACATTGACAGTTCGGTAATCGATTTAAGGATGCGTTCACACTGAAAGTTTGAAGTTGTCAAGTCGCTAATAAAAGACCCTTTACAAGAATACCCCAGAAAAGATTCGTTTGTGGTTAATTATGCGAAGACGAATCTTCGATGCAAGACGAATTTTTTATGTGTGCAGGATGCAAAAGTATTCGTTTGACAGCAATAACAGATGCTGGGCAAAACATACAAATAAGTTAACGTAAGTTAAATTGAAGGCGACTTGTGTTGCTTTGGAACTTGAACTTGCCTCAATAAACTTGTTTCTCTGGGGCAGCTGAACGAATAAATATACGAGTACATATAAATTTTCGAGAGTGCATTGAATCCATTCAAGAAATTGAATCCGTTTTGAAAATCTTTGATTTCGTTAATTTTTGATTTGATTTTGTTGAGTATGAGGCAGATTCATCTGCGGCAGACTCACTTGACCCGAACATTTTAAGCTGAAACGAAAGGGAATCATTTATATTCCCTTTCGTTTCACACATTATTTTGACTTCAAAATAAAATAATTTATTGCAACTTGCCGATGCATTGACTTGAAGAATTAAAATATGTTTTTATTCGAAAGAAAAACAAATAAATGTCAAAATACTGACCATCGATGATAATTTATTTATTTATTTATTTATTTCATCAACAAACTTAGCTTACAGACTACGAATTTAAATTTATATATAATACATAAAGTTTAATTGATTAAAACATAAAAATACATATACTTTTGACATTAGTTTGAAAGCAATCTAAATAAAATGCTCCTGAAGCGTTCTCTTGAAATATTAAAATCCATATGCCTGCTTACAACATTGGACGAATTAAGGCATCTGGTAATTGGCTCATTGCGACCATAGTTTGTTCTATGCCCCGGTTGATAAAAGAACTGACTAGCCCTCAAGACCCTTCGCCTAGCATTAATTGGAAACATGGACAAAAGTGCACAACTATCGATATGTGAACACAACACGTCTCTCGCAAACATTATGTCATGTGCTGTGCATTCCTTCTAGATTTAAGTGTCATTAAACCTAATAGTTGACATCTAGCTTTATAAGAGGGCTGAAAATCCCAACGCATTTTAAAGAAGACATATTTTATAAATCGCCTTTGCACTCTTTCAATACGGTCCGAATGTGATGAGTAGTTTGGATTCCAAACAACATCGGCGTATTCAAGTATTGATCTTACTAGGGTATTGAAAATCGATATAAATGTGTGAGGGTCAGAGAAATCTTACGCGTTTCTTTTGATGAACCCAACAAGAGAATTAGCCTTAGCGACTATATACTCGATATGAGTAACAAGCGTTAGTTTCGTATCAAGGAATACACCAAGATCTTTAATTTTGTCAACTTTTATTAATGGCATGAGATCAATACAATAGGTATGCGAATATTTCGTTTGAGATCTTATGAACGAGATAGCAAAGCATTTTCGAACGTTTAACTTTAAGCAATTGTTGACGCACCATTCTGATTAATTGTTCAGGTCCGTCATTTAAGCAATTAATTTGTAAGAATATTTTGAGGTCGTCAGCATACATTAAACAGTGGCAGAATTGCAACTGTTGAACAATATCATCAATAAATATTATAAAAAGGAGCGCCCAAGATGACTACCTTGAGGAACTCCAGAAGTGCAAGATATTAATCTTGAATAATTGTTATCAAGACAGACTTTCTGAAACCATCCAATCAAAAATGATGAGAACCACTTCAGCATAGCAGAGTGAAATCCAAATTGTTTTAGCTTTCTTATCAGAAGTACATGGTTTACAGAGTCGAATGCTTTACTAAAATCCGTATATACAGCGTCAACTTGACGTCCGCTTTCAACAGTATTTATAACAAAAGATGTGAAGTGCACCAGATTGGATGTTGTCGAGCGACCCGAAACAAAACCATTTTGAAACTCTGATATGTTGCCCTTAATATGAAAATTTATTTTGTTTTTAACTATTCAACTATTCAAAAAGTTTTGGTATAGCAGAAAGTTTACAGATACCTCTGTAGTTTTCTACATCATTTTTAGAGCCAGATTTAAAGATCGGAACCAAAAATGAGACCTTACAGTCATCCAGGAATAAACTCGATGATAGTGATAGATTAAATATCATAAGTAAGGGTTTGTAAATAGAGCTGCAACATTTTTTAAAAATTATTGCAGGAATGCCATCAGCGCCAGGATTAGGATTAGGTTTTAGGCTACAGACAGCAGACTCAATATCCTGAATCTCTAGTGCTAGTTGGCCAAAATCAATTTTAGGAAATGAATATGATTCCGGCAAATTAGGTATAAAAGATTTCGAAAAAACCGATTTAAAAAATTGTGCAAATAGTTCAACAGAATCCTTAGCGTCATTGGACACATTTCTTTTATAAAACCTTTCTTTAGGCAAACTTTCGAGCGCCTTTTTTGATTTATAAAAGACCAAAACGACTTCGAATCTCGTTTCAAATTGTTTTCAACATTAAGAATGAAAATGTTGTGCAAAAATGTATTTAAGCAAGTAAAATCCTTCCTTAGTTTGGTAAAAATCACTTTATCCGTACTGTTTCCCGATTTTTTAAATTGCTTATAGGCTTTGTTTTTTAAGTTTCTTAAGTGCAAGAGTTGTCTGTTATACCAAGGCGGGTTGGATCTACATTTCCTCACAGAACATGGAACAAATATGGAAAAGGCGGCCCTAAGTAGAGAAATAAAGTTGTTATAAAGGGTTTTTCAGTAAGAGCGCTACAATTTTTCTTTAAATAAAACAAAAACGTTTTTGGATATCAATAAAATTCTTTATTCCTGTGAAAGTACGTTCGATGCCATTATGTATGGAACTCGATTTCTTTTGCATGGCCACCACGGGCACGCTTGCGGAAGTCCAGATGCTGAACCCAATTTTTTTTCAAGCATAAATCGGCCGATACTGCTGCAATTTCACGTTCGATATTCGTACGAAGTTCATCAATCGTCGCTGGATTGTTGGCATAGGCCATAGACTTGACGTAGCCCCACAGGAAATAGTCTAACGGCGTCAAATCGCACGACCGAGGCGGCCAAGCGACTGAACCATTTCGTGAGATAACACGGTTTCCACGCGAGATAACACGTTGAGTCCACTGACTCCGAATTTCGGTAGTAAATTTTAACAATTTCGACTCGTTGTTGGCTCGTATGTCTTTCCATCATGAAATGGCAAACCTTACTGAAGAGAAATGTCAAAAGAGTGGCAAGAAATTCGGCGTCATTTGCAGTCCCTGTCGCTCTACTTTTGTAGCGTCCCTGTTGAAAAACCCTTTAAATATCTGGTAGACATAGATTTTCAAATTTCGTATCCCAGTTGAAAGAGTTGAGATACTCGTTAAGACCGACAAAGTTACATTTAAAAAAATTAAGAGAGCTTACTGAACTCGGTTTAACTTTTACATAAGAATACAAATCAATTTCTAACATAATTTGTTTACGATAAACTGAGTTATTTAGAAGTGAAAATGGTGCTTCCGAAACATTAGCTTTGACTTCAATAACGTTGATGAAAACAAGATCTAATAATCTATTCTGTGAATTTAAGATTGAACTAATTTGACATAGGTTTTTTGAAAACATACAATCAATCAATGTTAATTCATAATCTTTTTTAACATTATATGGAATAACCATATTATCTTCTTCAGACCAAGACCAATTTACAGCACCAATATTAAAATCCCCAAGGGCACATAATATATCAGCTTCAGAACAATAATGGCTTACAAATTCAAAATTCTCAATACATTTTTCATAAGTGTCTATTCTACTCTCCGAAGGAATATAAGTTACAACATAAATAAATCATGTGCTTCCAACAAAAACTGAAAAGCAAATTTGATCAGCATCTAAATTCGGCAATGGAATTTGTTTACGGGAGACCATTAATTGAACGGCAGCAAGTACTCCACCACCGCGCTCCTCAACAGATTTACAACGATCACTACGAAAAACTTCATAAATTGATTCAAATATCTTTATAGAGCCATGTTTCCGTAATTATAATTACAGTGAACTCCGGATATAACGACGGTGAAGGGACCGGGCTAAATGGTCGCTATAGCCGAATGTCGCTATAACCGAAGGTGAGACAAATTATAAAAAACTCATGATTTACAAGTAGATAGGTACATACAAATGTTGTATGTATTTATAGTTTTATTATTCATACAGAATTAAAAAAAAAAACTTGTAATAGCAAATGTAATGAAAAATGCGCAACTGGTTTGCATCTAAGTAATTTCTTTGAAAAAATCAGTAACATTTCGCTGCTTAAACTTTCTTTTTTCAGCAAAATTTTTTCAAGTCGCTTTTCAGTTCTTATAAGCCACGAAAGTTCCATGTCGTTTCCACCTTCACCAAATAGAGCAAATCGTTTTAAGACCGAAATAGCACCTAAAGCATCTGTGACTATTGGAATTCGCTCTTCCAATTCCGGATCGTCAGAATCCTTATCGTCATCAGATAGGACTTCATGCATGTTTATTGCTAAAGCTGAAGTTGAAGTTACACTTTCAACAATCTCTTGATCTGTAGGGTCAACGGCAGTCAGAACATGGATATCTACATCAATGTAAGTTTCCCAGTTACAGTAGTTTTTCTCGTTTTCCCAAATTCTAGTGAGATCTGCCAAAGGCAAACTATCCAGTTCATCATCGGTATCATCAACGTGTGCAGGTGAAGGTGAAGAGTTACAGAAGCCTGCATATCCGAAACATTTTCTTATAGTCTCTGGGGTTACTCTTTCCCATGCCATTGTTATCATTTCTACTGCGTCTAAAAGACTAACGCGAAATTCTGAAGTGCTATTCTCTAGGTGATTTATCATTTTTAATACAAATATTTTTCGGTAATTCAATTTAAGACACTTTATAATTCCCTGGTCGATGGGTTGAAGAACGGACGTTTTGTTTGGTGGTAAAAATGCCAATTTAATGTTAGTCAAATTGTCAATATGCGGATGGAGAAGAGATTTTTTTTATTTCCGCGCTTTAACTCAGAGTTCCATTTTCTCAAAGTCTTTTCAAAAACTTCAGAAGTCATCCACGCCTTTTTGTTGGCTTCATAATCAACCGGTAAGAATTTAATATTCTTAAAGCATCGAGGTTTCTTTGACTTACCGATGATAAGTAGCTTCCGCTTTACTCCAACCATGCTTGCAGCAACTAACACTGTGATCCGGTCTTTTGACAACTTACCACCCACACATTTTTCCCCCTTTAGCTTTAATGATCTTTCTGGCGTTAGTTTATAAAACAACCCTGTTTCATCCGCGTTATAAATTTCAGAATTTGTATATCCAACTCTTAATTTCGGAAAAACGTTTCTTAACCATTCACTGCAGTCACTTTGAGAAACACTTGCTGCTTCACCACAAATTTTTCCGACCACAATGTTGTGGCGTTGCCGAAATCGAAAGATCCAACTTTCAGAACATTTGAAATCTGTCTTCCCTAGTAGGATGCCAAATTGATTAGCCTTTTCTTGTAGAATGCGACTACTCAAGGGAATATTTTTACTTCATTGCGATTTAAACCATATGAGTAGCGAGTGTTCAATATCTTCATGTTCGGATTTCCGATTCCTATTGATTTTTAAAGATTTTGACTCAAAATCTTGTTGAATTTTTTCTCGATTTTTCCAAATCGTAGAAAGAGAGGAATGCGACATGTTTAATTCTCTCATAAATCTGCATTAAGTTCCCCATTCTGCAGTCGACAAATTATTGCCGCCTTTTCTGTAACAGTCAATGTGCGTCGAACAGTTGGAGGTGCCATTATGCAGTCGATTTCCTTAAAACGTTAGAAAACTGCAGAAAAACAAATGCATGACTAACAAAAGAATGATTGAAAACATGAATGTCACCTACATAATAAGTTCAATATGCAGCTTAAATCACACGTATTAATTTGTTCTGCAAGATTAAAAATAACATTCAAATCAACTACACAGCTTACATTTACAAATGCTTTTCGATTCCCAGTTTGCATTTGCAGAACTGAAGAAAAAACAAAGAAGAATGACAAGCAAACGAAACCAAGACAATTTTTTTGCACAGGCAACTAGATGATATTTTTTAATAAAAAATTAAAATTCTTGCAAAAAATGGACGCTATTGCTATACCTACAAGCAAACGAAACCAACGGCCATTTTTTTGCACAGGCAACTAGATTATCTTTTTTTGTTTCGTCGCTATATCCGGAGGAAAAAATTCAAATTCTTGCAAGAAACAGACGCTATATCCGAAATCGTCGTTATATCTGAAGTCGCTATATCAGGATGAATTTGTATAGAAAATACGGTGTGAAATCAAGGGACTCACTACTTGCGTCGTTATATCCGCATGGTCGTTATAACCGAGGTCGCTATAGGCGAATTTCACTGTATGTCATAATCCATTATGACAAGACGCAATAAACAAATCTGTAGTGTTCGCTCTGCATCCACTCGCATTATGGTAATATACTCTCAAACGTTGTTTATGGATTTCACCACAAAAGGGTGTGTGCAGCCCTAGAATTTCTACGAAACTCTCCACTGCTGAATTCATTCGTTTTGATTACTTGGTTGCACTGGAAGTGGAAAATAAGTAAAAAAAAATGGTGTCGCGGGGCAAAGGAGGTTAAGGTTTGGTATCTCTTTTACTCAACTATGTCTGGCGAGGATGCTGAATGGAGAAGAAGTTGCAACCGCAAACTCTATGATCAGTAACAAAATGTGGATGTAGTGCATACAGATTAACAGCCATATAAATAAAAAACCACTATCCATTCCTTAACACACGAGTAAGCTGGCACACGGATAGCGAACTAGTCCATATGATAACTTTTCTGATTAATAAAAATATGTTTTCCTTGTGTAAGCTGTTTGCTCTTTATCACCTACAATACGTCGGCACTTTACCAAATTATACTCAAAAATCGAGTGTATCTGTCAAATTTTATCAGTTGACACTCATTTCTGTGTATTCCATTCCAATACTATGGTACTACTATGGAGTCAACGCATTATGAAAGAGTAATATGCCCAAATGGGAGACAGTGTTCTCTATCATCCTCTCAATGTTTCCACACATGCATGCGCATCCTCTCAATTTGTGAATGCATGAACTACAATCTGAGAATGTGTTAAGTTATCCGCTCCTTATACGCCGAATTCGGTGAGTTGAGTTATCCACTCGTTATCACATGCCAGTGAAAGCTAACACATGTTTAATAATCAGAATTATGAGTTAACAGATGTGCTAGTGCTAACTCGCCGCTATCCGTTGTTTATTAATACGGGGGTAAGTAATTCGACTACTTTGGCACAACGCATCGAGCGAATGGAAAATAATGCACCAACCAAAAGAAGGAAAAACGAACCTACATGCCACTGTTGCCATTTTGACTGTTTTCCAGTCAGATCTGACTGACTCTAAGTCTACCCCCAATTCCATACCGGCTTCGTAAAGAACTCTACCTTTTACTGAAATGCATCTCGATCCCCAGAAGGTATGTTTTGCGTTAAAGTCACCTCCGATGACGAAATTTCGTCCAAGTGAGTCAAAGATACTTATAAAATCGCTTCTTTCCATCGTTGCACGTGGGGGGCAATAGATAGCTGCAAAATCATATTTTATGTGTTTAATTTTTACGCTCACCGTGCATAATTGCAGTTTGTCAAGCTCGATTGTTCCACTGACTGAGTGTTCAATGGTATTTTTGATCAACAAGGATGCCCCGCCTCTCGCCCTTTCCGAAGGGTGATATGCGTGATAGGCAATGTATCCTCGAATGTTTGTGCTGGTTTCTTTCGTCAGATGAGTTTCCGAAATCAAACAAATATAAATTTCATATTTATGAATGAATATCTCGAGCTCGTCCATCTTATGCAGAAGGCCGTTCGCATTCCATGTCACTAATTTAACTAAATCCGTCATATTTATATTATTGCACGTGTACTTCGAAATTGATTTTCGAGCTTGTCGAGTTTTTCAAACATACGTTTATTAATTTGGCTCTGTTCTTCTAGCCTGGCAAGAATTGCAGAGAAAACTTGGGAGACTGGATCAGATGTTTTATTTGTTTGTTCGCGTCCTTGCAACGCATCTTCAGCGTATGTTTGTGGAACAGCTTTCGGTGACTTTTTTCTAAACAATTTTCCTTCTCTTGGGTGTTGTGTTTTGACCATTTCTTTAGCCTTTTTTCGTCCTTCATTGGTTTTATTGTTGCCCCTTTCAGGTTTGTTATTGGTTTTATTTGCGATTGGTAGCGTAGTTTTCTTTATTTTGTCGCGCCTATTTTGAAGTTCCTTAGCCACTTCGCATCCGCGATAATTTGCCGGATGTTTTCCATTGCAATTTATGCATGTTGGTAGGTCTTGTCTACTTAGAGCGCATTCCTTCGATAAATGTTTACCGGCACATTTTACGCAACGCGGCTCTTTTTGGCAATACGTGTGCGTGTGATTGTAGCCTTGGCAACGCTTACACTGAGGAATCTAACGAGTCCTTTGGCGCATCGGTTCAATTTTAACCACTATGTTTAGGATAGTTTTAATGTTGTATATTTTTTCCATGTTTTCAGACTTTTCGAAACTAAGCATGAATAGCGGAAGTCCGCGTTTGACAACAATTTCCTCGTCTTGTTCCGTTTTTTGCTTTTCTTTTTTAAGTATATTAACCGCGTCGATAATTTTGAAACCTTTAGTTTTAAGATCTTGCAAAACATCTTCTTTGCGGCACGAAGAGTGGAGCCCTCTGGCTACAACTCGGTGTGGCCTTTCAGACTTGTTTTCATAAGTGTACCATTGTACCTTCTCAGTATTCAGTTTTTGAGAAACTGCGCGATAGCTCTCAGGATCGCTTACATTTATTTTCCACACATTATTATTCAGAGATGTTACTTTGAATGTGGACTTTGCTATTTCCTTAAGAAGGCTACTTAGCTTGCTGTAGTCTGAAACTCCGACAACGTTAATTGGAGGTGGAAGGTATACCTTATTTTGAGGTTTTTTCCTTAGCGTTTCTATTTCGTTGGCATTTGCCTTTTTGGGTTGTCTATCTTTTAGCACAACGACTTCTGGTGAGGAGCCGGCTTTCCGTTTTTTGTTCGGTCTCCTCTTAGTGATCCAATCCGTTTCGCGCCCTAGCTCTTCTTCGTCTGTATGATAATCGCGGCTAGCTGAGCGGTATGATTTGGCTTCTGGCTGTTTTTTAGGTTGAGATTCAACAAGTGCTTTGTTCTCAGCTTTCAGCTGATCTAGCTCTTTTTTTAGCTCTTGGTAAAGCTGTTCAATTTGGTTAAGCTTAGTGCGGAGTTCCTTGTTTTCGTCCTCGAAGCTTTTGCATTTTGTTGAGTCCCTCGAAAGGCGTCCAAAATCTTTTGGCGTCGTAGGAGTTCGATTAGTTTTTGCTTCTGGCACAGATCCCGTTGGTGGTGATCTAGTTACCCTTTTACTATTTTTAAAAGGGTCGGATGATTGCAATAAATGGCTCTCCCCAGAATCCGTAGAGCCTGCCTCCGAAGAGTGTGGATTTTCCAGTAGAACTGGGCTGCCACCTGGGGTATTATATCTTTTTGTTTTAATCATTGCATTTTTTGTATACTCTATGCACTCGGTATACTGAGGGTGGATTTTGGTCGCCTCTTACGACCGGCATGCCTACCTCGGGTAGATTCTGATCCCTATCCCGAAGGGTGGATTTTAGTCGCCTCTTACGACCGGTATGCCTACCTCGGGTAAATTCTGACCCCTATCCCGAAGGGGGAGACTTTGCAGATGATCATATTAAAAAGGTTTTATTTCACTTTTGATTTATCTATATATATAAAAATCAATCCATATTTGAGTTTGTTGCCGGTGTTTGGCCAAACGCGTTAACCGATTATAATGAAATTTTCCATGAAAGGTGAAGTCTGTGCAAAGGATGTTTTCTATGTGCGATGTCTGTATCTGCATCGGTGTGTGAGTTATGGGCATTTGAGTTAGCGCACATGCATATGTGCGTATGCGTTTAAATTCCGATGCAGGTACAGAGACCGCACATATAAAAAACATCGTACAGACGTCACCTATTTTGTTATCCGAACGCGCATATGAAAGGGGGAGACCACACGAACGATTCAAGGCTATTGTGGTGTTTGGGCGCACTTTCATTCTTGAGATATATTTTCTTCAAAGTTTTATTCAAATAACTCTTATTGAATTTTTTTGCATTTTTTTTGTGAATCTAACATCGGAAAGTTGCTTTTCCCACGTTGATACGAGTAACAATCGGTGTGAAAGTGAATGAAAAGTGATTCTATCGAAGTTTTTTTCGGAGAAAAATGTGCAGTCCCTTTCACCGGTTGAGCTCAAATCAGGCAATCTTCGGTATTGGCCTGAGAGTGTGTCTGTGAAGTTTGGCCAAAATCGGTCTTCTTTTTTTAAGCGCAGCAACATACGCCGACATATAAAGACAATAATAAGGAAGTCTACTCTAACATATTGAATTCTGGGGCACGGGCAAAGCCGGTCGGGTGCAGCTAGTATATTCTAAAAATCAATTCTATCCTTCGCCAGGCTTTGAATCAAATGCCAACGACAATTTTTATAGGTAAGCTCTAAGCTCCCTTCCAAGAAATGCTCATTAACTTAATCTGCACGTCACAGCATGTCACAATTTTTTGTTTTTGTTTTACTTTTTCCATCTACTTCTTCATTAGTATAATACAACTCGCGAACCCACATGAAGCCTTGGAGCAAACTTCTTCATAGCAAACTCCGTGTAAGTAATGAGAAAAACTCAAGCAAATATAATGAAATGAATGAAGGGATCTAAAAATAAGAGCAACGTTTAATGAAGCAAAAATGTTACTCGGGCAAAATAAAAAGGATGCCATGAATAAAAGAATCGTGTCCTATGATATATATATATATGATACAGACGAAGGCGATGACGCCGACGGGTGACTTAGTTAAGCAGCACACAAATCTGAGTACTCCAGGGGCAATAAAAGAAATAAAAGATATCTTCTTCAAAGTGCGTGTAGGTATCCGTACAAAAATGATAAATGCAAACATTCTATCCTTGCATTTTGGAGGTAGGTGATGTGATTTATTTGACTTGTGCATACCAATTTGTATCTATTCTTAGAAATCTTTAATCTTCAAGATTATACTTTTTCTTTTTCGGCGGGGTTGTGATCTATAGACGTCTAATTGTACCTCATCCCTACTGGTCCGCCTGTCGGATTCTCCATTATTCTGATTGCCGCTTCAATTGCTCAATATCTTAATGAATGCTTACCTGACCTAACAAATTTACCACCTCACGAAATACTGAATTTAACAGCCAGCGTTCGTTTCAAACACAAATAATCTGCGTTATGCCATTGAAACAATTTTGTTTTCAAAACTATAGAACACTGGCTGTATTCGCCCGACCTTGCCCGTAACCAAGCGGGTACCTACCCGGCGAGCAAAAAAGAAAACAAATCTTTTATTAGTAAGAAACAAACTTGCAAAGGCAGGTGGACGGATTTTGACCAAACTTCACAGAAACACTTTCATGTCAATACCAAAGATTGCTTGTTTTGAGCTCAATCGGATCGGTGATTTAGGTAAGTAGGTAGGTAAATGGATGCCCTTGTGGCGGATGTCACGGCTCTCTTAGACAATTTGGGTCCATTGTATTATTTTTTTTTTATAATTTGTGTGCGCTAAAGGGATTTCATTTTTCTGTAGTAACACAGTACCCTTATAATGGTAAAACCACAGTGCAAGCATTTTCTTTGTTGCTGCAAGTAGCTCCCAGCAAATGTGTCATTGCCTGTTTTTGGGTGCTACTTACTGTATGAAAGAATAGAAGGATAGGAAAGAAGTTTGGTGCGATGGGATTTTTTCCTCCACCGGTGGCGCCTAAATTGCTTTATCTGCTTTTGTTGTGTGTATTCTATTTATAAAAACCATCTCCCTGGTCGGGATTCGAACGCACGACCTGACAACCACTTAGTGAATACACTACCATCGCACCATTGCCACCTGCCATTGTTGGGAGTTTCAAAAAAAAAAAAAATGTAACCCTGAAAAGAAACAAAAAGATGCCACTGTTTAACAGCTCAGTGAACAGCTTTAATTGAACCACACGGATTTATATGTAAATCTCAGGAGTTTCCTCAGCTGTATATCAATCAGATCCCCCAGCTCCTCAAAGGTGTGGCTGCCAAGAATTTCGAATCTGTTATTTCCAAGGGCAATACCTTGTCGTGCAATACTGATACCTATGCGTGTAATCCCATTGCACAGTGTCCTGTAAGGACCCCCGTCGTGTATCTCTGCGGTTTAGCCTGATCATGAACTTAGATTACCTTTTATTTACCGCTCGGTGGTAAACACATTTTTCTTTGCATATTTTAGCCGGCTCACGGTAGGTGTTAGTTGTCTGGTTGGTGCCTAAGCTTACGTTTTCGAATAAAATCACAACACGAAAGAAAGCAACTTCGATTTGAATATTTATTCAATCAATTTGTTTATACGCACAGTTTAACTTCATGCAACAATGCTACTCAAATGTCAACAATGAAATCGACCAATAAATACCAAAGTGGGAATACAGCGCCACCTATACAATTATAAACATTTCAATAAAAAATAGCCAACGTGCACCCATTCGAATGTGAACAAATATCAGTAAATGGAGTTGTTCATAAATATCTCGACTCATTGCCACTTAGCGGGTCTAAATGTAATCAACAATTTTTTTTTATTTAAAAAAAATTATTTAGTGATTCTGAGCCAAATCACAACTATAGTGCCACCTATCGGGATTAAACTTAAAACATAGGGACGGGCTACAGTCCGCTTGGGCGAACTGTTGGATACTCTATGGCATTAACAACAGGAAATTAACTGCGGCCCTCTTTATCGATATAACTAAAGCTTTTGATACTGTCGATCACAAAATACTTTTGGACAAACTGCTCAATTGTGGTTTTAGAGGTGTAATGCATAACTGGTTCCGTTCCTACCTGCCTCTTAGAGAGCAAAGGGTCAAATTTAATGGACAATTTAGCTCTAAAAGTAGCATATCTGTGGGAGTTCCTCAAGGTTCGGTGCTTGGTCCAATACTTTTTTTAATCTTTATGAACTCTCTTTTTTCCCAAAAATGCCGCAGCAAAGTGAGTGCTTTCGCTGATGACATAGCATGTTCTTTTAATAGCGACTCTGCTTTAGATCTTTCTGCAGATATTAATCGTGATCTGGAAGTCTTACGCCATTGGTTCAAAATGCATAAAATGGTAATAAGTGACAAAACCAAAATTCTATTTTTCAATGTATCTGGTAAGGAGGTCGATTATGGATCATTCTCTTTTCATTGTGCAAGATGTAAGAAATATGTAAATCTGAAGGGAACCCACTGACATTTTTTGAGTCACGTTCATGATCAGACAAATGTTTTATAATTGAGTGTTTTAAGTCTTACAAGTACCTTGGAGTTCGGCTCGAATGGAAGATGGGTTGGTCTGCTCACACGGATGCACTTAAGATGTATCTTATGGCTGCCACAAGGCAAATATACTTTATAAAAAGTTTTTGCTCACGAGAACTTCTTAAGTGTATTTATTATGGTTTAGTGCACTCTAAGCTTGAATATGGCATAGTTTCTTGGAGTGGAACACACAATAATAAAATTAATTCACTTCTGATATCTCAAAAACACATTATTCGTCTTATCTGTAATAAAATTCGTCGGCATGATAGATTGATACTTTTCAGAAACATGAAAGTCCTACCGCTAAGGCACTTGTATTTCTATAAAGTATTAATGATCTTTTTCGCCAGATCTGGTTATCTTCTTAACCGGTGCTCTTCTAGCTTTAGCCTTAGAGTGCTCGGAGATCTAAGCTGATATCTAAGAAAAGTTGTAACTCTCGTATGCTTTCTAGCTCCTAGCTTTGGAATGACTCATCCAAATGAAATAGGATTTTTTTAATATAAAGTTCAATTATGTACAAAGATTTTAAGATATAAATCATCTTTGTAGGTTATCCTGAAGTTGAACAATAAGCATTAAACTATACATTTTATACAATTCAAAAAAAGTAAAATGTTCGATTGAAGATAGATCGTTGGATTTTCCCAGCGTTGAGTGGAGGATAATGTGTGTGTGTGTGCGGCACAAATCTGTTTCTCTCTCTGTACCTTTTGTCTTTCTTTTTATACCCTATTCTAGGGGTATATTAATTTTGACGCATAGTTTGTAACATACATTAATATTGCCCGTAGACCCCTAAAAGTTACTATATTTATGATCAGCATCGATAGTAATGTCGATCTAGCCATGTCCGTCCGTCCGTCCGTCGGCAAAAATTAGGCCTTTAAACTGGACCTAGAGAGCTGAAATTTTAACCATATACTCTCTAGGGTCCCGAAATAATCAAGTTTAAGAATTTTTGAAATCCGCCCACAGACACGCCCACAAACTGAAAAAAACAAAATTTTGGACAAAATCGAATTTTGAGCTAGAGAGCTGAAATTTTTTATATATGATCTATGGCCCATAAAACTGATTGGGACATAAAATTTTCAAAATCCGACCACTACACGCCCACAATTAAATAAAACAAATTTTGGGAAAAATTGAATTTTGAGCTAGAAAGCTGAAATTTTTTATATATGATCTTTGGCCCATAAAACTGCTTGGGACATAAAATTTTCAAAATCCGCCCACTGACACCCACACAATTAAATAAAATATTTTTCACACTGTGAGTATATCCATATAATGAGAAGGGACACTCTCGAAGTTTTCTTTATCAGTTCTTATCAGCAAGTGGCGAAGCAAGGCGAGCATGGGTCAGCTAATATATTATATATGTACAAATCTTGTCGTAACCCCACCTCACTACTTTTAGAATATGTTGTATTATTATACTAATGTTATTCCATCTGCTTTCGCCTCTACCTCCCTATGAACTATAGATTGCAGATTCTTTATTAATTCATTGCATTAATTTTTTTACATGCCGCTTGTATCATAATGTATCCACACAATATGTATTAGTAAAGAAAATAAAAATTGAATTGAATTGAATTTGAATTGATTCCTATCCTTCATAAGGGGGGTGTGACAAAAGTCTAAGTATAATTTAATTGTTAAGAACGCTCTACATATTTTGTTATATAACATTTAAAGGGTTTAATCGAAAAAACGAAGCTTTTGTAAAAAAAACGCTCCCTAGCTCAAACTTTGGTTTTTCAATTCATTTTAATTGGTTTTATTTAATTGTGGGCGTGTCAGTGGGCGGATTTTAGAAATTGTATTTCCCGAACAGTTTTAGGAGTCAAAGATCATATATAAAAAATTTCAGCTTCCTAGCTCAAAATTCGATTTTTTCCAAAATTTTGTTTTTTTGAGTTTGTGGGCGTGTCTGTGGGCGGATTTCAAAAATTCTTAAACTTGATTATTTCGGGTCTCTAAAGAGTATATTGTAGAAATTTCAGCTCTGTCCAGTTTAAAGACCTAATTTTTGCCGACAGACGGACGGACGGGCAGACATGGCTAGATCGACATTTTTTTTTTTTTTTTTTTTTTTTTTTTTTAAAGGAATTCCAAATCCTAGAGCACACAGACTCGGTAACGGTCTATTGTACTTACTACCAGGCAGAATTCCTCCTTTTGGTGTAGAGGCATGTGAATGGGTGGCGTATTTTGTTGTTCCCCATGGGGATTGAACCTGAACCGTACGGGTAACAAGCCAACACACTAACCTCTACACCGTCGCCACCCATCGACATTACTATCGATGCTGATGAGAAATATAGTAACGTTTAGGGGTCTACGGGCAATATTAAGGTATGTTACAAACTATGAGTTAAAATTAATATACCTTCAAAATAGGGTATAGAAAAACATTGCAGACTAAACTTAAATATTTTCAAAGTTTGGTGTCAATCGGTCCAGCGGTTCTCGAGTTTTAGACGCCCATTCCCGGAACGAACATTTTTATGAATTAAGGTATGTCCAAAAACAAATTTAGATACAATTATTTCTGGGCATTCTCCAGGGAATGACTAAAATGCCTTTCATCCATTTAACATTATTTTCGAATTGAATGCGTGTTTGTCAAACCATAATGATTTCAAATTGTCCTTTTTGGTGGGAGCGTTAAACCATTTCTAAGATTCTTGTATTCGCAGACTGATTCCGTGAGGAAGGATGTGAAAAAGGTTATTTGACAGTAGATACATTATACATTTCTTACAAAAGGTTGACGAATTTCAAAATCCCTAAATACATTGAGAAGGTTATTTCAAGTGCAATTATTTCACCTTCTGTGATTGATCGCAGAACTTACGTGACCATCATTTGGCAATTGAGAGAGGGCTGACTAGTAGGGATTTCACAGTTGCCTTGCAAATTGAACATGCTCATTCTTATTTATTGATACTGTCAGGATGTTTGGAAGTACCCGCGTCACTTAATGATTTTACAAGGTATGTTGAGTTCTATGATATGCTATTAAAGGTCTTTGATATATTAAATTGTAGGCAAACTTGAAATTGAACGAGCTTCAGAAATTGTGTTAAGCAAATATCAAATGTAGTGACTTCTCAAGACTTTGAAGCTATGCGTTTTCAACTAAAAGCAAGTTGGAACTAACCGTCTGGCTTAGATCAACTGCCGGCTGAGGTTAATGTAATGATTTGAACGTGTAATTTGAAAGTCGTATTTTTCGCAATTTTAAACTGGCCGCTAGCGTTCAACTCGCTCATTTATATCCAAAAATATTTAGCTATTTGACATCGGCTTTGGCAATTCATAATTTTCGAAAAGCACAGTGTGCAATTCCCAAAACTAGCTGGACAAAATATTTGCCTCAATAGATCAAAAGAGCAAATCTTTTTCGATTTTAAAAACTGTGTTATCTATTTAATTCAAATCTTGCGTAAAATTTGGGACACCCTTTGTTATTGGGAATTGTATTCGTTACCTCTTGTAAGCGAGTTTCAAAGTTTGCTTGTTCTATATTAAAACGGATTTTGGTACACAGACGTCTTGACAGTTGGCAAGTGCGCCGGCAGATGATGAGCATTCACTGCATGCGTAGTAGGAGTAACCAAATGATGCGTTTCTTGGAATTAGTTCGTGTCATTCTTCCGAACACCTCCTATGGAGGCACCTTTACAATTCTCATAGGTCATTGATTAGTCTACGTTAAGCCAGTGGTTGGATATGTGATTTCAATTTTGGGTCATCAATTAGACGAAATAGCGTGCACTTTGAATACTTTCGATTATTTTAAGATTTCCTATTTTAATGTCTGTAAGATGAACTCCATATGTGAGAGCAACACTGGCCATCTTGAGCTTCATAATCAAGAAGGAGTTGTTTGTATGTTGCAGTTACATACTCTTAATTTGTAATCCGTGAGTGGGGTCCATATCCGAGCCTGTGACAGATGACAGGTGACAGGTGACAGTTGACCGGTGACAGGCCACATAACTCGTTTTGTTGACTTTTACGTTGAACAATAGTAATAATAATAGTAAGTTCTACCTGCACAACCACTGAACGACAATTTTATGTTCATGCTATTCGCTTGTGGAACTCCCTTCCCCTTGGCATTCGACGTCTCTGTTTCGTGGTTGGTTTTGAGAGTTCTCTTTTTGCATATTTGGCCGGCAGTGATAGGGTATTATAGGTATGGCAATTGACACAAAATTATCTTTACTAATAATTGTACATAGTTCTACTTAAATTTTTTATGTAACCAATTTACTATCTTAATGCAATTTTTTTTTTTCTCATTTATTTTATTTTAATATATCTAATGTTATTTCATTATTATAAATATAAATCAAATTTAAATTAAAAATTAATGTTTCACTTATCACATCTACATCTTTATAGATACTTAATTGTAATCTTTTTGTAAATGTCGTTTAATTTCAATAAAAATACTAAATACTAAATACTAAATACTAAGTCTACCATCTGCGACCTTTTGGTCTATTGTGTCCCCAGCATATACCTCGGAGAGGTTCGTACAATCTTTCAGAGCCCCCTCAAAATACACTTCTTTAATGAACCCCACCTGGGCCTTGCTCTGATTTATCTTTGGCAGGTCACACACCTTAGAATACAGCGTCCAGTCCAGTTTACTTGATCAATCTAAAAAGAAGCTGTGCGTCCATGGTTTGAATGTCCTTGTCTGTTATTTGGTGCCTGCCCAAATATCGTATCCTCCTGTGATTCCAGCCCTACAGGAATTCAGTATGTGGTCTGAAGTTTCAACGGTTCCACTGCAGAATCTGTAAAGTCCGCTCTCTCATATACCTATTTTCCTCAGGTGCTCCTTGAGTCTGCTTGATACCCCTTGAGGAGGCCTGTTGGGATTCGTAGGCTATATTTGTTTAGGATGATACAAGCTTTGAATCTCTTTAGGTTCTAGTTTCCCAAGAGTTTCCTTGCTTGTCTCAGATCTTGGAGGTTGAGAAAGGTTTTGGGCCTTGTTTCTTCCTCCAGTCTACTGGACTCGTCGCGTGGGGTGTGTGCGGGTCCTATAAAGGGTTTGGCTGTCCTCTTTCTTGCCAATATGCCTACATGGGCAGGTACCCAGCTGATGGTAACTCTGTTGTTTTTTGCTGGTCTATTTAGTCTGTGTAGGCATTCCCACACGAATTTTCATGACGTAGGCGTCAAGAGCCTTTACGGCTGCTTGACTGTCAGACATTAGGCCATGTTGCAATTTCTGTAATTTTTTTCCAGATTGATTCGAACGCACCTGTCTATGGCAGATGCTAAAACATCTGCCCATGGATTCGTAGTGCTTAGTTCTTGGCCCTAACACTCCTGCATCAGTTCCTTCATCGGTCGTCGATTCATCTGGGTACCACTTGCATCCCTATACCTTCCCCACTATTCTCCTACATATCATGAGAGCACGGGTGGCCTTCTTGGATACCTGTGTGCTTTCGCCAGAGGAGTTTACTATCAAGTTGAAGTCCTAGATACTGATAGGCTAAATTCTTAGTGTCTGAAGTTGTATTTTCCTTGTAAATGGTACTATCGTTATTTTCGACGGATTGATCTTAAGTCCGACAGTATGGCACAATTTGTTGGTTACCTTAAGCCCCCTTTGTATGATGTTACCAAGGGTATTTTGTATTTTTTTTTTTGTATTCTATTATTATTCATATCATATATGTAACATAAACTTAGAACTATAAAACAATGATTATTGAATATTCGTGTTCATTCTTTAACTTGAAGTTAGTGGTGAATGACACATCAAGATTAATATTTCATTTGTTATTTGATGTGGGGTGACAATCAAATTTTAATTTAATTCCGATTTAAAATTTAGATGAAGCAAAAAGGGGGGGAAAAAAAATCAAAATTTAAATTGATATTAAATAAATCATACGTAACAATTCATAATAATATAATTTACAATTTCATTTCATATTACTAAAATTTTGAGCTGTTGGTGAGATAAATGATTTAAACAAAGGATTCAATAAATTCATAGCTTAACGTGAATAGCCAGTCTGTAACCTTTTTGGTGAAATGTGAAAAACGTAGCGTATCTCTTACAAATAAAGGCAATTTATTAAAAAAATTTGGAGCCGAATATGTGTAAAAATGTGTAAAATGTGTTTTATGAGCGAAGGGTACATTTACTAAGTTCATATTGTTTACACGTAGATTGTACATTTGAATATTCCTACTAGGAATATTTCCGCTCTGCTTAAAGAATTCTTTTAAAACTTTAAAAACATATAAATGCCTGATTGGCAGAATATGCAATTCTTTGAATAAAGGCCAACTTCGAGCTAGACGATTTTGATTCAAAATAATTCGTACTAAATGTTTTTGTGCCGTTAATAAGGGTCTCATAGTATTGGTATAAGAACCCCCCCAGCTTGTTATGCCGTATTGCAATTTCGAGTGTGCAAACTCCTCAAACTTTCCCCTGATAATTAATACAATGTCATCGGCATACGATTGACAGTTGATGCAAAGGTTGCCTAATTTTGCCAGCAGTTCGTCTACAACTAGGCTCCATATTAAGGGCGATAATACCCCTCCTTGTGGATATTCTCTTGTTGTGCCTACTCTAATGGTTCCAGATGTTGTTTCAGTCTCAGCTGTTCACACATTCAGGTGGATACTGTACTGTTCACTCCTTCCCTATCCAGGGATCGTTTGATCACCTCGTCTGAGGTATTGTCAAAAGTTCCCTCAAGGTCTACACACTCCTTTTTATTTTGTTTGCAAGGCACTTGAATTATCTCCGTCGGCTGATATAAGGCGGTCTCTGCCGATATGCCCGCTGTGTATGCATGCTGACGATGATGTAAAGGGTATCTTTGCTTAAATAGTTGTCCACAACCTTTTCTGTTAGCTTCAGAAGAAATGACGTACCTAAGGCTGATGGGTCTGTACGTTTTTCACTGTGTCGGGTCTTTTTGCCGCGTCTGGTATAAACACAACTTGCTTGTCTCCATTGCAATGGTAACCCAATGCAATATTGCTACTTGTTATTATAAGCAGATCTGGTAGTAGTGCACTTTGCCCTTTTTATAGCAGGACAGGTGAAATGCCGTCCACTCCAGTCGATTTAAAGGCTGAAAGGAATTTATTGCCCATTTCAGTCATCCCTCGGAACAGACGTCTGCTGTTTTCTCCCACTCTTCCCTCCGAGGTCTGAATGAAGGGGTACGTGAAAGGAAAGCCTTTTGGGTCAGTTCGAAAACTTACTCTGTTCTGGAACGTGAGTGCTGCCATTAACCCAATAATGGCTTATCCGGCACCATCATTATCTCAACACTGTAACTAGTCTTGACAATGCTTAATGACCTCAGCTCCAAATGTATCCAAGAAGCACATAAAAAGTAACAACCATGCATCCTTAAAGCACATAATCGTATTACCCCATTGGGTGTGTTTCACATAATAATGTATCACACACATGGGGCTACTGTTGACACATTCAGATTTCAGCCAGACACATATCAATACATTAAACTAAAATTTGTTTGAATAAAAGATAGATACTCGTACTTTGCTGTGTTGGTAACTAAGTTCAATACCATTGGAGATTAAAGAGCAGGTGGAATTTTTAATTGAGATGCGAGAACGTTTGTCCTTGGCTTAAATAATGGCTACGAATGCTTTTAAGGCAATCGAATTTGAATGTAAAGTCACTTAAAGAGCCCACAGAAAGGAGACAGCAACACATGCACGTAAAAGGGATTTAATCACACTCTAGCGCATATGTAGCTACATTGACTGCAACAAATAGATGAACGACTTTTGGAGTTAGTACGATTTCTTACTGGAGCTTTGAAGAGATGACGTTATGCTTTTTGGCGATAGTGCAAGAATATGAAGCACACAACAGTGGCGTGGCGTGGATAATTTTAAAAGGGAAGACGTTGAAAAATGTAGTCACCTATAAAAATAAAAATCTTTAAAACCTGAAATAAAATAATTTTTAATGGGGATATTGTATCTACATAATATGCATTCCACATTGACTTAGCAAAAATATTCTAGCCACATTTTTTATACTTCAAGACATTAATATTTCAATCAACAATGAGCTTAAAGCATAACAAAAGTGGCTTCAAAAGAAGCCGGTCTTGACAGACGCATGATACAATAACTTAAAAAAATTCAGCATAATGTGGATAGTAATTTTAAAATAAGAAAATTCAGAAGAATTATATGGATAATTCTTTATATTTGTTAAAATATAAAAACGATACAAATAATAATGTCAGCAATAAAAATAAATCAAAATTAAAAACAGCTAAAATTCACACACTTAAAAAAAAAAAAGTGAAAAGTTTTGTTAAAATATTAGTTCTTTATAATTATTTGTATTCTAATGCTATTCGACGATCTTTTTTGATAAACTCTGCCAATACCCTTTCATAGAAGTTTGGTCTATTTTTAATTTTAAGAAGAAGTCTTCTTTCTATCGATATGAGGGCTAAATCAGAGAGCCTATCCTCGCCCTGTGAGTTTCTTAAATAAGTATGAATTCTTTTTAAAGCAGAAAAAGACCTCTCAACGGAGGCGACGGAAATGGGAAGTGTTAAAAGTAAACTACTTAAGTTTAAGACTTGAGGGAACACCTCTTTCAATGCTTCACTATTCAAATGGTTGTGAAGGTCGAGAACCTCAAACTGCCGAAGTGACGACGAAGAATATAAAACATTAAGTTCATTTTTTAATGCCGTGAAGTCAAAAATTCTAGGAAAAAACTTAATTAGGGAAGATATTTGTACATCTGGACTGGAACGAGAAAAAGTGTCATACTTCAAATTATTTAGTAAATCCAAAAATGTAAGATTACTAAATGATTTATATCTGGCATTTATTTGGCTAACTATATTGTCTTTAATTTCAACAAAAAGGCGCTTATAATTCGTCTTCAAATCGAAGTCAAGCAACCTGCGTTTACGTGGAGGTTCGATGCAATCATTTACGCTGTCATAAATAACTTCAAACATATTTAAAAAGTCAGAGCTTATCCATGACTCAAAACGTTCGATTTCTTGCTTGGCATAACTAACGTCTGTTTGTTTTTTTTGAATTAAATTAAATAATACATCGGTCTTTGCAAATATTTCAGAAAGGGTATGAAGCAAAAAACAGAATTCCTTGCTCTCTAATTTATTTAATAAACTTTCTGCCATCGAAAGTGTGTCAGTATCCCATTCCCTAGAGTCATTAATTATTTTACTAAAAGTTTCAATTATATCTATTCTACAGTTAAAGATTACGTTTATTATTCTTGAATGATAATGCCATCGAGTTTCCGATACTCCTGGCATGCGTCGATTGGAAATTTGTTTTAAAAGATTGGACCGCTTTGTGGATTTATTAAAAAATCGAACGATGCTATTAGTATAGCCAAAAAATAGTTTAAGTTCTGCTATGTTTTCTAGAGATCGGGATAGTACTAAATTTAAAACATGTGCATAACAAGGAATAAAATTTGCCATCGGGCATTCATCAAGGACCTTCTTTTGAACACCACCCCCCTCGCCGGACATAACTGCGGCACCATCGTAGGATTGTCCTATTAACTTTTCCTTGCAGTCGTATGTTTCAAGAATTTTAAATATATGATTGGATAACTCATTTGCATTACGACTTGCGCTAACGTCAAAAAATCCAAGAAATCTTTCTTGTATACCATCCTCTGACAAGTACCGAAATATGGCACTCAGTTGTTCCCTATGACTCAAATCTGGTGTTTCGTCGATCATAATCGACACGAACCGAGCATCCTTGATTTCCGTTTTAATTTCGGATTTAATAACCGCCGCGATACTATGTATCAAATCGTTTTGAATATCGTTGGATAAACCTGAAAAAATTGGATTGTGTGTACTTGAACACTGCTCTAAATGGGATTCCAATAAAGTGTCATATTTAGATAAAAAATAAACCGCTTCGACATAATTGCTACGATTATCTGAACTAGACCTTTCATCATGACCGCGAAATGCTAACTCCTGTCTGCCTAATAAAATGACCGTGTCAATAAAACGTTCCATTAGTTTCCGATTTTTATCTACTTTTTTATTATGAACAACGAAAGAATTTCCTAAAGAAGTTTCAATGCGATTCGTGCCGAATTCGTGTAGGGATAAACAACAACGAATATGTTTTTCTGTCTTAATATGTTTTTTCGAAGAATTAACTAAATTATTTATATCAGTGAAACCCGTTCGGCTCCAAACACTGGCGGAGTTTGAAAAAAGAAGACAAGGAAAACAAAACATTTTATTAAGCTTGCAAATCCCAGTTAGCCACTTATATTTTTGGTATAAGGAAACATTAAAATGTGTCACAAAACCATCTCTCCTTTGGTAATTAATATTTATAAAAGGCATAGAGCGCCCTACGTCTATAACTTTTTTTTTATCAAGAGAAGATAGCTTACTAAAACTATTTGAGTCCTCCAGGAGGAAATCAGTTAAACAGCAATCTACACTAATCAAAGACATTTCCAAAAAAAAATCTAAAACTGCACTAAAATTAAGAAGCTAAAATGTTTTTATCAGTAAGTTGGTAATAAAAGAAACTAAAAAATTACACATTAACCTTCACTTTCACTTTCACATCTACGATAGTGATCACTACGGACTCGCCGCCGCTACACGGATCCCGAACGAGCAAACGCTGCTGGAGGAGTACGAAGCAGTGTGTTATTTCGATTATCGGAGGGCACAATGGTCGCGCTTCTCCAGATTTTTAAAGCGAGATATACGTTCGAGTGGGATCGACCCACCGACAAACAGTAACATGACAAATGATGACATTGATCGGCATTTATTGCAAATGAACGACATCAAACGAACTATGGAACGAACTATTCCTCGAGTAGGGCGTTCCGACGACGACCAGACAGAAAAGTACAGAAACCCTACAATCGACGCACTATACCGACAGAAAAGTAGATTGCTCTCGAGGCTTAAACGGCTGTACAGGCAATTTACTGATCGCAACGACCCGGAGGTAAGGATGCTGAATTCAGAGATCCGAATCCTGAAACAGCTGATAAAAGAAAATTACAAAAAATCTGTAAGTCTGTATTGGGGCAATAAAATTCGGGCTATTAAAACCTGTAGTCCGAATATGTTCCCACAGATAAATAAGTTGTTCAGGAGGAAAGATCACAATGATATTCCTTGTGTTCGAATCTCCCAGACAGCAGAGAACAGACAGACGGTACTGACTGCTGGAATAAGTCCAGAAAGTGTCGCTTCAAACGACGATTTGTTCGTGGTCGAGGACCCACAGGAGAAGGTGGATTTGCTGGGCGCTTGTTTCGAGGCCGTGTATACGGTGAACAATCCTGTTCGCCGTAACCACGACATTGAGAATAGGGCTCTGGTGAGCCACTTCGATCTGCGCACCGAACTTGAGAATTGGCGATCTGAGAATAACGGATTCACCGTGTTCACTGATGAAAACCATGCTAATGCAGTTGTCGCCAATGGCCGAGATGCATCGCACTTGTTCGTGTCGAAGGATGATCTTCTGTGCATCTTCGAGACACTAAAGAATAAAAAGTCGGCGGGAATGGATGGTGTCCCAAACGTCGTATTGAGACACCTGCCTCTGGAGGCTGTAGATATTTTCACCACGCTGTTTAACAATGCGCTGAATAATGCATATTATCCGGCGCATTGGAAGGTAGCTGTGGTACACCCTATCCCGAAAAAATGTAAAGATAGGACGAACCCTGCCAATCTCCGGTCAATTAGCTTGCTTCCGAATATTAGCAAGGTCTTTGAAAAGGTTGTCAATAGAGCCCTGTTAAAGTGGGTCGAGGACAATAACATAATTCCGGACAACCAGTTTGGTTTCAGGGCGAGGCATGACACTATTCATGCCGCGTCGAAACTGGTTTCTGACATTCAGTGGAATAAATGCAAGAACCAATGCACGGGTGCTTGTCTGGTTGATTTTGAGAAGGCTTTCGACACCGTATGGTTAGAGGGACTTTTCTACAAGTTGACCAGGCGGGGGATGCACAAACCTTTGCTATATGTAATTTATAATATGCTTATGGGAAAGAAGTTCGTTGTCAAATGTGGCAACGTGACTTCGAGCAGAGTCTTTGAAATTAAAAACGGTTTACAGCAGGGGGCGGTCAATTCTCCGATCCTGTTTAACATTTACACGAGTGATCTGGTGGGTTCACTCAGCCATGCTATAGCGTATGCCGACGATTTGGTGGCATACAGATCAGGTCCTAAAATCGAGGTCATTAATATCCTTTTGCAGCGTGACTTCGATCAAATTAAGCGATATTGCGACGACTGGAAGTTGAAAATCAACTTTCAGAAGACTTGTTGCGCAAGGCAACGAGTGCTCAGAATCCTAATTATAGTTAGAATACGTTAAGTAGTTTAAGTAAGTAGAATAGGTAGTTTGTAATTTGTTTTATATAAAATCTCAATAATGATACCGAGTTTTAGTAAATTTTCTCGAGGAATATATATGTAAGATTAGTTCGTAAAATAGTTCGTAGGCCGAAAGGCAATAATTCTAAGATATAGTTAAGTTTAGAGCGTTCGCATAAGGACCAATAAATAAGAATAAGTATCCTGTTAATTTTAAGTTAGGTTTAATCATTTTTGTCTAGTATGTAAGTAGATATTTATCAATGAATAAAAAAATGAATTTCAAAGTCAAAAGTCAAAGTCACTTTCACATCTAACTTTTCACTATTTTAATTTAAGATTTTATCAAATTGGCTTTACAAAACACTAGATTTTTTCAAGTTATTGCACTTGTGCAACGCAGTCTGTCAATAAATTCCAACTGATTCTAAATTAAAATTTGAATTCCTGCTTAAAAAAAACACAAGTGTCGGTATTTTATTTGACATGAACTTCTCTTAAGCGATATGCTGAATTTACTCTGCTGACAAATTGCCATAATATTCTACCATATTTTATTTCATAAGACAAAAGTATAACAATAAATTTGTAAAAACATCGAAGCATTAACTATCACAAGAGAGAAAAATGAAAGCTCAACTTCTTACATCAACACGCATATCAATATCAACATCAAATTCAAAATCAAGCATCAACCCACATAACACATTCAGATATTATGTCATAAGAAAAAAGAAATAAGTCAAAGAACACCGTGTTATTAGACACAATGTTGCAAAAAAAACGAGTCAAACGTAGCACCTGCATTCCTGCAACATGTTGATATCTTCCGATTGAAACGCAATGCTAATCGCAAAAGGGAGAATGAAATGAAACAATTCCAAGTATTCAGCGTGAGATTTGGTTTATAAGACGAAATGTAGCGTCTTTTTCTTTGAATATAAAAGCGGGTGTTGAACAAAGAGGATCGGAACCGCAATGCAGGTAGAAGAAAGGGATATAAAACAAGTAAATAAGACGGAAAAATATTTTTTATTCTATTATAGAGAGCAGCGGTAGTTGAAAACTTTTTACTAAGAGTATTTTTGTGACTCTTCGTTGGTTTGTTGTTTGTGATTTGTGGATTGTGGAATGTGGTTGAATCTTGATTCTTGAATGAGGTATGAAGATACAGACGAGAGGTAGAATGAAAATATTAAACTTATTCGATAGCTTATGTGTGAGTGTGTAGATTTTATTTTATAATTAAAATACGGGACGGGTTTCATTTTTCATATATTTATTTGGCAGATAGTGCTTACTTTTGGTGGAATTTTAAAAGGGAAGACGGTAGGAATCGTGTTATATGGACGCCACGCCACTGGCACACAACTACTTGCAGTGGAGCCGGAAGGTTTACCTGAAAGAATAAATGAAGAAAGGTGTGCTACAGATACAAAACTGAATGTAATGTAATGAAATGTTTTGAAATGTGCGTATATTGTGCCTTGAAGGTAGTGTGGCAAACGCTTTGCAGCATCCCAATGGACATCGTTGAAACAACAACGTTGAATTGTGCAAGAACATTTATTACGTGAGATATGTCTGGTCGGGAATAACCAGCAGTCCTCCAATTAACTCTTTGTATGGCCGCTTTTCTTGACTTTGTCCATGACAAGCCTCGAGCCTGGTTGCATAGGGATTGTTATTGGTTTTGGGTCTCGCATATTAAATTTCGATTCCAAGGCAATATTTTGCTCTTCCAGATCTTTCACTTCGAAGTCATCCATAAGAATACCTTTAATTGATTGTATCCAGTTCAGATCCTTGGAGCAAAGCCCATGCATCTGATTTTGTGACTCAGTAGAAACGTGCTGGGCCCGTAACCAGTAGAGCTCGGATAGACTAATATGAACAAATACCAACAAGTCAATCAAAAGTTCAATTGTAATGGTCCATTGCGGAATGGTTCCGGTCGCTATGCAAAGGATGAAAAATGGTCCTGGAAAAACGAAGAGCTTGAGGTTTTGAAGGAGTACAAGTATTTTAAAACACCTTTTTTGTCGGGGGGTGTGAGACTTTCTGCACTGGAGCACTCAGACTCAATACTGGTCCATTGTACTACCAGGCAGACACACCACATTTTACTGTGGGAGTTTACTCGTTATTCTAAGAAAAACGAGAAGGCGCTTCAATGATAAGGAGCTTAGGTTTACAGCACTCACCATGTCCGCACCAAATACCTGCCACCTGATACGAGCAAAAGCAGGACAATCACAGAGGAAATGTTCCGCAGTGTCGTCGCTTTCTCCACAGGCTTCGCAGTTGGTGGTATCGCTTAGGCCTAGCACCTTAAGGTGCTTGGCAAAAACGTAGTGTCCCGTAAGAACGCCAGTGGTCTGTCTGCAGTCTTTTCTGTTGAGAGACAACAAGAATGCCGCGGATTTCCCACAGACGTCGGGGAGAATTAGCTTAGTCTGTCTGCACCCTGGAGAGTCATGCCAACTGCGATTGTGTTCATAGGAAACCCAACCGTCAATGGAAGCCCTGGCCGAGGACGCAGGCAGACAAATCGCTGGTTCAGGTCCTGAGAAGTCCCCCTCTGAGCCCTGTCTAGCAAGTTCATCTGAGATCTCATTTCCCGGGATCCCGTTATGACCCGGGACCCAGACAAGTTTAAGTGAATTCAGCCTTCCGACCGAATTCAGAGATATCTTGCATTCAAGTACTATTTTGGAGGTATTTAAAGGTTTGAGTAAGGCCTTAGAAAAGCACCTTAAGTGTATTTCAAAAAACATCTGCAGGAAAAATTGAACGAGGCAACAAGAGCAATAAATTTCTAATGGAAAAATCTGCTCGGCAAAAGGGACATTGCATCAAGCGCAGAATACAACGTATACGAAGCGCTAGTAAGGTCCATTATGTGTTATGCGGCGCAAGTATAGGGTTATCGTTAATACGATGAAGTCGAAAAGTTGATGAGAAACATTATCAAAAAAATCTTCAGGTTACCAGAAAATGCACCTAACTACATCCTACACCTCGAAACAGGACTCCCTCCTTGATTCATGTACACAGTGAAGATGCATTTCCAGTAGATACAATTTAAAAGTCATGACACTTCCCAGCCAACGAATTCCACAAAAAATTGCGAAGCTCCTAGTCCAGCAAAAGGTCCAATTTTTTAGTGAATGGTCCCGGTTACGCAACGAACACGATATTGTCTTAACGGAATTCAACGAAACTACGTGGAAAGTCAGCCAACGACAACTTATGATGGATATGGAGTTATCCTCTCGTAACGCTTTCAAATATAAGGCACACCAAAGTCAAACGCGGTGTACATATCGCGTACTTCAATATTACCTTGGAGAGACAAATTATTTTAACAACTGGAATAGTGTGAACACAATAACTACTAACTACGCTAAAGGCGAACTTCTGAAGTTCAAATATATGCCCAATAGAACCGTCCAAAATGAAGAGTGCACGTTGTGCAATCTGCGATCCTAGGAAGATGTATTGCACCTTATCGCGATGTGTCCATTACCGTATCTGTAGCACACCATTTTTAAGCTAGAGGCTTATTTCTGCAGTTAAAATATTTGCCACTTATATTTTGTGAGTTTTTGTAACTGAAACATATCAAAGAAAAATAATATATCTATAAAATGTTCTATTCTATATTCTAATTATAATCAGCCTGAAATAAGCGAATAATTACTGATATATCCCGCACACATACATATACTGTTCAGATTCAAAAGGGCAAAAAGATTGAAGACTTGTGATGCGACAGGATATCATTCCCCTGGTGGTTCAGTTACTGTAACGAACCACACTGCAGCGTATTTCAATTTAAATTTGCTAAAAGTGAAACAATGGCTCAATGGAAAAGGGAACTTCCATGGAAGTCAGCCCATGACAGTTATTTGTGACCTAGTTTTACTGTTAAGGATCCGCTTCCGTTCAAAGCCAGTCACCACATTTTCTACTTGTATTTAATACGTAATAAAATAAAAAAAAAGAAACAGCGAATCCCTATTGAGGGCGGGAGCAAAATAGGATGAGCGTTTGTGAACAAGATGTACACTTTATCATGCTGATACCAACCAAGTCCCAAACCACAGGTGGTTTTTAATGTTTTTAAGTGAACTTATTTTTGTTGCGTGCAATTTTAATTAGTCTATAAGTTGCTGTGAACAACCTTTGCATGCATTAATGTCTGGTCTTAGATTGAAAGGCAACAGAGTACTTTCATGAGATACTACAAATTTAAATGTGAAAAATGGCTGAGATGAACTGATTTATAATTTTTAAAAATAGAAATCGACAGTCGTATTCTAGATGTGTGTCCTCATGCTCATGCTTGCACTTGCTGAAGTGCAGGCACTCCAGAACTTGTTGGCTGAATTTAGAATGAAAGAAGAGATGTATAAAAAAAAAGTTCTTTATTTTTGTTTTTTATTTATATTTATATTTATAAAGGTTCTTTCATCAAGGACATGTCAACTTCTTTTTTAAATAAAATGCAAACTACTTGAGATATCAGAAAAAAAATGTATTGGCTTGAATAACTATCAAAACATTTATGAATGGAGTTCGACTTTGTTCATATGTCCACACATTTCGAATGATACGGCCGCTATTTCTCGTTCAATATTGGCTCTGAGCTCCTCTAACATCGCCGGCTTGTTGGCATAGACCAATGATTTAATGTAGCGCGATCTCGAATTGCTCAAAGAGGCACATTAGGGTTCTCACCTGTCCAGTAAAGCATGTTTTCCTTATTGACGAAGCCGTTTAAACAAAAATGCGCTTCGTCGCTGAAGATGATTTTGCGATGAAATTCTTCATTTTCTTCCATCATGTCCAGAGCCCAATTCTAGAACATACGTCGCATCATATTATCAAGTGGCTTTAGTTGTTAAGTAAGCTTCATCTTGTTAGGGTGTAGGCCAATAATCTTACCCAAAATTCGACATAATGTGGTCTGGGAGAGGCCCAATTCTTGAGAACGCCATTTTGATTTGACTGCCTCTACTGCAGCAATATTCTCTACGCTTCGGGCAAAACGTAGTCTCACTGGCACGGCAACATCAAGCACCGAATATTTTGACTCAAATTTGTTCACTAGACTATGAATTGCTTGTCTACTGGGACGAGAATTATGGCCGAAATCTGGAGTTAACGCTCTTAAAGTTGAGACCACCGACTCGGAATTTCGGTAGTAAATTTTAATTATTTGTAAACGTTGTTCCTTGGTATAAAAAAAACCATGATGATGAAATGTTGATTTTACTGAATATTTTAACATTGACAGTTTGGTAATCGGTTTAAGATTGCGCTCACACTGAAAGTTTGAAGTTGTCAAGTCGTTAATGAAAGACCCTTCATTTATATTTATATTTATACTTATATTTATATTTATATTTATATTTATATTTATATTTATATTTATGTTTATATTTATATTTATATTTATATTTATATTTATATTTATATTTATATTTATATTTATATTTATATTTATATTTATATTTATATTTATATTTATATTTATATTTATATTTATATTTATATTTATATTTATATTTATATTTATATTTATATTTATATTTATATTTATATTTATATTTATATTTATATTTATATTTATATTTATATTTATATTTATATTTATATTTATATTTATATTTATATTTATATTTATATTTATATTTATATTTATATTTATATTTATATTTATATTTATATTTATATTTTTATTTATATTTATATTTATATTTATATTTATATTTATATTTATATTTATATTTATATTTATATTTATATTTATATTTATATTTATATTTATATTTATATTTATATTTATATTTATATTTATATTTATATTTATATTTATATTTATATTTATATTTATATTTATATTTATATTTATATTTATATTTATATTTATATTTATATTTATATTTATATTTATATTTATATTTATATTTATATTTATATTTATATTTATATTTATATTTATATTTATATTTATATTTATATTTATATTTATATTTATATTTATATTTATATTTATATTTATATTAATATTTGTATTTGTATTTATATTTATATTTATATTTATATTCATATTTATATTTATATTTATATTTATATTTTTATTAATTTTAATTTTTATTCTCGAGATTGCTTGTTAGTAAGATATAACATGATTTATAAATTTACAGTAAAATGATTTTTTGAAACCTTTTTTGTACTTTTAATGTTTAGAATTTTTGTTATTTTACGCGGTAAAGAGTTTCAAAGACATATAGAATTTACAAAAAATTAACGCTCGGATGTTGAAAAAGAACAGCGAGGATGAATCAATTGACGAGATCTGTGCGAGGTTGCAATACTAATTTTGTCAAAACAATATTGTGGTCGTCGCGTTATCAGTATATTAGAAAGCAACATGAGAATGCGATGTTCAAGATATTTGTTCAAAAGTATACCCAATAGAAGTGTAGCAAAACCAGAAAATCGGTCGTACCTACGTAGGCCAAAGACATACCGTACAGTAGAACTAAAGGCCACATTAAGCTTACGTTTGCTAACATAATTACAGTTGCATCAAATTTCACAACCATATATCAAAATCGGAATAATTAAAGTATTAACACGAAGTAATCGTGTTTTTACAGGTGTAAACGATTGAGATGCCCATAATGTACGAAGTACGCTGTATACTTTGCCGACCAGACCGCTTATATGGTTATCCCAAGCCAGGAAGCTGTTAAAACTCACTCCGAGATTTTTTGCAGTTTCAACATATTCGATAGGAGCTTTTCTAAACAAACATTTCTTGATATAACAAAACATTTAAATTGTTTGGGGTTAAAAATTCAACGATTTAAATGAGACTACTTTGCCATTTTTTCAAGATCTTCGTTGACACAGAAAGCTCCGTGCTCAATGAGCCCAAGAGGGCAGCTTAAGTTGAATGTCATCAGCATACATATGAGAAGAGCAGTTATAAAATAAAGATGGAAGTTTGCTCACTTAAATTAAAATAATAAGGGACCAAGTATAGAACCCTATGGAACACCGCTAACATTTGGGAGAAAACTAGACAAACTGTTTCCCACTTGCACTGCTTGCTTTCTTTTAGTTTAGTAGGAGTAAATAAGCTTTGTAGCCTCCGAACGAAAATTGAATTTCCGTCTAAGGTTTTTACATATAACAACGCGATTGACTGTGTCAAAAGCCCTTAAGAAATCAAGCAGAACTAATCATATTTTTTAAACGCTTGCCTTATGTCTACAGTGACGCTTAAAAGTGCTGTGATACAGCTGTGTTTTTCACGAAACCCAGATTATTTCGGGGACAGCATCGAGTTTTTGTTAGCATAAACATTTATTTGCTCCTGGAGGATTCTCTCAAAGACTTTGGACAAATAAGGTAGTACTGACATTGGCCTAAAATTAACACTTTTAGCGTTTTTGGGAAGTGTTGTGATCTTATCAGCCCACCCCAGGTCCGAATACACTCCCGACATTAAAATTGTACTAAAAATAAATGTTACATAAAGCAGTACAACAGGCAGAATACAAAAATTTAGGGTGAATATCGTCTAGTCCAACAGCATTTGACTTTATAGAAAGCAAACTTTTAACAACATCGGCACCACCAACAGCAAAAATCTAATCCATTATTTTCTCACAACTTAAGACAAGAAACGATCAAATTTAGCAGTCGTTTTTGTAGCTTTAGAATTAAGTCTTGCAAGTCTTCTTGGTTTAATGAATACATAATTGTTTGCCCAAGTTGAGAGAGTCTGTGCCATCAAAAAGCATACCAGATGGTTTTCACTATGAAAAATTATAGTCAAGACACAAACGCAAATTCTGCAAGGCTGTGTAGGTAGGCAACCATTTTCAAAAAACAATTAACTTCCAAGGTGAAAAAGTTCCAACCAAATTTAAAGTTTTTGTTTGAAGCGAGAAAGCAATTTGTGAGATTTTAGTGCTCCTTGTCTGCTGAAGCACTAAAATCTCATAAATTGTTTTCAGAGAAGTTTTATTTGACCCCACTTATGGGCAGTATCTGTAGGTATCCCGATGTTATGCTTGCACTTGATAGGAGTGCAAAAATGTTTCAGGAAGGTTTTTTTTTATCCTTAGAAGATTTTGTATTTCCTGTGAGATGAAGGGGTGACAATATCACTGCAAGCCTCCCCCTCACCAAAAAATATAGCGCCTTTCGTAAAAATTAACTTATGAGAGCAATCACGTCTATGCAATTTCGCCGTTCATATCAGCCTAGCGACACATTTAACACCTTGAAGCTGTGCCGCAAGTGTGCATGTCGGCATGACTGGAGATCAAACAATGATCAATAACGAAAGCATGCACATGTCGCAATAGCACAAAAAAAATAGGTAGGTCTTAAAACTGCTAGATCACATAAATGCAACACCACCAGCATTTGATTAGCGTAAGCTATGAAGTGATCCGAAACCCCGAAGCCTTCCAATGTTCATTGAGCTCGATCCGATGAACCCCAGAGGCGGACCAGTAGGAAGGAATGAAGTAAAATGGCAGGGTTATGATTATGATCCCTTTAATCCTGCATACAGTTTCGCCGTTAAGGAAGAAGAAAATAAAGAATTTTAAAATATTATGGTTAAATTTTCAACCTATCTGTTGATATGTTGCCAAATTGTTGGCTTGTTTAATTATTCACAGATTTTACTTCAAAGTTTTCTTATTTGAAAAAAACCGTCATAATACCTATTTTGGTATACAGTAAATCATTTTCATTGGCTCTCTAGAATGGGGGGTTGTGCCACGATCGGAGTACCTCCCTACAATATTATAAAAGAATTTAGTTATAAAGGAGACACCAGTTTCGGATATGGACCCATTACCTGTAACTCTTACGGAGATTCAGCTTTGGTATTGCACATCAGCCATGTCTAGGTGGAACAAAATACACCCTATTACTGGACTATCAGTGGCATATGCTCTATCTACAAGAAAGGTGATCCTATGTCTTGCAAGACATAGAGGTTATGATCTGCACTAAAAGCGTTTAACAACGCACACGTTTACTTTAAAAATCGTGAAAATTCTACATATCTTGGAAGCCTAACTGTGGATAAAAGTACAAAATAACTCGCTCTGGAATGCCATGAAAGGCATTAAAAAACCAAAAACGCAAGCGCCACCCATCAGGAAAATCAATGGAGAATGGGCGAAGAGTGACAAGGAAAAAGCCGAAATATTTGCCGAACATCTGGAAGAAACATTTAAACCATTTGATGGTCAAGCGTTGCTCGAATTTCCTGTCCTAACCGTGGCACCTGACAATTATAGAATTAAAAGTGTATCGCTACCCGAACTACGCTTCGAAATAGAGAAACTAAAATTAAGCAAAGCTCCTGCATATAACTTAATCACAGGATAGGTTCTTAAAGAGTTACCTAGGAAAGCTTTAATCAAGTTTGCCTATTTTATAAATGCATCGTTCAGGTTATTGTACGCTCCACAACAATGGAAGGCAGCTGAAGTTATAATGGTTCCAAAGCCCGGTAAACCACTAAATGACAAAAAATCATATAGGCCAATATCGCTCTTACCGATAATGTCGAAGGTATTCGAAAAACTTTTGTTAAAGCGCCTACATCCGATTATCGAAGAACGTCGATTAATATCTGATCACCAATTCGGATTCAGGACTAAGCATTCTACAATCGACCAGGTTTACAGAATAACCAATGTAATTGAAAAAGCCCTAGAGGAGAAAAAAATATGTTCTAGTGTTTTTCTCGACGTCTCTCAGGCCTTTGATAAAGTATGGCATACGGGCTTGAAACATAAGCTAAGACAAGCTTTTCCGAAACAGTTATCTGATATCCTTAGTTGTTACTTATCAGACAGACTCTTTCGTGTAAAACACGGAAATGATTACTCTGAATTTAAAGAAATTGCGGCAGGAGTTCCCCTAGGAAGCGTTCTTGGACTGATCCTATTTCTAATATACACTAGTGATATTCCTCAAGAAGAAGGCACAACAGTAGCCACATTTGCAGACGATACAGCTATATTAGCGGTCAGTAATACCGTTGAATCAGCAACTAATAAACTCCAACGTTCTATTGACAAAATTTGTGATTGGACAAAGACTTGGCGTATTGCTCTCAACGAGGCCAAATCAACGCACGTGAATTTTACTTATAAAAATGTAGACAACTTACCCATTTTCATTGATTCGGTACGAATTCCGTACGCAAACGAGGCAAAATATTTAGGAATGACACTCGATGCGAAATTTAAAATGGAAACCGCACGTCAAGAAGAAACGCGAAGAGCTCGCCATTCGATGTAAACAAATGCACTGGCTGTTTGGTAGATTTTCCCAACTCAGCATGCAGAACAAGCTGCTTTTATACAAGCAAGTACTAAAACCGGTTTGGACATACGGTATACAACTTTGGGGTTGTACCAAATCCAGTAATATCAAAATTTTACAAACTTTTCAAAACAAAGTCCTAAATAAAATAGTAAATGCACCATGGTTTATCAGAAACACTGATATCCACAGAGACCTAAATATGGCTACCGTCGAAGATGAAATTAAATATTTTGCCGCAAACACAAGCACGCCTTCACGGTCATTGCAATAACACCATGCTACAAATTCGAGACGATACTAACCTAGTGCGCCGATTACAAAGGATAAAACCATTTGAATTAGAGCAATAAGATGTAACCGCGTGCTTATGGCGGTATTAGCAGGTGCCTCCACTGGGAAGCTGCCTGCCAAACGCATATTTAACAGTTTAAATAAAACTACTGGATAGGAATAACCTAGTTGTAGTATGAAGGTTTCGAAGAGAGGTGGTTTTTGTTTTCTTATCTTAAGTGAGAAAGAATCGCATGTACGATTTTCCACCTACCCCTATTATTCGTCCGAGCGTAGTTCTGGTTCCAAGTCTCGTGCTTTCAACGAGGATAGGTAATTTTAATAACGTTAATATTACTATAGCTTGGGAGTAATATTAGACACTCTATACGAAAAAAAAAAAAAAAAAACACGTTTACTTCACCTTAATTTCCTCTCAAAAGTCCAATTTTATTTTCGTTTAACAGCTACAGGGATAACCTAGCCATGGCGCACATTGCTAACAAGAGTACAATTCTATTGCTGCTGTCGAGTAGTAAATAATCAGATTTACGAATATACCCACTCTCTGAACTCAAAGTTTTCGTGCAACACCCTTTGAAAGGAAAATAATCCAAATGGCATTGAAGAGGAAAAATAGCAAGTATACGCCTCAAACGCCAAGGAAGCTGTTTATAAAAGAACAATAAAACAACAATAAGAAATAAACTGAAACATGAAACACGAATCGCAAATTGAACTTTAATTGCTACAAGTTTAACAGCCGATGCAAAAGAAGGGAGAAATATTGAGTTAATTAACTAAGCCAGAAAGCTTTATTGTTTATGAGAATTCAAAGGCCTTAATTAATATCTTTAGTTATACGGATATATTTCAAAGGTATTGATACAATATGTTTTTTTTTTGTTTCTAGTTGATATTTTAATCTGCTTCAATTTCAGAAATCTGAATGGAAGTTTTTAAGGTTCATGAAAAAGGCAAACGATGTGAAGAGGACTTGGGAAAGATGTAGCAATGTGTAGTGGGAGCCGGAATGAAACTGGTGTTTGTAACTTCGGAAAATTAATTGTCCCTGTATGACTGGTGCATTGCGCACTACTTCTAATGCTGCAACGGACATTCTGTTTCACCTGACACCCCTTGACATCTTTAGTAAGCAAGCGGCTGCTTTAACCAACGACCATACCACGCCGAGTTAATTGGTTCTCGTCAGATCACCGCAATTAAACGACGTTGGGCGCGGTTAGTACGTAGATGGGGGACCGTTTGAGAACAACCGCGTGTCGTTGGCCAGTCCCATCTAAAGAGTTGAGGTAGATAATACATACGTGGTATCACAATGGACCTAAATTAGTCTAAGTGTGTCGGCTTCTGCCGACAACCACCTAACCTAACCTAACCTAAGCGGCTGCTAGTGCGGCTGTCCGCCTTAAAACAACTTTCCAGTGGTCCGAGAATGAAATCTGCAACTACTCTATTCTAAAAAAAAAATTGGAATCCCAAGCAATATAGACTACACCACCCCTCAGCTCCGTTTTGACAAAAACTTCAAGGTCAACATCCCTCCAAGAACATTTAGGGAAGGGGGTCCCCCTGTCGAAAATAAATTGATCCACTTTTCTACCGATGGATCCAAAACCGACGAAGGGGTAGAGGTAGGTGTGTTCTCTGACAGGCTGAACCTCAGCCTCTCCTTTCGCCTCCCTGATCGCTGCAGCGTGTTCCAGGCGGAAATCATGGCGATTAAAGAAGTCTTATCGTGGCTGAACGTGATATCCGCTGTGGACATCCGAATCTTCTCAGACAGCCAAGCTGCACTAAGATCTCTGGATTCTGTCTCCACAAACTCCATCGTAGTCCGTGACTGCCGCTCATCTCTAGTGGAGATGGCGGAGCAATTTAACATTGACCTATGCTGGGTGCCAGGACATACAGACATTCCAGGGAACTGTAGGGCGGATGAACTCGCCAGAAAAGGAACCATATTGCCCCTTCTACCCCATAAAGGTCCCTTCGCTATTCCAATTGCTACATTCAAACTCATGTTTATGAGGGAGGTCATTGAGAGAACTAACCTTAGGTGGTCAAGTGGCAACACTTGTGTAGCGACAAAACAGTTTAGGCCAAAGCTGGATCTGAAACGCTGTAAATGTTTGATCTCTCTGAACAGACTGCACATTGGTGCTACAATTGGTGTAATCACCGGACACTGTCTCTTAGGCAAGCCTGCAAAAAGGCCTGCAACAAGGCCTGCACTAAGGCCTGCAACAAGGCCTGCAACAAGGCCTGCAACAAGGCCTACAACAAGGCTGGCGCCGTATACCTATGTACCTCAGTAGTGCGGCGTGAAGAATTTACAATGGGAAGTCCATGCAATATAAGTATAAGACAATTATGTTGTTGAAATTCCATTTTTAACACGGAAGGGTTTCCGGACACTGAAATTCCCACAAAAAGGGAGAAATCTCAGGATATTTTAACACTGGTCTGACTTGCTGAAACTGAACACAAAACATTGAGAGAGCAATCAGCATAGCTTTCAAAAACAAGTCGGAGAAGAGCGTGTTTTTTTCATAAGAAAGCGTGTGCTGAACACAGAGGAGTACAGCTAAGGGAAAAACGGGATACAAAACAAATTTCTTTTCAACAACAATTATCCGGTGAGATGTGAGAGATTTTATAACCCGACGTTGCCTTTGCCGTCACTTTTGCTTTCTAGCGACGATGAGTGGGTGCATGTGGATGAAGATATATGGATACACACAAATTTAGTCAATTATTTTATAAACAACATATTTCGGGTTGCCTTCGTCTTTGCTTTCGGGCGACGATGAGCATGCCTAGCCCTAGCCCTAGCCTACGCGGATGCGGCTTTAACGGCCCATACCGATCCTTAAACCTAGCATCTCCAACGATTTGCTTGAGCGAAGTGGAAGGGGCCTAGAATTTAAAGCCGAATCCGGACGGCAAATTTGAGAAGCTTCTTACGACAATTGATACTCTTAGATGATTGTCATACATTCGCAATAGGTGGGGCGCACAGCAAAGAATAGCTCCTTCATTCAGAGGAGCTAATGATTCCCTGAGTAAGAGGGTGACCCACCCATCCAATGGACCTACCTCTGGTTCTAAATGCATCCTCATCGAGGGCCGCTTACAACCAACCAACCAACTAAGAGGTGGGGCAGTCGAAAAAAGTTTACGATGATGTGGCCGGGGCACTGCGCTCACACATTACTAAATCAATGCTTGCCATTAACTTTTTTAAGATTTTTTCAAACAAAAATTGACCACGACTACAGTTTAAGTGGTCCATGCGGAGAGCCCAATTTTGAGTCACTCTTTCGACCTTATTGAATGTCTCGCTGATAGCACGTGTAAAATTGTCTTCCAAATCTGCAATTGGCGCTGGCCTATCGCCATAGAGGCGTAGTTAGACCTATGAAAAAGCTTAGAATTGCTTGCTCTGTATTTTGATTATTACGACCTTTCTTACTTAACGGGCTCCCGGCCCGTGAAGAGTCTGTGCCTGAGACAATCCTCTGCGATCCCGGACACACTGCTTTCCAGACCAAACGCTCTGGCATCCGCGATGGCTTGGTCTTTACAATTGAGGTTCGGTCTTCCATGTCTTCTCGAAAGAGGAGACTGGGAGTCGAAGATCCTCTTGGCATTTGTCCTTCGAGTGAGAAGTTTTGAACCCATTTGTTGTGCTTAACCGAAGCAGTGGTTTTCTAACGTATTTCTCCGCCGGATCTGAACTAGAGTGTCATTCGTGGAGTTTATGTTTATTGCTGGTCAGTGGCGGAGAAAGTGAAGAGTATCTTCCTGCACTTCCTCATCGCCACAACCTCTGAATAATAGCAGAAACAGATCAACACTCTTCAACTCCGAATTCGACTTTGACAACCACCAACCACGCCACACGTTTAAGAACAAATGCTGTTTAATGCGATGGAACACATTAGCAGCTCAACCTCAACGTAGATTATAAATTTAAAGTTGAAGTGCAAATTCTACCAACCTTACGGCGATGTTTTCAGTTTTCCCAATATGCAAAAGCTTATATTTTGAGCGAATTTTCTCTCTTGTTTGTATTTTGACATAATTTTCTCTTTTGTTTGCAACCGTTTTTGGTTTCGCTCTCGAAGTTGCAGTTTTCAATAATATTGATTCGACCAGTGTTGCCAGGTGTGGGGATTTTTCCCCATTTTGGGGATTTCTCAGTCAAATGGGGATGTGTAAGATTTACATGCTAATTAAGTACTTTGAGTGTCTAAATATTAACACAAATCCATTACATTTACCTACAGGAAACACAAGGAGAAAAAGAAAGGCAGAAACGAAGAGTGAATGCAGTGATTCGGATACACCAGTGAGAGTGAACACAAAATCAAAAAGAAGCAACGAAAGAAAGTTCTCGTACGTGCAGGATTGGGAAAAGCTGCCAGAATTTAAGCATTGGTTGACGAAAAACGAAGGACATATCCCCGGTAAAAAAACAGCAAGTCTATTGCAAGGTATGCCAAACTGTTCTCCTTGCAAAGAAATCTGAGTTGCAGAAGCACAGCAAATCCCAGAAACATCAATTAAAGTTAAAATCGATGGGCGAAAAAGGGCAAACCAAAATCTCCACATTCATAGTTTCGCCAAAAGACCAGCAAGTGAAAAGTGCTGAGATAAAATTGTTTGCCTTTGCCGCGGAACATAATCTCGCGATTTCTACGTTTGATCATTTGACTGATGTTTTAAAAAACATTTTTAGCGAATCGGATGTAGCGAAGCAGATTTCTTTAGGCCGAACAAAGGCGACAGCAATTATAAAGAACGTCACAGGAAAATTTAATTTCGAAAAGCTCTGTTCAACATTAAAAAAGAAAAAAATTTCAATTATAATTGACGAGTCCACTAGTGTCGATTCTAAGAAAAGTCTCTGTGTAATAGTTCGCTTTGTTGACGATGACATGTTTGTTCATGAAGACTTTTTGACGTTAATCGAAGTACCCGAAGCCACTGCAGAAATTTGAATTTCCATATAAACAAAATTTGATTGCTTTTGTTTCAGACGGCGCGAGTGTGATGGTTGGTAGATTCAATTCAGTATCCAAACTTTTCAAAGACCAAATACCGGATCTATTTACTTTGCGATGTATTTGCCACACATTTCATATAATTGCAAGTAAAGCCGTAGAAATGCTACCCGATGAAATCGAAAATTGTCTTCGTGAAATTTATTCGCATTTTCACTGCAGCGCTAAGCGTCAACATCTCTTAAAAGAATATCAATTTTTTTTTCAATCTTAAGCCCCATAAAATCCGCCACCCTTCGCAAACTAGATGGCTTTCTTTGCATGCCGTTGTTCAAAGGACTGTTCAGCAATTTCAAGCTTTATTACACTATTTTACAGGTACCTTTTTAGACAACCTTATCACGAAGCAATGCGAAAAAATATATAGAACCCTTAAGAAGCCTAGTACCTTGCTATATTTTGAATTGTTAAATCTTTTTTTACCACTTTTTACAAAATTAAACCTTGCATTTCAAGCTGACGTCAAAATCCATATTTTATTTGAAAAAGTAGAGCTGACTTTAAAAACGATAGCTAATTGCTTTTTAAGAAAAACATACTTAGAGGCTGTTGGAAACATCTTCGAAATTAATTTCGAAAACACTGCAAACTATTTACCAATGGATGAAATCTACTTAGGGCCTTTTTTATCTGATAAATTTTGTTCTAATAATTCGGGAATGGATTCAATGGAGATCTACACATTTAAGACTAATTGCGGAAAGTTTTTCGTCACAGCTTGTAAGCAGATTATAAATCGATTTGATTTTTATAACGATGGAAAAGTATTTAAGTTATTTCGGTTTATTAATCCTATCGATTTGAAGAACAAAACAGTTTCATCGTTAATGCCGCTCTGTAAACACTTTTCCCGAATTTTTAAAGAGTCGGAGTATAACGACCTAGAGTTAGAATATAGAACTTTAACGAATATAAACCTTTCTGACATTAAATCCGACAGCGTTCAGAGTTTCTATAGCGCAATCGCATCTATGAAATACGCAGACTCATCCGAAATGTTTCCAAAACTAAAAAGACTGGTTTCTTTCATTTTTTGCCTCCCACAGAGTGGCGCAAGTGCTGAAAGAGCATTTTCTGCGGTTAATTTAAATAAAACCAAAATAAGGAATAGATTAGAAAACCCAACTATATGCGGAATTCTTCAAACGAAATCAATGTTGAAAGGTAAATCTTGTGCAACTATTGACATTGAAAAAGATTGTTTGTCCCTACACAATAATAATATTTCAACATAGAAAACTAGTAGGCATAATGTATTTACTTTCCTGTTGAATATATTACTAATCTTTCAGTTTTTATTCTACCAGAAAGTGAAAGGCAATTAATAAAATGGTATAACATTTTTATACCATCTTAAAGTACCCTAGTCATTGTATTTGTTCACTAATTTAATTTTTAAGATAGCCTGATGTAGTGCTATGAAAAACGCAATGTTAATTTTTAATTTAAAAAAATGAATTATTTACTTTTAAACATCCTTAAAACTATTTATGTACCTAAATAAAAAAACAACGAGACTGAATGGAGAGTACAATTTGTTTAAACTTTATTTTTATATGTTATTTAAAACGAAATAATTAAAAACCTTATTTATGTAACTAAAAAAAAAATAATCAAACAACTTATTTAAAAATTAATAAAAATGCTTTTAAGTTATACTAAAATATGTTTTCATTAAAAAAAACAAGCGAGGAAGTGTTGGTCTTTTAGGAACTTCTATGCTATACGGGGTCATATCCAAGCTATGTTCAAAGTTTCATCGTTCTAGCTAAAAACTTCACACATACAGACGGACGGACGGACGGACATGGCTAAATCAATTCACCTGTCGGTCTTGATCATATCTTTTAACGGTATTTGGGGTCTACGGTCATTCATTCACTATGTTACAAAAAATGCTTTAAAATTAATATACCCTGGGTAGGTTATAAGAATGGGGAAAAAAATGGGGAAATTCGATCCACATAAGGGGGAAAAATGGGGGGCGAGAGCTAAAAAAACCTGGCAACACTTTTCGACTCGACTTCAAACTCTGAAGTTCTGTCAAAGTCGAAGTCGGAGTTAAAGGGTTGATACTCGTATGTTTCTACCATAAGTCATCCGTACTGATTTTCATTCGTTTGGTATGATATTTCAGCATGTTGTGGCCGGTGAAAACACCCACGAGCGAGGACATGGCTTTTTTATCCATTTGTAGTAAACTCTCGGTTTGACATTCGTTGTAGAGCGGCCCCATTTTCCTGGTTGAAGTGTAGGTATCTTTCATTAGTCGCCCCTAATATTTTGTTGCCAATCAACTGTTTATGGTCACAGGGGGGGAATCTTCACTATTTCGTCCGCCTGGTTTGGTTCGACATGTAAATCCTGTCTGGCCAGATCGAAAACGTACTTCGACTTTTTCCCTGCTTTAAATGGATGAACAACCTATTAGGGCTAAAGCGGTCAAGCATCTTCTGGTATCACAGTAAACTCGGGCAAAATTTTCTTCCAAAATATTGAGTAGCGTTTTCAGAGCAATAAGGAACTTTGGTCCGCAACTGCTGCTCCTCCTTTATACTCGTAAAACATAACTTAGCCCAGGAATCGAGTACTGGTCTCACATCTGATCCCTAAAATCTTTTTTAAAAAAACCCGACAGTATTCAAAGGAGAGCAGTTCGTCCAATCGCTGACACAGAATTGCAACTGCACTAACTTATCTATTATTGGAAAAGTCCTATTCCCAAGGTCAGCACAAAAACTGATTGTTGAAAATTAAATGTCGTGATGGTTCGTTGGGTTACATAAATGTGGAGTAGTATTGTTATAGTCTGTCCAATGTCAAGAGGCACAAAGTCAATAAGAAACCCAGTTTTTCAAATGAAAAGCTGTGTCTCTTGATAATGGACAGACTATGTCTTATTTTCACGAAAAGCAAGTGGCTTTAAATGATGACGAGATGAGTTCTCCCCCTCTGTCCAAAAACAATTCAAAACGCAATTTGAATATTCACCTGCCAAACATAAATTTTATTAAAAATATAAATGCAAAATATACAAAAATAAAACTTCCAGGAGAAGAGAAGCTGCAATAATAACAATAAGCGGTATTCCGGCCACATGTAGCAATCCATTGTAGGATGAAGCACTGTGCTGACAAGATAAACAAATACCAAAAGGGTATTTTAAAAGAAACATCATTTTATTTGGACAACATAATGAAAGCACGTACATATTCCATCCGCACTCGAACATCCTCGCTGATGCTGGCCGGCAAAGGGGATTCGGAAATTCATGGAGGAGGGAATAAACATGTTAAGTGACGATAGGGGAATGTTTTTTGTGTGCAACAGCATAAGCTTCGTTTCGTTATCGTTTTGAATTATCAGAAAAAAAATAAACATATGTTGGAGGACGTAAATGGCCTTTGCTTTGTTTCAATTCTTTCTCAAGAGAGTTGTGTGGGCGTGGTGGAGGAATAGGTTTATTTGGAAATACTTTGCAGTTGAGGGATGAACAAAATATGTGTATATGATTATTGTATTTATTTTCATTGTGTGAGATTAAGGAAACTATTTTTATAACGCTTGAGTTAGGTACTTGCGAAGAGTACGTGATTGCAGCATGTTTTTCTTGGGTTGGAAGAGGGTTTCGAAAATATATCTTGAGGGCCTCAATTTTAGTGAGTTAAAGGGACATCTCAAAATTGAAAGGTGATAATGTTTGAAAAATATGTCCACCCAACACACAAATTTTCCAACAGCTATTTTAATAAAAAAATAAATTTAAAGCAGGTGTAATGCTTAAAAATTATATAGTTTGTGATAAAAAGATTGCTTATCTGACATAACTTTTGTTTCTCATAAAAGTGTTTTTGCCTTAAAATTTGTATGTCTGGACATTTATAAGATCCCATCCAATGTACTATGTGAACGTCTCAAACCGTTCTGCAACACACTAATCGGCACGTACCAGTGTAGCTTCCATGCCGGCAGATCGACAATAGGCCAAATCGTCACACTAAGGCAAATCCTGGAAGAGACCAATGAATTGGAAGTCGAAACCCACCACCTTCTCATCGATTAAAGCCGCATATGATAGCATTGGCCGAATTCGGGATCCCGACAAAACTGATCCAGCTGTGTCGCGTGACAATTGAAAACACGCGGTGTAATGTGCAGTTTTTAAGCAGCTCCACCAAATGATTCCAAACTTGTACTGTATTTCGACAAGGAGATGCGCTATCATGTGACTTCTTCAATCTTGTTCTGGAGAAAATAGTGCGAAGGCAGGTGTCAAGACGGAAGGCACTATATTCAATAGATCCGACATATCTGTTCAAATCTCCGCCCACATATAAAAATTCCTCTTTTGATGAGGTTGTAAAAACCTAGCCAGAATGCATCTTTTTCTATCTGGTAGTTTAAACGATTTTGTCACGCATATGCTCCTATTTTTTCTCGTTCAATCTTTCTTTTACGACACCGGTGATCTCCAGTCGTGTCAATCGACGGATTTTGCATGCACACTTGCGGGACAGCTTTAAATATGTCGCTGGGTTCACTCTTAGATGTTTAAATTGCCTAGATGTGATTTTTCTCCTTAGACGCCTTTTACGACAAGCGCTGTTTATCGGGGTGCGCTGTGATGATATTCTTAACCCATCTCCACATATATGGGAACATACATACTTATGGTATAATATTTTTTCTTAAAACAAAAATTAAATAAACAAATAAATGAAAACCAAGTTCGATTGTAGCCTATCACGTCCTCGTCCTGTTCGTCGAGAGAACTAAGAATGAACGCTATTATCGAATAGAAAAAGTGTAGAACACCCTGTTAAGAACATCACGGCACGTCGCTGGGACACAACTACCTATTTTGGATGAAAATAGGCCAGCAATAGGTACTTTATTAGGCTTTGAAAAAGGTTCACCAAATTTCACTGTTTTTAGGGTTCCGTAGCCAAATGGCGAAAAACGGAACCCTTATAGATTCGTCATGTCTGTCTGTCTGTCTGTCTGTCTGTCTGTCTGTCTGTCCAGGAATGTCACAGCCACTTTTCTCCGAAACTATAAGAGCTATACTTTTGAAACTTGGTAAGTAGATGTATTCTGTGAACCGCATTAAGATGTTCACATAAAAAAAGAAAAAAAAAACAATAAATTTTGGGGGTTCTCCATACTTAGAACTGAAACTCAAATTTTTTTTTTTCATCAAACCCATAAGTGTGGAGTATCTATGGATAGGTCTTCAAAAATGATATCGAGGTTTCTAATATCATTTTTTTTTCTAAACTGAATAGTATGCGCGAGAGATACCCCCCCCCCCCCCCCACCCCACCCCCCCTCTAACTTCTAAAATAAGGGAATGATAAAACTAAAAAAAATATATGATGTACATTACCATGCAAACTTCCAACGAAAATTGGTTTGAACGAGATCCAGCAAGTAGTTTTTTTTAATACATCATAAATCGTAAACCGCAATTTACCTTTTAAATCAACTCAAATATAAAAAAAAAACATTTAATTTCATAAAAATAAACCTTATGCGTAAACCGTGAACCATTATTTTCTAATAATAAATCTGTAATAGGTGCCTAAGTAAATAATAATTATAATTCGCGCGGTACCCTTCATGAGCGAGTCCGACTCGCACTTGGCCGCTTTTTTTTTATCTACATTAAAGTGTCATGACGATTTTGCAACCTTCGCTTGGAAGGATTTTGATAAGATAAAAAGATTTTTTACGCATCAAAATTTACAATAGGTTTTGTTACCACACATTTTACAGCACAGAGGGATTTAATTCATTCCTTTTATTCATTTTTAATTGTTTGCTTTCGAACAAACACTATCCACTCAATAAATGCTTGTTACCGTATCGTACCCTTTTTCGGCAAATGAATTCCTATTGTTTCCCACCGTCACTATTTATGCAAGTACCTCTACCACTTTATTTAACCCCCTAATAGCAAACACCGTTATATACATTCCCGGTTAAATGTCGCATCCTTGATTTCTTCAACATAAAACGTTCTATAATTCCTTTATCTTTTCGCAACCACAACTGAGTGGTAAATATTTATTAAGAGAAGCAAATGAATTTTCTTACTTAATTATCCTTTACAGAATTGATGATGAAGTGCGCAACCATTCGGTTGGTCTTGATTTTCTCTATTTCCTTTTTAACGACCGTGTCTGTGGTTATAATTGCAAAAATGAAAAACAAATAAATAAACGAGCGTGGGAATTTAACAAAAAAAAAGTTCTTCAATGGCGAATGATTATTTTTGTGCACGCGCTTCAATCGACAAATTGGTGATGTATAAATAATTAAATTGTATAATGAAACTTATTTGAAAGGAAATTGATTAACGTACGGGGGAATGAGAAAATTGATTAACAATATTTATTTACAATTTAGTTTCGCCAATTAATTGAATATTTCGTGCATTGGAAATGAACTTGTGTAGAATTTTTCCGTGCGAATATTTGTATGGCTCGATTTGCAACCCTGCTTACAAAAAAGGTATCTTAACCTCAATCTGACAGCCAGATACATAATATAACTTTTATTTATTTAGTTCTTTTGGTTGTAAATCAACTTTTAAAAAGGCTTAAATAAATATTGTCGGGCTATAAATTTGAGGTTAAAGCCGAAAGTCGCTTGCATTTTTATGGCGAACGGGACGACGATGAATTGGATTTCATCTTCACTTCGAATATGAAAACAGAGTGCCTGGCTGTCCTTAATGCTAAGAAGTGCCATTAATTATTATGGCTATCATTTTTTGTTTTCCTTTCTCACGTCTACCGTACCAAGGACTGGAGTATGTACGTATGGTATGGTAGATGAGGTTAGATGGAATCTATGGTGATTTCGATACATAAATCTCTCAATGAAATGAGGAGGAGATAAAGTGTCAGACTGGAACACTTGGGCGGGTTGCATAGATTATAGTTATATCATTTTTATTTGAGAAGCGAGACACTTCATCTTATCGTTATCACATCGGAAAAAAGAGTAGACAATTTCAAGGTGAAAAAAGAATAATTTGTGATGAAGGATTTCTGTTTGGCTACTCAACGTGTATTGACTTGTCAAGAAACGACACTTTCCTCGATCTGGCTTTAAGAACGATGTATTGCCGCTTTAACAATATTATTATTAAAGGGAGATGGAACTCAGGTTGACAAGGTGGTGGTTATGTGCTCCTCTGAGGATTCACCATCATTGAAATCAGACGAGGATTAAGACCATACTGGCCTCAGCTGTGAAGCTCCTCTGAGTTGATATCTGCTTCCATTAAAGGGAGTCTACGATTTGTCTAAAGTATTTGCTCTTTAATGCTAGAAACACATCAACACTTCATCTTGGACTTATCCTTTGACAGCCACGCCGCGCGTTTTAGAACCAATGCTTTTTAATGGGATGGAACACATTATCACTTCAACCCCAACCTCGACTTCAAGGTTAGACCTAAATCATAAATTTAAAGTTCATGTGCAAATCCCACCAACCTTGAGGCGATATTTCAGTTTTCCCAACATGCAAATACTTATATTTTGAGCGAATTTTCTCCGTTGCTTGTATTTTGATTTTGACATAATGTTCTCCTTTTTTTACAACCATTTTTTGTTTCGCTCTCGAAGTTGCATTTTTTAATGTGTTTGACTCGACTTTAAACGCTAAAGTTCTTGCTCCTGTCACAGTCGAAGTCGAAGTTAAAGTGTAAATGTGTTTCTATTAATAGCCCTAATATGAAGGCCCTTTTATACGATCAGTTATCGGATCAGTTGTCAGTTCCGTAGATAAGGTCCGTTCGCGTACTTTATGTGTAGAAAAATGAAAACTGTCAAATCTCCAAAATCAGCCGTGTTTCTTTGCACGCGGATATAGGGACAATTTGAAATTTGCATGTAAAATACAACAACAACTTATCCTATATACGCTAACTTTAGCGGGGATAGCTATCGCCACTAAGTCCTTTAGCGGGGATAAACAGTGCTTCCAAAACCCATTTTCTTCGTTTCTGATGAATCGTTGCGATGAATTTTTCAGGAAATGTCAAAGTTTGACATCCCGCCGACCACTGGCACATCCCGCCAAATATTTTGTTCGGGATTTTATTATTTTTTCAAAATTTAGTAAATCTGTCAATGTGAAACTGTTTTTTTATATTTTTAGAATATGTTTGGCATTAATTTCAACTGTCGGAAATTAATATTTTTGAATTTCACGATTTTCAATACAAATTTCTTAACTCAACTTACAGTCACTAATAAACGTCATAGGTGCATGTATGCTGCCAAGTTTTTTGTGATGAATTCTTAAGCGGCGATGGTCGTTTTTTAATGCCATGCCTATATCCGCGTACAAAGAACCACGGCTATCGAGAGAGAATCCTTTCATTTCAAAGAAAAGTACGCGAACGCTTTTGTGTAAAAAGATGAAAAACGTCAAAGTTTGGCTTGAAAAGGAACAACCGCTGTTTTTTTTCGCTGGCAAAATCATATTTTCATTTGTTTACCAGCTGAAATTCTGTGTGAAGAAAAATGAACTTTCGTTCATCCTTTTACCATTTCTTCAGTACGCAAACGCGTTAGTGTAGCAGGAAAGTTTACATATATTTATAAATCTACGTTTGCATATTAGTTCGCGAACAGACCTATAGTTTTCATTACAAAATGGATGAAGAATGTTTTTTTTTTTTTTTAAATTTGCGCGCACTGAAGGCATTTTTAGTACCCTTATTATTCAGACATATTTATAGTCACATAGTGCGGGCATTAAGGAAATGTGGATAAGGACGACAGAGGAGAAACCTATGTACTTTGGTATTAAATGTTTGCAGATTATAATGTTTAGGAAAAACAGAGCAGGGAAGAGGATTCGACATTCGTGTCGAACGTCAAAGGAAGGAATCTTTGTATTTCACTGTACGTTCGAAAAAATGCTTAAGGGTGAACTGATGTCCATTCATGACATGTCGGGTATTGCGGTAGCAATGTTCTAACGATGGAATTCAGCTGTCTATTTCGTTTGAGGACTTGTGGTGTAAACATTGACAAAACAAAGGAAAGCAGGAGGCATTGCGACGATGACTAGGAGTGTCAAGCGATTTCGCTAAATCTCGATCGCCAATACGTTTTATTGCCCTTTTTGTATTCTGTCAAGTAGCTTCGAATATGTGATTGGGAATCCGGCTCAGATATGAGCGTTGGTCTCAAGTTTAGACCAAATAACCACCTTATAAATTGTAGCCAGAAAATGTGGTCATTCCAACGAAGATTGTCATTAACACACATGCCGAGAATGGAAAGTCTTTCGATTTCAGGGATGCAAGTGCCATTCATGGATAATGACAGAAGGCAGCAAGCATTAAATTCCACCCTATTGGTTATACCCCCTGAACTATGCTATCAAGATCGGAATGATCTTAACATAGGTTGACGTTCCAGTTCCACGCCCGAAGAAGAGGGGCGTTTAAAAGGAATCGAATATGAAAAGCTGAGTGTACCGTCAACTGGGGTAACTTTGACCGATGATATAACTTTGACTGAAAGTTACAAAGACTTTGTTACTGGATTTTACCGCCACCTTTTGGTAGATTATCTACCATTTACTGGATATTTAGTAAGTAGGTAGGTACTATTAATTAATAGATGGCAGAAAAAAAGTTAGAGGGATGAAATTTCGTTTGAGCGCGTTTAAAGTTTTGAGTTTTCCAAACTTTATATTTTTTGTGGCTGATAGTGAACTGATTTACACAAAATTTTTGGACAGGTTTGTAGATGAATCAATTATCTTTCAGAAAAGTGTATTTTAGAGTAGTTTTACTTAAGATTTTAATATTTTTGTAATGAAATACAAAAATGTGCCAATATTTCGAGTAAAATGGTAAATGACCGACCTCAGCTAAACATTGACCAGGTGGTCAAAGTTAAACATGACTATTGGCAAACATTGACCACCCCTTTTCCCGCGTTTTTTTTTTATAGAATTTTAAACTTGCTTTTGCCATGCCACCAAAAAATAATATTAAACCAAAAAGGCGTTACAAAAGCACCACCGAGGAAGATATGCCAAAGGTTCTAGACCTTATACAAACAAAACAGAGGTCTATTAATCAATGTTCGAAAGGAACACTCATCAACCGCCTTAAAAATGAGCACGCAAAGAACATTGGTAGACCAACGATCTTTTCAAAGAATGAAGAAAATGCAATAGCTAATGTCCTTTTAATGGTTAGCAAATGGGGGTTTCCCTTTGATTACTGAATGATACGTTTGCCAGCAAAAAATTATCTTGATTTCGCAAATCGAAAAAAGGGATCGATTTGGCGAAAATAATATGCCAGGTGTTGATTGGGTTAGATCATTTCTTGTACGAAATGCATCAATCCTGACAATGAGGCAACGTCAAAACATCAAAACCTCTAAGGCCCAAGTAAAATCCGACGATTTAAAGAAATACTTCGATAATTTGGAAGTTACTCTGAAATCCTCAAATGGGGAATAGATCTCTGCAGAGAGGTAAATTAGTTTAAGTTTAATAATGATGGAAAGTAATTTATAATATCTTATTCTTTAACTTGTATTAAAGAGTTTTTAACTTTGACGAAACAAATTTGTGCGATGACCCTGGGACAAGGAAATGTGTTTTCAAAAAAGGTACAAAATACCCAGAACGTGTTATGGATAGCACTAAAACAAGCATATCCGTTATGTTTTGTGGATCAGCAAGCGGAAAACTGTTGCCACCATATGTTGTGTACATACACACTTATGGGAATCATAAGGTGGACCCCCAAGAACTCGCTGCAACCGCAGTAAGTCAGGGTGGTTTGATGCAATTATATTTAGGGACTGGTTCCTTAACTCTTTCATTCATTCACTCATTTCATAATAGGCGATAACTTGGCAAGCCATTTTTCTGTTGAGGTAGTGGAAGCAGCGGTATCTAATAACATTAGGTTTGTGTGCTTACCAACAAACTCAACACACATTTGTCAGCCGATGTGGCTTTTTTCGCGCCCTTAAAACGAAAATGGAGATTTATTTTGGAAAGCTGGAAAAACTCTCAAAGGAAAAACGCCCAAAATTTATCAAAAGAAGTTTTTCCACATTTATTGAAGCAGTTGATCAATTCCTTTATCAATGAGAGTGGAACATTCGAGAATCTTTCTGATGGATTCAAAAAATGCGGTATTTTTCCGTTTAACCCTTCAGAAGTCCTTGGTAGGTTGCCATCAAATGTTGTTGATGAAGCTAATGTTGAGGAAACGCTTTCGTCTGCAGTAGTGTCGGTATGGCGATGACAAAGAGGTACGTCCTCGTAAAAAGAGGTCAACATTAATTGTAGAACCCGGAAAAAGTGTTGAAGTTATTGCTGACATAGTTGCTTCCCATTCAACACACGGCGAAGCGAACACTTTTGAAAATATTGAATATTTAGAAGACGATCCTGGAGATAAGATATCAGTGGATGAACTATTTGCCATTTTATGCGCAAGAAGAAGTAGGTACATAAGATGGTTACTTTTAACGACTTTTTTTGTACCTAATATGAAAGACTTATTGTGAAATGTGTACCTACCTTTACTAGTTTTAGATTTATTGTAACTATTTATTACCTTTCAATAAAATAAAACGGTTAAGAAACGTTATCCAAACTTCTTTTTCATTTCAATGATATTAGGCGGTCAAAATTAGACTTAGGGCCGGGAAACATTGACCTCCTAGTTTTTGCCCAAAAACTACCCCTAAATATACTATTTATTTTAATTGTGCATATACAAATTAAAGTAATTAACACAGGCCCAAATATAAAGCATATAAGTTCCAATATATATAATTAGGAAAACTGCTGCATTCGTTTAACATTTGAAATCTGTCAATGTTTGCCAGGTTGACGGTACTGTCATCAGCGAAGGAATGAATTGGATTAGAAGTTACAGGCAGGAAATCATTTATAAAAAGGAGGAAGAGGGTCGGAGACAAAACGGAGCCTTGGGGAACACCAGCGTTTTTTCGGTGAGTTGCAGACTTGTAACCGTCTAAAATAACTTTAATTGAACATTCCGAAAGGAATGTATTGCTACGTTCCGAAAAAATAATAACCGACAACTTTGTTTACGTGATGTTCGTTTTTCTTCTGACGTTTCGATCTACCTACGGGAAAGTTTATAATCGCAAAACAAAGTTCTGTTACAATGTGCTTTGGAAATGAAGAAACGTAAACAACTGATATCAGTATTTACTACACGGGGATGTGTGTATGTAAAGCGTCATCAAGCAGACTCAGCTGTATTAATTGAACGCATGGAAAATTTAGAAGACGTTGCCAGACCAGAAAATAAGAACTGATATTTGCTGCCATTAAATTAGTTTTTCTTGCTATTTCGCCTCTCATAGCGCTGATGGAAGAAATTTCATTAGTTAGTCCCAATATCATCGTGTGTGGCGATTTCAATTGTAATACGAGTATCTTAATAGATAAATCCTTACATGAGGCAATGACCGCATTGAATTTGCATGCAGTTAATAACACGTATGCAACACATTTCTCAAGTCATCTTCCTACGTTACTAGACATATTCTGGGTAAGCAGTTTGAAAAAGGTAATTTTTTATGACCAACTTTCGGCTCCTGTCTTTTCCAAGCATTATCTCATTTATATGACTTTTGACTATAACGTGACTTCTGAAGCTGAAACTATCCAATATAGGAATTTCAGATATATTGATCAAGCTCCATTGGAAGAACATGTCAGACGTATAAACTGGGAGACAATCTACTACTTACCAATAGTCCATGAGAAAGTTGATTTTCTAAATAAACAAATCTGGACACTTTTTGATAGCCATGTTCCATTACTAACAAGAAATTGCACACCCCTAATAAAACCCTGGTTTTCACCTCATATTCGCTCTCTCATGCTTGAACGTGACCAATACTATAACCGCTGGAAACGTTTTCGATTACACGAACATCTTAACACATGTACCGTTCACTCCGAAATCAAGTCGTAATGACAATACGCACCGCTAAGCGTGAATTATTCTCCAATCGATTAAATCCGTCGCTGAGTGGACGAAAGCTTTGGAAAAATCTTCGTCAAATAGGAGTCACCAAGAGCAAAAACAGTTCTGTGGATGAGATCGATTGCAACGAACTCAACCGAAAACTCGTTGCACTTCCGGCGCCCCCCTTAGTGACTGCTAACCCTTTAGACGATCTTACAGATAATAATGCATCAAATCCAACTTTTTCATTTAGATCTGTGGATAGTACCGAGGTAGTTGCAAGTCTTCTTTCGATAAAATCGAATGCCGTTGGACTTGATGAAATGCACCCCACTTTCCTCAAATTAATATTACCAATTGTTTTACCATACATAACTCATATTTTTAACTCTATTTTAACAACAGGTGTATATCCGGTACAGTGGAAAAAAGCCAAAGTTCTACCCATCCCAAAAAGTTCCAAAGCTGATGAATGCAGGCCCATTGCGATCTTACCTTTCTTATCTAAAGTCTTTGAAAGAATTTTGCAAAATCAAATGACCCTATAGATCAAATTTGTTGACATCTAAGCAATCTGGTTTTCGCAAAGGTCATAGTTGTATCACAGCGCTATTAAGCGTTACCGAAGATCTGCGACAAGCCATGGATAAAAATTATATTAATTTTCTAACGCTTTTAGACTTTTCAAAGGCTTTCGACATGGTTGACCACTCCATTTTATGTAGAAAACTTCTCCGATACTTCAACTTTTCATCCTGTGCTGTAAAGCTTATGTACTCCTACCTCACATATCGAATGCAGGCAGTTGAGTCAAACAACAAATTGTCAGATCTCCTACCAACCCTACGTGGGGTCCCACAAGGTTCAATCCTTGGCCCACTTTTGTTCTCGCTCTATGTAAACGAATTGCCATCTATCCCTAAATATTGTTCAATTCAAATGTATGCCGATGACGTGCAAATTTATTTAAGTTGTCCACTCGGTCTTATTGAGCACGGAGTAAGCTGCATTAACGAAGACCTAGCAGACATTGCATACTGGTCTCGGCAGAATGGGTTATTACTAAACCCTGAGAAGTCTATGTGTCTTGTTATATCCAAAAAAATTGTCAACCTCTCGTACTTTCCTCCTGTAAGCTTGACTAACACCCCTGTAAAATATGTCGAAACCGCAAAAAACCTCGGCATGGTGTAGATTAACCTGGGACAACCATATAAATACAGTTGTGGGAAAAACATATGGTATTCTTCGTACTATGTGGGTCATACAATCCTTCACCCCTTTGAGAGTACGTATGCTGTTGGCGAAAACGCCGGTCGTACCCAAAATGGCCTACGGTTGCGAAATATATGCCAATTGTGACTCTGTGAGCAAACGAAGACTTAACGTTGCATTTAATAGTCTAATACGCTATATTTTCGGCCTAAATTGAGAAGCGAGTCTGTCTTCTTTCTCTAAACAGCTTCTCAACATGCCTTTTGAAAACTTTCTCAAGTTCCGCACCCTAACGATGCTCTCAAACATTCTGCTTAATCGTCAACCCCAACAACTTCATGAAATCATTAGAATGGCAACTTCGCAAAGGTCAAGAATGCTTACCCATCCGCACCATGCTTCCCTAACATCACAGCTTAATTTTTTTGTATATTCCACCCGCTTATGGAATTATTTGCCGCGTCACATAAGAGAAGTCGAAGATGCTGCAAGTTTTCAAAACAAAATTAGGCTTTATTTTTCCCAATAGTCTTTTTCTTTTCTTTTCTCTTTTCTCTTTCTCCATTTCTCTTCTTTTTTTTCTTTTTTTTACTATTTTCTACTTTCCCCTTTTTCTTTTCTTTTTCTGTTTATATCCTTATGCTTCTATATTGATTATGATTAGCAATCTTTGTCAAATATCTTTAAAAATTAAATTGTCTTACTCTAGCTTTCTCCATTTTTCTCAAATTGTAACTTAGCACTAGATAATAAGACAATATGTCTTAATGTGCATAAGAATTTAATGAAGTTTCCAATCCATTGAAGACGAGTATCATCGGTTCCAAATGCACGCATTTTCGAAAAGAGGGCTTGATGCCAAACTCTGTCAAATGCCTTTAAAAAATCAAGCGCAACGATCTTACTTTCAGCCCAATGGTGAAGAGATTGGTTTCACTTTTCGGTTAGATAAGTCATCAAATCACCAGTGGACTTGATGCTGCGAAAACCATAACGCTAAGTGCAATTGGTCGGTAGGAAGATGGAAAAGAAGCTTCGCCTTTTTACGACAGGGCCGTGAAGAATAGGACATATAGAAAAGCTAACACAGTGGTCTTGCCAGCGTAGAAGAATATCTTTTTGCTTGCGGATTCGTGTATTCTTAGCACTCTTGCGGCTGTTAAATAAAATATTAGGCATTAACACGCCCTAAAACCTATCTTCTCCAACCATTTGCTTGTGCGAATTGTCAGGGACCTACAATTTTAGACCGAATCCGAACGGCAAATTTGAGAAGCTTCTCATGACAATTGATACTCTTTGATGTTTGTCAGACCTTCGCAAGAGGTGGGTGAAAAAAAATCTAGATGTATACTTAGCCTCGGCGGGATTTGCACCGGGGGCCGTCGATTAGTAGCCCAACACACTAACCACTGAGCCACTGCACCCAGGACTCTGGCCACTGTTCGAGTGCGAAAATGAATTGGTCTCATGGAGTATTCTACGCGCTCGAGCACTGGGGGAAATAAAACACAAAGCGTTGAGCTAGCTGCAAAGTGAGCCGCAAGCAGATTAAAAAATATATGAATCAATGATAGGCGATACCTATCCTGGAAGTGCTATCGGCTTGATGACTATCGAGCTATGTAAAGCAAATAGTGAATCGTTGAAACGACATTGTCGAGATAAAATTCGAATTGTAATATTACGTGATAGACTATCGTCCAAACGATCTCGTACGGCCGATTGTCGATTTACGGAATGAGTGACTGCCCTTCCCATCGACAAAGCTAAAGGGTGATTTTTTTAAGGTTAGGATTTTCATGCATTAGTATTTGACAGATCACGCGGGATTTCAGACATGGTGTCAAAGAGAAAGATGCTCAGTATGCTTTGACATTTCATCATGAATAGACTTACTAACGAGCAACGCTTGAATTTTCAGTGAATGGGCCCTAGAAAAGTTGGCAGAAAATCCGCTTTTTTATCGACAAATTTTGTTCAGCGATGAGGCTCATTTCTGGTTGAATGGCTACGTAAATAAGCACAATTGCCGCATTTGGAGTGAAGAGCAACCAGAAGCCGTTCAAGAACTGCCCATGCATCCCAAAAAATGCACTGTTTGGTGTGGTTTGTACGCTGGTGGAATCATTGGACCGTATTTTTTCAAAGATGCTGTTGGACGCAACGTTACGGTGAATGGCGATCGCTATCGTTCAATGCTAACAAACTTTTTGTTGCCAAAAATGGAAGAACTGAACTTGGTTGACATGTGGTTTCAACAAGATGGCGCTACATGCCACACAGCTCGCGATTCTATGGCCATTTTGAGGGAAAACTTCGGAGAACAATTCATCTCAAGGAATGGACCGGTAAGTTGGCCACCAAGATCATGCGATTTGACGCCTTTAGACTATTTTTTGTGGGGCTACGTCAAGTCTAAAGTCTACACAAATAAGCCAGCAACTATTCCAGCTTTGGAAGACAACATTTCCGAAGAAATTCGGGCTATTCCGGCCGAAATGCTCGAAAAAGTTACCCAAAATTGGACTTTCCGAATGGACCACCTAAGACGCAGCCGCGGTCAACATTTAAATGAAATTATCTTCAAAAAGTAAATGTCATGGACCAATCTAACGTTTCAAATAAAGAATCGATGAGATTTTGCAAATTTTATGCGTTTTTTTTTTAAAAAAAGTTCTCAAGCTCTTAAAAAATCACCCTTTAGTATAGCTAGCTAGCTTTGTATTATGGTTTCGATTTGTTGTTAAGTGACCTGCACGCTTCCAATACTCTCAAGACTTCTTTTTCGTTTTATAATTTGCACGTGAAAAAGGGATAGCACTCTCATAACGTACATAATTACACAGCACGGCCATTAAGGAAAAGAGGAAGAAGTAAGGACGAGAGACCGTTGCACGTTGGTTTTGAATGTTTGTAGATTATAAATGTGTAGAAGAGAGCGTGGTAGAGCATTCCACATTATTCTTGTACGGCTAAGGAAGGATTCCTTGTATATCACAGTACGTCCGAAAGTAGGCATAAGAGTGAACTGAAGCGTGGCGGGTATTGCGGTTGAAATGTTCTAGGAGTGGAATGCAGCTGGCTGTTTCCTTAGAGCATTTTTGGTGGAAATATCGATAACACGGCGATAGGCAGGAGACATTACGACGATGGCTCAACTTCTCCCTGGAAAAACCTGAATGATTTTTTATGGAGCCGGAAGGATTTGGATATGTTACGTTCTATTGAATAGAAGCCCGCTCCCACTCCACAGTCCGGAAGCAATTATTTGAAAACAGAGACTTCGAACAGTGTATGATTCCCCTTCCGAATAGTGTCTGATTCCCATCCCGATCTGATGGGATGGGAATCAGACACTGTTCGAAGTTTGAAGCAAATTTTGTATTTTTTTACCAGGTAAATCTACGAGAAGTCATCGCACTCCATCCAAAAATACTGGCATTCCGCTTCGGCTATTCTCGTTTGAATTGTCTTTTCATTCATTCAATTCACTTCACGACTGATTCCAGGGGGATAAAACTTCATAGAGCTTATAAAATAGAGGAAGGATACCTGAATCCACTTGATTGAAAATGGAAGCTTTTCGGCGAAAAGCTATACCAAAGCTGCATACGACTAGCTAAGGTATAGGATGCAGAGGTAGTGACACTGCTTCGCTTTGAATTTGGATAACTTTGTCCAACATTTATAACTAGGTAGAAACACTATTGCAAGAAGGTAGCAAGGGGAAAAGGACCAGGCGGAAAAGAGGAGAAGAAATTTGAGAGTTGTTACTTTTTTTAAGAAAAGTACATACTCTAACGCAGACTTTTTGAATTGATTAGCTCGAGTTATTTGTTTTGTTGCTGTGGACAGAGAGTTCCAAAGTCTTGTGGAATGAACGAAGAAATGACGAGACTTGATTAAATAATTAGAAGGAGGTGTAGGTATATATATAAAAAGTTCTGGAAGACCGGGCAAGTTGAAGCTTTTCTAATAAATATGGTGGCAATTTACTGTGAATTACTTTGTGCAGAAAGACACAACTTCTAACATCTAAAAACTGCCGAAGTGTACAACCGAGAACACTTTTGTTAAAGTTTGATAAATGATCGTATCGTCGAAGGCCATAAACATACCTAACCATATCGTTGAACGCAACGGTAAGTTAAAGCAGTGATAAAGAGTCGAACTTGCATTAAACAGCGGATGCATACTCAATGTAAGGCACAAGAAGGGATTTTATAAGCCTGAGCTTCGTCTCAACTGGAGTCAAGCTCGCAAATAACCACAGTTTACGTAACGCACCGTAAATTCGCCCTACTGTGCAGTTAATGTCCTTAACTGGGGATAGCGAACGATTGATGCGGAACCCCAGATTAGTTACTGCCTCCATGAATTTTAAATGTACACTGTTAAGAACAAGTGGTGGAAGCTCCTTGATATCATGAGGTTTTTTCGATATTAAGATTTCCTGCGATTTTGATGGATTAAGCTTTAGACCATTACACCTCGACCATACATAAATTTTTGAAAGATCTTCATTCATCCTAAAAACAAGGTTGTCTACAAGTCCTATTGGTCTGGACAAGTAAATTTGAGCATCATCAGAAAGAAATGAGCGTTATTGTTTAAACATACACCGGGCAAGTCATTTATAAAAATGCGAAACAAAATAGGGCCTAGGATTGACTCTTGCGGTACTCCGGCAAGTACAGGGTGGCGGGGTAGGTAGGTAGGTAGGAGTGGCTGCCCGCTACTATGTGTATCCGGACGCAATTAGCGCACAGACGCCGTTTTGATGCCACCACTCAAGTGACCAATGGGGTGTCAATTTGTGTTTCAAATCCAGCCTGTGGAATTGAGAAACTCGATGATATTGCAGAATTTAATATTGCTCAATTCTGATAGGTCGTCGAAGAATGTTTTACCAAGTGTGCGTTGTGCGATTCTAGCTCTAGCCAGTCGCAGAAGGAGTGCTGGAGGGTCTACTTTTCCACTGGATCCTTGCAGCTGCGGCAGTGTGGGTTGAATGCCCAACCTTGCAGCGTGAGTACCGACAGGCCAGCGTCCAGTGCTGACCGCCACAATTCTGGCAATCTCCTGTCGGGTTCTATTTGTTTGATCGTGGGTTCTTTCAGCATCGGAACAGGGCCACATCTTCCTGTATATGACACAGCTATTTAGGCCGCTCCATCTGGAGTTCGCCCGTGAAAGAAAGTACTGTGATATTTTACCCTTGACAGCTGGAGGAGAATGGGAGGAGAGACTGTCCCTGCAAGGGAACTATCAAGGGTAGAGTCGTGTCTTGCCAGCGATTCGGCCCTTTCATTTCCCTCTATGCCACTATGGAGTGGCGCACGAGTCGTGCTTAGAGTTATTAAAATTAATGCTTGGGATACCGAAAAGAGGATTTGGATAGTGCAGCGATACCATGCTTTGCAGTCCTTCATTTCCGACGGGAGTTTGGCGGCACTCCCTAGACTAGATGGACCATTATGAGGCTGGTAAACATGGTTGCCTATACTGGAACCATCGCACGAAGACCGTACCATCCGAGATCCGTATGTTCGGGTTCAAGACACAATCGCGGCTGTAAAAAATAAAATAAAAAATAAATATTGGGCATTAACGGCCCATACAGGGCCTAAAACCTAGCTTCTCCAACCACTTTCTTGTGCGAAGTGGAAGAAACTACAATTTTAAGCCGAATCCGAACGGCAACTTTGAGAAGCTTCTCATGACAATTGATACTCTTGGATGTTTATCAGACGTTTGGAAGAGATTGTAGCGCCGTCAATTCTGTAGCGGCTGTAGCACCGTCAATTCAGGCAAATCCAAGCGTTTCGACTCGAAACTTATCGGCGCAAATTGAAGTTATCAGACGGTCATAACAACGGATAACTCATGATGACTTAAGCAAGCAAGTTAAACCCTCTGGATTTGCTTATTAGCCTGGAATTTTGCCAAAAAAAAAATTGAAATGACCGAAGAAGACATCAGCTTGATAAATTGTTTTTTTCTGTCTGATGAGGCCCATTTTGATTTCAACGGCAATGTAAATAAGCTAAATTGCCGTATATGGAATCTATTCCAGAAATACTCCATGAGACGGTACTGCACCCGGAACGAGTGTGGTGCGCAGGTTCATCAAGGTACATTGTGGGGCCATACCTCCTTGAAGAAAACGGTGTAACAGTAACTGTCAATGGGGACCATTATTAAAAGATGTTGAAGGAGTTTTTTTTACCCAAAACTGGGCCGAAGAAGTATCCATTTCAACAGCATTTGGTTCCAGCAAGATGGAGAAACTACACACATAGCCAAACCGGTTATGGGAGCTCCAGCGCTAATTCCCAAACTAAATAATATCCAGAAACTCCACTTTCCGCTGGCCACCAAGGCCACATGACCTGCCGCACCAGACTTTTTTTTCTGAGGTTATGTCAAGCAAGATGTGTACAAAATGAAACCAAGGAATTTGACTAAATTGTAGCAGTCCATTAAAGCAATAATTGAGGCGATCCCGACTTCATCCCTTCAGACCATACATATCAGGCATTAACGGCCCATACAGGGCCTAGAACCTAGCTTCTCCAACCACTTTCATGCGAAGTGGAGGGGACCTACAGTTTTACGTCGAAACCGAACGGCAAATTGGAGAAGCTTCTCATGACAATTTGATACTCTTGGATGTTTGTCAGACGTTCGCAAGAGGCACCAACAACACGCGGTATTCCCAAATGGTCCCCATCTAAGTACTAACGGCCCTATGTCGTTTAATTGCGGTGATCGAACGAGAACCGATTGATTCAACGTGGCAAGGTCGTTGGCAAAACCCTTCAGACCGCAATTAATAATTTTCTGTTTCATATCCGTGGATGAGCATGGATGTCGTTTACGGTCTATCATCTTCGAAAACCATTAGTTATATAAAATAAAATTTAATTTTCTATACAATAAGAAAAAATAAATGAAATTCATGGATGAAAAAGAAAGTTATTTGAATTTCTTATAGTAGCACAATTGGTGCGCCACATTTACTGTGAGAAAATTTGTTGCCAACTACAACCCTTTGAAAACGATCATTCAAAAACCTTGTTATAAAACGCACAGATCTGTCACTAAATCCAAAATAAGCACTTAATTTTCGGGAAAGAATGACATGATTAACACTATCAAATGCTTTCATCTGTCGTTCACTTTAACTCGCACTACTTTGTCGCTGTTCAAAACCAAATGGTCTGCTTTCCGAAATGGACACTGTCGCTCTTAAAACTAATGTCGTTTTCCATTGGTAATCCGGAATGATATATGTACGTAGTCTGCGGTGTTTGGCCATTCAGTTGGTTAGGTTAGGCTAGGGAAAAGACATACTGAATGCGCCGTTATTTTCTAGTACCATTGCCATCCTAGATCGCAGAGTACTTGCGGACTACCAATCGACTACCAACGACTTTCGGATGCTCCTGTGTAGTCTTTTCATAGTCATAAGCGGTTAACTATTGAAAATTCCATTGGCTTTTCCGTAAGCTTCCGCTCGGTACGTTTCCATTAAACTCGCTCCTCCATTTCACTTGTCAGTGGTACCCTTCTATTCCATTCTTCACAATGAACGGTCGAAATATCGGCAGCCGTTTACACACTGATATCTAAATCAGTAGCCTTGCGACACGTTACAATATCTAGGCATAATATTTGAAAAAGGAACACCACCTTTTTAACAATCATCGTTTCAATCAGTTAGCAAGGCTATCAAACTTTTGCTAAGAAGACACTTCAAAGAACATAAAAAACGGACATGGCTTAGTTTTATGAGTGCAGCTTTAGGAAAATTCCTCATACTTCGTCCACTGTACATACAAAATTTAGCAGTATGCTGCGGCGAATGCCACGACGCTTTACCTTGTACAAAAATTGATCAACATCATTCGTGGGTTCGTGGTTTACGCTCTTCAGACACCTCACAAGCAGATGGCCATTGCATCATAAATAGGCGAAATAGGGAAATGTTTTCCTAAAATCAAAATCCTTCATTGCATCGTCTGCAGAATCCTCCTCAATTGATTCTCCCAATGAGCACAACATCATATATTCGTTCGCAGCCTGTTTTCCCTGCATTGACAGTTGATAACTATATGGCAGGAAGGACACAGTGCTTGCCAAACAACGCACTTATGAGTAAATGCTACGTGTGCTCGTGTAGAATGGCCGTACGTGTAAGCATGTGTCGGCCGAGACCGATAAGTTGTGTGTCATCCGAGACTGAATCATTCAATTGAAGCGCCTCAGCGAAGGCCGAATGCATTTCAAAAAGCAAACCATCAATCATTTTACGAAATAATTTCATTTTATTAAAAAATCTATCTTTAAATGCACAAATCCGTTTTTTAGCACACCAACCGATAGGAAATGTACCGTCCAGCTGTCTCTGATGACCGAATAATTTTCACCACTTGGCCGCGTTTCAGTCCGAAATACCGCGCCACTGGATCACCTGCTTGGATTCGCATCAACATGTTCTCTTTTAGCTTGTACCGCTGCAGCAGCTCCTGCTTTTCTTCTGGAGTCATCACCACATGCTCCGGCACCAGCTCGTGCTCCGTTATGTTGATAAGTAGCTCTGACTCGAGAAACTGTTCCAATATATACTTTGGGGCCATGTCCACAAGCGATTGTTTGGCTGATGGTGTCATACCACCTTGAACGACCACAATCGCCCGGTGAATGTTCTCCTCCTGCATACGGGTGCAGTATGTCTTGATAGTTTTTATGCCGATTTTTGGTTCCTCAGGGAAAAATACAAACATTTGGTCCGTAGGATCGTCATTATGGGCAACAAGAACAACTAAATCACTACGTGCCGGTCGCTTCTCACTGGGTTTGTCGCCAAACATCTCCTTAAACTGTTCCAGCGTCTGGTCGAGTTCATCTTGTGTGACCAAGTATCCTCGGTCATGACTGAGTTGCATTATTGTTTTGCGAATGCGCCAGAGTTTGTAGGTTTCCGCTTCGTCATCCATGGCAAAGGCTTGCTGTTTAAATTGTTTTTAGTCTATTTTAAAATGAATTACACTATATTTTGTAAGAGAATTGCAAAATGTGATTGCACTGCATTCACAAACAAAATTGAACTGTCAGTTCAGTGAAATGTGTTTTGTTGAGCTGCCTTATCGACGAATGAATATTATCGACAACCATTGACAGGGTGTCGATGAATGAAAAAAACTTCTTTTTCAGGCGTTGTTTTGGTGAGAATGTAATTGGAGGAAAACATTGGCAAAATTCTTTTATCAGTTAAACTGTACGTATTTGTGTAGTTAACGTGGAAAACGTGTTTAAATGCAGCAGACGTAGTTAGCAATTTGCACATGTTGTTTTTCGGCTGTCACTTTGACACCTTAACGTCACTGGTCTTGACGATACAAGCAGTTTGTTATACGTAGTTAAAGGTAGTTATAATGCCCAAATCACAATCAGGCTTGTGGCGTGCGCTGATTTTATTACGCTTAAAGGCTTTACGTGCGCTTTGACTTAAACCGAAATAAATATATTACCAAAGACACAAATCCTAAGCCAATAAATGGTTTGAGAGACCGCACTTTCTCTACCATCGCGTTGATTCGCGGTGCTTCACAGCAACTTTACGAACCATTACGTTCTGCTTTTACGAATGCTATTTTCAAGTTGAAGCAGAACACAGCTTTTTGATAGGTTGCAGGTTGCACTGATTTCCTATGTTTCAACTTGATGCGTCTCTCCACGCGACACTCCACAGGCTGGTCGCGTTTCAGCATTTTTCAGCCTTCACAAGCCCTATTGGTCAACATTTTCAGTGTTTTTGTTGAGCTTTTCTGCTTTAACACACTTTCTCAGAAATGTTGTTCTTTGATGGTTTTTATTTTCACTTTAATAATACATTTCATTAACATATGATTTCTACAATTTCCCTCAGTTTTTATTTGACGTTTAAGAAAGATATTCGGTACTTCTGTTCGCCACCAGATACCGCAGAACAACTTTATCAATCCCCAATTGTGTTCAAGCAGTTGTTCCGTTCTAGTCTGGAGCTTTCACATCTCAAGATACAAACACCTTCGAATTATGTAAATATATATGCATATGTATTTATTGTTCTAGTTTTAAAGGTATTACATCTAAATAACATAAAACTGGGTTTTCATATGATAGCGTCGCCAACAAACTGCTGCATGTTGCCTTCACTGCTGCTGTTAGCCACCCCAGAGCGAATGTAATCGCTTGGCAGTGTCAGCACACGAGCCGATTGGGACCCAGAAATACCTGTTAACGGAGTCCCAGGTGTCTGTGGCGCTGAACGACTGCCAAGTGAGAGGGGTGGTGGCGGTCTAGAAGGCACTATTCTCACCGTACCCGGAAGTACGCGAACATTTTCACAGCACTCGCATTTGTTCAGCAACGGATGATTCTGGAATGTACACATACTGCACTGCCACGGTTGTTCGCTGACATGCGGACCACTACCGTCGTTTGTGTCGACGATTTTCGGTTGCTGGTGCTCCTGTGGCTTGCTTGGAGATGTGGGAGAATGTGCATGCTGCAATGAAGGACTCATTGCAGCCAAAGACGCCGCAGCTGGAATAGGAGACAAGTTCTGCGGTTTCATCCTTGGTGGACGAAGTGGAGGTGGTGGAGGAGCAGGCCGTATCGGCTGTCGGATTTCCACTGTAGGCTGATTCGACCGCTTAATTTTCTCGATTTCGTTGAGCATAGCGTGGCAAATGCGGCCCAGCTTGTCTATTTCATCGTCCAACCGTTCGCATTCGTCGATGTAGTCTGTGTTGAGAGGTTGAGTTAGGAACCGCATTTGTTGTTGCACTTGGGTAAGTTTCGTTTGATTTTTGAAGAGCGCCTTGGACAGCTCTTTCTTTTGGTTTCGTTGTTGTAGAACGACTTCGGAAATGTCGTTCTTAGGGAGAAACATTGTCACCGAAAATAGTCGTTTTGAGGAATGTTGAAATTTTATGGAAATACTGTACCCTCGTTTGGGAGGCAGGTTTACTTTTGATGCCCCAAAAATGGGCAAACAAAAATAATCTTAAATTGATGAATCAGCTTTCGAAACAACCGTGGGCTGGATTTCTATGGAATCTGTTTCATCGGATGACAATAGGGATTCCCCTGAGCTATTTGCGGAAAGAAAATATTTTCAAGATTTTAGAAATTAGTCGTTTTACGAACCGCACCTTATCTGAGGATAATAAGAAAAACTGCTGCTTATTCACCACTTGGAATGATTGAATCATGCTACGTCTGTAGCTACTGCGTAGATTATTGCAAAATACAGGAGGGCATTTGGTACGGATCGTTTCTAAGTCATCGACTCTTGGATATTTACTAACAGATTGTTGAAATAAATATCAGAGGAAAATTACGGGAGACTTCCTTTTTGTTTTTGTATCACATTTGCATCACAATTTGGTTATAGAATATGCAATCGATAATTGAATTTACTTTTAAGGTTTTTGGAAAAATCATATGAATTGATTTCGTGTTATCACAGTTTATCTCGCACTCGTTTAATCTCCCCGTTTAATTCTTTTTGCATATTCTGTATCATGAAAAATTCTTAGTAAAATTGACATTGATGTCACAGAGTTGAATGTCATCTCCGGGGAAGAAAATGGATGCATTCAGTGGTGGTTAAGTATAGATATAGCTGTCATAGAACGTTTTATGGCTGATATTTCCATAAGCGTTTTTCTTCTTTAAGCCCAGTATCCTGCTCGCGCTAAAATTTAGCAGCAGTAATTCTCTCCACAGCGCAGATAAATGGCTGCTAAATTTGTGACACATTAAATACGTGGGAGAAAAACCATATGTTCTTGACAAATGTCAGGCAGGATGTCAATTTGCAGGAACGGAAAACAAAAGGCCGATTTGTAAAAGACGTTAGAATACTTTGAATTTAAAAAAAATACAATTTGCCACAACATTTTTATTTATCAAATCAATTTTATTAAATGCAAAACAGAGTACATTATTTTACAGAGCGCAACAAGACAATTTCCGAGTTTTGGTCCCCAACATAAAATTCCAACCCCAAATCACAAAATGAAAAGACCAGATCTCATTTGCACTTGCACACTCGACACTGTTGAATCTGAAATCGGCATATTGAACTATTCATTTGGATATTTGTTTGATATACACATATCCAAATGATTAGTTTAAACATGCACGATTAAATTTGTCACTCGCGTTAAAACTTTCACGCATTTTATTTAATTAAAATGCGGACGAAAAAACAAACCGAACGCACGCGACGAGCAAAACACGGAACTATAAAACTTTCCTTTTAATTTAATTTAATTCGTTTTCATCCACAAACACAGCACCACAAACTTTCAAACGAACTGTCAAAATTTATCTCCGATTTAATGTACCAGGCAATTCTTTCGCGAGCTAAATAAGTGGAGACCTGTCATTCGCCGAGCAGACATTTTGTGTGGCCCATCTATGTGAAATTAAGAATACTGCTTTGCTAAATGCTTTCGCTAAATTTTATCTTTGTAGACATTTTTGTATGGGAGATAAATTTTAGCGCGAGCAGGATACTAGACTTAAGCTCTGAGGAGATTAAATATAGTATTCTATGAAAAACTGCATTCTATATATTGCTCAGTTCATAGCATTATATGGATGGTATGCTTTAGTCTGCCATTTTTATGAAGAGTTGCACTCTTTGTTTCCACATGGAAATAGTTAGCCACAAAATGCCCACCGTACATTTAATGGTATTCTATATTTCTTTCTTGCTATGAAATTTTATTCGTCGAGACGCAGTGTTACTCCAACCATAATTTATATACCCGGGCATTTTATTCAGCGCCCACAAGAAAAGAAACGCAGACATTTTTTGACAGTGCACTTTGAGCTTAAAAAAAAAACGCCTCATTATGAAGATAACATTTTTTATATATATTTTGTTAAAGACTACGCCACACAGAACGCGTCTTAAATACCGCGTTGAGAGACGGAATTCAGAGTCCTGTGAATAAATGTACGGTTATCTCTTTCATCCGAAGCGGATGATGAATTTTTATTATTTTTGCCGTAGCACGATCCCGAAGAAGCAATATTAATATCAAATTAATTTTTCTAATAATAGGTCCGTTCGCGTAAAAATATGCAATCGTAAATTTATATAAACTTTCGTGCGAAACGACACAAACCCATTCGCGTACTGAGAAAATTGTCTCGTTCACAATACTTCTTGACGTTTTTCATATTTTTACGTTAACGCGTTCGCATATTTTTCTTTGCAATAAGAGGGTTCTCTCTCGATTTAGGATATTCAACAGTTTTTATGGGTCATGTACATACATGCATACAAAAGAAAAACTAATGTAAACAAAGCCTTGCACTTTCGTATTGATGAACGTATTCATCACTCCTCAAAATCCGACCTCTACTTTGACAGGAGCGAGAAGTTCAGCGTTTGAAGTCGAGTCAACACATTAAATAATGCAACTTCGAGAGCGAAACAAAAAATGGTTCTAAACAAAGGGGCAAATTATGTCAAAATACAAGAAAGAGAGAAAATTTGCTCAAAATATACGCATTTGCATGTTGGGAGAACTGAAAACATCGCCGCAAGAATGGTGGGAATCGTACTTCAACTTTGAATTTGGGACTTAACTCTAACGTTGAAGTCGAAGTTGAGGTTTATGTGCCAATTTGTTTTCATCTAATTAAAAAGCATTGGTTCTAAAACTTGCGGCATTGTTGTCAAAGTTGATTAATCATCAGCCCTACTCAGGGCCGGGGTTCAAAAATTATGGCTTGCTTAACGAATACATGATTGCGCTGCCACTGGGCATACAAAATACTACTAGGGTAGGTATTCGACAGAAAAAAATCCTAGCGCGTAAGCAAAGTATAAATACCCATATAAAAAGGCTGCATCCCCCAAAAAGTGGGCGTGTCGTATTATGGGCGATTGCTAAGAAGAAAATTGTCTACACATTTTGTTATACCTACATAACTGTTTTTAACTGTTTTTTACGTTTTTATAAAGATGCAATCATGCAGTTTAGTGGGAGGGTTATGATCCTTTTAATTCTTATCATAGCCTCACCGCCGTTAAGGGAAGCAGAATAAAGATGTTATCAAAAAACGCTGTTTGCAAAAAAAAATTACACTAAAAAGTGAACGCAGCAAAAAAGTTCGTATACCTAGTTGAATTGTGAAGTACGACTTTATCTACTTGCAATTCCATTTTCATTGATTTCTTCAATAAAAAGTTTTAGTGGTCCTGTCAGCAGGCAGATATATTTAAAGAGTATATGCTTCAAGTCTTAGATTTCTAGCTCAAATTTAAAAGCCTCACAATTGACAATTATGAGAATATTGTATACAAAACAGAAATCATAGTGTATGTACATAATTTTATCGGTTTGCAATCCATCATCATCGGTTATTGTTGAACTGTCTCAACTCAACTGTTCATCCCCTAATTAAAAACCATCCACAGCACACTCGTCGTAATATAGTTTTCATTCACATTATGTCACAAGTGGCAGAAATGCTCTTTGCTCTCATCGGGTCAACTTGATCAATCAATCAAAGACTTTTCCAGCCAACAAACCGCAAATTAGCGTATGTTTGGTTTTCACAGTACTTTTTTTAGGACCACCCAAGAACAACATGATTGATGTGATTTAGATTCATCGCGGATTGAAGCACAAGTTAATTAACTGAATAGTCTCAACTTATATATTTCATCCCGAGTGAACGAATGAAACCATTCATTAATATTTCATCAGGCAAAGCATCGTTATGTGGTTAGTTTAACTGTGCCTACCCTTGCGAAAGTTTGATAGGGTTGTTCCGAATTTCTTAAGGCGTCAAAATAAAGAGGAGTGAAAGTTAGGGAAACAATTGAAAAAAATTGAATTAAGGTACTCAGCGGTTTGACCTTAAGGACATTAGGACAGCTCTAGGACGTTTAATGTGTCGGTACATGCTCACCTAAATGTTAAGCCTATTAGACGTGTTTTTTTTTCGCAAGCCTATATACGCTATTTCAAATTTGCATGTTACATGCAAAAACAGTAGCGCAGAGATTAGTGTGTTGGACTACTAATCTTAAGGTCTCAGGTTCGAATCCCGCCGGGCCCAAGTAACATCTAAAAGTTGTTTCCACTGACATACCTCTTGCGAACGTCTGACAAACATCCAAGAGTACCACTTGTCATGAAAAGATTCTCAAATTATACGTTCCGATTCGGCCTCCACTTCGCACAAGCAAAATGGTTGGAGAAGCTAGGCATTATGTCCTGTATGGGCCGTTAATGCCAAATATTTATTTTACAAAAACAATCAGTGCTTTTAAATTCCAGGTTTCTGATAACTTTTGTAATGAACCTCACCTACTGAACTGACACAACCCCCGAATTTTACTTGCGTGTGAAGTTTTATTTTTAACAAAAAAAAAACAAAAAAAAACAAAGAAGCCCGTGCCATTTCCACACCCCTTGCAAATAGAGTTGAAATTCATACTTTTAAGTTGCATTGTTCTTGATCTTCACGGTGGTATAAATACATATTTAATCTGAGTAATTTGACCCACAAATCACGATTGTCGTCCTCTGCGGAACATTGAGAGCCGAAACATTTTGACAACCAGTTGTTGCTTGGTCTTTTTGGGTACAAATTTGAGATTCTGAGAGCGGTTTGAGAAAAAATATCGCATAGAGTGCTTCGCGACGCTATCTCTTTCCTGGCTCTCTTTCTTAAATGTCAAATGAAAAATGGCGAAAGAAATTGGGAAAAATTGCAGAAATCGCATAAACAAAATATTGCTGTAGTTAATAGAGTGTTATTTAAGTGAAACCAAAAGCCGCCATGTGTTGTCTGAGAAAGTGTGGTAAGGCCAGAAAATCAATAAAAACAACTAAACTGTTGACCAAAAGGAATTGCCTTGATACAGCAGTTCACAGGCTTTTTCACTTCCTTTTTGGAATTTTTTTTTAGGTATTAATTGTTTTTGTTGTGTACAGGGCCTAAAACCTAGATTCTCCAACCACTTGCTTGTGCGAAGTGGAAGGGACCTACAATTTTAAGCCGAATCCGAACGGCAAAATTGAGAAGCTTTTCATGACAATTGATACTTGATACTCTAGATGTTAATTGTTAATTCTTCTCGGTGGGATTTGAACCGGGGACCTTTCGATTAGTAGTCCGACATACTAACCATTGAGCACTGCGACCGACTTTAATTTATATATAGAAAATTGATCAACTAAATTTGTTTTCAAACAATACATAAACCTATTATATTGTTTACTTTTTAGTATTCAAAAATTCTGTTTGGATATTCCTTCTTAATTCTAGATTTTTTATTGTTGTTAAACTTTTTCCGAAATATTCGCGCAAAACTCATCCCCGTCATAAAAATTCGCCAATTTGTTCCTCCAATTGGTTCAGCTAATATATTGTTTTTGTTTTCATTTGACACTGACGTTGTCGCAAAGTACTCTATTGACGGAAAAGGTTTTCCAAGAAAAAAGATGTGCCGTAACACCAACCCACCTCACTTCGTAGCAATCACAACTCGTTGTAGTTCATTCAAACATTGAAAGAAAATATCTAAATTTATCAATCTTTCTTGGGTGGAAACACTTCAAATTTGAATTTTAAACTCCTGCCTAATCACTGTTTATCTTTTGGTGGAACCATAGTTAATGTAAGGGAGAGCGTTTAAAAACAAAACATTTACAGTTGTTGTCTTGCTGGTTCCTGGATCTTAACCTAGAGCAACTTACAAATTAGTTTTAAATTTGCATTTTAAAAGTCTAAAATTTGTATCATAAATCTCGGGATTTGACATGGTTTGGAGTAGTTTTATTACAATCATTTAAGGGCTTGGTGGAAACGTACGTAGCATAACACACACATGTTTAGCCATTCATCTTCCATTTTATCTCTTTGCACCGACGAATAGAGATCGTTTTACAAACACAATCAACTGTGTTGCAGCCTGTCGACAACAGTCAAACCAGAAAAAACGTTTTAAATAAAATAAATTTAATTTAATTGACAATAGAAGCACACATTATTATGCGGGCGGTGGCAATTGAAACAAATGGCGTTTCACTCAGAATTTCAATGAACAAAAGTTTCTATTTCCGGTCGTTATTCCTTCCTTGGGTTCATTTTTATCTGTCCTATAGAACACAAGGGTGCATAACACTTAACTTATTCAACATGATAAAACTTTTTCAGTTGGCTTGTTGTAGTAACGTCTTATCTTGGAGTCTCTCTTGCTTTTCTTTCGAATTCTTATTATTCTCGGAATTTTTTTTTCTCCAGGATTCTTTTGTTTTAATCGTGTGGCACCCGTTGTTGAAGCCGTTTTCCTTGGAGCGTATAAGCTAATTGAAATTATTGCTCACTTCTTGGAACATTTTATGGTCTTCGATTTGTTAGCAATGTATCTAAAGTCGAACACCAGTTGCCAGTATTCCAGATTCCAATGGCAGCAATTAATTAAAAATATTCGCAAGGACGATATCAATAAAATCATCGCAACCTGAAATGTATAAGAGTTTCCTGTCGATTTATGTGTCTGTTCGACGCCCACGCACAAAAGTTTGAAAAATATGTGATGAACGACAACGAAAGGAAACTAGTTACAGTGTAGGTATTTCTTGGGCGGATAAATCACTTTATCCTTGTGGGCGTTGTTTTCTGTGGCAAACTTAACTGCTACTGCGAAACAATATGGATGGGTTTTTGTCTGGCACTTAGTTAAGTGGGCGTGTAAATTGTTAGAATGAGAAGGTTTTAGTGCTCTGTTGCACGGAAACAATAAAGTTGATGTTCCCAAAAGCGATCGATCTGGTGGTGTGATACTGGTTTAAGTTATTAGAGCTTGTTTGAAATATGAGTTAGTTGATAGGGGAATCCTGGTTGGATTAGCTATAAAAAATCTTCAGAACAATAAGGCCGCTGGCTTTGATGCTTACCTGCAGAGTTTTTCAAATGCGGAGGTGATGTTTTGGTTCGGTGCATGCATCAAATCATCAACCAAGTATGGGTGGATGAAAGCATGCCCGATGACTGGACTATCAGCTCCAAATAGCCCATCTATAAGAAATGTCATCCAATGTCTTGCAAGGACTATCGAGGTATATCCCCGCTTAATGTCGCATATAAGATCCTATCCAACGTACTCTGTGAACGTCTCAACCCGTTCTGCAACACACTAATCGGCACTTGCCAGTGTGGCTTCCAGCCAGGCAGATCGACAATAGACTAAACTTTCACACGGAAACGAATCCTGGAAAAGACCAAAGAATTTCCAGTTGAACTAACCATCTTTGATTTTGACTTTAAAGCCGCATATGATAGCATTCATCGTCAGGACCTCTATATGGCGGAGGCCGAATTTGAGATCCCGACAAAACTGATCCAGCTGTTTCGCTTGGCACTTGAAAACACGCGGTGAAATGTGCAGTTTGGAAACAGCTCTTCCGAATTATTTTAAGCCTGCACCGGATTTTGACAAGAAGAAGCACTATAATTTGACTTCTTCAATTTTATTCTGGGGAAAATAGTGCGGAGGGCAGGCGTCAGCATGGCAGGCAATATTTTCAATAGATCCTTCAAACTACTGGGGTATGCGGACGATATGACATCATCGGCCGTTCGTGTTACGGCGATTGAAGAACAGGCGAAATTGGTTGGTCTTGAAGTTAATGTTGTCCTCATTAACTTCAAGACCAACAAATGAATAAAAAAAAAAACACTCATCTGTCCACCGCCGAGGACAAAACGTCATTGTTGACAGCAATAGCTTGGAGGTAGTTAAGGAGTTCACCTACCTT